>OW203902.1:8723168-10128168 GCA_934046635.1 Buathra laborator
CCGTCATGGACAATTAATTATACGATAATTACTATTACATACATGTAATGTACACCCGTCAATGCACGTAAAAAAAAAAAAAAAAAAAAAAAAAAAAAAAAAAGTTCGTATTCGTTAGATCGACGAGGATCAATCGATAGAAACGTTAGTCTGAGATTACATAAACGTAATAACGACAAAGTGCTCTCAAAAAGAAAAAAAAACGGATCATCATTCAATTTTGTTAATTGTTATCGATCGAATGACGAAAGATCGCGAACGCGAAAAAGAGAGAGACAGAGAGAGCAAAAACCGTGTAATAGGGAAGTGTTCCAAGTACTTGTGCTTTAATGTTCAACGTTGCGTACGACTGATAAATAGAAATTGTCGTTTTGACAAGATAATCAGTACATAAAATACTTGTGATAGAAAATATCCATAATGTAGCGAGCGGAGAAAAAATGTCATGATGAAGAGGTTAGGAAATTGTCAAAGGCCTACGAAAACGAGAGCCTTAGACGATGTGTACCGATTCATGATTTTTCGTGTTTACGTAACACGAAAGACAAAAAAGACGCATATTTAACGTAACGTATGATAAACGGATAATAAACAAGTGCCGGATGACGTGCATCCGAAGATCAATGATTTTCGCAAGAGTACAAGAATCATCGTCTCATCACGAAAACACGTCATTATATCTTTGGGAGTCTGAAACAACATTACTAATCGGGGAAAACGGGAAAAACGCTCACATCGGCATCGTATTCTGATAATTGTCGATATATTTCACGACGACACGAGCTGTGGCTGTTAATATTTCACCATCCCACCCGCGAACGTTGAGGTCTCGTGCAATAATCTGGCACCTCCCCCCCCCCCACCCGTCCCCTCCTTTCTCCCGAAAAAAAAAAAGAAAAAACGTAATTTACAATTTTTAGATCGTTTAATTTATTAGAACGAAAAAATCGGCGTGAATAATAAAATAACGAATAAATTCACTTCCTCACCGTAATAATGTATACACCGGGAAATCGCGTCATTTTTTTCATCCATGAAAGAGTTTGTACTTTCATAGACGAATTTCTAAAGCTATTTGACTAATCGATGTTTTATCGTTAGGGATAAAACAGTTGTTTTTGTAATACCTTTTGAAACGAAACCTTTTAATACAAGTAAATGTAAGACGTTGAAAAAACGACGAACGACTAAATTTAGTACGATAATTCGAATCATAGAAGCGATGAGGACTTTTTTTTTTTTTTTTTTCGATCTTTTTTTTTGTAGCGGAGGATTTACATCCTCTTCCCGTAATCGGCGTATTTATATATATGTCTGTGCAGATTCTAAAAAATGCGTAATAGCGTGCAAAACTCAAATGAAATAATTGTAATCGACGTTAATCGAGTCATTTCCAATATATCACCCGTAAATAACCATAGAACCAATTTTAATCTAATAGTTCTCCAGTGTTCACTATGGACTGTTTGGTGTTGCATCACGGGCTTTTACACGACACGAAAGTCACGAATATTATTAATTAATAACGTATTCTACTTATTATGGAAAGCCATAGACTCTTCTCTCTCCCTTTAGTAATGCAAAGTGCAATTGTATTTTATTTTACACCAAACTTTATCGATATATTGATCCTGCGATTAGAATATTGGTCCATCATTGCAGGAAAAAAAAAAAACTCCTATGAGAATAAAACAAATGTTTCCAACAGTTGTAATGTAATCTAAATAAAGAATTTATTGTACAACTCGGATACTCTTCTTTATTATTGGAGATAACATATCATTATTATTATTATTAGTGAAGGATGTTTAATTTTTTTTTCCTCGTGTCTCCGCGTTGGAATTTTTCGCACCACTTTTTTTTTTTAATTTTCGTAATACATTTTTCCGAGACGTTCATCTCGAAAAAACAATTTTAAAAGGGGTGACGCTTTAGAAAAATGAAAAAGGCGCCGAGTTTCGGTGCGTGACGCATTTTTGAAATAACGTTTTTTAAATTATCAAATCATCGTAATAATTTGAATAATTTTTATCTAAAAATTTTTATCGCGTCTTTTTTTTTTTTTTCATTTTTTTTAAACGTCGCGCCTCGTGAAATAATATTGCTAAAATAATTCAATAATCCCGAAAGATATATCATTATCAATAGATAACAGATACGAAAAAAATTGCATAATTCTCGATAATTTTTCTCATAATTTCATTTTATTATATTCCTATAGTGCTTTCAGCAATTTTTCTGCAAACATACATTTTTCGAAATATTTAAAAATCTTATACAACGTCCATAAAAAGCTCTAGTTATTCAACGCTTCGCAAATTGCAAAGAATGTAATAGAAAAAATTGCGATTCAAAGATACGATATACAAGAGACGCGAAGAATGTTGCGAATCGTCTCATTGATTATTATTTACAATGTTAGTATCGGTATTACGAGTCATCGTTCTCATGGCATACTGGCGATGGTTTTCAACGGCTGATCCAAATATTTGGCCAATGCTTGCGCTTTTTCTCTCAAAAGTCCAAAACCGACGTTTTCTCTTGCGTAGAGACAGAGCAGCAAATTCGCAACTTCGGTTATTACGACTTTTCCTTCCTGCGAGAAAAATAATGATAATAAATATCTTTCGATTTTTTTTTTTTTTTTTTTTTTTTTTTACGTTGTTAAATAAATTACCAAACAATCCATTAAAACGAACTGAAGTTCGTCCTCTTTGAAGGCGTTTCTGCCATTTTTTTCGTACGCCGACCAAATATTACTGGTTATTGCGGCTGTAACTCTCGCATCTTTATCGCCGTATCCGCTGTACGCTAAAAGACCGCCATCCCGACTAAGTAATCTGTAAAAAATGATGAATTTTCTCGATCGTTAAATTTGAGTTCGAAATGTGACAAAAAACTGTCACAACAATGTCGATCGTAATATTCTTACAATGTATTCTCCACACCTCCGGTATTTGCTTGACTCAGCACCTGCGTAAGAGCCTTTGGTTTCAGCATCGTTCAGTCTTCGATGAAAGTTTATTGTACTGTTTTTACTTGAAAATTTGTCATTGGACAGTAATCTCGATGTATTGACAAATTGTCATTATTATTCGTCGCATAACCCTTTTTCACTCTCTCTCTCTCTCTCTCACTCCTCTCGCGCGCCCCGTGTTACTTCGATTAATCGAAACGCGAAGTTTCGATTAATCGAAACTTTGTTAC
This sequence comes from Buathra laborator, assembly GCA_934046635.1. Lineage (NCBI taxonomy): Eukaryota > Metazoa > Arthropoda > Insecta > Hymenoptera > Ichneumonidae > Buathra > Buathra laborator. The sequence continues at coordinate 8,726,376 of OW203902.1, forward strand.
CGAGTGGTGGGGCGCAGCAGCTTGGGAGATAAATTACCAACAGTTTTTTCTTTCAATTCTTTTTATTTCAACGGTACAAATCATTATTCGGACCGTTGAAATAAACAAACAAGTTATCTTTATTTGTAGCGTCATTATTATCGTTCTTATTTATACCGTTGAAATAAACAAATAATGCTTTGTACCCCATATGCTGAAACGATGCTTGCCACGTTCAGTTTTCTCTTTATTTTCTTTCATCGAAACTGAGATTGAATCTTTTTTTTTTTAATCGTGTGGCGAATTACCATCAGATTGGCGCAACTTTACCGCACGCCGTTTTCCGCAATTTATCGCACGTATTTTTGTAGCATAGACTTTTTCGCAAGTTCTCGCGTGTTAACGGTTATTTTTATAGCTGTCGTATTACTGCCAAAAAATGCGGCGCAAAACAATTATATTTAATAATCGGATCGCGAGAATAAGTCACGAATATTTGAGACAGCGCGGTTGATTTATCGTACATCGCAAACCGGGAGGGGTCGCGACAGTACTTCCGGTTATAACGAACACCGCTTCTCTCGGCTTCTCCTCGGTGCAAAACTACGTGAACCTTACTTTAATTGTTGTATCCACTGCCGAATGCGTTGCTCGGTTCGGAAAGCCGTGTCACCGAAAAACATTTCGCGAATTGTTCCACGAGATGCAAATATTCATTCAAAAACAGTGCGGAGGCTTGTGGAACTATTTCTTTGATATTGTCAGTGTCGGAACGCGAAAAAATTGGCGATCGAACAACAATCTGTGATGGGCTGATTTTATTAACAGGTAAAAAAGATATCCGTTCGCTACTACATTGTTAACTTCCGAACATCATTGCTGGTGCTCTCGGCGACTCTGTTATTCCCGGGAATTACAGATAACCGTTATCTATTATAATGAAATCCCCGTGTCTTATCATCAACGTGACGTCGTATTTCCTTTCAATTATATTTTAAGCGTCCAAACATTGTGTACATAAATCGAAACATGCCGTTTCCATATTCGATAAAAAAAAAAAATTCATTGTTTGCCCTCAAAACACGTGATGCGAATTTCGCGTCTATAACGAAAAACTTTTGTTTGCTCAGCAGCCAGCATGCTGGAAAACACAATGTACGATAAAAACAACGGTTCCGGAGCATCCGGACCGGCGGAAGACGATGAAATTGAAGGACTCAATGACAAGCTATTGCAGTTATTAACGGTAAACAATGTATCGAGTCCTCCGAGACCTATTGTCTCCAGGAGGACGAGATCATCGTCCGGTACAAATTCCGACACCGATCCGGACAGTCAAGCGGAAGCGGGAGGTCTGAAACATTCGACGATGTTGCACTACAAATATGATTACGCGTTTCTTCATCACGGCAGTCCGTTGAACTCCAAAAATCCACCGAATTGGTTGCCTCCCATTGGAGTGTTTTGGGATATAGAAAATTGTCAAGTATGTGCTAAAAAATCATTTTTTCGAAAAAAAAAAAAAAAAAATTATTATTATCATTTATTATTATTTTTCGTAAAATCATTTTTCCGAAAAAAAAAAAATTAAATTATTATTATTATCATTTACTATTATTTTTCGTAAAATCATTTTTACGAAAAAAAAAAAAATTTAATTATTATTATTGTTTTTTTTTTTCAATTATTATTAAATTTTGCATAAAATTTATTAGGTACCCAAAGGCAGATCGGCGGCAGCCGTTGCGCAAGTTATCAGAGACACGTTTTTTCACGGATATCGAGAAGCCGAATTTATCGTCGTCTGCGATGTACAAAAGGAGAATAAACAAGTTATTCAAGAGCTGAACGACGCGCAGGTATGTGAATTATTTAACGAAATAATGAATTTTTCATTTCAAATTATAGACGATTTTTAACCGATTTCTCGATGATCAGGTAAATTTGATACACGTAGCAGCGACTTACAAAAATGCCGCCGACGAAAAGCTCAAGCAATCGATCCGAAGATTCGCCGATATTCACGGAAGTCCCGCGTGCATTGTATTGATATCAAGCGACGTAAATTTCGCCGCTGATCTCAGCGATTTACGGCATAGAAAAAAAATTCACGTTATACTTTTGCACAACGAGAATTCCTCGGACGCTCTTATATTGTGCGCAAATGAACATTTCAACTTTACGGAACTCATGGAGAGTTTGCCAGTCAGGACGCCGTCAAAGGTAAAAGAATATTCGATAACTCACATTTGCATTAAAAACAATAACAATAAATTGAACACAAAAGAACGAAATTTATTAAGCGAAAGAAGAAAAAGAAAAAAAAAAAAAAAAAAGAACAATAAAAATGATTTTTATGAAAATCGCCTGTATATCGAAATTCATTTGTTTCCGATTTGGAATATTTGTTTCTCGTCAGTTATGTGTTCGTTTTTTGTCGAGTAGCGTTTCTAGTTTCACGTAGTTAGAAATATCTGTCACTTGTGCCGTATATATTCTGTCTAAAGTCGTCGATATCTCATATTAATAACAATTTGATTAATTCCTCATTCCGATAATTCCAATGGTTTTGGTTTGCCTTTGATTGTTGTAATAGAAACCCAAATACCTTTCAGGTTCCCGAGTATTGTGATCTTCTAGTTAGTAATCTTCCCAAGGATAAGGATCTAAACTCTATAAAACGCCGTCTAAAGCGTCTTTCGGATAATTGTGGAGGTCGGGTGATAGGCATCAATCCAAATGTGGCGACAATACGCTTCAGTTCACAGGACACAGCGGACAGGTAAAAGATTCTCAAAATTTTCGTATTGTAATCGAAATACCCGCCACTTTCCTATATCCTTAAACTCGTACCACCTTCCAGCTATGAAAGACCCTTGAAATCCTGAAAAATCGACGAATATCGTAATCCCGTGCGTGCGAACGATATCGGGTGATTACCGGAGAGGGGATAATCTTATAAATAAGAGAGGATTCGAACGACCGGCAGCAATGTAACGACTTTAACTTGGCGACGCGACATCCATTCTCTTTCACAATTTTTTTTTTCTTATTTAATTTAATTAATACGTATTGCGTTATTAATAACAAAACAAACAAAAAAAAAAAAACATTAATTCTCGAATTTCGGGTCGTAAAACGATTACGATATTTTATTTATTTATTTATCAAGTGTTATATCATTCGTCGTGAAAATGGTTGATTAGTCTCGTCGCGGCCTCGTCTTGCGCTCCAATAGAGAGCACTAAACTTTGGTAAGTAATTAGTTAAAAAATAAAAATAAAATCGGAAAAAACGTACCGCGAGATTTTGTCCATTTCTCGTTTTGTTTTTCGTAATAACGCGTCGGAAATCGCGAATAAGTTACAATAGTCGGTTCCACTCGGTTCCTCGTGTATCTTAGAGGTCACGAATCGCGCGGACTAACAGTTTACGCAGTTTACGAACGGAGCTTTTGTAAACCAACGGTTTTTCTTCGATCGCAACGACAACACTGAATCTTTTTTTTTTCTTCTTATATCTGTCGTCAGGGCGCAGAAACGTATGGATGGCGAGAACGTCTTCGACAGCAAAATACTCGTCAAGTTTCTAAAAGAAAAAGAAATTCGCACAGGAAAACCTCAAGGTGCGTGATATTCGAAAAATTTCGTAGCCATTAGAGAGATTCATATCGTCAAATGGCGGTGCCGTTTGTCGTCTCATTATCACGCGAAATCGTCACGAATGAGATATATTTTCAATGTACAGAAAATAACTTGGCTATCGAATTGGTGAGTGAATCCGGAACAGCCGTAAGCTCACCGATACAAATGTATAGTGCAAGTGCTTCGATAACTGGTGCGAGAAGTCTCCCGGGAACGCCGCATTATCCTTCATCGTCGCCGGTCGTCGGAGCGTTCGCCGGTTGGAATGGAGTCCATTGTGCGCCGATCAATGCTCCGCCGGGGTAAGCAACATCGATATATATCTTTCGATCAGTTTATCAACAAGAAATCACGAAAATTTTCTTTAGAATGACGCAAAGCCGAGAAAGAGTCTTTGAGTCGCGAGTCGATTGAAAAACAATCCTCGATGATTCGGACAATGAGATTTTTTTGATCTTATCTGACTAAAGATTATTATTAAAGCGACTCGCGTACTTCGCAATCGCGTTGATACATTTCTTTTTTTTTTAACGAAAGATTTTTTTTTTTTTTTTTTTTTTTTTAGGATGATAGCGCCGCCGCCGATATTCGTTGGGCGATCGTTCAGCAGCAACGGCGATGTAATTTACAACAGATCTTACGGAGAACTTCCGCGAGTTCAATCGCCGGTCGTCTGGCAAGTTGCCGGACCTCAGCAATACGCTCGTTGGGATGAACAGCAGTCGTATAAAATTGAGAGAGGAAAACCCTTTGGAAAACGCGTTCAAGTTCCGCAGGTTCGGGACAATGGGGCAGCAAACGGCGGAGGTTCGCGCACACCGGATGGCATGAGACGCATTCGCGGAGCTCATGGACCCATTAATCATCCGCAAGAATGGAATTTACCGAGACCACCGGCGTATTGCGCTCTTCCGCTTCCTCCGGGATTCAACGGCAATGGTATTGATATCATTTCGCGATTTATTTATAGCTTTTTCGATTTTTTCGATAAATGTTGCAAATTTTATGCGTTTATAATTTACGTATAATAGTCATTTTTACTTTCGTATAGTTTTCCACCGTATAATTAACTTATCGCGCGATTTATTTACCGCTCTTTAGATTTTTTCGATAAATGTTGCAAATTTTATTCTTTTATAATTTACATATAATAGTAATTTTTTTTACTTTTGTATAATTTACCACCGTATAATTAACTTATCTCGCGATTTATTTACCGCTCTTTAGATTTTTTCGATAAATGTTGCAAATTTTATTCTTTTATAATTTACGTATAATAGTAATTTTTTTTTACTTTTGTATAATTTACCACCGTATAATTTACTTGTATTTACAGGATTCGGCCAGTCGAATAATTTTAAACGTCGCAGTCCATCGCCAATGTACGCGGCGCAAGGAAGAGATCTTCAATGGAATGGACATCACGCGATGCAAATGCGAAACGCAAGAACTCCGTCGCCATACGAGGGTTCAGCGGTGCAAACTATTAATCAACAAGCGAATCGAACTTCGCCTTATCAACAAAGCGAACCGGAGAACGAGGAAGTAGAGGTTTGTATAAATAAATTCACGAGAGTTTTTGAAACTTTTTTAACGCTTTTTGTTCTGTTATATTAGAATTTCTTCAATCCGATAAATAATCGCGGTGGTCCGGGAAGAGACAACGGTACTTTTTCACCAATTGAACTTCAGGTTACAAATCTCGATCAGAATATGGATCCCAAAGAGATTAAACGTGTACTTTCGTCGATATTTATGGAACACGTTATGGTAAGGAATTTTTTTTTTAATTTTGTTTTCTCGCAAAACAGTTTCATATTAGAATTTATATCACTCCAAATACTGTTCAATACGCGACGCTAATTTTCGATGGAAAGGAAAAATTAAAATAAATAAAATGAAATAAATGAAATAAATCAAATAAACCAAATAAATGAAATTAATGGAATTAATGAAGTAAATTAAATTAATTAAATTAATTAAATTAATTAAATAATTTAAATTAAAAAATTTCTGTCTGATTTCAGGTTTTACACGTCTCAGTTTTTATGCAATCGGACGGAAACTTTGCCGCCAGCGTCAAAGTGCCTTCGCTGCCGGACGCTCAGTACGCAATTTCGCAGTTGCATCGTCGCAAAGTCGGTTACAAGAGAATTTTGATATCTTACGCCCACACTGGCGGTCCGAATCCTCAGCTTATCCGATCGCAAATCGTAATGCTGCTGCAAGAAGTACCGGGACACAAATTACCGCTCTTCAAGTTTCGTGAAATGTACGAAAGTCGTTTCATGATCTCCATCAGCGTCTCTGAAATGTACAAAATGAAAGATGTCTGCGTAATCACCGAAGATCCCGACGGTCGTATGGTGTCTCTAAATCCGGATCACCGGAATACCCCATCGCCTTGTCTCAGCAATATATCGCAGGTAACATTTTCTCCGTTATATTGTTATTTTCCTTTCACTTTGTTTCGCAGGTAATCGTCCCGAATTTTATTTATGATGAATAACATACAGCCGAGTCTGAGTCCTTTCGCGGCAAGAGTCGAGCTTTCCGTTCCTTTTGTCGTTGAATAACGCTGATCATTTGTCGGAGCGATAATTCTTTTAACTGATATCATTCATTAGTTACATTGTATCGTTTCCATTGAAAATTTTCGTATATATAAAGTGTTTTATTGGAATTTCGCAGGACGGTCACATTTTGGATTTCCCGTACTGTACAATTCACACGCAAAAGCCGTGGCCCGACAAAGGATGGGCCGAGCAAGAAATGGCTTCGTTACCAAACGTGAAAATTTCCCTCACAACCTTAGGGACTCGTATACATCGTTTGCTTACAACGCACAACGGCGGTTTACCGTTGCCGAGGTATTTTAATGCAAATGCCGATCAGTAACATCCCTAACTTTTCATTTCAATTGAATAGCAATCAGTAACATCGATATTTTTGTTTTCAATTGAATGGCAATCAGTAACATCGATAATTTTTTTTTTTCAATTGAATGGCAATCAGTAACATTGATAATTTTTTTTTCTATTGAATGGCAATCAGTAATATCAATAATTTTTTTTTTCAATTGAATGGCAATCAGTAACATCGATCATTTTTTTTTTCAATTGAATGGCAATCAGTAACATTGATAATTTTTTTTTCTATTGAATGGCAATCAGTAACATTGATAATTTTTTTTTCTATTGAATGGCAATCAGTAATATCAATAATTTTTTTTTTCAATTGAATGGCAATCAGTAACATCGATCATTTTTTTTTTCAATTGAATGGCAATCAGTAACATTGATAATTTTTTTTTCTATTGAATGGCAATCAGTAATATCAATAATTTTTTTTTTTCAATTAAATGGCAATCAGTAACATTGATAATTTTTTTTTTTCAATTGAATGGCAATCAGTAACATTGATAATTTTTTTTTCTATTGAATGGCAATCAGTAATATTAATAATTTTTTTTTCAATTGAATGGCAATCAGTAACATCGATAATTTTTTTTTTTCAATTGAATGGCCATCAGTAACATCGATAATTTTTTTTTCCGATTCAATACAAAACAGTAATTTCGATAACTTTTTTCTTTTTTAATGCAATGCCAATCAGTAACATCGATACATTTTTTTTTTAATTCAAAGCCAATCAGTAACATCAGTAACTTTTTTTGTTCTTCTGTCCATTATACTCATTGGATTCTCCTTTCCAGTTTACCAAACTGCTACGAAGCAGAATTCAAACAGCACCTGGAAGTCGACGAGAATGGAGTGCCTTTGGAGCATTTGGTTTCGTGTCTGCAATCAGTGGATCTAAAACAAGGCAACGGTAGCGTGAAATACATCGTGTGGATGGGGAGTAAAACTCACGATGATAGTCACGACGGTAAATATCTCATCCATATACATAACTCATCTGCATTCATAAATGTATTGATTAATATTTAAACTCATCGCATAATTTCATTTCACAGAAAGCAAATGCGTGAGTCCCCCGTTAGCGAATCAATTAGCACTCTTCAGCAGAGAATTGGTGGATCTCTTAAAAACGGCACCGCACTGCCAGTTGCCGTTCAACCGCTTCATACCTGCGTATCATCATCACTTCGGAAGACAATGCCGTGTAGCGGATTACGGTTTCACGAAGCTTATCGATCTCCTCGAAGCACTAACCCACACAGTACAGGTGATGGGCGAAGGAAACAAACGAATGGTAACGCTTTCGCATCGCGCGCAAGTCCGCCGCTTCACATCGGATCTTCTCCGCGTTCTTAAGGCTCAAGCGAGCAAACAAATCACTCTATCAGAATTTCCAAGCGTTTACGCGCGAGTTATAGGTAAAAATGATGAATAATCGATTATCTAACGTCTCGAAAAAAAAAGAAAAAAAAATCAATCAGTAATTCTAAAAAAAATGTAATATATTGCAGCAAAACCGTGGGACGTCGTGGATTACGGAGTCTGCGAAATCGGCGATATCCTCGGCGAGGTATCAGAGAATACCGTAGTAGTAACAAATTTCAACGGTGACGAAAAGATGATAGCGATACCAAAACGCGAACAGACACCCGAGGAAATCGCGAGAACAAAGCAATTCGCTGTGGAAGTCGTAGAATTATTACGTCACGCGCCGCAGTGCAGTATGCTTTTCAACAAATTCGTTCCCTCCTATCATCATCACTTCGGTCATCAGTGCCGTGTCTCGGATTATGGCTTCACGAAGCTCATAGAATTATTCGAGGCGATTCCGCACGTTATAAAAATCGAAGATGCAAACGGTGGAGAGAGACGCATAAGTCTCACGGAAAAGGAAGGCATTCGCGTTCTCGGCGAACAAATCGGCAAACTTGTTACGCGTTCCCGCGGGGGACTCGCAGTATCAAACGTCGGACCGGCATTTTTGCGTCAATTCGGTTACGCATTGCGTCCCGAATCCTTTCAATGCGAAACGATTCCAATGCTGTTGAATAAAATTTCTCACACCGTTAAAATAATCCAAATGGCTACCGGACCGATAGTAATATTGGTGGATAAGTCGCATCTTCAACAACTCGGACTTCAGTGCCGAAGAATATTAATGGATCAACTGCAGCAACGTTTGACCGTCGAGCAGTTTCAATCGTTGTACAATCGTTACTACGGCAGTCCTTGCGACGTTAACGAGATACAACAGGAATTATCGCACGTCGTTACCTTCACCGTTGTCGGCGAAGACGAATGCATCGAATTAACGCCTTTGCAACGATTCGCTACGAATTTGTATCGCGTTATGATGCATTACAACGGGAAAATGAACGTCTCGCAGTTCGAAGGCGCGTATAGTAACGTTATAGGCGTCGCGTGCAAAGCAACGCAATACGGATTTCCAACTTTGCAAGCGCTACTGCAATCGTTACCCTGTACAGTAATTCTACAGGATACTCGTCAGAAAAAGAAGCAATTGATGTTCTTAAACAAGAAACTCGCCGCCGTTGGAATACCTTTGCCATCGTCTCTCGCGTCTCCCTACAGAGACAGAGATTCCAGCAACGATTCTCTCGGAAGCGACAAATCCTCGCGCGTCGATGCCTCCAATGTCTCGTTGACTTCCGAAGAACGCGACAAATGGAAGGGACAGATCGCCGCTTGTCAGAACGCTTGGGGACAGAAAACCGATGAGAACTTGTGGGCGAAAAACAGCGATAGTCACTGGTCGGCTTTACCGACAAACGCCGACGACGAGTCCCACAAGTGGCCCGCGGAGAAAAGCGGCGATAACTTCCTCAAGGGACTCTCACGCACTCCGATAATTCCGCGAGGATTGCCCGCGACTCCGGCGAAAAATACCGATGATTCGCCACCGGAACACGAGACCAGCGGCGATGGTCAGTGGAAATCTTCCGTGTGGGCGACGCCTCCAAAGTACAATTATCCTCAAGACTCTCACATGAACGTCGACGTTCCACCGCTCACTCTCGATCCTTGGAATCAAATGGATCTCGTCGACAGCGCATCCGATTTGCTATCTCCCGCTAAGACTTTGCTGCCCGCCGCTCCGAATCCTCTGAATCCCCGTACTTCGCCGTACTTCTCGGCAAAACGCAATTTAGTTATCGCTCCGCATCCCTCGGAATTACCTTTACCTTCGATGGGATTGGCACCCAAGAGAATTACTCTCGCGGAAGAACTCGAATCGCCGAAGAGTCATCACGATAATGTTGAATCCATGAAACTCGCTAATTCTCTGGAAGACGCGAGTCTTACGGATTCCGAAAATTATAGCACCTCCGAGAATGAGACTCTCGATCGCGTCAGCACTACGCCCAGTAAGCGATGTAAGTTTGTCGATACGAGAAATCGGAAATTTACGATATTATGAAAAAAAAAAATGATAATCATTTTTTTTTTTTTTTTTTTTTTTTTTTCAGTGTTCGCGGGAAAACGGCGTCTGGCTGCTCAATTCAATCAACCGATTGATTCATGAACCGCCGCCGATACGGGAACGGTACGTTTTTCGCCATTCTCGCCAATGCACCGAAAAACGCGTTTAACGTTTACTACTCGCGTACACAGCCGATTTTTTCCACTAAACGCAACTGTGTACGAGTACTCGCCTCGCTTTTATATCGAGTGATCTAATATCGCGGGACTCCAATGCTGCTAAGCGATCACATAGAATTTTCTAAGACTGTGATAATGAGAAAGGAAAACGATAGGTACAAAGCGTAAAAACAGTTTTTTTAGCGTCAGTATAGGTATCGCCGAGATTTTCGGGCCGATCAACACTTCCAAGATACTCCGAAGCATTGGCGTCAATTTATCGATTAAACTTCGATTCGAGTCTCCGTCGCTCGGTGACATTCATATTTGTCATGTTGATTATTCTTTTTTTTTTTTTGGTTTTTTTTTTTTTTTTTTTTTTAATACATCGGCAAACTTAGAGTCCATCATATACTTAATGTAAGTATCGTAATAACGCGCATTCTTCATCTTTACGTTGAATGCACATCGTCGAACTCGTAATCGATTAATCGAAATGTGCAAATCTTCGAATTGTTTTTTTTTTTTTTTTTTTTTTTTTTTTTCATTTTTCGACGATTATCGCACATTTGCAAATATAGTCGGACCTATAGATGCATTTCTCATTGACTGTTTCCTTCGTTTATCGGTATAAATAGCCTCTTTTTTACGAACACATAGTTTTATATCAATATTTGGTGGAGAGAATTTTTCTAACGTCTCGTTCGCAGTCGACGAATAGTGATACATAAGAAAAAAAAAAAAAAAAAAAAAAAAAAAAAATAAGGTCTCCCAAATGTGAACATCACCAATACGAGCGATTAAACAATTTTTAAAATTTAAAAAACCCGATAAAAAAAAAAAAGAAAAGAAAAAAAAAAACATTTGTAATGTTTAGTACGTAGGTAATGTGAATTACGATATATCATCATATGCATGCCGCAAATATCGGAAGCAACAAACTGGCAAACATTATTGTGATTTTTACCGATTCTCCTGAGAAAAAAAAAAAAAAAAAAAAAAAAAAAAAACAACGTCGCCTCGTGGAATTTCTTTTTTTTGTCAACGGTAAAATTTGCTGCATTTATTTTATTGAAAAAAAGGACAAACGAATGTGTACGTTATTGTCAAAATCATGTGTCGTCGGTTGTTGTTGTTTTCATGAAAAAAAAAAAAAATGAAAAAAAATGAAAAAAAAAAATTTGGAGGCGATATAAGATAAGACCATTGTAGAATATAGGATCTATACTCTGTCCGAATACGTATCTATATGATCTCAAATTTTATTTTAATACTACTTGTGAACGGTATTTTACTAGCGATAAGTACGCAATACGCATTATCATTTATTTATTCGTAATACATGCTAATTTGTCATATATTGTATATTTATTGAGTAGCCGTATAGTGAAGTGATATCGAATTTTCTCGCGTGGCGAATCAGCAGAATGATACCTTGATACGCGCGATCTTTCGCGAGGTTCTTGATCGATAGATCGTACGATCGTACAAACCGACGAGCGTTGAATGCCAAAAAAAAAAAAAAAAAAAAACAGATAGTATGATATACGAGTCATTGGAAAAGTATTGCAACCGTCTTCCGGACGGAAGTGCATTTATTTCCGAAGAAAAAGTCTATATATCTCTCTGAAAGGTATGTTTTCTGCTAAAGATAAAAAGGCCTACTAATGTGCAACGAATTTATTCACGAGAAAAAAATAAATCGGCAAATCAAAGTCGGGAGTGATAATTCCGATAGTATTTATGAGTTATGACAATATTTTATTATTATTAAAGGCCCATTTTTACGATTCTCGCGATCTCACCAGTCTTACGTTCGAGAGATCGTACGATCGTAAAAACCAACGATCGCGTAAAAAAAAAAAAAAAAAAAAAAAAAAAAAAAAAAAAAAAAAAACGGAGTAAAATCATCGAAAGTGCCGCGAAATCGTTCGATCGACGTAAGTGCATTTTTTTCCGGAAAAAAACTGTTAAAAATGAAAGCCTAATGTGCAACGAATTTATTAACGAGAAGAAATAAATAGAGTCGAAAAAAATCGCGACTAATAATTTCCGAACAACAAAGTGAGTTGCAACAACGTTTATTGAAGGCCCATTCATGATCTCGATGCGTTGCGCACCGCAACCGACGCTTTTTTTTTTTCCTTTATCGGATTTTATCTACAGAATTAATAGTACAATATTTTCTACGTATGATACATTCTCACTCTTCCTTCATTCCGGAACCGATGGGTCCGTGTCTTCTTTCCCAAACCATACGGTGCTTTTGTCTCATTAAAATTGCCTGCGAATTTCCTTGATTAATTCCCATATCGCCGTCTGCAACGAAATATTGGAAATAAATAATTATAATTTTTTTTTTTTTTTTTTTTTTTTTTTTTTTAATAGAATATGGAAAACTTACGCTTAGAGAACCAATTGGCTGCCGCATCTTCGTATGCGTTCTGTAGATCTTCGCAAAGATGTTTATCGGGCGCATTGTGAATTCTGCATTCTTCGGCGCGGCTTCTCAAGATTGATAAAATTTCGTTGTCTACCATTCTGAAAATACCGGAAAATCTTTCGTGGAAAAAAAAAATCGAATTATCGAAACCAATGGACGAGCGAACGATAACTTACTTGTCCCGCAGGTACTGGTGATCGGCTTCAAATTTGCAGACATGATCGTCGGTATAACACTCGTCGATCGTGGGAACGCGACGAAACTTTTGATGATACCACGGATAATGCTGCTGATTCGGTTCGATGATTTTTTCTGTGATTACACAAGTAACAAAAACAACAAACGTACGGTCGTCAACGAAGTGTATAAAAAGTGGCAACAGATGATAACCTAACAATTGAACGATTAGGTAATACCTCGGAACAGAGTGACAGGTTTGTCGACAAAGTTGTACATTGCGTAAACGAAACTTTCGATCGGATTTCTCGGCTCAGCCATCTTCGGGAACTGTATTTCTTACACGATTTTTCACAAATATTTCGAGTCGATCGGAGAAAATATGAAAAAATGGCAGTGTTCCGAACACTCGGCAATTCTCGATGGTTGGCAAGTGTGAGAAAGTCGAGAGAGAGAGAGAGAGAGAGAGAGAGAGAGAGAGAGAGAGAGAGAGAAAATAATGGATTGGCAGTACTGATCGTCGGCCATTTGTCCGGTATAAAAGCGCGTGTTCCCCCACACTTTCCTCCATTTTCTCCAAGGATCGCGCAATGGTAAGTACGTTCACGACGTTCTTCTAATCCGTCCCGATCGCGTGCATCTTTCAATATTGTCGTTAAATTCTCGTAAAATTGCATTAATTAAGACTTCCGTTTGATACGCAAACAATTATTTTCTTCGTAAATTGTTGATATTGCCAAATAATTCGAGTTTCGAAGAGTGCATAATGGACGAACGAATCTTCGGTGCGTAAGCAGCATGGCGGCAGCCACGCGGTGCCACGAGTTTATAATGATGATTTAGATACAAATGTTTATGGTTTAAACTGATTAACCATGAAGATATTATTCTAGGGCGGTCTGAAATACAATTCCCTGATTAATTCATTTTTACGAAAAGTCGGAAACGAGTTTTTCACGTAGCATCTTGTTTCGATTTCTGTTACAGTCTCATCGAAAGTTCAGTGCGCCCCGTCATGGATCCATGGGGTTCTACCCCAAGAAAAGATCGCAGAGGCATCGTGGAAAGGTAAAGGCTTTCCCCAAGGATGACGCTAGCAAGCCTGTTCATTTGACGGCGTTTATCGGTTACAAAGCCGGTATGACTCACGTCGTTCGCGAAGCCGATCGTCCGGGATCAAGTGAGTAACATTTTGTGTTTTTTTTCTCGTAAATTTCGAGCAGAAATTTTTATTTTTATTTTCGTAAATTTCTCGCAAAAATGAATCTAATTTTTTAAAAATAAGTTTCGCGCAAAAATTAGTCATTTTTTACAATAAATTTCACGCAAAAATTAGACGCATCTTTTTTTTTTTTTTTTTTTTCGTAAATTACGCGCGGAAACGATTGAATTTTTTTTTCGACGCTTTTACTTTTGTCGGATAGGCATAGCAATATGCTAGTCTGGCATTGGTAGTGGTTCCCGAGCTGCTTGATCTTGTGCAGTATATTCTTGACCACAGCGTCGTAGATAAACTCTGTCCCCTATGTATGTAGGAGCGTACGGAGGCACGGCATATTCCATAAACTCTTTGTAGCCCATTGGGCAGCGATCACTGAGACAAACCATGCCTGGTACAGTTAAATGTGATTAAACACAAAAAATTGTTCGAAATTTTTTCAAATTTTGAACTTTTGATTGAATTCGATCGTCAAGTTGACGATTTTCGATTCTAAAATTTTCGATAGTCAAATTTTCGATTTTCGAATCTTCGAATCTCAAATTTTCGGATTTCGAATTTTCGATTCTCAAATTTTCGATTTTCGAATCTTCGATTCTCAAATTTTCGATTTTCGAATTTTCGATTCTCAAATTTTCGATTTTCGATTGTTCAGTATTCGATTATCGTATTTCCGATTCTCAAATTTTCGATTTTCGAATTTTCGATTGTCGAGTATTCGATTATCGTATTTTCGTTTTTCGAATTTTCGATTGTCGAGTATTCGATTATCGTATTTTCGATTCTCAAATCTTCAATTTTTGATTATCGAATTTTCGAATTTTCGATTGTCAAATTTGACTTTTTTTTTTCAAATTTTCCGAAAAAAAAAGTTACACATCCCAATAATTCGATTTTTCAACATTACAGAGGTAAACAAGAAGGAGATCGTCGAGGCAGTAACAATTTTGGAAACTCCTCCGATGATCGTCGTCGGTGTTGTTGGATACATCGAGACTCCTCATGGTCTGCGTGCCCTGACGACCGTATGGGCGGAGCATCTCTCTGAGGATTGTCGCCGTCGTTTCTACAAGAACTGGTAAGAAAAACCTTTTAACCCGAAGCTTCGATCGAATTATTGCACGAGTTACGTAGATTCATCCCTTAAGTTGAAAAAAAATCGATTATTAAATGCAATAAAAACCGTCAGCTCTCCGCTCGCAAGATGAGAGAAAAATAAACTTGGAAATAGCCACGAGGCTTGAAATATAAGCTGAATAAACGGTGAATCCGAGAATGTGTTCGATCTCCTCTCGTATATTTTTTTATACGACGAGATCGACACGTTACAGACGGACATCGGTGCCGATACGCGCGCAACACAGACGGAACTTTTCATTGCTTCTGTATAGGTACAAGAGTAAGAAGAAGGCTTTCACGAAGGCATCCAAGAAATGGCAAGACGATCTCGGACGCAAATCCATCGAGAAGGACCTCAAGAAAATCGTCAAGTACTGCAAAGTCGTTCGCATCATTGCGCACACGCAGGTAACTAATCGCTTCAAAAAAAAATATCGAAGTTCGATTAATTCGATTAATCGAAGTTTTGTTCGTCTTAAAGTTCGAAAAAAAAAAAAAAAAAATTATCGAAGTTCGATTAATCGAAGTTTTGTTCGTCTTAAAGTTCGAAAAAAAAAAAAAAAAAAAAAAGTTATCGAAGTTCGATTAATTCGATTAATCGAAGTTTTGTTCGTCTTAAAGTTCGAAAAAAAAAAAAAAAAGTTATCGAAGTTCGATTAATTCGATTAATCGAAGTTATGTTCGTCTTAATGTTCGAAATTTTTTTTTTTTAAATTATCGAAGTTCGATTAATTCGATTAATCGAAGTTTTGTTCGTCTTAAAGTTCGAAAAAAATTTTAAAAAAATTATCGAAGTTCGATTAATTCGATTAATCGAAGTTTTGTTCGTCTTAAAGTTCATTCCGTGAAAACCATTCAATATATCAATTTTTACAGATGAAGCTTCTGAGACAACGCCAGAAGAAGGCAAACATTATGGAAATCCAACTTAACGGCGGAACCATCGAACAGAAGGTTCAATGGGCTCGTGAGCATCTCGAGAAGCCCGTCCCGGTAACCAACGTCTTCGCATCCGACGAGATGATCGATGTTATCGGAGTTACCAAGGGAAAGGGTTACAAAGGTAATTAAAAATTATTTTTCGTATTAATCGCGAATGGCACTTCTTTATCATGCGGACTATATGATGAAAGCATGTTGTGCCTTAACTGATTACTATGAGGATATTATCATGCTGCCTTCCTACTGAAGTCTTTTAAAGATAATTTAAAATCGAAAAAAATTTTGTCGTATTTAGAAATTAATTGTTATTTTTTTTTTTTTTTTTTCGTCAGGTGTTACTTCCCGTTGGCACACGAAGAAATTGCCGCGTAAGACACACAAAGGTCTCAGGAAAGTCGCCTGTATCGGCGCGTGGCATCCAAGCAGAGTATCCTTCACCGTCGCCCGCGCCGGTCAGAAGGGTTACCATCACAGAACCGAAATGAACAAAAAGATCTACAGAATCGGTCAGGGAATCCATACTAAGGACGGAAAGGTAATTTTTTCGAGATTACATCGAAAAAAAAAATTTAGATGAATAATTTTTTCGAATTTTTTTTTCGAAAAAAAAAAAATTTAGATACATTTTTTTTTTTTTTTTTTTTTTTTTCTCGATATATTTCGATATTTTTTTTCTCGAGCCTTTTGCTTGGTTGATCTTTCCGTACACTGGAAAGAGTCGATTAAAATACTATATTTACAGAGGCGAAACTAAAACGGCTTCTCCATAGTACCCGCTGTAAAAATGATTTTACATTGCGGGCCTCCGAAGCAAGCGACAATTTTGTTGAAAAAAAAAAAAAAAAAAAAAAAAAAATTGTTTCTTACGGCAAACAGCGAATCTAAAGAATTTATTATAATTTCAGATCGTCAAGAACAACGCTTCGACCGAATACGATCTCACGGAGAAGACCATCACTCCGATGGGTGGTTTCCCCCACTACGGTGAAGTCAACAACGACTTCATTATGATTAAGGGATGTTGCATGGGACCCAAGAAGCGTGTTATCACTCTTCGTAAGGTACGATATATCGAAAAAAATCGATTTAAATTAATTTTACGATGAAAATTGCTTATAGTTACTGTGATGAACAACGAATAGAGCCAAATTATTCTCTATGACTACCACGTGATATTTAATGATAGGACTGAGAAACTATAATAAAAAAATTATATATTTTATCGGAAAAATGAAAATATATTTACGAATTTTTTTTTTGCTTTTCATTATAGTCGCTGTTGGTACACACCAAACGTGCCGCTCTCGAGAAAATCAATCTGAAGTTCATCGATACGAGTTCCAAATTTGGACACGGACGCTTCCAAACCGCGGCGGACAAAGCTTCCTTCATGGGACAACTCAAGAAGGATCGCATCCGCGAAGAACAGGCGCAGACCGCCGCTGCAACCGCTGCACCGACAACCGCAGCCGCTGCACCTGCTGCTGCTGCCGCTCAGTAATAATTATTTTACTGTGTACAACCGAAAAAATAAAAAATTTTACCAAAATATACCGTTTACTATTTCCTCTTTCCGAACATTTACCGAATTCGTAAAATTTCATATGCGCGATGTATTAAACGCGCGTAATATAAATCGCGAATAACGAAATCAGTTTAACGCCGAAAATCAATGCGATAAATGATGAGAAAAATAAACGATCGAAGATTTATTACGTTTCCGGTGCAATCGCAATACTAATTAAATAGATAATTCGAAAATAACTCTGCGCTGCATATATGTTTATTTACTCCTTTCTATAAATCGTTCGTAATATTACAAAATTCATAACGCACAGCATCTCTGTGGCATCAAAATGCATAACGACGTTCGAGAACGCTGGCGGGGAAGCTAAAAACATCGACGATCTCTCGGACATTTCCGGTTTCGTATTCGGTAGCGCTTCGCGCACAAGTATCCGCCATTTTGTGATCAGTAAACATAACACCTTCGCACGACCGTACGTTTTTGACAATCCCCGATTGATGTGAGTACCTCGCAGCTTCTGCTGCATCGGTTTGATTGTCTCGTTCGCGTACGCGTAGTTCGTTTTTTCGGAGTTACGCGTTAAACATGCTGAAAGTTCGATTAATCCGTTGAATGCTCAGGTGTACCGCGGATTTAACGTTCTTTAACATCCTACAACACAGTGAGTCATGATTTGATTTGTTTTGGTCCTCGATAGAGTCGTGTCTTTTTACTCTCCCCGTATCTCCGTAACGTCACACACGCGAAAAACCGTCGCTTCGAATTATAACCGTTTTTTTACGCGTATCGCTTAGCCTTGAACGTTAACCGTTTTCGTCCGATTTATCAAACGTCAATAACGATAGTAACATCGAAGTTAAAAGTTATGAATTCGTGAACGCGAAACGATTAATTTCTTTCTCTCTCACTTTCGTCGTCGTCCTCCTACTCTCTCGACGCTTCTAACGCGTCTCGTTTTCACAGAGAATGAACGTACGATTTCAAACAACGAGAGCATGAGACACAACTGACAGAGCATTTCAACTCCCGTGTAATCTTTCTCCCGCATCGGCGTTAAAAAAAATAACGATAAAAAACAAGTGACAAATTACGAAATTACGACAAAATTTGAGAGTTTTCAAAATGATGGAAATCGACGTGCCGGAATTTTCCTCGAAGGACGATGAGATTCAGTATTGGATGAATCTTGCGCAGGAGATGTACCAGCGGTAACGCAATTCATTTAATTTCATATTTATGCATTTTTTTTTTTGTTTTTTTTTTTACTAAGTCACGTATGTGCGTTACAGGAAAGACGACGTCGAAAGAGAATTGGAAGAATTTCAGGAGAACTCGCAGATGCTGGAGAAAGAACTCGAAAATTCGTTGGAACAATCGGAGAAATCGAACAGAGATTTGAGACAAAGAAATTCGCGATTGTCGGCAGAGGTGGATCAGTTGAGAACGCGTCTCGATCAACAAACGTCGGACTGCGCGCTGTTTCAAAGCAGAGCTCAAGATCTCGAATCACAGCATGAACAGCTCCTCAAGTACATCAGAGAATTAGAACAGAAAAACGACGATTTGGAAAGAGCGCAAAGGTAAAAAAAAAAAAAAAAAAATTCGAAAAAAATTTTTCGAAAAAAAAAATTTCGAAAAAAAATTTCGATCCTAAATTTTCATCGTCTTCGCTCGATTTTTTTTTTTTTTCGTAAGATTGACCGTAAATTTCCGTGTATTACAGAATAAACATGGCGACGGAGGAGGAGATAGAGGCGAAATTTAATTCGGCGATCGAAAAAAATGCTTTGCTAGAGTCGGAACTCGACGAGAAGGAGAGCCTAAAGATGATCGTGCAGCGATTAATGGACGAAATCCGAGGTGAGAAAGCCTTCGATTTCCCGAAGAAACATCGCGGAGAATGGAAGCAAAAAAAAAAAAAAATACGCGTTAATTCTTGTATTTCAGACTTGAAACAGGAAATAAATGTTTTGGAGCGAAATCATCCGGACAACGATAAATCAGCGGCCGATCGCGTGCGCAGTCTCGTCGACAGCAACAAACTTCAAGTGGAATTAGAAACGAACTCTTCGCCGGCAAATAGTCCGCTGCCGCAAAGTATACCACCGACCGCTCACACTCCTTCGCAACCGCTGAAACGTAAGATGTATAATGCACTACGAAAAACGAAGTGTATATTTACCTTTTCGAAACCAAGATATCCCCGTTCTAGCGATGTTCCCCGTGAATGCGTCTTAACGCAGAAACGAAAGTGTTAACTTTCCGAAAACTTCAAATTTCTCGCCACATTAATACAAAGCTTTTTCCTCCATTTTTACTTTTTGTTTTTTTTTTTTTTTTCTCATAATCAATAAATAACAATGCATCCCATTGTAATTACGATTAATTTTGTAACAATGTCATGCATGCAGAAAACATCGGATTTCGCAAAATCCGCGTCTTTATTATTTATTTTCTTGCGCATCAACGCTAATCGCTTATCATTTGTAATTTTATCATCGAGTGTTTTATGATTTAATAAAGAAAAAAATCGTACGTAAAAATCTGTTTCATTTAAGTAATTTGCATGCCGCTTTCATTTTAACATTCGGCATATGCGTAAATTCCGTTTTCCATATCGCTTAAGCTAAATATCCTGTGTTTCGTCTATCCTACGAGAGTTTCTTCGTCATCGATCTATCGATTATCGATATAGTTTCGTAACAAAGCTATTTCGCCTAATAAGCGTATTACTATTTGTCAATTAGTCGGAAACGGCGTTGTAGGTGGTGTGATCGGCAACAACAATAACAACAACAACATGAATGTGCCACTGACCCCATCCACGAGGATACTAGCGATGAATATGATCGGCGATTTAATGAGAAAAGTTGGGGTGAGTAAAAGTCGACATTACGCGACACGAAAGCATGAAATTTTTTTTTTTTTTTTTTTTTTTTCTCGAAATTTCTCGTATACAATTTAGTTGTAAAGTATTTCAGAGCTTTTTCAGCACGAGCACTGTAGATCCCTCTCCCGCAAACGAAACTGTGCTATTTTTTTTTTTTTTTTTTTTTTTTTTTTTTTTTTTTTTTTCATCGATATATTCGTCATTGAAAAATATATCGATAATATTTTCTCCCGCAAACGAAACTGTGCCATTTTTTTTTTTTTTTTTTTTTTTTTTTTTTTCGTTTATTCAATTTTTGTTCTCAATTTTCTTAAGTGTTCATCCATCTCCCGTCTCGATCCGTTTCCCAATTCGAAATTCCCAATCGATCGATAATTCCTTTCGTGAAGCAGCGGATTTTTTTTCGCTGGTCCCGTGTGACGTAGTCGGTGTTTTGGTAGCTTGACAGATGGGTCTGCATGGACTGTAGAAGAGTCAAGTGCTCTTGTCCCGGTGGACGAAAAACCGATACAGCGTCTTACATCGGCGAATCACCTTCGGTACAATGTATTAGTCAACAACCCAAGCCGTTCAAATGCTGACTTCTACTCCCGGCAAACGCACATCCCTCTCGTTGATCCGTTCGAGTCTTTCGCCTCCTTAATTATACAGGTCTTATTTTGGTTTTTTCTTTCGTTTGCTTATCCTCGTCGATGCTTATCTCGTTTTTCACGAATCATTAACTATCACGCAGTCATCACGTTGCACCGGCTACGATAACATTAAAACGGCTATTTTTCTCATCACCGCATGTTTTCGTATTGTCGTCTTTGCATTTTCGTCGACACGCGATATCGCAACGATACATCGAATATCGATATATTGAATATCGATACATCGAATATCGATATATTGAACATCGATATATTGAATATCGATACGTCGAATATCGATATATTGAACATCGATACATCGAAAATCGATATATTGAATATCGATACATCGAATATTGATATATTGAATATCGATACATCGAATTTCGATATATTGAATATCGATACATCGAATTTCGATATATTGAATATCGATACATCGAATTTCGATATATTGAATATCGATACATCGAATTTCGATATATTGAATATCGATACATCGAATTTCGATATGTTGAATATCGATACATTGAATTTCGATATATTGAATATCGATACATCGAATTTCGATATATTGAATATCTATACATCGAATTTCGATATATTGAATATCGATACATCGAATTTCGATATATTGAATATCGATATTTGATATATCGATATTCGATATCGATATATCAATATTCGAATATCGATATTTGATATATCGATATTCAATATATCGAAATTCAATGTATCGATATTCAATATATCGAAATTCGATGTTCGATGTTCGATGTTCGATATATCGATTCGATGTTCGATATCGATACATTGAATTTCGATATATTGAATATCGATATATCAAATATCGATATATCGAATAATAATGATATTATTGTAATTTTTGCATCGCAGGCCCTGGAGAATAAATTGAACGCTCGCCGCAACGCCTCACGGGAAGAACAAGCTGTACGGGATCTGTACAGGTAACGCAACTTCAATGTGTAGGATTTCTGTATCCTTTCGTTGTACGTTGGCGTATTCACGCATTAAACTCTGAGGATATCATGTATCTGCGATTCTCGACGATAATCATTACGCGAAGTATTTTTGGAAGTAAAAAAAAAAGATAAGAAAAAGATCGAGAAACTCGAGATTGGCAACGATACACGCTATCGCCCGATGCTCTGTACTTATTTTACACACACGCCGGTTGTGCTTCCACTATCGTGATAATAAGTTTCGTCTGTAAACGAAATCCAGTTAAATTTTTTTTTTTTTTTATTTCGCTGCCTTTGTGTATTTCATTTGAAGATCGACGCGATACTCTTACAACTGTAGAAATTCGATTGTTTTTAATTGTTTGCAAGCGTAACGATTTTTTTTTTTTACGATTTGCGCGCTGCTGAAATTTTTGTTTTAGTTACAAAACAACGCAATCGATCTGTTGTAAGAGTAGGAAACGCACTCTTCGTTAGATACAATTTCTAATTTATTGTAACTCGTAGACTATTCGTGTCCTTTTTTTTTTTTAACTTTCGTATCGATATTAATAGTTTTTATAAAAAAATAAAAAAAATACTTTCAAGTAGACAATTGAAAGTATAATGACAAATTGTGGACCAACGCGAAACTAATCCTATTATTTGTAAATAGTCTACGCGTCACATCCTTAGAAGACATTAGTTTCGTAATTTTTATTCGTTATTTTACTTGACTATAAATGTTAATTGGCACTTTTGTATATCACTTCGAAAAAAAAAGATCGAAGAAAAAATCGAAAAAAAAAATTCGAAAAAAAAAGATCGAAAAAAAAAAGAATCGAAAAAAATAGTACAAAGTCGCTGCTATGATAATTCATTTGATACACACGTTTTATCGCGCATGCAACTCATCGTAGTTTCATTTCATAGATTAATGTCTCGTAGACACGATGTAAGTAGATGTGTTTTCGTTAAATGTGTAGAAATGAAAAAAAAAAAAAAAAAAAAAAACCGTACGATGGTTCCATAATAATTTTTAATAACGGATCTTGTCGTAACGAGAAGTTGTGTTGAATTTGTTCGATTAGGACTCGACGTCAGGTTCGAGGTCTCGCCACCGGCAACAACAACCACAATCGATTGTAATTGTTCCCGCGTCTCTCTCTCTCTGTCTCTGGATAAATGATATTAAATCTGCATGGACGGCGTTTTATCCGATTCTCTCATCAAAATAATTATTGTCAACGTAAAGTACTACTGGAATACGAAAAAAAAAAAAAAAAAAAAAAAAAAAAAAAAAAAAAATCGTCGGGATGCCGATCCAGCAGAGAACTTTTTGTAAATATACAATAATTATTGTCTAATCGATATTAAGCGAAGATATATTGTGTAAATTAAATTGTCTTTGCGATAATTTGTAGCAGCTTTGTAGATATATAATATTAATTATCAGAATCGTTGATGAAAGAAAGAAAAAAAAAAAAAAAGACAAAAAATAGACTCGTTCATCCGGGAATCTTATAGATGAGGTATTTTATTACTGCGGTATGTAAACACGGAGACTCCGACAATTGTAATCGATAACAGGAATTTGCTCGGTCTAAAATTAATAATATTAATAAGATCGCGAAAAAAAAAAAAAAGTGCAATCACACATCTCGTATCGGCGCATCGATTATTTTACGACGAAAAAAAAATGTTCATAGTATTTCGAAAAATGCAATTTTTTTCATCCGGTGAATTTTCCGGCTCAACGATTATTAATTTGATGAAATTTTACGCGGCATTGCATTATTGTTATTTTCTTTGCTCATTCCTACAATAAACATGTGGTATACTAATTGACTTTATTTTTGAATAAACATCGAAATTCCTCACTTACCGATCTCCAAAAATTTCCATTCGCGATCTGCAGAAAGGTAAGAAAAAAAAAAAAAAAAATGCACTTACACATCTTATATCGGCGCATCGATTATTTTACAAAAAAAATGTTCATACATCGAAATTCCCCACTTACCGATCTCCAAAAATTTACACTCGCGATCTGCGGAAAGGTAAGAAAAAAAAATCGGCGCATCGATTATTTTACAAAAAAATGTTAATACATCGAAATTCCCTACTTACCGATCTCCAAAAATTTCCTCTCGCGATCTGCGGAAAGGTAAGAAAAAAAAATCGGCGCATCGATTATTTTACAAAAAAAAATGTTCATAATATTTCGAAAAATTCAATTTTTTCATTCGGCATATTTTTCGGCTCAACGATTACTAATTTGATAAAATTTTACGCGATATAATGCATTATTGTTATTTTCTTTCCTCATTCCTATAATAAACATGTGGTATATATACTAATTGACTTCATTTTTTAATAAACATCGTAAATCCCCCACTTACCGATCTCCAAAAAATTCCACTCGCGTTCTGCGCAAAGGTAAGAAAAAAAAAAAAAAAAACAAAAAAAAAGTCAATAATAGTCCGATATCTTCAGAATTTTGTCAGTTTTATTTATGAAACTTTCTCCACACAAAAGATAATGAATACTTGCGATCCGATTACGTCATCTCCGTTACAACCAAAGAGTCAGCCTGACACAGACTATCCTTACTGTATCACTATAGAAAAATCGTTTCTTACTTTCTAATGCGCATTTCTATGGTGCGTAAGATTATAAGTATGAAAAATGATAATGTTGATGATGACGTTTTTTTTTTTTTTATTTTTTCTTATTTATTTTTTTATCAATGATAGTAATGAGAGGTGTCGTAAGACTGTCGGGTGCCAATAATCGAAATACAAAAACAAAAAAAAAAACCAAAAAAAGCAGCTGCCATAATCGATCGTACGAAAGTTCGCAAAACAATTCGAGACTTTGAATAACCAAAGAAAATCGCTTATAGATGCTTAATAATGAGTTACGAAAAAAAAAAAAAAAAGAAACCCGCAAAGCAGCAATAATAATCGATCGTACGAAAGGATCCGAAAAAAAAAAAAAAAAAAAATCGAGACATGTAATAAACAAACAAACAAAAAAATCGCTTCAAGATGCTTATTTACGAGTTATTATGAAAAAAAAAAAATCGAAAAAAAAAAAAAAAAAAAAAAATTATTCACAATATTCCACTACCGACAATGAAGTTTATGTTTATCTCGTGTTTATGCGTCGCTAAACACAATGCTATAATGAACCGGAATGAAAGTGATTCATCCATATCGTGAATTATTATTATTATTATAACTATGGATTAATTTTATAATTAATAATAGTAAACGGTAATGTGTATCGGGGATATTAAACGTGAGCTTCTTAAGCGCGTTCTCCGCGGATTCGTCGGGCCAATTGGATGTCTTTCGGCATAATGGTTACGCGCTTAGCGTGGATAGCGCACAAGTTGGTATCTTCGAAAAGGCCGACGAGGTAAGCTTCGGATGCTTCCTGAAGGGCGCCGATAGCGGCGCTCTGGAAACGCAGATCGGTTTTGAAATCTTGAGCGATTTCACGAACGAGACGTTGGAACGGAAGTTTTCTGATGAGTAACTCGGTACTCTTCTGATATCTTCTGATTTCACGAAGAGCAACAGTTCCGGGTCTGCAATCGATAAATCGCTCGTTAATAAACATTTATTCGTTTTTTCTTTCGTATTAATGGAATCTACTGATCGATTTATAAAAAAATAATAATAATAATAATAATAATGAATAATTTGCCTTTAATAATGAATAAAAATTTGCGTTTTACAACTTTTTACGTTAATTATTATAAATTTCGATTTTTTTCGAAAAAAATCAAATTTTCAATTATTACGTTGCATGAAATAAACTGTAAATATGTAAAAAGGATTGTCCCGTAAATAATTATTTTTTTTTATTTTTTTTTTATATAAAAAATACAAAAATAATACGTTCGTAGCGCTGCGGGATAATACGAGTAAAAATGCAACTTACCTGTAACGATGGGGTTTCTTAACGCCACCGGTCGACGGCGCACTCTTACGCGCGGCCTTTGTGGCGAGTTGTTTTCTCGGAGCCTTTCCTCCGGTGGATTTACGCGCTGTTTGCTTGGTACGCGCCATTATTCAATCTGTAATAATAATAATGATAATAACGTTTATTAACGTAAAATTGTATCGAAAACATCGTCACTGTCACTCGTTCGAAGTTTCGCGCGCAACGAAAAGAATAAAAAAATGGAGTAAGATATTTCGCAATAGCGTGCAATTGAATCCGAACGCGATAATTAGAGTGAAACGTTAGCAATCAACGGAGTGGAGAGTGGATTATCGTAGGAGAAGTGGGGACGTTGAGATTTCATTCGCGAGAAGAGTGCAGCGAAATCGTGCAACGGAGGGGATCGCGGAGGAGAGGGGGAAATCGGCCGAGTTGCGCAATGAACAAACTCGCGTTCGTCCTGTCTACCTGAGAGACACAGAACAAACAAAACTCCAAAACGAATCCCGTTTTCACCAGAGTCCTCGAAGTTGTTTGACACACGAAAAATTAATTGTGAAAAATAAATGGAGTAACTGCGATAATGTTTTTAATCGAAGAGTATGACATCTCGCATTCGCGTCACGTGTCCCCGGGGACCGGAGAAAAGATAGTTGCGAAGCGCGGTCAGCCGTGATCCGGGTATACTGACGATTCCCTCCAAACGACAATTACAAAATGGTGGCAGCAGAAACACATAGAACGGGTCGCGAAAGCGACATGAAATTTTCACGTTTTTCCGATAAAACTTTATTCCCGTAGTATTGTCCGTTAACTCGAAATGATTGTCGCGACGAGACGAACGCGATTATGTATTATTTTTTCTCACAAACTCACCTTTGACGTGTGTAAAATTTCACGAATAATAACCGCGCTAGGTAACTACGACTCCTTGTACTTCGATGGCAGTGGACGCTCTTCTGAGAGAGCAGTCGAGGCTCCCTTGTCCCTACCCCCTACGAATTTAATCGAGAGGAGCAACGTAAGCCCGCCGGGAGCTTTCGACCAATCGTGAATCGACTATCTGCCTCTATTCGTGAAACGAAAGATACCATTGGTCCAGTACACTACCCGCTAAAGTACAACATCTAACACTTATACTCGTACGTATACGTCACGTATACAATCATCGCGTCCTATAGCTGAGCTTAGCGTGCACTTGTCATTTTGTACCAAACGTTGTACTATCCAATTCCAATATGGTACTCGAGCGAATCGAGAAGCACGAAATATCGTCGACGAGATACGAAGCTTCGTCTATCCGCGATAAAAAAAAGTGAAAAAAAAAAAAAAAAACAATCGCCATCAAGGGCACCTCTCACTTGTGAATACAATGAAACTGATGAAATGCAATTAAAAAAATGTTGAAATTATTTACCTTCGCAGGATAGTTATCGTCTTGAAGTACGCGTTGCAATGAGAAAAGTAGGTGACACGAATTTACTTCGCGCATTGACTCGACGCTACAAACGCAAAAAATATTCGACTCGTACATCCACATTGTTCATTGTTGTTATTATTATTATTATTCGGAGGTCGAATTTACGAAATTGCAAATGGCGGAAACGATTATTGCATATTTTATCAACATCCTTTCTCGGAATTTACGTCTTCCTTCGAGATAATGAGTCATGCGTCGTTTTTCCAAGATTTTTAGATTCGTGACACGATATTCGCTGTAAGTTAATAGTAACGAGTAGAGGTTAGAATGACGCCATTTGTCGATTGATGCGTTACTTCCTGCAGGAAGATAATACAGAGATATCGTTGGGGTCATTAGAATCGAACAATGAGTCATTTTTTTTTTTTAATGTTCTTGTTAATATATTGAAAGTTTGTTCACTACATGGTACACAATGTTACATATCAGTTGAATGGGCATTAAAAATTACAGAGACGATGATAGATTCCCCGTATTCGAGACATCGATGAATGTTTTTTTTTTTTTTTTTTTTACGTAATTTTCGTTGACCGATTACAAAAATTCTCGAAACGTGAATTATATATATACGTATATATATTTCGGTATTTCGAGTACACAAATAATAATAATGTTTTATTGTTTAATTGGAATGGATTTACGATTGCTATCGAGAATATAAATGACGAATAACATATCAAGCCCTTTGTTTGATTTGGTGTCTCTTGTTAAGAAGTTTTAAGAGTATATATTGCGCATTCGCAAACGATGAATAATTGCCGTAAAAAAAAAAAAAAAAAAAAAAAAAAAAAAAAAATTCGAAAAAAATAACTGATGCAATGAAGCAAATAGAAGTTCCAAGCTATTAGAACCAAACGACGCGAACTTAAGTTACAATCTTAAACGACTAATTCCTAAAATCTAAATTATATTAATTACACTCTATTTGTACATAAGAATCTTTTTTGAAAGGTTTTTCTTCGTTTTTCCTCATTCGAAAACGATTCTTCAATGCCAACAGAGATATTATCTCGTGACGAAAAAACAAATAAATCGGATCGTAAATGCTATCGAAATGTTCTTTCATTGAGATTCTGTGAAGCAACGATAATTGATCGAAGTGGGGGAACGGCGGGGAGGAGCCGTAAAAAAATTACTCATATTGCGATCGCGGAAATAAAAAAAAAAAAAAAAAAAAAAAAAAAAAAAAACAGAATTCTCGAAAGTCACAAGAGTGGGCAACAGATACATATGCCAAATATGGTGCACACATCATAGGTGCGTTTCGATCTTTTTTTGCGACATTTATACACGAAATATGCCGGTTGTGCGTGTGGCAGTGATAACTATTTCATAAATCCTTCGTACGAAAAAAAAAAAAAAAAAAAACAAAAAAAAAAAAAAAACGCAACCGTAATGTTTTTTTAAAGTTTGAAACAATATTTTTGCTTTTAAATACGATAAAAGGGCGAACAGATGAATATATCGATGCGACTCTCGTCTTAAGATTGAGAGACGTTTTTAAGCTCTTTCTCCGCGGATTCGTCGCGCCAATTGGATGTCTTTTGGCATAATGGTGACGCGCTTGGCGTGGATGGCGCACAAGTTTGTATCTTCGAAGAGACCGACGAGATACGCTTCGGAAGCTTCTTGAAGGGCGCCGATTGCGGCGCTTTGAAAGCGAAGATCCGTTTTGAAGTCCTGCGCTATTTCACGAACCAAACGTTGGAACGGCAATTTTCGGATCAGCAATTCGGTACTCTTCTGGTATCTTCTGATTTCACGAAGAGCTACGGTACCCGGCCTAAAAAAAAAAAAAAAAAAAAAAAAAAAAAATTATAAAATACGATGTTTTTTTACGATTTTCATTTTTTTTTTCGCGAAATATTTCGAGAGATTTAATTTTTACCTGTAACGATGAGGTTTTTTCACTCCTCCCGTGGAAGGTGCGCTTTTACGCGCAGCTTTGGTAGCCAATTGCTTCCTCGGCGCTTTTCCTCCCGTGGATTTACGAGCGGTCTGCTTGGTACGTGCCATGTCTGTAAATAAACAAAAAAAAAAATAAAATAAATCGATCGATTGATCGAGCGAACGATTCCTTATTGTCCGCGATGTCGCGGAAACGCGTGAAAAACAATGTTTCGATGTGTATCAGAGCGTAAATTGGATAAAGGAAAAGTGTGCCGTGAAACGTGAACGATTTCCCTCCAAAAGCAAGTAAACGCGTAAAATGGCGGACGGCGTACATGTATTTTCATTGCGTGGGAGACGCTATCGGGAGAATTTTGTTTTTTAAAACTTTTAGAAGCGACAGTATAGTTTCGAATTGCGTTGAACGGTACGCGAAGTTAGCGACAACGAAATGACGATGACACGATGTTGAGTAACAATATTTTTGTTACCTGTTAGTGATTGTTTTTCCGGAGGAGAGTTCGACTGACACAATACACTCGGAGTAACGTCTTGCAACTGATGTGTGAACGTGAGCGGCGGGGTGTATCGTGATGTCGGCTGGTCGGGTTTCCAGGGGGGGAGGGGGGGGGGGGGGAAGACACACCGGATGGCGGCAAAAAGAACAGAGTGCACCACGCGCGAAAGCCGCGTTCCTATTGGTCGATCCTAAATCACTCGCGCATATAACGACACACGCGATTAGTCGATCGATCGGTAAAAAAATTCGACCCGCGTTCGTAATTGTGGGAAGACTTCCTCTTCTATCTTCTCGAGTCCGACGCTCATCTTCGCTTCGGTTAGATGAGAATAATTAGAACTCGTAAGAAATTGACGCGTATTATCCATACGATATGACTTACCATTCTCTTCTATGCAATAGTTATATCTCCGCGTGAAATCGCCGGCAGTCGAATCGACGAGTGGCGGCAATAAATCATCCGATATTTTTTTTTTTTCTTTTTATTTTAAATTCGTTTTAATTTATTGATTGACAATATCTATAAATACATTTCCTAGTTTATTAGCATGGAGAAGCAATAATGAAAATTCGTTCTACGAATTACGTATGTCATATAAGATAATTATTATCATTATCAATTTGTTTAAACTTTCAGTCGTCGAGAAAATATTAAAAACGAATGAATGGCTTATTGGTTCTTTGACCACCATCAGCTACTAGTATACGTGTACATTACCTATACGAGCTTATATTTCTGTATTGCCAAAAATACGGGTTGCCAACGATTTTTTTTTTCCACACATTATTATGCGGTGCTTCTCTTCATTTTTATTATTCAATTTGTACTGACATTCATTAGAATTTGCTACAGTCGTTTCCATTAATAAAAAAAAAAAACAAAAAAAAAAAATGTTGCTGCAACTTCGTATAGTCTTATTTGTTTCTGTATGCGAGAAAATAAAAAAACATGTATATCAACGAAATCGAGAAACCCAATTACTCATAAAAAGCATTAAATTCGTCGTATTTTTACGTTCTTTTCGCATTAAAGTAAAATTTTAGATCGAAAACCTGTTTTGATTGCTCAACAAGCGCATTTTGACGAAACAAAAAAAGAAATCGATAGGAAAATTTTTCACAGTCGATTATTTCGCATCGAAATTTTTTTAAAAACGTACAAAACTCGAATAATTT
Source organism: Buathra laborator (assembly GCA_934046635.1). Lineage (NCBI taxonomy): Eukaryota > Metazoa > Arthropoda > Insecta > Hymenoptera > Ichneumonidae > Buathra > Buathra laborator. Next base: position 8,757,449 of record OW203902.1, read on the forward strand.
TCAAAGTCATGATATGAATTCATTAGGTGTACAGAGTGTAGAAATAACCACAACCAGAACGACAAATCACCATGAAACTCTATTAAAAAAAAAAAAAAAAAAAAAATTTTGTTACAGACTATTATCATTAATATTGCGTAATAGCTACACTATTTCGTAAATATTATTGTATCATTTCGCAGGATGGTTGCAAACAGTGGAATTGTACATTGTTCAGTGAACTTGACAAATTATAACATCGTTCGAGTTTCGCTCATCGGGTTTTCTAAGCATTTTTATTATTTTTTTATTTTTATTTTTTTTTTATTAGAAACAATCGTTGCAGCAACTCGATAATGATGAAAATATTTAAAAAAATGAGCCACTGTGACTACAACCAACCCGTATGGTTAAGGATCTCGTTGTACGAACGAAGACGTCACGACGCGAGACTTTCCTCGAAGTTAATTATACGTAAACATTTTTTTTTTTTTTTTTCGTCTTTCATAACCTAAAAACGCAAAAAAACGCAGAAACGCAAAATTTCCGATTCGATTCGTACAACGAGGTCTACAATAATTAAATATCCTTTTACAATATATAGCACATCGCTCTCAACACCGCAAGCTAAATAGTATAACGGATATAGTATTTTGTTTGTTTTTTTTTTTTTTTTCATCGATCTATTTGCCAAATAATTCAACTTCATCGTCCGCTCGTCGAGGGGCCGCGGCAAAGATTTATGCTTACCGATGTTTATGTTTATAAATAAATTGTCTTTTTCTTTACTTTTCTTTATTTTTTTCATCAAATTTTCTCTTCTACGCTTCGGGGGGCGTTTTTAGGCTATACAGACATCGTCGTCATTATCATCGTCAATTATCATCATCATCATCATTATTATTGTTCCGGAAGACGGTTTTTGTCGATAATATCGTAAAAATAGTTGTCATGAGAGGTTTCTATTGAAACCCGCAATCTCGCAATTCGTTTATTATTTGTCCCTCGTAAATGATTGACACGATAAAGGATGCGATGAAAAAATGTATTAAAAATTCGGGAAAATTCGGGACGGGGGATTGGTACGCGTGTAAAAAAATTATTATTTGATACAAAGATCGACTGATTCGTCGGCTCTTCGAGATGCAGAGTCTCAATAGAACTTGAAAAACATCTGTCGGAACTCTATATTTTGTTTTTTTTTGTCGTCCGTTCGGATAGCTTGTGTATTACAACGTTTATTACTTTCGATAACCGTTTTGAAAGTGACTCGCACCGTATACAATTTTTTTTTTTTTTTTTTTTTTTTTTTTTTTTTTTTAATATCTCTCGCATCGCGTACTCCACGCTTTAGGGTTCACGTATATTTGTATCGTCGTTCGATTTAAGCCATATGAGCAATTCTAACATTCACAGAGAATCAGCGGTATAAAAAGGATTTGCTTTGCCTTATTATTATTATTTACCGACCGCGAGGGAGCGTTACGATTCTCGTCAAAGTCTCTACGGTAACAACTAATAAGAGTTAATATACACCGACAGGAGAGATTCTTAGAAACATCGAGAAGTTTTCAAAATCCGAATAGGCTGTTACTGTGTTTCGTGTCGTTTTGTCATTTTTTATTTACGAAAAAAAAAAAAAAAAAAAAAAAAAAAAAATTAAAAAATTCTCTCGCGCAGAGGTTAAAGTGCATTGTGGGGAAAATTTGCCTCGTTTGGCACATTACTCCGGTTACGATTGGCCCATTTACGGTGTATTGTTATGCAGCACGACACAGCGGAACTTATCGCGCGGACAATATTTGATCAAATTGCTTTGTATTTAGTTCTCGGCTTGCGGTGCTGTTATCGTGCGACTATCGACAGTCGTAGACGCAAACAAGGCTTTCGCTATCTACGAAGGTATTTTTTTTTTTTCGTAATTTTTTTTTTTTTTTTTTTTTTTTTTTTTTAAGGTATTCTCTGTGAACGCGTTGATATTGTCACTCGGTGTAACAATTGTTATCGTTCCCACATATCAAAAGTCGGATTGATTAAAGATAATATGAATTTCTTTTCTTTCACTTTTCTTTTTTTTTTTTTTTTTTTTTTTATACACAGTAAATCTTCAGCTATCGCGATTGTTTCCTCATATAAATGTTCGGTGCTATTTTTTTTGTTTGTTTGTTTGTTTGTTTATCCCGATGTTACATAATACTATTTTTCTTCTTCACACAATTTATTCATCGTATAGTAAGCCTAATGATTATGTGTATATCATTTGCACGGTACGCGCGAATAATTCTTTCGTCCGACAAATAAAAAAAAATTTCAACCACTTGTAACTCTTGTCGGACGATAAATTCACAGGTTTTTCGGGGGAAAAACGATTTTTTTTTTTTTACGATCGATCGATTTTTTTTTTTACGATCGATCGATTTTTCACTCCATTCACCGAGTATCGTTATCGTTATCGTCCGTTCGAGAAGTCGAAGAAAAAAAGATCGATACGCGGACGAAAAAAAATAATTCGCGCGGACAGAACAATTGCAACGTTTTTTTTGTATTTGTTGTATGCATGTAGTTTTGTCAAAAATATAGTATATCGTATTAATTTGGCTTCCCCTATTGTTGGTTTACATTGTGCAACCGTAATAAACTGACGTCACAGGTAGTTGCGTAGTATCGAAAATTTTTCTAGAGCTCATCTTCTAGAAATTGGTCATTAGCGTGATGTGTAATATTTTCATTTTTGTCCCCATCATTCATGTACAAGTATATAGCTATTGGATTATCAAGTAAAAAAAAAAAAAAAAAAAAAAAAATAAAAATAAAAATTATAACTTCGAACGAAATTTTTGAAAATTGTGCAGCAAATTTTTTTTTTTTTTTGTTTGTGTAGTTTTTTTGATTTGCGATTCCATGTCGAAGGTGACAATAGAGACGGTGTTTGCAAAATATTGCGTAAATAAAACCAAAAAACCGCAAAGGCAGCGGCTAAAGAACAGCGAAACACATCTCACGGGAAATTACGAGAAATTAGAAATACGATTAAAAAAAAAAAAAATTAAATAAAAAACGAACAAACAAATACGAAACCAACAATTGGGGCAGTAGTATAGAAATATTTCGGTTACGTGACATTTTTTGTGACATTAGCCACTTCTATAATCCACCACTTCGTTACTCTCCTATTACCCTAATTGTATTCTAAATTTGTTGCTTTTACAATAATTTAATTTCATATTAGTTATTAATATTCATATTGTTTACCAGTACAAGTAAAATAACATTATAAGTTTGTATTGTTTTGTTATATTTTCATTATACACTAAAAGAGTATCTCTCACTTCTACTTCCTTCCTTTTTTTTTTTCTTTTTTTTTTTTTTTGCTCAGCGCGATCGTAAGGTTTAAATTCTGACAAATGCTTTCCAATAGGCCAATTGCCAACGTATTATTCTTTTTTTTCGGCAATGATTCGTGAAAACTTTAAATAAACAAACGAATTACTCGCGCGGAAACGCCGCGCGCCATCGACAATTCGTTCGAAAGATAACCATAAATAATATCTATTTTTTTTTTTTTTTTTTTTTTTTTTTTTTTTTTTTTCCTTTCGTAAATACTAAACGATACGTTTAGAATCAATGGCGTAACAATGTCGAGCTGTATTGAAGGAATATTATTTGAAAATCAAACTTTGCGATCACGTCGAGCTTTTTAAAAAAAAAAAAAAAAAAATTTCGCGGAGTAAACGAAATTTTTTTCCGACTTAAACTTTTCTCATCGAGTTTCGACAGCTCACTTGTTACGGGAGATACACAAATAAACGCATTTCACACAATGCCATAGCACTAAATTTTTATTAGACCCTAAATAGTGCTTTGTATTTATTTTCTACGGTAGTCGCGGTGTTGATTTTTGAAAAATAAGATTTGATTTTTTTTTTTTTTTTTTTTAGTTACGCGATCAATCGATATCTATCACACAGCGATTTATCGAGTTGTGCTGCAGTTTTAAAAAAAAAATCATGTAATCGATATTCACTCCACGCGATACAAAGCTTATCAACGACCGTTCGTACCATAGAAGAGGGGATATAATTTGTTACTTTATCATCGTATTTTATAAATATGTAATTTAAAAAACTGACCTAATAAAAACCCTTTTTTTTTTTGGCCTCATTTTTTGTTGATACTGCGGTACGATGATAGTTTTTTAAAAAATGGGCGAAACGATTTTTCGTTTTTTACGTAATATGCTTCACTGTGAGAAAAAAAAGAAAGCTGTCGGCTATCTATTTTATATCGAACGCAATATTTTTTTTTTTTTTTTTTTTTTTTCCGCATCTCGATGGATACACGGTGACTAACGTGATCAATGACACTTTAACGCAACAAGTCTATTTTGTTTGCTTGAATTATTACAGACTAAAAAGAAAAAAAAAACACAATGGTCACAAATACAAATGCGCGTATGAGAAATAATAGTTTTTAAAGAATATTTTTTTTTTGCTTTTAACACTTTATTTTCTACGAAGAAAGAATTTGATAACGTTGTCCTATCTATCCTAATCACTTGTTTAAATTCCTTATATACGTAATCTATTCATAGTGGTTAACAACTGCGTCATTTAAAATTGGGGAATTTATTTTATTTTTATTCACTTTTTTTTTCATTTTTTTTCATTTTTTTTTTTTTTTTTTTTTTTTGTAGAGCCGATTATTTAGTACGGTTAGATATATCTTGACAAACAAACGAGTCTGCATTTAATAAAAAATACGCTTCCACGTGTCGTGCAATGAATGTTCCATTTTTCATTTCTTCATTTTTTTTTTTTTTTTTTTTTTGCGTCACAGAATTAATTTATAATAACTATATATCATTCATCATAAATTTCTTAACTATCGTCTACGTTTTGATTAAATTGAAAAAATTCTCAGACATTCGACTTCTCGTCGTATTTGTAAGCGCTAAATTCTTATCGCTAACAATGTAAAAGCTAAAAAAAAAAAAAAAACGCAATTAATCGTTCGGTACCCGTAAATATATATATATTTCAATCCTATCTACGGGACGCGTATTTCGAAAAATTGTCGCGCAATTATCGATTATCGATTGAATAATAAATGCCATCGTGAGACGCGTAATTGTAAAACGTTAGTAGAGTAGCTGTTTTTTTTTAATTTTTTTTTTTTTTTTTTAATTTTATTTCTCACACAAGAAAACTCTCGTTGACGGTAATTCCGTGAAACTTGCGATAGTGCCGAAAGCACCACTGAGAAATAACCGTGTTGCGCAGTGTGGAACCACTTGTTACGTAATACTTGAACATCAGCTTAATCCGCTGGACGTCAGAGTAGAATCGATTGAAAAAATCATTTTTCATTTTTCAATATCGTTATTAAACGGTATATAAACCAAAGGAAACATTAATTGCACGACACGGCTACCTAAACTCCAAAACTCCACATTCAAAATTGCGGAATAAATTTGTTGCGTTTACCTATATACTATTAATTATACTCATCGAGTATATCTCATTCTCTTAGACATCAAACTTTACATTTTTTTTGTATTTTCTTCATTATTTTTTTTTCCATCATTTTTATCCATTTTTTTTTTTCTTCATCATTCATAAACTGCTCCATCATCTTTCGCTTGGAACGAGGAATTTGAGATTTGAGGCTCTCTCGGGGGCCTCGGATACAAAAACAAAATAGAAAAAGATTTGTTAGTATAAAAAAGACTGATTTTTCTTTTTTTTTTCTTTTTTTGTTTTTTTTTTTCACGAGTCACGCAATGATCCTGTTGCTGATGTGGCTGTGAAGATCGGATGTTGCCGTCGAGGAAGATTAAGTGACTTACTGAAACGGGAATTGTTGTCCACTGACTATAGAGAGAGAGAGAGAGAGAGAGAGAGAGAGAGAGGAGAGAAAGAGAGAGAGATGGGGATTTCTTCCTCGATCCGTCGTTTACTTTTGTTTTTGCAAGCACTCCGCGTGGTTGCGTTGTCGCCGATATAAACTCGAAGACAACATCGTTCATCCTCTCCTCGCCATCCAGATAATCAGCGAATAATGGTCGCTAATGACAGAGGCACGCGACAAAAGTAGTCATTTGGGACACCTAACTTGTGGAGGCAACAGGAGTCTGGCAGTACGGACACTCGCGTTGATTCGGAGCGCACGTCGAGCAGACCACGTAGTGGTTGCACGGTGACAGTGTCACAGTGCGATTTTGTTCCTCGCAAACCATGCATTTGTTTGCCGTTTCCCTGTACAGCACCTAAAATCGCAACAACTCAACTAGGCTACAGTGTTATCTCTATTCCGAGACGTTTTCTTGACTTTTTTCTCGCTTCATTAATTTCATTAATTAATATCTCTCATTTATAAAATCGCTCTTTCCGTCTCTTGTACAAAGCTTTTCGTTATATTATTATAGTTAAATAGCTTCGCGTTAGAAGTAATTTGAAAATCGTTGGATGTACCAGCTGTTCAAACCCGAGTGAGAACTTTGCTTTACCTTTTCCACCTCTTCGAGATCGAGGCGCAGCTGCGATTGAATTGATTTGAGGGTTGCTATCGACAGCGATCTCAGTTCGCTGGTTCTTCTCAATGTGTGAAGATACGGACCGCCGCTGGACGCCTCGTTTTCGACTCTCAATGCCTTCACCTGTAGCAGCGCCTGAAGGCAAAGATTCTATTGTTAAAACGCAATAAGATCATTTGAGTTCATTGATTATAATTTATAGGGAAACATTTTGTTGACTCACCTCGTCGCGTTGCTGTTCGGCAATCGAAGCTTTTCGTTTTGCTTCTTCGCTCTCCAAATGCCAAGCGGCGCATGCCGCACGCGCCTGATTAATCCGCTCGTCCCAAGTCGCTAGCTGAGCTCTGCTCGATGTTAACTCCTCCCGCAACCTTTGCACCTGTAACTTATCATTTTAAAACGCGTGATTTTTGCTGAGTCAATAAAAAGAGGAGAATTATTGGAATGGAGAAGGGGTTTCGGAAGTTTATGGTTGGTACATACCTCCGAAAGAGTTCCGGTGTTACTGGGACTCAGTGAGAAGGCATTGACGAGAGGCGAAGCCGGATGCGGCTGAGTCCGGGAAGGAGACATTCCTTGACTCGCGAAATCGAATAGACTACTGTTGAAACCGCTGAGTTTTGATGTCGAACTACTCAGTTGGGAAATATGATTGCTAAACGGATCCGAGGAGACTTGACTCATAAACGGCATCGTCTGAAAAAAAATTCATCGATTTTTCAACATTTTAATTTTTCGTAAAAAATATTTTTAAAAATTGAGATAAATTTTTAAAAAAATTTTTTTAATGCTTACAGATTCAATGGGATCCTGATGAGAAAATCTCGATCCCGTGAGAAATCCGGCGGATTGCAAATGCTGCAGAGGACTCGACGTCGACGGTGAGAAATTCGACAAAACCGAACGCTCCGCGATTCCGGGTATGTTGACCGGTGCGGAACTTCCCAATAATCCGGAACTCGCCAGTCCGGCGGATATCGAATTGCTTATCGGTGAATTTGTTTCTCTATGAATTGAATCTACTAAATTTAACGGATCGTCGAGATGTAAATCGTCCAATGCGTTACCTGAAAAAAAAAAAAAAGAAAAAAAAATGTAATCAGACGCTTTACTCGGGGAGTTCTTGTTGCACAACGGAATGGCGCAGAATCCAACCGCAACGTGTTGGAAATGCGGACAACTTACCCACAACCGATTCAACGGTGTCGTTTGGATAAAAAGAATTTGATAGCGGCGAGACAGCGGTCCCCAATGAATGACTACCGAGAGCACCGTTAAGATTGTAAGTTATGTAGAGACTCTGCTTTTGCTGCGCCTTCTCCGATTTCGTTAAAAGCGGATCGTTCTCTATCGCCAACATCTGTTTCCTTATTTCGCTCTGCAATGAGCCGAAAGATTTTAATGTAGAAAATTCGTAGGAATTTCGTAGGATAGTAAGGATATTAAACGGCGTTATACTTACGACATGCATCATGGAACTCGGATTGTACAGCATACTGGTGAGTTTTTGTTGAGCGGCTGCGTTGGCGCTGGAGTTGGAATTTGAATTGTGCAGCTGTGCGCCTGGCGCTTTACTGTGCGAACTGTTGCTCCCGAGACTACTTGTACTCGCGGATTCAGATACTTCGCCGCTGCCGTTCTGTAACGCGGTAAACTGATGACATCGGGTCATTACCATTGTTGCTCCTCTGATACTTGGCGTATTGTTATAAATAAACGTAAAACATGGTGACTACTAAAAACATTTTTTTTTTTTTTACTAAAATTCAAACTTATAGCGTAAATATGAATGGATAATTAATGAAATTCCTAACTAATAGATAATCATTTTTTTTGTAATTTATGGCGACGAGAAATAATATTAATAAAATTAATCCCTGAATTTTTTTTTTTAATTTCCGTTTATAAAAATTTCGCTATAATAGAAAATTTTTTAAATTTCTAACAATTTATTTTAATTAATTTAGAATTCTTATCATGTGAAAAAAATGCTTTTACTTCATTTTTTTTCTCGTTCGGTACTGTGATTCATTTTCTTCGACAATTAGAAACATTTCCTGATTTTTTTTTACGATTTTTTAATACTTCGACTTTTTTCTGATTTCGATGTTTTCTCTGATCAGTGGCCACCATGTAAAAAATAAAATCGTTTGATAGAAAACAGTGGTAATACTTACACTACTGTCGCTATGAGGTTTGTCCTTATCGTGGGATCTCTTGTCCGGTGGCAGAGCGTTACTCAGAAGATCCGCCAAATTGGTACCACAATCTATCGGTACCGCCATATCCCTCGCCAGACTCATTTCTTCTGTTGGCAAGACTGCTCCATCAGCACACCATACACCAAGGTATCGAATGTATATCAATTTTTCACATTACACACGAGAAATTTTGTTAAAATATTAATATGCTTGTTAATAGCAAAAAGATGCTTAAAAAAAAACACGAAACATCGTCTTAAGGAATCATCTCAGTGTGACGGGCATAAAAATTGCTGATTTTCATGAATTTTTTTTCGATGAATAAAATCCGCTAATCAGTCTGATTTTTTTATGTCAAATGAAAGCATTCATGAAGAACGGAAAAAAAAATTATTAAAGTTTATTTTAATTTCTTTATAGTTTTTTTGGGTGATTGAAAACGGTTTGTAATAAAAAATTTACTCCTGACGGTGTACACTCCTCTAATCGTAAATATTGTCTAAAGCAACATTTGAAAACAGATTATTAATCAGTATGAAAGCCGCTATCGCGCTATTGAGGATTTTTTATTTTTCGATCAAAATTGACAAAATGGCGACGATTTGAAAGAGAAGTATCGACTTTAGCCCTTTTTTTCGATAGTTTTTCGTTAAAAAAAATATGAAGATTTCGAAAAATTAAAAAAAGCTTCCATAGCAAGATAAAGAATAGCGTGAAGAATGTTGTGTCAAAATTTGAGACAAATAACTTGAAAACTCTTCCGTTGAGAGTGTAAACCGTGTAAACCGATTTTTTGAAAATGTTAAATTACAATAATCCCTTAAAAAAAAATGAAGATTCCAAAAAATAATAATAAGCTTCCATAGCAAGATAAAGAATAGTGTGAAGAATGTTGTGTCAAAATTTGAGACGCATAACTTGAAAACTCTTCCTTTGAGAATGCAAACAGTGTACACCGAGTGACAAAAGATTTCTTGAAAATTTCCCACCAAGATGATCCCTAAACGAAACTTCAAAATAGAACATTATAAAGTATTCTTCATAGATAATATCGTAATAGTAAGAAAACTACAAGTATTTATATACTTAAATAACGAATATAGCAAACATATGAAGACTTTTTTTACGTACGATTGATGAGGGTAAACTCACGGTCAACGTGCGCAAACGCGCAGAAGACTCCGCGGGGACAATAACCGGCTTGTTGAACATCGTTGCATTTTGTTGATTTGTAAATTTCCGGATGAAACTGTTGTTCCGTACGCGTGTGACAATAAGTACACGCGTCGCCTTGTTCGCAGTTTCCCGGTTCGCCCCATTCTTCTCCGTGTTTAACGTTTGGACACGGCGTCGAACTATAAACGGAGAAAAAAAGAAAAAAAAGAAGAAATTAAAATCAACAATTTCATCCATTGAGCGATTTTTTTGTCGCCGCGGGTAGTTATTTTTCGATTTATAGATCACAAGACGCAACTTACCGGTATTTGTACTTTCGTGGACTTCGCCTTTTGTCTTTGCTATTGTGATATTGGGGACAAGCGTAACCCTGTCGACACAATCTCGGCGGTCGTTTGCACGGCTCTGTCTTATAATTGCTTAGAACATAATTCGTGTCCTGCCATTTCGGATCCTCGTTCATGAGATTTCTCTCCTTGTCGAGGATATTTGGGCCGTTCGACGACGAATTTGGATCACTGTCCGGATTTTCGAGTGCTTGTATCTCCTTGATGTCGTACACAGGCGGACGAAGATCGTGATTTCCGTGAGCGAAAGCACAATGGGGTCCATTCTTGACGCAGAAACCACGAGTATCCGTGTCGTGAACGCACATGCAGGTCTTGTAGTACCGAAGATGATAACGCCGCTCGGTGTCACCGGCTGTTCGATGGAGATATGGGCACCTAAACAGCACACACAGCAAAATTAACCATGTAGTCGTCTCGAAAGTCCCGAACTTTGCGCCGGTATTCTTCTCCGGAATCTCTTGGTGTTTAAAAAAAATCAAAGGCTCCGGAAACGAAAGTCTTGATGCAGGTGATTCGAAGGTATAAGTATCGATGTTTTAATGATTTTTTTTTTTTTTTTCGATCGATGCAGCAATAGATCGGAAAGTGCATAATCTTCGGCAATATTTGTACGATTCAGCAATTAACCAGAAAAATTAACCACGTAATCGTCTCCAAAGTACCGAATCTCTTGTTTAAAAAAAAAAATCAAATGCTCCGGCAACGAAAGTCTCGATGCAGTGGATTCGAAGGTATAAGTATCGATGTTTTAATGATTTTTTTTTTTTCGATCGATGCAGAAATAGATCGGGAAGTGCATAATTCTCGGCAATTAACCACGCAATCGGCAAAATTAACGACGTAATCCTCTCGAAAGTCCCGAACTTCGCGCCGGTACACTTCTCCGGAATCTCTTGACTTAAAAAAAAAATCAAATGCTCCGGCAACGAAACTCTCGATGCAGTTGATTCGAAGCTATAAGTATCGATGTATTAAAGTTTTTTTTTTTTTCTTTTTTTTTTCGATCGATGCAGAAATAGATCGGGAAGTGCATAATTCTCGGCAATATTTCTACGATTCAGCAATTAACCACGCAATCGGCAAAATTAACGACGCCGTCGTCTCGAAAGTCCCGAACTTCGCGCCGGTATTCTTCTCCGGAATCTCTTAACTTAAAAAAAAAAAAAAAAATCAAATGCTCCGGCAACGAAACTCTCGATGCAGTTGATTCGAAGCTATAAGTATCCATGTATTAAAGTTTTTTTTTTTTTTCTTTTTTTTTTCGATTGCTGCAGAAATAGATCGCGGGAAGTGCATAATTCTCAGCAATGTTTGTACGATTCGGCAATACACAACAGAGAACCACGGGGATTCTTTGTAGCCACCGTGCCAAGAGAAAATCAATAACAGAGGGGTTCTTTGTTTGGCCGGAGGCCCCGGCTGCCGGCAGTTGCGAGTATTTTGGAGGGAAAACAGATGTGTGCTTCGTACTCCATGGTGCACTATCGACGATTTTTTAATTTTTTTTTATTATTTTTTTTAATCGTTTCCGCACGATTTTTCGACGTGAGAAAAATGGAAAAAACGTTTACTTGTTTATCGCTCTCGATAAGCGAACGTTGAAAATTCGCGACAACGAAAATTACTCCGTCAGCGTGTATCTTTATCTATATCTATAGTGAGACTATTGCGTATAGCGAGCGAACCTGTGGAAGTTGTGAGTAATGGAGGAGTTAAGCTATTCATCGTGCCGCGCTGACCGGAGGCAACGATGACGAGCGAAGATTAAGCCCCCGAAAAAATTGTCATTCATACATCGCGGGGCCCCCGACAACGCGATATCACAGACCTTTCGCAATCTTTTTTTTTTTTTTTTCATTAAGAATAACAAAAGGTAAAACGAATAAATTTGAATTTGCATGACGACGATAGAGTGAACGTGACGAAAAAAAAAAAAAAAAAAAAAATTAAAAAACCGCAAATATCGTCGATAGCGTTTGCGATGGGAGTTTATCGTATAGCTACGCGCGCCGACGGCGAATTTTACGACCCGACAACAGGTGACTATTTCTTCGGACAAAAATATACCGGCGACGCCTGTGGCTAACGTTCTAAAACTTCGTTGAAAAATCATAAATTTCAAAAACTTATTTATCGCCGGTATTCTCGCGAGTAGTCGAGGAGAGTCTATGGAAGGATTTCGGAGCGAAGCGCGCGGATCCGACGATATTCACTCGAGAGTTCCGAGACTCCGAGGAGTACCGACGATAGAATTGCAATTTAATTAATAGAGGAACTCTGAGAGCAATTTGCGATGAGGCAACGCGAGGCAAAGGAAGACGAAGGGAATTCCTCACTCTCCGTCTCGCGTTTCTGAAGGAAAGAGAAGAAATCTCTCTCTCTCTCTCTCTCTCTCGTGAGTAACAGCCACTCGAATCCTTCTGTACTCAACGACGAGTCGGAAAAGTAAGCGAACGGATCGCGACAAAGTTAATCCGTTTCGCGACCACTTCGCGAACACAAAGCCGATTGTCTCGAGAAAAAAATTAACTGCTTTTACGGACGAGAAACGCTATCGTTGGACACCGGAGATCGAGAAGTAAAAATGGAAATATCAATAAAAAAAAAAAAAAAAGTATTGTGAAAACGTTAATTCCATTTAACACGCGTCGCTACCGCAATATATATATATCAATTCGATAGAAAGCCCCCCATTCGCTAATAACTCGCAGCATCCGCGGTCCATTCATTTTCAACATCAATCTCCACGCCTCAGCGTCAATAGACGCCCCGCGGCTTTCTCTATATCTCTCTGAATATCACAAAAGCGTTTTGCTAAAATATTTTAATATTTCAATGAAATATCGATCTGTTTTTTTTTTTTTTTTTTTTTTTTTTTTTTTTTGCGGTACTAATATTTCCTGTTTGGTCGGTAGAGCCGACGGGAACGAGTTAACGCGACTCGGAGTGTTAGCGATTTCGCGGTGAGAGGGGATTGCAACGATTTTGCAATACACAGAGCTGAGGTAACAGAGAAATTTCGTCAGTTGAATTTTTAAGGCGCGCAATGCACTCGCGATGATCCGTAAAAAAAAAAAAAAAAAAAAAAAAAAAAGGAAAATTATTATCAACGCGTCTATTTCGATTCAAAACTGACGGATTGAGTCGTAATTAAGAAATTTCGTCCGTTGAATTTTTAAGGCGCGCAATGCACTCGCGATGATCCATAAAAAAAAAAAAAAAAAAAAAAAAAAAAAAAAAATATCGCCGCGTCTATTTCGACTCAAAACCGACGGATATTTTTCTTTGTTCGCGACGACGAGAGATTATCAAAGCCGACGCGATGAAACATATATCCCCGTTACGTATTAATTAGTAAACACGACGATGCAAAATGGAGGGTTACGAAGGGACGAGAGATGCTGATAAACAACGCAATTCTAACGGTCGCGCGACAACGGCGAACGCGAATCGGCGACAACGTGTGTGTTGTATTCCCCCGAAATGCAGGGCCGGCGGCCAGCGCGGCAACGTGTGCGCTCTCCCCGAGAGAACACAAAGAAAAGGCCGGGAGAGAGCTTTTCACTGACGCGCGCGTTCCCGCGACGCGCGCGCGTCTCGCGATCGCTGGGGACTCCCGTCGCTACGGCTTATAACTCTCAGGAAAAAGAGACTTTAAGTACAAGAAGCGTTTTTCCCTCAGAGATTTCGTGCGGAATTCACGAAATCTCTTCTTTTACGAAGAGAAGAGCGCCGCATGGGTACAGAGAAGTGACTGAAACGTGCGGACGAATGTATATCGCGCGGGAGTCGCCACTTCCCGAACAAAGAAAATTCGGTTCACATTTACGAGACTTATTTTTCATGAAAGTCGCGTTCGCAGTTTCGAATAATTATTTTCGACGGAATCGATTTATTTTTCACGAATTTTCGTAAAAAAAAAAAAAAAAAAAAAAAAAAAAAAAAAAAATATCGAAGAAATAACATCGTAACAATGTTACGATCGAAACTACATTTTCAACTCTACTTAATCATTTTCGTTACAATCGTTTTTTCCGTCAGACTGTCTCTCTATCCGATGCTGTATCAGCCGTTACTGTCAAAGTAGTGCTTCGGAGAGAGTAATAAAAAAAAAATTATCGTTGCTAATCGATAAGTCAACGGCGAGTTAACGGCGAAACGGCGCAAAATCTTGTACCAAGTAAGTTGTATACATGCGTCCGGTGAAGGTAAAGCGAATTGTAAAAAACAATGCATAACGTGTAACGTTAACGAGACTTAACGGCGAGAACTTCGGGGGAATGCAATGGAGGGGATAATACAACGGGTGGGAGAAAAAAAAAAAAAAAAAAAAAAAAAAAAAAAAAAAAAAAAAAAAAAAGAATCTGCGAGATAAGAGATGAAGTGTATACTCACTCGTCTCCGTCGGGACATATGCCGGTTGTCTCGTCGTACTTTGTGCAATAATTGTCGGCGCTATAGTTGAAGGTGCGGTCCCTCTTTCTCACCGGTCTCCTTCTCCTCTGATTCATAAAGTGCCAGTTGAAGCACGTGAACGGACGATGCTGGGTGCACTTTCGCTGTATAAACAGTGGACATTGTTCGACGCGAAATTCCTTCAAGTATCTGGAATGCGAATCCACAGAGCTACACATTATTTCGGTGGCGGTGGATCACGCGCGTTGCCGCGCGCGGGGCCTGTTCAGTGGCGCGGTTTCCGCTCTTTATCTCTCACTCTCTTTCTGCCAATAGTATTACTGTACTATATATGCTTCTCGCTCTTTTTTTTTTTTTTTTTTCGCTCCTCTCCCCGCTTCCGTCGTTCAGTTTTCTCCCAATGCCCCAACCGCTCTCTCACGTCCCTTCGCTGATCCCGGAGGCGCGCACACTGTCGTCTCGTGTATATATGTATTCCGGCTTTCTTTTTCGTGAATTTTTTTTATTTTACGAATTTTTTCATAAATTTTGTGTTTTTTTCCTTGTAATCCTTTGCAAATTATCAATTTTGTGTTTTTTTAAATTATTATTATTATTTTTTTTTTCACGAACCGCGCGCCCGCGTAAACGTTCTATCGTACAGCGGGTGTTAACGGAGAGAACAACTCTAACATTGGGGGGTACATGTATCTCGACGACGATATCGGGCCCGCGAAACTTATGTCTCTCCCCCTCTTTCTCTTGTCCGCCGCGTACCCCGAAACGACGATTCAATTATTTATAGAGTAACGAAAAAGATCGAAAAAAAGTAATAAAAACGCACTGATTTTGTCTCGAGGACGCGGCTTTCTTTTTTTTTGTGTCACGTAGCACGCGGCGGCAGCCTCCAACGGGAGCCGGCAAGCGCTACTTACGTGTAATGATTCGCCTTTTCCGCTTGAGCTGTCAACAAAGGTTTTGAGTCGGACTTCATCTTGGACAACACCGCGGATCACCCACACATCGAAGACTTCACAAGTCGCACGAGTACCCGAGTGTGTGCCGAGCACACCAGGAGAGCGGCGGCTGCTGCTGCTGCTACTACTGTCGACAACGATGTCTACGACGACGACGACGATGGTGCGGTAGCGGCGGAGGCGACGTCGAGCTGTATACTACAACATGGGAACGGGACACACGGGAACGAGGCGGGCGGGGAGGGGGGGAAAGGAATTGAACACGCGCGCAACCCGAACAACGCACGAGGGGAGGCGCAGCGACACACTACACACGGTTGGGTAGAGTAACACAACACTCTCGCTCCCTATCGGACGGACGGTGATGCAGCGACGGTAGCCGATGAGCGCACGGCGCAGTTTCCCAACGACTCCGCTACTACCAACACCAATCCCGACTGCTTCGCGCGGTCACGTGACCGCAATGCTTTCAAGGTCATCGATGTTATGGTCCACGACGTAAACACGCGGACGCCCCTTCGTTGCGGCCTATTACTGTGTGGGTGCGTCCGTGTGTGGTACGCCGAAATGCCGCACGCACTTCTCTTACGTTCTCATACGTAATCCTTGCCGCCCTTTGTCACTCACGCAACTCCGACTCGTGTATAACTACGATCGATAAGCCAGCGGCATTCTTGCGACTATCGCTGGATCCTCTTTCTCCTTTGTTCTCTCAACGCACTTCACGTTTATTCGATAGACGATTATTATACAGATACATCGAAGACGGCGAATTAAATAAAACGATGAAATAAAAATAGATTTTAGTCTTATTGTTTCAAAATTGTTTATTGCGAATCACACGAAATATTTGTTTGCGAATTATTCGAGAAAAGATTCCGTGGTCTGCCAGCTGTGAGACACAAGTCCACTTCGATCCAACTTCAAAATGGTGACTTCGAGCATCCGGATTCTTGGTTTTTTTTTCACTTTCCCCCCGGGCGAGGTCTTTCGATGAAGACGCGATTGTAATTCGTAGATTGTTTTTTTTTTTTTTTTATTCGCGCAATAACACGCAGAAGAGTACTATTTTGTACGGAGGTTAGTTGCCGGCATTTTCGTGCTTATCATTGTTCGTCTTCTGTCACATTGAATAAACTGCCGGTCCACAAACGATATCAACGACCTTCAAAAGATTGTGCTGCAGCGAGATGAATTATTGGTAAAATTCGATTCGACGCTTATATCGTCGCGATTGCGTAGCCGGCGCACGAATTTTATTTTACGAAAATCGCGGAACGCGATAGTTACGGGAGACGCAAAGTTATTTCGATTATGTATCTCGAACCGGCTGTCCGGCCGACAATACGCCTCGTACGCACTCTCACTTTTCGACGCTTTTATCCACTTCAGTCAAATCGGATTTTCTAAACTTTTGTTCGTTTCTTGTTTAATCCATAAAACATTCATTAGTAATGTCACTACATCGTTATTCGCGATATTCGTTAACTGTGCAACGCGAAACTACGATAAATAACCATCTCATCGATGTTACTCCGTACGGCGTTGGCGCAACACTGAGACAAACGGTGAATGAAGCGAAGTCCTCGACGTAGCGCCGCGTTCCGTTTTCGTCGTACTAGGGCGTCCCGCTCTGTTCACGGTTAATGATTTTGTATAAAATGGGCGCTCACAGCGGCAATACGGCAACGAGGGGTGAAGAAATTCTCGCAAACGCGAGAAAAATTACGTCTTTTCGTAAAAACGCGAAAGCACTGCCTCGACTATTTCGTCGTTGAAACAACTACGCGAGTATGGGAATCTGCGAAATTAACCCGTTATTGATATCAGTGAGCGTAGACGGTTCTTTGACTCGTGTAGTTTTAGCGCAGACTCCGCATCGTAAATTTGAATTCTCAATCAACTTTCTCAACGCAGAGAAAAACCGTTCGATTTTCGCGATGTTTTGATGGAGTGAAGAGACCCTCCCGGGAATCGCGATCAGATTTTTTCGTTTTTCTTTTTATTAGATATATATTTCAATGTAAAGGAATTAAAAATCGTATTGACAGTGGTTACACAGGCAACGAAAAAGGCGACGGTGTGTCATCACATTCACATTTAATGCGTACAAAAACGTAAGTATTATTAATTGAGATACAATAAAATTTGTGGCGGTTATTTAAACAACGTTATTTTTCGGACATTGCGCTTATCCGCCTGTATCACCGTGAAAAAATCAGAGTTTTTATATCGTTCACACGTAACTGTAAACAATGTGTTATCGATTCAATCGAGAAGAAGTGTCGCTGGTCTACGAAAAGCTACGTATCTCTCCGTTGCCGAGAGTTAAACTTGTGTCGAATAATTTCTTTTTTTTTTCTCGTACTCTACAATACAATCTTCGTACTCCCAATAGACAATTATCGTAGAAGACATACGTTATTTAGATAGGGGATAGAGTTTTATATCTTCTTATCTTGGCAGCGGTAGTATTTTATCGTTAAAACAATTTAATTTTTTTTTTCCGTTCTTATATTCCGAATAAAACGACGAGATTTTTTGGTTTCGACGAAATACGTTGCCTCGCGACTCGAGGTTTCGGCGAGTCATTTTTTTTTTCGTCAAAACTGTTCTTCGATACGTGTATTTCAGATGTATACGGTACACGCGCTTTCGAAGATAAAAATCGTCGATGATGAAAACAAAAAAAGATCGATACTTAACCTCTTCGCCCGAACGTACACACCGGGATAGTAGACGGGTCGTCGCTCTATCGTGTTTATACTCTATAACGTCTAATACATTTGATACAATGGCCTCCTGCAATGCATTTTTGATTCTCCGACACGCGTCGACTCTTCGTCTATATGTTTTTTTTTTGTTTTTTTTTTTTTCATTCTCAAAGTCCAAAGAAATTCTTAGCTTTTATGGATGGACAGCTTACATCTTTGTAACATCTACGTAAATACACTGTTTTCGGTGCACTCGTTCGATTGGATGGAATTTGCAAATTTAATTTGACAATCGGATTATACAGATTGGGAAACAAAAAAAAAAAAAAAAAAATTTCAAATGACTGCGGGAATGAGATCGTAATATGTTTACGGCTGTTTCCAACACATTATACACCCATTCCTCGATCGCAGATTCAATAATATTTCTCACTGGTGGTTTATTCTCGTAGATTTATAAAATACCTCTTTTTTTTTTTTTCATGTTTTTTTTTTGAAACTGTACACAGCCAATTTTATTTTATGTTTGTTCGTGAACAGAGAATTGTTTTTCTTCGTTTTTTTTTTTTTTTTTTTCCGTGACTTGGGAACGAGTCAAGGCGCAAATTTAGAATTAAATATATATATGTATAATCGATCAATCTATAATAATTTCGCTAATAATTAATCGAAACGACGCGATTTAATTGCGTCATCAGACGTCGACGCAGCAACGGCTAATTTGCTTCCCTTTACAATTATCAGAAGCGTTAAACATCGTATTATATAGAACGCGAATCTATAAATGCAAAATTTGCTTCTTTCGTCACATTTTTTTTTTTTTTTTTTTTTTTTTTTTTTTTTTTTCGGTAATTTCATTTCACGTATTTGCGTCGTTTTGTTATTGTTTTTTTTTTTTTTTTTTTTTTTTTTTTTTTACGCTATCTACAATAATCTTAGAATGCCTACCGACAAAGAGTTCATTATTATTATTATTACATCGAATCGATTACTCTATATATATACGTACTTTGGATGGAAACGGTACGAGATATTCGTTAAAATAACGGAAGATAATGTCAAGCGAATCCATCCATAGTAACGTCTTTGCGGTTCGCGTATAAATTATTACACTCGTAGACGAGGAAGAGAGATAGATAGAGGGAGAGAGCATCTTTTTTCATTTTTTTTCTTTTTTTTTTTTTTTCTTTTTGGTATAATATTTTGTTTGTCTGAAATATCTTTCGTGACCGTCCATTCGGGACTATCGATCTATAACAGCGGACCTTCGGACATCGGTCACCTAACTATATACACTAACAAGAGAATAGTGAAAATGGTGTGAACACTCGAAATTGTTCTTTGCGCGATAATAATTCGCGAAATATATACGATTGTATATCGTGTCGCGAGATTAAAATTACGCGTCACCCTTGTACTGTTTTTTGTTTTTCTTTTTTTTTTTTTTTTGCATTTTTTTTTTTTTTTTTTTTTTTTTTTTTTTTTTTTTTTTTTCATATTCAATACGCATTTACGACAAATTTTTCGCTATATTTCACGCTAAAAAGGAATGTCTCGCAGCCAACGGTAAAAAGACACTGTTTAAATTTCTCGAAAGGCCAAATTATTCGAATCGCATTTTTTTTGCATTCCATTTTTTTTTTTTTTTTTTTAAACTCTATATTACTAAAGTTCGCATTGTACATATCAATATCTCGATTATTATACTGTAAAACGTCGTGCGATAATTGCATTTCGTTGATACGACTTTTTTCGACGATTCATTTTAGACGATCGTCGGGGATAAAAAATAATTGAATTATACGCGGGTATTCGCTCTCCGTGTCTCTCCGCTAAGGTAACTACAGCGCGTGGTGTTTATTTCGCATTAATTCTCTAAGAAATTGAGAGGGAATTGCAAACACTTCTCGATAGTATGAAAATCTGAAAAAATTAATGCATTTTACAGATACTGAAAAAATTAATTTTGGATAATAATAATTGTAAAATGTTATTAAGAAATTGATGAACAAAAAAATTGGTCAATAAATTTATGGTAATTCAACTTTTTTTTTTATGAAAATGATTCGTTCATTTTTCTGAATACGTATGAATTTTTTCAGATTTTTATCTTTGGTTTAAATTTTGTCTTTTCTACACATTTTTTTCATATAAAAAAAACATTCAAACCAAAGATAAAAATCTGAAAAAATTCATACGTATTCAGAAAAATAAACGAATTATTTTCATAAAAAAAAAAAAGTTGTGTAACCATAAATCTGTTGAACATTTTTTTTTCAATTTTGTTTTTTTCTACACATTTTTTCCATATAAAAAAACATTCAAACCAAAGATAAAAATCTGAAAAAATTCATACGTATTCAGAAAAATGAACGAATCATTTTCAAAAAAAAAAAAAGTTGACTTACTATAAATTTGTTGAACAATTTTTTTCAACAATTTGTTAATAACATTTCGCAATTATTATTATGCCAAATTAATTTTTTCAGTACTTATAATATGCATGAATTTTTTCAGATTTTTAAACTATCGAGAAGTGTTTGCAATTTCCTCTCAATTTCCTCGAACTTTTGTGAAATGGATACCACGCGCTGTAGTTACCTTAAACCATATCAAACTCTTCGCGCACATTTTTGTTTTTGTTTTATCGTTTTTTTTTTTCTATTATTATTAAACTACTTCTATGGTAATAATGTAAATTACGAATAATCGCGAGAGATTCCGTCTAATCTCTATAATAGAAAAAGGATTATCCTGTTTGGAGTATACATTAGGTACTGATAATATAATATACACAATGATTTGTATATATATATATATATCGTTAAAAATTACGTAAGGAAGCGTCAGACTTTGACTTAGACGGTGGTACCGTAAGTGCTGAACATCACTCTGGTTGTGTCTGTATCCAGCGTAACGTCCTCTGGTGATGCGAGATCGACTTTTATCGATCCGGAATTATTTCTTCTTCTGGCCATTCCGCCGCCCCAATTCGATAGGGTCCAGTGATAGGTTTCGCCTTCTTTATCCTCGTTAACGTTATCCTCCGTCTCATCCTTTTCTAGGCCCGTCTCGACGGAGACGGATGATTGCGAAGCGACGGAATCGAAACTCGAATCACCGCCGCCTCCGCCTCCGCGATAACGACTAACACTTTCGATAGCCATTTCTCCCGGTGATTCTTCGATTGCGCGAAGTATATTCTGACAAATCTCCGAATCCAATGGTATCGGATCTTCGGAATCGCGATTGTGAATATTCACGGCAATGTGCGCCGGATGTGGTATCGGCAGAGGTATCACCAGTTTCTCAGCACTGTAGGGACGCATTTGCCGCTTCCACGGCTGCCAGCGTCCTTCCCCTGTTACGTTACCGGCTATGGTGCGTCTTCGAGTTCTCGTCGATGTTAATAAACCACCGGTATCGCTAAAAAAAAAAATTAGAAATTATTTTTTTTTCTTTTTTTTTTATTGAAAAATGAATTTTTTTTCTTATTTTTTTTATTCAAAAATGAATTTGTTTTTCTTATTTTTTTTTTAATTCAAAAATGAATTTTGTTTTCTTATTTTATTTTATTCAAAAATGATTTTTTTTTATTATTTTTTTAATCTAAAAATGAATTTTTTATTCAAAAATTAATTTTTTTTCCTACTTTTTTTTATTCAAAAATTAATTTTTTTTTCTAATTTTTTTTACTATTTAAATTTTGTTTTTTATTATTTTTTTTTTAAATTAATTGTACTTTATTCGTTAAATTTAATCGAATTACGAATCGACGATTGCTTACCACCGTTTCTCGGACTTTCGGCTATTACACGGTTGTTTGGCTCGGGGATTAAACGCCGAAACCTCAAGATAAGGACTGTGAACTTGAATATTTCCTCGAGGAGCATAAATCGCGCCGAGAAGGTCGGGTCCATTAATACCTCCGAGTTCGGTGCTGTGAACCATTTCGGAGTATCGCGACAAATCGACACCGGGATGAGGTTCGAGTTTAAACTTTGTATCGGCGTCGTCGAGTGGTTGTAGAAAATCCAAACTGAATATATCGGCGTACATGAGACCGGCGAGACCGGCCCAATCGCCAACGCCTAACCCTTTATTTTCCCAGAAATCATCTTCGCTGCCGCACAGTCGAGAAAATACGTGGGAAGGATAGAGGCGTTCCAACATAAGCGCTGCTTGCTGAATGACCACCTGAAATCCAATAAATTCCGGTTGAACGTCGATTTCTCGCAAAGATTCCAACTTATCCCCTTATCCTCCGCGTCGTTTATAGATCGAGTTACTCGCCTTCAGATCGAAAGTCGTCAGTTTGATTTTACTTCTAACAGCGACTCCGAGTCCTGTCTGCAAATCCTTTCGCCGGCGATCGAGTTTCTCGTGTAAAACCGCCACGAGATCTCTCGCTTCCTTTTCCAAGGATTTGTAAGGATCTCTCGTCTTTGCGAGACTCGTGGCGAACGGACTGAAACACGCCTCGACGAACTGCGTAAAGTCGCGCTGCGGTTGGGTGATGAGCCGTTCGGTTTCTTGTTGAAAAGCGAGAAGCTCGTCCAGTTCGAGTTTTGCTTCGAACGCGGCGAGCGCTTGTTCCGGTCTTATCTGCGGGAACGTCAAAGTCTCAGGGATTACGTGGACCAAACGAGTTTTCATTCCTTTGCCATAAGAGGAATTCGCTCTCTCACCTGATAATAGTAATCCGATGCCAATCCCGGACCCGCTATACGCTTCACAACGAAACTATCGCTCGCCGGTATGCGCCCTCTATTTTTTATCACGAGATGGAACATCGCTGTGTCCCATACAACTCTAATCCAATAACGTATCACAGCGACTACGAGAAAAAAAAAAAAAAAATTGCAATTTCATTTTTTTTTATTATTATTGTTAATTCGATATTTTTCGATTGATCGACTACGAGAAAAAAAAATTGCAATTTCATTTTTTTTGTTATTGATAATTCGATATGTTTCGATTGATCGACTACGAGCAAAAAAAATTGCAATTTCATTTTTTTTGTTATTATTGTTAATTCGATATGTTTCGATTGATCGAGTGGACAGATTTATCGTTTTGCTCACCGGTTAGTATTAAAAATGAAATTATGGGACAAAATACAACGGCAACGACGACCGCGGCTATTGGTTGCAAACATCCCTGAACGCCGATATTCCACATGAGTGCCTCCATGACAACCAAATATCGATTTCGACTCGACTCCGGACTATCTAAGTCCATAACGAGAGCCATGAATGCGTGAAGCAGCATCGTCACCAGTGGCATCCTACGATAGAAACAATTGATTAAGAGATTTCATCAACGAATTTGCGATGTTGAATTTGATAATTCATTTTTCAACTAAATTTTTAGAGTTGACTAACCAGATAAACGCCGATAACGCTATTATCAGAGATCCGAAACTCGCGACTATACAGACTATCGGAAAGATGAAGAGAATAACGAGAGTTCCAAGAAGACCTTTGAATCCGTAGTTCCATAGTCTGTTGATATGCCTCGTCATACCCTTTCCGATGAATCCTGAAATGAAATTTTGGTAAATTTTTTTCATCGTTTTTGCTTTCGATGTTTTTATGAATTTTTTTTTTTTTTTTGAGATTTTTATTTTCATTTTTTTGGAATGTTGGGAAACATTTTAAAATCGTATTTAGGAAAAATATAAGATGTTTGTGTTGATGCGATAGCTGACGCTAATTTTCAGAGATCGAGTAGAAATTTGGCAATTGGATTCGAAAATTCCGGCGATTTTTATTTTTCAAATTCACAAAAAACGTTTATGGACTTTTTATCATTAAAGAAAATTTGGTCGAAATCGGTAAAGCGATTAAAAAATTATAAATATTTTGGTTTTTAATATTGACGAATTTTTTTTTTAACTTTGATGAAAAGTTAAGAAATTAAAAAACCAACGATTTGTGAGAATTTTGTCTGATATATAAAGTCTATAATTTTACAGATAAAAAAAAACCCTGAAATTTATAAATTTTCACATTGTTTTCTCATTAATTTCTTTTACTCCCAAATCTTTCTCTACGAAGCCAAAAAAATTACAAAAAATACTTTCCTACAGTAGAAGCTTTCTGAGTAAAAGAAAAAAAAGAAATTCAATATTTCAGCGTTTTTTTTTTCAGGTCAACAGATTTAATGAAGAAAAATCACCGGTATCGGGTTCCGTTTCGAAGTGCGTTCGACTTTTGCTGATATGTCGCCACAGCGCTATGAGTCTCGAGCATAAAGTCGGTGTCTGTGATGATTTCCGTGGAAACAAAGTTCCATTAAGTTGACTTAATTCCAAATCCGGAGTAAATGGTTGAACGAGTAAAAGAGCGCGTAGAGAGACTCTGCTGCACCACGGGACGGCGACGCCGAGTAGAAACATAGCGTTCCACGTCCAACACCAAGTTCTCGCGATATAATTTATCCAGCGCCACATCGGCCATCTATCAACGATAATTAATCAATATCACGATATTGATGAGAGAAATAATCGAATTAGCTATTCAATCGAATCAATTTTACCGCGTAGTAGTGGTGTGAAGTATTTCTCTCTCGACGAGAAACACCGGTTGACTGGGATCGGCTCGGGGTGTCGTTATCGAAGTCGGCGTATTGCTCAGCACAGTGGGAATCACTTCCGACATCCCTTGAAAACTTCGTCTGACAATCCAATTTCTCGGCAGCCATATCTGCGTCGGCCACTGAAAGTTTCTCGTCGGTGTTTTTACTTTTCTCAGTTCCTTCAGCAGTACGGGTTCTCTCTGCAAAGTATAATGATTTCGTTTTTTTTTTTTTTTCAATCATCTATATCGCGCGGAGACTTTTCAAAGGTCTCATACCTCTCGCATGAAAGTTAAATCCCTATTGAGGAAATATACGGTCTGTTGTAAGTTTTGCAAACTGCACAAGGAGAGCGCTTCCTCGTGAGCACTCCATTCGCATTCGTCGATGAAATTTGCTTCGGCTTCCCGCATCCGGTCGCGCATCCAGGGACCGATACGCGAGAGAACCGGATGTTCATTTTCCATTCTCTGACGCAGCGATTCTTTCGTTTGCGACAATTTTCTCTGCACGTTCTCGACGGCCCGATGCATAAGGACAACCGATTGCGCCTGTTGTACCAATAGCTGCGCTATACCTTCTCCGAGACCGAGGATATCCGGATGCGACAATATACTCGAGTAAACGCGTTGGAGATATTCTCGCATAACCGCCTCGTTGACTTGCTGTTCAATCTCGTCGTCCGGCTTTTTCTGGGCTCTCAGCTCCGAGATGAGACGTTCTCTGAAGTGCAGAAACCATCCGCGCGTTTCGCGTTCCAGAATAGCTACGAGAGTCGGTAGAGCTTTGCGTATGATATCGCGACTAAAGAGTCGAAGATCCACGGCAGCGCCGCTCGGAGTTCCAAAGACGAAGGGAACCGGAACCGGCAATAGTTGTGACGATTCTCTCTCAACTTCGAACTTTTCCATTGTCGCACGACGCAGTTGTTTTCGGACGAATCCGCACAGCAACTCAAGCGAATCCTCGTACTCCGGCTGCGTTAATAAACGTGAAGTTAATTAAAAGTTAATTAATTAGTAAAGTTGGGAAATTCGGGGAATTTGTTGATAAAGATAACGAAATACGTTATTTCCTGTTAACTCACCCGACAAACCAACTCTGCGACGAGATATCGACATCTCTCCTCCCTGATTTTTCCATCGAGATTTTGCGCTTGTAGCGATGGTACACCGATTATAATATCTGTGCGAAACGAATCAATTCAGAAGGGAAGTTAAGGTTGTTGCAGCGCGTGGTGTTCATTTCGCTTAATTTCGACGAAATTCGACGAAAAAATTCATGCATATTACAGTTACTGAAAAAATTAATTTTGCATAATAATAATTGCAAAATGTTATTAACAAATTGATGAAAAAAAAGATTGTTAAAGAAATGTACGGTAACTCAATTTTTTTTTTTTTATGAAAATGATTCGTTAATTTTTCTGAATACCTATGAATTTTTGCAGATTTTTATCTTTGTTTTGAATTTTTTTTTTTACATGGAAAAAATGTGTAGAAAAAGAAAAAATTCAAACCAAAGATAAAAATCTGAAAAAATCCATAGGTATTCAGAAAAATGAACGAATCATTTTCATTAAAAAAAAGTTGAGTTACCGTAAATTTGTCTGGCAATTTTTTTTTTTCGTCAACTTGTTAATAACATTTTGCAATTATTATTATGCAAAATTAATCTTTTCAGTATCGTTAATATGCATGAATTTTTTCAGATTTTTTAAATTTTTTAAAAAATTTTTTTTATATGGAAAAAATGTGTAGAAAAAGAAAAAATTCAAACCGAAGATAAAAATCTAAAAAAATTCATACGTATTCAAAAAAATGAACGAATCATTTTCATTAAAAAAAAAAGTTGATTTACCGTAAATTTGTTTAACAATCTTTTTTTTCATCAATTTGTTAATAATATTTTGCAATTATTATTATGCAAAATTAATCTTTTCAGTATCGTTAATATGCATGAATTTTTTCAGATTTTTTATTTTATTTTTTTTTTTATTTTTTGAATTTTTTTTTTATATGGAAAAAATGTGTAGAAAAAGAAAAAATTCAAACCAAAGATAAAAATCTAAAAAAATTCATACGTGTTCAGAAAAATGAACGAATCATTTTCAGTAAAAAAAAAAGTTGAGTTACCGTAAATTTGTTTAACAATTTAATTTTTTCATCAATTTGTTAATAACATTTTGCAATTATTATTATGCAAAATTAATTTTTTCAGTACCTTTAACATGCATGAATTTTTTCGGATTTTTATACTATCGAGAAGTGTTTGCAATTCCTTCTCCATTTCGTCGAATTCGGCGAAATGAACACCAAGCGCTCCAACCTCTTTAAGTCTCTCGGCGCGTAAGATCGATCGAAATAAAAATAATCTACGAATGTGAGAAAAATGAGTTACCGAGAAGTCTCAATAGACCGGTGAGCAATGCTTTGAGAGATTGCGAAACGCTGAAGCAATGAGAAACGAGTCTCGCGCGGGCGGTAACTACGAGAAATCTCGTAGCCAACGCGAGATCTCGAAGTAACGCATCTCTTCGTCTGTCCCTTCCGCGCTGCAAAAGTGCGCTTAGTCGCCAGCGGTGCGTCTGTCCCGCAAAGTTAATCGAATCGACTTCGAATTCTCTGTAAAATTGTTTGAAAGACTCTTTTACAAACGATGAACTCGAGACTCGAGAAGCAACGCCTCAGTCGTTTGCTTCGTGAATAAATAGGTCGAGAGAGTGGCGCGATAATTTATCGTACAAATTTATGCCGAATCGCTAGAAATTGCGGAAGAACAGTATTACAATATTGCAGACACACGACACACACACAACACACACACGCGACAAAAATAAATAAAAACAGAATCCAAAGAAATTAAAAACTTCTCTTTCCTTTGGTCGCAAATCCTCACCGATTTTTCCCCAATCTTTCGCACATTAATTACAAATCACAATCGATATCACAACTAAAAGTTACTGTAAGCCTTTCTACGTGTATATAATATTCTAATTATAAATTAATATATTATTCGTGACGACGAAACTATCCGATAAACTACGAAATTTCTACCTTCGCAGGATTTTCATGTATTTACAGCCCAAAGTTCCGATATGCATATCGGTGACGCGACGCCGTAAATAGCGAATATCGCTATTTCAGCGTCGAGCCAACGATACGCATATATCGGGATTATTCGAGTTTACAATTGTAACCCACACCACAGAATATTTTTCTCAATTTACAAAAGTTAAAAGAACAACACCATGCCGAGAGATTGTATGCCGATTAAATTAAGTAAATACGAAAAAAAAAAAAAAAAAAAAAAAAAAAAAAAAAAAAAAATTATATATTTATTGGACATTTAGTATTTTTATATTTTTAATATAAAAATGATAAAAAAAAAAAAATAAAAATAATAAGTGGTGGAGTGTCGGGATTGTGTGTGACGTACCCGCATCTCCGAATGCTCTCCAACTGAGTGGCATTCAGCTTCTTCGGCTTTCCATACTTATCCTTGTGTAAGCTTTACAAAAATCGTTACAAAAAATCAGAAATATGACGAATATACGATCAAACGAAATTTTTGTTTCTCGTTAAAATCTCTTCCTCTCTTCGAAATCTACAATGCTATATATATATATGTTATCTTATCTCGACGCGATCTCACAGCAAAGATATTTTTCTCGTTTGCATTGCGGCAAAACAGTGATTTATCGATAGTGTATATAATAGTTGAGCGAATAATTGACTAATTAAACTAATTTTTCATTTCTAACGCAAATGCAATAAATCTCCAAAACTACGATTTCCAAATTTTCGAAAGCTTCGCAAAAGATCCAAAAAAACAAATCGCTTAGCTATACACGTATAGCCGGAGAGCTACACGACGAGAGAATAAAAAACTACGGAGTTGATAAAGAAATTTTTTTTTTTTTTTTTTTCTCTAATAGACAGTGATAATGATGTATTATTGTACCATTTTGTGGAAAAATCGTATCTCTCACTTACCCGCGTTCTCTGATACTCTCTAATTGTTTGTTCGTTAATCTTCGGGGTTCGCCTTTGCTATCGACCGCAACGGCGTCCAATTCGTCGAAACTCGGCGCTACGAATAGATCCCTCAGGTGATGTTTCTTTCGCACGAGTGTATCCTCGCCGTCGGTGCACGTCGATAACGGCGGCGGTAGTACGATAGGAAAGGTTCTCCAGTGATAGAGAAACTGCTGCGCAACATCTTTGATGTTGTGAACGAGAGACTCGACTTCGGCTGGTGCACCGCGTAAATGCGATACATCGAACTCCACAGGTTCTTTCTTTACGACGGAGGATTATAAATAACGAGGAAAGAAATAACGACGGCATAGTTAACTTAGACGATAAATGGGACAATCGAATTGCTCGTTAAGGTGGTTATGTCGCTTCGTGTTTATTTCGCATAAATTCGCGAAAAATGAGAGAAAATTAAAAATACTTCTCGATGGTATAAAAATCTGAAAAAAATGGATGAATATTAAAGGTACTGAAAAGATTAATTTTGTATATTAATAATTATAAAATGTTATTAACAAATTAGTGAAATAAAAAATTTTGCAAGAAATTATCCGGCAACCTAACTTTTTTTTTTTATAAAAATGATTCTTTCATTTTTCTGAATACGTATAAATTTTTTCAGATTTTTGAATTTGCTTTGAATTTTGTGTTTTTTCACACATTTTTTCCATATAAAAAAAAATTCAAAGTAAATTCAAAAATCTGAAAAAATTTATACGTATGCAGAAAAATTAACGAATTATTTTCATGAAAAGAAAAGTTGGGATTCCGAGAAATTTGTTGCCCAATTCATGTTTTCATCAATTTGTTAATAACATTTTGAAATTATTATTATGCAAAATTAATTTTTTCAGTACCTTTAATATGTATGATTTTTTTCCGATTTTTCAATTTGCTTTGAATTTTGTGTTTTTTCACACATTTTTTCCGTATAAAAAAAAAGTTGGGTTTCCGGAAAATTTGTTGACCAATTAATTTTTTTCATCAATTTGTTAATAACATTTTGAAATTATTATTACGCAAAATTAATTTTTTCAGTAACTTTAATACGTACGAATTTTTTCAGATTTTTATATCATCGAAAAAGTATTCGCAATTTTTTTCTCATTTTTCTCGAACTTATGCGAAATTCACACGAAGAAACAGAACTATCGTAAAAGATTCTTGTCGAGAGATTAATAACGTACCTCTGGTTGAAAACCATCTCCGTTAATGTGATGATAGGGCTGAGGTGGAGGATAGGGCTGATGGTTTGCCCCTGAATTCGCCGAGTTTGCCGACGTTGAGTTTAGATTGTGGGGCATTTCGCGCGTAAAGAGAGTGCGCGGAGGCTGGGGTCAGCTGCCCCGGACTCCCACTATCTCCTCATACACCATGCTGCTCGTCGCGACCATTTGCCATTCCTCGCTGCGAACATATAACCCACAGGGGCCCTTTGGTCACTCGAATACGATTACAAAGTTGTTAACCCATTGCCAGCGATGTCGGTGTCGTGTACACGTATTTGTATCGCTTGATCTTCATCGTTTCAAGAGGTATAATAATGCCGTTCAGCTCGTCGCTGAATATTTCATAAACCGACATCAGCGACTACAGTAGTTTGCACTTCGACTCGTGGGGCGAATATTACTGTTTTCTTTTCCTAACGCGATGTATATATACGTATAAATATATCGACGAGGTCATCGAGCGTTACACACACGTAGGGGTTTAGCTGAATGCGACTTCCATTAGACGGTTATGTCCCATTAAACGATTAACGTTCTCGACATTCCATCTATATTTCTCGCGTAAGTCAGTGGCACTCTTGTAACATATATGAAAGACTCGTCACGTACGTGCGAATTCAACTCGAATGTAACTGGAACGGCTGCACAGTGGCTGCATAACGTTCTCCATTCAGAGTTCAGATTTTTTTAGAAATTTTCCGAACTCTCCGCGATGAAACGCGAGAGGCACTCGAGAAAACACGCGCAGCTAACATTTTTTGCCGATGACTCAATGCAGCGATGTGACCTGATTTATCTACCTGGAAGTCACGAGTGCGAAGAAAAAAAAAAAAAAAAAAAAAAAAAAAAAAAACTTAAGAACATCGCGAATGAATTCGAAGGCACAGAGCGTGTGCCTCGAGATGGTTCGCTTCTCTCTGTGGAAGCATTGTACTCGGACGCGCGTGCAAGAAACGCGAGAGCGGCATTTAATTCCACTTCCTGAGGGGGAGAAAATCTGTCGCGACAAGCGATAGAATAAGAAAGATGGATAGATAGATCATTGTGCGCTCGGATTACAAGTTTTCAATAGCCTTTCCGGTTCTCCTTCCTTTGCGTTTCCGACTTTCGTCCAATTTTTTTTTTTTTTTTTTTTTTTTTTTTTTTTTTTTTATCGGCGAATAAAATCTTCAAGATTATTAGATTCCAATGTTCGCGATCGATTTTATCCGAGAAATATTTGCATCGGTTACACAGTTACTATAAATAAATTGCCTGGCGATGCCGAGAGATGAACGACCGGCTGAGAGCTAAACAAATTTTGTAAATGGGTCAGAGGTGTTACTAATAGCGCAAATAGAATCTGCGAAGTTGAGAAAACGTGACGGAAAGGCAGCGAATCGAGCGAACGCGATGTATTTTTTTTTTTTTTTTTTTTTTTTTTTACAGCGCTTGAGAATCTCGGAATTTTGAGATTAAAATACGTATTATTTAGCTCAGGGTTGTCGCAAATGTTTCGTGTGATAATATGGTTCTCTTTGTATTTCGCAAAATGAAATATATAAGAGGGATATATAGAGGAAACGGGTTGAACAGAATGACCGGGCAGACGCCCGAGAGACTTGGCCGACGTGTCTGCGAGTTAGCGGACGAGAGGCGAGCACTGACTACCAATTAGCGTTAGAGAGAAAATTGGATAATAGTGCACCGCGGAGTTATGCCGGCAATGGTTCTCGGCGAATCCCGCGGCAATGCTGAATTCCGTCGTTTTTTTTTCGTATTTTTTTTGCGAATTAACTATCGTCGCGACAAGAAATATCGATTGTATATCGAAAGAAATTTAATTCGATTTTTGTCGTATCGATTGTTTCGGTTGTTTTCATTGCGAGATTACGCGGTATTCGCGAGTATCTCGGCGTCGATCCCCTGAAAGATTCGATGTTTGCTAAAGGTTGGGATATCTAACGCGATGCGCTCGGGTCATCGCTGACGCAAGTGAACAACGGGGAGTACGCCACCCCGCTGACCACTTTCTTATTATCCAGAAATGGAATGATCCTCTACCAACGCTATCGGGGATGGTATATAAGGGAGGAATGATGTGCTGCTGCTGCTGCCGTTGCTCCGAGGAGCAGTGACGCATCCATATCGGCGAAAAATCGATGAAGTTTGCCCCCCAGTCGCGTCGCATAAATTCGTCTCGTCACATGTGCTAAGGCCGGGGCGCTCAACTCCTGCGAAATGTGACGTAACTTGTCGAGCGAATGATCCTATCTGACGGTGTCGCAAAGTTTATCGAAGTGGTCGAAGGGCATCGCGTGAATTTAACAGTTTTTTTAGGACTGTAATAATATTTTGAGCGGAAATCCGCTTCTCGGAAGGGTAAAAAATGGGTTTTGACGATATTTCGGACTTTTCGAAAAAATACATCGCGTCATTGGGTTCGGAGTATTTTTTTTTTTGTTTCTACAAACCCTTTAGCGGATCGAAAAAAGTTTCGGTAACTTTGTCAAGTACTTTATCTAAAAGGGTAAAAAATGGTTTTTGACGATATTTCGTACTTTTGGAAAAAATACATCGCGTTATTGCGTTCAGAGTATTTTTTTTTATTTCTACAAATCCTTTCGCGGATCGAAAAAAGTTTCGGTAACTTTGTCAAGTACCTTATCTACAAGGGTAAAAAATGGTTTTGACGATATTTCGGACTTTTCGAAAAAATACATCGCGGTATTGGGTTCGGAGTATTTTTTTTTTTTATTTTTACAAATCCTTTAGCGGATCGAAAAAAGTTTCGGTAACTTTGTCAAATACTTTATCTAAAAGGGTAAAAAATGGTTTTTGACGATATTTCGTACTTTTGGAAAAAATACATCGCGTTATTGCGTTCAGAGTATTTTTTTTTTATTTCTACAATTCCTTTCGCGGATCGAAAAAAGTTTCGGTAACTTTGTCAAGTACCTTATCTACAAGGGTAAAAAATGGTTTTGACGATATTTCGTATTTTTCGAAAAAATACATCGCGTTATTGGGTTCGGAGTATTTTTTTTTTTTTTAATTTCTACAAACCCTTTAGCGGAAAAAGTTTCTGTAACTTTGTCAAATACTTTATCTTGTGTTCTTTCCGGTAGAACGTGATAAACGTCGGGGCCGTTTCGTTATTTCATTAGGAAGCAAAAACATCAGAGGTTAAAAATACCCATAACCTCCGCAATTAGCAAAATCAGTGGGTATTTTATTTAATTTTTTTTCTTATCCCTACAATATCATATTCGATGTATTTCTTCGACTAAATACGAATTTGCAATTTTTAAAAAATGCGAATTTATAATATTTATTACGAAAACCTAAAAAAAGAATCCGAATTTTTTTTTTTTTTACAATTATCCCAATCGAAACAGAAATCGTAATATCCCACGTGACTGAATTTTATATCGAATATTATACTATAATATAATAGTACAGAGTATTAGTATATCCCGCAAATCCATCGCCCGAACGAGTGGAAAACAAATATATTATTTTTATCGTTCGAATTTTTTTTTTTTTTTTTTTTCATACGACGTTTAACACTCACGGCAGCGTCTCCTTTAAAAAGCTTGTAGTAGATAAGTATAAGAAAAAAAGATGCTGCGAGAGAAACGCTGCCACCGGGGACTTCGATTTCCACTTGAATTCGTATATATATCGCCGGCTACGTGTTCCGATAGAAGGTGAAACGTTCGGGATATCTCGCCTCGCGATGGTTCAAGAAGAGCAAAGAATAATACTTCACAATATATAACACACAGAGAGATAGGTACGAAGGTGCTGTAAAGCTTACGACGCTAGACGCTCGTAACATATTCTCTTTTTACTATTTTTCTTTCACCTCTACTCCGTGAGAAAACGGCGAAGACAGTCCGATTGCTTTCCTTCCGGTTCTTCTTCAATATCATTGGACAGAATTTTCTCTCTGTTTTTCAATCGATTCTCGATAATAGTTCGCCGGTTTTCACATTAAGATAAACAACTCCCGCGAAGCTGAAGATCGCGGAGGGGGCGAAGAAAAGGGGCGGAAAACACAGTTATAAAATTTAATGGATGATTGATTCGTTCCTTAATTGCATATATATATATATAAAACGCCTCGATATCGCGGTAATCAGCGAATGAAAATTCGCGAAAAGATCGCGAGCGAAACGTCGGAGCGAAAAGATCGCAAGCGAAACGCGTCGGAGCGACTTGGCAAAAGCGAATGCTACGGTCGCACCATCGACGGAGTATAAGCAGCAAACTACGACTTTTGACCCACTTGGAGCCTCTCGCAAGCTCTCGTGGCCCTAAAACCTCGAAGTATTCCAGGTCGCGGGCACATCGACCATAATACGCGGTGTATAATCCACGAAAGGGTTACCAGGTGCGCGGAGAAGAACAGAAGCCGACTCCGGATATTCGTTAAATTCCAAGTAACTCGTCTTCCACTTGCTCCGCGTCGTGAGTGCGGTAACCAACACACATTTTCAACGGAAGTACAATGGAAATTCCGCGCGTAGCTACGAGAGTCTCGTAGGTACGCGTGTCTCTCGTAAGGCTTCGCTACGGAGAAAACTTTTCCACTAAAATATGATTGAGCGTTCCGTTCCGTTCTCTACAAGCGTTTCCCATCGTTAAGCGTATATATAGAGTCATCGGGGGGAAGGTATATGCATTAGAAGCAACAGAGAGTCGGAATTACTCCGGTAATTCAGTTCGAAGGTCAAATAAATCGACGAGAAGGAGGTATTCAATGCAGATGATTTTTTTCAATTCGCAAATTACGCGCGTCGCCCACACTTGGCGCGGCGTTAAACACGTCGGGATATACGTGTATACAGATCCGCGATTGGCATCGGCTACCGTCCGTCGTGCTAATGATAAATATACTTGAAGTATGCGAAGTAAGGCATCTCGCGGTCGCGATTCTCGGGAGGTACACAAGTCGAAAGGGTCGTCGATCTCACGGAAGTTTCTTGGCGTATAGAGGATGAGGTCAGTGATTTCTGCAACGCTATCGCAATGGCGCGAGAGAGCGTCGAGACTAGACGAGTGATTAGAAGAAGAAGAAGAAGAAGAAGTGGAAGAAGCAGAAGAAGAAGAAGAAGAAGAAGAACAGCAAGAAGAAGCGAAAGAAAAGTAAGTGGAGAGGAAGTGCGGAGCGTTTTAACAGCTCACAGGGATCTTCATCATTCAGGTAGTGCGACCGAAGGGAACCGGTGTATGAATGCGAAGCGTTCAACTGGGGCGGCGGCAATGACGATCCGCAAACCCGTTGAAAAAAAATGACGGCGCAACGATAGAGAAAACCGCGTACAACCGCGTGAAACAGAGTTCTTTGTGTCCCGTTTATTGTCAAAGAGGCGTTTGAAGCGCAAAAGTCGTGAAAATCGTGACGAATTTTCGCTGCGATCGCAAAACCGGCGTGCAATTGCGAGAGGACTGACGAAGTGGACGAGTCGTCCGCGAATTCGCTCCGAAAACTCGATAAACTGAGGGAAACTCACGAAACGACGTCTGACACAATATTGGATTTTCCAACTCTCAACTGGGAAGCTTTGCTCTATTAGACGGCACTCCGCGTCGATTCGCTCCACGCTACTCTCCTCGCGATCACCTCGACTAGCCGCAACGAATTTCTCGACTCAATCTCCCGACAATTTCCCCGACGAACGAAAGGATATTATATTACTCGTTCGCGGATCAAGTTGGAAATAAAGTTTTCCAGGATATCAGTCGGGGTGAAGAGAGCCAACAGGATAGACGGAGTGCATAAGTTCGAAGGAAAAAAAAAAAAAAAAAGATCGATTTATATTCGTATCGCGAATATAAATCGATCTTTTTTTAATTTTTTTTAAATTTAATTATGTTTATGTTTTTTTATTTATATAATTATAATTATGAAATATTATTGCTTTATATTCGTATCGCGACAAAAAAAAAAAGATCGATTTATATTGGCGATACGAATATAAATCGATCTTTTTTTTTTTTTTCCTTCGAACTTATGCACTCCATCTATCCTGTTGGCTCTCTTCACACCGACTGATATCCTGGAAAACTGGAAAAAAAACCTGACTGATATCCTGGAAAAAAAGAAAAGATCGATTTATATTCGCGATACGAATATAAATCAATCTTTTTTTTTTTTTTTTTGTCGCGATACGAATATAAAGCAATAATATTTCATAATTATAATTATATAAATAAAAAAACATAAACATAATTAAATTAAAAAAAAAAAAAAAAAGATCGATTTATATTCGCGATACGAATATAAAGCAATAATATTTCATCGCCTATACGACGTGAGATAAAGAATATTATATTTATTTTATTCGAACGGTGACCGAGCGCTATGAAATGAAGAATTAAATGGGAACGAACAACGCATAGTCTGGCGAGGGGTTTCACTCGCCACGGGGCTATTATATACGTATATATAAGAGAAAAAGGAAATTGTATTTTTGATGGATCTCTCTGTTCGCATTTTATAAGTTCCCTTCCCTCGCCGTGCCGCGTGTGCGCGTGGATGAACTTTTGACTGGTCAGCTGATGCGACGCGAGTTCTCTCGTCGGAACAGAAAAAAAAAAAAAAAAAAAAAATTAACGTCGCGCGAAATTACGTGTCAAGCGAAATTAATAACTCCATTACAGTTAACGAGGCTGTTAATACGGTATTTACTCGTCTTATTTACGATTGGCATGCGCTGCCGATATTAACGTTTCCAGCGAAGTTTACAAGTTAATCGAGAAATTTTTTTTAAACTCTGTTTACAAAATATTACGAGACGCAAAGGATTTCAGACGCGTAGAGAGAGTTTTACAACGGTTGCCATAAAAATCGTTGATCCGAACGGTACGCGCGTTTCGTTCGAAGGAAGCAAAGTAGTTGCGCGTATATATCTATATATAGATTCAAGTTGTTCGAGAGAGCGATATAGAGGTTCTCCGAGACTGCAATACTACTTGAAGGATCTATAGTCGAGTGAACGGAGGAATTTCCGCGAGGATCAAAGGGCCTCAAAGTTCTCAACTGCGAAGGAGATCGCGTTGACATTTCGACCGCACATCGCACAGAGAGTTACGTATATATATGTATGTATCACAGATCTTCCGGAGGTCGCGTCACGCGCGGTTCAAGTGTTTCCGCAGAAGGGTAGTTTGCATCATCCCTCTCCGCTTCGTATGTTTCTCGGCGTTCCCGCGCGTAGATATACTACTGGTAGCGGCGCATTGCCGATTGCGGTCGCTGTACCGAAGCTAATATCCTGGGGGCGTCTATATATGTACGTTTCAAAGCTACGAATCCGCGCTTTGCTAGCCGCGTACGAGAATTTACCTCATTCAACGGAATCCGCAAAGCGTTGTTAAACCCGCGAACTTCGGGCGAAGCAATTGGGAGTTTCCGTGTTTAACGAAAATTGAAAATCGGTCGTACGATTCTATCGGGGAAAACGATTTGTTAGGCACATTGCCGATACGTTAGTTGCGTTGAGAACAAACGTTTTTCCGTTGAAAAGGCTTAATGGGGTTATATATGTATGTTTGCGAGCGGCAAGTTTGCCGAGTGTAAGTGTAGCGACGCAGTTACGGGAGTGAAAAAGGGTCAAAGGCTTCGACTCT
The DNA here is from genome assembly GCA_934046635.1 of Buathra laborator. Classification (NCBI taxonomy): domain Eukaryota; kingdom Metazoa; phylum Arthropoda; class Insecta; order Hymenoptera; family Ichneumonidae; genus Buathra; species Buathra laborator. Next base: position 8,795,235 of record OW203902.1, read on the forward strand.
CTGACTCCGGGGTCGTAGCTGCGAATGACGTCATAGAATTTCAGCGTGACCTGTATATTTACGTGACGAGTTCGAGGGTTGCGGAGAGGGAGAGGGAGAGGGAGAGGGAGAGGAGAGAGGAGAAGAGAGGTCGCCGGAGAGGTTTCCCGGGGGCGAGTTATGCAAAGCTCTTTGGTAACTTGCTGGCAACTCATTCGATTGAAATACCGACCATTGCATTTTCATTCTCAATGGCAAATTCTCGTTTTGTCTTCCCTTTGTGCCGTTAATTGATTTTTATAATCGTTTGAAAAAAATCCTGATAAACATTCGCGAAGTTTCTCGGCGTCCGAAGGGGCGGAAGGGTCGATGACGCGGAAATTAGAACGCGAATAGATCGCGGAAAAGATTTTTCGAATGGACCCGGAGAGATCCATTGTGTTTTTCATCCGTGAAAATGAAAGAAGGGATGAAGAAGAAGAAAAAAAAAAGGGGAAATGAGGTCGTAGCCACGAAATATGCATGGAAAGCTTCCCGGAAAAAGAGGCTACTAGTTTTTCAATGCTGCTGAACTCCACCATTTGTCACAGTCTCAATTTTTTTCTCTCCTCTGTGTCGGTGAATCAGAGAAACCGCCGAACCGGCGAAAAAAAAAAAAAAAAAAATACGAACGCGAATAGAAATTCGTCGGTCAGAAAACATCAGGACATCGAAATCCGTAGTTCGTCGCTCGTTTATCCAAGAAATACGAGAAAAAAATCGGTCCCCTTACATTATTAAAAATAATGATTACGGGAAGAACGGATCTTCTTACCGATATTAATAATAACGACTATGTCTCCCTTTGTGTATCGAGAATTTACGGTAATAACTCTCCAGAGGTTATACGATAAAAATAGGAGTACAAGGACCGGGAGGATAGTCGAAATATGTGGGTCATACCATCTCTTGAATTAGGACGCTATGAGAAAAATAAAATCTCTATCTCGCAGTTGCGCAGGCGGTTAACCCGCAGCGAAGTTAGATATCCGCGAAATTCTTCGCTTCCAAAATACTCCCTTATTCGGTAAAATTTCGTAAAAACGAAGTTTTTCCAGTTCATCCAATGAATTTACGTTCGAGAGATGGATATAGAGAAACGATGGTAGGGAAAGGATATCGCGAGCGATTTAAATTCGACGAAATGGAGAGGGAAGTGCAAACACTTCTCGATAGTATAAAAATCTGAAAAAATTCATGCACATTATAGATACTGAAAAGATTAATTTGGCATAATAATAATTGCAAAATGTTATTAACAAATTGTTGAAAAAAAAAAAAATTGTTCAACAAATTTATGGTAACTCAACTTTTTTTTTTATGAAAATGATTCGTTCATTTTTTTTATGAAAATGATTCGTTCATTTTTTTGAATACGTATGAATTTTTTCAGATTTTTATCTTTGGTTTGAATTTTGTCTTTTTCTACACATTTTTCCATATAAAAAAAAATTCAAACCAAAGATAAAAATCTGAAAAAATTCAGATTCAAAAATGCAATAAAAAAATTCAGTATTCAGAAAAATGAACGAATCATTTTCATAAAAAAAAAAGTTGAGTAACCATAAATTTGTTGAACAATTTTTTTTTTCAACAATTTGTTAATAACATTTTGCGAATTATTATTATGCCAAATTAATATTTTCAGTACCTATAATATGCATGAGTTTTTTCTGATTTTTATCGAGAAGTGTTTCCAATTTCCTTTCCATTTCGTCGAATTTAGAAATGGACACCACGCGCTGTAGCTAACTTTACGAAAAAAAAAGAAAAAAAAAAAGGGTAATGCGAATCATCCCTGGAAATGAATGTACGTACGAGCCGAGCGTCGAGTACTCGCGAGATAGATATGTAAGCCGAGTAGAAGTGGTAGTGGAACGATGTGGGTCAGCCACAAGCCCATCCGAGAGTCCCTGTTGGCTTTCTGGCGCGTGTGTTCGTTCGGTTCGTCGGCTTTGGTGGTCCGCGAGAGCAAAATCGAGGAAAATCGAGCCTTTCGCAGACTACGGGTACTCTTTAGCTTGGCGTTCATCGCCAAAGAGAGGCTCACTGGTTCGGATATCTACCATTCGAGATTAAAAAGCTATCGGGTCGCCACTCGTTCTCGCACTTCCCGTCGTTCGTCGGACGAGCGTATGTCCGATTCCGATTATTGGATACTCGGCTCTCGGACTCAATAAGAGAATATCAGAAGCGTACGAAAACGAGTGTAAAACTTTCGCGAAAAAAAAAAAAAAAAAAAAAAAAAAGATCGTAAAAAAAAAAGTATATATGGTAAAATTTCACGTAGGCGAGAAAAGTTCAAAATTTCCGTATTCCGAGAGTTACCTACTTGCCGCTTATAAATCTCGAGTTTCGTATATATAAGAGACGGTTGAAATTTTTCTCGTCTCTGATGGAGAATATTTCACCCTTCGTGGATCAAGAGACTCCGCAACATCGTGTATATGTGTGTGAAAAAAAAAAAAAAAAAAAAAATCTACACGCTCCGCTAGAGTACAAAATCCTCTTCTGTCCCCTTTTGTCTGAGACTAGCAACCCTCGTTACACCTTCCAACCCTTTTTACAGGATCAACGTAGCATGTCGTCGGTCTATTCGTCACCCTTGTTTCCCTCATCCGCCCTCGTAGTATGTTTCCACAGCATTCGCTCAAACGTTCCGTGTCTTTTTCACTCCGAAATCGTTGATCGAGAAAATATCGTGTTGTTACGAGTGAAGCTACTCTCCGCCTCTCTCGCTTTTGCGTTTCATCCAATTTATTTTTTACCCTCTATTTCTTTCGTTATGTTTTCTGTGAATCATTCATTTTGATGCCTGTTGTCGTTGCGGAGGTTAATACATCGAGGCTGCGGTACAGAGAGAGAGAGAGAGAAAGAAAGAGCGAGAGATCCACTTGATGTTTGATTCGACGACCCTATTTCCGGAGTTTGCCCCGCGCGCCGTTTTCAACGATGAAGAACGACGAGTACAGAAACGTGTCTGAGTGTTGGACGCGGATCGCTGCGTTTTCTATGTACAACAAGAAGACTTCGCGGCTCTCCGGTTTTCTCTGCAGCCTCCTTGATATTCTCCGGTATCGCAACTCAATTTAATCGTAAACGCGATGAGGCACGTGCCTCGATGGTCTCTGTTACTCGATACGTATATTTCCTCCGCAAATTCATATCCTTACGAATATCCCGATAAATATTTAACTATCGAATCAAATACCGCAACTTTACCGAGTTTTTCCGCTCATAGTAATCCTTAACTCTCGAGAAAATCTTCGATTTATCGGCGATCGTAATATACTCCGAAAAAGTTTCTCGATATATCCGCGCGTCGGAAACTTCGAGACATACATTCGCGCGATTACGTCAGAAGGGAATATATACGGATAAGAAAAGTCGGTAGGATATCAGGTTGAATATCAGTGTCGAAAGAAGGAGCGAAGAGGACACTTATCCCGTCTGCTCTCTCATTGTCCTCAACACGTCGTTATTCTTACGCTCCGACGCTAACGTTGCTGTGATCTCGACGTACATATTGTACGACTTCTATCGCTATACTATAGTCGTTGTTGTACGCAGTTGCATGGGGACCGCTCCCCACCCCTCCCCCGTTCTCTGGGTCTGTTGCACTCGGTGCATCAGACGCTGTATAAGGTTAGTCGTCTCCGTACATAGTGTTCTCTGTACGTGTGCTTCGCCCGCACCTGCTATCTGGTCGCTACATATATATATGAGCTATAAAAGCCGTACGTGGCGCTCACACGCAGAATACATTGAAGTATCAACGGTAGCGTTGCCACGGGCTCTCCGAGCGGTAGAAACTGCTGCCGCACCCTTCGGCGTTCAAAGCAAAGCTTCATTTCGTTCGTTCCTCTCGCGCCAATTCCAAGACGGAGGCATACATCGAGGTTCACGAAATTGCTACGAAATCTCTCGTTCCCTTTCTCTCTATCCTCACTACAACTTCCATTCGCAATGGAGGAGTCTACTGCTGTTTGGAGAATGCAGTTGCCTCCGATTCGAAGCTTTTGCTCGAAGCTTATAGCTGTACGCGCATTTCTCGATCTTTTGGAGCAAATAGTTAGGATTGGTAAAAAAATGCTTTATCGTTTTATTTAGTTGCTTTTCGAAATTATTTTACTTTTTTACGAAAAAATCATTTTTGCATTGAGAATGCTGTTGCCTCCGATTCGAAGCTTTTGCTCGAAGCTTATAGCTGTACGCGCATTTCTCGATCTTTTGGAGTAAATAGTTAGGATTGTTAATAAAAAATGATTTATCGTTTTATTTAGTTGCTTTTCGAAATTATTTTACTTTTTTACGAAAAAATCATTTTTGCATTGAGAATGCAGTTGACTCCGATTCGAGATTTTACTCGATGCTTATAGCTGTACGCGCATTTCTCGATCTTTTAGAGCGAATAGTTAGGATTGTTAAAAAAAATGCTTTATCGTTTTATTTAGTTGCTTTTCGAAATTATTTTACTTTTTTACGAAAAAATCATTTTTGCATTGAGAATGCTGTTGACTCCGATTCGAGATTTTGCTCGAAGCTTATAGCTGTACGCGCATTTCTCGATCTTTTAGAGCAAATCGTTAGGATTGTTAAAAAAAATGGTTTATCGTTTTATTTAGTTGCTTTTCGAAATTATTTTACTTTTTTACGAAAAAATCATTTTTGCATTGAGAATGCTGTTGACTCCGATTCGAGATTTTACTCGAAGCTTATAGCTGTACGCGCATTTCTCGATCTTTTAGAGCAAATTGTTAGGATTGTTAAAAAAAATGCTTTATCGTTTTATTTAGTTGCTTTTCGAAATTATTTTACTTTTTTACGAAAAAATCATTTTTGCATTGAGAATGCAGTTGACTCCGATTCGAGATTTTACTCGAAGCTTACAGCTGTACGCGCATTTCTCGATCTTTTGGAGCAAATAGTTAGGATTGTTAAAAAAAATGCTTTATCGTTTTATTCAGTTGCTTTTCGAAATTATTTTACTGTTTTACGGAAAAATCATTTTTGCATTGAGAATGCCGTTGACTACGATTCGAGACTTTACTCGAAGCTTATAGCTGTACGCGCATTTCTCGATCTTTTGGAGCAAATAGTTAGGATTGTTAAAAAAAAATGCTTTATCGTTTTATTTAGTTGCTTTTCGAAATTATTTTACTTTTTTACGAAAAAATCATTTTTGCATTGAGAATGCTGTTGACTCCGATTCGAGATTTTACTCGAAGCTTATAGCTGTACGCGCATTTCTCGATCTTTTAGAGCAAATAGTTAGGATTGTTAAAAAAAATGCTTTATCGTTTTATTTAGTTGCTTTTCGAAATTATTTTACTTTTTTACGAAAAAATCATTTTTGCATTGAGAATGCCGTTGACTCCGATTCGAGATTTTGCTCGAAGCTTATAGCTGTACGCGCATTTCTCGATCTTTTGGAGCGAATAGTTAGGATTGTTAAAAAAAATGCTTTATCGTTTTATTTAGTTGCTTTTCGAAATTATTTAACTTTTTTACGAAAAAATCATTTTTGCATTGAGAATGCAGTTGACTCCGATTCGAGATTTTACTCGAAGCTTACAGCTGTACGCGCATTTCTCGATCTTTTGGAGCAAATAGTTAGGATTGTTAAAAAAAATGCTTTATCGTTTTATTTAGTTGCTTTTCGAAATTATTTTACTTTTTTACGAAAAAATCATTTTTGCATTGAGAATGCTGTTGACTCCGATTCGAGATTTTGCTCGAAGCTTATAGCTGTACGCGCATTTCTCGATCTTTTGGAGCAAATAGTTAGGATTGTTAAAAAAAATGCTTTATCGTTTTATTTAGTTGCTTTTCGAAATTATTTTACTTTTTTACGAAAAAATCATTTTTGCATTGAGAATGCTGTTGACTCCGATTCGAAGCTTTTGCTCGAAGCTTATAGCTGTACGCGCATTTCTCGATCTTTTAGAGCAAATAGTTAGGATTGTTAAAAAAAATGCTTTATCGTTTTATTTAGTTGCTTTTCGAAATTATTTTACTTTTTTACGAAAAAATCATTGTTGCATTGAGAATGCAGTTGACTCCGATTCGAGATTTTCCTCGAAGCTTATAGCTGTACGCGCATTTCTCGATCTTTTGGAGTAAATAGTTAGGATTGTTAAAAAAAATGCTTTATCGTTTTATTTAGTTGCTTTTCGAAATTATTTTACTTTTTTACGAAAAAATCATTTTTGCGTTGAGAATGCAGTTGACTCCGATTCGAGATTTTGCTCGAAGCTTATAGCTGTACGCGCATTTCTCGATCTTTTAGATCAAATAGTTAGGATTGTTAAAAAAAATGCTTTATCGTTTTATTTAGTTGCTTTTCGAAATTATTTTACTTTTTTACGAAAAAATCATTTTTGCGTTGAGAATGCCGTTAACTACGATTCGAGATTTTCCTCGAAGCTTATAGCTGTACGCGCATTTCTCGATCTTTTGGAGCAAATAGTTAGGATTGTTAAAAAAAATGCTTTATCGTTTTATTTAGTTGCTTTTCGAAATTATTTTACTTTTTTACGAAAAAATCATTTTTGCATTGAGAATGCTGTTGACTCCGATTCGAGATTTTGCTCGAAGCTTATAGCTGTACGCGCATTTCTCGATCTTTTAAAGCAAATAGTTAGGATTGGTAAAAAAATGCTTTATCGTTTTATTTAGTTGCTTTTCGAAATTATTTTACTTTTTTACGAAAAAATCATTTTTGCATTGAGAATGCTGTTGACTCCGATTCGAGATTTTACTCGAAGCTTATAGCTGTACGCGCATTTCTCGATCTTTTGGAGCAAATAGTTAGGATTGTTAAAAAAAATGCTTTATCGTTTTATTTAGTTGCTTTTCGAAATTATTTTACTTTTTTACGAAAAAATCATTTTTGCATTGAGAATGCCGTTGACTACGATTCGAGATTTTACTCGAAGCTTATAGCTGTACGCGCATTTCTCGATCTTTTGGAGCAAATCGTTAGGATTGTTAAAAAAAATGCTTTATCGTTTTATTTAGTTGCTTTTCGAAATTATTTTACGTTTTCACGAAAAAATAATTTTTGCATTGAGAATGCTGTTGACTCCGATTCGAGATTTTGCTCGAAGCTTATAGCTGTGGACGCATTTCTCGATCTTTTAGAACAAATAGTTAGGATTGTTAAAAAAAATGCTTTATCGTTTTATTTAGTTGCTTTTCGAAATTATTTTACTTTTTTTTATGAAAAAGTAATTTTTGCATAAGTGGAGTACGAAAATATTTACTACTTTTTTTATCGATATGTGAATTCGGGAAAAAATGAAATTTTCGAGGTTTTCAAGATTTAGATATCCTACTGCGCATCGAGGTTTACATTGATTCCGGTGAAAAAAAATGATTGTGTAAAACCGGAAGTCAATATGATTTACGTTACTACTGCCTTCATATCGTTCGTTCCTCTCGCCAATTCCAAGACGGAGGCATACATCGAGGTTCGCGAAATTGCTACGAAATCTCTCATTCCCTTTCTCTCTATCCTCACTGCAACTTCCATTCGCAATGGAGCAAATCTACTGCTGTTTCCTGTATTACTTTACCGCGCGTTCGCAACTTTCCGCTTCGCCAAAGAGCTTATATACCGAAAGCTCTGTCGGTTTATAACTACTGTTTGTCTAAGAAAATTGTTGCACACAGATGTTTACCTCGACGCGAACGAACCTAAAGGGCGCTTCGGTAAATACGAAACTTAACGAGAATTAATCGCGCAGAGACGAGAGAACGAATGTTTAAACGGAGTTCCCCGAGGCGTTCGAGAGATTCGCGGAAAATTATATTCGCCGGAGTATCGGGAGAATTTTTGTAAACAGATTCCTTTGATCGTCGAAGTTTCGGAGTTTCTTGGCTCTCGAATAGCCTGCGGAAACTGTGAATGCATAATAATCGGTTGGGAATTGACGAAAGAATGTTGGACTCGATGTTAAAGTCGGAATAACTGGGGCGAAGTTTGCGCCTCGCGTGGCCGGCAATCGCGTCTCGTCAAGACGCGAGAAACGGCTATAAACAGTTCGAAATATAAAAAGAAACTCTTTTAATCGAAAAGTTCATCCAATATTACGATATATGAATAGAAATGAAATGAAATTAAAGAGCAAAGAGCTTTTTTTTTTTTTTTTTCGAGACCCGTAACACGCTTGCGGAGTTTATTCGTCGTTCTCCTCCTCCTCTTCCTCTCGTTACGCTTATGCATCGCGTCATTATGCAGTTAGACTTTAACTCGTCTTCATTTCACGAGTGTGCGACCGAAGCACGAAGCTCTTGACAAAACTATCGCGTAACACCGCATTGTAATACAACGAGAGACAAATTGTAGACAAATTGCGAAACTTCGACAAAACTATTTCTCCGAAATTGTTGATGTTATATATATATATATATATATATATATATATATATATAACATTCGTTGCTTCCTGTTTCTATTTCTATTTCTCGCCTCTCGGTCTCTCGCTGTTGTTGAAACGGTAATGAGCCGCTGGGGAAACACACGGATGTCCGTGGATGCGTGACAAAGCGAGTAGTGGACCGGTGGAGTATAGCGAGAGAGACGACTCCCCAGTGAAATTCGCATGAAGCATTTGTCGCGGAATTTACAAAAGGGAAACTTCGGTGGAGCTTTTGGCGCACGAAAAAACAAACACACGCACACTGCGGGGGAGAAACGGTGAGGAAAGGAGAGAAAAAAACATCGGGGCTCTCGTACGCGTTACCGTTATTTGTTATTTCATAGCGGGCGCCAAGCTTCGAATTCCGAGCGGCAAACGCGACTGTCGACTCTCTGGCAACCCGGAGAACAAGAATGTTTTTTAATATTCGGAGTGCGTGTTTTGCTTGGGCGGCTCTGTCGACGACGATATTACACGCTCGGCTTTTTCATCGGACAATGTACCGCCCGAGGTGGATGTCCCCGTCATTGACGTATTGAGAATGCAGTTGACTCCGATTCGAGATTTTGCTCGAAGCTTATAGCTGTACGCGCATTTCTCGATCTTTTGGAGAAAATTGTTAGGATTGTTAAAAAAAATGGTTTATCGTTTTATTTAGTTGCTTTTCGAAATTATTTTACTTTTTTACGAAAAAATCATTTTTACGCGCATTTCTCGATCTTTTAGAGCAAATAGTTAGGATTAAAAAAAAAATGCTTTATCGTTTTATTTAGTTGCTTTTCGAAATTATTTTACTTTTTTTACGAAAAACGTAATTTTTGCAGAAGTAGAATATGAAAATATTTATTACTGTTTTATAGCTGTACGCGCATTTCTCGATCTTTTAGAGAAAATTGTTAGGATTGTTAAAAAAAAATGCTTTATCGTTTTATTTAGTTGCTTTTCGATATTATTTTACTTTTTTACGAAAAAATCATTTTTACGCGCATTTCTCGATCTTTTAGAGCAAATAGTTAGGATTTAAAAAAAAATGCTTTATCGTTTTATTTAGTTGCTTTTCGAAATTATTTTACTTTTTTACGAAAAAATCATTTTTACGCGCATTTCTCGATCTTTTGGAGCAAATAGTTAGGATTTAAAAAAAAATGCTTTATCGTTTTATTTAGTTGCTTTTCGAAATTATTTTACTTTTTTTACGAAAAACGTAATTTTTGCAGAAGTAGAATATGAAAATATTTATTACTGTTTTATCGATACGTGAATTCGGGAAAAAATAAAATTTTCGAGGTTTTTAAAATTTAGATATCCGACTGCTCATGGAGGTTTATGTTGATTCCGGTGAAAAAAAAAAAAAAAAAAAAACGATTGTGTAAAACCGGAAGTCAATATAATTTACGTTACTACTGCCTCATCGATCCAGTAAATTTTTACATTATGTTGTATTAATATTCTAAAGCATATTTCCCTCGAAAAAAGGAGGTTTGCGAAACAGAATGCTTGATGAGTAACGATATTTTTTTTTTTATGCATGGATTCTCGTATCTTTTATAATTTCAATATTGATGAGGCAAAAATAAAAAAAAATCGTACAGATCTCCGCTTTAACATAATCGTTTATTTTCGTTCGATGAGCAGCCGGATATCTGCAATTTTAATACATCGGAAATTGCATTTTTTTAGAAATTTCGAAGTCAATGAGGCATTAGTAAAAAATTTTTATCGGCCTCTCGCTTCTGCGATAGTTAAATTTCCATGAAAAGGCGCAATAATCTTGAGGAGCCGCTTAATAAAAAAATTAATTGTTTTTTTTTCAACCCTTAAAAAAAAATTATTTTTTTTTTTTCTGTTTTTTTTTTCATGAGATATCAATTTCAAGGTTCGTTATTACTGTTTCCTATTCCGCAAACCTCTTAAAATCGAAAGCTCCTCAAGATCGTCGCGTCAATATTAATTGATCATTCATTCATTAATTTTCCATGAAAAGGCGCAATAATCTTGAGGAGCCGCTTAATAAAAAAATTAATTGTTTTTTTTTCAAACCTTAAAAAAAAATTATTTTCATTTTTTTTTTTTTCTGTTTTTTTTTTCATGAGATATCAATTTCAAGGTTCGTTATTACTGTATTTCCTATTCCGCAAACCTCTTAAAATCGAAAGCTCCTCGAGATCGTCGCGTCAATATTAATTGATCATTCATTCCGAATAATGGTATCGAATCGATGCATCGTACTCTCGGGAGTATAATGGTAAAGGTGGCAAAGGTGTCTCGGATAATATACGCGGAATATAGTGTTCCCTACTACTGCTAGTGTAACGGAATCCGATAATTCGTTCCGTGGCTTCGAGAGTTCAATTGCCGTTATACGTAATTAGTCGAACTAATAACAATGAGAAGAGGGATCAAGGAGTGGTGAATAGTATAACAATAGATCTCTCAGACACCCGCCTCGGTAGCTATTATCGTTCAACTTAATTCATCCTCAACTTTTAGCCGAAGTAAACATTTTTTCTCTCTCATCATAAGCGAATTTTTCGTTTGCAATCGAAAAAAAAAAAAAAAAAAAAAAAAAAAAATGGTATCCCTGGAGCTTCGCGTTGATCAGCAGACCGAGAGGGGCGGCATCTCGGGGGTGCGGACGGGTTTCATCGCCGCGGTTCGTTGAACGAAAAAAAAAAAAAAAAAAAAAAAAAAAAAAGGAAAATCCTTACTGAAAGTATGATGAGCGCAACGTTTTCTACAGCTTCTATCTATAGAACAGAAACGTCGATCGGGTTGTCGACGGTCGTTCCCAAAGTCCTGAAAAGTCTCTCAGCTTCGGCGCGCAAGGATCGTAACAAGAAAGCGGAAACTGTCCGAAGAAATCTCGCGAACGAGTAAGAAGCTTACGTCCAGTAAATAGTTTTCCCGATCGAAGACGACGTGACCAGAATCGCCTTCGTCGATTACAGCGCCGACAAAATTTCTCGATTCGCGTTATAACATAACATAGTCGAGGAGCGTTGCACTCTCCGCACGTGTGAAAAGCTCGCAGCAGCATTAGCAGCGCAAAGGATAGTTTGCCACACGCGTGGTCCGCAGTTGATGAATAATAAAGCGACTCAGACTGACTAAAGTGGCGAGTGAGAGAAACGTCGACGCGTGAGCGCGAGGTAAAAAAAAAAAAAAAAAAAAAAAAAACATCGCGGCACACATGACGATCGCTGTGTACAACAGGATCCCCGAGTTTTCTCATCGTCTCTCCGCAAAGATTTCCAGATGTTTCTAAACCGTTTTTCTCTCTCGAAAAACGATGAAAACGAATGATAAACTCCGAAACAATGGATACAGAATGAATATTTGGCAAGAGAACGTTTTTTTCGCAAGGTGCACGAGGCGTTACGAGACAAATGGCACGTATATCTACGTAAGGAACGTTCGAAACGATTGGTAGGTCGCTACGCTCCAGATACTCGCCGGTTGCCACGGTCGCCGAATTATCGGGCGTGGAGAGGAGAGTACACGCCTAAATGTCAGGTCGTAAATGATGCACCGGGCGTCCCAGTTGCATTGCATTATACAACGAGAACCGCGAGGTCGGTACCCGTGTACTGTACCGCGCAACGGAGTAATACCGTTCTTAAGAGAAATAGAAAACGATACAAGTCTCGTGGCATTGTGAATCTGAACAATTATATACCATCGTAACACAGAAAAAAAAAAAAAAAAAAAAAAAAAAAAAAAAAGTTCAATACATCGCGGAAAACGAGTCCTCTGATGCATATTTATTTTAACGATGCCGTTTGTCGCATTCGCCGACGAATACAAAGAATTCGTATCGAGATAATCAAAAAAAGATCGAAAAAAAATCTGATGGCGGGGAAACTAACGAGAAACGTAGAAAAACGAGAAAAAATGTATACCAGAGATATATTGTCGAACGTTCGAATATCCATCGAGTGGATTAATTAAAACAGCGAGAATAGGCAACGCGCTTTGCTGCTGTGTGGCATTGATAACAATGCCTCTCTTGCACCGTTTTCTTTTTCACGGCAACGCGCGGTTATCTACGTCACGTTAATTGCTAGCAATGCTACGTATAGGTATAATATCCCGAGTCAATAGCTTTAAAGCTTCGATTAAAGAGGCACTCAAGACTCGGGGAGGTCCGCGGTATATACCGGTGTCGATTAAGCTGCCGGCCACACAGAGGCTAATCGATTTCATTTTTCCTCGTAAATAAAAAGCTCTGTGTCCGATCGATCTTCGCGGGACAACTTTTTTTTTTTTTTTTTTTTTTTTTTTTTTTTTTTTTTTTTTTTCATTGTGGTGGAATCGATCTCGCGGCTGTCCCGCTTTTATTTCTTGCAAGCAAAGTTTCGCGATTTAGACGAAAGACGATTTGTGTCACGAGCGCGTAGGCGGCGCGCGAGATTTCTTTATTCGCAAGGTGATCCACCTGATCCTATGATGCATCTCTCTTAATAACGAAAAAAATAAACGATGACGCGAGTCCTCCTTAACGTATTTACGCGGACGACGATTTTTTTTTTTTTTTTTTTTTTTCTTTCGAAATTATAGTTAGAAGCCCAGTCGAGAGGTCAAAAGTAATAGGAGATGAAATAGCACACCAAACGAGTGTCCTGGATGGGTAACAAGATACGTGAAAGGAAGAGACATGTCTCCCAACCGAGGAACTCGAGACTACGCGCCTTTTCGCGGGTCCACGGGTTCCTGCGGTTTTTATTAACGACTGTGACTTTTCACAGCGATAACATAATTAGATCGCGAATTATTATTATTATTTATTATTTTTTTTCGATTATCGACGAGTAGAGAATAATATACAATTTTTGGAGCAATGCTCCGAAATCGTGTTTCGTCCCGTAGATACGACGGGAATTACGGCGGAACTCTCGCCCGTGAAGTTTAGAGGCTCTATATAGTGTTGGGAACGAGTTAGCGGGTCTAGCCAAGCGGAGAGTAACGAACCGCACGGTTATCACGCTAACGAGAGTAATGCGCTCGAGATCGTGAACGAAAACGGTTGACGAGGAAACGTACGAAAACAGGGTGATGTACGGCGACGTACCCCTCACCTTCCCAAATTCGATTAAATACCGTCAAAGTCTCGCTGATCGAACGTCGGGGATCGCCCGTCCCGCCCCGAGGCAGTGTACTGTGTGTTTTCACGACTACGCTCCCCAGAAAAGATACAAACTACCGCAGCAAACCTCGAAGCAAATAACCTTGGCCTCCAACAAACTCGATTAATTCGATCGAAGATTTTTTCTTTTTGCTCTCTCACTCGCGTGACCGTGACGATGCCTGCAGGCCGACGATTATTTTCTAGTATCCTGAGGCGAGAACGGGCGCCAAAGCTCGTTTTCTGGGTCATACCGAGGCTGCGCCGCTGCCAGGACGACAGCGGCCGATCTACAGCTGATCCTGCACATCGTTGCAGCAATATTTGCTCTCACGAATAAAAAAAATGAAAAAAAAAAACCCGAAGTCTAGCCGCGATATGTAATTCCCGATTCATGCGTACGCGCGATGTATTGTACCCGACTATGTCCGTTCGCGTAAAACTCACGATTCGTCGACACGAGTGTATTTTGTATTTACTTACCACGATTGATCACTGAAAAATCTCACTCCGTGACACTCACGTTATACGATGCACGCTTAACTCGCGAAGAGAGCGACTGAGCCAACTAGACTAAGGCGGCCTTAGGGGCCGTCGACGCCGCGCTCGCCGCGACAGCTAAATCCGAGCGCCGCGCACTCTTACGGCTCTCGGCGCAATCACGAAGTTAAATACGAAACCGTCAAAATTTCGCGCGCCGCATTCTTGCAGTGTGCTTTGTTCTCTCGTGAAGAATTAATAGATTCGTTAGGTAAAATATTTTATTCGATCTGTGTGTTTCGACAACAAATCAATGAACCGCTCGACATCGTAAATACTTCGCGTCGCGTGTTCTGACTGCTCGTGTGGAAAATAAATAGCCGTTCGGTGAAAAATTTATTTTATCCGTATTTCCGACTGTAATAAATCGATGCACCGTTCGAGATCGTAAAAACTTCGCGATTCGTCTTCTTCGGTTAGTTGTGTATCTCTCGTGAATAATGAACAACCGTTGGATAATAAAAATTATTTAATACGTATTTTCGACTATAAATCAATGCGCCGGAACGCTCAGACTAGACAATTTCAATGTGTGATCGTAGAACGAACACGTGGATACGAGGGAAACATTTTTCGATGTATTTTCGAGTATTTTCGATGAAATAACAGAATTTTGCAAAAACGACCAGTCACATCCGTAAGCTATGCTCTTGTGCTCGTTGTACTCTTCGACGACGGTAGGGTTCGTTTGTTCGAAGGCATCTATTACCCGAAATCCTCCGTACATACACGCGGCTAGTAGATAATCGTGATAAAACGGGTCCCATTTTAATCTCCATACGCCATCGCCGAGATTAAGTTCCGCGAGCGGACTTCGAAACTTTCGCGTGTCCCAAAGTCTCAGTGTCTCGTCGTAGCTGTAAAAATAAATACGCGGTAAAAATAAAAAGTTCGAAAAAAAAAAAAAAAAAAAATTGCGTACCTTCCGGTAGCCAAAGAAAATTCTTTCGCGGCATTGGAATGTAGACTCGTAACCCCCGCTCCGTGGAGTCTGTTTACTCCTACCGGTTCGAGACCCATTCTCGCATCCAAGCGATGAAATTTGCAGTCGTCACCGCCTGCAATACGATTAATATATTAATTCAACTATTTTCTATTCGATTTTATCGAAATTCCGATAAAATAATTAACGAATTACCGGAATATATCGTATTCGGATTCCAATAATCGAAAGCGGTTATCCAAGCTTCGAAATCGTGCAATTTTTTTATCGCGATAATTTCGAGTTTTGATCCAAAATATTTGTACAACGAAACTGCGCCTTTCGAGTCGCTAACGGCTATCTGTACTTCATTTTCGGAATCGCCCGACCATCTTCCCGTATTCCAGTCGAGAGAAAGCGCCAAAACTTCGTTTTCATCATCGTGAATTCGCGTTTCGGTCATTAATTTTAAAAACGGTTTGTTTTCTTTCTCGAGTTTGTAGATTTGTAGATATCCGATCGAATTAACGACGCCGAGCAACGTGTCCCCGCGAAATTCAACGTGCGCCCATTTCATGTCCAATATCGCCGCGGTGTTTAAAGTGCTTAACAAGTGTAGTGCACCATTTTGGATTACTTGAAGCAAATGAATTTTTCCGAGACGCGTTTGGGCGTTAATCGACGGCGCGAGACTGCCGTTTTCCTCGCCGGGAACTAATTGGTAAGTCCCGCAGACTAATAAATCTTTGAATCCCTCCGTCGGGCACCACTCGACGGAATCGGCCGAATAGACCGTATCGAAAGTATCCAAAGTATTCAACATTATCTGAAACATAAAATCGATGACTATTGAAAAATCATTTTTCTCGCGCATGCAAATCGAAAAAAGTGAAAAACATCGAAGAATAACACAAAAAAAAAAAAAAACAATATATTTTCGCGTATAATTTTCTTTTATTCAAATGATGAGCATTACAACATATCAACGGCACAGTCGTCCGTTCTCGCGACATTAATTAACGGTTACATGTATTTGGTAGAAAATACTGCGACGAAATTTTCAGCACAGTTAATTATCGTCTGTTATTTATTCTAAAAAATATCTTAATACTCGGAATGCTCGATATATTTATATACAAATTTACGAGTTAATCTCTACAACGAAACTAAATAATATACGTAGGAACATACAATCTTTATCCACATTTTTTTTTGGTTAGTCAATTATTCGTCATAAATACGTGAAAAATTACGGGTTTTTTTCTGATACACAGAGATTATCGTGATATTCTCCTTAATTCTATTGTATTTTTGATAAATTTGTAAATAATGGTCTTTTGAATCTTAAGGGGAAATATTTGTACTCTTTCCTCAGTGCGGCGATAGAAAATAGTTGGATAAGGCGTTTCTCTCGTTTTTTTTTTGTTTTTTCACTTAATAATTAAAATTCATTCATTTTTTAAAAAATTCATTTTTTTTTCTCTCTCTCTCTCTTCAAGTTTCGATTCAACAATAAGTTACTCGACACGCACACCACACTCAGCTTAATAGTTAATTATTTTTCTATATGTAAAAATATCATTACGAGTATTCGTTTGGCAAGGCGACGACGAGATTCTCGTATCAATGGCTTCAGCGGAATTAAGTAAATTGTTTTAAGTATCGTTTCGTATCTTTCGCTACAGTGAGGTAGACGCTGGTTAAGGGATATGTTTTTTTTTTTTTTCCATTACGGAACAACGCTTTGGTTAAGGGATGTTTTTTTTTTCCGCTACGGAACAACCCTTTGGTTAAGGGATGTTTTTTTTTTCCGTTACAGAACAACCCTTCGGTTAAGGGATGTTTTTTTTTCCGTTACGGAACAACCCTTTCGTTAAGGGATGTTTTTTTTTTCTGTTACGGAACAACCCTTTCGTTAAGGGATGTTTTTTTTTTTTTCTTTACGGAACAACCCTTTCATTAAGGGATGTTTTTTTTTTCCGCTACGAAACAACGCTTTGGTTAAGGGATGTTTTTTTTTTGTTTTCCGTTACGAAACAACGCTTTGGTTAAGGGATGTTTTTTTTTCCCGTTACGAAACAACCCTTTGGTTAAGGGATGTTTTTTTTTTGTTTTCCGTTACGAAACAACCCTTAGGTTAAGGGATGTTTTTTTTTTTTTTTTTCGTTACGGAACGCTTTGGTTAATATTCTTTGAGTTTTTGTAAAAATATCGAAATTAAATACGTCTTCATTGTCGAGCGCTTTTCTCCGTCTCCACAAGGCACTCTCTGACTAGAATTCTCGCGTGAACGATGCCGCGCTTAATCCTCTCCGAGGAGCTTCTGCTGCCTGCGTAAGTTGGTCTTATGTCTCTTCCCAATTCTTCTATGACGTTGAGCAGTTGTATGTATTTGGATTGTCCGGGTGTCGGTGCGACGGTTACCTGAGCCGATGCGTTCGATTGAAAGTTTCTCGGCTTCGGAACGGTTATCAACGGTTCCGTGACTTTCGCGGAGATTTCCGTGTTTCCGCGTTCCGACTCCATTCTTCTATTTTTTTTTTTTTCTTTTTTTCTATTTTATCTAAATATATTTCGAGAAACTTTCGGTTCCGACGTCGGTTCGCTTGTTTGTTTTCTCCTGCAAGCGGATCCGTACAGTTTGTTTGATGTTTTTGCCTCACGACACGTGCAATTTTATCGTAAACGAATATATTTCCGATAATTTCGGCGAATTCGTGCACTCGATATATATCGATTTCGAATAATTACGATTACGAAAAACTTACCGTTTTATTGTCGAATGAGGTTTACGAATATCACAGAATATCGCGGAGCCCCAAGCGTCCGACGGTTTTTGAAAATAAATAGGTTATGTTTGTTGCGCGGGTGCGGGTTCTCCCGTTCGCCGCACTTTCGACAAGACGCGTGGCGCGCGGGAGGTTATCGTGATAATGAATTCCGAATACATCGACTTTCGGATAAATCGATTGTTTTCTACCGCCCCGGAGAATTCAAAACGGCGCGTCTGTAAATCGAAAATATTACGAGGAAATAAATTTTAAGACAATTGGATTTAGAAAACCGGTACTTTATTTAACTATGTCTCTATGTTTGTTTTTTTTCGTTTGATCAATTCTTTTTCGATATAATCAACTAGGTACACTGGAAAATAATAATAATAATAATAATAATAATAATAATATTGTGTCTTCTCGGATAAGTCGCTGAATACCGAAAGAATAATTTAAAACACTCGAAAATCGATATCAGAAAAAAAAAAAAAAACACAATTTCGATCGGCTTTTAGTCTCTCACGTGAGATTTGTAGAAAAAGATTCAGGTCTACGTCTTCCTCAGCCTAATCTATCCTAATGTCTTCATTAATGACGAAACTTTCGTCAATATAAATCGCAGAAAATGAATAATATCCTCGAGACATTAACAGAGGTGCTCAGCCGTTGTACTTAGTGTAACAACCCTTTTTTTTTCGTTTTCTTTATACCAACTGCGACGGTGCAAACTCTCCTGGAAGATATACATAGTTTTCCAGAAGCAATAAATCGCTAATCCCATAACGCCATTGTAATAAATGTAATTTCTTTTTTTTTTTTTTTGCTCTCGTAAATATAAGTACGGTATAGTGGACATCGAAGAGCGTTCAACGCAACTTCCGAAAAAAAAAAAAAAAAAAAAAAAAAAAAAAAAAAAAAAAGAAAAATTATTATTATAATAATAATAATAATTTGAAGTTCGTATCCCCGTGCAAAATAATAGATCGCAAATCTTAACGAAATACAGCGTTGTAAATGATTTTACATCAGTTTCGTTCGTAACTCGGCGTATGCGTTTTTATGTGTGTGAAAATAATAATAATAATAATCTATGATTAATAATGAATAATCTAAGTAGCTATTTGTATCGCGACAGATCATTGTCGAGCGTTATGCTCCGTTTCGAGAAGACACTCGCGTACGAGAATCCGCGCGTGTTGTATTCCCATTTTGAGACGTTCGGCAGCGCTACGACTTCCGGCGTACGATAGACGAATATCTCTTCCGAGTTCTTCGATAATTACCAACAATTGCGCGTATTTTCCTTGTCCGGGTACCGTTGGAAAATTAATGGTACTCGAGGGACTCGCTTGGGCGGTTTGTACCGTTTGTACGTTCTGCAAATTCCGGGGATTTGGCACAGTAATCACGGGTTCCGGAATCCTCGGAATTTCTTGAACTTTCGGCGGTGGCGGCGGAGGCGGCGGTGGATCGTTCAATTTTGTGATCGTAATTTCGTTGAGTTTCGCGAGTTCCGTGAGTTTTGCCATTTCTGCCATTTTCGAATATTCCGGCATTTTCGTTATGTCATTTTGCATATTTGCCATTTTAATCATTTCGTTCATTTTAGTCTTTTCATTCATTTTCGCGATCTCTTTGGCCATTTCGTTTATCTGCGCGATGTCGGAATTGTATTTTGCCATTTCGGTCATTTTTACCATTTCGTTTAATTTCGCAATCTCGTTCATGCGTTGTACTTCGTTGATTTTAGCCATTTGTGACATTTTCATCATTTCATTCATTTTCGCGATTTCGTTCATTTTATTTATATCGTTGTATTTCGCGATTTCCGATAGTTTTACCATTTCGTTCATTTTTGCGATTTCCGACATTTTAGCGATTTCTTGCATTTTCATGTATTCCGTGTTTTTCGCGTATTCGGCCATTTTTTCCATTTCGTAACGCTTCGCCATGTCTTGACTCATTTTATTCAATTCCGTCATTTTACTGAATTCGGCGAGTTGTGCCATTTGCACTATGTGCTCCGGTACCTTTCCGCGTTCCATCATTTGCTTTAATTCCGCGGATATTTTATTCATATTCATCTCCGACATCTGCGCTATCGTTGCCGCGTCCGGCATTTTTGATAATTCCGCAATTTTCGATATTTCTCTCGCGAGATTCTCGTCGAGGCAACGCTTCTTTTTGGCTCTATGCCTCGCCATTCTTTGCGCCTCTTGCATCCTTCTTAGCGCCGCCTGTTCCTCCGTTTCCTTCGCTCTCACGTTTTTCATTCTTTCCGCCGCCGTATACAATCTCAAAGCGCGTTCCTCCGCTGTTTCAGACATTAGTTTTTGTCTTCGATAATCTCGCATTTCCTTTACCTTCTGAAGGTAAGATTTTTTCTTGACCTTTGGCATAACACGCTGATGCTTTGAGCACAAAAGCTATTATCTCCAAAGCCTCTCATCTTAAACGTTTGTGTCGAAAATGTTTTTTCTCAAATTTTTTTTCGACCATACGACTGTCGGCTAATCGAGACGATTTTTTTTTTTCACTCTTCCGATGGTCCCAGAGGTTTTTTCGAGATCGAGTTTATTCACTGCAACAATTAATAAAATAATTCATTTTTGAAAATTTGAAAAAAAAAAAAAAAACAATTTTGAATAATTTAATTGCGATTTATATGCATTATATCGAAATAAACGATTTTTATGAGGTTTTTTGGAAATCGAGTTTATTCACTGTAATAATCAATAACGCAATTAATTTTAAAAATTTGAATAAAAAAAAACAATTTTGAATACTTTAATTGAGAATTGTATGCAGTATATCGAAATAAACGATTTTTACGAAGTTTTTTGGAAATCGAGTTTATTCACTGCAATAGTAAAAAACGCAATTAATTTTGAAAAATTTGAATAAAAAAAAAATTTGGACAATTTCATTGAGAATTGTATGCATTATATCGAAAAAAACGATTTTTACGAGGTTTTTTGGAAATCGAGTTTATTCACTGCAATAATAAATAACGCGATTAATTTTGAAAAATTTGAATAAAAAAAACAATTTTGACAATTTAATTGAAATCGGGTTTATTCACTGCAATAATAAATAACGCAATTAATTTTGAAAAATTTAAATAAAAAAAACAATTTTGGACAATTTAATTGAGGTTTACGTGTATTATATCGAAATAAACGATTTTTACGAGATTTTTTGGAAATCGAGTTTATTCACTGCAATAATAAATAACGCGATTAATTTTGAAAAATTTAAATAAAAAAAACAATTTTGAACAATTTAATTGCGATTTATATGCATTATTTCGAAATAACCGATTTTTACGAGATTTTTTGGAGATCGAGTTTATTCACTGCAATAATAAATAACGCAATCAATTAAAAAAAAAAAAAAATAATAAAAGACGATTTCGGATAATTTAATTGAGGTTAACGTGCATTATATCGAAATAAACGATTTCAAAAACCCATAAAAACTTTCCGTAAACAAAACCAATAAAAAAAAACATAAATTTATCGCGATCTTTAGAATAAATCGTTTCGGCGAATTTTTGAATGAAGAAACACTTTGACGTTCATTGAGTGCGCATGCGCCGTCGACGTAAGAACGCTGTCTTCTCCAGGCGGTCCCGTGTTTCGCCAATCACAAAACAATGGCCGACGCAATTTGGTCAATTCACCGAAATCGAAGACAGTGTACCGTGGCGTCTTAATATTAATATCATATCGTACCATTTCACATCCGCGGAATCCTCGTAGCGTGAGAAATCCTTGAATAACAATTGCGACACTTATCGCCCGGTATGTCCCGAGTTATTTAATAGACAAACGCACAACGGATGATATCGGCCGACATGTAAGATTTCACGTTCGGCGAGAGCCACTTTAAGGGGCTGTGCGGGGATCGCCTATAGGCTGCTTCGTGTGACGTGGTCGCGTTTATTGACCATAACCCCTTCCTTGGAGCGCCTTCGCGGCCCCCAACGGCAACTTCACGGCTGTTTCACGACGGACAGGTGCAGCACCGCGTCTCGGCGTCTTTTCTCCTTGTCTTGAGCCGAACGTCGTATAATTGTCGTCCGTTATTTTTTTTTCCCCGTCCCGCGATGTTTTCGAGACATTACCCGCCGTTCGATCGAAATAAATATATCTCACGTAAAAAATTTCTCTCGAGCGTCCATTGACGCGCCTTACTTCTAATGTCATATGATAGGGTTATAAATATAATCGATTAATGAATTCATGCGGAAAAAATCGTTCGTAAAACTCTCGTGTATATTTTTCTATCGATACAATAGGTCACAGCATATATATACTAACAATATATATATATATATATATGAATCTTGAAAAAAAAAAAAAACTCGAGGTCACTGTTGCGTCGTAATTATCGTAATTCGTTTTTTTTTTTTTTTTTTTTTTTTTTTTTTTTTTTCACCGGTAAATACTTCGTATACTTATAATATATTAATTAATTGAGCACATTATGCTGCAGGGATCGCAGATTTTTTTTTATTTCTACCTGTAATTTGTACTTGTGGACTATAAAAATTCTCTCGTGATATATGATAGATATGACTATTCGTTCATTTTTATGGTAGAAGTACGTGTCCGGAGTATATATATATATATTTATTATATGGTACTAAGGGAAATGTTTTTTTATTGTCTTGAATTGACTTCGGTCTCTAAAAGGCAATCTCTGACTAGCATTCTCGCGTGTACAATGCCCATTTTTAATCTTTCGACAGAACTTCTGCTTCCTGCATAAGTTAATTTTATGTCCTTTCCGAGTTCCTCGATAACCGATAACAATTGAGAATATTTGCTCTGCGCAACTCCGCCGGTAACTGTGCTGTGCGATGCAACAACGTTCTCGTGTTTCGATTGATTGGTTTTCGGAATTTCCCGATTTTCCGGAGGTATTACGGGACTCGTTATGTGAAAAACGACATTTCTCCTTCTCAGTTCCGATATCATCGCGATTTCCGATAGTTTCGAGGCTTCCAATGCTTTCGCCTCTTCCATTGCCTTCTTTTTTTTCGCTCTGAATCGCGCCATTCTCTGCGCATCGTGAAATCTTCGAATAATCGCCTCTTCCTCGGTCTCGTGGGGTCGCGGCAGTGGTCTTCTAGTTCCTTTTTTTCTCTCGACGGGAGAGCCATTGCTGCGTTTTGTCGATTGTTGGGACTCTTTGCTTCTCGTCCATCTTCCGTGTCCGTTCATTATTCCGTACGCCAAAGATCGAGAAATTGATTTTTCGTCAATCCCTCTCCACACTCCCGCGACGATTTCGTCGATTCGGTCATTCAATTTTTTTTTTTTTTTACGTTTTTTCTTCGATGATTACTTATAATTATTCGTCACTTTGGCGAACCGGGACCTCCCCACGGATCCCAATTTCTCGTCGTACCCGTCATTATATATCTCAATTAACTGATATTTCGCTCGAATATTGCCGCTTCGATGTGTCGCGAGCGCCGCGCATGCGCTCCGCGCACTTTCTTATATACTTCGCGGAGACTAAACCAATCACAACAATGGCGGCCGTTTATCGTGATGTCGTACGAAGAATTGCGAATCACGTGCTTACGAGAGTAGAGACGTTGACAAAGTTCGATATCGGCGTCTAGTTTTACGACGATATTCGTAATAAAATCGAATTCGTCGGAACGAAAAACCCCGCGACGCAAAAAGGACGAATTTCGGATCACAGATTTACGATTGTCGTTTTAACACCGACGCGGGGAGGAGACGCCGCTTTGTAACCAACGGACGTAAGACTTTTTGGCTCGTGTACTCTCTTTTACACTACTGGGGGTACAGTTTAGCGAAAAAATTCTAAGGTCCTGAGTTTATTGGAGATTAGAAAGAGATAGCCGTTCGCGAGTCTTCCGTGTGCGAGTCGCACGTATACATCGCGTCAAGGTGATTCACTCCCGAAATAGAGAGAGGAGGCGCGCGATTGATTGCCGACGTGATTCACATACGAATTTCATTTAGTTACTCGTCCTCGCAAATTTTTTACGCTCCTCCCCGAGATAACGAGAGTATCGATAATTTTCGCGTTTTTTTTTTCTATCTCCGATGTCCTTTCGATGTTATAATTGAAAAAATAAAAAAATCACGAAATTCATCTTTTTAGATATTATTTTCCATTTCAGAGGCTAGAAAGGCCGTTTCTCGGACAACAGTACTCCAGGAATTCGATTTGTCACACCTAAGATAGAGGAATCGAAAAAAAAAAAAAAAAAAAAAAAAAAAAAAAAAAATATGTATATTTCGACGTATGAATATTATTTTTTGTTGGCAATGGTTATTGTTCCTGTATATCTGTTTTTTAAATTGTGGTCCTGGTTAGGATGGGAATTGTTTGTTAATAATTAAATAATATACAGCCGCAATAAAACATTAATTTTCTCTTTAATACGATTTTTTTTTTTTTTTTCTTCTTTTCGTATAAATAAAAATCATCTTAGATATGGGCAGTCAAAGGCTAATACAGTTTTAATGGGTAGCCTCGCCGGCGTAAAAATATATAAATATCTGAATTCTAATTTCGAGTTTTATACACATCTAATCAATAGAAATTGGGGATTTAATAAAAATTGTAGCAAAACGCAAATATCGCTACTTTACGTCTGTTATACTTTGTTAGTAATCAACAGCTCATCGAGACCCATTTTTCCGCGATGCTTCCAAATTCTATATCTCGCAACGTCCTTACGGGTTATCATGCCGATTACCTATAATAAAATCGATTAAAAAATCGTTGATTATCAATGAAGAGAAAAAATGGTTTGTGTAGTTCTGTGGCTTTGTGTTAATTTCGCGTAAATGAGTGAAAAATGAGAGAAAATTGCGAATACTTCTCGATGGTATAAAAATCTGGAAAAATCTGGAAAAGTTGAATATTAAAAGTATCGAAAAGATTAATTTTGCATAATAATAATTCCAAAATGTTATTAACAAATTGATGAAAAAATTAATTAGTCAACAAATTTCCCGGAAACGCAACTTTTTTTTTATGAAAATGATTCGTTCATTTTTCTGAATACGTATGAATTTTTTCAGATTTTTCAATTCGCTTTGAATTTTTTTTTTATATGGAAAAAATGTGTGAAAAAATACAAAATTCCCGGAAACCCAACTTTTTTTTAATGGAAATAATTCGTTCATTTTGCTGAAAACGTATGAATTTTTTCAGATTTTTCAATTTACTTTGAATTTTTTTTTATATAAAAAAAATATGTAAAAAAACACAAAATTCAAAGCAAATTAAAAAATCGGAAAAAATTCATACGTATTCAGAAAAATGAACGAATCATTTCCATTAAAAAAAAAATAGTCGGATTTCCGGGAAACTTGCTGTCCAATTAATATTTTCATCAATTTGTTAATAATATTTTGGAATTATTATTATGCAAAATTAATCTTTTCATTACCTTCAATATACATTCATTTTTTCAGATTTTTATACCATCGAGAAGTATTTTCAATTTTCTCTCATTTTTCTCTTATTTGATGCGAAATTAACACGAAGCAACAGAAACTACCGATCTTAATAAAAAAATTACCTCGTGTTCGTCATTAACCACCGGCAAGTGACGGAGTCCCAGCACTCTAAAGAGTCTAAAAGCTCGTGGAAGAGTAGCGGACTAAAAAAAAAACAGAATCGCCATTATTATAATTATCAATAACTAAAAAAAAATCGCCTTTAAACAATTTAAGATTTACTAACATGTTGCAACGTGTAAGGCGAAGGATTCATAAACGGTCGAAGATCTATCATCATAGTTTTCTCCTCATCCGAAATGTTAACCTGTTCAATGGTCGGATACCGCGGATATTCATTTCGGAACATTTTAATACAAAGACTCGGTTCCCAGTCGCTGCTGTATCGCTCGTGATTAAAAATTTTGTTCTGTATGAGAACTATAAGTTGAGAGCGTAAAATGAGTCCACGAAACTTGCCGTAGGATCTGATTTCGTTCTGAAAATAAATAAAATAAATAAAATAAATAAAATAAATAAAATAAATAAAATAAATAAAATAAATAAAATAAATAAAATAAATAAAATAAATAAAATAAATAAAATAAATAAAATAAATAAAATAAATAAAATAAATAAAATAAATAAAATAAATAAAATAAATAAAATAAATAAAATAAATAAAATAAATAAAATAAATAAAATAAATAAAATAAATAAAATAAATAAAATAAATAAAATAAATAAAATAAATAAAATAAATAAAATAAATAAAATAAATAAAATAAATAAAATTAAAGATTCGCTTTCGTAGTTTTCGGAGTCATAAAAAATTAGGGAAATACCTCGTCGGTACTCGGAGGATCGACAACCGGAAACCCGTTGAAAGTAACGCATTTCAATAACTCGACAATGTGTCCGACGTTATCTGTGGTTTTCAGCGTCACCACTGGATGACTCATAATTTCGCTTACGTATATATTATTCGACAAAGGCGGCGCTTCCCATGGAAGCAGAGGAACTCCAGCCATTTGCGTGTGTATATCGTAGATACCCTGTAAAAAAAAAAAAAAAAAAAAAAAAAAACGCATCCGTAGCGATTAAGAAACTATTTTACTGATTATTAACGAAGTTACGTGCAGAATCGGCAAACCTCGTTGAAGAAATCTCCAACCCATTTCGCCATTATCAGTACTATTATCACCGGCAAACCGAAGGAAATCCCCTGAGTCGCTTCGATTAGAATAGCAGTTAAGCTTATCGTCATTCTGACGACACCACCGAGTTGGGCGGCTGCTCCCAGCAAAGCGTATTTTCCAGGATCGAGATATGTCTGAAAAAAAAAAAGAAAAATGGAAATAAATCAGTTGATCTCAATATCCTTAGGATATTAATATCAGATTTTTTTTCTTACACAAGTCGGTATAATTTTCGACATTCCCGAACCGAAAAGACGGCCCCATGCCGAGCCGATCAGCAGCGAAGGAATGAACAATCCGCTGGACATTGATAATCCGAAAGTCGAAGCCGCAAGAAAAAAATAAAGAATAACGAAGACTGCGAGAGTAACGTCGTTATGCGAACCTAAAAGGGAAGGATAACTGTTTTTTTCTCTCAAGAATTACGCGATTAATTGTATGGAACTTTAGCGGCTTAAAATCGATAGAAATTTACCTTTTGGATCGTGAAAAAGCGATCGCACAGTACTTTCCGGCGTTTGAAACCATAAAGCAGCTACCGCGCTGTATTCTCCCTCCGCGCACCACATTTTGATCGGAAATTTCGTCGGATCTTGTCCGATGGGTTTGCAATCGGTGAAGAAAAAGATCATCAAGAATCCCATCGTCGCTGCCATCACAGCGACGGACATCGCTTCGACAACTTTTAGCCAATTTCGCGTTATGTATCTCATGCGGAAACACGAGATTTTGTAGTTTATATGATTCCAAAGGGCTCCCAGAAGGCCTCCGATGGTTCCCACTATCATGAATAGTGGAATTTCGTATATTTGATACGTTATCGACTCGAATTTTCCCAAATTTAGAAGTCCCGGATTCGATAAATCGCCGGGATGACCGTGATAAGCGCTCAGCACGATGTTCAACGTGAATGTCGATATCATACTCGCGAAAAATGTTCTCCACGTTAAACTTTGATTGAAAAAACTCGTTCCTTCCTCTATACTGAAGAGTACTCCACCTGTTTTTTTGCGTAAAAAAAATAATTAATGTATAAAGAAACGATATCGATGCGAAAAAGGCAATTAGAAGGTTCGAAGAATATCGATTAATCGATAGATGGAACTTTAAGTTACCTATCGGCGCTCCGAAAGCTGCCGACACACCGGCAGCAGCTCCTCCGGCAACGAAATCTCGTTTTTCATGATCTTCGCGGAAGTATTGGAAAATTTTCAAATCTTTTCCAAACGTTGTGCTCTTTCCTTGCGATATTCCAGCGGCGACTACGGCTCCAGCGTGGATCATCGGTCCTTCCTGTTGCGATTGAGGATTTTATAATGTCGTGAAGTTTTTTTTTTATAATTTTTTTTCGATAATTTATAATGAAATTTGTAGAGAAATTATTTATTTTACCTTTCCGCCCGCTAAGCCTCCGACGACCGTACCGATTACTCCGAGGATTTTTACTACCAGAGTCTTTATCCTCACGACTCGAGGCATTTTTATGCCGTTGAGATAACATTTTACTTGAGGTATTCCGCTACCCGCTGCTACCGGTTCGACGTAAGCGACTAGCAATGCGCCCATAATTACCGGCACTACGTTCCATACTAACCATACGATGTATGGCAACCAGAGACAATTTTCTACGATACACTGGTCGACGACTGTGTAGCGGAATGTAAGGGCGATACAAATAAATTTAAAAAATAAAAAATTTCAATGAAAAAATTAAAATACATTTTTTTTTCTTTAATAAAATCGAAATAATGTTTGCAATAAAAATGTAATTTTTTTTTTTGCAACAAGAAACGTAAATTTTTTTTTTGCAACAAGAAATGTAAATTTTTTTTTTTGCAAACAAAAATGTAGATTTTTTTTTTGCAATAAAAAATGTATGTCGTAATTTTCTTCAAATTTTTTCTTTGCAATAAAAAACGTAAATTTTTTCTTTACAATAACAAACGTAAATTTTTTTTGCAATAAAAAATGTAAATTTTGTTTTTTGTAACAAAAAAAATGTAAATTTTGTTTTTTGAAACAAAAAAAATGTTAATTTTGTTTTTTGAAACAAAAAAATGTAAATTTTGTTTTTTGTAACAAAAAAATGTAAATTTTGTTTTTTGCAACAAAAAAATGTTAATTTTGTTTTTTGTAACAAAAAAATGTAAATTTTGTTTTTTGTAACAAAAAAATGTAAATTTTGTTTTTTGTGACAAAAAAATGTAAATTTTGTTTTGCAATATAAAACGTAATTTTTTTTTTGCAATAAAAAAATGTAAATTAATTTTTTTTTTTAATTTTTTTTTTAATAAAAAGACAATAAAAAAAATTTCAAATAAAAAAAAATTACGATCAAAGGATACGGTTTTTGAGACTTCCGTATTTGAGATCGGAGAGTTCCTCTATCGATATATCTACAAAGCACGCTATCAACGCGGTGAATATTCCAATTAGAAGGAATATGAACCATCGTGCAAAATTTTTTCTCACTATATATTTGTATCCCTTCTTTCTTTCCTCCTCTTGCAGCAGATAATTCTCGCAGGGGTCGTAATCGAGACTCTGCAATTACGAATGTCAATAAATTGTCGTAATAGGTCAGCCGTTGAAATTATGTAAACTTCGTAGCGATAATTCTTTATCATTCGCAGGATTCGTTACAAGGGTAAGAAATTTCCCAGCGATGACTAATTTGTCGCGTATTGCGTCGAGCGATAAAAAAAAATTGCTATCGACATTTTTAACAAGTAACGATAAATATTTCGTCGGCTCTATGATTTTCTAGAAATTTACCTCATAATTGGTCGACAGAAAATTCGTTGCTCCCGGTTGAATTTCCTCGGAATTAAGCCGATTCGATTGTTTGTTCGATATGCTGCTGATAAGGTTATCGAACGTGTGATGAACGTAATTCGATTGCTGAAAAAAAAAAACAATATTTTTCTTCCGATAAAATACGATTTCTCGCGTTTACGGAATTTCGTTTTTGACAGTTCGCGACAATTTGTGAGGTTAACCGTCGTCGCGTCACGTCAAACAATGAAACGCGAGAATGACATCGTCGTGAGTTAACGTTTTTGACGAAAGCTATTGTCGTTAATTCGAATATCAATTGCTCACTCGAAATCTAACGCTGACATCGTTGTTGGAATACGAAGGAAAGTTATTTCTTGGCGTTCCGCGAAGTAATCTTTCTTCGTCGCAACTCGATACTTCGCGTTCTTGCGTATTGTCGTCGATCGATGCGTTTATCAAGACATTAACGTGCGTTTCTACTTCCGTCATCGCGTAATAAACACTCGCGAAATATCAATCACATGCTCGACTTTGTTATCGCGGTTTGTGGGCTTCGAGCGACTCGTGCTATATTTTGGACCGTTGTTTTGATGGGGGGGGGGGAAAAATCCGAACGTTCGAGAGGAGAGCGTTGCCTTAGCCCTCCTTCTCTCTACGGCGTTGCGACATGCACTGGAGCGCACGAGGAAGCGATGTATATTCGTTCGTGGTATCGTCACGTGATATTTTCGGTGATTCATCGAAAATTCTACGCAGCGCATGCTGCTGAATCGGAAGTTTTGTCTAGACGACGAAATAATCGGTAAACAATACGTGTTTAAAAACACACGGGTTGCAATCAACGATCGGTTTACAAGTTCTCGCGCTTCGCGATTGCCACCGGTCAGGTGGAGAAACAGCTGTTAGATATATATATATATACTAAAGTATAATTTCCATGGCAGCAGCTCACGTCATAAGTCCCAACAATGAAAAGGGGCGGAGCTCGCAAATTGAAACAACTTTTTTTTCAATCGCCACTTGTTAGTACCTTCACCCCTCTCCAAACGATTGCACTTTCGCTAGACAACTTCAATCACTTGTCATCCATTATATCTCATTTGAAAGAATGCTTTTTATTTCTCAATTACTCGTTCTCGCGGCGATAATAATCGTGGGAAACAATGGTAAAAAAAATTGGGAAAACTTCGTAACAATTTTT
The DNA here is from genome assembly GCA_934046635.1 of Buathra laborator. Taxonomy (NCBI): domain Eukaryota; kingdom Metazoa; phylum Arthropoda; class Insecta; order Hymenoptera; family Ichneumonidae; genus Buathra; species Buathra laborator. The sequence continues at coordinate 8,825,708 of OW203902.1, forward strand.
TTTTTTATTGCACCGATATTAATAATTATTAAATTTTACGCTATAACATCTTACAGAAGTATTTATTACAGTTTCGTTGGCCGCGATCGTTCGGCCGACGTTAAAAAACGGGTTTCGCAGATTTCGTAGAATAGACGAGGCTTTCAGCGATCGTGACTGGGAGAGATATCTTCGTCAGATCGAGAGACTCAAAACACACGAGTGAGTTTATTGCCGCGAATCGATTTGTTAGTTAAGGAGGTTGCAGCGATTGGTGTTCATTTCTCCTAAATTCGACGAAATGGAGAGGGAAATTGCAAACACTCCTCGATAGTATAAAAATCAGAAAAAATTCACGCATATTAAATGTACTGAAAAAATTAATTTTGCATAATAATGATTGCAAAATATTATTAACAAATTAAAGAAAAAATTAATCGGTCAACAAATTTTCGGAAACTCAACTTTTTTTTAAAATGAAAACGATTCGTTTATTTTTCCGAACACGTATGAATTTTTTCAGATTTTTATCTTTGATTCGATTTTTTTTTTCTACACATTTTTTCCATATAAAAAAAAAAGCAAACCAAAGATAAAAATCTGAAAAAATTCATAGGTATTGCGAAAAATGAACGAATCATGTTCATTAAAAAAAAAAGTTGAATTACCGTAAATTTGTTTAACAATTAATTTTTTCATCAATTTGTTAATAACATTTTGCAATTATTATTATGCAAAATTAATTTTTTCAGTACCTTTAATATGCATGAATTTTTTCAGATTTTTATACTATCGAGAAATTGTTTGCAATTTCCGCTCCATTTCGTCGAATTTACGCGAAATTAACATCACGCGCTCCAACTACCTTAATACGCGCGATCTTTCATTTCGCGGACCTCCAAGTAGAGGGTAAATAGCGTATGCAGGGCTTCGAATCGTGAATCCTCGTGAACAGGTATATCGACGAGATTGCATACGATATCGACGAGTTGAGGCAAATCGCAGTCGAGTTTCGATAAATCGAGTTGCGCTTCGTTTAGTTTATCCTCGACGTCGGGCGGCCACTGCTGCATAAGACCGTCGATATCGGGCATCGGTTTCGTTAGATTAACAGCGGGCAAATGTTTGCTTCTATGCAATTCATTCATATCCTCTATCCACTTTTCTATCGACTTTGGATTCTTTTCGGCGTTAGCGATCCTCTTTATCACCGCGTGCTTTCGCGGGTCCGCGCTTTTGCTCTGACTTCGCAACTGTAGGTGCAGTACCGCCGGTTCGGATTGATTAGCACACGGTTCGTCCAAAACTACAAGACCAATCTTATCGGCCACACCATCCGGTCGTGGAACCTTAATAAAGGCGTCGATGTCCCCGACGGCCGGTATGAATTCCGGTATAAATGGTATTAATTTGTACGTCGGCTCAATTTTTTGCGGGGTGTATCTGAAATTAAAAAAAATAATAATCATTTTTATTGCAAGTTTTTTTTTTTTTTTTTTTTTTTACGGAATTTAAAGTACTATAAAAATTTTGCATGAACTTTGAAAAAATTTGAAAAAAAAAATATTTTTTTGCAAATATTGAAATTACGATATACGTAATAGTTAATATACAATTTTTCGGAATTATTAAAATTTTGGCACCAAAAATTTAATAAAAAAAAACAATAATTACAGTTTAGCTATTCCCGAAATTTTTTTGACTATTAATCAGTTTAATAATAAATATCAAAAATTTTTTAGAATATTTAATTATTTTTCTTGATTTCGTTATTTTTACGATATTATTATCGAAGTTACATTTACGGTTTACTGACCTGATGATATTTTGAAACAATTCCTTGACTTCCGTCGATACTTCGAGATCCTCAAATTTTTTAGGATCGTAGAGTTCGATACTTTTCATTCGCGTAGCCGTTCCTTGAATATCGTCATCGTCTGTTTCCTCGCTATCCGAAGGATCGCTTCCGAGTCCCATAACTTTTTCGAACGAATGATCGTTTCCCGAATATCTTCCGAATTCGCGTTTTCCGCGCGGCGAAGTTACTTCGAGATCATCGACGGGTTTTTCGCTGATCGAATTTTTCGTATTTCTCTTCATTGTCGTCGGTCGGCTGTTAACCGGACTTTTTATTTCCTCGGCATTTCGGACATCGATGCTTTCGTCGAATTTACTGAACGCCGAGATATTGTGCGTTTCCTCTTCCTCGCTGCTTTCCATTGCGTTCAATCGACGGCCACTAATAGTCTCTCATTGAGTCATTACACAATAATCGATTCTCACTGATGGGGTCTCGCGCTCCCGTACTTGTTGCCATAACTACTGAGTTATTGGAAAATAATGACGATTACCCGGTGACCTACAAGTCATCAATGTATTGCTACGACGTGACTGACGGGATCATTGTGTAGACTTTGTTTGTGCCGCGAGCGTTAGACCGTTTCCATGGTTTCGCCGGACGATCGATGAACGTCAGCTGTTCTTGTACTTTACCCGCGGAGGGATTTAAATTCTCAAACATCGTCTAATTAGCGTCGTTATTACAGTATTACGTGCATATGCCCTCGAGATTACGCGTTTTTTTTATAAAATAAGCTATAAAGCGATCGTAATAAAAAACGAATGTAATAAAAACCAAAAAAAATAAAAAAATTTTGTTACCAGTATAAATAATTTCGAATGAAATTGTATTATCATTATAATTAAAAAAAAAAAAAAAAAAAAAATAGATCGATAAATTTTTTTTTTTATAAATCAAATACAATAAAATTATATAATTATCATCGATTATAATTGATATTAACAATCAAAAAATTATTTTATATTAGAATGAAAAAAGCTATAAGATCGCGAGTCCTCGCCGAAAAATTTCATCCATATTTTCCTCTGAAACACGTAAGGATTTTTTTTTTTTTTTTTTTCGTAAGTGCTTTTCACAATCGCCATTGTAAAGTTTATCGTCCTTTCAAGATCGCCAGAAGATTAGAATTGTTGGGACTCTACGATTCCGATAACACGGAAGTCGGATACGTGAAAAATTCGTTGCAAAAAAATTCGATATATCGTACATTATCCGGTCAGGGAATTCTTTACGTGAAGATAAGTGAAGCTGACGAGGGTGATAGAGATCGCGAGAGAACGAAAGAAAAATTCGTACGGCCGATTATTGTGGTAGTGGCAGGTATACCGCAGTCCATTATGATCAATCATCGAAAATCGTATATCTATATATATAAAGTTTCGTTTGATTTATCGTAATAATCGAGGAATCGGAGGAAGAGATTGGATCGCTGTACACGCGATAATGCACCTTATAACGTATCTGGTGACGAGTTACAATTCTAAGAAATTGGGGGGATTCGATTGGTGGATAATTCCGGTATTGAATCCCGACGGCTACATAAATTCCTTCGATAACAAAGTTAGACGCTTCTCACCCATTACTATTATTGCGCAATCGACAATCGACTCCGAAAATTTGATAAACGATTTCATCCTCTTGCAGATGTCGAGAAATTACTCGCCGAACATAAATCCCGGAAACGGATGTTGGGGTGTCAATTTAGATAGAAACTTCCTGTTTCAGAGAGCCGACTGTGAGTTTTACCCGTTTTTAGTTAATCGATATCACGTGTATAGATATAGAGAAACAGCAGGATAGTTAAAAAACAACGCTTAATTTTTTATTCAGTGGTTTATCGCGATTATTGTAGGTATTCACGAAAAACTAAGTGTTCATTTTGGAATTTCTAAAAAATTCAATTTTCGGAGTTTTAAAAATACGGATATCCTGTTGCGCATCAAAGTTTATGGGGTTTTCGGGAAAAAATACGATTTTCTAGAAGCAGAGATGCGTACAATTTTTTTACTACTGCTTCGTCGATAAAGAAATTTTAAAAAATGCGAAAATCCATTATTAAAAATAACGAAAAATAGGGATATCCTGTTGTGCATCAAAGTTTATGGGGTTTTCAATAAAAAATACGATTTTCTAAAAGCAGAGATGCGTACAATTTTTTTTACTACTGCTTCGTCGATAAAGAAATTTAAAAAAATGCGAAAATCCATTATTGAAAATAACGAAAAATGGGGATATCCTGTTGTGCATCAAAGTTTATGGTGTTTTCAGTAAAAAAAAAATACGATTTTCTAAAAGCAGAGATGTGTACAATTTTTTTTACTATACTGCTTCGTTAATAAAGAAATTTTAAAAATTGCGAAAATTCATTTTTAAAAATGAAAAAATGTCATTGCTCATTGCTACTGTCTGAGATTTTTTATTGTTATATTCATGAGTTTTCCATCATTCACGCTTATATGCTTCTATCGCCAAGAATGTCGGTATTAACCTTCTATTCCGACCGGATATCGCTACTCGAATTACATGGATTCCGTTCGCGGAAAGCCGCGTTTTTTACGTACGTGCGGTTTTTTTTTCTACGAAAAATCTCGTGGCTTTGCACTGCGATTTCTCCCCCTAATATCATGTGATTTAAAATCAGCATATTCTATTCTTTCAATTATATTTTATTTCCTTACCTCTCCTTCTCGAAAAAACGCGCGTATCGCGCGAACTCAGCATTTTTCGGCCGCCGCGCGACGGTCGATCGGCTATAGAAATTAACGAGTTTTACACTTATTTCCGAAAGTGTCGGTAATGTGATCGCGCGAGTTCGACTCCTCCTTTGTCTTAATTATCAAGAAAATCTATTAAACTCGCTGTTCATTTTTATTCGGTAATAATACACCGAAATAGGGCTTCGCGAAGCTTTTTTTTTTTTGAGGGAAATGCGTTGGAATATTAATAAGTCATAATCTATCAAAAAATTATTTGATTTTCGAAGATTTTCGTCAAAATAGTTGCGATCGTCGAAGCAGTGAAGAGCAGCGATATATTTACATTTTTAAAAATACGAACGTATCGTTCGGTTTTTTTTTCACTGGAAACAGCGGGAATCTCGCTGAACAGCCGGATATCTGCATTTTAAAAACTGCGGAAAATCGATTTTTCGAAAATATTTTCGTTCGTTTCATTCATTTTCGTATTTTCGTCGTATTTTCGTCTCTCTACTTATGCAAAGATTACTTTTTCGTGAAACAGTAAAATAATCTATATAACCAAAGAAATTAAAAAAAAAACTTTTTTTTTTAAACTTTAATACACAGTGCTAAAAAAAGTTACGATAGCCTATATGTATTTTTAAATTGAGGTCGCGATCGTCATAGAAAGATAAATTGTCAGAGAAATCCCGGTGAATACCCCTTTTCCGAGATCGAGAGTCGCGCACTGCGGGATTTCATTTCCGTTCACGCGGATAACTGCAAATTATTCGTAGCGCTGAAGGAAGGGACGAAGGTATTTTTGTACCTCGAGAATAGAATATACGACAGCAGTATATTTGTTGTAATTAATTATTCAATAGGCTCTCGTCTATCCGTTTGCAACTACGGCTTCCCCGAGCGTCGGCGCACACGCGATCCTTCATGATTTGCTTTGCATCGAAGCTCTCGAAGTCTTTGACGAGTTTCACGGCGGAAAAAAGGGTTTATTTAGTTTCGGGAACAGCGGTAGTATTTTTGGTAAATTACTTTGAATTGTTGCCTCACTTTCGTAATAAATAAATCTATTAGTATTGAATGATTTATTATTTAACGAACGAAGGACCCAGTAGTGGTTACGTCGAGGATTGGGCGCGAAGGCACTTAGGAATATCTCGTAGTTTTGCTTTTTACATCGCTGATCGCGGAGAAGACGAAGCCGCGTCTGCGGAAAGACTGCAAGAATATGGAAAAGCGACTCTAAAAGCGATTGAAGTTCTCGCGACGTCGAGGCGAATCGAAATTTATGCGGAGAGTTTCGAAGAATTAATTAATCGAACAAATTTACTTCGAAAATCGAGATATGCAAAAGGTAAAACAATTCCTTGGGGAAGAGAAACGGTGGATGAGAATTTGCGCGATAAGATAAACAGAGGAGCGAAACTCGACATGCCGATGGAGTTGATAGACGAAGAAAAAGAGAGCAGATATGATAATTTGGACTATACGAATGCACATCGATGAAATTAATAAATACTAATTTTTTTTATTAATTATTTGATGAATAAATATTAATAATATACAATATTTTTCATAACTTCCGAATGTTTTCGTACCAAATATTGAAATACTGGGAATAAATTAATTAATTCGCTAATTAGCCAATTAATTAGCGGATTCGAAAACCGCGGGAACAATATATCGGATAACGTTCCGGAGATTGTGAATGACAAACATTTATAATAGGACATCGGAAAATATGGAAAATTATGACAATGCGATATCCCTGCAATTTTTTTTTTAATAAAAATAATAAACTTCCGAAAATTGTTGTTATTAAATTTATTTATTATTTTTTCATTTTATTTTTCGTGGTAAATACGAATCTGATAGGAATTTTGGGCTAAAAAGTCAAGAGGGGCATTAATAATCCCTAAAAATCGTATTTTTAAAAATTTTTTTTTATTTTTCGGAGCGATTGATATTTTTCATAAACAGCTCTAAGTTTCAGCTTCGGAAAAAAAACCGTCGATTGTTTCGATACATTTCGTGTCATGCATTTTTTTTTCGATAGGATAATGGATTCCTTCATTACCCACGTGCTGTTTTTCGCGTTATTTCAACAGCTCGCGATTATCAATTGCACAGCTAAAATTCCCGACAATACATATCGCGAGGATTATAATACAGAATTAACTAATGTAGAAGTTAAAACTATAGAATCACAAGACTTTGAATACGATCCGCTCGGTCTAAATTTTGAACCGGAAGGTCCGAAAGATCAAACAGAGTTTCCCAACGTATCTGAAGAATGGGTATCGGCGGCTCCTGCTTTCCAATGGACCAACAAACCCACATATTTCAGCCGCGAAGCCGAATCGATTCCTCGAATGTTAACCACATCTTACGAGAACGACTTCCATCAAAAATACGCGCAGCTTCGCAATTATTCCGAAATATTTGAAAAATCTCCAAAAAAGACATTCGTCAAGTCTGCCAGAAGTTTGCATTCGGCAAATTATAGTTTCGCGAATTTTCCAGGCCTCGTTGAGGTAATAAATTTTCTTTTCCATTTATTCGGAGAAAATGGGGTAAAATGAACCGCTTTAGGAATGCCGGGAATTTTATCGATGTACGCAACATTTTTTTCAGTACTTGAGAACAAAAAAATAGATTTGTCACACCTTTTTGGAGTATTACGACGAAAAAAAAAAATGGGGCAAGATGGACCGTTATGCAATTGCGTTTAAATAATTAAAAAAAATGAATTTCATATAATTTACTACCCATATAAGCGAAATGTAAACTATTCTCGTCAGAAAATATAAAATTTTCAATACTACAAATAATGAAAATATTTTATAAAAGTATATTATCGAATTATAGTTTTATTTATTTGCATTCCTATTTTTCGTATCGGTCCATTTTAACACAAACAATAAATGTTCCATAGAATTCCATCAACCATTTTTCGCAATCAAAATCGTACTTTTTAAAATTTTCATCAATTTTAAAATCGGTCCATTTTGCTCCAAAATTCGAGTTGCCCGACAGTCCCATTTTGCCCCTATATACGACTCGTAAAAGCATTCGCATCAAACTATTCTCCAGATCTACGAGTACCTCTCGTTTCTCGAAAAATTAAGCGAAGGTAGAGCAGTAGTTGTTCCTCTTCAGCATCACAACGGTACTTGGAACAACGTGCATACAAATTTTGATAACGAAATTCTCTCAATTCGTATCTCTCCGAAGCGCGCGTTGCCTCACGAGCAAAATCCAATAATTGTCGTCGTCGCAGGTATAGCGAGAGCACTCTACCAATACATTAGTAAATCATGTTTTACACTATTAGCGATAAATGCGATTGGATAATTTGTCTCATTAGGAATTCACGCAAGCGACTGGTATGCAGTTCAATCCGCGATATTCGTATCCACAGAATTAATTCTAAATGCGAATCGCACCGCCATGCGACATGATTTGGATTGGTGGATCATTCCGGTCCTCAATCCCGATGGCTACGAAATAACTCATCGCGGCGCTGAAGTAACGATTAAAAAATCAAAATCATCTTCTATTCAACTGAAACTGCGCGTCTCTTTCGCTTGCAGTGGCGCGATTGGAAAAAGAATCTTTACGAAACGCGAGAGACGGACAGCGGAAAGTGTTTCGGAGTCGACTTGGACTTAAATTTCGAATATCAGTGGCTATCCTGTTCGTCTTTTATTCAATACTTCGTTTATTATTGATTGCATTGGCAAATACGTAACTTTCCTTCCCCGATAGGTAACTATTCCCTGTGCGATTCTAATTATCCCGGAGAGTTCCCCTTCACTGCTCCCGAAACCCGAGGCTTGCGAGATACGTTGGAGGCATTCGATGGTTATTGCGATTATTTTGTTGCTCTCAAAGAGGGAAAACAACTATTGGTTTATCCATTTTCGGATACTTTGGAAAGTCCGCGCAACGTAAATAGCATCGTGAGATCACATATTCGACGATAAATCGATTTATTATAGCTGTAAATTTAGGGTAACAGTCCAATGAATGAAAGTCAATAATTCAAAATATTTTGAATTTTTTTCAAAAAACAGCCTAAACTAAGAGGTCTTCAATTTTTTTGAGGTGAATCGATTTTTATTTTCGATTTTTTTCAATAATTCAATAATTCAGTCAATTTTTTCGATGTTTTTTTTTTTTTCAAAAATAACCTAAACTAAGAGGTCCTAAAATTTCTTGAGGAGAATCGATTTTTTTCAATAATTCAAAGTCAATACTTTTTTGTTATTACTTTTATTTATCATTCAATAAATTTTGAATTTTTTCGTCTTAAACTTTTTAAGGAGAATCGATTTTTTTTCGATTTTTTTCAATAATTCAATAATTCAAAGTCAATATTTTTTTATTATTACTTTTATTCATTATTCAATAAATTCTGAATTTTTTCGATGTTTTTTCAAAAAACAACCTAAACGAAGAGGTCTTCTAATTTTTTGGAGGAAAATCATTTTTTTTTTTTTTCGATTAATTTGACGATTGGAAAAACGTTCGGAAATGTTCATTCAATGGAACGTTTACCCTATTTGCATTTTAGAACGAAATTTCTAAAGCAGCTTTGGAAGCCTTTCAAAAGCACGTCGAAGGAACGTACGATTACGGGCAGAGCAGTCACTTGATAGATATGGTCGGTGGATTCATCGAGGACTGGGCAAAGGTTCATTTGGGAGTAGAGAAGAGTTTTGCTTTTTATATCGGCCCGACAAAGAAAGATAGACGCGAATTGAAGTCTCAGCATCTCATGGACCACATGAATGGTATCTTCGATCTTTTGGAGGTCATAGCTTCGGGAAAAATCGACGAAAAGATTCCCTTAAATTTATCCCCCAAAATCTATATATCTCCCATTTATATCGCACTGAATCTCCTTATCATCGATCAGAAATATGTATTTCCGTAAAAATAAACGATCGAAATACATCGCGTGTATAAAAATAAATCGCTATCAAGAGACGTCAAAAAAACGTTGTAACAGAGCTAAAAAAAAACATTAATAAGATATTCTTTGAGTAATTGAAGAGTGTGTGGGTGACGAATGGATGCAAATATAAATAAATGGGTCGATTCGATTATCTGAGGTTTGCAACGTAATCGGCGCTTCGACGGAATAACGCGCGCGGAGTGACGTAAAAAAATTATCTGTTATCGCGGACTTCGTCGTGCGTTTGCCTCGAGCCAAAGGTCAGTAGCGTCTGAAAATCACAGAGTATTGCACTCTGTGCAATTCTCGGGGCGCGAAGATGCGATTGGAAGGGTCAGTGATCGACTACTTCAGGCGCTACGATCGCTCGTAGCTATCAATTAACGACGTCTTTCGATCTTTTCTTGCGATCCCGAGAGCTCCGATTTTCCGGAACTCGTCATCGATCCCAAAATTACATCGGATATTTCCCGTATATCTGACCGCTTCTCGTTCTTCTTATCAACCAATCGCGATTTTTCGTAATTCGCTGAATTATCCTTTCGCTCGTCTGCGTGCTTTGCGAGTGCTGCGAATGACTCGCGCGGAGCTCGAAATTTAATTGACGATTTTTCGACGCGCAACAAACTCTGCTGCGATTCTGAGAACCGATTTTTCGTCTCGTAAACGAATTTAGATTCCTATCGGCGGTTATAGCGTCTCCCCAAGGATTTCGCGTCGTATCTTCCAATTCGGAATTCGAGATCGCGATGTTTTCTTCTTCGTCTTCCAGCAATTCGACGGTTTCGCTGATGTTAAACGGCGAATAGAATTAATGATTAACGATTTCCAATGAAAGTATTTCATTGGAATGAACTTTTAAAAAAATTAAAATAAATACTGCAAAGTCGTGAAATATGTTTTGCGATTATCTTACTCTTCGCTTTCGGGACTCGCGGGCCGCGGTGGCGGATGATACCGATTTTCCTCATCTTTCGCGCACTTTGTTGAGAGAATAACGAAAGTACCGAAACAGACGCATATCGTGAAGAAAGCGACAAAATCCGCTATCGCGCGCCTCGTAAAGGGATTAACTCGGGTTTTCGTTATCGAGGGATCGATTTCATCGATTTCTTCGGCAAACCACGAAAATTCATGGAGAATAACGTCCTAAAAAAATCGTCACATCGTCACGAATGAGAAAAAAAAAAAAAAAAAAAAATTGCAGCGGACAACTTACGCGCAGATAAACAAAGATTCGCCCGACGATAATCCGTAAAAGATAATACATGTTGCTGAGATTATCCATCGTATATATCTTTGGCTTCCGTATTCGTTGGAACTCTCGATAATCGCGTTGAAAAATCGTATCAACGGGAAATAAACGCGTAAAAAATTTATGATTTATGACATAACGTCGCCGAAAATTGTCGCGTCTTACCGCTTAATGGCTCTGAATTTGACAAAAAATCGGAGTTTCTCGTGCGGTGACAGTCGATGTTTCGCATCGATAGTCATATGTTTTTTTTTTTTTTTTTTTTTTTTATTGAAAGAAATACGAAGAAATGATAAATTTTTATTTTATTAACAAATCTCGTCACATTCCGTTATGTACGGCGGACTACAGGGACTGTGTTTTGCTCCGAAACTGTATTTAGGTGATGAGGATATAATGATAGGATTGTAGGGTCCGGGACTGCCGCATTTTCCGGCATCGGTTTGTCGGAATCGAAGACTGAATGCCGGCGCTCGAGGTTTCGTTAGATCGACTCTGTAAGGCGGTCCGGGACCCGGACCTTCGGCGCATCGATCTCCCATTGTTCTCGTACCTCTGGTAACGATATATCGTAAATAAAAAAAAAATTAAATAATAAATAACTTGAAAATTAAAAAAATGAATAAATAATTTAAAAATTCAAAAAAATTAATAAAAAAATTAAAAACGAATTATAAATGTTAAAAAAAAATCAGAATTTTTAAGAATGGATCAATTTTCGATCGATAAAATTTGCTTTACGTATACATCGTACATTTCGGGCCGATTTATCCACTCGGCAATTCGTAAAGATATAACGTAAAATAAAAAAAATTAATAACTAACGTGAAATTTTTTTTTTAACAATTAAAAAAAATTAATAAATAACTCAAAAATTCAAAAAAATTTATAAATAACTGAAAAATTCAAAAAAATTATAAATAAATCAAAATATTCAAAAATTTTTTGAAAAATTCAAAAATTAAGAATTTTTAAGATTCGATAAAATTTCGATTGATAAAATTTGCTTTATACATCGTAAATTTCGGGCCGTTTAATCCGCTCGGCAATTCGTAAAGTCCGCCGTCGGTCCCGCCGCCTCGAAGTTCTGTTCTCCATTTTATGGAGAATGCAGGACCTCGCGGCGGTTCACGCGGTAGATAGGGTCCCGGTCCGCCCTCAGCGGCTACAAATTTACGAATTCAAAAGTTTCATCATTGATAATAATTTAATAATTTCGCTAAATAGTCACTGACTTCCTCCTCGAGCCGCTGTGCCGAAAGTGAAACCTTCCGCTCGCGGAAATTCAGCGTAATAAATGGGTCCGGGACTGTCGCAACCCGCTTCGCCACCCGTTTGTCTCGCGGCTATCGAATACGCAGGATTTCTGTATCTCGAGACGCAATGATCGTTATATCCGACGACAGACTTCAGTTTATACGTCGGTCCGGGACCTGCGATGTTAAATCCGCGATATTAACAGTTATTGCATAAAAAAAAAAAAAAATTGTCATCATCAGTCAGAATCGCGAAGAAATTTGCAAACCTTGAAAACCGCAGAGGACAGCAGATTTTTGAAAAGCCGATGGTTTCTTCGTATCTTTACCTTTACCGCTTTTCTTTTCGCTCTTTTTTTTCGGAGGCATTCTGAATACTTGATAATTTAATTATTTACGATTTCGTACAAAAAATTTTGAGGACCGAATAATTTTGAGACCGAATAGCGTATCGTTACTCCATTTTTTTTTTTTTTTTTTTTTTTTTTTTTTTTTTTTCGTATCCGATAGCTGACTTCACGGCTTACGATAATAATTTGAACATTCAATTATTTTGGGGACAACACATTTATTGATTGGACGGGTGACAATAGTTAATAATTATATATTCCGCGAAGTGTATATATATATATATATCGGAATAAATTATTATTCGTCGTATTCGGTTATCGCTGGTGGCGCGCAATCGCTGTGTCGAATTCCGAATGTATACATCGGCGGACTTTTTCCGGTGTTGAATTTCGGATAATAAACGGGTCCCGGGCCGACGGGTTCATCGAATGCTTTTTGTCGATACTTTAGCGTATACGCGGGATATCTTTTCCTCACGAGATCGTAATTTCCGCCGGCGTATGCCGCGGGTCCCGGACCTAAACTTTCGTCGGTTTTTCCGTGACGACCAATACTACGATAAAAAAAAAAAATTTCATCGAAAACAGCAATCGTAAAAAAAAAAAAAAATTCATCGAAAATAGCGATCGTAAAAAAAAAAAAAAAAATTTATCGAAAACGCAATCGTAAAAAAAAAAAAAAAATTCATCGAAAACAGCGATCGTAAAAAAAAAAAAAAAAATTTTATAAAAAAATAAAGAAATTAAAATTCCGTACATCGTAAACGCTCCTTGAGCCGTTTTATCGGGTACTCGCGGTCCCAAACACGAAGGCAAAAGATAAACGTTGGGTCCGGGACCGTCGCCTCCAACTTTTTGCTTCGTTTTCGGATGTATCGTGAAAGCCGGCGGTCTGAGACTGTGATTCATCGGTGGGCAGGTCTCGGGATGATAAGCTCCGGGTCCCGGACCAACGTCGAGGGCTAATAATCAATCGAAAAAAAAAAAAAAAAAAAAAAAAAAAAATGAAAAAAATTTCCGATAAAAATTAATTAGACATCGCGCGTACGATTTTTCCGACGAATTTTTACGTTTAAACTTATCGCGCGGAGCCAAAGTAAAAGCCGGTGGATTATCCAATCCGTATTTCGTTAATTTTCCGATATTATATGCGGGTCCCGGACTCGGAGTTTTGTCGGCGTGTTCGTTGAGACGCCGACGCAGCGTGTACGCGGGATTTCGGTATCGCGAGGGATCGTGTCCTTCGTAACCAACGAGAGTCGGCAACCTGTACGCGGGTCCCGGACCTCTCGATTTGCAGCTTAACTTCGGTCGGTTCTCCTTATTCTCCATCGTAATAGTTAATTTTTTATAAATATACAATTATTGCTGTAAAAAAAATACTATAAAAAACGCAGAAAACTGCAGCTGAAGGTTGAAGCTTACGAAAAAAAAAAAAAAGTTTCGTATAGATGTAAATAAAAAAAAAAAGCGGAAATAAATGAAGATTATCGTGAACAGTGTTCAGAGCATTGAAATTAAAATCGAGAAAAATTATTTACAAACTTAGATTTATTGTATTTTTATATCTTATCATATTTTTTTTACACAACCTAATCGTCTTCGTCGGATGTGGAATCGATTTCGCCGTAATCGCTGCCGAGTTCGTCGTCGTCGTCGTCTTCGTTTTTCTTGCTGATCATCAGGGATTTTAGTTTTTCAAGCAAATCGTCTCTCGTCAGCGGCTCATTTTTTTCTTGCGTTTCTGCTTCGCCTTCGGAATTGGATGCGTCTTCTTCCTTTTCTTCTGCGTTTTGCTCTGCTTTGGCAGAAGTTTCCTTCGTTGCGGCTGTAAAAATCGTGAAAAATTAAATTTTTCGAAAATTCAAAATTTTTCGAAAATTCGAAATTTTTTTTTTTTTTTTTTTTTCAGGAAAATACCTTTTCTGTTCATATAACGCATGAAAGTTCTTCTCTTTCGCTCGGGTAATTTTTTCAGCATAAGTCTGAGTTCTCTATCCAATTTCGGCGGTTCGTTCGCTTCGTCTCCTCTGACGATTTCATTCTTCTCGCCGCACTTGGGACAAGCGTCGTGATGCAAAGCGCACGGTCCGCACATCATGTGATAAGCGTGTTTTATGACTTTTTGCTCGCATTTTGTGCACTTGGCAGGCGCTTTGAGAGGTTTGTATTTCTTGTATTTTATTTTCCATTCTATCACCTTTTTGCATCTCTCGCAGACGTTGACCACCTGTATGCTGTTGATGTACTTAGTTTTCGGGGTTTTGTCGTGCATATCGTTCTTAAATACATGACGATTTTGGTATTTTTGTGGCCTCGAACGGCTGGTGTTTCCCTTTTGGGAACTCATTTCATCTGTAACACAAAAATAATACGATTTTTCGAAACATAACCTGAAATGCAAACAAAACATCGAGGTGTACGAAATCGTTGAAATTCGGCGGTTGGCGTGCATTACAGGCATTTACTGTGTAAATAAATCGATTGTTTAACTAACCAGTTTCTTCTTTCGATCGTTTTCAACATTCAACAATGTTTTATTTATCGAAAAAAACACGTGTACCTGACAGAAAAACTCTGCCAGAGGAATGAAAAAATTCCGAGCGTTTCGCGGTGTCCACGTGCGAGCGCCATCTTCGCCGAGTCTCGACTAGAGAGCCGTGTCTACTAATTAATCTTCACGATAAAGCAGCAACTCGCGTTTGAATAAAAAAATGTCGCGATTCTTATCGTAATAATTTTAAAGTCGAATTAAAAACTTCGGAAGCTCTCGAACAACGATTTATCCGCAGAAATGTTTTTATTTGCATGCTTCTTCGATGTTTTATACAATATGGCGTATTAGTTACGATAATGTTCGTGGGGTCAGTAACACTGCGAGAAACCGGAAACAATATCGCCGTCACTCATAGTCACTCGGCTCGAGGAGCTGCTGCGGCTACTTCGCGGAGCCGTAGTTTTATTTTACAAACCTGTTATTCCCGTGTTCTCGGGAGGATGAAGGATTGCCGTGAGTAGACAAGCTCTCTCTCCGTGATTCAGCGACGCATTAGAACGATACGAATCTATAACCTTACTTTCATTTTTTCATTTTTTTTATTTATCATATATAAACAATTTTGAGTTCGTTTCGTACAATTAACAATTGAAATAAGTGAGGTTAATAATTTAATGTAAACGCATTAACAGACACGCGATATATGTCGAGTAATATTCAATAATTGCGAAAAAAAAGCTTCGATCCCCGATAGTCACGATATAAACCTTCGTTTCGGAAGAAACTAAAAGTAGCCGAGTCGATATCGTCGTGTGAATGAATAATTATTGAATTAGCGATTCTTGCGGAATAGGAGAGACAGGGATACGTAGCTTGGGAAAGGGAAGGGCGATAATCCAATAAATTATTTGACGATTTCCCGAGAACTCGACGACGAGTCAGCATCGCGCGGACCGCGGGCCCCGGGTACATCGCGCCGAAATTAAACTCTCATTCGATAGAATTTCGATCGAAGGTTGAATATCGCGGGATTTTATAAGGCAGGTGAATATGTCTGATGCGTCTTGCATCAAGAACGACGCCGAGGAGGTTATATATCACACGAGACGAAGAGACGAGTGGCGGTGAGGTACGCGGGGTCATTTCAGGTCGAAAGTTCGCCAGGGCAAACTATACATAGAGTCTCGCCTCTCCTGACAGGCTGGAAACGAGCTAAAAT
Source organism: Buathra laborator (assembly GCA_934046635.1). Lineage (NCBI taxonomy): Eukaryota > Metazoa > Arthropoda > Insecta > Hymenoptera > Ichneumonidae > Buathra > Buathra laborator. Next base: position 8,841,781 of record OW203902.1, read on the forward strand.
ATTCAGTCGGGTTTCGCGCGACCGGCTGTCAATCTGTCAACTATAAAGCAGCACCCGTTCCGTCTACTCCGCCCCCCCCCCTCTCCCCGCGTTTCGTCCTTCGCATGCTCGTTGCCATTTCGTCCTGACGGCGTATACAGCATCACCAGGTTCACGCGTTTCCTGTCCCGAAGACCAAAAACACGACTCCCGTTGATGCCACTTGGTACGCGCGCGATCCCCGCGATGTTTTCGCTCGAACGAAAATTCCCCGAAACATAGACGCGTGAAATTAACGAAACTTTGGAATGCTTTTAAAATTTAAATATTACACGTCTGACCCATATCGACCTCATACCCTTTTATGCCACAAGGGTTCACGCGAATAGCGAAATACTCCCCCCCCCCCCCGCGCGCCCGCGCGCGCGAGAGTTTTGTCAGTCCGTCAGAACGCCGAACCATCGTATTGTACGACGTTTATAACCTCCTACCCACCCACGCGATAACTGAGATATCACTTTGACAATCGCTCTCGACTACCTGTAACGTTTCTATCTATACATAGTCCGCGGTAAATTTCACCGATTCCTCTATACTATTCTTTCGAAACTCGTGCCACTGTCGGGATATCCGAAAGAGCTTTTTTTTTATTTATCCAACTTGTCACGCGGCGGTTGACGAGTCGAAATTTATTCACTGTTGAAAAAACTCACGGCATCGCCGCACTCCACCCCCCCCCCTCCCGCGCGCGCGCGCGCGCAGCCCGTCAGACTATTTCTACGTGTTCATTAACGGCTTCGAAACTCTGTTCGGGATTTTTTCGCATTTCGTATACTTTTCGAACGATGAATTATTTATTTATTTATTTATTTATTAATTATCGTCGATTTCCCCCACTCTCTCCCCTTCTTCCGAGTTGAGTTCATTGGACTCTACGGGAATTCTATCGGAGAGTACATTTCGATAGAATGTATAGATGTATAGAGATGCATATATGGAGTCCCTGATAGTGCGGTCCTCACTTCCTATTAAATTCTCGGCTTCCCCTCGCCAGCCGCGCTTCGATCCTTCGGGACTCCGCGTATATCTATATCGGCGGTTTGGGGCGCTGCGCGAAGCATTATCGGACGTCAACAAGTGACGACCTTGTTTGCTAACACAGTACCTATACTCCGAGTTGCCAAGAGTGAGAGAATAGCGACAAAGTTAATTTTAGTTTAGCGATTGAATAGCAAACCGTGGAGATTCCAAGTTTTCGAAATAATGAAACTAATAGTATTTATTTGCTTTCACGAAAAATCCCCGAAGTTTTCGTCGTCTATCGCGATTTTTAAAAAACTACTAAAGTTTACGAACTAAAATTTTCGCCTGCGAAATTCTCGAAGTATCGAGTCTCGAATTATTATCATTATTTCCAGAAATTTTTTTTTTTACGATCGTATTGCAATTTTTTTCATTTTTTTCGTCAACTGCTCCGAAAAGTTTCATATAACGAATAATAATAATAATAACGCGTAAAAATATTTCAATGACTTCGTAACTTGTGTTCACTGATTTTTCGGGGATTGGGATACGCGATATAATGAATCGATGATATTCAGGTTAATATTATAAAAAATTTTATTCAACACACATATATTTAGCACACGTATTCACAGTTTCGGTACAAACGTGGAATAATAAACATGGCGTATATATATATATACAACCGTTGAATCATTTGGTTCACTGGCGCTGATCAAGCGATTAATCGTCAGAGGCGTGTATAGCCATTGGTCTCGAATTTCCAGCTGCTGGCCACCGCGCTGCCGTTTACCCCCTTCTATTTCCGATGAATTACTACTCTTCCGTGATTATGATTACTGCCCGAAAGCCAGTATCGATAACAAGGCTTTCTGAGCAACAATCAAAAGCATAAAGAGCGTTCGATGTATTTTTCTTCTTTCGTTAAACCGCCGAATTCGTTGCTCTCCGTTGTTTCGATGTTCTTGCAGTCCGGTTGTTCCGATATCTGCAACAGACGAAAACTGTTTAAATAATGTTCCCAATCACCCGAATTCCACGAATCCCCAACAATTCCAATCGGCAGTAAACTCGAAACCCGAAAAAAAAAAAAAAAACACGATTACCGATGAAACTGTTTCGAGTAGAAATAAACCCGAAATCGTATAAAACTCAATGAAAAAGCTGATAAAACGTATTCAATGAAACGACCGAAACGATAAATCGAAAACAGCAAAAGTTCGAAGACCCGAATGACTCGAGTCGGATATCGGAAGAGTCCAAAGAAAATGATCAAAGTCCGTAACTGTTGTTATCAGAGAATCGGCTCTGTTTCTCTATGTTTTATAGTCGTAGAGAGTAGAACCCGGAAGCGGAAGCTTCTCGAGGGGATGATCCCTCGAGCTCGTCGCGGACGCGAATGATATCGAAACGGGATTGCATCTCGCGAGAAGGTTTCGCTCCGAAAGGGGTTGAAACGCGCGCGCCACTCGAGAAAGTGGGGGTAGTTCTTGATAACGAGAAATCGAGAGAGGGTTGCACATTGCGTGGATGCAATTTTGCGGCATTGGTGGGGAGAATTAATCGTCGTTACTGTGCAACGATTCTGCGCGGTTATCGCGAACAATCCCTTCCCCGTCGTCCTCGTCGTCGTTTCCGCGGTATAGTGGAATATAATAGTCGGGGGGTGGAGAAGGGTACATTGGGACAGAGGAACAAGGAGAATGCACCCACCACCAGGTGGAACATCCATGCATAGTGAAGCTCCTCGAGAGCGCGAAGGCATGTCGAGACCCCCGCGCGTTCTGTCCGCGGGACCCAACGCGGTTTCCGGCGTTCGCGCGTTCGTCTGTCCATTAAGGTGCTCTAATCTCCGTAATTTGACAATTAGCCCCCAACCGTGCAGAGGGATGATTCTGCACGGCGTTTCTGTTGGACGAGGAGCATTCACCCCGAATGCGAACGCTAACGGAATCGCGTCAATCACGCGTTCGTTTGATTGGCTTGCGTAGCTATATATATCGTTCTTCGTCTCTCTATCGTCTATATATATACATATATTATGCGCAAATTTTCGACTCCAATCCGCAAGTATAACTGAGAACGTCGCGAATTTACGTTGATACGACTGATTAATTTATTTTATCAGTCGCGACTATCGCCCGAACCTCCGCGATGTTAATTCCGAAGCGGAGAAAATTCTTCGCTTATTATATTTCTATGATTCGCGGCATTTCTGTCGCGATATCGCGAAAATCCTGTCTATCATTTAGATACCAAGAGGTTATGACACTTTTTCGAATGTCAATTAGTATTTCGTATAATAAAACGATGGAAATCCGATGGGGTCGTTGACTCTGCGAATCTGTAGCTCGACGGACGGTAAAGAAAAATCGTATATATATTTTTGTCGTCGAGACTTTATTTAATATCGATGTCTTTATTGAATCAAATCGTATACCGGATGCTTGTTAAATTGACTGAATAAAAAGTTTTTAGCTCGCGATATTTGTTATTGCGAATTTATCATTTCGCGATGTATTTCCGCGACGGTTTCGACGACGAAATATTACATTTTTGTTGGAAATAATATTCGGACGATATTTTCTGCGACCTCCCGAGTGCATACGAACTCTTCGATATCTATGGTACCCTTCAGGGTCCGTGAGGTCGCCACGGATACTATCCGGGAGACGGCTTCGTGTATCTAATGCACAAAGGCTCCCGTCCCTGGTGCGTCGTCTCCTGACGCGAAACTGGGGCTCATTCTCGGTACCGTTTCCAGGGACTGAGCTCTTCTCTTCTTCGTCTACTCCCCCTCCCCCCCCCCCCCATACCACCCCATCCCCCAACCCCTCTTCTTAGTTCATCAACTGAGAGGTTTACCGAAACTTCGCGTGTAATCGAGACGCGAGGCCGCGGCGTTTCTCAGGGAAGTCTGCGTGGAAGGTGCGTCGGTAATCGAGCTGTTCTCGTACCTAATATTGAGTTCGAAATGTTTGACGGCAGGAGCTTCTTACTTTAGTCCCGGGCACCCCGTCACCTGGGCAAAGCTTTCGCGATTCATCGAAAATAGAACCAATTTACGTTCCAATTGCTTTCGTTTAAAAATAATAAATAAAATTCTGATTCTGAAATTTTTTTTTTAATTACTGAACTCGAAATGGATAATTTTGAAAAAATTTGAAAACTGAAAAAAATGGAATTATTCAATTTTATCAATGGAAAAGGGTGAAATAATTAATAATTATTCGCATATTAGAATCGGGAGATGATTATACGATTCAATGGCTTTCGTTTAAAAATAATAAATAAAATTCTGAATTTTTTTTGTAATTTACTGAACTCGAAATGGATAATTTTGAAAAAATTTGAAAACTGAAAAAAAATGTAATTATTCAATTTTATTAACGAAAAAGGGTGAAATAACTAATAATTATTCGCATATTAGATTCGGGAGATGACTATACAATTCAATTGCTTTCGTTTAAAAATAATAAATAAAATTCTGATTCTGAATTTTTTTTGTAATTTTCTGAACTCAAGATGTATAATTCTTTAAAAATTTGAAAAAGAAAAAAAATTTAATTATTAAATTTTATGAATGAAAAAGAGTGAAATAACTAATAATTATTCGCATATTGTAGTCGGAAGATTAATGCGTCGTTGACTGTGGGGATTTTCCGACTATAATATGCGAATAATTATTCATTATTTCGATTTTTTTTCAGACGAGAGATTTTTGATTTTAGTAAAATTATTTGATTATGCAATCGTTTATATAACCGTCTGCCGTGAGATGGACGAAAAAAATATAATTGCGGGATATATCGACGAAATTTCGATGTATTCGAGTGCATTATTTTTTAATCGTTTTATCTCTGTCGACTCATGTTTAATCATAATAAAACCGGAAAACAGATAAAAATCGTGATACAAGGTAACGGTGTACCGAATTTTGTTAAAAATTTTAAGTCTTTTCGGAGAATATCGGATACCAAGAAAACACGCAAAGTCACGTATTCCCGGTGAATCGCATAATTCGCGTATTTTGCTCGGCGGGGTGTCGGCACTTAATAATGACAAAAATTAAAATGTTTTTTTTTTTAATATAAATATTCATGTTATAATTTTTTTATTTCGAAAAAAAAAAAAATGGAGTCAAAACCGTTTTTTTTTTTTTTTTTTTTTCCTCGAGTTCCTGTAAACGTCGTTTCTCCGATAAATAACCTTGACGTTCAAAATCCCGACGCTGTTTCAATGAATTTTAAATCATAAAAAAAAGAAAAACAATTGTATATGCAAAATTCGCTTCGTCGTATCGAGCAGCGAATTTCGATTCGTAAGTCGTCATCGATGTGTATAAAAAAGTATCCGCGAGCCGAGTATATAAATTCCGAATGTGAACGTATAGATGTGGACGCGACTCACGCGCTATGGTTCGAACCCGTCAAATACATTAGGCATTCGTTCGTCGATAAATAGAGCAAATATACTAATCGCATCGGGCGAATCAACCGTCACATTCACAGTTTACTACAATCCCCGATACGAGATACCAAAGTGGAGCGGAGATAAAAAAAAAAAAAAAAAAAAAAAAAACAGGCAATGGCACCGGATTCCGTGTTTCTGAACATCGCTCCCGCAAAAATCCTCTCAAGCGTAATCCTTCACTGCGCCTCTCAGATTTGTGAACGGGGACCCGGGAACAATGAAGCGTAGCGATTTTTTTTTTTTTTTTTTTTTTCGTCTTTTCTACGATCGTCGATGACCTGAGAATCAAACACATGTTTCCCTCCCGTTAACATAGTGCCGGAAAAAAAACTCCATTCCGAGTGACTGATACAGAAAAAAAAAAAAAAAAAAAAAAATGACGAGTAGCCAGGAACGTTGTCTCAGTGAAAGTTTCATCGCAGATTCGGCTACTGAATTCACGGTAGTTGCCGCGAATTAGTTACGCTACGGACAATAGATTCGGTTAGTGTAAACGCCGCCGTGTGGCTATCACCGGGAATCCTTGAGTAGCGGAATCCATTAGCAAAGAAGTCAATTAAGTTGGTCCTTCGAGATAAATTAAATACAAACTATCCGATCTTTACGAGAAAAAAAAAAAAAAAAAATTAGAAAAAAAGTTGTATTGCGCGACGAGTGAAAGTTTAGCGTTTCCGTAACGCTCGCCGGGTTAACGGAGTGGCAAAAGAAGTTAACAGCAGCGCGAAACAATTCGACACGGTGGAAGGACAATGCCTCGACGCGGTTAGCGCGTGGAGTTCTCTTTCTCTCGAGAGATCAGTCGATCGTTCTCTCTTTTCTTATTGCCGAACGCGATCGTGATGCCAGACAGGTTCTCTCTCCTCTCTAACAGAAAACGAGTATCTTACCCCCGATGCCTTCTCCGCCGTACGGCAAGTTCCCCGGGTATCGGAGAACACAGAGAGAAGCGGTACTCGTCGCGGTTTCTTCTTCTCATTTTTGCGTTACCGAGTGCTGCTATCCGACAAGACTGAGTAGGAGGTGTTCGCGGCGATTGTCCACCACCGGGTGGTCGACATCGTCGTTTCAACACTCTCCGAGAGACCGAGAGATCTCTCGTCTTGGCAAAGAATCGGTTTTTTCTTTCCATCGATACGCTCGATCGCCCTATCGGCTTCTTAGATACGGGAGCCGTAACTGTGAAATTGTTCTCTTCCCTTCTATTTCTTCTCACAGTACCCGTAAAAAAAAAAAAAAAAAAAAAAAAAAAAATCTCGACGATATTTCATCGAACCGAGAAGCGCTCGCCACGCTTCGAGAAGATTTTTCCATCGTAACGTTTATAATGAGGAATTAAGTAGGTTGACTCCGCGAGCGGCTATTCAGTCCCTTGTAAATTTTCTCAATGACTCACCCGCATTGCTCCGAAAGCTGAACACGAAGGAGCGCACTTTTTGGAAGAAAAAAAAAGATCCGTGCGTGATGCCGCGTAATTGTGGTGCTCCTTCGACACGGTAGTTTTTAGAATATATAGACGAAGACACGCTTTTGGAGCTCTGGATACGCGTCTAAGTATATACGAGACCAACCGGTTGTAACGCGCGAGAGAGTGACTGTGTGTACTGCTGAAAGTGACACATAAATACCAAGCCGAAGCCCGACTTCTGGCGAAGAGATAAAAAAAGAAAAAAAAAAAAAAAAAAAAAAAAAAAAAAAAAAAAAACGTGTTCCGAGATATTGCACCTGTGTCCCGTTCGTTCCTCGTTCGCGTCTATCTGTGTAACATAACTGGAACTCAATGTCCGCCGTTTAATCTTATCGCAGGAAGCTCGTCCCGTGTATAGATATAATATCGTATGTTAAGAGTTATAAAGGCGTATCTCGCGATGTTTATCGCGTAAAATGATATTATCAAAGCCCTTCGGTTTCTCATAAATCGATACGGGAGTGGTACGTGTTGAATAGGTGTACTTGCGATTGGAGGGGTCAGCAATCCAATTAAATTTATCACGGAGCGTCCATTGAGAAAGCTGCAACCCGAGAACACGACACACTGTTCATTCAATGTTTCACGATTCTCAATCAGCGGACTTTTGCTTTCATTAGTAATCGATGTCCACTGCAACAGCATTGTAGTGCCAATAATTTTCTGCACTTCTCCGCGTCTTTTAATTGCGTAACGTAATTATTTTCTCGGCGCAATCAATACCCTGTTTTTCTAGGGATCGTTTCTAACTGCAAATCGAATCTTTCGTTGAAAAAAAATACGATATTTTTTTATTCAATTAGTCATCTCGATTTTTAATTGCGTTTTCAGCGTCGAAAAATGCATTTTTTAGAAATTTCAAAATCAATGAGACACTCGTAAATATTTTTTTACACCCTTTCGCGAGTACGATAGTTACTTTTTCACGAAAAAGTGCGATAAACTCGAAAAAAATACAATATTTTTTTATTCAATTAGTCATCTCGATTTTTGACTGAATTTTCAGCGTCGAAAAACGCATTTTTCCGAAATTTCAAAATCAAGGAGACGCTCGTAAATATTTTTTTACACCCTTTCGCTCGTGCGATAGTTACTTTTTCACGAAAAAGTTCGATAAACTCGAAAAAAATACAATATTTTTTTATTCAATTAGTCATCTCGATTTTTAATTCCATTTTTAGCATCGAAAAACGCATTTTTTAGAAATTTCAAAATCAACGCGACGCTCGTAAATATTTTTTTACACCCTTTTGCTTGTGCGATAGTTACTTTTTCACGAAAAAGTGCGATAAACTCGATCAATCAATCAATCGAAAAATTAAGCGATTTTTTTTTTCGCAACCCCAACGCACACACGCGACTTTTAACGTGGTAAGAATAAAATATCGAGTTACTGTTTGCCTCTTGAACGGGAGCGAGTTTCGCCGGACGTCAGGCGAACTTGGAAGGCGTTTTGATGGACGTCGGGAATTCTTCCGGTTGCGGTAGCACCGGCGCGAGGTTTGTAGGGAAGGTGTAGTTGCAACGCGAGTGAAACGCGAGTTTCTTAAGGGGGGTGAGAACGTGATAGGCGCGCGAAGAGATGTTACGCGAGGGTTTGAGATACGACTCCGGTAGAATGGAAGAGAGAAAGAAGGGAGAGAGAGAGAGAGAGAGAGAGAGGAAGAAAAACCTTAACGGGGATGAGGGAAAGACGCAGGAAGGAAGGAAGGAAGAGATGAAGAAGTCTGACGGCCGGGAGGTTGAAGTGGAGTACCGGGGCATCTCTCGTTGCTGATGTTGGCGCAAGCAGCCGAGAAGAAGCTATAGAACCAAAGACCACGAGACTCTCGCGCTCTCGCGGGATCTCTCACGGTTTATTCTCGGTGATGCGGCAGAAATCAGAGTCGGCTTCCATTATCTTTGAGAAATAATCGGTTGGGCACCGTATATAAGGGGGGAAAAGAGGCGCCCGGTAGACGTAGGCGTTTCAAACGTGATTTCCTCGAGGCTCTCCATCTCCTCGGGCTTCTCTGGCTCTCCCGAGGAGAAGGAGAGACCATCGAGAAAATTCCTATACAAGAGAATCTTCCTTTGGAAGGATATAAAAAAAAAAAAAAAAAAAAAAAAAAAAAAACATCGAGAATTCTATGTCCGATATTTATGAAGGACGAAACTACTTCTGTTAATATTGAATTGAATCGGCGATAAGAAACGCTTTTATATAATTTCGACGATTCGAGGAACGAAAGGGAGAAGAGAGAGAGACGATGCAGTATTTTATTTCTCTCTAATTCGTGAAGGAATTTAATTGCCAGTTGCGAGAGATACGAGGAGAAATGTTTTATTAGAAGGTATTATTGGACGCGGAGAATCCTCTCCGAGGCCAACGAATGAAACTCGCGATGTATTATCGATAGAGGAACTTAACGAGAGTTCAATGATCCTTGAATCTTCCTTTCTTCGAAACGATTATTATACGTATCCCCGCCTTTCCCCTTTAGTTGCCCCGACGATAATTGCAACCTTCGGCAGTGTGTCGATGACGAAACGCACAGTGGAAAATCGTGTTTTGTTATTAGACTCTCGTCTACGCGCTCTCGCGATTATTCATTGGAAACGAACGCTTCTACGCGATACAACGCTATTAACTTATAGTCTCGAAAATATTTTCAACGTGACTACGTATCATTCCGCGCATCGGGACAACGAAAGAAAGAAACGCACGGTTAGGCGAGAGAATGTGTGCGCTGTGCGGCGAGCATTTGCAAAGAAGCAAATTCCATATGTATTTTTAGACACGCGGCGCAACGTTGTTGGTACAAGTGCCCCAAGCGAATGGAGACGACTAGGCGTCGCGCAAAATGCGCGTGACGCTTACAACGATTCAGACCTTCGCGCGTCCTCATGATGATCCTTTTTTTTTTTTTTTTTTTTTCGAAAAAAAAAAAAAAAAAAAAAAATTTCTCCAATTTTGTAAAGTGGGCCGCCGTTGTCCATAAAATACATATATATAGAGTAAAATTCTATATCTGTAGAAAACCGGAAGTTCGCCGAAGCAATAACGAAAATCAATTACGAGTCTATTGTTCCGGTTAAACAAACGCGCATCGAGAGTTCGAATTGGTCGGGAGATGCGATATATATATTTTATTGCACCGATGCACGAGATTTCTGCGGAAAATATTCATCGCTGAACAATCCGCGAAATATGCGCACTAAACGGTGAAATTTATCATTTTTTTTTTGTATTAATTATTATTTAATTGTTATAAATCGATTTCTCTCTATCGATATTGCGATGTTTGACGAGATATCATTGATCAAATGTTTGCCAAATATCACGCGATACTTATGCAATATCGGCGCGTCTGGCGAATAAGCAGTGTTGACGACGAATGTATATCAATTTAATAAATTAAATCGGATTCGTGTCACGTAGGGGGGCCTCTGCCACGTCGGAACTTCGTTTGACCCATTTTTTTTTTTTTTTTTTTTCGGTTTTTTTTTCATTTTTTTTATCTGTTTTTTTTCGGAGTCGAAAACTCCGAGAAGACAAAACAAACGAAGCAGGAAATTGAAACCACTGACCGGAATTCCTCGGCAGGTGAAAGAACCTTCCGAAGAATCTTTTCGAATGATCGAACCACCAAGTCATGCTGCTTAATCGATTCTCTTGACTATTAGAAAAATCCTTCGAGGATCCCAACGATACCGTCTTTCTTCACGTTTCCCACAGTCGATATAACGCTCTCGAAGGAAATAATTTCTATATCCGTGACCGATTTTGTGAGAACATTGGTACCGCGAGAGACGAGCGACGGACCGCGCGGGGGGTTCTTGAATTCGCGTTTTGATTGAATAGAATCCACACACGTTGAGCAAATATTGAGTCGCCGCGAAATCGCTTATTCCGCCGCTTGGTGCGATATTCGATATTGCCATTTTCCTCGAGGCGTTGCTCCGCTTTCTGTCTCCGTAAATCGAGTTCTCGATATTCAAAACTTCACGCTATTTATCGCGACATTTCGCATACTGTAGTATTTTTTTATAATAATAAATAAAAAGATTATTCGATTAATTATTTTTTCACGAAGACATCTCTGACTTGTGGTTTATCCTTTCAATTATTTTCCTGTGTATCTGCTGTAGCAATAAAAAAAATAAAGGAGTTGTTTATTGGAAGCAATAGCTACTGCTACTCCCAATAAAATTAATTAAATTAGCTGATAAAAACGAAAAAATAAAAGCAAATGAAGCGAATCGTCTAACCATTGGGAATAACGACGCTGAAGGACTTTTTTTAAAATTATAATAAAAAAAAAGATAATTTAATTAATTATTTTTTTACGACGACGACGTCGACATCGGATTTATTCACTTATTTATTTATTTATTTATATGCTATAGAAATTTTTTTAAAAATCGAGAAATTGTTTATCGAAACCACTAGTATACAACTACTTCTCTGCCAATAAAATTAATTATATTAGTTGATGAAACGGGAAAATAAAAGCAAATGAAGCGAATCGTCTAACCATCGGGAATAACGACGCTGAAGGATTTTTTTAAAATTATTGTAAAAAAAAAAGATAATTTAATTAATTATTTTTTTACGGAGACGACGTCGACATAGGATTTATTCACTTATTTATTTATTTATTTATATGCTATAGAAAATTTTTAAAAAATCGACAAATTGTTTATCGGAACCACAAGTATACAATACTTCTCTCAAAAAAATAAATTATATAATCCGATTAAAACGGAAAAATAAAAACAAATTTAAGCAAATCATCTATCATCAGCGGGAATAACCGGATTGAAGGACTTCGATCAATCGCCGCTCTCAAAGTATCGTAAACAAAATTAATAACAATACCTATATATTTCGTGGCCGTAACTACTGTGCGCGGAGCCAATAAATGTCTCTCACTAATCCACGAACTAAAAAAAAAAAAAAAAAAAAAAAAAAAAAAATTAAATTTTTCTTCAGCGATCTCGAAGCTCCGTTCCCTTTCCTTTTTTCTTTGCATGTCGAATGGTCGCGGGATTAGATCTTTTTTAAAATTATTTTACAGTAATTACTCTCGCAATTGAAAGAGAAATTTTACCCGAAAGCCGCTCGGTCGAGTGGACGAGCGCGGAATGGGAAAGGGGGGAGCGCTCTTTCATGCAACCAAAGAATCTCCGGAGCACAGAAGCAGATCGGTATATACGAGAATGGCTGTTGCGAGGCTATGGCTCCGGAGGCGAGCAAACGAGAGCGTAGAGCAAGTTGCAAATGCGAGAGTCTCCGGTATACGATACCGGAGCAATGTCGACGAGTCGAAGAGACTCCGGGGAGAGAGAGAGTCATAGAGAACCCCATCCTTGCACTTCGATGCAATAAACGCTCGAGCTCCGTGGGCGCAGGTAATATCTCGACGAATGAATTGCAAACACGAGATCCTCGAGATTTACGAGAGTCTTGGACTCTCCTCTCTCTCTCCCTGAGAGTGTTTGTGTGCTCACGAGAGCGCTCAGCGAAACGCTTCTGTGGTCACAGTTTGCTGCTTGAACATCAAGCATATGTCGCTATAAAGACGTCAAAGAAAGAGAAAGATTATGATCGACCCTTTCAGAACTCTTGTGCGGAATATGATTCAATCGCTACACACCACTCGCTCCAGTCGTCATTCATCGTTTTGGCATTTGCAAATGGCATCGAAATCGTGAAAATCCCGATCTTTACTCGGAATCAAATAAACGGGAATTCGAATTCTTCGATTTATTATTAAAGTTCTGTTTCGTTTTTAACGATCGTGTGACGCAAATATATTTCGGACTTTTTTGACCAATGATTATTTTCCAATAAATTATAAAAAAAAAAAATTAAAAAAATTAAATAATAATAAAATGATAAAATTTCTTCGAATTCTTCGATATACTATTAAAGGTCCGTTTCATTTTTAACGATCGTGTGACGCAAATATACTTCGGACTTTTTTGACCAATGATTATTTTCAAATAAATTATAAAAAAAAAAAAATTTATTAAAATAAAATTATAAAATTTCTTGAAAGAATTCTGAAATTTTTAAAAAAGTGGGAAATCTCGTGTTTTTGATGGTTCAGAGATAATTTTTTTACGCACTCGTCCATTATTATTATTATTATTATAAAATGTCACATATAAAACTGTTAAATAAATAAATAATTATTAATAAAAATAAAGAAAATAAAAAAAAAACGAAAGTGTCTCTGATTATCGAGAAATGATAACTAATGCCCTCGAAATACGTAACATAACCTCGAAGACTTGCGAAAAAAAATAATTAAAATCGAACCTTTCAATCTCTCGTCTAAAAAATTATTCAATCGCTCGCACACCTCTCACCGTATTCGTCATCCAGCATTCCGCGATGTAAACGCTTTTTCGTTACCCAAAACGAAGTGTTCCAGAATTCGAATTTCATCGAATTTGCAATTAGCGATCTCGTTAATTAATCCAAAAACGCGATTTTAATCAATCGTAACGTCTTTGACGTTCCCGAAAGGGTAAAAATGGCACTCGCGCAACGTGCAACATAAGCTTCGAAGTGTTACGGGCAATTCGAACGGTTGCTTCAGCGAGAGTGAGAGAACGTGTTTTCGTTTCTCGCGAAGTCTACACGTACAGTAAACGAGAATATCTCCCGTTAAGAACCAAAAGGGCGCGTCTCGCAGTATTTAACGCGTAAAACAATGCGAGTTAAGCCCTTACGTTTCTTAACAGTGACTATACTCGAGCCGCTCCGTTGCTCTTTCTCTCGGTCCCGACATTCTCTGCTCGCCTCGTTGCCTAAGGCCCCCCCGGAGTATTAGGAACTCACTATCTTTGTCATTCTCCACGGCATAACGATCCTATTGCTCGGGTTCTGTATATTCGTTGGTGGGACTCATTGCAAAGTCCTCGGGGCACGAACGTTCGTTCCGGCGTGGCGAGGACTTTAAACACCGGACTTATTTACTTCGTAACTCCGAAAAAAAAAAAAAAAAAAAAAAAAAAAAAAAAAAGTTTCGTATTGCTTCGCAAGGATTTCTGGCGCGATAGGCACACGAAGAGTTCCACACGGCGAAGATACAATTCGGATTCTTCGCCGTGGCCCTTCTCTCTCTCCCTCGGATCCCCGTTGGCCTTAAGGTATTATAAGGCCGCCGTGGTTCGCCGAGTCAGGGAATCCTCGCCCGCTGTACCGAGGCTGCGTTACTCGAGACTGTAGGAAGGTACCTTGCGGAGGAGAAACCACTGCGCCGGGATCCGTAGCCCCGGTAAATGCGAGTCATGCTTGTAGCGTGCATTCTTCCTCGCAGAGGTTCTCCAGCGAGTTAACCCGACAACTCCGGAGATACTACTCTCCTCTTCGATCTTTTGCAGCTTCTTTTTATATCGGGACAAACTCGCGTTCTACTTAGTAGGTATTACCTTCGGTAAAAATTCTGTGAAATTCACTCGACTGTGCAAAACGAAGGATAAAGTCGAAGATTTAGTGGCAAACGAGAGACGCGGAGACGCGGAAGAGGATCGGTTTTATATTATAATAGGTCAATGAATTATTCATATTTTATCCCGAGGGAAATATAGAAAACGGGAAGTATAACCCGGTTACTCTTCACCTCTGTGTTTTTTCTTTTTTTTTTTTTTTTTTTTTTTTTTTTTATATGGATATTTTTTTCGATCTGTTTTGTCGACATCTCCGAGGCATAGTCATCGAAGCTCAAAGCTCGCGAGACCTGACGCAAGGACCTCTCAAGCAGAGATCTATCGCGACTTCTCATTCGTTTCTCTCCTCTCTCTCTTTCTCTTTCTCTCTCTCTCTCTCTCTCTCTCTCCACTCTCTTTCTCTCTCTCTCTCTCGTTTTCTCGCACTGACCCACTTCTATGGTGCTCGCTGCCGCGATTCCTTCATTATTTCTATAACAGAGAACACGTCGTCGGCGGAGCGACGTGAAACGTGAAACTCGAAGCTCTCGGTAATAGCATCGAACGTTTGATGCTTCAAGGTACACGGGAATGGGAATTTCGATGGTTGATTGGCGAAGCATTCGATTGATTGAGAACACCCTGATATTTCATTCTTATAGAATTGCTCCATTTCGACGAAGAGTTACGCAACAAGAAAAACAAAATTCCGAGAATTGTAAATTGCTTTCTCATTCGTTCCTATTACTCGCAAAGCTTCTACTGTGAGAAATCATCGTTTTTAATGCTTTGGAATCCTCGTGGGAGAAGCTTTGTGAGTAATAGAAATTAATGAGGCAACAATGCGAAAATTTTCAATTTTCGGAGTTTTTTTTTTTCGATCTGTAAAATTGTAGAAATCGAAAATATCGAACTAAATTATCGCGAAGTATCGATTTTTTTTTATTTATCAACAATTCGTCGAAATTTTAATAAAAATATTAACGATACGAAAAACAAAAATATTTATAATTTTTGAATAATATTGCCGATTTGAAGAAATTAAAGTGAAAATTGAAATTTTGAAAAAATTATTTCCGCGAAATAAAAGTTTCCTTTATAAGAGAAGTAAAATTATATATTACGAATTTTTTTTTTCGGATGTATATTATTTTTTTTTTTTTTTTTTACGTCGAACGTCGAAACTCACGTTTTGGGTCTAATCAAGAATTCGAAACTTCTCTTTTCGTCTCTCGTTTGCTCGTTTATCCACTTTTCACGTGAACGAGTTTCGAGCAGAAGGCTGTCGATATAAAATATTGGCACGTCTGCGAGAGAGTTCCGCGGAGGCGCGGTATATAGAGAGAGTAAAACACGGCAGACGTACACACGACGTACACGACGCCGTGAAATCGCTAACTCGCTTCGCAACCTTCCTATAGAAACGCTGTACTCTGTACCGATACGTATCTCGTTATATTAGTTGTATATTTCGTGTACTCGCGAACGTCAAGAATGAGAGAGTGAGATAAAAGGCGAATGTGAAGGTTTTCTCTCTCTCTCTCTTTTCGCGATGTTACCGCGAAGCCCGGGCATCGGCGGCCTCGCAAATTAATCGAAGAGAGTACAGCGGGGGGTGAATACGCGATCAAATACACACGGAACTTCAAAGCTCAACCTCGCTGCACTGCTGACAGCGAGATAATCAAAACTCCACTCGTATTCGATTAATTATTAATGTTTTTTTTTCATGGCTTTTGTTGACGAGGAAAATATGGAAATAGTTGTATTGTATTGCGAAGTAATTAATCAAATTATGGGCGGAGGCGAGGATATTAAAACCGCAAGCTGCTGCGCGAGAAATTATGTTCGCGAAGAATCGAATTTTTTTTTTTTTTTGGCAATTTCTACTAAGCCGATTATTAGATCAAAACTATTACCAGAACCGTGTAAAACGCAAAAAAATAAAGTTTCCCTTTTTTTCGTATAAAAATTCCAAAATTCAGCATTTTTCTCAAAAAGGGTGAAAAATAAAAAAAAAATATTATAATTATTATATAAATTAAAAATATTATAAATCCATATTCGCTGCATTTTTTTTCTGAATAATCGCGAAGCTGTCATTGGCTTTACTTCCACTTAAATATTTCACTAAAAAATTTGCTCCAAAAGCAGAAAAATGTTTAGCGATTATAATCTCGAAAACGCGTTCTGCAAATAGGCAGTCGCGTGAAAAATATGAATTTCATAACTCGGCGAGCGAAATTATATCAATTTTCCTGCGTGAAACACGAGAAAAATGTGTTTTACGAACGAGAAAGTTTGAAAAAGGTGGGTAGAGGTGCCTTCTCCCTCCTTTTAACGGTCGGAACAGTGAGAGAAGTTATAATAACTCAAAAGATATCGTGTGTACATAGGATTGAGGGAGTTTAAAATTCAATTATATCCTGCAGGAGGTTATAATCCGATACCTCAAACCCCCATCATTCTCAATCTACCATTCAACCCCATTTTAATCCCGTATTCCCTTTCTCTCGCGCTCTTCCGCGTTCTCTCCGTATCGCAACCCTCATCTCTCCGACTCTCCGGCAGTAGTAGCAGTTCGTTCCCTCGTTCATCTCTGTTTCTCGTTTTCCACTGAGCTCTTCCCTTTTTTACTCTCTCTCTCTCTCTTTCTCTCCCTCTCTCTCCCTCTCTCTCTCATCCTTGATCATCGGAGATACAATCGATCTCGCGGTTTTCAGTCTCTCGGAAACAGTCCGTTTTCTTTCTTCGCTCGAGGGCTTCGGGATCCGTTTCTTCGTAAACGAGAACCCCGAGATTGAGTAAATCCCCAATGACGCCGGACAGACGACTTGTATTTTCTCTCCCCGCGAAAATCTTAAAATTTCCTCGAAATTCGAGTTTCTCTTCTCTCCCTATTAATATCCCGCGGTTCTGTTCGCTATCAAACCATTTCGAAGTTGTCCTGACCTCCGCCGCAATCCAAAGAGACTCCGCGCTACTATTAGTCGTATTATATATCTACTATCTACGAATACGAAGCGTTTCGGAGCTCCAAGAGAGAGAGAGGATCTTTGACCCGCGCAAAGCAGGACAAACTTCGCGTACCTACAAGCCTCGGGGCTTCTATATAAGACGATAGTCCCCGAGCCAACGGGGGTTGAAACCTTCGGATGCTGCAGACGGTTAATGCAAGTCTCTAAGTTTCATGATAGCGCGGTCTCTCGCTCTCGCGCGAGCGCTTCTGTGTGTCTCTGCGGTTCGGGGTCACCGGGTACTTTGATTTCAAAGTTCCACGGAACTTTCCACAGTATAACATCCGCGAAGTGAACCAGCTGGGGACACGTAGGTACTTCCCGGAAAAGTCTCGGGTAATGCGAGAACCGTCAGCGTTTTTCCTCGACTCCCCGGGAAACCCACCCCCGCGAAACTCCTCACCGATTCCCGTAGATGGTTTTACAACTTTTTAACTTTTTCGCCACCGGAGGCGAGAAAATTTCTCACTCGCTGAAGTAAAATAAAATTGCTTACGTTTTCGTCGGCAATTATTTGCGTTTTTTTTTTTTTTTTTTTTTTTTTTTTTTTTTTCGAGTCGTAGTCACGTGATCCAGTGCGAGTTATTGGCCTCTCTGTTACGTGTCCCATTTTTTTTTTTTTTTTTTTTTTTTTTTTTTTTATATATATCGAATCGCATTTTATTCGAAAGCTTTCGAAGGCGATCACTCTCACCCCCCCGCGGGCCCGGATAAAACGAGGGTCAGGGTTCGTCCCAGCGCGGTCGTCATAGCAACCGTAGGGATTTCGGGAAGCCTGAACGCTCTAGCAAAAGCAAAGCGCCCTTTCGTTTTCCTTTCTTTTTTTTTTTTTTTCTTTTTTCTTTCTCTTCTTGGCCGGGGATACGAGAGGAGCCCCGACCAGGAACCATCTTGAGAAACACCCACGTAATGACGGAGCTTATCGACGTGACTTCTTTAAAAGTCGCGCCTCGTAATGTCCCCCTGTTATTTATTTTTTTTTTGTTCTCTAACAGGCAAACTTTTCCGATTTTTTTTTTTTTTTTTAAGTACTGTTTCACCCTCTTCGCTCGGAGTGCATTATATTACGCGGTATAGAAACAATTATTTTTATAGCGGGGCAGCGAAACTTCGCACTTGTGGCGTATACAAGATAGAAGAATGTTGGGCGAGGCGTGTAAAAAAAACGTCGGGAGGGCAGATAATCATTTTTTTTTTTTTTTTTTTTTTTTTTACGCGATCCAAGAAGGAGCGACCGCGCCGGAGATAAAAAGAGGTTCCGTTACAAGGCTCGCCTTGGCGGCCTCGCGGGAAGATATAGAGGTAGAGAAACTGCAGAACTCGGCAGAGTTGCTCAGTTGCAACGCCCGGGTACGTGATGCAACCGAAGCATAACGCCGGTGCATCACGGTCCTCGGTCGTTCGAGGGTGCAGCAGAGGTCTCGCTCTCCAGGGGACGCAGGTGAGAAGTTTTTTAAATCCCTTTGGCCAATGGAGAGCGAAGTAGAGCTGCAACTCGCGGAGACAGCATCTCGTGCGAGGAACGCTTCGACCTCTATCTTCCCTCGAAGTAAATTACAGACATTGCTGCTTCGTTCCGTGAAAAATCAAGTAAAAGAAAGAAAAAAAAATTGAAGACGAAGAGGTAGAAAAAACGGTGAACGAAGCGGAGAGAAAGAGATGCTGCTTGATGCTCGGTACTTCGACAGCTCAGGGCATCGTCTCCATTACGTGGGAAGAAGAGGAACGCTTTGAAGTATTTCGAAGGGAAAAAAAAATGAAAAAAAAAAATGAAGTGAGGCACAGGGAATGATTCCAGGAAATAACCGAGTTAAGATAAGACTCTCTCGACGGAGATCGATCGATCTTTGCCCTTCGTATATATATAAGGGATGGTGGGGCAAAATGGACCGTTTTACCAATTTCGGTGGTTTTGTCGATATATACACTTTTCGATTACTTTTAAATCGAAAAACAGATTTATAACATCGCATTAGGATAATGAGTCGAAAAAAAGGGGTAAAATGGATCGCAAGTAAATTGCATTAAAAAAATTAAAAATTCGAATTTTAATTCATTTTCTGCCCATAAGCGACATGTAAGCGATTACCGTAAAAAAATATTAATTTCCCAATATTAAAATTATTAGAAGAATTAAAAAAAAAATTATTGAATTATAGTTTTATTTATCTGCATTCCTATTTTTCATGTTCGTCCATTTCAGCACAGAAAATAAATGTTCCGAGAATTTCATGAACCGTCGTTCCCGATTTTTTTTGATGGCTATAAAACTCGAAAATTGAATTTTTTTTTTATTTCATGAATTTTACGATTGGTCCATTTTGCCCCAAAATCCGATTTCCGCCGCGATGCCATTTTCCCCCAATGGCCCATTTTACCTCACCTTTCCCTACCTTCGCGAAGATCATAAGTGAATCATCAGAATCGCTGCGATAAAAGGCTTTCGTGGATTTAACGCGAGTCAATCAATTTCGCGCTGAACCGCCATTATTTTTTAAAAACAATTTTAAATTAATAAAACTCCTCGTTTACGAGGATAAGTCTGACATTGAATCAACGACGAGGAAGTAAGTACCGAATTTTTACTAATTTTCAACGACGAAGCCAAGGAAACACCTCGATATCTTTTTTTTTTAATAAGCCAAAGGACTTCCTTTTCCTGTGTGTGTTACTCGAGCGGCCGAACGTTATGACACTGAGAATCGTCGAGGCGTGTCGAAGGCTCTCGCCGCGGAGCATAAATAATATTTCCGCGGGAAAACGGCCAAACCGTGTCCAATTACTTCTGCGAAGTCTTAAATAATATTTTCATGGTACAGAAGTAAAGTGCATCGCGGGCAAAGCGTTCTTACGGCTCTCGGATAATTTTTTTTATTTTTTTTGATAAATGCCTACGGCTAGACGACGGCGTCAGCAGCAAAATATCGTTACAGTTCACAGGCACTGCCGTTTCTCTTTGCTCACTTCGTCCTCCGGCAATTTTATTTTCCTCCGAAAAAAAAGACGAAAAAAAAAAAAAAAAAAAAAAAAAACGTTGAACCGGCAATGTTGTCTATTTTTATTTGTCCCCGAGAAGGATTCACATATTTATGAGATTCTCCGCGAGGCTTCTATCTGTGTCGAGCATTGCGGAGGTTGAAAATGTCTCTGTGTTTGTGTTCGAGAGACGTGTCTGAATGATTCATGGCAAAGCAGTGTGTTAGATGGGTCGTCGGGTCATCCGCGGAGAAGTTCGAAACTTTCCCCGTTGATTAATTATAGGCTTCGGCTCAATTAGCGTAGCTACAAAGTAAAGCGACAACATTTTCGACGAAACTTCGAGTTATCCATCAATATCAGATAATATGCGGGCAAAGAATCGCGCGGGAGCGTCGAGCGGCTTCGTTACGAAACGCTATTTCAATGCGCGGCGTCGAGAAGTCTTTGCGTAGTTAGAGTTCCCCCTTCGGTGCTTCTAATGGCTCTTATATCGAGTTAAATGGTCATTAACCATCGGATTTTTGAGTCTCTCGTTTTCTGGTACCCGTGGCCTTGAAAATACATACTCACTAATGAGGTAACGCTGTATATACAGTACATACACTCTTCTCGGTACGTCTCATCGTCGTAGTCGCTGTATCTACACGGTGTACAATGCGCGGTTCGGTTTCTCTCGTGAATTCACGTCGACGAATGAGACGAGAGACGAGAGATGAGTAACGGTCCGCGTGCGGTGGTCCCACGACTCTTGACTGTAAGAAGAAGAAGACGAAGAGACAAGAAAAAAAAAAGAAAAAAAAAAGGAAAAGCCACGAATCCGAGATCTCTTCATTCTTTCCCTTTCTCTCGATTCATCGCCCGTTTTAGGGAGAGAGTTCTGTACAATTTTATCCATACAATAACGACAAACGAGTATTAAAATTTTCGGTATCAACGACGAGAGCGCAAAGAATGGAGAACGTTATACGTTAATTGGCAAATTTTTTTTTTTTTTTTTTTTTTTTTTTCGGAGTATAAATAAATTGCCGTACGGCGCGAGAGCTTTACGGGAGTCTGCAAAGCATCTCGCGGTAAATTCATTCACCGGACTATTTTCACGATGGTAATAGTTGTTTGTCTGTCTCGCAAAGGGGTGGAAGGGGAGGGAAGAGAATGAAGGATACGAGAGGCAACGTTCCGAACGTATATACCGGCGCGTTGCGCTCCTATAGAGCTAAAGTATCTCAAGCGTTTGTATTCAGAAATGATCTCGAAGCGTGACTGTTGAACAGAATTTAGCACAGATTCCCTCGCGAGAGGAGCGGAGAAACCATGAGTCCGCAAGGCTTCAACATATACGAGGGTATCGACCTATAGCAGCAGAGTTATCCTTCGGTTCTCTCTGAGTAGCGGAATCTCAAATGCCGGCCGGCTGAATGCTTGTGTATTACGTATACACTGTACTACAGTACAGTGTACAGAGTATTAAACTCCTATATACGTTCGTATATATATATAGATATATATACATCGTATATAGACGAAGTTGGCGAGTGTACGCAGTAGCATAAGCCATGAGACGGGAGGGAAGAGGAGCAGAGCAGAGATCGCAGTGGTACATTACCAGGAAATAGTTACGGACAACCCGTCCAACAATTCTCGACAATCCCAACATCGCGCACATGTATCACTATTTCGTACCGTAATGCTATAGTTACTAAAACGCTTGAATTCTCGTAATGTATCCATTGAAATGACATCGGTAACTCGCTAAATGGCGATAGCAGCCTATCGATTCACCCAAAAGTAACGATGTATTTTCATCTATCTATACGCTGCGTGAGTTCGTTACCAAATGGAATGTTCCAAGTAACCTTTTGATGGCGTAGAATCGATGTATGTAATGGAGACGTAACTATAGGCGGATTTACTAGGAACATATTAACTTTGTTCGTCTTTAGATGACTCACGATCGACGCAACATCGTTCTATTCTTCACCTGTGGCTAATTATGCTATTGGTACCGTAATGTACGAAACTATTACGAAATTCTTACGGAATGTTCCGGAGATTAAATCTATAGATATCTAATTGCCAAGAGACTCCACTGATTCATTCAAATGCAACGATTTACAGATATATATATACATGCGATCAATAATTAGAATTTAAAGACACAGAACAATCGATTAATGACACACATTCGATATATTAATAGAAATTAATCTATACGTGCAGATAAAAAAAAATCAACGATACCTGTTATTTTTACGGGATTCAGCATCTCCTCCACTTTTCCGTCGATTTTCGTCAATTTTCTCGGACACTGAGAATTATTATTTTTGAAAAAATTTTTTTCGGCTTTTTTTTTTTTTTTTTTCGTGAAATCGGAAGTAACACCGTTGTTATCGCGAACGAGAGTAAGAAGTAGAAGATGAAGATCGATGACTGCGCCGGGTGGTTCCGGAAGTAAGATCGACGCGCTGCGAGATCAACGATCCCAGGAGCCTCCGGGGCTTTTTATTCTCAAAGAGGATCTCAAGGTCTTTCCTCTTTCGCGGGTTCCTTTCCGGGGTACAGATACTTCTTTGGTTGAGAGTTAAGAGCAGATAATGCAGGAAGAACTAAGAGAGAAGTCGGAATACGCGCGTCCACCGGCTTCGAGTCTCCGTGACGGAGTGATGCCCGGTGGACTCGTGCGCTCCGAGCCGTTTCTCCACGACGCGCGCGATTCCCTCTCGCTTACGGCTTTTCCGACACTCAGCCTGCGCCGCGAGAGTTCTACTCCCACCCGTTACTTCAATGTTCTATCGTATCACTATTCCCTCTCTCTGTGAGTTGCTTAGCTCGCCGCTTTTTTTTATTCCGCTTCTTTTCTTCGAGAGATTCTCTTAGTTCTTCGATGTTCTCGATGTTCTCGATGTTCATCAACTTCTCGTTGATCATTGGGTCTTCGTTGATGAGTTGTTAATTAGTTAATTCTACTAGAAGGGAAAACTACCCCCGCGGAGGGAGGCTGCGCTCCTTTTTTCCCCGAATTCGGGAACCGAACTGCGCGTATCAGAGAGCCGTATGAACTCGAATAGGGAGGGATATATATGGGAAACAGCGGAATTGGGGGGGAAAAGCTTCGTCAGTCCACCCCCGCAGGATTCCGTGCTATCTGCGTTATATTCTTCCCCCACTGCGCCCCCCTCGTCATGCTGGACCAGTCAGCGAGGCGACGCTCGTTCAGTTACGTCACGCAACGTCGAATAGCCAATAGGATTCGAGGATACCGCTGGAAGATACACGAGCCCTTTCGGCTCTTTTGCGAGAACGACACGTGGATACGCTCACACGTGCGTAAACCCACACACACGAGAATAGACCGATCGGTATATAGATATATGTTGGAATACTATAGGAAAACAGACGTTTACTCGGAAAAGCAGAAGCTTTTGATGGACGTTCGAAGTCATCCTCAACAAAATGGTGAACTGTGCCATCGGCTTTTATCACTTTTTCTAATTTCATTAGCGATTGCTTTTTGAAATTGACGCGCGAACTAAAAGGATTGAATTCGTGATTTTTTTTTTTTTTTTGTCGATAGACTAAATTTTCAATTTATATAAATAACGATGTTAAAAAAATGGTATATGTAAAAAAAAATGACGTCAAAGGGTCGAGTAATTTCGCGATATAGATGAGACGATTTTTTCGACTGTATCTTTTGCGAAATAAAAGTCTGTACGGCACTATCGCGTTGGAATAAAAAGTGTTGGATTTTAGACGTAAAAGGATTGAATAACTATATTTACGGAATATTTTCACCGTGTAGATAAAACAGAGAGTAGGCTGAGGGTAGAAATGAAAAAAGTAAGAGAGCGCTAGGAAAGGGTTTATGAAAGGTGGCGAATGGGAGCTGAAAGAGTTGAATCTTCTTTATTTTCCTAACGGCGAATAAAAAAAAAGGTTTTTTGAACTTTGGCTGCGTGGGGTAAAAGGGTTGAATTTTCTCTATTTTTCTATCGGTAAACAAAAAGAAGAATTTTTGCGAAGTTTGATGTGTACAGACTAAAAGGGTTGAAGTTCCTTTATTTTTCTATCAGTAAAAAAAAATTCAACGCGCAGCAACCCCTTTAAAATAAAAATTGCTGCACGAGAACTATAAAAAAAATTGGACAATAATTTTTTCAAAACATTTCCATTTGACGGGAGAAATAGAGAAAATAAGACAGTCGGAAAAAAAGGGGGGCGTTATTTCTAATTTACCGTACAAAGGCTAAAAGGGTTGAATTTTCTCTATTTTCCTCTCGGTAAACAAGAGAAAGAATTTTAGCGAAATACGGCGTTTATAGACTAAAAGGGTTGAAGTCCCTCTATTTTTTTTATCAGCGAACAAAAATCTCTGCGAAACAACCCTTAAAAAAAAAATTGCCAAACGAGAACTACAAAAGAATCGAACAATGATATTTCACGACCTTCACCATTGCGGAGAGAATACGCTGATTCGGAGATGGGGACGAAAAGTAAGACAGTGATAGAAAAGGGTGGCATGACATTCGGAGTAGAAAATACGAGCGTCGAAAAAAAGAGTTATGGGGGTAAAAGAAGAACGGGGGAGAGTTTTGTTGGAAAATCCTATCGTCCGTTTTTCCTCGTGTGACAGTAGCAATCTGTACAATTCCGTTGCGACGACGTTCTTGTTTCCTATATACAAACAATTCGCTATGAGTTTACGAAGCCAGAGACACAACTCTCGCATCATTTTTTTAATTATCCCGCATGTCACCGTCATACGCAACAACGGGCGTATGCTACAATATACTCGATTTGATTTTATTGCCGCTGCCAGAAAGTGGCTCGCGTCTGCTAGTGGTGAATTGCGTATACGCGTGTTGATATTCAAAGCGAAACGGGGTGAGAGGATCGAGAGAGAGAGAGAGAGAGAGAGAGAGAGAGAGAGAGAGAGAGAGAGAGAGAGAGAGAGAGAGAGAGAGAGAGAGAGAGCAAAAGCTGTGGTATCCACGGTATTGTGGTGATGAGTTTGCGGAGGATTGATGGCCTTTCATACCAATAACAATTCCTCCCTTCGTTCGACACTCCATACCAGTTTCGCGTATACAATATTGGTTTGCGGATAAAGGGCACCGAGTTTGACGGTTTCGTATTTATCTGCGTTTGATTATTCCGATCGAACTCTTCAGCGATCGTTTATCGAAATATTGATACGACAATTTGTAAGTTAATCAGCAATTTACTGAGTCATTTAACGATAACACTGAATGAAACATAACAGCAAACAATCATTTGCGATATCAATGAACGATAAACATCGATCTCGATGTAACGAGCGATTGTTAATAAGTTTTTATTAATGTACAAAGCTGTCGCTTGTTGGATTCGGATTAATCATTTTAAGTGATTATTCTCATCGAAATTATAAGCGGCAATTTATCGAACTGTTGATTTAGAAATTTATGTTTTAGTTAACTATTTATTAAATTGTTTAATAGTGACAATGGAAAAAATTCTAAAAGAAAAAATAGGTTTTTACATCGAAGTATTTTTCATTTATCTCTCATGCAAAAAAAAAAATTTACCCTTCAATCGGCACTTCGTACAGTTGGCATGTTATACAATATTGATTCGCGCGATAAAGGGTTCGTTTTGATAGTTTTTTAATTTATCGAGAGCTCTTTCCTGAATTATTTTTATCGAATGGAAGTATCGATGCAATGATATCTATCTTAATCGTTCGTGTATTAATTAAATATCGACGAAAATTATTAATTAAAATATCTGTTTATCAATGAAACTCTCACATGGAAAAACAGCGTTTTTATATAATTAATATACGAATATATCATTTTTTATTTTTATATATTCGCAAAAATATATCCGATATATCATAAAAATATTTCGCGATATATTTTTTTGCCATTCGTACTAAAAAAATTCTAAACTCCAAAATTACGCATTTAGCATTATGCATTTAGCATCGCGTACTATGCAATGACGCGATCATTAAACGATTAATTATGCAGTAATTTGCATTTGGAAA
This sequence comes from Buathra laborator, assembly GCA_934046635.1. Lineage (NCBI taxonomy): Eukaryota > Metazoa > Arthropoda > Insecta > Hymenoptera > Ichneumonidae > Buathra > Buathra laborator. The sequence continues at coordinate 8,868,164 of OW203902.1, forward strand.
TTTGGAACGCGTGAGCGTTTGATATTCCGCGGTAATTTTTATAAACCCGCGAAAATATATTCGTAAATACCATTTTTCGACCAAAATATATCCCATTCATCATAAAAATATTTCGCGATATATTTTTTTGCCATTCGTACTAAAAAAATTCTAAACTCCAAAATCCCATTTTACATCGTTATGCATTTAGCATCGCGGACTATGCAAGAACGCGATCATTAAACGATTAATTAACCAATCATTTGCCTGTGGAACGTGAAAGCGTAAATACCATTTTTCGACCAAAATATATCCGATATATCATAAAAATATTTCGCGATATATTTTTTTGCCATTCGTACTAAAAAAATTCTAAACTCCAAAATCGCTTTTTACATCGTTATGAATTTAGCATCGCGGACTATGCAAGAACGCGATCATTAAACGATTAATTAGGCAACCATTTGCATGTGGAATGTGGGAGTTTCTATCTCGCGGTAATGATTCGCACGAGCGATCCATAGACCACACCTCCTCGAGTTCTAACTATAAGCAGGAAACTCTGATGCCTCTATTGCTGCTGACCGGTAAGTCCCTCGAGCAGAGAGTTGGCTTATTATCGTTCCCGGAATCAACGACAAATAATCGATAGCGCGGCATAGCGTTTGATTTCCACCAATAGGCTGCGGGGTTTTCGTAGAGGGCGAAGGGATCGCCATCCCTTCGCACACCCAACTCCTCGGCATCAAACGGAGCAAAAGCGTCGACCCCCAGCGAACGAATGAACGGAAAAACTGTTGTCCCTTTATGCCTATCCTCCCCCCATCCCTATTTTTCCCTTTGTTCCCCCTTCGCCCATCGGCTACTCCAAGCATTTTCGTCAAAATGGCGTCTGTATATCTCTTCTTTCGCACATCGTAATAATTAATGCCATAACAATTATAATAACTCTTCGTAATGCAAAGAAAAAAAAAAAAAAAAGAAATTCATACTAATTACTCGTAACGATCGTTCTCTATTTTTGCTCGTCGGCTTAAACGGATTATTCGCCACGAGCCCCGAAAATGTGAATAATTTAAGCGAAACCCTTCTCTCCACATACGAGACGAGAGATATTCGCGCGGAGGGTTAAACGATGAATATTTTATTATTCACCTCCGCATCACCAAGATAGGACGTTACTTATTGATTTCAAATTATACCCTTTTGCCGTACGTCCTCTCTTCGTGTCGTCTCTATCTTTCGCGATCTTTTGCCGTCGATGGGGCTTAATGACGATAATGACCGGAGGCTGATCGAGTGTTGTCATAAACCGTCCGGGCGCGAGGAAACAACCGGTAATTCATGATGTGGCCTCGTCGAGAATCGACACGGGGGTACAGCGTGCGGGGGAACGGGGCAATTCGAAGCGAACGGAGAGAAAATCGTGCGCTAACCGAACGAAAGGAGAGAACGAATACCGGTGCCACATTCGGAGAAACGAATTTAATGCACATTGCGTGAGTTAGTTGCACGGCATAGCAGCCTCTTTCAGTTACACTGTTATACTTCGGCTCTCTTACCGGCAATGTAACTATAGATATATAGATATATATATATATATATCTATAGGCAATAACGCAGAACGTATTATAAAGCGAAGCACGCGGTTTTCGAGAAACGCTCGCTATACGGAGGCTCTCTACCCGGTTTCCCTCCGCTTTACTCCACCCCGTTGCATTAATAAAAAGTTTTACGGTTCAACTCGTGAAACAAGAAGAAAGCTAACCGCGAGAGAAATGCTGTTGTAGTCCACGTATTACATCCACCGCCCGGCTTCTGGCTCTCCGGCACTTTGCTCCTTAGTCTCGTTTGTAATTACTCGAACACCGGGGGACAAATGGGGGGCCCCACTACGATTTTATACACTCCGTGTTCGATGGATCGTGATAAATAACGATACCGTGAACCAATAGAGTTTCTTACTTCTACGAGACTACGGTTTTTAGGAATTCACTTCCGGCCTCTTTTCACGTTGTCATCGCCTCGAGAAATAGTCCAATCATTTTTTTTATCAGAGAAGACGGTGTCGAGATTAAAAAAAAAAAAATTATTATTATTTTTTTTTTTCGTAATAGATTTTTTTTTTTAGGTTATTTTAGGGTTGAAAAAAATTTAATGTATAGGATACAATAGAAAACGAAAAAAATCAATAGGCTATCGTGAAAACCCGAGGGAATTTTTTTTTAATTATTATTTTTTTACTTTTATTTTTTCGTAATAGAATTTTTTTTTTTTTTACATATTTTAGGGTTGAAAAAAATATAATGCATAGGATACAATGGAAAACGAAAAAAAATAAACAGGCTATCGTGAAAACGCGAGGGAATTTTTTTCTACTGAAAATAGAGACGGAAAAGGCAACGGGGTGACAATAACCAATAGAGTTTCTTACTTCTCCGAGACTACGGTTTTTAGGAATTCATTTCCGGCCTCTTTTCACGTTGTCATCGCCTCGAGAGATAGTCCAATCATTTTTTTTATCAGAAAAGACGGTGTCGAGATATTTTTTTTTAATTATTAATATTATTTTTTTTTCGTAATAGAATTTTTTTTTTTTTTAGCTTATTTTAGGGTTGAAAAAAAATCTAATGCATAGGATACAATGGAAAACGAAAAAAAATGAATAGGCTATCGGGAAAACGCGAGGGAATTTTTTTTTAATTATTATTTTTTTGTAATAGAATTTTTTTTTTTTTAGGTTATTTTAGGGTTGAAAAAAATCTAATGCATAGGATACAATAGAAAACGAAAAAAAATGAATAGGCTATCGTGAAAACGCGAGGGAAGTTTTTTCTACTGAAAATAGAGACGGAAAAGGCAACGGGGTGACAATAACCAATAGAGTTTCTTACTTCTCCGAGACTACGGTTTTTAGGAATTCATTTCCGGCCTCTTTTCACGTTGTCATCGCCTCGAGAGATAGTCCAATCACTTTTTTTATCAGAAAAGACGGTGTCGAGATTTTTTTTTTAATTATTATTATTTTGTTTTTTTCGTAATAGAATTTTTTTTTTAGCTTATTTTAGGGTTGAAAAAAAATCTAATGCATAGGATACAATGGAAAACGAAAAAAAATGAATAGGCTATCGTGAAAACGCGAGGGAATTTTTTTTTTTTTACTGAAAATAGGGACGGAAAAGGCAACGGGATGATTAGCGATAATACGCCGGTTCTTCGGATGGTCCCAACACGCTTTAACGCGAGTGTGAAAAATCGAGGCTCGATATACCATAATCGTAGCTCAACATAAAAGGCAACGAGCCGATACCTATACGCCTGAAGATTCTTTTCTATTTCGTCCCGGTGGAATTGAGCGAAACATACGGCAGCCAGGAAAAGGATATCGATTGTAGGTTATACCTACTCGCGATCGGAGATTGACCGTTATTTTTTTTTAATTTTCGCCCTTTTTTTTCGTTAACTCACGCTCGCGCAATTTAGGGGTTGACGAGAGAAAGAAAGGAGACGCGGAGAGTGAGAGAAAGGATCGGGCATCAGGCTGCTGCTGGCGTCGCGCGGGGTACGATGACACGGTATAGGGTGCGCGGAGGGGCCTCCCTTGATCCGAGAACTTGGCAATCCCCCTTTCTTTTTAACTCTCCCCAGTGGCGGCAGCAGCCAGCTTCATCGGAGCGACCCGCTGCGTTTTTTTTTTTTTTTTTCTTCCCTTTTTATTTTTTATTTTTTCGGCGTGTGCTGTATGCGAGCCTCGCGTACCGGTGCGACGAAACAGCATCGCGTGTGCAAGAGTTGACGATGAATTTACGCGACGAGGGTCCCGGACGAGAAGCTTACGGGGGTAATGAGTCGAAAAAAAAACTCGCCACTTTGGAATTGATGGAAAGTTAACGTTACTTGGGGAAAAAAAAATTCTATGCGCGATGTAACGAAAAAACGAGAGACGCGTCGATTGATTGACGAGTGACCTAATAATAGGAATTATTTCTGGCTATTTAGATCGTTTCTAATATTTGAAAAAAATCAAATTGCTGCGGGGCTTCGCGTCGAAAAAATTCGTTACTTCGGAATTATTGAAAAATTAACATTACGCGGTAAAAAAAGCGCCAATTACAATCGAAAAAAAAAAAAAAATAGACGCGTCGATTGATTGACAAGTGACCTGATAAGAGTTATTTTTGCCGATTTCAATCGCTTCTAATCCCCCAAAAAATTAAATTCGTTACGAAGCAATGAGTCAAAAAACTCGTCTCTTCGAAATTCCTTAAAAATTCCGAATGCTCACTAAAAAAAATCTCCAATTACGATGTAACGAAAAAAATAGAGACGCGTTGATTGATTCACAAGTGACCCAATAGAATTTATTTCTCGCTATTCTAATAATTTCCAATACAAAAAAAAAAAAATTAATTTCCTACGAGGTAACGACTCAAAAAAATTCGCCCCATTAAAACACTCAAAAATAACTATAACTCCGTAAAAAAAAATTTCAACCACAACGAAAAAAAAAAAAAAAAATTAGCCGCGTCTATTGATTTACGAATGAGTTAATAGGAAATGATTCTAGCAATTCAAAGTAACGAATAGGCGATATTTTTCGCTACTTAAATTCCACTCAACACGAAAAAAAAAAAAGAAAAAAAAGATCGCAAGTCGATTTCCACGTTTGCAAGAGAATCGTAATTTCAATATTGAGTTTGAAGAATCGGTACTGCGGTAACAGGAAAGACGCTTCGCGAGTTCGATTCTTGCCGGACGAGTGATGCTGCTACTTCTCTCTCCATCGTGGAGGATAAGTCAGCAAGATCACGAATTCACGCCGGCGTGCATCATCGATTCCGCTCCGCTCTGCTCGAGTGAGCAGCGGTTCGATCGGCACTTATCTATCCGGTAGAAGTAATGCCGTGCGGCGCAGAGGCCTCTTGTTTCTTCCCGATGGAGGTACAGACCTCGAAGAACACGAAGAAAATTACACCGAAGTAAAGCAACGAAGCGAAGGAAGTTCTCTCCTCTCTGTAGTCACTATTACACACCGCAAAGTTTCGTTGTCGTCGTCAAACCGAATCCTATTGCTGCGCTCCCCACAATTCTCCAAAGATACACTCCTCTCTTCGACATAACCGTTATATTAGCCGCAAGAAAAAGGCGATCACCGTGAAAAATAGTTAAAAAAAAACGAATCCCCATTGATATCTTTTCTCCGAAACAAAAGAACTGTTATAGTAGTTCTCCAAACGTTTCCGGAATTTCATGCTACAAATTCACTCCTTATTTATTTTTTTTTTTTCACGCCGCACTATAACTATAACGATATTTCACACGATAAAAAAAAATTTCAAATAAATCGATTCACTGATAATTTACGCCGTTAAATTCGATACGAATTAAATTACCAATAAATTCAAGTAGCCGCGATGTATTAATTTTTTTTTCGCGTAATCTTAATCTCTCATAAATACATCGCGATTTATGCGAAAAAACGCGAATGGAATGAAAAAAGAGTTGTAGATACAACAAAAACTCGATGGCAAGAAGAGAAAAGGCACGTGCCATTGCCAGTAACATACTGCCGCGTTTCTCTGACGCAAGCGGACGCGTTTCGTTCTCCTCGTGATCGGGGAGTCGCGTATTATTATTTAAAACAACCCTTCGAGCGATCGCGGGCAGGGGGTAAGCTTCGGGAGATGCAGGGGTTGCGTACACACGATATTGTGTGCAGAAGAGGGGGGAGAAGGTTAAAAAAGTTGGGGAAAGGCCTCCGTATCGTGCGAAGAAGGGTGAACAGCCTCCGCGCGCGTACGTAGTGTAGGTCCAGGTGCCCGCTGCCGCGGCTGCCTCCGGGGATTTTGTAAAGGGGGTACGAGAAAGAGGGTTCGTATTTTTTAGTAGAGGACGAAAAATATTTTACGGGAGAAGAGTTCGGAGAGTAAAATAGCTTCGGCAGTAACGAAGGAGAGACTGTTGCGGAGAGCCGTAGAAATCGAAGGGATGTCTGCGAAGTGTTTCGACTTCGAGAGGATTGCTAAAAGAAGAGTTTCGAATTTTTGTTTGTAATTATTTTATGGCGGTTGGACCTAACGATCACCCTCTCAAAAATTGTATAATATGGATATATTACACTGAGTATTGCAATTTTTCTCCCCGCACCCCCGTCTATTTGCATAAACTCCGCGCGCCTTTCGTTCGCGAGAAGCAAATAAACCCTCAAAGCCATCTATCGGCGGGTGAAGAAACCGAAGGGTGAGTTTCTTAAGATCCTCGGAGCGGTGAGCAGGTATTCCGCAGGTCCATTCGGGACGAGGGATCCGCCGGAAGGCGAGAGAGAGAGAGAGAGAGAGTCAAAGCGTTGCGGCAAACGGGGCGCAAAATAGAGAGCTGCGAGCGCTCCTGCGCCTCGGGAGTTTCGTTGTTCTCTCTTCCGCAATGAGTCGATTCGCGAAGCTCTGTCTCTTTCGCAAAAGCTGAAAGGTTCGTTTCGAACTGAATTCGCGGATACTGTGTGTAGAGTTTCCGATACGCAGTTCATCGCGTGTTAAATTACGCAGTCGATAGATTGACGAAGTGCATTGATTTATTCGGCGATTCGATCGATGATAGTCGCGCGTGAGATTCGATTGTTTCGGGTCGATTGGGAACTATGCAACGGGCGACTGAATTACGGTAGTTTTGTATCGCGTTTCGGTTGCTGTGGGGTTCGGGGAGCGGAGCGTTATGCATTGAGAGGAAATTAAATGAGAGTTTAGCGATGGAGGATTTCGATCGAAGGTATTTGATTAGTCGATAGCATTGGTGGACTCGCAATACGCGAGAACTCTGCGATTTACGGGGTTCGAGAGATGAGAGAGAAAATTTAAGGGATGATTCGATTTTTTTCATTTTTTTCACGCGTTTCGAAAGTTGCAAGACGCATAGCGGAAACAGTGCGAATCTTTTACGAATCCTTCCGGAAAAAAATTATACGAAGGGTTGCAGAATTTTTTCCGGGAGCGATAATTAGCGCTGCGGATTGGCGATCGTTGATGATTTGTTCTCAACGATCGATTATTATGTTTGGTTTATTTTAAGCGCCTGTTTGTCACAACTAGCATCCAAAAATTGTATAATATGGATATATATTACACTGAGTATTGCGAGTAACCGCGCCTCGCTGCGCGGATTATAAGGGTTGCAATGAGTCCCTTCGCCTTCGAGAAAGCAGAAGGTCAGCGCCCATCTAGCGGAAGGTAAAGAAATTATTTTTACGGTCACCTCAGGTCACAAAAATGATAATAATTCGATTGAAAAGTTCCGCATCGCTGTAACGTTATCTATCTGCAAATAACACAACGAAGAGTAACGAGAAGTCGGAATGATCTAACGATAGACATGCAGTCCTCGAATTTTTTTACAGTCAAAGAGCGTATGAAATTATTTTGCAGAGATCTACAGAAAATTTCACATCGCGTTATAGTTTTATTCGGTAATAAAAATTACTTCGAGACTTTCGTTAACTTTGCGCGGAAAATTTGATAATATCGATGTATTTCAGTGAGAATCGTATCTAATAGACTTTTTTTCGCTTTTTTTGTACGTTTGATTACGAATTCCTTCGCTTATCGAGTAACGAGAGTAAAAAAAAATAATAATGGACGTCAGTCCTCGTATTTTTTTTTTAATGATCGGATAGCAAGTGAATTAATTTACGGATATCGTAAAATTATTTTTTTTCTGTTGTTTTATGTTTTTATTTATTAATGAAAGCAATGTTGACGCAAGTCAGCTTTTCACAAAAATTGTATAATATGGATATATTACACTGAGTATTGCATCGAAAACGTTACTTTCCTTTCTTTATTAGCAATTCAACGGACCTTTTCATTCGCGAGAAACAATAACAATATCGCCCTCTGTTGGGAGTAATTAAACTTTTTCCTTCGACCTCTCGACGGCAGTAAACGAAAAGCGAAAGGATGCGGAAAGGTCCGCGCCTTTCATTTTCTTTCTTCTATTGACCTGCAGAAGCGCAGCGCGCATCCAGCGAATCGTCTAATATTAACCCTTTTTCGGGAAATCGGAAATCCGCGATTTCAATGCTCATTACTAACGCTTCGTAAAAATTCAAACGAAGTCTCGAAATAACAGTTGCAACGCGCTAAACTCGTATGAGAGTTGCACTCAGCGTTCGAAGAACTGCAGAATAAAAAAAACAAAAGGAGAAGCGAAAGCGTAACAGACTGCAGCGGTCTCTTCCTTCGCGAAAAAAAATGCTGAAAATTCGATTTTTACACGAAATAATAATTCGCTGATTCGAATTTTTTATACCTTTATAATTTTTTTTTCTCGCTTTCGCGTTTTTATACATCGCGTACTGCGATTGCAGGTATTTCTTGAAATTCATTAGCGACGATTGTTAATTACGCGCAATAATTTGCGTATTATTTCGTGACGTTCGTTGCGTATTTTTTTATGACGAGAAAAAAAAACATCGCGCTATCTGATTTGATATTCCGGTTTAGATAAGAAGTGAACTAACGAATGGCGGTAATAAACTGACGCGAAAGGCTTGAAAATTATAATCAAAAGAATATTAAATGATTCAGAGTGTCTCTCGGTATCCATTTTTATTCCGAAATTAGAGTAATTTTTTTCTCTGTACCGGAAATGTTTTTCATGGAGCGTAATTGCGAAATAATTTCGATCGCAATACTCAGTGTAATATATATAAAATTCGTATTATATATTTTTTTTTTATAATATGAATTTTATAGGAAAAAAAAAAAAAATAAATCCCGAAATGTCCCGAAAGGGCGGATCGGAGATAAAAATCTTTTCTTTGCAGGGAAAGTATTTTGTTTTTTATAATTTAGGAAAGCTATTACCAACTTTCGCAAGCTTCTTCCAAAAATTGTATAATATGGATATATTACACTGAGTATTGCAACGACCCTCGTCCGCTCGTCAGTTTATATATCCGCACCGCACCCTTTCGTTTGCGCGAAACACCTGAGTCTCTCGCCCTCTATAGTAGGGTGCGGCAATTAGCTTACGATTGTCTCTCGGAAATTAACATTTTTTCACATTTCGGTGCATTATACGCGAAGATACTTTCTATTATCTATTCTCCGCAAAAAATTGTGTCGATTTAAAAATCGTAATTATTACGCGATTTCCTCGTAAAAATCTTTATAAATCGCAATTCACAGCGCCATTCGCCTTCTCAATATCATTATATAAAATCGCATTATCCGGCAAATCGCGAAAATTTCTCGAATTTCCAAAAAAAACTATAGAAAAAAAGCCGTAAAAAAAAAAAAATCTGTCGATTTAAAAATCGTAGTTATTACGCGATTTTCTCGTAAAAATCTTTATAAATCGCGGTTTACATCAACGCCCTTCGCCTTCTCAATATCATTATATAAAATCGAAAAATTCTCTCGAATTTAAAAAAAAACTATAAAAAGAAAGCCGTAAAAAAAAAAAAAAAAAATTATCGATCTTACGATTGTCTCTCGGAAATTAAGATTATTTCACATTTCCGTGCATTACACACAAAGATACTTTCTATTATCTATTCTCCGCAAAAAATTGCGTCTATTTAAAAATCATAGTAATTACGCGATTTCCTCGTAAAAATCTTAAAAAATCGCAGATCACAACGCCCTTCGCCTTCTCAATATCATTATATAAAATCGCAGTATTCGGCAAATCGCGAAAATTTCTCGAATTTCCAAAAAAAAAAATGATAGAAAGAAAGAAAGCCGTTAAAAAAAAAAAAAAAAAAATCTGTCGACCATCGAGCGAAGGGTGCATAGAGGTGTTCACGCCCCTTTTTTTCGTTCCCGAATTGGCCCCGTCGAAGCGAAACACGCGCGCAGCAAGCAGTCTAATATTAACCCCGTTTTTCGAAAAACGGGGGTTGACGGACCTCAATGCTCAGTCTTCAGTTCTTTATAAAAATTCGAACGAACTCTGGAAATAAGGGGTAACTAACTGGCTGTACTCCTCGTATATGCGAGGGTTGCACCCAGCATCCGAGAAGAACGCCGGTGGCGCGAGTTAAAAAGGGGGAAGCGAAAGTAACCGGCTGCACCGGTCTCTCCCCCCGTAAAAAAATCCCAAAAATCCCATTCACTATCGTCTCACCCTATCGACGAAATATCCGCGGAACGGCGGAAGGATTTTCTTTCCCGTTCCCTGCGCCCTTCCGTGACAAAAGTGTTCCACCGATTTTTACCCCTAAACTCGCGTACACGTCGGCGTTTCGCTAATACAGAAAAACGATCGACGATCAGAAAGAATAGAAAAATCGCGTGTTAGTTGCGCGGGGTGCGAAGGGGATGAGAATGAAAGGCATTGTATTTCGTAGCGGCGAAGCCACGAATATCGCCTAAAAAAAAAAAAAAAAAAAAAAAAAAGAAAAAAAAATGATAGTTACTTTTCACAATTTTCGTCTCGATATCCCATTTTTTTTTATTGTGTCGCGTACATTGTGCCGATTGTAGAGAAAGTATCATCCTGCTACGTTATATATATATACTATTGGCTGGATTAGTTTTCAATGCCCTTGAGAGTCGCCTTTTTCTTTTTTTTTTTTTTTACTACCGTTTCTGATTTTTTTACCCTTATAATTCATTTTTTTTTTTTAACGAATAATCGCTAATATTGGCAGACAAATCATGAAATCGTCTTATCGGAATGTTAAAAAATGCTAAAATTATTTTTTTAATAATAATTGTTGCGTATACTTCGACTTTAATGGTCAGAAATTAAAAAAAAAAAAAAAGAAAATTGAAATCCTATTTTCGATACATTTCTTAAAATATACATATGTTACACCGACGTTATCGAGAACGTTCTTGGAATCCCTCGTGTTGCGCTTATCACGTATTGTAATCCTTACAAAAATGTAAAAGATCGTTTATAGCAAAAATCGAGATCGACTTTTTTTTTTCTCGCTCTCGCCTGCGACAACGGATGCTGACTAACATACACACGAAAAAATCATTCTAAAAAAATCAAAATTTCATCTATCTAATCGACCGCTCCTAGAAGATCCATATTTGGAGTTGCGCTTTGAATATCGCTCGTCGCTATCATATATTCCGATGCGGATATGTAAACGCCGACGAGAATTCCTATAGCGCTCGCCGCGTAAAGGTTCCGCTGATATAGAATTATACAAGTAGCGATGCAGAGACCAAAGTACGTGAGGTAACGCGCCCAGTTTTCGGTGTTTTTGCGTCCGAGGATATCGGGATCTGAAAAAAAAAAAAAAAAAAAAAAAAAAAAAAAAAAACGCAATAATTAAAAATCACATTTTTCGATCTTTTTATAATTTTCAATTTTTCTCAAAAAATCCCTCGTAACTTACTGATGCAAAAGTTGTCTTTCCGTTGATATCCCTCAGCGCATTTAACGCACATATCGGGACCATCGCCGGTGCACCCATTGCACGCCCTATCGCATCCGAGACACGAATAATTTCCGGCTTTGTTAACGCAAAATTGATTTCCGGGACAAAATTTATCGCTTTCGAGACATTCATTGATATCTATGCATCCCGTTTCTCCCATCATTTTCCACCCTTCTTTGCATTTTTCCAGGCAATCCGCGGGACCCGCGCCTTTGCAAGCGCCGGCGCAGGCCTCGTGGCAACTTGAGCACAAAAATTTATTCTCGTCTCTGTAAGATTCGTAATGCGCGAAGGCGCATTCCCCGCAATTTTCTCCCGCGTACTCGCGATCGCAAAGACAATGTCCGTTTCCTTTTCGGGTTCCGGAACCTTTGCATTTTCCGTTATTATTGCAAACTTTGTCGGGATAACCGGCGCACGGCGTGCATTCCGTACCAAAGTGGTCCTTTGGACAGCAGCGCTGCGCCTGTTGGATGCAAATGTAACCGAAGATATCGGGATGCGTATCTTGATGATTGAACCACCAATCCTCCACGGCGTGTTCCAATTCTTCCGCCAATGCGTGACATTGCGTCTCTCCTCTCTCTACTTCTTTGCAGAGGTTTTCCTGGATTTCCGTTAATCGCACTTCGCTTTTGGCGTACGATTTCAGTTTATCCTCTTCCCAGGCGCTGTCTCCGCCTTCGAATTTTCCACGTTTCGTTTTTTCGATACCCTGAAAATTTATATATCGTTTAGCGATACAATAATGAAATAAATTTTTTTTCAAATTTCGAAAAAAAAATTTTATCGACGGAGCAATTTTTTTTTTTTTTTTTTTTTTACGATTTATATAGAATTACGATATTTTTGTTGAAATGAAATGAATTTTAGAGTTTTGTGATTAACATATTGTTTAGTGAAAAAGAGATTCATTTTTTTTTTTGGAGATAAACGATTGATGCGCAGACGACTTACCTTCTTGAAACTCTCGGTAAGTACTTTGCAAGCTGCGCAGGGAGGCAGCTTCTCCGTCTTTAATTGTTCCTTCGTAGGTGGCGAGGGTTTCTTGCAATCCACGTTGGGAATAGAGGAAAATAGCAGAAGCAATGTGGTATGGAGGAAAACAATAGCAGCGATTCTTATCATTATTATTAAATGGCTGTGTTAAGTTGTCACTTAAACTATAACTATTTTACGGAGTATTATCACCGGGGTTATTCGACCCTTACGGAAGATTAATAAACGTTTTGCAACGATGTTTTTTAACAATCGAAACAAAAAACCTGTCGAATTGACTGAGAAGTGCCGAAGCAGAAAGGTTTTGCTGGCCGAAGTGTTGATAGACGCAATTTCCACCACCTGAATGCCGCAACCAATCGCGAGTAGACATGCGCCAATTCTAAGCCTATAGAAAAACACCGCGTATAATTGACAAATTCTATTGCAAAATAACTGATAAGCCCCGTAATAATGTGTTCTTGTGGTATTTGATTAATCAATCGATTCCTCCGATAAAAAACGAATCCTCGAAACTGTGTATCTACCGAAAAAAACGTTTCTAAACATGCAAACTTCGCGATAGCGATCAGCTGTCACGATTTATGCTTCGAAACGTTTTTTTTTCTTGCAGATGTCGCATCGACTTCCCGGGTCTCGCCGCCGGCAAAGCAAGATGGCGGCGTATCCTCGAGAATCGAACAGTTGGCGATCGTGATCAAGTGACGTGTCTCCGTTCGGCTGTGTGGAATAAAGCGACAATTAAAAAACCGCCTGGGCGGTGATGATTGTTTAATAATCACGTATTAAACAAGCGAGAAAAACATGTTGACGAAGTTCGAGACGAAATCTGCGAGGGTCAAGGGACTCTCGTTCCATCCGAAACGCCCCTGGGTACTTGCCAGGTGAGTAACCTTTAACAATCGCGTCTTGTTTCGATTGTCGATACGTTTAACCTTCTATCGGCTTGACATCTGCCACTCTCCAAAATTAATCGTCTTTATCACGAATAAATCGATAAAAATCCATTTCTAGCAAAATCCACGTAATTCCTAACGCTAAAAAATATTTCGGAGCACTCGAAAAAAATCGACGAAACAATATTTTTATCGGAAACTAATGTCATTTATTTTCCACATCAGTCACAATAAATAGTATAAAAACATCTTTCGTCGTACTTAGAGCTAAAATCACAACATCGGTACTTTAATTTCAGCCATTTTGTCATTGTTTACGTTAAGCGAGAGTCGTTGATTCGGCGAGAATTTCTTCCGTCACCGATGTTGCATCAGACGCAGGTACGTCGGTAGATTTTTCAGCGATATCGTCTGCCGATTTCTGTTGCATCGATTCCGTTGGTTTCGTTTCCGATTGCAAATTCATTGGATTTGTCGCGTCTTTCGTAATTTCGTCGCCAATTGATTCCTCCGATGATTTATCGGTCGTTATAAATTCTTCCGGAATCGCGGATTCTTTATTGATCATTGGAATTTCTGTTTCCATCGCCGGCTCTTTGCTGATCATGAGAAATTCCATCGGCATCTCAAGTTCTATCGGCATCTCCGGTTCCTTGGTGATCATCTCAGATTCCACTTGCATTTCCGGTTCTTTATTCATAATTTCGGGAACCATTTGCATCTCTGGTAATTTACTGATCATCTCGGGATTCACTTGCATCTCCGGTTCTTTCCTTACGATTTTAGGGTCCATTTGCATCTCCGGCACTTTGCTGTTCATCGCAGAGTCCGATTGCATCGCAGGGTCTCTATTAACGATCGCCGGTGCCGTTGGCATCTCCATCCCTTCATTGCAATCTTTCACCGCAACTTCCGGAACTTTTTCTCCATATTCCGTATTACTTTGCACCGATACAAGAGGCGTTTGTTGATAAATATACTGAACAACAGGATTATACGATTGTCTATAATTAGGATACAAAGGAAATCTCGGCGCCGCGGGTGCATTATAAAAATTAAAGGGATGTCTCTCCGTTTGAATGTAATTAAAAGATTGATAAGTATTCGGAAAATGGTTTCTCAATTGCGGAAAAAGAAGAAACTGTTCCTGCGCAATATTTCGTTGCGGAGGCGGATAAAAAAATTGTTGTTGCGGAGGAGGCGATCCAAACGGCGCGAAGGGATGGAGAAAAGTCGCCCAGCATCCCGATACAGTCAGCAAAAGCTGCAAAGGAAAAAAATCATTTTTCGATCTTCATATTTAAAAAAAAAAAAATGTTAAACGCTTAATACATATATTGGTAATACTTACGAGCGATGAGACGAAACAGAACTTCATAATTAGTTTTTTTTTTTTTTGTTTTAATCTTTAACTACGCAAATGAAAGGGATTCTTGAGTACAACTGCCGGCTCCCGGATCGTCCCTCTGATCTATATACGCCGCGCGGAGGTCGGATCTCGAACCCCTCCAATTTTTGAAACGCGCTAAATGACCTGATTTTTTACGCGCCTCGCCTCAAGGCCTTCAAACTCGTGTTTGCATGCCGATTTGTCACATCGGCCCGTTACTTCGTCGAAAAGAATAATCTCGCGGGCGTAACACTCGAGCTGTGAAATAACTGGTTCTTCTTAACAGTAACGGTGATCTATTTCTACGCGGTCAATACTCTCAGCTATTCGTCATCCATTGCGCAATAAACCGGCACTCCATACTCCGTACGAAAAGGAGTGGTTAAAAAATTTGAATGAATTCGAAACAAAAATTTTCGAGTCGATTATCTATTTCGATAATCAATCGATCAATTTTTTTTTTTTTTTTTTTTTTTTTTTTTTAAATCTCAACTAAAACTTTATCACTTTCTCACCCGCGCCGATTATGTTACAGTTTGCACAATGGAGTTATCCAACTCTGGGATTACCGAATGTGTACTCTTCTCGACAAATTCGACGAACACGATGGACCGGTGCGCGGCATATGCTTCCACAATCAGCAGCCTCTCTTCGTATCCGGTGGCGACGATTATAAGATCAAAGTATGGAACTACAAGCAGCGAAGATGTATATTCACGCTTCTCGGACATCTCGATTACATAAGAACGACGATGTTTCATCACGAGTATCCGTGGATTCTCAGCGCTTCGGACGATCAAACGATTCGCATATGGAATTGGCAAAGTCGCACGTGTATCTGCGTTCTCACGGGTCACAATCACTACGTGATGTGCGCGCAATTTCATCCATCGGAAGATATGATCGTATCGGCATCTCTCGATCAGACGGTCCGCGTTTGGGATATTTCGGGATTAAGGAAGAAAAACGTCGCGCCGGGACCCGGAGGACTGGAGGATCACTTGAAAAATCCCGGAGCAACGGATCTCTTTGGTCAGGCAGATGCGGTCGTGAGACACGTTCTCGAAGGACACGATCGCGGCGTTAACTGGGCGTGTTTCAACCCTTCGCTGCCTTTGATCGTCTCCGGCGCTGACGATCGGCAAATTAAAATGTGGCGAATGAACGATCTGAAGGCGTGGGAAGTGGATACTTGCAGAGGGCACTATAATAATGTTTCTTGCGTTCTTTTCCATCCGCGACAGGATCTCATTCTCTCGAATTCCGAGGATAAAAGTATCAGAGTCTGGGATATGGCGAAGCGCACGTGTCTCAATACTTTTAGAAGAGAACACGAGAGATTTTGGGTTCTCGCGGCTCATCCGACGCTGAATCTCTTCGCTGCTGGACACGACTCCGGAATGATCATTTTTAAACTCGAAAGAGAACGACCGGCATACGCTGTACATGGAAATCTGTTGTATTACGTGAAGGAACGTTTCCTGCGGAAATTGGATTTCACGACTTCGAAAGATACTTCTGTTATGCAAATTCGCGGCGGTGGGAAGACTCCGGCGTTCAGCATGTCCTATAATCAGGCGGAAAATGCTGTACTGATCTGCACGAGATCCGCTGGGAATATCGAGAATAGTACTTACGATTTTTATATGATTCCGAGGGATGGCGATTCCAATAGCGACCCGGAAACGAAGAGAGGATCCGGCGTTACGGCGATTTGGGTCGCGAGGAATCGGTTCGCTGTTCTCGACAGAGCGTATTCGGTAAAAAAAATTTTTACGCAGCAAAATTGCATTAAAAAAAAAAAATTCGTAAAAAAAATTTATGCGCAGAAAAATTCCATGAAAAAAAAATTAATAAAAAAAAATAAAAAATTCGTAAAAAAAATTCCACGTCGCTAATAATTTTTATAATTTTTTACAGCTCGTCATCAAGAATCTGAAGAACGAAGTAACGAAGAAAGTGCAGATTCCGAACTGCGACGAGATATTCTACGCGGGAACAGGAATGCTGTTGCTTCGGGACACCGATCAAGTGATTCTCTTCGACGTGCAGCAGAAGAGGACTCTGGCGGAAGTGAAGATCTCGAAATGCCGTTACGTCGTCTGGTCGAGCGATATGTCTCACGTCGCGCTTCTCGCAAAGCACGTGGTTAACATTTGCAATCGTAAACTCGAATCTCTCTGCACAATTTGCGAGAATACGAGAGTGAAATCCGGCGCTTGGGACGACTCCGGTGTATTTATTTACACGACGAGTAATCACATTAAATACGCGATAAATACCGGAGATCACGGAATCATCAGAACTCTCGATCTGCCGATTTACGTTACGAGAGTAAAGGGCAATCAAGTCTATTGTCTCGATCGCGAGTGCAGACCGAGAATACTGCGTATCGATCCCACGGAATACAAATTTAAACTCGCGTTGATAAACCGGAAGTACGAAGAAGTTTTGCATATGGTGCGCACAGCGAATTTGGTGGGACAATCGATCATCGCGTATTTGCAACAAAAAGGATATCCGGAAGTCGCTTTGCACTTCGTAAAGGACGAAAAAACGAGATTCGGTTTGGCGTTGGAATGCGGAAACATAGAAGTCGCGCTGGAAGCTGCGAGAACTTTGGACCAAAAAGCGTGTTGGGAAAATCTCGCGCAGGCGGCTCTCCTCCAAGGAAATCATCAGGTCGTCGAGATGTGTTACCAGCGAACGAAGAACTTCGAGAAACTCGCATTCCTTTACCTGATCACTGGTAATCTCGATAAACTGAGGAAAATGACGAAAATCGCGGAAATAAGGAAAGACGTTTCGGGACAATATCAGGGAAGCCTTTTGCTTGGAGATTTGTATGAACGCGCAAAGATTCTTCGGGTAAAAATACCATTTATATTTTATTATAATTAAATTAATAATGAAAAAAGCGTTTTTTATTTATTTTTTTTTAATTTTTTCTTTCAGAACTCCGGACAAACTTCTCTCGCCTACGTAACCGAAAAAATCCACGGAATTGCAAACGAAGACGACGATTCGCAAATCGACGCTGTGAGAGAGGAACTCGGAGATTTGGAACGCGGAGCCGTTTATCTGAGACCTCCGATTCCGGTGCAACAGGCAGAGAACAATTGGCCGCTGTTAACGGTATCAAAGGGATTCTTCGAAGGCGCAATGATGTCTCGAGGAAAGAGTCAAGTAGCAGCGGCTCTTGCGGTGGAAGAGGATTCTACTCCCGTAGAAGGTTGGGGCGCCGACGACGAACTCGGAATTGACGACGAGGAAGGAGTCGAAGGCGAAACCGGCGCTGAGGGCGAAGACGGCGCCGGTTGGGAAGTCGAAGACGTCGATCTTCCGCCGGAATTGGAAACGGCCGTCGCAACCGCCGAAGATGGTTACTATTCCCCGCCGACGAAAGGAGTCCCAACTTCTCAGCATTGGGTGAACAATTCTCAGCTCGCCGTCGATCACATCCTCGCGGGATCTTTCGAAACGGCATTCCGTTTACTCAACGATCAGGTCGGCGTTACGGAGTTCGAAGTTTATCAATCACATTTCCTCAGCACATTCGCACGCGCGCGTACGAGTTATGCTTCTCTTCCCAGCATTCCATCGCTCTACGCTTATCCTCAGAGAAATTGGAAGGAAGCGACTCTGAAGACGGGTCTCCCAGCCGTAGGTTTGCATCTCACAGAATTGGTGCAGAGACTCCAAGTCTGTTATCAACTGACTACCGGAGGAAAATTCGTCGAGGCGATTGAGAAACTTCAAGCGATTCTTCTCGGAGTTCCTTTGCTCGTCGTCGACACGAGACAAGACATCGCGGAGGCGCAGCAACTCATTGAAATTTGTAGGGAATATATTCTCGGATTGAAAATGGAAAGCGAGAGAAAAAATTCGCCGAAAGGAACGTTGGCGGAGCAGAAACGCGTATGCGAAATGGCTGCGTATTTCACTCACTGCAATCTGCAGCCCGTCCATCAGATTTTAACCCTCAGGACGGCTGTTAATATGTTCTTTAAGCTGAAGAATTACAAAACTACGGGATCCTTCGCGAGGAAACTTCTGGAACTCGGACCGCGAGCCGAAATAGCGCAACAAGTCCGCAAAATTCTACAGGTAATTTTAACTCAAACGTAATTTTTTTTTCTTTTCGTTTCGATGAAAATGAAATTTGAAATTTGATGAAAATTAAATCTAATGAAATTTGATGAAATTTGATGAAATTTGATGAAAATGAAATCTACTGAAATTTGATGAAAATGAAATGTAATGAAATTTGATGAAAATGAAAACTAATGAAATTTGATGAAAATGAAATTTGATGAAAATGAAATTTAATGAAATTTGATGAAAATGAAATCTAATGAAATTTGATGAAAATGAAATCTAATGAAATTTGGTGAAAATGAAATCTAATGAAATTTGGTGAAAATGAAATCTAATGAAATTTGGTGAAAATGAAATCTAATGAAATTTGATGAAACTTAATGAAAATGAAATGTAATGAAATTTGATGAAAATGAAATCTGATGAAAATGAAAACTAATGAAATTTTTATAAAATGAAATCTAATGAAATTTTTATAAAATGAAATCTAATGAAATTTTTATAAAATAAAATCTAATGAAATTTTTATGAAATTCCAGGCGTGCGATAAAAATCCGGTGGACGAGCATCAATTAGCGTACGACGAGCACAATCCGTTTTCGCTGTGCGCCGCCACGTACACACCGATATATCGTGGAAAACCGGAGATAAAGTGCCCTCTATGCGGTGCGAGTTACCATCCGCAATTCAAAGACAGCGTTTGCAAAGTATGCGAAGTTTCGCGGGTCGGAAAGGAGTGCATTGGACTGAGAATAAGTTCTTTGCAATTCCGATAAAAAACGCGTAATAATAATTTTTTTTTTTTTTTTTTTTCATTACGACAATTATATTACAATATAAGAAAAATGACTATTATTGCGCAGCCAAGAAGGCTGTTAATCGTCGTTGTTTATAATTAATGATAAATCGAAAAATTATTTTCGCGATGTATATCCGGAATAACAATGTTAATAAAATAAAACGCGAGAATTTCGCATGTACTTTAAAAACGATAAATACGGCGATTGGCTGAATAATACGAGTCCTCGATATCGATATATCGTTTTGATAAAAATTATAAAATGTTTTTCCGTAGAATTAGAAACTTTTAAAATATATCAGCATTCATGAAAAAAAAATCGAGTAAATAATTGTTTGGAGTTACGATGACGAATTTTCGTAAGGTTCGCAGGTCATTCCCGCTTCGATAAACGATTAGATATTCAGTAAATAGAAGTCGAAAGTCCTGCGAGGGATTTGTAAAGAAAGTTATGAGTCAAACCCTAAATTTCGTTAAATATCGACTATTCATCGTAAAACAAACTTAAACCATCTGATAAAACAGAATGGGGAATTTTTGTGTAACGAAGTTAGCAGCGCCATTGCTGCCAACGTAAAATAAAATATTCATCGTCTTTCTTGAATTTTTAACCCTTTACTTGGCCCGACCATCCGACAGCGCATAGCAGAAGCAGAATTAACTCTCGAAGTGAGGGTAACGCGTTGCTACGGTAACGCGTAGTGGTGGGGGAAGGGGAACGATTCTCGTCGAACGGTTACGGGATTAAAAGGTTACAGAGGCTAATACGGTTGGTTGAAGGAGAAACGAGAGCCGCAAGCCGAAGCCACGTATTGCCACGCTTCGTGGCGTCGGATGCCTAAAAGTTCCTACGAAGAAAAGACGGTTGGCAACAGAAACGGCTGGTTGTTACCGACGCAAGTTGTGTGTGCAATGGTGGATGCGGATTGTGGAGGCCGCTTGTGCGTGCCGTCAAACTGCTGAGTCGCACGGAGGGCTTATTTACGCTCGTAAACTCGACGTTATTCGCAACAACAGAGGTGAGATAGAGTTATCGGTCGTTTGGACACGGATTTTGTTGTATCCGTCGTTTCGTAAAGTGAAGCGCGGGTAAAAAGGATTTTTTTTCGCATTTTTTGACGCGAGTTTCGATTACTCGAGAGTAATATATAAAAAATATCGCGGGGATCTCGGGATAACGAAAAGAATTATCGATCGTGGACGACGATTGTAAATCAATACGATTGTCAATTGAATCGTCGAAAACAATACAGAGAGAACAGCCGGTCCGGGAAAATAATATCGCGAACGTACGGGGGATGGTTGTGCAACGTGAAAAATATATTTTTGTTCCCGTGCTATTGGCGCTCTTTGAAGCGATACCGTGAAAGCCGATTTCAGTGCTGTAAACATTGGGCGAGTAAAATAACACACGTACACGCGCGAGCGCCGGAGATACGGGTGAATCTCGGATATATCGGTGTGTCGAGTTTCACGGCGGTGAAATATACGTGTGCGTTGCCGACGTTTGGACTGGCCGTGTGCGCGCGGGGTTGCGCTTACAGAAAAACCGCCGGGTTTTTTTTCTTGCATCGTCTCCGATTCTCAATATCGTTGTACGAACACACAATTCGCGGACGATAGAAATTCGCGTCGTGTTCGTACCCGTCGATGCAATACGTTAAAGTTATTTCGCGAACGGGATAACTCCTCTTGGGACTTATCGTTCTTCGGCGCGCGAATGGAAGGTTAAGAAGTTCCGAATGGATACATAGAGAGACATATATATACATATATACACCGTTGTATAGATGAGAGTCCGAGTTGGTAGTTTCGAAAAGTGACAACTTTTCGTACTTCACTGTCCGCGCCTATTTTCGTTTGTGTGTACGAAACTTTCGAAATAAAATCATCGCTAGTTGAGAGCACGGAGATCGAGGAATTGTGTGTGTTGCGCGCGATCGAAGTGACGCCGAACACAAAAGTTCGAGGACGCCGTTTATTTGTGTGTGTACGTGCGCGTATGTGTTAATAAAAATCATTCGTTCGTTTTGATAATAATAAAAAAAAGATCTACGCGCGGAGGGTTGATACGCGTCCGTGAGGTAGGGCCCCAGTGTCGTCCGTTGCGCGGCTACTGCTCGCAGGGTAATACGGCGGTGTGTGTTAAGAATGGAAAAAATGATGTGATCGACGGTCATCATGGCGGCACCCATGTTAAAGTGGAAACGGATCACGAATCCAACCGGGCCACAGCCGAGACCCCGACATGGACACAGGGCGGTCGCCATCAAGGATCTTATGGTCGTATTCGGCGGTGGCAACGAGGGCATCGTCGACGAGCTACATGTTTATAATACAGGTAAACTTTTTTTTCTCGATCTATCCCTTATCTTGTGCGTCCTTTCTGGCTGGTTGTGCGCGCCTCTTCGGTGTACGGGTTCCCGCGATCCAATATGGCGGCACGCGTTGACATGACGATCACCGGCCGGACCCATCACAATTTTAACATCTTCGATCTCTCATACAATAATTACGGATCTGAAATCATTGTCCAAAAATCCATCGGAATTCTCTGCTCTCGTATCATTCGCTGTGACCCTGTAGATTGAAAAATTATCATGAAAATTTTGTGGTGTCTGACATTTTTCCTGTTTATACGCGCGGGAGCGGCCATTGCTGTACTTTCGCCCCCACTCTGTCCTCTCCATACGCGCCGTTTCCCGTCATTCCACGTTCGCGCTTCTCTCGTCTCTCTCCTTGTCTTCACTCCCTCGACGCCCCCTCCTCCCCCACCTCATTGTATATCTATCAAACGTTACCAACTTCGGAACGATGCATGCCTTCGGTTATCTCCGCGCCAATTACAAATTTATCTCGCAACCATAATGAGATTTTAATTAACGAACATTAGCTAATGAACTACGGATCGATCTCTAAACGCATTAACACTAACGACATATTTTTTGTCAAACAGCCAAATGCACTGTAAAAATCGCTTATAGTAATTAATTTATTTATTTTTAAAAAATTAAACATTATTTTCGATCGATACGCGTTATTTCCCGCGAACATTATTATTCACAATAATTTCTTATATTAACGAAAAAAAATCTATAGGTATCCGAGATATGCGCAAGTAATGCACTATTGCATTCCTAAGCACTTGCATAGCAATGCATTCCATTGAACAAAGACATTCACTCGTGAACTGAATGCAAGATGAAAGATTTATTCACAGATATTGAACGATGTATTTGCGCCGACATCCATTTATTCCTTACGTTGTTCCAAATTTCTATTAATATCGCGCGAAATTTCGATAAATTTCGATACATTTCAAAAAATTTCGATAAATTTCGATACATTTCAAAAAATTTCGATAAATTTCGATACATTTCAAAAAATTTCGATAAATTTCGATACATTTCAAAAAATTTCGATAAATTTCGATAAATTTTTAAAAAATTCGATAAATTTCAAAAAAATTCGATAAATTTCGATAAATTTCAAATTTAATTTGTTTCAGCAACAAATCAATGGTTCGTACCATCGACAAAGGGCGATATACCACCCGGCTGCGCAGCCTATGGTTTCGTCGTCGACGGCACGAGAATTTTGGTATTCGGAGGAATGGTAGAGTACGGAAAATACTCAAACGAATTGTACGAACTGCAAGCGAGTAGATGGGAATGGAAGAGACTGAAGCCAAAGCCTCCGAAGCACGAGCAGCCGCCCTGTCCGCGTCTCGGACACAGTTTTACGCTGATAGGAAATAAAGTATTTCTATTCGGTGGTTTGGCGAACGATAGCGACGACCCGAAGAACAATATTCCGCGGTACTTAAACGATCTTTATACCCTTGAATTGCTTCCCAACGGAGCGACTTCCTGGGAAGTGCCGCAAACTCACGGACACGCGCCTCCGCCCCGGGAATCTCACACCGGCGTTGCGTACACCGATCGCACGACTGGAAAATCGTGTCTCGTTATTTACGGCGGTATGAGCGGTTGCCGTTTGGGAGATCTCTGGTTTCTCGACGTTGATTCCATGACTTGGAACAAACCGATTGTACACGGACCAACACCCTTACCACGATCGTTGCACACTGCCACACTTATTGGACATCGGATGTACGTCTTCGGGGGATGGGTACCGCTCGTCGTCGACGACGTTAAAGTCGCCACTCACGAGAAAGAATGGAAATGCACAAGCACTCTTGCATGTTTAAATTTAGGTAAGCAATTCAGCTGCTTATAACGATTTTCTAGTTAAAAAAAAAAAAAAAAAAAAAATGGAAACCGGTTATTAGATGTTATTTTCGTTTCGCAAAATTTTCCATCATAACGAATTCTTGCTAATTGTATAATCAATTTCTTTCCACTATTGTGAAAAAAAAAAAAAAAAAAAAAAAAAAAAAAAAAAAAAGAAAAAAAAATATTTATTTTCGAAATTTTTTTTTCGTTTTTTTTTTTTTCAAATTAATTTTTTTTTTATCTTCTAAATCGTTTTTAAAAAAGTATGAACGAAAAATAAATTAAATACGAAAAAATTTACGATGAATAAAAAAAAATGTTGTTTTTTTGCAGAAACGTTGACTTGGGAACAATTGACTGTAGACTCCCTAGAAGAGAATGTTCCCCGAGCTCGTGCTGGACACTGTGCGGTCGGGGTACACAGTAGACTGTACGTGTGGTCCGGAAGGGACGGTTACCGCAAAGCATGGAACAACCAGGTTAGGGTCAGTTTAATTCACCGAGAGCCGTGTTTTCTCGTCAATCGTTAAATTTTCAAATTCTAATAGTTCCGTATCTTTTCTCAAAAATTTCGCAGGTATGTTGCAAAGATTTGTGGTATCTCGAGGTGAGTAAACCTCCAGCGCCGTCCAGAGTCCAGTTGGTCCGCGCGTCGACGCATTCGCTGGAAGTCAGTTGGACTGCAACGCCATCCGCACAGTACTATATATTGCAAATACAAAAATACGATATGCCACCGGCAACAAGCGCTTTCCCCGCGGCGGCGCCAACACCAGCACCAGCGCCAGTCGTCGCACCGGCGCCAGTATTGCCGCCGACAATCCCCGTGAGTTCGCCACCGGTAACAACAGCGGCAGCGATACCGGTCACCGTAACACCTGCGCGTCCTACGATTCCCCAAACGGCTCCCATTCGCATTCAAACACCGATCCAAACTCCGGCGCCGAAGCCAATCCCATCGCCGACAATCGCGAAACCCGCGAGTCCAATGGCTCCGAGAGTAACAGGAAATCTCATAAGAATCCGTTCGCCTCTCGTAACGTCGACAGCGGTACCCGCAACGGTAGCAACAGTAGCTGCCGCCGTGGCGAGTCCCGTCGAGCAATCGGCGCCGATACTAAACACGACAACAACCGGTCAAACGCCAGCAGCGATGTCTGGAATCGCTGCTCTGGCGGCAGCGGCAGCTGCGACGCCAAAGATCAGTATGAACAATGTACCGATCATTCAACAGGGCGCAACCAATACTATAAGAATGAAAGGCGTACAGCCGGGACAACAGATAAGATTCGCTGCTCCGGGCGCAACAGTTTTACGCACCGCATCCCCGCAGCAAAACAAACAAATAATCATCCAAAAACCGGGACAAAATATTACCGGTCAGCAGATCGTTCATCTCGTAAAAACGGGTCAAGGAATGATGGCAACGATGCCGAAAGTGTCTCTGATGCCTGGAAAAACAGTTCAAGGCACCGGCGCTAAGCCCCTCAATCAGGGACCAACGATTTTGCGTCTAGTAAATCCTAATACAGTCGCCGGTTTGAAAACCCTGACCTCGATGAAGGGATCGAGTCTAATGGCGATGAGCAAAGGTCAGAGTATCGCTGGAAAACAGACGATAATGATAACGAAACCCGGCGGAAACGGTGGACTCGTTGGAAGAACAAATCAAATAATCGTAGTGACTACCGGTTCCGGATTGCGTGCCGTACAGGCGGTAACGACATCACAAGCCGGTGGTGGTCAGGGAGGCAATCTTACGACTCCGGTGAACGTTCTTCCACTTTCAGCGGCGAATCACGTTACGAATCAACAAGGAGTAAAAATGATTGTTGTTTCTTCCGGTGCTATGGGTGGCGGTACTTCCGGAAAGCCGATAACGATCACAGTCCCCGGACAGGGCGGCGTACCGAAAACGGTTACGATCGCCACGAAGGGCGGCCAACAGACGCTTTTTAATCCGGGAAAAAGTCAGATAATGACGATGCCACAGATACAAAAAGCGCAAGACGCCGTTTCCGGAAAACCGGTAACGCTTCAGATGTCCGGTGGACTCGGAACAAAAACGGTTACACTTATGCCGACGAGTAGTTCGATCGTAACGCCATCTGCCGATTCAATTGATACGAGCAAAATGATGTTTATACCGCAAAAACAACCGTCGGCTTCGTTAGCCTCGACTTCCGATGGTCCCGCGACTACGGATGCGGCACTTGCCGCTCTCGCTGCGGAGGCCGGACTCATAGATCCCGTGCAAGAACCTTCCGGTGGTCTGTCGTTTATGGTAGCGGACGACGGAACGGGTGACGACAAAACTGACGATAGTTGCAACGGAAACGAAGCCTCTGCCGCGTTGGTATCTCAGCTAACAGGTGGAGAACCGATGCAAGTCGATGGCGATGGAAATTTCGTTATTCCCCAAGTCGACGGAGCATTTGATTTGCTTTCGTCCGACGAGGAGGAAGAAATTGGAGATCAGGAACCCGCGCCGGATATGAACGCCGAGTCGCTGGACGATGATTCGCAAGATATGGAACAGGAAGCCGCACCAGCCGCGAGTACGGAAGACGCGCCGCAAGCTGAAGAAGAGGAAGCGAAGGAACAAGAAAACACCGAAACCCTCGATGCCGCGGAAGAAAAACCGGAAACGGAAATGGCACCGGAAGAAACTCCTGCGGAAGAGGAAAATACTGCTGAACTGGAATCTCAGTCCAGCGAATTAGCGACGGAAGGAACGAGCGAACCGGAACCACCGAGCGAAGGGGACATGCAAATCGTTTGCAGCGATCCGCCTTCAGCCGATACTTCGGTTAAATCGGAATTATCCGTTATTCAATCAGCCGCTGAGCCGGTAATGGAGAGAATCACGCAGAATATAGTTAAAGACGAGAAAACCGATGATAAATCGGAAGAAGATAACGAAGAAACACCGAATACAATAGTAGCCGCCGATCTTCCACCTTTGCATGAAAAATCGGATGCTGAAGCGCTTCTCGACGCACTGGAGGACCAAACGCTCGAACCCGCGGATGACGAGTGCGGATTGGATATAGTTAAGGATGAGATAAAGGAAAGCGCCGATCCCGTTGTGGAAAATACGTCGATAAGAAAATCGATCGACGCGCCGGAAGCTATGATAACGGAACCTTCGCCACCCGCATCCACCGTGACGACTGCTGCTGCTGCTATCATACCAGTCGCTGTTACCGCGGCGATGCCGATGACGCCGAGACAAATAAAAACGGAATCTCTGGAAGAACCAATGGACGAAGATAAACCGGCGGAAGAAACGCCGTCTGTAACGAACGGCAGCAATTCCACCGCGGAAACGGAATTGGACGCGTTGCAGAAAGCCATGAAAATGGCTGTTAAACCGGAAATGAAAGAAGACCCCGTCGCTGTGAAGAGAGAAAAGGAAGCTGTGAAGCAGGAGAAGGAAAACGAGCGATCGGAATCGGGAGACGACTCGACTGCGTTAACTACGCTGGCGACTGCGGCTCTCGGATCCGCCGAACAACCTGTGAAAGTTAAAACGGAACTTGTAAGTTGCATTTTATTATTTTTTTTTTAGAAAAAAAAAATATAATATTAAAAAAAAAAAATAATGATAATAATTTTTAATTTAAAAATTTTTTTATTATAATATTATTTTAAATATTATTTTTTTTTAGTAAAAAAAATAATAAATAGGAAAGTAATTGCGATTTACTTATATTCTTTTTATTTGTTTTATACAACAGACTGAAGACGAGAAGAAAGAAATAGAATGGTACGACGTTGGCGTAATAAAGGGTACAACTTGTACCGTTCAACACTATTATCTTCCCGGTGACGAGCCGCTGGACATGTCTCAGGCACTCGGAGATATATTCAAAGGGCGAACTAAGATTCCATTGGAGTCCGGAACGGCATACAAATTCAGAGTCGCTGCTGTTAATAGCTGCGGTCGAAGCGCGTGGAGTGAGGTCAGTGGAATTAATTAATAATTAATGGTTCGTTGACTCGCGTTTATCGCGCGAGAAAACTTTTTCATTGTCATGTTATTTATTTATTTATTTATTTTATTTTTTTTTCCTGTTCTTTAGGTATCGGCTTTCAAAACTTGTCTGCCGGGTTTCCCCGGTGCGCCGAGCGCGATAAAAATCTCAAAGTCAGCGGAAGGTGCGCAACTCTCTTGGGAACCACCGCCGAGTCATCTCGGACCAATTCTCGAGTATTCGGTTTACCTTGCCGTACGAAGCGCGAGCGCTGTATCAAACAGCGCCGGCGAAGCGACGACCGTCGCTACGACCCCAACACAATTAGCCTTCATAAGGGTTTACTGCGGTCCCACAAACGCGTGTTCGGTACCTAATAGTTCACTCAGCGCGGCACACATGGACGTTACGACGAAGCCGGCTATTATATTTAGAATAGCAGCGCGCAACGACAAAGGATACGGACCCGCCACTCAAGTCAGGTGGTTACAAGGTCAGTATCAGCGATTTTAATTAGTTATTGTATTACCTGTAAATATATTAATTTTTTTTAAAATTATTTATTATTTATTATTTATTATTTATTATTTATTATTTATTATTTATTATTTATTATTTATTATTTATTATTTATTTTATTTATTACTGTTTTTCTTTGCAGATCCAACGACTGCTGTGAAGAGTAATCCACAAGTTAAGCGACCAGTTACTGACGCCCGTTCGCAAGCGAATTCCCCCCAAAAAAGAGTGAAACCCGAAATGGCAGGTGACAATTTTTCGTGAGTTAATTCCTAACGTCTCCCGATCCCAAAACTCAAGCGAAAATCTATCCCCTTCCGGGCCTCCGATCAGCGCTAACCGTATAATTTTATTTCCGCTGGTACCACACGCCTAAAAATGACGTCGACAAGAAAAAAAAAAAATCTAAGAAAAAAGGAAAAACAACAAACAAAAAGTAAACGATTGATAAATCGCGTCTCGATTGCGCGGGTACGCGAGACTCGCTAACGCGAGAAATTATGTAAAAAAAAAAAAGAAAAAAAAATACAAACACAACAGTAACAATAACAAAACAAAGAAGAAAAAAAAGAAACAGTTAATAAATATAGTAAGATTTATTATTACGGAGTCGAGTGAATTTTTAACAAAAATTTGTATTGCTTTCTACAGACGTTACGATACATATCGCGAAGTTACCTTGAATTTAGTGACTCGATCTTGACACGTTGGGGGAAGAAAAAGAAATTAAAAAAAAAAAAGAAAAAGTGAAAAAACAAATAAAAAATACCTGTCGCGGCTTCGAGGGCGAGAGAGAGAGTACAAAGCGCGAAATACGGCCTGCAGAGCCGACGACGCGCCGAAGGCCTCCGGGAAGAGTTTGATTAGTAAATCACACGCGTCCTCAAAGCTTAAAAAGCTTAAAGCTTTGTGACGAATGATATTTGGGGGATAAAAAGAAAAGGCAAAGATTCAAAAGCATAATATACGGGGCGGTAGCTCGGTATAACGGTATTTTTGTAACAGTAGCTGAAAAAACTTAAAGAAAACTTCTCGTTCGACATCGAGGAGTTTGTCATTGAATTGACTAATCAACAGACATAAAAAAATTAAAAAAAAAAAAAAGAAAAAAGAAAATAAGAGAGACGAGCATTTGGATTCTCAGCGGTAACTCTCAGTTTTCGATGAGAAAATTTACTGCGATATACCGCACGGGTTTCCAAGGCGGTACCATCTATTGTTTTATTTATTAAAAAAAAAAAAAAATATATATACTTGAAAGTTCAATCGTATCTCACGAGTCGAGCAAAACGGTGCTACTACTCTCGTCTCAATCTCTCATTATATCTCACGATTGAACGGTACTTTTCTCTTTTCTTTACTGCCAATTGCGTGAATTAAAAAAAAAAAAGAAGAAAAAAAAAAAAAAAAAAATACACACAATTCTATCGATCGAAATGAAAGAAAAAAAAGAAATAAGAAAAGAGCGGCACGTAATTTCAAAGTTATTTTTGTAAGTAGTTGAAAAAGCTAAACACGTGAATGTTCTGTTTCTGTTCCGTGAAGAGTTTCTCGATACGGTGTCTTCCATAGTTGAGAAACACTCGCTGCCGCGATTCCCTCGCGGATTTAATAGTCTCTTCCATTTCAACAATTATTAATCGTACCTTTCCGCACACAAGATAAAGAAAATTAGTCTTATAAGTTGCACAGGTATTCGATAGTAACAAGAAAAAAAAAGCACTTGTTCCCTTCATCGCATTAGTGTCCCGTATCCGTATTTGATAATCATAAAAAAAAAAAAAAAAGAAAAACAAAAAAGAAAAAACAAAAAACCAAAACAACAGCATTACAGAAAAAATTTTCCGAAATTATCGTAAACGCGAAATTAAATGGCCTTAAGCTGTGAATCGTTTCGTGATGATTGCGTCGAACATGAAATTAAAAAAAAAAAAAAAAAAAAAAAAAAATCAAAGTGCCTACGGTAAGGAGATAACGAATTCGTGCGATGCCCGTGCGGCATATTTCGTAATTTTTTTTTTTTTTTTTTTTTTTATTGAGTAAATTAATTATATTTTTGTGTCGTTGGCAGTGATAAAAAAAAAGGAGAAACGCTGCACCTTTCCCAATGGAGGCTCTGTTCGATTGTGTTTTGTAACTCGGACTTTTCTTAACAAACTTGTGCTTAAAAACAATTTTTTTAATGAAAAAAAAAAATAACGAAAAAAAAAAAAAAAAAAACAGAAACTATTGGCTCCGCGGAGCCGCCGATCGCGTTGGTAAAACACGCGAATTCGTGAGACAATGAAGCGCTCGGTGACACAAGCGTTGATAATAGATTGTAACATTCTTGCGCAATACGTCCCCTCGGCGAATAAAAATGAATATAACACGAAGGAAAAGTAAAAAAAATGAGAAAGGCGATCGTCGAAAGGAAATGCGAGAGACACAATCGCTGTCGATTGCGGAACTTTCGATGTATCGTTGCAACGAATGTCGGTATATACATACTTTGTGTTGTGTTTAGACGTGAAGCGTCATTGGTCAGTCTGTGATCGACGAATTAAACGTATTCCCAGCATCGTTCGCAAAAAATAATTGCAATAAAATGAGAAAAATCGAAAAAAATCCCCTATCGCGGGGATGCAACCGAAAATTGGGAAATTACGATAAAACGCGCGGAGAAGCTAAACAGTCGATGAAAGAGTGACGAATGACGATCCTAGAATTCCTGTTTAATGCCCTACGTTCTCGAATTGAAGTACGTCGAGTCTCCGCACAGATATGTGGACTCGAAGTACTTCACCGTCGGCAAAGAAAAAAAAAAAAAAAAAAAAATGAAAAAAAAAATGAAGAGAATGAAAAAAAAAAAAAAAAAAAATTGTACATAGATGAACGTGTGAGACACGCGCATCGTCAAAGTGATAGATTATTTTTCGAGATCTATCTTCGGTTTTTGTATAAAACAATTTAGCGAACAAGAGAAGTGGAGGAACGGCGGCGCTCCTCGAACGTCTCCCGTAAAGAGGAATTAATTAAAAACGATAATTATGCACTTTGAAAAAAAAAAAAAAAAAAAAAAAAAAAAAAAAATTTCGAAAAAAAAAAAATAAAAAATAGTCGAGAGAATTTTAGTTCGAGAAAAAAAAGCGCCGCCGTACGGCGATTTTCTGACAATGGACAGACATTGTATATCTGTGAAGTATCTATTATAAAATCTATTGGTACCGATGAGAATAATGAATAAGAGTTATTGATACGTGACGCGCGTGTATGATGATGATAATGATGATGATGACGATAATGACGGGTGAGACAACGTTTTAAGAAGAAGAAGAAGAAGAAGAAAAAAAAAAAAAAAATTACGATCGGTCAAACGAAAGACATCTCAAATGAATATTAAATTTTATGATATATATTTTATTTTTGTTTATAGTAGTAGACATGATTATTATTCAATTGGTATAATATTGTAGCGAACAGCGGAATAAGTGACAGAAACATTCGTTTTCATAATCGCTGTTTTTCTTATTTGGTTAATTCTTCTCTATGATTTATTATCTCATATCGATCATTTTCCCTATTTTTTTTTTTTTTTTTTTTTTTTTTTTTTTTTTTAATTTTCAAGTATAAATATATATCTATCATTATTACAAACTTTTAAATAAAGGAAAAACTACGAATAATTTAAGTGAAGCTACCCCCCCAATTTACGAAGACAACAAAACGCAAAAAAAAAAAAACGAAAAAAAAAAAAAAAATGAGTAATAAATGGATCGAACGTCGAATATAAGAGCATTTCATCTCTCTTTTAAGTTACAGTGTGACCGATATACTTTTCAATCTATTATTCAACATATGAATTCTCTTCGATGGTAAAGTGTTAAGTATATATATATTATATAATAAAGAAAAACAAAATAAATGTCAAATCTTTCGATGTAATCGATTCATTAGACGGAAGGAGAATAGCGGTTAATACGTGTGGGAGAAACGGTGAAAAATTTCACTGCAGCCGATGTGTTTTTTTTTCTTCTCTTTTCACTCGGGAGGGGGAAAAAAATAATAATAAAAAAATAGTGGGATCTTCTTTAACCCGTTGCAGCGAGAAAGAGAGGGGATAATGTAACGTTTGGTGGGGGAAGTCCGCGGGTTCCCCAACAACGACGCTACTGCGCGAAGCGCGTCCGCGAAATCAGTCGATCGCTGGCACTGTCCGACTGGCGCGCAAGCTCACGAAGCTTTTATTCGTTCTAACGCCGTACGACAGAGAGAAATCGACGGAGTGTCGCGTTGAACGGAGCAAAGATAGAGAGCTTTATCACGGCGACAGAGGTCCGCAAAGCTTCTCTCGTATCCTATATATATAAAACGAAAAAATAACCTATATATACGCGCGAAACATCGAGCGTAAAAATAAAATTCGCGCGTGTGTTTTGTAAGATATATATCCGCATTTTTCAACGCGCGTGTGATCCATTATTACGTATAACCGAAAAAAAAAAAATTATCGCCGCGAAGTATTGAAAAAAAAAGATCGAAATCACGAAAAGTTAAATAGAAGTCAAATAATTTCGGGAGTGTAAAGAAAGAGTATTGGAACGAAAAACCGGCGAGCCGAACCGGTAGCCAGCAAACAGAAGAAGAGATGAGTACTCCAGTGAAGAAAGTGCCGATCCACCTGCAGGTTAGTAAAAAGGACGAGAGAACTACCAGAGTAGAGGAGATGCCCCCTTTATGCCGGCGGCGCCGTGCCGCTGTCAACAACACGCCCTTTATCTACCTGAAAACTTGTGCTCTCGCGAAATTCGTTCATTTTTGCTCTCACGTAACGACGACGAGATTCTTGGCGTCAAAATTACAATAACGCGTAGTACGCACTTTGCCGATTACGTAATACGGTCCGTCAATTTTTTTTTTTTTTTAATATAGACGATGACAACGAGGCGTCGAGTTAGAACTCTCGCGATGTTTTTTTTTTATCGTAAGTTTCGCGAGTTTAGAAATCGAGCGCGTAGATCACTATCCTTATGCAGAATATTCATTCTAATCACGCGATCGTTTGGCTAAACAAAGTTTTAATTGTATTAATGAAACTTCGCGAACGCGGAGAGTCTATGGTAATGCGTTGCAGACACGCGTTACACGATCGAGTGATTGACTATATAGCCTTCGCGATACACAGGAGCAGATTATCCCTGAGAAGCCGTCTGCTTTGCCGCACATTAATCCATAATATTATTACCGGAATCGGACGTTAGCGCATGGAAGCTTAGAAACGCCGCTTTAAGAGGCGTTACTCCGCGAAGTCGAGAGTCTCGTATAACAGGTGCAACGCTTCGCTCTTATATGGGAGTAGTAAGTGGGCAGTAGGCAGCCACTTGAAACTCGTTCACTCGTCTCCTTATCGAAAAAAAAAAAAAAAAAAAAAAAACATCGAGCGGTCGACGAAGTACCGATGGGCAGACCACCGGCGCGCCGCGACTCATCTGTAGTAAATTTTTGTAATGGTATACAATATCTCGCGAGAGCGACGATGTTCGCTCGATATTATTTACAAGTCCCCTGAAGGCTTCTGGTCGTAGTATACGCGTTAGAAATCTCTTCGCGGTTGTATTTCTTTTCATTCAGAGTCTCAATTTGTTCTCTCGTACTTCTCACTCGACGTGAGTTTCGTGGTCTATGAGTTTGCGGTTTCACGCGGTGTAAATTCCACTCAGCAATTAACGGCTTCTCGTTTGTCTCGCGGGGACTTAAGAATGAAATGCTTTTAGCGAACGAGGCATGAAGAGAGACAGAGAGAAAGAGAGAGGAAGCGTTACGGAGAAACGGGGAAACGCCTTCGGGGATCGAAAAATTTTGGGGGACGAAAACATGTAATAGAATTCGTTGGGGTGAATTATTCAGCTACCTAAGAGGGTAAAGGAAAAAATCGTCGAAAAACCTATATATATATACCGCATAGTATATATATATATATAGGAATAAAGTTTGACTGTCGTGTTTCTCGTAAGAAACGAAAGTTTTATCGCACCCGGGCAATCGCAAGGTTGTCGGCTTATTGATCCGCCTATCTTGCGACGTTGTGCGCTGCGGAGTGTCTCATCGTTGTCCCCCGATTACGATTTAGTCGCTACAGAAAAAAAAAATCTATACAAAAAAAAATGTATATATATACATATATATATATCTATCAAAGGAATTTTCCACGTCCCTTAATACACCTGTGGAACCGATTCTATGGAAAACTCGCTTTCTTTATACAGCAGAAACCACGAGGCAAAGAGAGATCCTCGCGAGGAAAACTCGATGGAAATTTAATGAGTCCATCCGAAAGTTTCGCGTCTTTATAAGGAAATATAAGCTTTTCTTTCTTTTTTTTTTTTTTTTTTTTCGCTCGCGTTGTTTACTTTTCTAAGGAGTTCTCGAGGTAAAAGACGTTCGAAAGTGGTCGGGTCAGCTGTGATCCGCGAGGCGTAACGACAAGACATACCGTTATAATTTACGGTTCTCATACATACGTATAAAGTAAAATTCACCTCAAAGGTTAATTTCCTTTGTATACAAAAACTCCGAAAAAAAAAAAAAAAAATACATAAACAAAAACAAAATTTCTCGGCAAAAGCTCGGAGAGCTTTGAACGATAATAATTGTGTACGAGGCTGGCGACTGGTCTATGCGCCGGTTGGAACCACTAGTGCCGCGTCCGCAAATCGATAGTTCGTCGACACTACTAGGTACGCGCCGCCTCGGGGGGCACGTCCCGTGCAGACGAGGAAAACGTTGGAAAATTATGAAAACACAATTTTCCTTTGTTTCGTTCACCGACTCTACAGTCGTCCCATTAAAAAAAAAAAAAAAAAAAAAAAAAAAAAAAAAAAAAAAACTTCGAACTATTTCTCGTTTACCGCTCGTAACATTTTTTTCCAAATACATTATTTTTTTAACCCGTTCCCCAAACATCGTACTTAATCTTTCGAAGTTTTATTGTCGGAGTACACTGTGGTACGAGTCTATATGCTCACCGGTATCAATTACTACCAAAGTTAACTCCCCGACGCCGCGATCGTTCGGTCTGACGAGCGAAAATTGAACTTCGGCCAGAAGAACATTTATAACATCGAAGTTACGCTAAATCTGTGTGAAAAGTAGAACTCCCTTTGCCGACAAACGATATTTGCGTTTTGCGTGATCAAAGTTTTCGCTATCTGCGATCTCCGACTCCGTATTCGTATTCGTATCAATTTCGTATCGTTTGAATTGCACAGGTGCATTTTATCTACTGCAATGGCTATTAATAGATCGAAAAAAGGGGGTGGGGGAGGGGTTTTCGCGATAAAACTACGTGTACCAATGTTAGTAGCACTGGTAGCCCGCAGGTTGTTGATTCTGAATATATAAATAGATACGCGATGCGGCGGTAGCGAAGTATAGGGAAGCCAGGTGTGACCTACGCCCGCCGCGCGCGGTTTCCGGGCTGTTGGCTACTTTGCTCGTTTGCTGAAACCAAACTATACTATGCACAACGCAGAACTCATGACCCGCTTAGTACCGTTGCTAATGGGGTTTCGCTCCTCAAACAAGACGCCCGGACTGCTCCGAGCGAAGAGTAGAAGCGGAGAGCGGAGAGCGAAGAGTAGGAGTCGGTCTCTCGAATCCAACTGCGTACCGCGGAGCAAAGCTAATTCCTGGTGTCCGTGACCTATTCACCAAAATTTCAGCGCAGCTATACTTACCTTCGAGATTTTTGGGAGCAGAAAATAGTAGTGAAAGTCCGCGAGGGAAGTTATAGGCTTCGATGGGAGGACGAGTTTCGGGAACCGGCAGTATAGTAGCGCGTGATATAATAATTCGCCGAGGAGAATCGCTACGATGAAGTAATCCAATAACGATTATTGGATATTGATGAATTCGTTGGTTCGATGATTATAGAAAGAGATAGGGTACCACACCCTCGAAGGGTACGCCTTCAGCTGCAGCGAAGAGGGTGGAAAATACGGTATAGCGGAGTCTATACGGTAGTTACGAGGAATAGTGGCGCATCTTTTCGATTTTCTACGCTTCTGCTTTCGAATGAATTTTTATTTTTATTTTTACGGAAAAATTTACCAATATTTTTTTTTAAATATTTTTTAAATATTTTTCGTAATATTTTAATATTTTATTTTTTTAAATATTTTTTTTGTATATTGATGAAAAAAAAAACCTAAGATCGTTCTAAAGCTGCAGCGTAAAAAAAAAAATGATCGGTCACAACATCGAAAGACATAGCGCCTCATAGCGTATCTTTTATCGATTCTTCGGAAACGATAAACTGCGCCAAGCTTTCCGTCTCTGTCTGCAAACGATGCGTCACAGAGAGTTCCACTATTAAGTCTTCCCTCGCAACTCCAGATTTCTTCATCGATATGCCGATGTAACGGTTCACCGCGATAGTTCTCACGAGTCATAGAAACAGATAGGCGCACAGCTCAGTATCAGTTTTCACGATTCGTGACTGTATATTAGAACGAATCGTGAAACTTTGAAGATGACGACTGCATTGTTGCCGCAGATAAACGAGAACCGTCGACATTATCTCCGGTCGATCTATCCGCCGCCGTTAGCATAGGGAGAGAGCATCATTTTTGCGGAGATGAATTCGCGACAAGACACGCGAGAGAAAGGGAAATAGATTTGGAGGTTAAAAACGAGAGGGAGAAAGAGGTATCGATTCCGGCGTACTAAGCGATTCCCGCAATTCGCGTGCAGCGAAAAGCCCTCGCGAAACGCTGCCGCGAAAACCAGTAGCACTTTATATCCCTATATCAGCGACTCTCTCTCCGCGCCTATAGTAGGTACACACGATGCCATTACGTCATTTCAAATTGCTTCGGGATTACGAGTCCATTTCCATTTCGATTTCGAACTATCGCCGGATATCCGTTCTTCTCGTACAAATGAATGCTGAAACGTGACGTTTTGCCATTTTTGCAATCTTTCTAATTTCATTCGGGTTTACGAGCGAAATCTCTCGTGAGAACGCTCAGCCGGTATACGAGAAATTCCCTTTTTTTTCGTACTTCTTTACGAAACAACTCTCGTAGTTTCGGATTTTACGAGATGCTTGTATCAACAAACTGCGAGACTTTATCAGTCGTGGGGACTCCGGGAAAAAGATACCCGAGAGATGGGTTTCTCTCGCGCGGAGGTGAAGTTTGCTTTATGGAGTGAGTCGTGCCGCGAAGAATAATAACGGTCTCTCGCGTTGAGCGACGGCTCAAAGGATCATATCTGTGATGCAGACTCCATTTTTTTTTTTTTTTTTTTTTTTTTTTTTTTTTTTTTTTCTATTTCATTTTCGAGAGAAATCGTAACTTGTCGTTTGGTTTGTCGACACTTGGAAAAACAGCACGTGGCTAACACCCTCACCGTAAAACCCCCGTCGGTAGGTTGCGATCCCCGTCCAGATTTTCGTCGTTCGCGCGTCTCATCGTGTGTACGATAGCTGCGAGAGAAATCTTCGTTTATCGACGACTATTTCGAGCGTAAGATCGCTAAAAATATGTAAGCGAACATATGTGGCGGAACGCGAGTACATAGAGAGTCTACGAGACTAGGCGATAGTTCGAGTTCTCGCGGCACATTCTACGCGCGGCGCGCGGTATATAATTCTCGGCTCCGGTCTCTTCAATCGCGTGACAAGGCCTCTCACGCCCACCTATGTGCGTTCGAGGGGACTTTTTTCACACCGTAAGTTCCGATAGACTTCGTGTGTTGGACGGACAACGGTTTCACAATTGTAGAATCGATACGCGTTCTCCATGCTGATTATGCGAACCTTATTAGTTTTTGCTGCCGGCGAGTATAAGTTTTCTCGTCGACTCCGTTCGTCTATAAGCGTTATACGATTAAGAATTCATCTTTAATCCACTTTCGAGTTTTCTTAACTACGTTATTGCGCGCATTTGCCATTTATCGTCTTTGTTGCAAATACGTGTAATTACGCAAATGGTACACCTGTAGAATTTCAATTGCGCGTTGAAGCGTATATATCGCGACTTCGATGATTTGCGAAGCGAATGTTTCGCGATTTTTTTTTTTTTTTTTTTTTTTTTTTTGAGGGGATGAAACAGACACGAGGGATTATAGTATCGCGTAACAATGGCCACAGGGCGAAAGGGCGCATTTAAGGATGCGGGTTGTTGCCGAGCATACGACGAGCCCTTCTCAGCCGGAAAATCTATACCCGAGGGTCGCGAAAGCGCGTGCGAGTTGCTCCCTGCGTTTGGCGTGCGGAAGGGTAAGGGATTGAAGAAAAGGGCGACAACTTCGTGGTCGACTCGGCGGCCGGGTAGCAGGAAGAGAGGGTTGAAAGAGACACTCTCGAGTCTCATGTGAGGGTGAAAAAAAAAAAAAAAAAAATCTTTTATCCGTACCGACCGGGAAGCGCGTGAATGCCAAAGGTCCTTTCGGTAAGCATCAGTGTGTCGGAATAATTATCATTTTTTTCTGCATCTGCGAACTCTCCGCGATCGCTGAAGTCTGACGGGAAATTTATTAAACACGCGTCTGGCTTTCCATTTTTTCGAAATTCGAAAGAATTCGATACTAAAAATTCATTAAAACATCGCGAATTCAGGTATTTCCGTGAGAATATAAATAGAGTAGCGAAAAAAATTTAAAACTCCCGGCAACTTGATTTTTATCTCTCGTCTCGTCACAGGCATTGCTCGCGGTCGTTCCACATTCCAAATTGGCGTAAAAGCGTACGCACGTGCTTACGCGAGTAGTAGGAGTCGCTGATCGGTAAATTATATACAATTTTCACCGTGGCACGCCGGATGCGAAACTTATCGTTAGGGAGAGCGCTCGGCCGCGCGGCGCCTCCCCGAGATTCACGAATCCGTGAATTTCGAAAATTCCCGAATTCTAATTATAATTATTTCCATTCCAATCTTATTTTCTCGTATTCAGAGCGCCCAAAATCGTTTGCTGATCAAAAACGGTAAAGTTGTCAACGAGGATGCGATTATCGATACCGATGTCTACATCGAGGATGGAATTATTAAGTGAGTAAAAATTCACCTATTCCATTACTTCCTTTGCCTCTGATTTTTTTTTTTTTTTTTTTTTTTTAATATAAAATAAAAAAAGTAATGCAATACATTTGTAAGTTTATTACGCGCAAAGTGCTTTTCGTCTATAATGAGATACAAGGAGATTAAAAAAAAAAAAAAAAAAAAAAAATCGTTATCAGAGTTCCACTATACGATAAGTACGAAGGTATTTTTTAATTATAGTCTTAGTTACGATTAAATGCGGGAGAACCAATGGAGAAACTGGCGCGATAATCTATGCCGTGGAACGGTCACCGGAAACGACTGGGGACCTTATTTAAGCCCCACATAGCCTCCGTGACTTCTCTCCATTGGCTCTCCCCTGCGGCCAACCCAATGATTTATAATATTGACGAGATTAGCAGCTCGATATTAAATTCCACCCTTCGCCGGCTTACGAGCGCCTTTCTCGCTTTACACACGAGCCATCGGCAGCAATCGAATACTCTTACATTAACTTTTCTTTTCGTTTCTTTTCTCTCATTGTACGCGTGTTTTCCACACGCAACCAATCCCGTTGAATCGACAAAACCGGTCATTTTAATCGCTGAAAAGTGGGGGACGCCTTACAATTTCACAGCATTTTGTTTGGGTTTCTCCCTCGTCGAGTATTAGTCGCGGCGCACCTTTGGAAATACGAGACTCCGCTTAGCGTTACACGATACAGAGTCCCGTCGAACAGAGTTGCGCCGCCACGTTTCTCGCTTCATCGCTGCGCTCTTTATTGCCGCGCAATGGATGAACGAAGAGCGCACGTCGCTTTGAACGTTCGGCTGATTCCTCTTAACGAGAACGATTTAGCGAGGGAAGCGACTCGGCTCGTGTGGCCTACCGACGCGTTTTCATTACTCGGTACCCTTTACTCCAAAAATATTCGTTCCGAGGCTCGTTTCTCGTGTCTCTGCTAAGTCTCGACGATTTTTTCGTCACGAAAGTCTCTCTGAGAACGTAAATTCTTCTTCGATTCTCGATTTCTCGCTGCGAGTCAAATTTTAGGCACTGCGCATGCGCATTGCGCTTTACGCATGCGCACTGCGCATTGCGCATGTATCGCGTAGTTTTTACGCGTTTTTTCTAAGATTCAGCGAAAATGATTTAGCGAGGGAAGCGACTCGGCTCGTGTGGCCTACCGACGCGTTTTCATTACTCGGTACCCTTTACTCTAAAAATATTCGTTCCGAGGCTCGTTTTTCGTGTCTCTGCTAAGTCTCGACGATTTTTTCGTCACGAAAGTCTCTCTGAGAACGTAAATTCTTCTTCGATTCTCGATTTCTCGCTGCGAGTCAAATTTTAGGCACTGCGCATGCGCATTGCGCTTTACGCATGCGCACTGCGCAGTGCGCATGTATCGCGTAGTTTTTACGTGTTTTTTCTAAGATTCAGCGATAATGATTTAGCGAGGGAAGCGACTCGGCTCGTGTGGACTACCGACGCGTTTTCATTACTCGGTACCCTTTACTCTAAAAATATTCGTTCCGAGGCTCGTTTCTCGTGTCTCTGCTAAGTCTCGACGATTTTTTCGTCACGAAAGTCTCTCTGAGAACGTAAATTCTTCTTCGATTCTCGATTTCTCGCTGCGAGTCAAATTTTAGGCACTGCGCATGCGCATTGCGCTTTACGCATGCGCAGTGCGCATTGCGCATGTATCGCGTAGTTTTTACGCGTTTTTTCTAAGATTCAGCGAGAATGATTTAGCGAGGGAAGCGACTCGGCTCGTGTGGCCTACCGACGCGTTTTCATTACT
Organism: Buathra laborator; assembly: GCA_934046635.1. Classification (NCBI taxonomy): domain Eukaryota; kingdom Metazoa; phylum Arthropoda; class Insecta; order Hymenoptera; family Ichneumonidae; genus Buathra; species Buathra laborator. Next base: position 8,909,270 of record OW203902.1, read on the forward strand.
CGGTACCCTTTACTCTAAAAATATTCGTTCCGAGGCTCGTTTCTCGTGTCTCTGCTAAGTCTCGACGATTTTTTCGTCACGAAAGACTTCCTGACAACGTAAATTCTTCTTCGATTCTCGATTTCTCGCTGCGAGTCAAATTTTAGGCACTGCGCATGCGCATTGCGCTTTACGCATGCGCAGTGCGCACTGCGCATGTTTCGCGTAGTTTTTACGCGTTTTTTTTTTCTATTGATGTTTACAGGCAATTGGGACGGAATTTAATTATTCCCGGAGGTACGCGTACGATCGACGCGCGTGGAAAATATGTAATGCCCGGAGGTATCGATCCCCACACACACTTCGAACTCGAGCTCATGGGCGCGACTTCGGTTGATGATTTCTATCAGGGAACGAAGGCGGCTGTCGCCGGTGGTACAACGATGATAATGGACTTCGTGATACCAAAGAAGGGTGAGAGCCTCCTGGAGGCTTACGACAGATACCGCGCGAGCGCCGACGAGAAAGTATGCTGCGACTACGCTCTTCACGTCGCGATCACCAATTGGAGTCCAAAGGTGAGTCTCGCCAATACATCATTTAACTTTCCGCGATGTTTTTTTTTTTTTTTTTTTTTTTTTTTTTTTTTTTTTTTTTTAATGTTAAAATCGCCGCGAGGTTAGGTCGACATTTTTATTCGCGAGATGACAAATGTTCCCGCTGAGCCCCTCGTCGAGTCAATGTAATTTTCTCGTACACTTTATAAACAGAGTTCAACTGACTCTCGGGGGTCATCGCGCCATATGCGAAGTGTGCGTTTCACACGGTCTATATTTCGTTTAGTCACTCGTCCGACGCGCGCGGAGTTACGAAGCTAATTAGAAAAACACGATATCCCGTTGCAACGATCTCCCTGTGCGATTGATAACGCGGAATCGATGATCGTTCGAATCGAACTCGTCTACAGTTTAAGTATCGATAACTGTTTCGTGATGTAATAAAACGCTTTGGAGTGGGTGAGGCGCAACGAGGTCAGCGGAACGCGCGCGGTTTGTCGAGTACTTAATCCGCAAATTCTCCTCTCGAAGCCGTAATCGCGAATAGCCCCCTACAGACGAAGAGTAATACTCGACTTTGATTAACCACAGCGAGGATTCTCCGCGTTGAAAAGTCAGAGAAACGCTCGTGAACCTGAATTTTTTTTTTTTTTTTTTTTTTTCTCCATTTTCCCGCGATGTCGAGAAACGAAAGATATCGTCGCCATTGTTGTTTTTATAATGAAAGTCTCACGTTATGCACCGCTAACAGTCACGTAATTCTCGTTATACGAGAGGTACACATAGGTTTTCGGATGTTTTTATACGCGAAACTGGGTTAACGGGGTAACACGCCTAATCCGGACGCTGCAGCCGGAAATTCGTGTGAATCACTGAACCGCTCGCGCCGCATTGTCGTCGTCCTTGAAATCTACGCGGCGTTTAAATCGTTCGGACATTTGTATTCAATCGATTTTTATTTTCGCGGATCGTTGAACGCGTTCTCTGTTTGTTTGGGGTCATTCAAGGCTATTCGGGTTCTATGAATCGACGATGTACACGAAACATCGAAAGCCGATGCCGCACACGAAAAATTCGGTTCGTTCACTCGTGACGCATTGTTCGCGTAAATATTGAAACTCAATGGCATCGATACCGTTAATGGCAACTGTACCATTTGTGACCATTTTTTTTATTATTATTATTTTCAAATATTTGTTTTTCCAAAATTGCGCGGCGATTCCGGAAGTTTCAAATTTACAGGACGATCGTCGCGATGTTTTTTTATTCGATTAATTTTTTTTTTTTTTTTTACGCGATGTAAAAATGGCACTATGCGAAAAACCTCTCACGCATAGTTACAATATCGACAGTGATTCTTACAAAGTCCCACAAACGATCGGCTTTCTCCTTTTTCTAAACATCGCGTTCTCCCTTTTAACTCAACAACCGTACGCGCGCGCGTTGTAACTGCGATTGCGAATGGAGCAGTTGACGATGTGCGTGTTAGCGAATCGCCCGTGGTAAACTTTTGACCCAAATCACGCGAGCCGTGTCGCGATTATTGCCTCTGAGATCTGTACAGAAAAAAAAAAAAATGCTCCGACGGAGAATCGAAGACAATCCCCCAGCGATAGTCACTTTACGACTCAAAAGAACTGCATTCGCGACCCATAGGTGAAAGAAGAAATGGCCGCACTGGTTCAAGAACACGGAGTAAACAGTTTCAAGTTTTTTATGGCATATCCGGGGCTTTTCATGCTAAGAGATCCGGAGCTGATCGCGGGTTTCGCAGCCTGCAAAAGCCTCGGCGCCGTAGCGATGGTACACGCCGAGAACGGCGATTTGGTAGCCGAGGTGAGCTTTTGATCGATAAATAAACGAAAAGAAACGTTTTCTACATTAGAGACACTGATTTATCGTTGTTTCGGGGGGTTTTTCGTTTTTTTTTTTTTTTTCGCCGCTCTATTATTGCAGAACACGAAGAAACTGCTTGCCGCGGGAGTGACGGGTCCGGAGGGACACGAAATGTCACGTCCCGAAGAAGTCGAAGCGGAAGCCGTAAATAGAGCGTGCGTCATAGCTAACCAGGTATTTCATTGGTGCATCGTGTTTTCTACTCTATTTCATTGCCATAATCGTTTGCCCGATCTATTGCATTGCGACTGAACGCCCGATAGACGCGCTTGAAAAATCATTGTATGTATACACGCCGCGAAGTATTGTACACAAGTAGTTTTCAAAAGATAATAACGCGAAACGAGGACCAGTAAAGAGACACAACGATAAAACCTTTGCCGACAATCGCACGTTCGTGAATTACGACCGGATGCTTCGGAGTCTCGCGAAGTCTTTGAAAATCGCGAACTCCTCGATACCGCAGCTGCAGCAACAGAGTGCCGTAAAACGGAGTGGTCGTCTTCGCGATGCCTCGGGGCGGTAAAAAAAAAAAAAAAAAATCGTCTGCGTACCACAGCGTTCCGCACTTTACGATAAACGCTCTTGAAGTCTCATTGGATAATTTTATAATTGAGGGAAAAAATTAATTGTCGATTTTTACGAAAAATCGATTGTTGCCGATCTCTGGTCCTCGTTTTGCTTATAAATTTTACAGTTTTGATGTTTTCACTTTATTTTTTATTCGGAATCTCTATATTTCGAAAGCATAGAAATGATATGAAAAAAAAAAAAAAAAAAAAAAAAAATCATGAAAATCTCGGAATGTCAAGAAGCTGAACGTTTCGCACGCTTAGGTCGACTGTCCGCTGTACGTAGTGCATGTGATGAGTCGTAGCGCGGCGGATGCGCTCGACGCCGCCCGGAAGCGCGGAGTTTGCGTTTGGGGCGAGACACTGGCCGCTGCTCTCGGTACCGACGGCACCAACTATAGTCACAGCTGTTGGAGACACGCTGCTGGACACGTTCTCAGTCCACCGTTGAGGCCGGACATCGACACTCCGTTCGCCCTCATGAATAAATTAGCCGAGTGAGTTTGATATGCCTCTTTCACCGGGTCAACAACGTATCTTAGGAATTAAAAAAAAAAAAAAAAAAAATTCGTACGAAAGCGATCGATCGATAAATTCAACACCACGGAAAATTCGATCGGCATTTCTCGCGAAGAAACTTAACATCGCGAAAAAAAAAAAATTTCGTCCGAAAGCGGTTCATCGATGAATTCAAGGCCACGGAAACTTCGATCGGCATTTCTCGCGAGGAAACTAAACATCGCGAAAAACAACAAAAAAAATCGTCCGAAAGCGATCGATCGATAAATTCAATGCCACGGAAACTTCGATCGGCATTTGTCGCGAGGAAACTTAACATCGCGAAAAAAAAAAAAAAAATTCGTCCGAAAGCGATCGATCGATAAATTCAATGCCACGGAAACTTCGATCGGCATATTTCGCAAAGAAACTCAACATCGCGAAAAAAAAAAATCGTCCAAAAGCGATCGATCGATGAATTCAACACCCCGAAAAATTCGATCGGTATTTCTCGCGAGGAAACTTAACATCGCCAAAAAAAATAAAATTCGTACGAAAGCGATAGATCGATGAATTCAACGCCACGAAAAATTCGATCGGCTTTTTTCGCGAGTAAAACTTAACATCGCGAAAAAAAAAAAAAAATCCGTACGAAAGTGATCCATCGATGAATTCAACGCTACAAAAAATTCGATCGGCATTTTTCGCGAAAAAACTTAACATCGCGAAAAAAAAAACAAAAATTCGTACACAAGCGATCGATCGATGAATTCACCGTCACGTAGAATTCGATCGGTATATCTCGCGAGAAAACTCAACATCGCGTAATAGACGCAAACGCGTCTCGTTTGTGTCGCTCGGGTATTTTTCCACGGAGTTTCCCACGTGAAAGGGGCTACGAACGAGGAGACGAGGTGATTTTTTTATAGGTCACTGGACAGATACTACATACGTGGGCTATTCTCCTCGTCGTCGGAGCGGTCGCACGCGCGCGCGCCTCGATTTCTCGGCAACTTTGTCGAACGACTCTCGTCGACCACTCGGCGCATAGGTTTTTCTTAACTCTCGAGAGCGACAGATGTTGTCACACAGATTCTCTCGTATTCAATATTACGATCGCATGAAATCGGAGATAAATTTTTTATCATCTCGTCGTTTCAGTTTTCCTTTGCTTTCTCGTTGTATTTTTATTTTGAATGTTTTATTATTATTATCGTCTGAGTCACGAAATCGTCGTGTAGTTGCGGTTTAGCGTAATTGCTGTCTGTATGCATCACAAGTCGTGTAATACGCACGTTATTCAGCACGCGTTCGTCTTTCATGTGAAGCGCACGGTAGACTTTGTAATACACATATGATAATTGCGCGTAGGATGGGGCATTACGTTTGGGCGGATTATTATATTGGGAGGAGGTGTGTCTCGCGTTTAGGTGAATTGCCCATTGTACGTGACCGCCGTAATGAGCAAATCGGCTGCCGACGTGATAAACGCTAAACGTTCGGAAGGAGTCGTTGTGTTCGGCGAGCCGGTCGCTAGTAGCGTCGGAATCGACGGTAGCGATCAATATGGCAAAGACGTCGAAAAAGCAGCACGTCTCGTCACTTGTCCACCTTTGAGACCGGATCCCACGACGCCTGCTTACTTGATAGAGAAGCTTGCCGAGTAAGTATCGAGCGAAGATCGATCCATGGAATTCGAGAAAAAAAAATCTTGTTTTGTTTTTTTTTTTTTTTTTTTTTACGATTAACGATGTTTTAGTTGACTTTGGGACAAAAATTTTATCGAATGGAAATTTTTAGAGGAAAAAAAATATATCGAGATATGTTGTTGCATTTAATTCCTCAATTTTTTATTTTTTCGTTAATAATTACAAAAAAGATCGATCACTGGAATGCGAGAAAAAAATGTCTTGTTTTTTTTTACGGTTAACAATGTTTTAGTTGACTTTGGGACAAAAATTTTATCGGATGGAAATTTTTAGAGGAAAAAAAATACATCGAGATATGTTGTTGCATTTAATTCCTCAATTTTTTATTTTTTCGTGAATAATTACAAAAAAGATCGATCACTGGAATGCGAGAAAAAAATGTCTTGTTTTTTTTTACGGTTAACAATGTTTTAGTTGACTTTGGGACAAAAATTTTATCGAATGGAAATTTTTAGAGGAAAAAAAATACATCGAGATATGTTGTTGCATTTAATTCCTCAATTTTTTATTTTTTCGTGAATAATTACAAAAAAGATCGATCACTGGAATGCGAGAAAAAGTGTCTTGTTTTTTTTTACGGTTAACAATGTTTTAGTTGACTTTGGGACAAAAATTTTATCGAATGGAAATTTTTAGAGGAAAAAAAATACATCGAGATATGTTGTTGCATTTAATTCCTCAATTTTTTATTTTTTCGTGAATAATTACAAAAAAGATCGATCACTGGAATGCGAGAAAAAAATGTCTTGTTTTTTTTTTACGGTTAACAATGTTTTAGTTGACTTTGGGACAAAAATTTTATCGGATGGAAATTTTTAGAGGAAAAAAAATACATCGAGATATGTTGTTGCATTTAATTCCTCAATTTTTTATTTTTTCGTGAATAATTACAAAAAAGATCGATCACTGGAATGCGAGAAAAAAATGTCTTGTTTTTTTTTACGGTTAACAATGTTTTAGTTGACTTTGGGACAAAAATTTTATCGAATGGAAATTTTTAGAGGAAAAAAAATACATCGAGATATGTTGTTGCATTTAATTCCTCAATTTTTTATTTTTTCGTGAATAATTACAAAAAAGATCGATCACTGGAATGCGAAAAAAAAATGTCTTGTTTTTTTTTATGGTTAACAATGTTTTAGTTGACTTTGGGACAAAAATTTTATTGAATGGAAATTTTTAGAGGAAAAAAAATACATCGAGATATGTTGTTGCATTTAATTCCTCAATTTTTTATTTTTTCGTGAATAATTACAAAAAAGATCGATCACTGGAATGCGAGAAAAAAATGTCTTGTTTTTTTTTACGGTTAACAATGTTTTAGTTGACTTTGGGACAAAAATTTTATCGAATGAAAATTTTTAGAGGAAAAAAAATACATCGGGATATGTAGTTGCAATCAATTCTTCAAATGCTTATCTTTTCGTAAATAATTATAAAGAAAATCAACCAATGGAATCCGAGAGAAAAATTCCTTGAATTTTTTTTACGATAAACGATGTTTCACTTTATTTTAGGACGAAAATTTTATCGAAGACATTTTTAGCGAAAAAAAAAAAATCAAAATATGCAATTGGATAAATAATTACAAAGATTTTTTTTTTTTTTTATCCCTTTTATCAAACTTTTTTTAACGATTTTCTTCATCGTAAAACGGCTCGATAACCGAGTATCTTATCTTGTGTATTTTTTCTCGTAGACTACGATAGAAACTTTGATTTTCCAAACTTCCACCCAAAAGTACAAATATTGTTGTCTAAATAAACCAAAAAACTTCGATTTTTTTTACATTGATCGCGAAAAAAAAAAATCCACCGTACTTTTCCCCACTGATCACGAATCCGTCTCTGATTTCACTTACAGATTAAGATTCGATAAGAAAAAAACTCATTACGAAAGAAAATAAATAAAATTATATTTCTCGATTACAATTTTTAAAACCCTTTTCCGTAACGCGCCTCGATGCATCCCTATAGTTATTAATTTTAGATTTCGCGATTTTTCCAGACGTTACGTCTCGTAATACGCATCGAGCGTAACGCTCTATTAGCGCTTCAATGATGCGAAAATAACCGTATAGAGAAGAACGTCGTCTCTCTTTCTTAAGTAAAACAATTTCCGAGAATATTTGAGGGGAATAGACGAGGAGACGACGAGACTAATAATCTCGGAAGGTTATCGAAGTTTCGTGCGAATGTTCGTTCGCGTAATCGATAAACCGCAATCAGCGCATATAACGCGATAACGTTGGTAGAGAGTGAGATTAACAGCCGTAGGCAAGCGGTGGTACGCGCGAACTTTCCCAACATCGCGTTTTTTTCACCGCATCGCCGGTTTTGGCTCTTCAGGCTTTCGATTACCTTAGCGAAGTCTCGTGAGATTTCTCCGTCGAAAACTCGTCTATAGACGTATCTTAACGTCGAGAAATTATCGAATGATTGGTGAACCAACGTTCGCGAATGGGTTCCCGTCGCTCTTCTCTCGAATTGAATATAATTGATGCATCAAAACATCAAAGATAAAGTGTACGCGTACAGGAAGGATGTCATAAGTAACGGAGCGTCAGCTGCCGTGCGCTATTTGCATATGAATTTATATCCATAGATCCGTCGACTTGATATGCTAAACAGAGCGGAGTGTCAACATAAGCGAATCTAAAAGAATATTTGTATAGCGTGAGAGTAGAGCGCGCAAAGGAAAACTGTTTCAATTAAATTTCCGACGTATTAATAACTCTATTATCGTGAAATACATCGCGGAACTGAGATAATTTCACGCGCCGTTCACGACGGATATAAGTTTACAGTCTGATAAACGATGCAGAAAAAATCATCGAAAAGCGTTTCCTAATAATTTCGATTCTCGATATACAATGCTAATACGCTAAATCCGAAATTATTCAGAGACGGACTGCAGGCAACGGGAAGCGACAACTGTACTTTTAACGCCGAACAGAAATCTCTCGGTAAAGACGATTTCTCAAAGATTCCGAACGGAGTCAACGGTGTCGAGGATCGCATGGCAGTTGTCTGGGAGAAAGGCGTTTACGCCGGTATTATGGATCCGTCGAGATTCGTCGCCGTGACGAGTACAAACGCTGCTAAGATCTTTAATTTGTATCCGAGAAAAGGCGTAATTGCTATCGGCTCCGACGCCGACATCGTCGTCTGGGATCCCAACAGGAAGCGAACGATCTCCGCGGAGACTCACGTGCAGGCAGTTGATTTCAACATCTTCGAGGTATTAATTCAATGAAATACCCGAAAAATGGCATTTATAAAGGGGATATTTCTGTAAGGGAAGGAAATTTGTAAAAAAAAAAAAAAAAAAAAACATCGAAAAAAAAAAAAAATGCTAAAAGACGAAAAAATGAAAAACTCCGAAGCCGATACGATAATTCGAATCTTTCGCTCAGGGAATGGAAGTTCACGGTGTCCCGGAGTACGTAGTCGTCAACGGGAGAGTCTGCGTCGACGATTGCGACCTAAAAGTCGTTCACGGATACGGAAGATTCGTCGAGACGCCGGTTTATCCATCTCACGTTTACGATTTGGTCGAAGATCGAGAAAAAGTACGATAACGCGACGCACGCGACTCAATTATGAAAAATATACAATAAAGAAACTTCCAATTACTCCGTTGATTATTATTTTCTCAGAGACCCCGCGGCGTCGCGAGAACCGGAGCGGATGCAAAGCGATACGCCGACGAGGACGCGGCAATCGCGAAGGCGCGAGAAGCGGCGAGAGCCGCAGCGGCGACGCGAGTAAATCAGACGAATGGCACTCACGAGATTCATCACAAACCAAAATTGCCGCAAGTATCTTGCGTCCCAACGCTCCCAGAATCCGCAGTGGTAACTCCGTCGGCAAAGGGTCCGCGTCTCGAGGGCCAAAGGAATCTTCAGGACTCAACTTTCTCTATCAGCGGTGAGTCGCCGTTTCTTACCTTTTCTTCGTCTTAAAAGGCAAATACATCGCGCGGGAAGGGTTTTCAACTGTAACAATGGGGTTTTTTCTTTATTTGCATTACAGAGGATGTCGACGAGGCGCGACGGGCGTGCATTCGCGTGAACAATCCCCCGGGTGGTCGGAGCGCCGGAGGTTTTTGGTAATTTAGCCGAGTAAAGGGGGTCTACGCTTTGCGCGGGATAACAAGTAATCTGTAATGAAAAAAATCGAAAAAAAAAAAAAAAAAAAAGAGATCGCGCCTCCGCCCCCATGAAAAATCACCCCTAATCCCCCCGATCCCCTCTGCTGAAAAAAATCCTCCCGGTGTTTCCCGTGGGATTAGATTTCCGCTTTTAATATTTCGCTAATCACCAAATATTAATGTTATAAGTTATTTTTCATCGTTCATCATTGTTCAAATCGATAAAGGTCTGGCTCTACCAAGGAGGATTCGGAGTCCAATCGCGAATAGAGAAACCCCCGCGTTCAAGGAACGTCCGTGTCGCGTCGTGTCTTATATTCGCTTCTCGCGATCTTTCTCTCGGCTTTCGCGTAACCTATTCGAGTTTAAACGACACTCGAGGCTTCGCCGAGGCTTTCCGACGTTTTCAAATCCGTCGAATTGTATTCCAAAAAAAAAAAAAAAAAAAAAAAAAAAAAAAAAAAAAAAAAAAAAAAAAAAAAAATTCGAAGAGAGAAACTTTACGACGGGTAACACACATCGGAAGAACGAAAAAAAAGGACAAAAACCTCGTAAAGGTGCTTGGGAACAAACAATACTTAAAAAAAAAATGATAATACGAAGCCACGTCGGGTTTTTAACGATTTCGTTGTTAATTTTCATTAAACTATTAATGAAGAGACACATACGTAGTGCTTAAGCGGAGTGAACCATTGTCATCGCATATTTGATCGACACATACATAACATTGACGTACATTCACGAATCGTTGTTATTTTATTTAGACAATTATTATTATTATTATTATTTTTTTTTTTTTTTTTTTTTCGTAACACGAAGAACATTAAGGAGGCTGCAACACTATACACGAGAAATAATAAAGATATAAAAAAAAAAAAAAAAAAAAAAAAAAATGAAATATAGTTAACATTTTAACGGTAGCGTGTTGATCGCACGCTTAAGGATCGTAAAATAATGAATTATTACCAAGATATATAATTGTATTAATTAAAGAGTAAATTAACGGATAGGGTATGTTTATACATATGAAAAAATGAATAATGCGTGAGGCGTCAATTTATGGTATGTGCGCAACGCGAGTTTCTCTCGTAGACCCACTATCGCGCGGTGGCGGCGTACGCGTATCTCTATTGATCTCGTGCGCTATTAAAATTACCGCGACACACGACAAACGACTAGAAAGATGTTACAATTGAAGACATTGATAACGGAACGCGACGCACAATAAAAAAAAAAAAAAAAAAAAAAAAAAAAAATTGATTTACCGACGTAAATATGCCGCAAACCGAAAAGTGTATTCGCCTAAGCCTTAGATATCGATTATTATAAGTTGCGCGTGAGCCCATCGAAGATATATTTGTAACGTTATTGACATGAAACACTCACTATATTTGATCTCCGATCGACATTGAGATATATTGTTAAACGCGTACGACGTATATATATATACGTATTCGCGTATCTACCTGTCTGCGTGGTACGACAGCACTACGATGTCGGTAATGCAGAGTGATTTAGAATCAAACGAATATCGTCGTCGAAACGTTAAAAATCGATAAGCAACGGAGTCGTTTGCGTAAAATTGCGAAACGCGAGTGAAAAAATCAATTTTTTTGCTTTTTGCAATAAATACGAACGAAAAATACGCTTTTCGCGAAAAGCACTTTTTTCGCGTTTTTTTCGGTACGATTCTTTTTTACTCTGCAATTAATCGTAATTTCGATTGTTCTCAGTGTCGAAAGTGAGCCGATTATTGATTTTTTAAATGAAAAAAAAAGAAAACAAAAACTGTTTTTTAGATAAACGTGGTGAGGTCGGTACAGTAGCGCGTCACGTTCGTCGGTTAACTTTTTGTTATATACGAATTTTATGGACGATAAATCCGAAAAAACGTTTGGGTAATACCACGATAAATGTTATAACGATAATTGGACACTCAGTGCACGGATATTACAGCAATATATCGATAATCGGACAAAGTCCAACAATAATTTCTTTTCGCGAAATCACGTAAATATTATTATTATTCGTTTTTTTTTTTTTTTTTTTTTTTTTTTTTTTTTTCTACGACTCATATTGGTCGGACTACCGGTCACACATACAGACGAGAGAATTTAATATATTTCTCTTACCATTTTTTTTTTTTTTTTTTTTTTTTCAACCACCGATAGTAGAGAGATAAATTCTCCATCGTTCCATCTGTTCGCGTATAAATAATAAAGAAATCTCGATAATACGAGATTTTACAGATATAAGATAAAAAAAGCGGACAGTGCACTGTTTGACGTTGAGACCGCGGAAAATGCCTGAAAATTAATAATCCGAAGGCCTACCAGCATTTCGAGTCGAAGAGAATTTGTAAATCGCGTCGCAAATTTTTTACCGAATCGCCGATAAATTTTTCAAAATCTACGATTTTAGAGCAGAAATTTTTTGATAGACGATTTAAAAAGGAAAATAATAGCGAATATCGCGAGCGAAGGCTGACAGGATTCTCGATGAGAATCGCGGAGCAGCCAAGAATTTTTAACTATCGACATATCGATCGAAAACGCGTTTACAAATTTTTTTTTTTTTTTCACGAAAGCGACGAAAAAATCTCGTGGATGATGATGATGATGATGATGATTATGACGATGGCAAAGGTCTCGCGGACAGTGACTGTTCGCTGAACGTATTCGTATGCGTTGTCAGTCAGGTAGTTCTGCAAAGCGACATCCATGACTGGCAGTCACTGTGGGTATTCTACTCCAAGAACGTATATCAAACATTATAATAGTTCCCTCGCTGTACCGTAATTAACATCCTCGTGACTCCCACACGTCCTTTTTCTACCAAATTTTTGTAACAAACAAAAAAAAAAAAAAATTAAAAAAAAAAGAGAAAAAAAACTCCTCAGACTCGTCTAGAAATACTTCGATCTTCGTAACGACATTTGCCGCATTTTATACGAACCGCTAGCGAAATGAATGACGCTGATTGATGCACCAATGATGATAGCTGTTCGAAGATGACGCATAGTTTAAAATAATAACCGAAAAAAAAAAAAAAAAAAAAAAAAAAAAATGCAAAAAAGATCGATGCGCGACGAACGATGTACGATGAACGATGTAATGACGATTTGGTATCCGTGTACTCAGATTCTCTCGATATCTTCAGAAATTTCCCGCATGTTTTTTCTACTGTAATCCGCAAAACGTCTTATCACGCCGATAATAAACAAAAAACCAACAAAAACAAAAAAAATATATATATATATAAATATATATATATATAACACAAAAGATACGTTGAACTAATCGTAAATGTGTTCACGATATATGCGACGATGCGTAGACGATATATGTGACGAAAGAATGCGTAGAGATGATAAACATAAGAATGATACGAAACTATAGTATCTATTTATGTCTGTTACAATGTATAATGTGATCGCTTTAAATAAATATTATATATATAACGTAACAACAACAAAAAAACAATACAATAACAAAATGGTCGTATAACGATTGAAATCTATACGAAAGTTAATTAAATCTTTAAGGAGTATATATATATAAAGAGATCTAATCGATCAAAGAGATCTGCGAGATCAAGGAAATCGGAATGTTTTACATATATATATATCGGTTGGCAGGCCTCGGTAGCGCTTTTATCGACATTAATATCTCTTAATCACAGGAATAGGGAATAGGAACAAATGGAACAACAGCGGCCATTTTGTTTAATCGTCTTCCACCTCCTCATCGACATCGAATTCGACTTTGCGACGCGCTTTTTCGAGAATAGTCTTCAATTCGCTGGATCTGGTGGTTTGATATCCCGAAGCATTTCTCGAGAGCGTAATCTGCCCGTCGAGACGGCGTCCGTCGGTCAAACCGCAGTGTTGTTCGAGTTGTCGTTTCGTAAGATTGAACAAATCCGCGCCGGTCATTCCGCGGAATTGGCGGCAAATTCGATCGGAGAATCCTTTGTTTTCCAACCAAATTTGAACCTCTCGAGGCGACGAATGCTGATCAACGAAAGTTTCCGAAGGTTTTACGACTTCGGAGTTTCGTTTCTTGTCGCGGAACATCGTTAAGACGTATTTCAGCTCTTCCTGCATCTGATCTTGCGTACTGGTAGTACTGGCAGTGCTGGTGGCGCTAGTAGCGCTTTCGGCCAATGATTTGGTACTTTTCGCGGTTCCGGTTCTGCTGAACTTCGATGCAGAGATGCAGGAACTCGGGGATGTTGCGAGAAGTATCGGCAGAGTTGGGGGAGGAGGAGGCGGCGGTGGAGGGCGCGAATCGCCACTGGATGCGCGGGAAGATCGGTCGGTAGACTTTCCGGAGGATTTTTCAGTGGAACCGCTTGCGGATTTGTCGGTGGAACCGCCGGTGGGTTTGTCAGTGGATCCGCCAGTGGAACCGCCCGTGGAACTTCCATTGGTACCGCCATTCGAACCGCCAGTGGAACCGCCAGAGGATCCGCCATTGGAACCGCCCGTGGAACTGCCATTGGAATTGCCATTCGAACCGCCAGTGGAACCGCCGGTCGATCCGCCTCTGGATCCGCCCGTGGAACCGCCAGTGGAACCGCCAGTGCATTTGCTAATGGCGCCGCCGACAGATTTGCTGATGGCGCCACTGAAGGATTTGCTAATCGCGCCACCAGTCGATTTTTTAATGGCGCTGCCGTTCGTTTTTCTAATTGCAGCGCCAGTGGAACCGCCAGTAGAGGCGCCAGCAGCGCTCATTGATGTTTTGGAACTTTCGGAAGCACCGGAAGAGCAGTCGGGATCCTTGATGATTGATGCAACAGATACTGATGTTGAAATTCTGCGACCGGACTGAGGACTCGCAGGAATCGACGACGATGATGAGGATGTTGACGGCACATCTTCTTTGTTTACTTCGCTGGATGCGCTCGATACGCTGGAACCTTATAGTTAAATTGATTATCACATAACGAATCGAATTAGTGAGCGTTAAGGTGGTTAAAAAAAAACGCTAATTTTTTTCGTCAAGTGAGTCATTGAAATTATTGTATTTTTTCATAAAAAACTGAATGCCTCTTAAATAGGAAGAGTGTTGGAAAATGTTTACTACTATTGACTTTGAAATTTCGGAAAAATACAGTTTTCGATGTTTTAAAAATGCAGGGATTCGGCTGCTCTTCGCAATTTATTTTCCTTGTGGCAAAAAAAAAAAATAAAAAATTATAAAAGCGAACGACGATGTTTTTTTACCACTGCCCCATGGATATTGATACTTTAAAAGACGCAAAAATGCATTCGTAGAAATTTAAAAATAACGTTCCTCGTCGCGCTAAAAAAATCGGATTTTGCAATACGTTATTTTTAAGAATGAAAGGAAAATATATTTCAATTTATAAGAATTCGTATTCCGCTTCCAATAAAATTTCACCCCCAATGAAGTGATCAACAAAATTCTATTGATTTTCGATTTTCCACAATTTTTTTTTTTTCTCTGAAAGCTAAAAATCGACGAGCAGCCGAATATCTCCGTTTCAAATACATCGAAATTTTTTTTTTTTTTTTTTTTTCATCGATAGCAACAGTCGTAAATATTTTCCTATAGACCCCCAACTCTTGAAAAAATGATTTTTTTTTCTAAAATAGTCAAATAATCTAATTAAAAAATTAAATAAAAAAAAAAAAACGTTTTTTTTTACCACCGTAGTGACTATATCTGAATTTGACAATACATTCCCACGTGCAGTTCCGACACCCATGCATAAAAATCCTTCGCAATAACTTACCGTACATAACGTATAACAAATGTACCGGTTTTTTATTTCATCCCCGTGAAGCCTGGTTTCGTGGCAAAACATTGAAGCGATATATAGTGAAAGCGGCAAAAAGTTGGAAAAAAATGATTTTTTCCCTTCCAATAAATTTTCAATAAAATAGATATATGTTCGCTCGCGTAAAAGAGAGAGAACACGGACGATGCACGAGCCACAAGCCTTCATACAAAAAAAATGACATACACATAGAGATATTTATAGATATAGATATATATGTATATATATAGTATATAACCGCAGGCGTACATATAATATTCAAATAGTTGTGTTTATTAATTAGAGATTTACATAAATTACAATACAATGAAATACTGGACGGATTGTATTCTGAACCCGCGGAGAAAACAGGTGGAGAAAGAAAATTGCGTAAACGTGGAACGACGACGAGAGGGTAAAACAGCGACAGAGAGAAACGAGAGGAGTCCGAGAAATAAAATTAAATTAATTATTTCCAGCGAAGTAACAATATATTTATATAAAAAGAAGAGACACATAAAAAAACGCACATGCGAAAAAATTTCTGCCGTTTTTTTTTTTTTTTTTTTTTTTTTTTTTTTTTTTTTTTTTCCTTCGCCTCCGCGTAATGAGAAACGTTCGGAAAATGTTTATCCGTTCGATAATCGTTTTACCGAATGTACACAGAACACTATGAGAAATCGCGACGATTTCGTAACAACGATTATTGACTCCTTTGCGCTTCTCTCTCTCTCTCTCTCCTCTCTCTGTCTCTCTCTATCGCGACCTATACGCCTACTATTCGACCGTTTTATTGTATAATTTACTCTCGACACGCAAAAGTCCGAAGACACGCATCGAGACTCTCGCGAGCCATTGAAGTATCTCGCGATTGTTTCGTGGCGTGTGAAAGAAGATAAGAAGAAACTTTGAAGATCCGCGATAGTGCAGCAATGTCGCTTCTCCTCGGACAACCGAATCCATTTTTTCTCATTTTTTTTTTTTTTTTTTTTTTTTTCCGCAATATCTCTTTTTTTTTTTTTGTATTTTGTACAAACTATCCGTAAAAATATGATTCAACGTGACACAACAGTTATACAAAGACACACACATTAGCCCCACACAGAGGACAGAGGACAAAAAAAAAAACAATTGCTAAAAAATAATTATAATAAACTTATTTATATTATGAATTAATAGTCTAAACGCAGAATTCATTTTTACGCGAATATAATTTCAGTGGCATATATCGTTTATATGTTCATTATTTCGCGTGCGTTATGATTTTTTTTTTTTTTTTTTTACGCGAAAATTCCTCGCCCCGCGCGCAGAGGAAACGCCGGTTAATCAATTCGTTTTACAATCTAAAATTTGGTTAGTCGATAAATACATGACTTACGACGACAGTTATATATATCGATATACGACCTCGAGAATCGATTGTCACGCGAGCGATAACTCCGAATCGAGGAAAATGGGACTTTAAAACGCTTTTTTTTGCTTTTTTTTTTTTCTTTTGTCGAAAAAATACACTAATTACTTAACGATAAATTGATAGAATAAAAAAAAAAAAAACGTACGAATCCACGATTTGTTTGGTGCGGAATAAATTATTTGCCCGTGTCTCGGGAGCTCGTGGCGTTCGCATCGTTCGCTCCAAAATCGAAAAAAAAAAAAAAAAAAAAAAAAATCGACGATTTCGTTTCTCGTATATTTCCCGACGAAATAAACGAAACAAAAGTTGTTTTCTTCGTACTTTTTTCGTAAACTTTTGTCCCGAAGGACGCGCGGAGGAGAGATACGAACGAAACGGCTCAAGGTACCCGAATGGCCACTTTCTAAAATGGTCTCATCGTCCGAATGAGAATCGAAACGACGAGATTCTCTACTCAATAATTAATATCAATAAAATTTCAGATCTGTGCGCCGCGTAGACTTCGCGCTAATTCTAGAGATGGTAATTGCTCAGTCGTAAGCGATTTATTAATATTCGCATATCTCTGTTATTGTTTTTTTTTTTCTCTCTCTATGTACACGTAAACGTAAAAAAGTTAATAAAACACCGGCGCGTTCGATCTTTTTTCCCGTCAATAATAAAAAAAAAAAATCAAAAAAAAAAAAAAAAACAAAAAAAAAATCGCGCCGATCTCGAGTATTAATTAAATTCGTTAAAAAACAATTTTCTTTTTTTAAATTTTTAATCATAACATCTCGTAATCGCGCGGCACTCCTGCGTCCGATCCTTCGTTTTAAAAATATCGAAATTCACCTTTTTTTCCGAGACGCTCCTTGCGCACCCAATCAGCCGGAGCGGGTGGTGGAATAGCGTGAGGCCTGTGAGCGGCTTCCGGTCCGGGACTAGTGCTCGTACCTTCGATCTCCGAATCCTAAAAAAAAAAAAAAAAAAAAAAAAAGAAAAAAAAATTAAATAAAAATCATCAATGCGTAGAAAATTCTTCGCGGCAACTCCCGCTTCGCCGCAATCGTCTCCAACGCAACAATTGTTCTTTCGTAATCCGATAATAGACATCGAGTGTAATGCGTCACCCGACGACTCATTGTCTATTGTATATCTCATTCCGAGAAAACGCTTATTACTCCTCTCGCTATACATATATATATATATATATATACATATATATATCAAAAGTTTCGTTAAAAATCCGCATTTGCTCACCTCGTAATTGTATCCGTGTCCCTGTCGTTGATATCTGCTTGCGTAAAGCGGATTGTTAAAGACGTCGTTGTCAGCAGCGTGCGAAGTATTATGCGGCGTCACGATGGTGTGCGGCACATGAGCGACTTGACCCCTCGAGTTTCGCGCTTTCCACCACTTCCTGCTGTCGTCAAGAATCTCAAGATACTCCCCGCGAACGACGGTCAATTCTTTGTCGTTATTCGCCGTTCGCGGATAAGTTACTTGAACGATTTTCACCTGACGACCCAAAAGATCGTCAAGAAACGCTTCTTGCGCGCGATCGAGTCCCGCCGCTCCTCGGGGACCTCTTTCGATCGAATCCACGGAAATATCGCTATGCGCGCGGGTCTGATCGGCGCGTTCTCTTTCCTCGCGAGCGTAGAGCTCCGATCCCGGACCGTAATTTCTATCGAAGTACTCGTTGCCGCGATCTTCTCTCGTCTCGTATTCCAGATAATCGCTACTGTAGTGCGACTCTTCGGCTTCTCTGTGGCCGTAGTAAGGGTCGTTCTGCGGCTCCGGAATCTCATCCCTCTTCTGTTTGTCCGCGTTGAGCAGCGAGGCGAGGTGATCGTTGTCCCGATGGTCCTCAGGGATCGGATACTCCGGCGACCAACCGTCCATGAAGATCGGATGGTACGACGGCACATGACCCTTCCATTGGTCTCGAGGGACGAGCCATGTGTCTCCGAGCGAATGCCATAACTCCGTTTCTTTACTCGTAACGCAATGAATCAATAGATTAACAGCTTCGCGAGTTAAAAGCGGAGATAAGACTTTGCTCGGTAAGTTTGGATCGTAATTAGTGTCGTGCGATGCATCGACGATAAGGGCCAATGGAGTGAACAGGAAATGAACGAGTTCCGGCGCATTGGGATCGTGTATATGCGCCTTAAGTTTCGCAAGAAGATTAAACGACAATTTAAACTTCTGAAATATATCGATAAACTCCATTTCCGGCGGTGGTTTAGCCCTCATCGTCAGCATGCCGTCGCCGAGATTTCGCTTTTTAGACTTGCTGTTCCGTCGTCGACGTTCCAATTCCCTCGAAGCCGCCGCGGCGTGCTGTAGACGCGCTATAAATTTTTCTATATCATCGAAGCAATGATTCAACACCGTTACGTCGCGTTCGTATTTTTCCGACGATGTTGACGAAGCCTCGTCGTTGTTTTCTTCCCTCGACATGTCGTTCGCGCCGTCGACTGAAAAAATTTCCCAAGAATTCCATTAAACGGCATACGCGATGGTAAAAAAAGTTAAAGGTCCTTCGATATTCGAGAAATATTGTCGTCTTATTTTAATAGTCGTGTAAAATTCACGAGGCGTCTTAAAAAATTCCAAGGCATACGTACGATGAAACATCGCGCGTCTCTCACGACGATCCAATGGCATTGGCGATAAGTGCGTGTCGATGGAATTATGATCAATAAAATGAGAGGAAGTTGAAGAAAGAAAGGAAAAGAAGATGAAAAAAGGAAGAAAACTTACTGTTCGCCGCGTTGAAAGCGGAAACTTGTTCGCGAACGTTGACGCCGTTCAGCGGCGGTTCCGGTGGCGGCAAAGCCGGAGGCGGCGGTATCTGACCTCTCGGACCTCGCGGCGAACCTCCCGGTACCAGTTTACCGATTTGCAGCATCTTAAGATCCTCGACGAGATCCTGAGCCGAAACGCTCTGACATTGGAAGATATGCATCTCCGCGCGTTGACCGGAACCGCTATCGTCGGCGACGGTGAAGACCAGAATATTGTTATACATTTCCATCGGATCGCGCGATGTAAATGCCGTCGGTTCCTGAATTAACGTCGACGGAAATCTCTCCATCACCGCCTGTAAGAAAACGAGTTAAATTTCTATCGGCGGTAAAACCGGAAGAAGTTTAACTAACGTTGACTAACCCCCGTCTCGTTGTCCATTATTAATACCCAATTTCTCTCGAGACGCAGCTGCATTTTTTGACTCCATATTCCGTTGCTTTTCTCTAATTGCAATAAACGTCTCATACCGTCGGCGGGATAAACTATTCCCGTTTCTTTCGTCACCGTAAAGGTCGCCAAGTGTTCCATTATGTAAGTCGGTTCGGAATTATTAGCATTGCTGCTATGTCCGCCCGTAGTGTTCAGGCTGTCGCCTGGACCACCATCTGAATTTCACGGTTATTAAGTTAACTAAACAATTAACCTTTTTATATTCGATTATCGACGCGCGCGCTGATAGTTTATAATTCGTTTACCTTTAGCGTACCGAGCGGAGGGACCGTGTCCGCTGCTGTAGTAAGGCATTGCGCCGGCCGCTGGTTGCAACTGCAACAAAGAAAATCAAATAAAAATTCCCTTTTAGCGATACGCCGAACATCGCGGAAAAAAAAAAAAACAAAAAAAAAAAAAAAACAAAAAAAAGATCGCGACGCCGGTCATCGTTCACTCGCGTTGAATCAAAAGGCAATATTATATCTTCATAAATGGCAATGCTTCGGACAAATATATACTTGCGAGTCGTGTCGTATCCGGCCGTTCAACGACCGCCGTATATACCTTTACTCGCCGTACTTGGAGACAAGAAAGTTAACAACTGTACGTACTGTACGGGGTATAGAGTGTTATATATATATAGCTAACATCGTTGCACGACAACGCCAGCGGTGAAATGAAATTCCTATCGTCCTAATTCAGTTTTCTCAACCTGTGCGTTGGAAATTCCACTTGCATAGCCACCGCGCCGATCGCTGTCCGTCAACGAAAAAATTTTCTTTTCACGCGAAATATTTCGCGGGGGGAGAAAATTGGATAATAATAATGATATATACGAGAATAGTAGACGAGAGTTCAACGTAACTCGACGACCGATCGAAGACGATGTACTATTGCTTATTTCAATACTTTCATCAATATGTCCACTCGAGCGACAGGATTGCATGATGAAAGGTAAAAAAAAAAAAAAAATCAATCGCCGATACCGTATGTATACTACTATCACGCAACCGGTAACGGGTAACGGGACATGGAAATTATTTTTCAAAGGTCGATGATGGCGCTATTAAATTTCATACGACGAGTGTTCATCGTTATTATAATGCCGAATGATCGTTTAGCAAACACACGTTGAGGATAATTTGAGGTCCTCGAATTTATCGATCGCGGAGTAAATTGCAATTAGTTCGTTACTAATTGAAAATCGCCCGGCCGATTCTCTCTCTCTCTCTCTCTCTCTCTCTCTCTCTCTCTCTCTCTCTCTGCATATGAAAGGCCGAGTCGACCCAACGAAATGTCAACTTCCGCTCCAATATCCCCGGAACTGCCGAAGGTTATATCGACGAACTCCCGACAAGCGAAATCACGCAATATTCGCAATAACGGATGCGGACCACTTATCGCATCCGTTCAAACAGTTATTAAATCATCATTATCAAGATCAATAGTGTACCACATCGGCATAGTGAGTGATTATTATCGCGTCCGAGAGATAACAGGATTTTATCGTTATGTTATACGAATAAATGGACTTTAAAGGACAATACAAATAAATCGAAAGCCGCGAAGATTATTACGATTTGTTCCCATTACCTACATATTGTTCCGTAGGACACAAATGTTGATTTCTCGTCGACAAAATCGTGTGACTAATCTTGCAACCTACTTTACCGTTCACGAGAACCTCCCCCATCGACGAGGAGTTCAATCAACAAGTTCTTCGGAATTTTCAAAAACATAAATACGAGGATATCGATAGCCTCGACTCGCTTATCGAAGAAGTAGAAGTGTTTTCACCAGCTTTGCTTTTATTAATTAAAATCACCGATACGACCTTCGATGATCCACGTAGCTGTGTTCCCGGGCCCCGGCGAGCGCCAAGGGGAAAGTGGGGCAATATGAACCACTTTTTAGCAATTCAGAGAATTTTACCGATATAAATAACATTTTTTCACCACTTTTCAACGCAAAAAATAAATTCGTCACTTCGCCTCGGGATATTACGATGAAAAAAATATTCTCTTGAAAATAACGAGAAAAACAAATATTCTCGTTAAAAAAATATACATTTTCTCGGAATAAAAATAATGGAAGTCATTTTTAATGGACACTTGTCGAAATGTCGTTTTTATTTGTCTGCATTCCTATTTTTTTTATATGGGTCCATTTTAGCTGCGAATAAATATTCCGTTGAATTTCGTTAAACATCGTTATCGATATTTTTTTGGAAAATAATCGACAGGCATAAATAATGGTTATGAATTTTGAAAATCGAAGCAAAATTCGAGTCAAAATTTAAATCGCGCGACTGTCCCATTTTGCCCCTTTAGTCGAATGAACGCAAACACACGAGGAATCATTCATCGTCTTTGCCGACGAGAGGCACGTTCGACTTTCTATCCGGAGAGGGACGATCAATCATCACCGCGAGACTCACAAACACTTCGAGACAAAACGCTCGTCGGTGAAACTTTATCGGCACGAATCTCGCGGGTGTCCCCTCTTTCATTCTCTATTCTCATTGCAATTTATAGAACGCCGCATTATTAAATTCGCGTCAGTTGCATTTACGTTCGTTGATATTTTTTTTGCTACGCATATAAAACGCTTTACGAGAAGCTCTTTCGATACCGCTATCCTTCGTACGCATATATATATATGTATACACAGCTTTTCGAATATATACGCTTAGCGTATCTTGCTTCGTTGATCTCCGAGACTAACGGCCAGTGAACTGACTTCCTCGAGTTATAACGGAATAAACGAGAGACGAGAGGGAGACGAAAGAAATTATCTCCTTTTGCTCGTATCAAGAGCAACGCGCATACATCGATCGCCGTTGCGGGCAATTAATAATATTGCGGAACGACCCCCGGGAAGAGGGAGGGTGGGGAGGAACGATAGCCTCGACTTCGAACGGCAATTTCAGAGAAGGAAAACGAGTTTTTCCGGGTAACTCCGCGGTTACGTGGAAGGAAAGGGTTAATCATAATTTGGCTATTTATAGCGAACTCCGCCGGTAACGGAGTTTCTTATCAAAGAAAGGGTAATCAAGCGATTCGATGCAAAAGCGAATGGAAGGGGGAAATCGGGGTAAACAATAGCGGAAGAGACTTGTCGCGCGCACAGTGGTTTCTTGAAAGAAACTGTCGTGTGACAACTCCGATATAAAGCTATCGACAACTAAACGACGTCCCAGCTGTTTGCTTTCTCGATCAAGTTTGGAATTCTCATTATCGCTCGCGCAGTATATAATCTCCGCTGCCGTCTGCATGAGACCTCGAGCATTGCTTTCACTGCCCCGTCGTCTCCGACTTTGCGTACACATTATATCAATCCATTTTTTTTTCTTCGCTTTTTTTTTTCGAAGTTTTCATGTTAAGGCGATCAGAATGTTCGAAGCTTTCGAGAATCGCGTTTGGAAAAATGTCCGAAATGCGTGTTGTGAAAACACACGATTGCTGCCGCAAATTTTGAGCGATCGAGATAAAAATTTATACACGCATCGAGTGACTACTGAGGATATTTGGTTTCAAATTTCTTCCAAATCGGTAAAGAGATTCAAAAGTTATAAATGTTTTTGTTATTGGTAAAAAAATTTTATTACTCACGAAGCTTCCTGCGTTCGAAAGCCAAAAAATTACGAAACATGAAAAATTTTATTTTTTAGTGTTTTTTTTTGCATCTCTAAAATTATGGACTCAAAAATTATCAGATCCAAATTCTGACCAATCATCGTGTTTTTTTTTTTTTTTTTTTTATTTACGTATTTTTTTGTGTCATCGCGATAACTTTTTTTTTTTTTTTTTTCATACAAATCTCCAGTCACTCGAAGACCGTTGGAATGTTTGATTCGGTAGCAAAGGTGTCGATAGAACGGTGTATATTCTCTTGAGAATACACGAGATAACAAATGTTCACAGTAAAACGCGGAGAATTCTCTCACAAGGTTTCGAGAAGAGAGAAAGGCGCACAGATATATGGGTGTGCATCGAGTACCTCGACAAGCTATATTACGATACGATAGATCGCGAGGGTAAAGCTTGTATATGGATATGAGGTATGAATGCCTCCGGCAAAACTGGTGCGTAGTTTTGATGGCCACGAGGAGGAGACTACGGAGTACACGAAGGATTTTCGTAGAACGCCGAATTCCGGATTCCGGATTGTCTTGAATCGCTCACCCGTGACACAACCGTGGGATCTACGCCCGCGCGCAAGGATCTACGACGATCTTGCGACTGTAGTAAAAGTAACCGTGGAGCCTTCTCCCCCTCCCCCCCCGTCGTTACTATTATTATAGTCTTGTAAATGACTCCGTAAGCCTCCCGTTGATCGAGAGCTCAGACGGATCGTAAAGCTTTGTATCGCGATATAAATGCGCGCGCAGTACTAATGATTGTCACGAAGCGAAGTCTAACGCTGATTGCACCCTCTCTCTCCCCTTTAACTATTTCTTTCCCACTTTGATACACATTTCCCGACCCTACTAATGGAGAGTCACCGTCGCACGTGAGAATTTTTAATTTCGTATAGATAAGTTTGCATTGCGGTAATTGCCGTCGGGGATTACCTGCGCTGCGCAGACGACGATGAAAAGTCGCATAGTTCGCGCATATAGTGGAATATATATATATATACGTTAGAATAGGATTCCGTTACAAGTGTATTACCGATCCCTGACGTTCCACGCATTCCACGATTACGTGGAGCTGTTATACGCTTCATCTTTCTCTTTCACGTTGGTTCGCACCCACCGATCGCCTCGGACTTTCCAATGCGAAATCATCGGTGATCGGTGACCCATAAAACCGATGCGACACACCTACTTTTCGTTCAGACTACTCTACTCCTCTCGTAATATAATATGCAAGTAATTAATATTCAATAACGAAGAAACAAGTTGGGGTCGAGCGCTAAATTAGCAATTAATAGTTTTGGACGAAGTTTTGGCAGTTCTGATAGGCTGACGGCCAATTATTGCATGTGAAGGCTATGCGGTTTAACCATTACTCTGCCATCGACAGTGTTCCGTTAGTAAGTCGAACGTAATTATATTCCTCAATTACCGATAAAAAAAAATTAAAAAAATAAAAAAATGCAGATTTCTCCGAAGTCTCTCACGCGGTGATACGCGAGAAAATTTATTATATTTTAATACAGTTTCGTTCGCTTCTATAACACGTGAACTTCGGAAAAATTAAATACACCGTTGCGAAATGTATCGATGTTATATCGGAAAATGGCACTAATTTGCGAAGCTCTCTACAGTGTTGCGAGATATTATGGCGCGCATCAGCTGCGATTTTTTTTTTTTTTTTTCGAGATCATTACGAATCCCGTTGAGAAGCGCAGCAGTTATCATAGGTCGATATACAGGGATACAATTTTTTTAGTACTTCATACCGCATTTGCTATTAGTCGTTTTGTTTGTTCGCTAAATTTATTCAGATTTCTTCCGCGGATCTCGCGCGGTGATGATACCCGAGAAAATTTAATATATTTTAATACAGTTTCGTTCGCATCTATAACACGAGAATTTCGTAAAAATTAGATACACCGTTGCGAAAAGTATCGATGTTTTATCGGAAAATGGCACTAATTTGCGGAGCTCTCTACAGTGTTGCGAGATATTATGACGCGCATCAGTCGCGGATTTTTTTTTTTTTTTTTTCGAGATTATTACATATCCCGCTGAAAAGCGCAGCAGTTATCATAGGTCGATATGCAGGGATACAATTTTTTTAGTATTTCATACCGTATTTGCTATTAGCAGTTTTGTTTGTTCGCTAAATTTATTCAGATTTCATCGGCGAATCTCTCGCCCAGCCGCGCGATGTTATCTGGGAAATCAATGCTATTTTGCAATGCATATTACGAAATAACATTAATTGCAAATGGCAGCGCATCCCTTTTATTTTTTTAGTGTATTAAAAAAAAAAAAAAAAAAAATCTTTGACTCCCAGAACTGCGCGCGGAGTTTCATATTTCCGCTTCGGATAAACGCGACTCCGTATTTCTTTGGCGCGAAGCTATTAATCGAAATTCTTGAATGAATAAACGTTCGAATAGTCGGGAGGTCTACGCGATCAAAGAAAGTCGAGTTATCGAATCTCAAGGTACGATGTGTATGTGTTGTAAAGGTACATTGGGTTTATAGTCGCGTTACTCGTCCGCCGCGGCTATAATTAGAGAAGAGAGAAGTTACCACACTCACAGTTCATCGACCGTTACGCCTTTACGTACGTATATACCGGCAGGAAAAAGCAAGTAAGCGGCTCAAGCAACGAGCGTTCACCACACACTGCCATCCGCATTCACCTGTGCGCGCCGCGCCCGATGGATTTCGTTGCATTCACCAACTTCTCTCTCTCTCTCTCTTCTCTCCCTACGAATTCAACTGATTCCTTCACGCTACGAATCTTTACTCTAACACTGCCAATAACTTAGCCGCGATTATCCTATCGCCTACACGCTACACGCGAAATCTCTAACTTCCACACGCTATACGCGAAATCTCCGACTTCCACACGCGTTTCGATTTCGGAATTGCTGTACGCTTCGTTGCGATATAGAATGCGATGGGGAGAGAGAGGGCTTATGATCTATCGACGATATGCAGCAACGATTACTCCGAGTTGTTGCACAAGTAGCATCGCGCAGTTTTCACCTTCGATTGCAACAACGAGAGACTCCGCTGTTATCGGAACGGGTAACAGGAGGACTCGCGACATGCGCTCAGCGCGCATTCCGACGTATTGAAATGAAACTGAACTTGGAAATAAATCGTTCAGCGCTCACCAACGTCATCGCTACCGATTGTAATCGAGATAATTGATCGGTTCTTACGGGAATAAAAAAATAAGAAACACAAGTGCCGGTGATACGCCTGAGAGACGAAACGAGACGCGTTATTATATTCCTGCAATAAAAATATTTCTTCGAATACCGGTATACGAAGTTTTTATGCATAAAATCGCGTAATAAATTTTCAAAAAAATGAATATCGGAATTTAAAAAAAAAATTATAATAAAACGGTAAATTTCGTATTTTTAATATAATTTTTTTTCATTCGCGATGTTTTATAAATCGAAGTCGAGATATTTAAATTTCCTATTGTATATTATGAATGTATTATATTGCCAATCGATGCGAACTAAAAAAAAAAAAAAAAAAAAAAAAAAAAATAACACAAGGAACGTCAGCGGCAGACACGCCCTATGCAAAGAAAAATAATATGACGGAATGCGCGAGTTTGTCGTCTCGGTGTCACAGCAAGCCGAAGCGAGCGAACGTCCTTCACTAAATCGCGTATATATGTTGTATGCTTCTCGGGTGCCACAGCATCTCAGTCTCCTCGCGTTTGTCACACGCGTGGAAGCGAGGAATTTAGGACATTATCGTAGCGATTGGCAAGACTCGAATGAAAGCGTTGAAAAAAAAAAAAAAAAAAAAAAAAAAAAACGAAATAAAAAAAAAATGTATACACAAGAGGGACCGCGCGTGTAGAAGAAATTATTGCTCGAGAATCCTTGACACCCTCGAGAATCGGCCACCGGCGTTGATCCCCGCGTAATTACGTTAGCCGCAGTCTCCGCTATACGCGTTGCAACCTTTGCGCTGATTATAACAATCTTGTGAATGCAAACTCTCAGAATCCCGTAGTATTCGAGTGTTTTTCTTGTTTTGTTGTTTAATCCATTACTATAACACGAGAAGTTTGTATGGAGTTCGCAGAAGCGAGAACTCCGCTGTCCGCGAGTATAAATTCGATTCCAGTTCGCTTCACTGGAACTCAACGAGAGAAGCTAATCGGATATCGGAGAGTTTCTTCTCTTATTGCTTCGTTCCATCTCGATCTATCGTCCGTTAATAATCCCCCCCTCCCCCTCCCCCGCTCCTTGCAACACGAGAGATTACGCAGAAGTCGCTTTCCTCGCTTTGAGAATTCGAGATCGTTGACGAAGGAGACGATATCGACGATAGAGAGGACACGGAGAACACACAGAGAGGAGAAATACGAGAGAGAGAATTGAGGGGAGAGTCTCTCAACGGAAGAGGCAAAGAGTCAGTGGAGAACGTCATCGACTATCCGGCGAACCGTAAACGCGAATAACCCGTTCAACGCGAGTTAACGTTGGCGCGCCGCGCGGTCCGAGGACGAGAGGGTCCCCGCTGGAGAGATACTCGAGAGTTCGCGGGGAACGTTTTCGCGTGGAATGCGACCGGAATGAGAGGGTTCCCTCCGCTTATTCGCGGATATTTTTCATTTTCTTTCCTCTCGAAAGTCACTTGATATCGGAGAATTTCAATATCAAACTATCGGGATGTTCAATGGCGTGTGAATCGAAGGAGCAATAATGTGATTTGGATATAAGAATAAAATGAAAAATCTACAGCGGGTACTGGCGCTCGTGCCCTCCGTATTATTCATCCTCTTTTGTCGGATCGCGAGAGAGAGAAATATATACCCGACGATATTATATTCGTCCAACTGCCGCGGATAACTTTCTACGAATAAAATGTCAGCGAGGCGCGGAGCCGCGGAGTATGTATTCTCCCGCGAGAATGGGACCCCGAGGCTTACGTTAATACGAATAACATCATATAGGCGCAATGTATGACGAGAGCGTACGCGCAAATATCACGGTACAGCTCCGGGGGAACGAAGGATACATATCGCGTTTGTGTAGCGTTATTATTCCGAGAGTCCTTGGGTCTCCGTTACCACGGGAAACGGGAGCTCTCGGCAGCGCAGCATCTATCCACAAACGATATGGAGAACGACTTCCGGCCCGAGGCACACGAGAGACATTACATTTATACAATCGAAAGGTCAGAATGGAAGAAAAAAAAAAAAAAAAAAAAAAAAAAAAAAAAAAAAAAAAAATGGAAAATGGAGTAATACGAGAGTTCACGGAGGCTACGCGGTCGGACTTTTTCTTTGCGCGTTCAACACATATGATTATTTTTTTTTTTTTTTTTTTTTTTTTTTTTTTCAACACATGTGATTATAAACATTGTTATTATTTTTATGTGGAACAATTGTATATTATATTAACTTAACTTGCCAACGATACACCGTGAAATTCTTGGATTTTACGATACCGCTGATTCTATACTTTCCAAGTTTTGATGAATGTTATACTCGTATTTCATACCACAGTTTCCACGTGGTCAACATGTTTGCGTCGAACGCATACCACGGAGAGAAGTCCGTTTGCGGCGGGACGCGAAATGAACGGGGAAACTAAACGCTCTCCGTTGCACCTGATTGACTCGGTCGCCCGTGCGTTTGCAATAAACCGAACGGGCGAACGGTGGATGAAACGAATAGATTTAACGACTCTGCTATATGGTACTTCGATATTGGATTTTTGTTTGTGTCCCGAAAAAACGATACGGAAGAACAGAGCGCGCGAGCGGGATGCCGAAATTTGTTGCCGAAAATATTATATTCGTGTTGCGTATATAGATCGCGAAAGATACGCGTTGGTATGGAGAAGAGGGATACGCGAGAATAATGGTTTCTTATACTTCCTTATTATGTTCATCGCCAGTAACGACTTCTTAATCTAATCTGAAACGCGCGATTTGTATCTGTCGGATCGCGAAAACTCGACGAGACTCAGAAAAAGGTAATAAAAGTAATAGAAGAATTGGCAAATTTTTTATCGTTTCTACGTATGTTTCTTTTTTTCGTTTCCTTGTAGAAAGGCTTCGTTTTCGTAAAAAAAAAAAAAAAAAAAAAAAAAAAAAATCGCGATGTTTTTGACAACGTATTCGGAAGATTCTAAAATACGTAAAAATCGCGTTTAGAAAAAAATGTCCGGTGTGTGTGGGATAAAACGGACGTTAACAAGATTGTCGCAAATTTCGAGTGATCGAACTGAAATTGGTACAGAAATCGAATTACCAACAAAATCGTTTGATATTGAATTCGAACGAAATTGGCAAAGGGATTCGAGAGATATGAACATTCGATTTTTTCAAGTTTTTCAAAAAACTATTTGAAAGTCCTGCCGTTTGGACACATTTTACGCAATCGAACGGAAACTTTGAACGCAAGTCGAGTGATCACTAAGGGTATTAAGTTTCAAATTTGACCCAAATAGGTAAAATCATTCAAAAGTTACCAATATTTCCGTTTTTAAAAGTGATACACTTTTTTTTTATTTTGTTGATAAAAATTTGTAAAAAACTAGCCGAAAAAATTGTACATTTTCACGTACCTTTCGCATTAATCTCTTCTATCAACAAAGTTTTCACTACGAAGAAATCAACAAATTTCAAAAACTGCCTTTTCATAGCTTTGCGAATAAAAGAAATTAATTACGAATCAATATGAAAATAAAAAATTTTCACCAATTTAATTTTTTTGTATTTTTCGATACGAAAAATTATGAATATTTTCGTTTCTAATATTGATGCAATTTTTATTTAAATTATGACGAAACGTTGAAAAAATTTTAAAACCGACGCTTCGTGAGAACTTATTTCGATATTTTTCGTCTCTATAATTATAGAGATACAAAAAAAAATTCTGAAGATAGTAAATTTTTTCGTTGCTTCTTCATTAATTTCTTTAATTAACAAACCGTCCTCTACGACGCCGCCAAACAATTACAAAAGCTGTTTTCACATCGTAGAATCTTTGTGAGTAAAAGAAATTAATGATGAAGCAATGTGAATATGTAAAATTTTCAGGCTTTTTATTTTTCTGTGTTTCTCGGTAACGACGACCAATTATTGTATCGAATGAAAGAATACAGTAATAATTCACGAACCGAGATGCATCATCGTTTCGGCCTCCGGGAACACAGACGTTCGACGATAAAAAAAAAAAAAAAAAAAAAAAAAAAAAAAAAAAAAAAAAAAACGCAATTCGTCTGGTCGGCGCGGTGAAGGCTAAAGCGAAAATAGCCCACTATCGAAAAAGTAGCGAGGCCAGTTGGATGTTTGGTTTATCGGGAAAGCAAAAAAAAAATGCGGGCGATTCTCGGATGGCGGCGAATCGATTTTTTGTTTCGGTAGCTACCGACCTAAAGTTCTCACAGCTACCGAACTCGGATTATTGGGAGAATGCAAAGTGAAAAAAAAAAAAAAAAAAAAAGATCGAAAAAAAGTGTACATCCGATTGAGAAAAAATTGTGTTGCAAAATGTTTCTCGAGAGTTTTATCGGATGTAACGAAGTAATAAATCAATTGTGGAGAGAGAGAGAGAAGCGGGAATGAAAAAACAACAAAACAACGAACGCACCGACGTTACTTCCTACGTACCCGATGCGGGAATATAACGTACGCGCGTATATATGCAACAGATGGAATTATACAGTATTGCGAATCTCGCGTGTACTTAAATGGTAAATGGGCAGCGCTGTCGGCAAGGTGGGCGTGCAGCGTGCAATTGAGCAGTTTGCTTACAAGTGACGATTAAAAAAAAAAATCCATTAATCGCAATTACGAAAACGATACTTTTATCAAAAAAATTTGATTCGGATGAAAATTACGATCGTAATGATCAATCAAAAGTCGTTCGGAATCGCGACGAGAAAACCTCGCGATGCATCGTCTAATTACGAAAACGATATTTTTATCAAAAAAATTTGATTCGGATAAAAATTACGATCGTAGTGATCGATCAAAAGTCGTTCGGAATCGCGACGAGAAAACCTCGCGATGCATCGTCTAATTACGAAAACGATATTTTTATCAAAAAAATTCGATTCGTATGAAAATTACGCGATAATCGAAAGTCGTTCGGAATCGCGACAAGAAAACCTCGCGATGCATCGTCTAATTACGAAAACGATATTTTTATCAAAAAAATTTGATTTGGATAAAAATTACGCGATAATCGAAAGTCGTTCGAAATCGCGACGAGAAAACCTCGCGATGCATCGTCTAATTACGAAAACGATATTTTTATCAAAAAAATTTGATTCGGATGAAAAATTACGAAATGATCGAAAGTCGTTCGGAATCGCGATGAGAAAACCTTCGTGATGCATCGTCTAAGCACGTAACAATCGCGAAATCTACTTGCGTATCACGTACGCGACAGATAAGAGACGATTTTGTTTTTTTTTCTTTTTTTTTCATTCGCTACGCCAGGCGTTCGCGCTCCGTCAGCAGCAGGTTTTTTTTCTCACAGCTTCGCCGTGTGTTATAGCTTTGCCGTCTTCATTCATTCGTGATTCCTCACACATTCACGAAGAGAGCAGATACTGTTTACCAGAATCCCGCAAAGACCTGCGGCACAGTCGTGAACAGCTTATCTCTATCAACTTTTACTGATAAGCGAACTCTGTGTGCCTCTGTGTCTCTGTGTCTGTGACTTTTTTTTTTTTTTTTTTTTTTTTTTTTTTTCACGATCGCAATTACACTCGGAGGCAGCAGCGAATGCAATTGGGAAACGCGGGGCCGCGTGTATTATGCTTCCCCTGCGGCTGGAGAGCGTTTCGATGCGTCTACCTTGGAGTTCCTGCTGCCGCGAACCGGTACCGTTAATTCGGGCGGAACGGGGAAATTACGAATTCCTTCTTCAACTGCCTCTACTCTCCTCTGTATCACAGCCATTGTATCGTGAGTAGCGTGTAAGTCGTGAGTGGAGTATTCTTTTTTTTTTCCACTCCGTTTATTATTATTATTATTTTTTTTCCGTGAATTGCACATCGCGAAATCATGACGAGAAGTAAGAAATACGAAAAAAAACAATCAGCGGCCGAAATAATACGAAAATAGGGATTTCGGAGCGTAAAAACGGTTTTTTCGAAGATTTTACGCTTATCTCGCGCGCTGCGCTCGTTTACGAAATAAACAGCTGACGAGCTTTACGAGCCTCGAAAGGATCAAAATCGTCACAGATAATTAAGAATTGAAAGATGCCTCTCGACGCAAGTTTAACGAGGCCTCGGGCAACGCTAATTGGCGAGCTGAGATCAAGAGAAACACATGAGAGGCCTCAACACCTATGCGCTCAACTCATTCGCGTATGTATACGAATGTCGGAGAATGGAAGAGAACACAGCAGCCGCAGGATCGCGAGATCCGTGGCAGTCGTGCCTCGAGCCTTACAGACCACAACAGAAACATCTGGTTCCCCGTGATACGAGCAAAGATCGAGTATCGAGTATCTCAAAGAACGGAGAAATCATTGCCTCGATAGGAGTCACAAGAAATTCCGAAGGTCCCGTGACTTACCGTGCGACACACGATAATTATCATAAATTCTTCGTAGTTTTACCGACGAAGAAATCAACGATTTTTCGTCGTCGCACCCGAGAAATTCAGTGAAATTTTTCGACTCGTGGATACATTGTAAAAGACGGAGAATCGGAGATGTTCCGCTCCAAAATTTTCGACTCGACGAGAAATTTTTTTTTTTTTTTTTTTGTTCCGTCGGTAATTGTAGAAACGATTTTATACGAGAATAACAGAAAAACACGATACATCAATTGCGTTGGATTTTTATTTATTTTTTATTAGCTTATTGAATAAATAACCTATAATCTTCGGTACTTTTAATAAATCATAACTGCAAGTTAGCGAACATATATATATATAATGCGGATTACAGAAGCGAAGCGCGTCGCTCTCGGTGAGCCGTGCGAACTCTTGGCACCATAGATCCTTCGCATGGTAGATCTCTCGCTTCGAGAGCCCGAGCAGCAAGCCGAGTTCATTAACGCGAACGTGAAGAACTCCGCGACGACTATAACGCCGCTTTGCTTGCGGTTGAGGCTCACGAGGCTCGAGAAATCATTTCCATAAATACCTTGATAGCGACGTGATATCGTACCTCGCGCGCTCCTGCCAGGTAACACGACCAGCGCGTACGGATATTTCTCTCTTTCTATTTTTTTTTCCCCGGGCGTGGACTTTCCTACAGCGGATATATCAGCCCACGGATCATCGATTCCTCGATCCTTTTATTTCCATGCAACGTTCGTAGCACAATCACAAAAATACGACGAAAAAAACGTAAAAAAAAAAAAGAACTAACGAACTCACGGAAATGCCGCGCACGATTCTATCTCGAGACTAAATACGATTTGTTGAACGTCGATCCGCCAACTCGACCGGTTGTAGGCGCGCACATCCGCGTTTATTACAAAAAGACGTAAAACAACGAGAAAACGAAACCGAATCGAACGTATAATCGATATATAGTCGATTTATCGTTTTTTACGAGATAATACATTTAACGAACACCAATACACTTTTAGACGTGCGAAAAACTTACCTATTTACAACGCAGGCATACAATGCACTCCCGTGAATATTTCAGTGGACACCTCTTCGGTGCCGCTCATCCTCGACTGGCAAATACCTGAACGACTACCTGTGAGCTGCTGTTGCCGCTGCTCCTTCCCCTTCCCGACCCTTCCTTCAACTTTATTCGGTAAAACTACGCTATCTCTCTCGCGCCCGCGCTACAGCTGATACTTGATCTCTCGTTTCGACTACCTGCACCGTTCGACGCGGCGCGCAAACCGACTTTCTATCAGCAATACCGAGTTTTGATTGGTTGAGAGAACACTCGCTGCGCTACCAGGTTGCGATCGGATCCAACGGGCTTCGGAGGACTTCGGTTGATACTTGCGTGAGTAAGCGTCGCTCCCACCGTTCTCGATAGCGACGTCGACGAACGCGTGTGCGTTTTGTCGCGTATATATGTGCGTTTGTATGCACCAATGACTCTCGCGATCCCCATGATGCATTAGCGAGAAGCAGCAAACACCATGCCGAGGAAGTCGGGACACGGGAACGGAGAGAGATATTTCCGGCAACGAAAAGTTCTCGTAGTGTTGGTACTGCAGTACCCGCAGTCGGTACAACAGAATTTTAGGATTAAAACTTTGTTTCTCGGAATAATTGAAGAAATTTATTGTCGTGTGATTTTCCGAAAGGAGAGACAACAGTTCGAGGACACGAAGGAAGGATTGGTAAACACGGGAATTTTACGATTTATTATTGCGATTATCGATTTAATGATTTTTTTTTTATTGTACACGATGTTTTAGGAATATTTTTTTTTTTATTTCGTTTTTCGGTATAATAATAATAATTGATAAATTTGCGGTTTAACTGAACTTATACAGTATCTATTGCCGTTTTTTCGAAGAAATGCGGCGCAAGTTCCACCAACCATTCGGGATTTATGACGGTGAGTTCACGCATATAAGTTTTGTTTGTTTGGAGAATCTCGCAGAAGACGATCCTGAGAAGGGGAAGAAAATTATTATTGGGGATTTTCGTTGATAATCCGAAAACGCCGCGCATGGATCTGATTCATCGGAAATGGCAAAAAATTCTTAGGTATTTCGATGATTTATCGATTTTTTCCTTTGCTGAGACGTATTACTTACTATATATCTATTTATCGTATACTTTGCGTGTGCGTAACGAAAATTCGATGAAAATTTCAAAAAAATTAAAAAATTTTCATAAATATGACGAAATTTTTTTTATAATTTAGCAATTTTTGAGAATTTTTTTATAATTTAGCAATTTTTGAGATTTTTTTTATAATTTAGCAATTTTTGAAATTTTTTTTATAATTTAGCAATTTTTGAGAAATTTTTTATAATTTAGCAATTTTTGAGAAATTTTTTATAATTTAGCAATTTTTGAGAAATTATTCAAAAATGAAATTGTGGCGAAATTTTGAGACGATTCAAAAAATTTCTCAAGATGCGTAAATTAAGGAACGTGTTGAACTTTTTTTTTTTTTTTTTTTTTACGCATTTAATATGTTAGCGACTTTCGCTGTGATCGATTTTAGTTTCCCAGGGAGATAATCCGGAATCATCACTTCGCCACCGACAGAAAAATCCGTGTCACGGTTGGCGCGCCGTCTATTTATCTCCCCGTAAAATCCTTCACCCTTATTGAACATTTTTTACTCCCCCCCTACGGAATTTTTATACATATCCTGCTATTGAAAAGGATATCACACCTCCGCAGTGAGGTCCATTGTTACCGTGAAAAGAATGCGAACAATGATTTCAATATTGCGAGATAACAACAGTTTCGAGATTTCGATAAATATCGCAATCAAATTTTACAACAGATTTTTCATAATAGCACCTCAACATCTGTTAACAAATACCTTCGATTTCACTAAAACGAAAAAAAAAAAAAAAAAATCGATAAAACTGAAAAAAAAAAAAAAAAAAAATTGGTGAAATTTCACACCGATAAAAATTTCGAATCTCAGATCCATGCGTCGCGTTAGAGATACAAAAATATGGATGGAATTTTCGATTTCTTAAAGAATTATAAAATTGAAAATTCCTGCAGTACCATTGGGGTTGTTGAAGCGTATATAAGCAGCTATTCGGATGTATATACAGATCTCGATTTCCTCTGACGGTTTTGTAGACTCCGGTATAATGCAGAAACGCAGCGTTCGGAAAGAGACCCGCGGATATGCATTTCAATATAACTTCCACGTCTCCTGAAATCGTTAAAATTGTAGAAATTCATTGTCGTCGTTCCAAGATCTTCGGCGCTATATAGCGATACCACTAACCGTTACACGACAAAATCGGTATTTCCAATTTCTTCATCAGTCCCCGCATTTGCGTTCGTATCTCCATTCCTCGTCGGAGAGCTTTGTGATTCAGAAAATGTTTTTGGCACCAACTCGGCGATTTATTTTTCTCAAATGCCGCGTAGATGTTTAATAGCGTCAGAAGATCGCCTTCTTCGACTTCGAACTTTCGATGTGCGA
This sequence comes from Buathra laborator, assembly GCA_934046635.1. Classification (NCBI taxonomy): domain Eukaryota; kingdom Metazoa; phylum Arthropoda; class Insecta; order Hymenoptera; family Ichneumonidae; genus Buathra; species Buathra laborator. Next base: position 8,945,804 of record OW203902.1, read on the forward strand.
CGCGAGCTTTCATTGCCGCCTGACCACCGCCCGGACGGATGAGTATATTTTGCACCTGTAGCATCGCGAGAATCGTCGATATCTCATCGGAACATCCCATCTCGCCTATCCTTTCGGATTAATCGGAAACGATACACGATAAATTATTTCTCCTTAATCTTAATCCACAGACTTAATCTAATCTGTAACTTTCGGTAGATCAGGCGCTTCGTATTCATTTCGCATACTTTCGAGAAAAATGAAAGAAAATCGCAAATACTACGCGATGGTGTAAAAATCTGAAAAAATTCATTCATATTAAAGGTATTGAAATGAGTCATTTTGCATAATAATAATTCCACAATGTTATTAACAAATTGATGGAAAGATTAATTGCTCAACAAATTTCCCGGAAACGCAACTTTTTTTTTAATGAAAATGATTCGTTCATTTTTCTGAATACGTATGAATTTTTTCAAATTTTTCAATTTTCTTTGAATTTTGTTTTTCACACATTTTTTCCATATAAAAAAAAATATTCCAAGCATATTGAGAAATCTGAAAAAATTCATACTTATTCAGAAAAATACACGAATCATTTTCATAAAAAAAAAGTTGGATTTCCGGGAAATTTGTTGAACAATTAATTTTTTCATCAATTTGTTAATAACATTTTGGAATTATTATTATGCAAAATTAATCTTTTCAGTACCGAATTTTTTCAGATTTTTATACCATCGATAAGTATTTGCAATTTTCTCTCATTTTTCTCGAACTTAAGCGAAATTAATACAAAGCGACATAACTACCTTAACATAAAAAAAAAAAATTCTCTACCCGATACTATGAGACATTTCGCCAAAACGGGTTCCAGCGGCATCTCAGCCATCGTCATTCCAAGAGGAATCGTCAATTCTCCAGAACCGTCGATAGCTCCGAGTGCGTAAAGCAACTCGAGTCCAGCGAGAAGATTTTTGCTCGGTGGTGAAGAGGGAAAGTTAAATCTCAGTACATTATCGATGCCGAGAGCTTTCAGCTGCAAAATCGCCGGCGCGAGATCCGAGCGCTGCATCTGCGGCGGAGTTGCATCGAAGAGCTGATCGTACGCCTCCTCCGTGTATAATCTGTTGCAATGGATAATTTAAAAAAAAAATCAGTTTCCTTATCGCTTTAACGAGAAGTTTTAATAGAAATGTTAATGAGATTAGAAATATTTTACCGATAGGTTCGTCCGGACTGAACGCGACCCGCTCTGCCGGCCCGCTGATCCGCGGAAGCTTTCGATACCGGCGCAACGATTAAACTGTTAGTCTGAGTCTCGACCTCGAACCACGGAAGTTTGGCGAATCCACAATCAATAACTGCGCAATGAAATGTGATATCGATAAGATTGTTATCGATATTAATCCCGAGAAAGTAGAAAGGAATCGTAACTTACCGTATACGATATTAGGAATAGTTATAGACGTTTCCGCGATATTAGTCGCAACGACGACTTTCCGAGAATCCTTGGGTGCTCTCCAAAATACCTTCAGCTGTTCGGAATTTGGCAACGAGCCGTACATCGCGAGAGGCATTAGTTTTTCTAGAAAATACATCATATTGCGGTAAAATAAACGCGAATCGCGAGAATGTTTAAATTTCTTAAGTGTTATAATAATCTCCACTAACGTTTTCCTTCCTTCACGAGTTTTGCGTATTCGTTTAGCAGGGATACCGCGCGATCGACTTCCTCCATTCCCGTGAGAAATGCTAATATATCTCCGCTCTCCTCCGTCTCGTGAATCTTCAATGCCGTATCGACAACCGATTTAACGTAATCGGCTACTGGTTCTGGAGGCGTTAAATCATTTATATCGCATTTTTTATTTATGGCGGTAACTGAATAATTTTTTTTTTTTTTTTACTTTAATTTCTTGAGAATATTGGATAAAAATTTAATTTTGAAACTCGTAAAATTGACAAACTTATAAGCGATTTACTGCACCAAAGTTTGAATGCCATTATCTCGAAACAGCGATTCCGATATCGGTTTTCAAAAAATCTCGAAAACGCTTTTTAAAAAAAAAAAATTTTTTTACTGAAGTATTTTTTTTTATTCAATTTGATAGGTAAAAAATCGTCGCAATTTCGTTTAAAAAAAAAATCGTATGTAACACTTTCAACGTCATATTTTACGAATCATTTTGGTTTTTTAATTTCTGAATATCCGGTTGTCAAAAATCGTGAAAACGGCGACAAATTTTGATTAAAAAATCATTTAGAAAGTTCTTTGTATAAACTTTCGAATAAAAAAAACCGGATGTTCCCATATCATTAATTTACGACAAAAATATTTTAATTTTTACCCACTTTTTCGTTCGTCTCCTTAATTACCTTAAAAACGAAAAAAAAAAAAATTCCGAACAAATTAAAAAAAAAATTCGAAAAATTTCCGAAATTTTTTTTTTTACCTTTAACGTAAAAAATATCGACGGGGTATAATCTCCCCTCGACGCTCAATATCGTCGCCGTATCTTTAGCGCTGTCCTTCGTGGTATTAGTATTAAAAAAATCTCGAAGTTGTTCCGCATCGACCGTCGCCGAGGAAACGATTACCTTAAGACTTCTACGTTTCTGCAATAAAAAAGAAAAAAAAAATATATCGTCGCCTTTGATAATCGCGAATGGGACTAAATTCGCGAGAATTATAATTGTCACGAACCCTTATTATCTTTTTTAAAAGTCCCATTATAATGTCCGTTAGCAGTGTCCTCTCGTGAACTTCGTCAAGAATAATGACGCAATAATTCGTCAGCAATGGATCGCCCATCATTTCTCGTAATAGTATTCCTTCCGTCATATACTGCGCATAAAAAAAAAAAAAAAAAAAAAAAAAAAAAAAAAAAAAAAAAAAAAAAAAAAAAAAAAAAAAAAAAAAAAATGCATTCATTTATTGTTTCGTTTCCAATCTCCTTGGCGATGTATCGTCGGGAAATTTCGTTGAATATTGACGCAAAGATTACCTTAATCTTTGTACTATCGTCTGTGGAGTCGTCGAACCTTATCGAGTAACCAACGTCGGTACCCAAAACACAGCCGCGTTCGTCGGCAACGCGACTGGCAAGTGACGTAGCAGCGACTCTCCGGGGTTCCGTAATGGCGATCATTTTCCCGTCCGCACCCCATCCCGCCTCCACTAGATACTGTAAAAACGATAAATATAAATCGTGACCCCGTTTCGATCTTTTTTTTTTTTTTTTTTTTTTTTTTTTTTTTCGTATTCTTCAGCACCTTTTGGGATTCTGGGAATAGAAAGCAAAACTTCGGTAGTCTCTTGTTTTATCGGTAAAAATTCAATTTATTAAAAAAAAAAAAGGATTATCCGTTATAAATAAATAAAAATGTTGGCCTCCGAAGTCGAGCGGCGCGATCGAGAGGCCGCGTGTGTTCGTTACGAAGCCGTTTGATTCTCGTGATACATCGTGACGATATCCCGCAGATTAACGATAGATGCTTCGCTAACACCTCCGGTCACGAAGGACAATGCTTCGCGATAGTGAAATTCCGTGAAGTAAATGAGAACGACGAGAACGCCGTAGAAAGCCCATCGGACGGTATTCACGTAATCCCATAGACGATCGACAAACACCGCGAGCAACAGGTAGTCGGTGACCGCGTGAGGATTGAAGAATCTCCAAAGTGACGAAATGAACCAAAAGGAATTAAAACGGAAGACTTCGGTCTGTCGGCGATGTAAATCATCGATCGTCATAGTGGAACCTCTCGTATCGTCGGTCTCTAGCAGATCCTGATAGAGATACAAATATCGATTCCACGCCATGCTGAACGCCAGAAGGCTGCCAATCAGAAGGACGACCGATGACGCGACTTTGCGAACGCGAATTTTTTTTCGTTGTACGACACACGTTCCCGCGTGTTTACTATCGATCGACGGAAGAATCGGTTCGAGTTTTTCGTATCCGTGTTTCGGTTGATTCCATTTTAGATAATGAAATATTCCGAAAAATAGGGCGACGGTACCGAGAGCGTCGCATATACCGTCGATGTAGTAACCCGCCGTACCAATTTCCGAACGTTCTCCGTCCACGTGCATTCTTTTTCGCGCCACGTGACCGTCAAGATCGTCCATCCACGAGCGTATTTCGAATAAAAAAACACCGAATCTTCGATTTATTAGAGATTTACTCGATACGCAGTTCGCGGATGCTATGGCAACGACAACGTGCGCGAAACTTATGACGTTCGGCGATATCCATCGCCACGCGCTTATACCGACGATACGATCGAAGAGAGCTGCCAGTGGACCGAGTATATAATAATTCGGATAATCGAGCAGCAAACCTTTGACGGTTACGGTACACAACGGATTTAAATCGCACGGCACATTCGAAACGTAAGCTGTTTCTTTGGTGGTTCGCGATCTAACCGCCCACTCGCGTATTCGATAATACAATTGGTAATCCATGATAATGAAATACAGTAAAGTCAGATAGCACAACGCAAAAAGTGTCCATTTTGACGGACCGCTCATGCACACCGTCGTTATTTTCATCGTAAGGTTTTTTTGAACACTTTTTTGAAAAAAACGGTTATTTTTTTTTTCAACTCTCAAAATTTCGGAAGTTTACGAAATATCGCGCGAACGTAACCCCGATGAGTCCTGTCTACAGCTTCGATATTTCTCACGAAAATTGACGATACACCGCGGACCGGCTGTAAAAATACGATTCCGTATCTTTCTCTCACCATCACCCTCGTTCATTATCTTATCACAGTGTGAGTAGTACCCGTCGCGTTGTTCGTTCCCGTATCGATGGAATCGAACACGATTTTTCAACGCTCAACGAAAAATTGAATTGACGTACCCGCGTGTGTCATTTCGCGATCGGGATCGATGCGCACCGCGGATGCGCAGAAAATTGAAAAAAACTCTCGCGCCCCGCGGACTTCGCGAGTACCGCGAGAGACATTTTCGCGCGCGATGTGTCTCACTGTTATTGTTGCTCTCGGTGAAAAGGGCGGTTTAGCGATTTGTTAAACGAAACAAAAAAAAACAATCGTATCGGCGGTCAAACTTGCCGCGACTTCAATAACAACTCGTCCCGCGGTACTGACAACGTCCATTTCCCGCGAAACCTGTTTTTTTCTTTTATTTTTTTTTCCCTCACCCTCCCGCGATAGTCGCGACTTTGTAATCGCCTCGCGTGCACCGGCAACAATATTGTATAGTACATTAATGCCGCTCCTGATCTTATCAATTTTGAAGGTGAGATATCGGCCAACAGATAAATTTTCCCGGGGAAACACGGAGTGCAACACTGATAAAAAATAAAGGAAGGAAACGTATCGCCGGAACTCTTATATCCGCGTAAAAACATCGCGTAGCTAAAACCCTTCCGTCGTAAACTATAATTCTCGCAGTGCGATGCTCCATAGTGTTACGCATTTACGAATGACTAATTTATTAGCGTTGTGTGCCGTTGCAAATCAATAAAACTGCAGAATTCATGGCGACTCACGCGACCAGAGGCCGTTGAATAATATACGCAACGCTTGCGGATGATGTCGAAGTTGAAACGTTAAATTCTAATAAATATGCATTACTCACCTGAGGCACTTGTGTACTTTTTCCGCAGCCAGTTTCGCCGATCAACACTAACGTCTGATACTTTTCGAGTAGATAAATTATGTGATTTCGATTTTTAGCGATAGGTAACCTCTGACGCTGCAGATTGAGAGCTAACGACTGGTGGGCATTGTAAACAAATTGGGTTGACGTGTGAGCGTCTATGTCGGGTTTATCCTCCTGGAATGTGTTATCCCCTCGAAAAAAAAAAAAAAAACAAAGTTCACGCGTTTAACTCGTACGTGAGCGTTGCCCCGACGCAATCGTAATATAACCTATTTAACTCGAGTTCGAGAAAAATAATAATAACTTCGCGCTTACCTGGCATTAGAAATCTTGGTTTGGTCGTCATCTTTACGATTATTTGTAGGTTACTTCTATCGACTATCTACGCACGAAACAATCGGCACTTAACTTTTTTCATAACCGACACTTAACCGAACGTATATTCAACGCGAGCCGCCATTGCTGTTTATCGTTTATCACAGCTGTTTTTTCCGCGGAACTCCAACAGACCAATCACAACAATCGGCGAAAATATTTACGGGGGTTGCGATCTTTCGCAGAATCGAACAGCTGTTGTTCTAACATTGAAGAAAATAAACGAATCGGCAAGATGATTTAATGATTTTTTTTTCCAATACATCCTTTCGATCTTTTCACCGAAAATCACGTCGAGTCTCGGAATTACTTGATTAATTGAAGTTTCGACGATTTTCGTTGAGTTTCGACTCTCAAATATCGAATGAAATGTAAACGTTCGTTTTTTTTAAACGAATCGGCGGCAAGATGTTTTAATGATTTTCTTCCAATACATCGCTTTCGATGCCTTTTCGTCGAAAATCACGTCGCGTCAAAATTCTGTGGTTAATTGAAGATTCGACGATTTTCGTTGAGTTTCGACTCTCAAATATCGAATGAAATATAAACATTCGTTTTTTTTTAAACGAATCGGCAAGTTGCTTTAATGATTTTCTTCCAATACATCGCTTTCGATCCCTTTTCCCGGAAAATCACGTCGAGTTGAAATTCCTTCGTTAATTGAATTTTCGACGATTTTCGTTGAGTTTCGACTCTCAAATATCGAATGAAACATAAACATTCGTTTTTTTTTAAACGAATCGGCAAGATGCTTTAATGATTTTCTTCCAATAGATCGCTCTCGATCCCTTTTCGCCGAAAATCACGTCGAGTCGAAATTGCTTGATAAATCGAAGTTTCGACGTTTTTCGTCGAGTTTCGACTCCCAAATATCGAACGAAATATAAAAAAATAATTTTATTTCGTAGGAGTGAAATAAATGAGTAAATATCGTTAGAACGTTATAAACATATTTTATTTAACACGGTTAATTAAAAGTTGGTATTTGAACCAATAAACATGGTACAAAAAAAAATCGAAGTAGCATATAGCATCACGAATCCTCATCGGCGCGTAACTGGATGCATCGACGATTTTCATTATTTATATCTCACAGAGAAGAAGCCGCGGCATTTTTCTTCGGCTTATATATATAGTTAAACAGTCGTACGAAACTTAAAATACGAGTGCGCGAACCCGTTAATATACATACATATCATTTTGTACGTCAAAATTACGTGCTTAATAAGCTCTCTGTTATCGCTACAAAACACGATACCCTTTCCACCGATCTTCGCCATTAATATACTCTCCCTATCTTACAATTTATTTACATTACATGTATACAATTTCATTGGAATTAAGTTGCGACCCCTGCGATTTTTGGGCGAATCTATCGTTTTTTTTTTTTTTTTTTTTTTTTTTTTTTTTCATTATACTAAAATTTATGTTAATACGCACGCGGAAGTCTTGTGATATCTCGCGTTTCGATCGTTACGCAAAAATCAGGAATCCTCCGACTCAACGTTCCGATCGAAATACGTTCGGCTGGTGAGCGAAAGATTTCGTTTCTCTCGTTTTACGTTCGATCCGTTAATTGTACGCAACCGGAGATAATTTAATATCGTTTTTTTTTTTTTTATTTTTCTGGTAATGTTAACTATCATCTGATATCAACTTTTGTCGTAATCGCTTTAACGTTAACCCTGATTCAGTCCGGAACCGTGAAGTTCTATAAAACTTTCGAGAGTTCTTGGCACGTTGCCGCTATAGGAGAGTCCATAAGTTTTCACAGCCTTAGCGGCCATACATTTCAACGAAATCTTCGTTTGCGCTCGCAATATTATCTCCGCAACACCTGCGAAAAAAAAAAAAAAAAAAAAAAAAAAAAAAAATTTTCGATTTTTTTTTTAACCGAATTTAATATCTCAATTATTCGATTTAATATCTGTATATCACGTACCGGTTGTCGCAGCATCGTACGGCGTTTTTCCGAGACTGTTAACTGTATCGACGTGCGCACCGGCATCGATTAGTTCCAATATGATACAATGCAAAGTCATAAAGTCACTTTGAACAGAAGAATCGATCGTTAGAGAACAGCAATTAGCAGAAGAAAGTCATACATTTTTTTTTTTTTTTTTTTAATTATAGTTACCTAATTGGTTTCTGATAAGTGACGATAAGGTGAAGCGGCGTATTCCTGTCGTTGTCCATCGCGTTTACGTCCGCACCGCACTGAATCAATAATTTCGACGTTGCGGCACACGGAAATCTAATGAAAAAAATTAACACATTAATATCGATAATTACGTTTGCAAATTTGCAAATTGTCATTTAATTGCATTCCGAGACCTACTTGCAGACGTCGTTGGTATGAAAATCGTCTACTGGCGTCTTAACATTAACGGCTAAATGCAACAGCGTCTGGCCGTTCGTTAGCGTCATTTTCAAGGCGCATAATTTGTGTACCAAGTAACGCGCTTTGTTGACATCCGCTTCTTCGTATCCTTTTTCATAACCGTTCAGAGTCATCAATTTTGTGAGTATTGTCAGTATGTAGAGAGTCGTCGTGATGTTTGACTCCGATTCTTCCTACGAGTTAATTGTAATTAGCGTTAAGGTACTCCGGAACACGAGATGTTTATTTCGCATAAGTTTGAGAAAAATGAGAGCAAATTGCAAATACGTTTCGATGGTATAAAAATCTGAAAAAATGCACGCATATTAAAGGTACTGGAGAGATTAATTTTACATAATAATAATTCCAAAATGTTAATAACAAATTGATGGAAAAATAAATTGTTCAACTAATTTCCCGGTAATCCAACTTTTCTTTTTATGAAAATGATTCCTTCATTTTTCTGAATACGTATGAATTTTTTCAGATTTTTCTGAAAATTTTGAATTTTTTTTTATAGGAATAATGTGTGGAAAAACACAAGAATTCAAAGTCTTTAGAAAAATCTGAAAAAATTCATACGTATTCAGAAAAATGAACGAATCATTTTCATTTAAAAAAAAGTTTGGTTACCGGGAAATTTGTTGAATAATTTTTTTTTTCATCGTTTTGTTATTAACATTTTGGAATTATTATTATGTAAAATTAATCTTTTCAGTACCTTTAATATGTATGCATTTTTTCCGATTTTTCTGGAGATTTTGAATTTTTTTTATAGGAATAATGTGTGAAAAAACACAAGAATTCAAAGTCTTTAGAAAAATCTGAAAAAATTCATACGTATTCAGAAAAATGAACGAATCATTTTCATTTAAAAAAAAGTTTGGTTACCGGGAAATTTGTCGAACAATTTTTTTTTTCATCAATTTGTTATTAACATTTTGCAATTATTATTATGGAAAATTAATCTTTTCAGTACCTTTAATATGTATGAATTTTTTCAGATTTTTATACCATCGAGAAGTGTTTGCAATTCTCTCTCATTTTCGTCGGACTTATGCGAAGTACGATACTTACGATGCACTGATCGATGTCATCCTTCGGATCGGGTTTTGCGATCTTTACTTTGTTCCTTCCGAGTTCTATGACACTCGCCTCGAGGACATCGAGAACTTGTAGAAACTGAAGATCGACTCCTACGTGAATCATCTGCGAGAATACCTGAGCGAATCGCAAAAGATCCTTCACAACCGATAAATTGTTTAGCTGACGAAGCTTAAGCGCGTGAAGCCAGAGATCGATGCATCTATCGAATCGCGCGTTATCCGCGAACACAGCTCCCCGATAAACTATCGGATGCGGTACCTCAGGATTGTGAGTTCCTGAAAAACAGATTTGGAGTTTGAGAGACGAAATTCTAAAGAATTTTTTATAGAACAAAAAAAAAAAAAATCGCACCTAATATTCTCTCCCTGATGGCGAGAGATTCCATATGAATGGCGTTGTGATTATTTTTGATACTCCTAAGTTTCTCCAAAGTCTCGCATTCTCTCCAATATTCGTAAGCCTTCACCGTCTCGCCGAGTTTTTTGTGGATAATGTTCTCCGGATCGCTAAACCTGCGCGCAAAAAAAAATTATAAGAACACAAATATTCAAATATTAAACCGATGAAATTTTTTTTTTTATCGGGAGATGGTTACCTCAGTTCCATTGCACGGTATAAATAATCGTAGGCTCTCGTTACGCAATAATTATCCTTGTCGTTGGCGAAGGAAGCACCGAGAAGTTCGTACGCATCGATTATCTCTTCCTTCGTGACGACGTTTTGCGTTACGAAAGATTCGACGACTTCGGCTCTCGTGCGTTCCGCGGCCGCTATTATAGGCGTCATACCGCTTACATTTTTCGTTATTCTCGTTCCGTGATTTAGCAATTCCGTGACGATATTACAGTGTCCGCATTCGGCGGCGAAATGCAACGCTGTAGCGCCGCAAAGTGCCGATTCGTTGGGATTCACGCCGTGTTCCAGTAAGAATGTTATCACGTCCTGATGACCCTTGTAAGCCGCTATCATCAGACACGTATTGTTGAATTTGTTAGCGATGTGTATATCGGCCGCGTGATCGGTGAGGTACGTTACGATATCCAAGCGGCCGTCGAAACACGCGGCTCTCAGAGGTGTAGAATGCGTTTTCGTCGGATGATTTATATCGGCTCCCGCCTTCACGAGAGTTTTCACGATGTTTAAATGACCGGCACCTGCGGAAAATCAATTTTATTGAGTAAATTATCATCGAGAAACGGAACAATTATAATTGCTACTAAAAATCGTGAAAAAAATTCTCCGAATTTTTTCTAATCAAATTATAATTTTTTTCTTGAGTAAAATTTCAATTATAATGTAAATACGAGTAATTTATTAATAAAATTTCTCAGTAATCGAACACAGATTGTTGTAATAATTATTTAACAACTGAATTTTCGGATATATAAAAAATATCCAATTTAGTAGTATTACAACGTTACAATAGTCTTTAAAAATGATAACATTATTTTTTCTTAAAAAATGAAAAAAAAAAATTATGAAAGACTATCATAATATCGTATTGATATTAAATTGTTAATTTTTCATTAATGTTAATTTTTTTTATTTTTTTTGTTCGAAAAATTATTTTTTTTTTTTCATTTTTTTTTCGAAAAATTAATTTTGTTTTTTTTTTTTCCTGTATACCTGCAGCGCACCACAGAGCGCTCGCTCCGTCGATTACGTATCCGTCAAACTTGACGGTGCCTTCTTGTTCCAAATCCGGTTTGAATTTGTCTATCAGCATTTTGACGACTTTATCGTGTCCATATCTCGCAGCGATGATCAAAGGTGTGCATCTCTGTCCATCCTCTTCCATAACTTTCTGAAATTGGCAAAAGTTATGACGATTTACAAACAAAGAAAGTTCTTCTTCTTTGTAATGCCGAATGTAATTTTCTTTGATGCGCTTTGTGGTGCGTAGAGATTATTGGCCAAACGCCAAAAACGGAGGCTAAGCTGCCGAGAGGACACGTGTCGATAACGTACGCACCCAGGTGCCAGTCATGAGACAGTCATGAGATTTAGTGCCGAAAACTATTTTTAAATACGAATTGACAATTTAGCGCGATTGATACATCGTCAAGGCGCTAATTGTTGCTACGATACTACCGATTATCTCACCGTATGGCCAAGTTGCGCGATTACCTAATTTGTTGCATCGCAATGAAATTTTTCGTTGGAACAAAGGCCTCTTAAATCCACAGAGTATTACGAGAATTCGTAAAAAAATACGAAAAAAAAAATGTCGTTAAACATTATCGCGTGATTAATGAATTTATCGAAATGCAAAACGATTTTTGTTGCGAGACAAAGGGCCTCCGAATGGCAGGGAGTGGGGAGAAATGATACTCGTGTATATTTTTTTTACGCGTAAAAACATCGTAAATTTTTCGTTTTTTTTTTTTTGTTACCTGATTAATAAGACTGTCAATCTGTTCGCTTGTTTTGTCGCAGAGAAGCGTGTAAAGGGTCATCGGCATTCCATCTCTCGCCATGTAGTAAACACGATTTATCAGTGACTGTTCAATGTCCGTTTCCTCGGCCATAGTTGCACGAGAATTTGACACACGACGTTTTGAAGCAGCTGATCGGGAAAGTTCTCTGGTGGATCGAACGCACTACCGAACGATCGTGAGAGAGTCTCGTCGCGCGTGAATATCGCGACGCGAGTCAATGAGATAAAAAATAAAATTCGCACAGCCACAGCACACAAAGGAGCGCACGAGGTCTTTCAACAGTCACGACAGCTCGACTGTTCGATCTTCTTCGACTCGCTAACCTCAAAAGCCATTATTCGGACGCTCTATTTACGATATAAATACACGCACACACCGTTATACGACGTGACGACATCTATTTCGAGTGAATTTACACGCAAAAATGTATCGATCCCGAGTGTCGTAAAAATAGACAGTGACTTGTCGGGGTCTCTTTCTCGCGCCAAATTTTTTACCCTTCCGTACACCGCAACAACGTCGTATATCAGACACACTTGAATCGTGTCCAAAGTCGCGACCTAAGGAAGAACCGCTTAAAGATATCTCTCGAGCTCAATTATAATCCCGCGATCTTTAACAAACTCTCATGAATCTCGAAGCGCAATTTCTCAACGCCCCCCGTTGCAGCGCGATATTTATTTTCATAACATAAACAACAGTTGAACGTTCGCAATCAACACAAAGACTCGCCGAGAGCGCTGAGAGTAAAAACTTCGAGGCCATTTTTTGCAACATACCCCGTTCTCGCCAATCCTCCAATGCATGCAACTTTTGAATGTTGAATATTCTCATTACGCAGACGCGGGCGTTCGAGTGTAATGCGCAGGCGCCCCATCATTCGCAAATAAAAATTGCGCGCCAATGTAAGCGCCGATTTAAATCAAAAAACTATAATTTTAGCAAAAATGTCCGATACTTCGAGCGTTCGAGATATGAAGAACGTGTGGAAAAATACGGTAGATAAAATGCGTGAACGTTTAAAGAATCGCGCGGATGCGAATATGTTCGAAGGAATTCGCGAGGATAAGTTGTATCATGGATTAAAATTGACCTCTTCTACCCTGTTGATTGGCACATTTACCGATATATGTTACTGCAACGAGACTAAAGTACGACATAAGGCTGTGATTAACAAGAACACGTTAACATTTTTCTCAGCTTAGTTTTCGAATGTTCTCCCCTTTATCCAGGAATATCTCGTCGTCGATGCTGGAACAACAATACATCGATATTCTATGCAAGGAAAGCCAATTCGCCCCTCGTATTCCTTGAGTGCTTCAATGCTCTTTACGCGAATGATATGGTGTCCCCATGCAAAAATCGCGGCTTGTTATATTCCTCACGACGACTTAATATGGATTATTACTGCGTCGTGCAGACTTCTCCAAGTCGTTCGCAATGAATTCAGAATCGAAGAGCTCTTTTACTCATTATCCACTAACGAAATAATCGTTGTCGGCACTAACAAGATAACTGTGCGTACAATTACCAAAAGCAATCGAATTTCGTAAAAAAAAAATAAAAAATGTTAAAAACAATTGTTTTCTCAGAGATTTCCGACGCACGATACAGAACATCCACTCAATAGTTTGCCAATACTGACGTATTTGGATAGTTCATTCGGCGCCATGTGGAGAATCGCGAACTCGTCGCTCATAGAACGTTCTTGTAAAATAATTAATGTTATTAATAGTAATAATAATGACTATTATTAATATTAATAATTATTAATAATCATAATAATAATAATTATTATTAATATTAATAATTATTATTATCATATTAATTATTATTATTATATTAATAATTATTATTATCGTTGATGACGATTGCAGCGATCCTGAACATTGCGGGTTCTTACCTGACGACAATCTACGTAATGTCTATAGACTCCGAAAGCTCCCGAGAGACCGAACTCCCGGTAGATTTTCTCGCTAAAAGAACAAACGCCACGAAATCGGCGATAACCGCATTGTATTATCATCGAATAAGCGAATGGATAATAAGCGGAGATCAGCAGGGAGACGTTTTTGCTTGGAGTCTCCAATTGGAATGCACAATGTTTTGTCCGAATGGTCACGACGGCCAAATTTTAACGATTTCTGCTCATCCCTCGATTTGCGGCTTTATCACGTGTTCCGAAGATAACGTTTTACAAGTTTGGAGCTGTAATCTTCGCGATAAAATCGAATCTTTTCGAGAAATCGGCGAAATATGGCGAATGGCTATTAACGAGGCGGCGACTTCGTTAGCGACGTTGGGAACGAAACTTAATTGTTTTCATATGAATCAGTTGTATGTCTTCTACGCTCCGCTTACGTGAGTTATCCGTCGAAACGATAAAATCGGCGCGACAAACTCGTTATTCCTATTGATAAATTACGATTTTAGAGCGCCCGCTACGAATTTGTACTCAACGACGAACCCCACGTTCCCGACCCGCATAATCGTCTGTAGCGCTGATAATACCGTGAGAATGTTATCCTCCGCTACAGGAAAACAGATTAACGTTCAGCTACTTCCTTCTTATCTCAACGTCATCGGCGTAACTTACAGTGGATTCACAAGTAGGTCCGCGGGAAATTAATAAGAGATTCGTGTTTAATAAAACGAAAAATCGTTAGACAGGATGTACACAATTATCTTGAAAACTGGAGAAATACTAGTCAGCAACACGAAGACTAATCCTATGAAGCTAAAGTTCGTAAACAGCTAATAGATCGATAAAAAAAAAAAAAAAAAAAAAAAAAAAAGAGTTTATTATTTTAAACGTTATTAACGCGCAGACACGTTTGGGTGAACGATGAATCGACGATAACTTGTATCGTCGCTTACGAAACATTCGAAAAAATTCGTTCGACGATTGACGAGAAAAAAATGATTACGAATGCCGTCTCCACGAAAATAATAGCGGGAACAATGGACGGAAAACTTGTGATAATCGAGGAAACGAGCGGAAAACACGAATGCGCTATAGCGGCTCACGATGGTCCGGTTACGAATTTATGCTCTTCAACGCTTTCCCGGCAAATAGTTTCCGTGGGAAACGACAAGTGCGTAAAAGTTTGGAGAATTTTTCACGATATAAAGATACCTTTGGCGATGGCGTGCAGTGTTTATTACACAGTGCCGATCACTCGTGTAGCATTGATGAGGTAAATTTCTCGAAACAAAAGTCTGTTTTTTTTTTATGAGTATTGATTACTTCCGAAGTAATGATTATCTTATTCCAGAACGACGTTGTGCGTCGTTAGCAGTACGCAACGAACCAACGGCCATCAACTTTTTATGTACGATACTTCCGAAAGAAGTTAGTAAATTGTTGAAAGTCAATTATTCAATGAAATTTTTTTTTGTAAAAACGTTAAACTGCGTTATTTTCTTCTAAAACAAATTTAATTTCTATCGCGAAATTGACTAAAGAAATGAGTATTTTGTTGAACCAAACATTTTTTTAAATCATTTATATGGAAAGTGCTAAAAATATTGATTTTTCATAATAATAATAATACCGAAAAGTTATTAACAATTTAATTTTAAAAAAAATTGTTTAACAAATCACTCGATTTTTTTACCGCGAAAATGATGCGTTTCTCAATACGAATGAATTTTTTCAAAATTTTGTCTTATTATTTAAAATACATTTTTTAGAAAAAATGAACGTATGAAAGCGCAATTTTAAAAAATTTGACAAAATTTTCAAAAAATTACTACGTATTCAGAAAAACTAACGAATCATTTTAAAAAAAAAGTTAGTGACGCGTGATTAGTGAAACAATTTTTTTTTCATTAATTTTTTAATAACATTTCGGTATTATTATTATGAAAAATCAATCTTTTCAGCGCTTTCCATGTTACTGTTTTTTTTTTATTAGTTTTTTTTCCATTGAGAACTATTCGAAAATCTATTTAAATCTCACGATTGACTGCACGACATCGAAAAAATGACTTTAAATTTTCGATTATTTTTTGCAGTGTAGAATACGCGATTTTCTTTAATGTAATTCACTATGAAAATTAACTTACCTTATAGTACGATGGGATCATCATCCATCGAAAGATCACACCGCGCTAATCGCCAGCATCGCTGTTTGTGAATCTCTTCAACTATGCGGCACTTCATCCGCCGACAATACAATTCGTATTTGGGATTCGCAAAACGAATTGCTGAAAATTCTCGTAATTAATACGTGTGCGCGGAATATAATCTTTTCGTCTTTGCGGGGAGATATAGTTTTCAGCGCGGGTCGGCATCTCTATAGAATTCCTCACGAGAACTGTGAGAAGGAAGGATAGCGTTTAATTTTCCGTATATTCCAATTATCGCGATATAACGATCGTTTTCGTAATTATAGATTTATCGCCAAAGTACAGAATTCGTTTGAATGCCGAAGAAATACCGGAGTACGTAGACGAGAATGAGATACCGGAGAATTCCAATTATCGCGTTTACGAAGAAGAAATTGATCGCGAGAAAGCGCTGCACCCCGTTAGCAGCACCCCATTCGGTTCACTCGATACGAAGAGCTCCGGTGCGCCGAGTCTTGAACTCATGTTGTTGGAACAAAATTGTTTGAATTTCCAATACAGAGACGAAGGTATGTTATTGGATTCTCGTACTCGACGTTGGAATTTCGATGCTTACGATGTTTGCAGACATATCGCGCATCAAAGACGGTAATATGAAAGGAATGCGATTAGTTTCTGACAAATCGATATTAAGTTCCGATGCGTGGGAAACGCATATAAATGAACTATTGGAGACTCCAAAAGACGCGAAAGACTTTCCGACTCATAATTTTTGGTCAAACGTCGAAAAACACGCCGACGTTAAGAAATCTTACAACGAATCAGGAATATTCGGAATGCTAAACGGTAATCGATTCCTTCGATACACTAACGACTCGATTTTTTTTTATTTATCGATATGATTTTTTTTATTTATCTATTTCAGGATATACCGTTGAGAATTTCGCGGAATATCAGGAAGAAATTCGAGAATTTTTAAAATCTCAAAAATTACCGCTTTTCGGTTTTCTTCCGAATTCCGTGTTGTATAGGATTCGCGATGAAATGACTAAACGACGGAGTTCGCCACTTCCGAAAAAGCGAATTTTTAAATATCAATATCCTCCGCATATTTTGGTATCGTTGGAATATTTAGATACATATATGTTTTTTCGATTTTTCGAAGTATAAAATTCGTTTTTTTTTTTTTTTTTTTTTTTTTTAGTTCGGGGAAAAGCGAGAGGATTCGGATGACGAAACCGATATGCCGATGACACTGTCGCAAATTGCGGTACTCGACGGCGAAGAGATGCCGGGAGAGCAATGAGAGGAATTTATTAATAATGAAATTGTTGTTTACGATGTAAAAGAATTTATTGGCGACATGATAAAAGTGACTCGATGCTTAAATAACGGCAACAAG
The DNA here is from genome assembly GCA_934046635.1 of Buathra laborator. Classification (NCBI taxonomy): domain Eukaryota; kingdom Metazoa; phylum Arthropoda; class Insecta; order Hymenoptera; family Ichneumonidae; genus Buathra; species Buathra laborator. The sequence continues at coordinate 8,963,191 of OW203902.1, forward strand.
CGGCTTCGATTATCGGCCAATACGAGAAAAATTCTCGGTTAACACTGCTCTGATATACTTGAATTATACTATGGCGTTTAAATGGATAATTGACCGATTATCCACACTACTCTTTTAATTAGTTAATTTTTCCTTTTTTTTTTTTTTTTTTTCTTTCGTTTCTCTGTACTTTTCGATTGCTTATCTGCGGTACATCAAAGGCCAATTTTTTATTCTACGGGAATATAAATATTCTTAATAAATATATATTTCGTCTCGGGACCGCCTATGAAAATTTAAGAAGGTTGGAGCGCTTGGTGTTCATTTCGCATAAATTCGACGAAATGGAGAAGGAATTTCAAACACTTCTCGATAGTATAAAAATCTGAAAAAATTCATGCATATCAAAGATACTGAAATTATTAATTTTGCGTAATAATAATTGCAAAATATTATTAACAAATTGATAAAAAAAAATTGTTAAACAAATTTACGGTAACTTAACTGTTTTTTTATTGAAAATGATTCGTTCATTTTTCTGAATATCTATGAATTTTTTCAGATTTTTATCTTTGGTTTGAATTTTTTCTCTTTCAACACATTTTTCCATATAAATAAAAAAATTCAAACCAAATATAAAAATCTGAAAAAATTCAAATCAATTCAATTTTTTTTCTTTCAACACATTTTTTCCGTATAAATAAAAAAATTCAAATCAATTCAACTTCAATTCAATTTTTTCTCTTTCAACACATTTTTTCCGTATAAATAAAAAAATCCAAACCAAAGATAAAAATCTGAAAAAATTCGTAGGTATTCAGAAAAATAAACGAATCATTTTCATTCAAAAAAAAAAAAAATTGAGTTGCCGTACATTTGTTTAATCATTTTTTTTTTTCATCAATTTGTTGATAACTTTTTGCAATTATTATTATGCAAAATTAATATTTTCAGTATCTTTAATATTCATGAATTTTTTCAGATTTTTATACTATCGAGAAGTGTTTTTAATTCCTTTTCCATTTCGTCGAATTTATGTGAAATGAACACCACGCGCTTCAACTACCTTAACTGTCGTTAAATCGTTGCGTCGGTTTTCACTAATTTGTTTTATCAAAAACAAGTTCGCTGTATTCAACGAGAGAATTCGAATTCCGTTGATCGAGCCGACGAAACGATTTATCGAAAATAGCGATAATTATCTATTTATTTTTTCACTGATTTATCGAGAACGCTAATACCTCACAGATATAAAAGATTTAACAATTTCTGGCTTCCGGTCGCACGATAGTTTCGGATATTTAACACTGTGCAATTTTTACACGACGGACGGATGGAAATTTCACGCTGTGAGAGATCTTGAAAAAAGTTTAAAGTGAATTAACAGTTATTTCGCGTCTATCGTTGATCGCGATAAATGCCCCGAATTTTTAATCGCTTTAACGTTAAAGTAGTTCTGTCGTTTCGTCTTAATTTCGCAAAAGTTTGAGAAAAATAAGAGAAAATTGCAAATCGATAGTATAAAAATGTGAAAAAATGATTTCTTTTTATATAGAAAATTTTTTTGTAAAAAAACAAAAAATTCAAAGCAAATTGAAAAATCTGAAAAAATTCATAGGTATTCAGAAAAATTAACGAATCATTTTCATAAAAAAAAAATTGGATTTCCGGGAAATTTGTTGACCAATTAATTTTTTCATCAATTTGTTAATAACATTTTAGAATTATTATTATGCAAAATTTGTCTTTTCAGTACCTTTTTTTTTTGTCTTCCATTGCCGTCTTTTCAGTATCTTTAATATGCATTAATTTTTTCAGATTATTATATCATCGAAAAGTATTTGCAATTTTCTCTAATTTTTCTCGAATTTATGCGAAATGAACACCAAGCGACAGAATTACCTTAAGAGGAAAACCAGATTTGTTAAATTGAATATCTGTAACCAGTGATAAAAATTCTAAAGTTTAGCGGAAAGCCTATAATCTTTATCTCGCTGCAACAATTTAACGATAGCGAAGATGTGTTTTCGTTGCTTGTGAAAGGGAAAGATCGAACGAGGAAGACTTCGAGCTCGACGTTGAATCGTCGATGAGAGTACGTTCTGAGCTTTCAAGGAGGATGGATTTTGAAAGGAGAAAATTGCCAGAAAAATTAGTTACTTACGAAAAAAAAAAAAAAAAAAAAAAAAAAAATTGTATACTCTTAAGGCAGAGTCCCGGGATCGCAGAGCGGCGTAAAACGCGCAAATCTGTCGATACAACTACGTACGAAAATATAAAAAGTTCAATAGTATGGATATTATTTGTGTTTCGATAATAACGCGGAGACTTTTGCGTATATTCGCCGAGTGGAGTATACGATATCGCGAACTCGGCGATACGTCGAAAAGGCGCTCGCGATGTATTGGCAATTATAATATCTCTATAGTTGTTTACGCTAACAGGAAGTTTCGAATATGTATATAAAAATAAAATTATCACGGGATGAGGGATCGGGAAGGGAAGGGAATGGAAGGGTAGAATTGTAATTTGCGATTAAATTATATTCTTCGCTCAAAGACGTCTCCGTTCATCGGGGTTTCGAGACACTCTTCGTCTTGGAATATCGTGAAAAAGGCGAACGGTGCTTTCGGATAAAACTCGTTGCTTTTTCACTCTTGACGATGACTCTCCTGTTTATGTGTTTTATCGCTACCTGCGCGCCGAACGAAATCAATAATCCGTACGTCGTGGAACCGGATAACGAAGTACCAAAGCGCTGTCCGCTGAGATTATCGGCAGAGCGTTGTCGCAGTGATGATTTACCAAGTGACTCACGCTGTCGAATATACGGTCCTTTGTTCTCACCTGAAATAAATTTACAGTTTTTTTAACATATCTATGTTATGTTTTGCGTTATTTCGAAAGTATCAAATTTGAAGCTTTGCGTTAGGATTTTAAATTGTAGCGAAGAAAAAAAAAGGATCTTTTTTCGGTGATTGTCAATTGTCCTCATGAGTTTAGATGAAAATTTTACTTAAAATTCCAGTTTAGCGCAATAAAATATATAAAAATATCTGATCGCGAGAATTTTTTTCGAATTACGAATTTTTGGTTTTTTTTTTTGCTTTCCAACGAATCGAAAAAATGGTTTTCTGAGTTCGTCAAATATCTTACATATTATTTCTTAGAACGGGATAGACGCCTAAGTTTTCTTTAAGTTCATCGGAAAGCCGAAGGAGAAAACGACGTTTAAAAATACCGAAAATCGTAATTTTTCGACAAATAAATCAGAGAAAATAAGACAAGAAAAACATAATTTTTTCCCGTTGGTCACGAATCCGCGATCGATTTTACTCCAAGCATAACGTATTATAGAGAAAATCGGCGCAGCAAAAAAAAAAAGAATTCGCAATTCCGAATTTTTTTTTTTTTTTTATTAAAATGACTAAAAAATTCTATTTTCACTTACAACACCTTCCGGATCTATTAACAAAAGATGTTTCGGTGTGCCATTGTTCATCCCCGTGAGAACATACTGTCCCGGAGAACCTTGTGATTCTCTAACTAAGAAATCGCCGTCTTTCGTGAGCATAGATTCCGCTTCGCTTCGACTAACGCTCCCGTGAAACCAAACTTCTTGTTTCAGTTGATGCTTTTGCGTTCTCGGACTGAGTTTCGTCATTTCGGATATCGCTGTACTCAGAGGTTCTGAAAGCGATAACGCGAAAATCCGTTGAAAACATTTGTCGCAACAACGGCTGACGTCAATGAATAATTAATTCGATTTTTCTTACGCATATCGAAAGCGTCGAAGAAAGATGCGGGATCCCTTCGATTGTCTCGACTGGCGGCTATCACTGTGTCGTTCACGTAATTGTGTTCCGCCTGAGCGCTCGCATTCGCCGACGTTAATGAACCGTCGGTGCTTAAGTCGATTAAGTTACCCGTCTCTGCAAACGATAATTAAAATCGAATTAGAATTATCTTCGCTCGATGCAACGCCCCTGTTAAGGAGATTCGGTGGCGGAGAGTTCGTTTCGCATAAGTTCGAGAAAAATGAGAGAGAATTTCAACTACTTCTCGATGGTATAAAAATCTGAAAAAATTCCGGCATATTTAAGGTACTGAAAAGATTAATTTTGCATAATAATAATTCCAAAAAGTTATTAACTTAATTATCATGAAAAAAAAACTTGTTAAACAAATTAACGGTAACTCAACTTTTTTTTAATGAAAATGATTCTTTCATTTTTCTGAACACGTATGAATTTTTTCAGATTTTTATCTTGGGTTTGAATTTTTCTTTTATATGGAAAAAATGTGTAGAAAAAGAAAAAATTCTCTCTCATTTTTCTCGAATTTATGCGAAACGAACTCTCCGCCACCGAATCTCCTTAAGCGAGAGGAGCGGTTGCTTCTCGTCTTTTCGCAAATTAATTTAACGAAAAAAGAAAAAAAAAAAAAAAATTACCGGGCCATTGCTGAGTCTGTCTTCCGCGACCGTTCGGATACGGTTCCGGAAGCGGAGTGCACTGAATACTACTGCTCGAGGCACCAGTGTGATTTTGTGAGGAATGATGATGTTTAAGATTCGGTAAAGTCGAAGCGGTGATCGGCAGCGGTGGCACAGGCGGCGGTCCGATATCGGGTGGTACTTTTCCCGGAAGATCGTTGTAATAATCGCGATCCGGTTCTCGTATCCCATTCAACGCGGGACTGTCGATGTATCGAATCATCGATTAGAAAAAAATCAATTAAAAACATCGATACTTAGAAATCAAATGAATACCCACTGCAACAACGAGGGCTTCGTTAGGAATTCCTTGAATCTAAGTTCGAATGCTTGACCGATCGTCGATATGACTTCCTGCGCGAGTCCGCCGCCGCATTCCAACACGTAACACGCTCGCCATTCTTGCATATTCTTTGCTACGTATGCGACAAAATCCAGAATTTCCTGTCGAGAATAATAAACAATTAATAACGATTTTAAAATCGATTAACCGATCGATCGATCGATTTTTTTTATCGATTCCATCGATTTTTTTATCGAATCCATCGATTTTTTTTATCGATTTCATCGATTTTTTTTATCGATTCGATCGATTTTTTTATCGATTAAAATTTATTTGCGAAATCGTTTACCGTGTCACCTCCCGACGCGAACGATATCCTCGGCATCTCGTGCCTCGCGATTATTTGCCCGGTTTCCAGGGTCGTTAGAGCTAAACTACAGCTACTTATGGTGAGATTGATGTTTGCCCCCGCGTGATCCATACACGGTTTTTCGGCGATTGCTTTCAAAACTTTTCTGTCGACTCTTCTCTTCTTGTCCGCCGATTTCAGACCCGCCGCTTCGCAAACGCGATTTATACATTCTCTGGAAAGGGATAAAACAGTTTTAGACCAATGGATCCTAATTTTATGCAATTAAATTATTATTTTTATTTATATTAAAAATTTATATTAAATTATATTAAAAATATAAATTATTATTATTATTATTTTTTTTTTTTTTTTTTTAGCTATCGTTTCATCGTATGCATAACTCACTTGGCGACGCAAGATCTCGTATCAAAGTCCAAACTTTTCATAGACGTGTAAACCTCCAGGCAGCCGATATACTGAAAAAAATCGTTTTTTTCGAAAATTTCGTATTTTGCGAATAATACAATTTCGCTTCACTTACTCTGACGGCGTAAGTTATTCCTTCTTTGCTGACTAAATGATCCGGGTGCAGCCAGCCTCTCGCCGGCTTACTTATAAAATTACCGCCGCTTCCGGTAGCCATTCCCGCATCCCAGGATTACTGAAATGAGGAAAAATGGATTAAAAAATATTTGGGCGCTGAAAAAAATGCTCCGAAAACTCAAAATGGAGTAAATCGCAATTGAATATCGTAGGTGCGGCTGTTATTTTGCATCTTATAAGATTTCCTTGAGAAACTTAACGACTGGAATATTAATAAGTGCATAACGAGCGAAAGGCGCTCCTTCAAGTATCGATGCTCCAAAAAATGAATAGCGTTTTTTCGTAATAAAATAATCGATCTAAAATAATCGTAATACCACCATAATTAGCAGATTCTTGACTGGAATGTTAGGTGCATGACGAGTGAAAGGTGCAGAGTTAACTTATTGATGCTTTGACAATTATCATAACGTTTTTATTTGTAACGATAAAATAATCGATTTATTTCGATCGCATCGATTAATTCGATAGTTAGCGGCGTGTTTACGATTCATTAACGTTATTGTGTAGAATATTTTCTTTGCGACAGATTAATAACGGAATACATAATTCGATGAATGATTGTACGAAAAAAAAAAGTTTTATACGTCAATAGTCCGAGGTGAGTAACTATAAGAGTTGCTGCTTCGACTGTTCGAGACAATGGGTTACTGCACCTTTGCGAAAATGTCTCCGAGGGTTTCTCGATCGAAAACACTATCGCGGTAGACGTATCCACGAGGAAAGCACTTCGGCGATAAAAATGTAATTGTTATCTATACAATAATCGCGGTTATATGGATAGTGGTTTTTCGACACGGCGTTGTAGTAGTACACGTTATACTACCATCGCATTCATGCTCTCGCGAGTCGCGACGACGATTGACGACGATCACAGACGAGTGTAAGAGAAGTGGGGGAAGAAGGCTTGACAGCTGATAAGAGAAGCAGCGTATAGAATTTTTTTTTTCTTTCGAACCATCAGAAACACTGCTGTTGCCAGACGTTTTTAGCTTCAGAGAGGTCGCCTCGAAACGCGTATAATTCCGGTCGAGAAGAAGAAAACCTGCAAGGAGCAGCAGAAGGAAAACGCAGTGAAAAGTGTTCCGCGCGCATGTTTGCGGGGGGTGGCTGAGAGACACAGTTCCGAATCCACCTGTCGTTCTGTCAAATCGTTCCGACGACAAATACTAACGAACTATAATTCTTCGACGCGGTTTTCTTTTTTTCTTTGCAACGTGATATTATTGTATTTATCAGCATCGCAATAAAATGGCTCACTGGTTTCATCGAAATCTATTAAAAGCAACAACTAATCAAAATTTCGATCTAAAGATCGATAAACCCACCGAAGCAACGAAACGGCTCTGCAGGTACGTACTTTTAACATCGTCACACGATAAGTTAATTTAGATATAATTAACGACGTCGAAGTTAATCGTTTTATTTTTTGTTGTGACGTAAAATTGACGTTATTACGTCGTCTGCTCGTCTTTTATAGCGATCTAAAACTCTCGCGACATCGCTTGTTAGATCTTATCAGAAATCCTAACAATACAAGCGACTCGATAGAACCCGCGTTCACCGCTTACTTAGGATTGTTGTATGGATTGATATGGGAGATAGAAACGTCCGATGAACAGGCAAGGAGAGTCGGAAGGCCAAATCCCAGCAAACTGCGAAATGCGTTTGTTTTCAAGTGGACGCATTCGCTCCTCGGATCATCGGCACAGTAAATATTCTCAAAAAAAAATGTTATCATCATTACTGAATTTATTATTTATGTATAAAATAAATATAAATTCGATAAATAAATATAATCCATTCGAAAAATTTCAAAAATATTTACGAAAAAATCGTATTATAGCGGAAGCGCAGATTCCGTCTACGAAGCGGCAAACATGAGTATTAATGTGGGTCTGTGGTTCATGAAACACGCGGCGATGATTGCCGCTAAAGATCAGTAAGTTTTTCAACAAACTGCTGGATAATTCATATTTATTTACTAAATATTTATCATATAACAGATTATTTCGTTTACACATCTTTCAGAGTCGCGATGGACGAGGCGAAGACAGTTCACGGTACACTGAGACAAGCTGCTGGAATATTCACGTTTGTGCAGACGGAATTTTTGCCGCAACTTGGAAATCCTCCGCTGCTGGGCAGTGACCTGGATCCACGCGTTTTGAACGCTTATATTAATCAGTGCACGGCGGAGGCACAAGAAGGTTTTTATTTCATGAAAAGCGATTTTTTAGATTAAAAAAAAAAAAAAAAAAAAATTAATTATTAACAATTAATAAAAATTAATAATAATTAGTAAAAATTATTGATAATAATTAATAAAAATTATTAATAGCAATTAGTAAAAATGATTAATAATGATTAATAAAAACTATTAATTATTATTAACAAAATCTATTAATACTAATAAAGTTAATGATTTTTTAATAATTAATAAATTTGCCAATCGTTTTTAATTTTCCTCAGTGACCGTCGCAAGAGCAGTCGAATTGAAACACAACGCGAGTCTAATATCCGCGTTGGCCAACGAAACGAGTAAATTATTTTCCGACGCGGCGAATACACTTCATCCATTTAAACCCGAAATCGCGGCTCAGTGGATCAAGTATCTCGAGCTGAAGGCCTCTTTCTATCGCGCATATGTAAGCATCCAGAATAATCGAATGCAAAGTAGAAAAATCTATTAATTAATAATATCCTCCATTGTCTTTCAGGCGTATAATTATTGCGGAGAGGATCTTTTGGCGGCCGATCGATGCGGAGAGGCGATAAGAGCGCTGCAAGAGAGTGAAAATTGTCTAAACAAAGCTAAAGTTCTCTGTAAAACATACGCAACGACGAAAGGTCCCGCGCCACGTGCGAAACCCGATCAGCATAACGTTTTCAAGCGCCTGGAGCCGACGGTGAAGCGTACTTTGGACAAATGCAACAGAGAAAACGGCTTAATGTATGTTTCGTTCGTTATCTCCTATCTATTCAGTTCGACATTATAATTTTGAATATTTATCCTTTTTTTTTTTTTTTTTTTTTTTCGTAGATATCATCACACGGTGGCCGGCGAGATTCCGAGTCTCGATACGAAGGCAACGTTCGGTTTAGTCAGTCCGATTGACTTTCAAATGGCTCCGGCGAACCAACAATGGACTCAGGATACATATAGGACACTGATCGGCGCGAGACCCGCAAAACCCGAACGCGATCACGATATACCGCCTGTTAAAGAAGAAACTATACATCAGACATCGAAAGAACCGACGAACGAGAGCGGCTGCAATTTACAATGAATCACCTGTGCATCTTAAACTATCGCAACGAAATTTCTAAAAAAAAAAAAAAAAAAACAAATTCACGCTATGCTCGTAGTATTAATATTATAGAGAGCTAGTCAATTTTTTATTTAACGTTCAGCAAAGCTTCGTCAGAGTTGAAAACTCGATTTTACCGAAAAAAAAAAAAAAAAAAAAAAAAAAAAAAATTAAAGACGCGCGTGGCAATAATCGACTGACCTGCCGCTGTCGCGCAATTGTGCAATTTTGTTTTTACACACGCATCCGTTTGCAGATTATAATAGAAGACACTTGAATTTTTATTTAATATTTTAATACACCGATAATCGGGGAGCTTACGCGCGCTATGACTAAAAAGGTACAAATTTGTGGAAATATTTTTGTTTTTCCAATTCTGCATTTAAATGCAAATTATCGTATATAACAACTATTTATCGAGCATATATAGCTTTATACATGAATTTATTGTACATTCGTACTCTCGACCTCCGGAGTATAAAAAAAAAAAAAAATAATAATAATAATAATAGTGAAGCGCTTTATCGTTTGTCAGGAAGACAATAATAAATTGTTATTATACTCTTCTGAATTATAAAAAGGTTCTTTCGAATTCATTACATGTCCCATCCGAAAAATATTCTTTCGTATACGGAGTGCACGACTACGCCCACTTCAAGGTCTCGTAACTTCCCTCTCTCCGTCATGTGATCTCGCGGCCGCGTTTACCAGTATGGCGAGTCATTGCGCCCGAAGCCAGTGTTCTCGCGACCACTCGCGACTCGGCTCGTTCGCTCGTCGTCCATCTCAGTCACGTTGCTGTCATGGCGCGATCAGTACCATTCGTTAAAAGAATGTAGACGAGAGTTACGAACGTTACATCAATTACACTAGTTAATTCACAATCTGCTGCAGTGACAGTGACTGTGAAAGGTTTTTCCTCCGCGTTAATAACCTCTCCGTGTTTTCCCTTTCCGTGCTGTAAAAGGGTAATACATCGCGCGTAACCCCTTCTAGTCCTCGGAGTGTTAAAAACCTCACCTTGATACGGTATACTTAACCCCCCTTCGAACGTAACACGAAAAATTTTTAACAATTGTCGGTGAAAGTTTCCCCGTCGTCTTTGACCCGATTCTCGTATGTGCCAAGCGTCTCAGCGTGATTAGAGTCTCGTAAGAATTTCCATTTTTTTTTTTACGTCCGCACACGTATATTTCGAATCGAGAATCCCCTCTGACGCACGTAATATAATCGTGCGATCTATCCAACGGTGTGCGTTCAAAGAAGGAAATAACACGAATCGAATTGATGAATGAAATTAAGGAAAATACGACGATGGCGAGTGTCGAAAAGGTCGACGTTATCCGCGTTGGTTCGCGTAAAAGCGAGGTAAGTTTTCGATGTATTTTACTTTCGATTACGCTATGACGAACGCGCGCAGTTAACTTTCGTCAGGATATCGCGTGTTTAACATTTGAACTCACGTCGTTCCTAACTGAATTAATTCTTTTTTATTGCTATTATAATTCGAATAAAACAACTACGCTGTAAAATTTACGTGTATGTTTATCGCGATTATTCCACAATCATGCTTACGCGGCACTATTTTCAAGACACATTTTTTTGTCTCTCTTCCCGTCTCGTGGTTCGCGTGGTTATCGCGATGTCTTCGTTTTTCTTTTACGGATTTGTTTTTTTTTCTCGTTCTTTTTTCTATCGTCACGTTCTTTACTCTCTGCCGTTTTAGTTGGCCCTCGTCCAGACGAGATACGTAATTAGCACATTGAAGGACATTTATCCGAAAAAACAGTTCGAAATTGGTAAGTACGATATTTTTTCGCTCGTGCATACGATCGAACGGATGATATCGATAACGTTTTATCGATATTAATCAGTTAGTAGATAATGCAAAAAAAAGAAAAAATGATAAAAATTCCCCGTGCGAGCGGAAGCGATTATTGTTACGTAATGAAATCGATGCCCTTTACTCTCCCCCCCGCGCGCAGTCACCATGAGCACGAAAGGCGACAAGATATTGGACAAAAGTCTACCAAAGATCGGCGAAAAGTCGCTTTTCACCGAGGAATTGGAATTAGCATTGGAAAATGGTGCTGTTGACTTTGTCGTTCATTCGCTGAAAGATTTGCCGACTACGCTCCCCGAGGGAATGGCTCTCGGTGCTATTTTAAAGTACGAAAAAGTTTCACACTTTCTCCATACGAAACTCGTATCATAAATTCGCGATTTATGAACGACGAAACTATCTATAAAAAAAAAAAAAAAAAAAAACAAAAACAAAAACAAAAACATCGCATTTTTCAGGAGAGAAGATCCGAGAGACGCGGTAGTAATGTCGAAAAAAAATAAAACGATGAAATTGGACACATTACCCGAAGGTAGCGTTATCGGCACGAGTTCTCTGAGAAGATCCGCCCAATTAGCGAGAAACATGCCGCACTTGAAAGTCGAAAATATCCGCGGAAATTTAAATACGCGATTAAAAAAATTGGACGACGAAGAAGGACCTTATGCAGCTATTATTCTCGCGGCAGCGGGAATGAAGAGAATGGGATGGGAGGATAGAATAAGTCAGGTAATTGACGAAAGGTTCACGAACGATCCTTGAGATATAATTGGCGCGCAGATTCTTATTTCTCGATGTAATAATAATCATTTTTTTTTTTTTTTTTTTTTTCTTTTTTTTTTTTTTTTTTTTTTTTAATAGCTACTGGAACCGGAGGATACTCTGTACGCAGTCGGTCAAGGAGCGTTGGGCGTCGAGTGTCGCGAGTCCGACTGGAAAATTCTATCGCTATTGGAGCCGTTGTACGACGTGGAAACGACGCTGAGATGCGTCTGCGAACGTTCGTTTCTCAAAACTCTCGGCGGCGGATGTTCGGCTCCGGTGGCGGTGTCTTCCACTCTTCTCGAGAAAAATCTCACAATTACCGGCGCCGTGTGGTCTCTCGATGGTCAAACTTTCATAAAAGATACTTTAAAGACGAAGCTTTACATACCCGATGACGACGGTGAACCACCGAAGTAAATATCTCAATAATTTAATTAAAAAAAAAAAAAAAAAAAAAAAAAAAATGTGATATGTAAATTTTAATAATAATAATAATTGTTATTATTATTTTATATAATAATAATAATAATTATTATTGTTATTATTATCTTATATAATAATAATTATTATTATTTTAATAATTTACATATCACACTTATCACGAAAGATATGCGAACGTTAATATTAATATTTCATTTTTCATTGCCAATTCAGGAAATGTCCATATCGCGAGCCGCGTCTCTACTGCAGCATAGCGCCAGGAAAAGTGAGCGGTATGAGTCTTCTTGGTGCCGAACAGCTCGGCAAAGATATCGCAAAGAGTTTAATAACGAAAGATGCATTGGATATAATGTCACGAGCGCGAGACGAGATTCTCAGTTCTTCGTAGATATAGAATCGCAGAAACTAAAAAAAAAAAAAAAAAAAGTAACGAAATTTATTTTTTCAAAACGCACGACAAACGATCAACGAACGATAATATCGATGTTTCGATCGGTTGAGGACCCAAAAAAAACCGATCGGGCATTTCAGCGAGTCTCGGCGCGACTCACGCCACTGCCTTGTTAAACGAAGTTACGCCTTATTACTGTTTGAAAATCGCCAATTCCCATGTAAATACATATCTGTTGAGCGACTTTTTTTTTTAACGACCGTTCGAGCCGCGAATCATGTATATACAATTGTAAAAAAAAAAAAAAAAAAAAAAAAAAAAAAAAAAGAAGATTATTTTGTTACCAATCGGCAGATCGAGAACTTCCGGTTTCTTTTTTTTTATGTTACCATTTTTTCTCGTGTTTTGTTCAAATATTGAGAATACAATAATAATGTGCAAATATCGAATCATCAATTTTCCTAATTTTGTTGTGTCTCTACGTAATTTTATAGCTCTCTTATCCGTGGCGAAAAAAAAAAAAAAAAAATCAGCGTTTACGCAGCTAAAGTTGTCGAACGGACTATCGCGCGTGATTTATTGTTGATCGATGACAATTGTTTCTGAGTTTAGAGATATATATTATTATTATTATTATTATATTATATATATATATATTTGCTTGTATAATAGCAGAGAAAGGAATATGGATGTTATTTATAAAATGTACATACATACAAAACGGTGTATGCGTTAGATGTGTGAAGGGTCTTTTTAATAATTAAAAAAAAAAAAGAAAACACAAAAATGATGTTATACAATTTAACACAAATGTTAAAATTGAATTCGTACATTTACTTCGGTTATCTTTCGCCGTATGTCATGCAATATTTACACCTCTGCATTTCTTCTTTTTTTTTTTTTTTTTTTTTTCGCCGGCTTAACGATATTTTATATTGCGCGAAGCCGGTACCGCGTTCGCGTTCCGATCGACGAGCGGCTCACTTATTAATTTAGGCATTAATAGCCAATGCCAATATTTGGCTATCGTCGCTTAAACGTACGGAGTATATGCGCGAAATTTTCGATTGTTTTTTTTTTTGTTTTTTCTTTTTTTGGTGTTTTTAATATATAGTGCGTAATTACCAACATTGCTTGAAATTTTTTTTTTTTTTTTTTTTTTATATAAATAAACAACGATATCGGCGATTGTAAATTATTCGACGTCCTCCTCAGTCATTGCTGTTTGGGAAGCGAGTTTCTGCGATAAACGAAAAAATCGGTATTTTAGAAATTTTTTTTTTTTCATTTGGAATGCATTTCGGTGGGAAAAAGGGTTTTTATGTATTACCTGACCGACCGATGGCAACCGCTGCAGAAGAAGATGGAATACTTGGGGAGGCAATGTCTTTTGTAGAACTTTCAAAAGTTCGTTTGGCTGACCGCAAACGGCTACCGCATTGCCGAGATGCTCTATACCTCCGTCCAGATTTCCAGTCGCCAACATTTCTTCGCCGAGTTGAACCTGAAAATGAAAAATAAAGGTAAAATTAGAGATTTCCGAGATTTTTAGCGTAACTTTGTTGTTTTTTGTTTGGTTATTTTTTTACCTCTTGAAGGAAGAATCTCTGTACGACTTCTTGATCTTCCATATTGAGAGGTATTCTGCTCTCTTTTTGTGCGGCTTTTCTGGCTTTTCTGCCTGTAATAATAAAATCGAATTATTATTTCAAATTTTTTTTTTTTTTTTTTTTCGTGTACTGCATATGCAATAACGCAGTGGTGTTTCGCTGAGAATGCTGAATCGCGGAGAGCAGGAAGAAGAAACGAAATTATTGCAAAACTGCCGATGAAGAGCAGCGATAAGAGATATGAGTTATCGTCGGTGACAAAAAAAATTGATTTATCGATCGCGAGTTACGATAATTCGGTTAAAAAGTCTGAAATCGTGGGATAAAGGAAGATGTATGACGAAACCGGTCATGTGCTTTAACGCGGAAGAGAATACACAGCTCTATGGGTTATGATCGTAATTGACGAAAAATTCGTTTGATCGATCGGCGAATTATCATAACCCAAAGGGGGAGTGCCGCGTCTCGAATAACGGAAAGTATTGTGCATCGTTGCGATTGAAATTGTCGATTTCTTCCGTCATTCGAAACGACGAGAACTTTGATCTCTTGAGAGTCAGGGGGGCCGATGCGAAAGCACGCGAAGAAAAAAAAAAAAATGTTCAACGTTAACTCACGTTCTCTCAGCTTCTTCTTGAAATCCGGATCACTTCGACGCTTCTTGTCGAAGTAGAAACAATATCCGACGAATATACCGGCCATACCCACGGCAATGCCGACAGCAGCTTTCGAAATCATGACCATGTTAACACATAAAAAGCAAATTATTACAATCGACGAAGAATCAGAAGATCTCCATTGCTCTTCTGGCCTCAACGAGATTATAGAAAAAAGAAAAAGGGTGGTCGCGTTCGAGTTTGTCGATGGGGGCACACCGTTGTGGCGAATTTCTAAACGATACTCATCAAAACTCATTCACGATTGGTCCGTTTGTTAGATACTAACCTAACCTGACAAACGGGCCAATCGTGAAATCGGGAATAATCAATTCGATGGAGACGTATGCAAAAAGCTTTTTCTCCGTTGTCAGCGCCGTTGGTGCGTTAGTACGTTAGTACGGAAAAAAAGTTCTCGAGGAGAGACGTGTTTGGGACTGAATTTTCCGACTAAAACTGTTTGAGACTAAGATGGAGTAAAAATCTTAAAATGGCCAACAATATCAACAAAATGTCTTTAAAGAGGTACCAATTCTTTTTCATACAATAACCATTAGTTAATCTATTTACTCTCGAAGTTTACTTCGCGTGTCAATACGGCGCAATTTTACCATTGTTTGTATCCACTATCACTACTATAAATTTATAATTCATCTCATGAAACAGCGTCGCGATGCTCGACATCCCTTTATGCAAAGTATTCAATAACAAATACGTGGATCTTCTCCACCGTTTATCGAATTTTTAAAACATAACCTTGAAAACGCGAACTTTAAGCTTTCGCGAAAAAGCGACTCATATACTTCCCAAAACCTCGTAAAAAAAAAAAAAAAAGTATTTGTCAAAGAATCTCAAAGATTTCTTCCTTCGCTGTATTAAAAAAAACGATTCTACGTGTCTTTCTTTCATTTTGACGAGCGAAAGCACTCCGTTCCGTCAACCATTGACGACCTGTAAATCGGCAAAAAATATCGTCCAAAATTATGCCGTTGATACATTTTTGTCTACTTTTCAGTTTGATGCCTCCGGCAAGTCAGGTTGTCTGGGATAAGGAGGATGAAGCGCGAGAGCAAAAGTTGCGGCAGCGTCCCGTATCGGCGCTCGTCAAGGCGGTCGTAACGGCGCCTCCTTACGGCCAACGAAAGGGATGGGTGCCGCGAAATTCGGAAGATTTTGGCGACGGCGGAGCTTTTCCCGAAATTCACGTGGCGCAGTATCCCCTCAGCATGGGTTTCAAAGGGAAAGAATCCACAAGCAATGCTCTCGCAATACAATTGGATGCTCAGGGAAAAGTAAAATACGATTTAATCGCGCGACAGGGGCATTCCAAAGACAAAATTGTATACAGTAAACTGAGCGATATGTTGCCTGCGGAAATAACGAACGAAAACGATCCGAGTCTTCAGAGACCCGACGCGGAGGAGACGAACGATATTACCGAAAGAACTAAAAGAGCGTTGGAAAAAATAACGCAATCGAAAATCGCGGCAGCAATGCCGGTGAGATGCGCGGAAAAACAGGGACCCGCGCAGTACATAAGATACACGCCGTCGCAACAGGGACAATCCTTTAATTCGGGAGCCAAACAGAGAGTAATTAGGATGGTTGAGGCGCAAGTGGACCCGATGGAACCCCCGAAATTCCGTATAAACAAAAAAATACCTCGAGGTCCACCGTCGCCACCGGCGCCGGTGATGCATTCCCCAACGCGTAAAGTTACGGTAAAGGAGCAGAAAGAATGGAAGATCCCTCCGTGTATAAGTAATTGGAAGAACGCAAAGGGTTACACGATACCGCTGGACAAACGTCTCGCCGCGGACGGACGAGGACT
The DNA here is from genome assembly GCA_934046635.1 of Buathra laborator. NCBI lineage: Eukaryota > Metazoa > Arthropoda > Insecta > Hymenoptera > Ichneumonidae > Buathra > Buathra laborator. The sequence continues at coordinate 8,979,751 of OW203902.1, forward strand.
TCAACAAGTTCACGTTAACGAACAATTCGCTAAACTCGCCGATGCTCTCTATATCGCTGAGAGAAAAGCTCGTCAAGCGATCGAAATGCGCGCACAACTCGAGACGAAATTAGCGCAGAAAAAGAAGGAGAAGAATGAAGAGCTTTTGCGACAAGTCGCGCAAAATGCGAGAGAGGAACGCGCGGGATTAAAATCCGCTGCGGCTCTCGACAAAGCTGAGGAAAGCCGCGAACGCGATCAACTCAGACAAGAGCGTCACAAGGATCGCGCGCGCGAACGCAATTTAGCGCGCGCGGCGCCCGATAAGCGTTCGCGTTTGCAACGCGAAAGGGACAGAGATATCAGCGAACAAATTGCTCTCGGACTTCCGGCGAAAAGCGTATCGAACACCGGGGAAGCGCAGTTCGATCAGCGGCTCTTCAATACCACGAAGGGTATGGACAGCGGCTACGGACACGACGACGAGTACAATGTTTACGACAAACCGTGGAGGGACTCCAGTTCCGTCGCCTCCCATATCTATCGTCCGGGAAAAAACGTCGACAAGGATAATTACGGCGACGATCTTGAGAAACTTGTTAATACTAATAGGTACACGAGAAACCACACTATGCGTATCCGTAGATACGAGAAAATTGAGAGGAAATTGCAAACACTTCTCGATAGTATAAAAATCTGAAAAAATTCATGCATTTTAAAGGGACGGAAAAAATTAATTTTGCTTAATAATAATTGCAAAATGTTATTAACAAATTGATGAAAAAAAAAATTGTTCAACAAATTTTTGGAAATCGAACTTTTTTTTTAATGAAAATGATTCGATGATTTTTGTAAATATGTATGAATTTTTCAGATTTTATTCTTTGGTTTGAATTTTTTTTTTAACACATTTTTTTCATATAAAAAAAAACAAATTAAAGATTAAAATCTCAAAAAATTCATACGTATTTAGAAAAATGAACGAATAATTTTCGTAAAAAAAAAGTTGCGTTACCAGAAATTTGGTGAACAATTTTTTTTTTTGCAACTTATTATGCAAAATTAATCTTTTCAGTACCTTTTTCAGAACAGAAATGAGTATCACGTGCTGTATGTACTTTAAGTTCGTCGAATTGGATAAGAGAATTTTTTTCGATTTTTTATCGAAGATTCTGACGAAAAATAACGATTTCTCGAACCATTTATGCGGATCGCAGCATTTTTTTTTTCGTTTTATTGATTCGATTTTCCGTTTTTTCTCGCAGATTCGTACCGGATAAGGAATTTAGCGGTACCGATAGATCGGCAACAAGATCGGGACCCGTACAATTCGAAAAGGACGAGGAGGATCCGTTCGGTTTGGATCAGTTTTTGAAACAAGCTAAACGCGCGAGTAGTTCCACGGCGACTACGAAACGCAAAGAGGATCGGGAACAACGTCGTGACGACCGGGACAAGCGTCGTAAGCATTAGATCTCCGAAAATTCTTCAATTATTTTCAATAAATTTTCCATTACGGGTCAATTCCGTAAAATCGATAATACGGATGTATAACATCGCGCGAATGTTATTACGAATATACTGACGAATAAAAAAAAAAAAACAAAAAAAAAAAGGATTAACGACGAAAGAACCTGAAAACAACGATTTATTTATATGGAGAATTTACAAAGTTCAATAATACAGCACGACGAGGAAAAAATCACGAATGATCGGAGAATCGCGTATCCAATCGCGTATTTCACTTTAAACATTTTTCGTTCTTTTTTTAATTTTTTTTTTATATAATTCTTTTAGAACAATTATTGTTAACGATTAAACGAATATTCACAATATAATTAATTGTCAATGAAAAAAAAAAAAGTCCGTAATGCCAATAAATAAATTTAAATCGATGTTATCAATGGTAATAATAGATGCAATGATCGCGTTAACAAACGAAACGAAAAATTTAAACAACGGACCAACAAAGTTATTGTATTCACATCTCAATAATACGAAAATATAACTAATGAAAGTTCTGTTTATACAAATATCGAATAACCTATTCTGTTTAATTGGCGCAATTGGCTGCTAAACTAATTATTATATATTTTCTTTTTCTTTTTTTTTTTTTTTGTACACGTATTCAATGTCTTTTAATTCTAAATACGAACCGAGAGTAACAAATCATCATCGCGATCCGACTTTGTTGTGTAAAGAAAAAATTCAAAAGCACCTTTAACTTCCTCGATCTCTCGCCAATGCAATGCTATATCACATTTATATAATTTATTATAGAGATAAATTTCGCGTAGACATTTTTTTTTTCTTTTTTTTTCTTTGTAATTTGAATGGAAGATATTAAGTGGTGAGTAATGCATTATGTATAAGTAGGCTATTCAATGCGTTACAATCCGTCGCTTAGACGTCGCAACGGATCGGCGCATTTTAGTAAATCGGCGCTTCGTCCGCCGATGCTGATACGTCTTCGTCGCTCCACTCGCTGATTCCAAGCGTCGCAGGTCCGTGGAAGCTTTGGGATCTCGATACGTGACTGTAACGACATAAAAACAAATTCATTAAGAAAAAAATGATATGAAATATTAGTATATAAATCGGCAGTGCGAACACAATAATCAACATGTGGGATATAAGAATCTAAAATGATTTTTTAAGCATTTTTAAACGCCGTATCCTCGTCTGACTTCTGGCGCCGATTTTTCAACACTCTGGCGGTGCGTGATAAAGCAAACAACATCGCTGCCGAAATTTAGTTAAAACGCAAAGCTTAAAAAAAAAAAAAAAAAAAAAAAAAAAAAAGAAAAAAAAATTCACAATTTTACGTATTATTTGCCGAAAAGGCTTTTGAGTGAAAAAGATACACACTACACGCGTTACGCATGTAGTAAACTTAATAATATCATACCACTTGTTCACGTCGACGAAGTTCTATCGCTATTTTCGATCGCTAAAAGACCTAACAACACGATGAAATTATTACTAAGTCGTTAGATTGCTCCTTGCGATCTAACAAGACATGTATTACAGAGATTTATCGTCGGTTTTTCTTACCTGGAAGACGAATTAATATTGGGACCTCTTTTGGCGAGTCCTGCTTTCCGTTTTCCCTCCATAGCCGCCTTCATGGGATCGTAACTCTTCCGGCGTTTCCAATTTTGCATCTCCACCTCTCGCGTATTCGGAGTCACAGGTTTCTTCGGCTCTTTCGACTTTGTTTTTGAAGCCTGAAATAGCGATACAACGTTAATACTCTCTGGTAATCTCGAGAAATACTGCAACCAAATGATTGTCAGGGAATTTTTTAAATGTCCCGGAAATCAGGGAATTAAATATTAATCAGAAAAAATCCGAAAAATCAAAACGAAAAAAAAAAAAAAAAAATGTTTTCTCGAATTTTTTTTTTCGCGCTATTTTTCGGTGGCAAATAAAAAACAAATGAAAAATCCGAGATCGCGATTACAAATTCATTATAATTCTCATGTTATCTCAATTATTCTTTCCAAAGATATCAGAATTTAATGAAAAGTACCAAAAAATAGGTAATAATAACATTTTGTTTTTTAACACATTTATTCCATATAAAAAAAGAAAATACAAATTAAAGATTAAAATCTGAAAAAATTCATACGTATTTAGAAAAATGAACGTATGAATTTTTTCAGATTTTAATCTTTAATTTGAATTTCTCATGTTATCTCAGTTATTCCTTCCAAAGATATCAGAATTTAATGAAAAGTACCAAAAAATGGGTAATAATTAACATATAATATTCCTATTGCGTTCCTTTTTTTTTTAAATGCTGAATAGTTTCTCAGGGAAATTCCCGAAAATATCGGCAAAAGTCAGGGAATTTTTTTCGTCCGATTTAGTGATCATTCTGAAGTTTAACTGTTATATAAGAGACGTCTTACGTTAGTCGAAGTTTTTGGCAATCGAATGCTGAAACGTCCCGAATCAGTTCTCGATATACTTGGCACTGCTTCTGATTTTCCTTTAGTTACGGTGGCAGGTTGAGTCTTAGGTTTGGTCGTTGGTGCAGAAGAAGTCTTTGTTTCTTGAGGCTCCAGTCTTCCTCTGCGGAGGCTGAGAAAGAATTACACGAGAATACAACAAAACCGCTGACGTTAATAAATCAATTTCTTCCCCACGATTGCGATTTTTATACCTGAAAGCTCTATTATATTTCGTATTAGTAATCGGAGATTGCGTCGCGGCTTGCGGCTCATCGCTGCTCTCCGTATCGCTTGTCTCTCGCGTCATTTTGTTGCTTCCCTGTCGAAAGCTGTGACTCGTGTCTTCGTCGCTTTCGCCACCGGAATCCACCGGATTATAGACGTTTATACGCGCTGACATCGCCGACATGACGTTATGAGTGGTCTGTAGGTAGGAACACGTCTCCAAGTCGCTATCACTTCCCTGCGAAACATCGAAGATTCGTTTTATAGGATTTTCTTTTTTAATTTCTTAGATATCGAAAGACTTTTTGTCGGTTAAGTAGAACGCTAATTTCATTTCTTCGTTACAACGATATGCAATAGCGTAATGGAAATCCCTTTGTAGACTCAAAAACTAACAGTTTAACGATATTTTACAATTTTTTCCGGAATTTTTTGGCGATTTTTTGTAGCGAAATGGAAGAATTGAAGGTAACGATTGGTCGAAAAATTTGGAGGTATTTTTACGTCTTCCGTACGGCGGACCCGTTTCCCATCCTTTTCCTTTAATTTTTAACGCTAATAACGTTCCGCCACTTCGTTATCAATTTTTCGTCACTCACCAACTGCGGACTACACGGCGGCGGCGCTTGTACGGCTTTCTGCGCGAATTCGATCTCATTATCGGACCAATCGTCCGCTAAGGATAGCGTACCGCGAGTACCGTGGAAACTGGCGGATCGTAGAACAGAATTATCGCGGCTGCGAGAAAAAAAATCAATTAATAATGAGTAATCAGTGTATCGCGCGATCGTAAAAGCTTTGGTTACTTTACCTCGCCGTGCCGTTCTCAATGCTGTGATGTTTCTTCGGACCGTCGATTTTCTTCTTTCCCTCAGCAGCGGCTTTCATCGGATCGTAACTTTTGCGTCGTTTCCAATTCTGAAACTCGACTTCCTTCGACGTTAACGTGGAATTGCTTCTCGTTGATTTTTTGTGATCTTTGCTCGTTTTCTGATTTGGTCGCGCGGTGGGTGTCGCCTAAAAAAAAAAATAAAAAAGACAAATTCGTAAATTCGCGATTACGAATGATAAATGATAAATCGTAAATAAATAAACGATAAACCGTAAATAAATAAATGATAAATCGTAAATAAATAAATGATAAATCGTAAATAAATAAATGATAAATCGTAAATAAATAAACGATAAATCGTAAATAAATAAACGATAAATCGTAAATAAATAAATGATAAATCCTAAAAAAATAAATGATAAATCCTAAAAAAATAAATGATAAATCGTAAATAAAATCGTATGCCGTTGTTTCTTACGTGTGCCGATTTCGGAGCTCTCATGCTGAATCTTCCCGTATCGGTTCGGGATATCGACGGCGCTCTCGGCTTCGGTGGTTCCGGTTTCTTAAAGACCTCTTTGCTGTTCGCCCCAACGCTGCTGGTACGGCCTCTGTGATGATTCTGTTGTCTCGCGGAACAGGGAGCCGATTTAATCTCCGTTTGCGCCTTTCGTCTTCTCTCCTCCGGCGTCGTGTTCGGTGTCGTATCCGATTCACAGCTGAGTCTTCCTCTTCGTATACTGAACGCTCTATTGAGTTTAATACCCGAGGATATTGGCGGTACTGAAGGAGCTGTTTGCTGTTCACCCGCTTCGCTGCTGCTATCCGAACCCGCGGTGTTAAATTTCCCTTTAGACGAGACGAGACGATCGATGTCGTTGTTGTTGAAACTGCTTCTTCGCGCCAAAACGCTCTTTAATTTCGCATTTCTTATACTGGCGTTACTCGTCGAACGTTGGATATTCACATTTCTTTGAAATATCGGACTGTTTTGATATACACTGCTGATATTCGTCGTGAGTTCTTTTTTACTGTGAAGCGATGTATCCTCGTGATAGTTACTCGTGCTGTTGGATTTACGCAGCATATAGGGACTGAAAAAAAAAAATTTGTATTTCGGAAATGACGAATAGCAGAATATTTCGTATTAATGAAAGTTATGCGGGAAAAAATGTTTACCTGCTCTCCGAACACGTGTAGTATCCGACGTTATGCGTCTGAGTCGAAGTTTTTATGAGATGTTTCGTTTTGTCTAATAACGGCGAATTTATCACTTTCGTTGCAAGTTCCTTATGCGCTAATATCGGACTGTTGGTGAGCTTTGGAGTGGATGGCCTTAGGCGATTCAAAATAGGACTGTTGGTGTGACGCAAATTTTCCTCAGCGTAGTTTCTCAGACTACTCTTTCTGGACGAATTCGATTCGGCAGTATCGGACGTATATTCCTTTCTGCAAGGAAATGTTTTGCCGTTAAAGTACTTCTGGCGTTTCGTGTTAATTTCGCATGAGTTCGAGAAAAATGAGAGAAAATTGCAAATACTTCTCGACGGTATAAAAGTCGAAAAAAATTCATGCATATTAAATGTACTGAAAATATTAATTTTGCATAATAATAATTACAAAATGTTATTAACAAATTGATGAAAAAATAAATTGGTCAACAAATTTCCCGGAAACTCATCTTTTTTTTTTTTTATGAAAATGATTCGTTCATTTTTATAAAAATCTGAAAAAGTTTATGCATATTAAAGATACTGAAAAGATTAATTTTGCATAATAATAATTATAAAATGTTGTTAACAAATTGATGAAAAAATTAATTGGTCAACAAATTTCCCGGAAACTCAACTTTTTTTTTTACGAAAGTGATTCGTTCATTTTTCTGAATACGTATGAATTTTTTCAGATTTTTCAATTTACTTTGAATTTTGTGTTTTTTCAGATTTTTTTCACATAAAAAAAAATTCAAAGCAAAAAATCTGAAAAAATTCATACGTATTCAGAAAAGTGAACGAATCATTTTCATAAAAAAAAAGTTGGGTTTCCGGAAAATTAGTTGACCAATTAATTTTTTCATCAATTTGTTAATAACATTTTGGAATCATTATTATGCAAAATTAATTTTTTCAGTATCTTTAATATGTATGAATTTTTTCAGATTTTTATACCATCGATAAGTGTTTGCAATTTTCTCTCATTTTTCTCGAACTTATCGTTCGTCATTTCGATTGGATTTTTGTTTTTCATCGCAACCTACCGATCTAACGAACTGCTTCGCTCCAGATGAAGATTAGCCAATGCGTGGGACGGACTCTTCGCTACAGTTTCATCCATTTTGTTGACTTTGTTATCCACGAATTTTCTCGCACTTCTGCGACCGTCGTTGATGCTCGCGCGCTTAAACAATGAATCGGAAAGACTACCGCGACGCACAAGAGAAGCACCGTGCGTTGGGGTGCGCTGAGAGCTGTGGGGCGGTGTTACGTAGCTATTGCTAGTGTCCTCGTCGGATTCACCGCCGGAATCTATTAGGATGTGTTGATTTGGCACCGTACCAAGTCTTTCCTTGATGTGCAAATGCGTATCCATATCTAAACTACTGTCGCTTTGCTCCTATAAATAGAAAAAAAATCAATTATCAATCAATTATCATCGATATACAATTAATATACAATGTAAAGAATAAAAAACGAACGTATCGACTCCTCGACAATCTCTGAGATCGCGAATAGATAGGCGAAGGAATTTTCGAAGGGCTCATCGGAGGCGTACGTCCCGTCGAACCGCCGACCGAAGGCGGAAGCGAATTGTGCTCCGCGACTTGCGTTGCCCATTCCGAGATCCACGTATTAGTATCGCGTGAACTCGTCATCTGTAAAAAATGAATACGAAAAAACGATATTTAATTCTGCGGCTGCGGAAATTTCTTTCTTTACGATTGTGAAATGAAAAAAAATAAATAAATAAAAAAAATACCGCACCTTGAAATGATGAACGTAAGTCTCTTCGCTCTCGTGCTCCGTGAGCACACCGACGCTGAAAGCCTTATCAATATCCATTCTCGCTTTCTCCTCGTCCGTGTAGTCTTTGTGAATCGTATAAGTTCCCGCTTCGCTGACCGTTCCGTCCGAAGCAGCGTCGGCGTTGCTAACATTGAATATATCGAGATTCATTTTCTCCGCGCCTTCTACATTCGCATCGGCGTTGAAACTCGCGCTTGATATTTGCATTTTGCTCTCATTCGCTCCGGAATATACGAATTCGGCTGATTTTCCTCCGTCCGAAAAATAATTAACGTTTGATAGCTTTTCGGAGGATTCTATACTCGTTGTCGTTACCAAGCATTCCTCGCTTTCGTAATCGTGATTTATCTCGATATACTCGATGTTTTTCGTGTATTTCTTTTCCGGCGAATATTGCACACGATTCGATCGTTCGTCGTCGAAACTACTCTTCTGCACGCCGCTTAAATCATTCATCGTCGCGGAGTGCTGAAGATTACGAAAATTACTGGTACTCGGCTTCGCTCGGTAATTTAATTCGAGCGAAAGATTCTCTCTGCACGGTCGCGCGCTACTCGGCGTCTCGTCGTACGAACGCGGCGATTGATCCTTATAAGATTTTTCCGTGTACGATCGCGACATCACGTCACTCTTTCGCGTTGCTCCTTGAGATTTTGCGGTCGTCTTGAGACCTAAAAAAAATTAAAAAATTTTATTCCCGAATTTTTTTGTTACTTTTCAAAAAAATTGTCGATCGTCCCGCGATTTATAATAACGTAAAAATTATAAAAAAAAAAAACAAAATATCGATGATCGATAACTGGCAATATTAAAAGTTTGAGACTTTGCAGTCGTTTTGAGACCTAAAAAGAAAAAAAAAATGTTATTGCCGAAATTTATTCGTTACTTTTCAAAATAATTGTCAATGATTGTTCCGCGATTTATAATAACGTAAAAGTTATAAAAAAAAATGAGATCGATGACCGATAATTAGCAACATTAAAAGTTTGAGACTTTGCGGTTGTTTTGAGACCTAAAAAAAAAATGTTATTGCCGAAATTTATTCGTTACTTTTCAAAAAAATTGTCAATGATCGTTCCGCGATTTATAATAACGTAAAAGTTATAAAAAAAAAAATGGACGATCGATAACCAGCAATATTAAAAGTTTGAGATTTTGCGGTCGTTTTGAGACCTAAAAAAAAAAAACAAATTTATTGCCGAAATTTTTTCGTTACTTTTCAAAATAATTTTCAACGATCATCCTGCGATTTATAATAACGTAAAAGTTATAAAAAAAAAAAAAAATCGACGATCGATAACTGACAATATTAAAAGTTTGAGACTTTGTGAATCATCACAAGTCTCTTTGGAATACTAATGAACTCCTTCTACAGCCAGCAGTCGTCTGCTAAGGATATCTTTGCCATGACTCATTCTTCATACAAAAATAGTATCAAAGTCATTCATTCGCTGCAGAATTTATTTATTTTTCTATTATTTTTGTTTTTATTGTTAAATCGATTTTTTTCACTCACCTAATTCCTTCAATTTTTGCGATAACTGATCGGCTTTGCGCTTCGTGTCGTCTTCGCTACTGAAATAACCTTCGGAATGAGTACTCGGAGCTTTTTGCTTCTGAAGGCAATTAGTTGACGATACTGGCAGCGGCTTTTTTGTTTTAATTTCAATCTGCAATATTTTTTTATAAAAATTAAATTTTTTTTTTTTTTCACAAAACTTTAATTTTTTTTACGAAAATGTAATAAAAATTTATTAAAAAATGAGTATTTTTAAAATTTGAATATCAACGTACCTTAGAAGTCGAGAGATTCCTTCTATGTCTGGCGTTGTAGCGCTGAAAGAGATTCTGATACCTCGCAGTGTCGACTTCCTTGTTGTCGCCAAAGTCGATGGTGAATGCCAAAGGTGCAGGAGAATTGTGAGCGGATAATTTTTCAGTTTGTTCCAAACTCGCGCCGCAAGCTTCGTCTTTGCTGTTATCCGTGTTTTCCGAATTTTTAGCACAGCTGGTAGTTTCGTAATTATTTTCGACTTGTTTTGCCGCGCCTTCGATTATTTTCAGCTGCGGATTTTCCGAAAACGCGTTTGGAGTAGTTTTCGGACATATTACGGTATCTAAATCATTGGACGTTTTCTCGTCGTCGCAAGATCGCGCGAAACGATTCGACGATTCTCGCGCGAGAGGCTCAATGTTATCATGACTGTTGCAATTACTTTCTATCTCATTGTCGAGTCTATTTGTCGCGTCTGTCAAGTTTCGTTGGTCAATCTTTGAGGGCACGTTTGTCGCATCCATGCTTCGAATCTTCGAACATTCCAATTGTTGAGAAGGTTACGGAGCGATTGTTACTCTCTCGTGGGTCTCGCGTTTTTCTCTTTTTTTTTTTTTTTTTTCTTTTACGAACGTCAAGCTCACGTTAACGAAACTTCGTCTACCATGGAATCCGACAGAAAGGCAGATCTTATGTACATGTTAACGAAAAAGACGGATTTTACGCGTTGACAAGCTCGCGAGTACGCGCACGGCGCGTCTTCGGACAGTAAGAGATATTTAACTATACGCGATAATGTCAACGGTGTCACATTCCATTTTTTTTACTTGCTCTTCGAGAGAGAGAGACTACACTACTGGCGCAGGCACTGTGCGTACTAACGTCTGCTAACGCCAACGAGATCTGGTGCCGGTGGAAAGAACAAAAGTCACTTATCAACACATACACACTACGCGACGTCGGTGTGACGCTGCGATTGTATTCACGAAACTACCCACGCCTTATCGGCACACCGACCACACATCGACGATCCCCGTACGCGTATAGGTTACGACTACTTTTAATTCTTTTAACGAGCGCCAGACAGCATTCGTCTTCACGGAAGTTGCTTTTTTCCCCAAGGATAAGTCAAGAATTGTTTTGGAACGTGTTACTTACCGTCTGTAGCAGAGATGGCGATCGTTTCACTTTCCAGCTTTCTCCACTTCCTTGTTTTGTTCCGAGAAGCCATTTTTCTTTTTTAATCAAACTATTACCTCATCGTAAATAATGTTAAATATCGATGAAAAATAAATATCTTTCGTCTATTTTCACTTTTGCAGGTAAATCCTCCATACGATACGCACTTCGTGCGCAAAGTATGATACACAGATATACATAAATATCGTACAAAGTTAGAGTACAAAGTGGTGACGGTCAATTAAATATATGTATAATCGTTATTCGCTGCAAGCTCCGTTCGAGTCACGATAAAAAATCGCGATCTTTTTGCTTTGTTCTTTTTAAAATTTTACTGTCCCAATGTGATGTCGGCGACGTTGCGGGGACTCAAAATTTCGATCCAATAACCATCGGGATCTTTGATGAATGCTATTCCCTTCATTTTACCGTCGTCCGGTTTTTTCACGAATTCAACGCCCTTAACCTCAAAATGCCGACATGCCTCAGCGACGTCGGGTACCGAGATTCCGATGTGACCTTGAAACCAAAAATAATCGAAATAAATACCATTTTATTTACAATTTTTATTTTATTTTCGTAAAAATTTTAAATTACCGAATCCTCGGGGCTCCGAATTGCCATTATGGTATTTTGCATCCGGATCCGTTTCAGTTCCCCAATTGCTGAAAAAAAAAAAAAAAAAAAAAAAAAAAAAATTGGTTTTATTGAAATAATTATGTTTTCGATGTTAATTAGGAGATAATTATTTGAGACATACTGCGTTAGTTCTATAGTCGCTTTTCTGGTGAACGTCCACTCGATGGATTCTCTCTTATCGACGGGTATCTCATCCGGATCTTCGTAACCCATGAAGTAAAGAGAAAATTTGTTTTCCGGAAAGTCGAGTTTTTGCAAAAGTTTCATTCCAAGTACATCGGTGTAAAATGGCAAAGATTTTCTTGGATCTTTAATGCGATACATTGTTTGCTGCATTATCCAATCTTTATTTTTGTTCGCACCGATTCCCGCACCGCAGAGATCGCGCGCTTCGCTATTGGATAATCCGCAAGCCTCACCCATCTTAAACAATTGATACAATACAGAATATTTCCGGAAGTGCAGTGTTATTCAATTTATTACGTATTGTTACGAAAAATTCGCAGGTTAGAGACAAATTTTTTATTGCATTCTTCGCGAATAATATAGCATTACACAATGTTTACATATTTCGCGATCGTTGGACAGTACCTTGAAATAATCCCGTTTCCCAAGTATTACGACGAAAAAAAAATTATCGTATGACAAGCGCGTCGAACTTTCTGCAATTTATTGCAAAACTAATCTCCTCTTCGATCTTTGATAAGTGTGATAAGAAATTTGTCGGCAGCTCATATATATATTTGCAGTTTTCTCGTCATCGCGTGCGGCGGCGAGTTAGCATCGAAGCGACCTCTCGATTCGCATTATTTCCTCAAAGATATTTGAAATTCTGAATTCCTTTAATTCAGCAATCGAATCACGAATCCATCAATAATTAATACGTTTCCAAACATTTCAACTAAATCGATAACAGAAAAATGAAAAATTTTGTGCGAAGTACGACATATGCAACTAGAAATTTATTAAAATATTTTTATTTCAGTTTTTATTGTGGAAATATGTACAAGTTGTGCAAATAACTACTGACTAACATTTTCGTGTATTTAATCGTCTTTTTATGCAATCCTTGGGCTATTTTCGGGATCCGTAAAATTGAGTTCAACCACAAAAAACTGCTGCTTTATCGATGGATCCAAAAGAGACCTAATAAAGGAAGTGTTGGCGAGCAGTAAAACGAAGAGTGCGAGTTCATGCGCTTAATCACCGTTCGACGTGTTTATGGTGTATTGAAACATCCTGTATATATAATCATATATAGATATACATTATAGAAGATTATTAGAAAAAAAAGAGGCCGAAGGCCCGTCATATACGAACACGACACTTCCTCTCCGTGATTTGTGTCGGTATTATATCTCAGGTGCGGATGGCAGCACCCGTTCCCGTACTGACCTGTAGTAGTAGTTACAAAATTCTCATACGTCAAATACGACCGCACGCAGTAACGTCATTGTATTTTTGTTTCTTTCTACCGTTGGAAATTTCGTTCACCAATAATTTCGCTCGAATGTGCTCCGGTAATTAATCACCATCGTTATCATCATTGTTATCTAATAAACTAATAATGCGAAAATCACGCGTGATCGTAATAACCGAATGATTAAACTAACCCAGCCAGTGACATTCCGTACGAATCACACACGCACACCGATTTCGAAGCTTGTTTTGTTTACAATATGTTTCGACGCTGTCGATGTCAGCATTATTCGTTCGTCGAGCGTTTCCATGTTTTTTTCTACCGATAATACTCGTGTCTCGGTAATTGCTAATGATTTTTCCTCCACCACAGTCAAAACATAACCTGACTGCATCGCATATAGTGTTGGCATTGACACGTAACTCTTTTTCCGTGGCGTAAACACCTGATGACAGTAAATCATTGTCAACGACACTCGCCAAGCTCGGCCCGTCAATATTTCGCATCATCCCTCGTGTTTCGAAAACAATTTTTTTCGTCGCGTATAATTTCGATTGTTGGGTTATATTCTCGAAATAATGAAAATCAAACAAAAATTACCTACGTACGACACTGCGTAACTTTAATAGAACATATGACGACATATCAGCGTTAATTACAAGTTCAGCGCCGCCGCAAGCATTGATATAATTCTTTAAAAAATCCTATAATGCATATATATATTTCAGTAACATAATTGAATTTGCTCCACTTATTTAGAAACGTTGCTAAGCTTTTTCAAACACAAGGATTTTAATATTATCGTTAAAATAGGGCGTTACATGAATTCTGAAATACGTTGTCTCGTAGCGTAATTCCGAAAAAAAAAAAAAAAAAAAAAAAAAAAAAAAAATTACGTTAATTTCTATGCAAATATTTATTGAAACGGAAAACTGATCAAAATTATTCAAATATAATATACTAATTGTTGATAATTATTAACAACTTACCGATAAAAAAAAAAATTAAAAATTCGTTACCAAAAATTCTGTATTTTCATTAATATTCTAAAAGGTGTCAAGCGGGTGATATATTTACCAACTTAATTGAATTTCGTCCGCTTACCTTGGTATTTAGAGTAACTTACATAACATCGTCTGCCGTCAACACGATACATTCTTTCGCAAATGCGAATAGCGCAGAGCTTTTCATTAAATTCCCACATTGCAATTGTTTGAATTATGAAACAATGTTTTTTGTATCGCTGCAATTATTTAACAATAAAGAAATCGTGCGTTACGCGTAAATGTAAACTTTGCGGATTTGCAACGTCATACAAATAAATTCTATAGCATTGAAAACGTCAGGAAGGCCTTTGTGCTGAATTAGCATTTGCCTCGAGACTTTCAGCAAAGACTGACTCTCTGTACGATTTTTATCGGTATAGTTATCGGAATCGCAGCTAAAAAAAAAAAAAAAAAAAAAAAATACGAAATTTGTAGCGTTTTTTCGCGATTTTACATTATGGGGATCGAGAGAAATTTCGGTAAATTTTTATCCGTTTTCGATAGCTGCTCGCGAGGGCATGAAGGACAGTCAGAGCACATATTACGATTGTCACGAAAAATCGGCGGCTGGGAGTTAACGTTACACTCGAAGATGGAAAATCATAGTCACAGTCAGACTCAGCAAAATCATCAGTCATTCTGGAAAAAAAACGCTCGCGCGGTACCCGGCAGGTAACGTAATAATTAATCCCAAAGGATCAATTATTTTACTATTACTATTGTCCTATTTTACTTTTTTTTTTATTTTTTTTCGTTAATCTGTCGTTCTGTTAATCATTATTTATATCATTTTACAGGCCAAGTCCCAAGCAAGATCCGCGCCAAGGAAAAGGAGGATCGGCAAACAGTTTGCCGATGAGTTTTGCCGGAACGGTAGGAAATGCCGGAAGCGGCGGTGCCGCGTCGTTTCAAGATTTCCAAGAGAGCGTCGACGACGCTTGGGATTCCGGTGACGACGAGTTTTGGACGGTTTCCGATGTGAAAATTTCAAAACGCGTTAGTCATTCCGCAGCGTTGAGCGTAATTAACAGTCACAGAACCGGCGGTAGCTGTGGCGACGCGCAATCGAACGCAAAGGATATTCAATCGCGACAAGCGATTATTCCCGATGAGAAGCGCGCAGAGGCCCTCCAAAGATTGGCCGTCCAACCTCTGCACCTTCGCAACGCTCAATTGAGTACAACGACAATGTCTCAGAGTAATCACAATCAACACATCGGCGGCGAGGAGTCCGAAGGCAAATTCGGCAATTCGCCCGGTCATCGAACGCCCCATTTTCCCGGCAGACCGCAGCCTCTCAAACAGACCTCGGCGTCGTCGAAGTTTTTCGTGCCATCCAAGGAACAAGGTAACGTCGACGAATCACTGCTCTTCCGACGATTATTACGATTTTTTACGAATTAAATATGTAATTTTCGATTTTTTTTTTTTTTTTTTTTTTCAGATGGTGAAAGTAAAGTAGATAAGTTCCAATCATTACTGGAATCGCCGTTATTAAATTTGGATGAATTAAGACAACTCTCGTGGTCCGGTGTACCTGCGAAACTGCGATCCGTTACCTGGAGGCTCCTCTCCGTAAGCAAATTTAGTAACTTTTGCGATTTATGAAAAAATTCAAGAATAACACTAACATTGGTATTGTTTTTTCTTTTTTTTTTTTTTACCAGGAATACCTTCCGGCGAATTTGGAACGACGTCATCAGGTTCTCGAGCGAAAACGCTTGGATTATTGGAATTTAGTAAAACAATACTACGACACGGAACGCGACGAAGGATTTCAGGATACATATCGACAAATACACATTGATATTCCCCGCATGTCGCCGCTTATTACGCTTTTTCAACAGCACACAGTGCAATTAATTTTCGAGAGGATACTATACATTTGGGCGATAAGACATCCAGCGTCGGGTTACGTTCAGGTAAAGAAAAAAAAATAAATCGTTTATCGACTTTTTCTCTGCGCTTTCGCAACATTGTCGTTCGTTGTTTCGTTTTGTTACGATTGTCGCTTTGCAATGTTTGAAGGGAATGAACGATTTGGTTACGCCGTTCTTTCTGGTATTTCTGCAAGAAGCTGTGCCGGCGTCCGCGTGGCAGGATCTCGAAAATTACGACGTCGCATCGCTGCCGCAAGATCATCAGGATATCATTGAAGCCGATAGCTTTTGGTGCCTATCAAAGTTTCTCGATGGGATTCAAGACAATTACATCTTTGCTCAATTAGGCATTCAGCACAAAGTGAATCAATTGAAAGAACTCATTCAGAGGATCGATGGTAAAAAAAAATAAAAAATTAATCTCATAAAAAAAAAAAAAAAATAAAAAAAAATCCTCGCAATCTTTACGCGCAATATTAACAATGAATTTTTCGCTTTCAGCTCCGCTACATCAGCATCTGCATCAGCACGGCGTCGATTATTTGCAATTCTCGTTTCGTTGGATGAACAATTTATTGACGAGAGAAATTCCTTTGCATTGCACGATTCGTCTTTGGGACACATATTTAGCCGAATCCGATCGCTTCGCCTCTTTTCAACTTTACGTTTGCGCCGCCTTTCTTCTCAGATGGAGGCGTCATCTCCTGTTGCAACCTGATTTTCAGGTCAGTAAAACACTTATGCGGTACAATATCGAGCAATTAATCGATAATAATCACATTACTAAATGAAAAAAAAAATAAAATAAAAAATTGTTTTTCCTTTAAAGGGTCTCATGCTAATGCTACAAAACCTGCCGACACAAAATTGGACCGATTCCGAAATCGGTATACTGGTTGCCGAGGCATACAAGCTGAAATTTACCTTCGCCGATGCACCGAATCATCTGCAGGCCCATGACACGAGGTGACCAAATTATTACAGTCTTCAGTTGAGATTGTTATAGCGGCCAAAAAAAAAAAACAAAAAAAAAACAAAAAAAATGGAAAAAGGTGATACGATTACATTTCGCGTCATCCGATTCGTATAATTTTTCGGTGACCTCGAAGCCATTATATTTACGTTCGAAAAAAAAATATATATATTTTTATCGTCTTCGTTTAGCCCCCCATCCGCCCCCTTTTTTCTCACTTTCTCATCCGCGTTATACTATCGTTGATTCTTTGTAGAACGTCATTATTACCATATCGAAGTTTCGAATATATATATATATATTATTTTTTTTCGTCATTTTTAAAAGAGGTCGTCGCGGCGCCCCATGTAAACTTTAAACATCGCGTTATCGAGTGTTCACCGTTCGCGTAATAATCATTAAACTCTCCGAAGGCGCCGAAGCGTTCTTCGAGTGTTTATGGTGTTTAACGTGAATCATTTGATACTTGCCGATTCGCGGTAAATTTATATATATATATAATACTAACATTATACATATACAATGAATATATGAAGAGATTGTGAGAAAGAGAAACAAAAAAAAAAAAAAAAAAAACAAAACAAATAGAGAGGTTTTATATATATAATTATAATCGTTGTTCTGTCGATGTAACGATTATAGAATTTCACTTGAGCTTATATATAAAATGCAAGTTCGCGATCTACACCCGATTTTTTCTATATTCACTATTCTTTCTTTTTTTTTTTCAATTTTTTTTTAATTTTTTTTTTTTTTTTTTTTTTTTTTTTATCGCATAGATTTATATATCCCAATCGGCGTGTCGGTTTGATCCCGAGGTAGGTATCGGATAATTCTAAAATTGAGCGTTCTTACTATTACACGGTAATTAAAAATAAATATAAAAAATTATGTGAGCGATTGATGACTCGGAGATTTCTCGGAAAAATCGTTTTTCAATCGTCCTCAGCGTCGGTCGGACCGTAATCAACGTCCATCGGCTGTAGTATCGCCAGAGTCTCGTCCTCGTTAAAGGTTTCCTGCGAAAAATAATAACAAATACACGACTGATTAATAACGATTATTCTTCTAAAGAATTCTTATGATTTTGCCTATTCGCTCGATACATATCCCACAGACAAACAGATTTTCGCGGAAATAATATTTTATTTTAACCCTTTAACTGCCGAATCTCTTTAAAAAAATCAGAATTCCGTATCGAAATATGAAAAATTTCATTATTAAAATTTTTTAATTTTTTTATCGAAATAATAACATTTTTCACGAATTTCTGAAATTTTTCTACATTTCTATTTCTCAATTTTTTTTTTTATCGCAATTTACCAAAAATGAAAATTGTCCATTGTAATTTCACGTTAAAGGGTTAACGAAGGTGAACGCGATAATTAATAACTTTTGTAAATACAACGAATAAATTTATTACAGCGAAAAGAAATGACTACGAAATTCCGGACTCTACGCTCGTCGCTTTGAACGGCGCGTTGGTCAGTATATTGTGAAAAAATTTGTCGAATCTCACGAAGCTGAGAGCCTCGAGAAGAATATTCGCGATGTGATAAATCCTGAGGATGATATCGGACCAATAGTATGTATCGTTACATACACTCACGTAATCCACCGAAACCGGCATCGGGTAGACGCACGGCATGCACTCCATATGGGTGATACCGTCGTTGTCGGCGGTGCATTCGCAGTGTTGGCATAAACTCGGCAGCGCGCTGGCCGCCGCTCTCTTCGCGAATACACTTGCGAATTTTTTAATCGCCGTTGGCTTATCGAAACGCAATTTATTGCCGCTAAATATCGTGCCGTTTGTTTCCAGCGAAAGGGGAGCGCAGTAGCCGAGAGCGCTTTTCGAAAGTTTAACTTGTCGCCGCAGATCAACGTCTCCGATCAATTCCTTCGCGTCTTTCCGGGTGTAAGACTTGTGGGCGTCGAGTCCATAGAACATCTTGTTGACGCGTTGCTTCACGAAGTGGAAATCGCCGTCCATAAGAATGTGAAGAGTGATATCGTGTTCCAGCAAAACTTGATGAAGAACCGAATAGTCGAGCTGTTGAGAGGAAAAAAAAAAAAAAAAAATCGGTAAAAAACGTTTTATGTGGAAAAAGATATACGATAGAAAATTGGAATGAAAGTAACGATGAAAATGTTGAGAGAAAAAAAAAAAAAAAATCGGTAAAAAACGTTTTACGTGGAAAAAGAGATACGATAGAAAATCGGAATGAAAGTAACAATGAAAATGTTGAGAGAGAAAAAAAAAAATCGGTAAATAACGTTTTATGTGGAAAAAGAGATACGATAGAAAATCGGAATGAAAGTAACGATGAAAATGTTGAGAGGAGAAAAAAAAAAATCGGTAAAAAACGTTTTATGTGGAAAAAGAGATACGATAGAAAATCGGAATGAAAGTATCGATGAAAATGTTGAGAGAGAAAAAAAAAATCGGTAAATAACGTTTTATGTGGAAAAAGAGATACGATAGAAAATCGGAATGAAAGTAACGATGAAAATGTTGAGAGAAAAAAAAAAAAAATTGGTAAAAAACGTTTTACGTGGAAAAAGAGATACGATAGAAAATCGGAATGAAAGTAACGATGAAAATGTTGAGAGAAAAAAAAAAAAAATCGGTAAAAAACGTTTTACGTGGAAAAAGAGATTCGATAGAAAATCGGAATGAAAGTAACGATGAAAATGTTGAGAGAGAAAAAAAAAATCGGTAAATAACGTTTTACGTGGAAAAAGAGATACGATAGAAAATCGGAATGAAAGTAACGATGAAAATGTTGAGAGAAAAAAAAAAAAAAATCGGTAAAAAACGTTTTACGTGGAAAAAGAGATACGATAGAAAATCGGAATGAAAGTAACGATGAAAATGTTGAGAGAGAAGAAAAAAAATCGGTAAATAACGTTTTATGTGGAAAAAGAGATACGATAGAAAATCGGAATGAAAGTAACGATGCAAATGTTGAGAGAAAAAAAAAAAAAAAATCGGTAAATAACGTTTTACGTGGAAAAAGAGATACGATAGAAAATCGGATAGAAAGTAACGATGAAAATGATGTTTTACCGTTTGATTCTGCGGTTCGCAGTGAGAACACATCATCAATACGAATGTCTTCGATACTCCGGCGCGGAATACGAGTTGCGAAGCGAAACCGATTGCCGCGAAGACATCCTGATTGCCATTACCCACAGGAATGTTGGAGAAGTAATCGATGAAACGCGACCAGTCGTTCGTGAATATTTTACTGTCGAGAATCAAATTTCTCGGACTATCGTAAACGCCGTTACCGCCGAAAGTCACCAAAGACCAACGATTGTCGGTGAGAGATCGATCGATAAATTCTTTATTGAGTTGCGATATCAATTGATCGATACTTCGATTTTGGCGAATATCGCTGTTGCATTCTTTCGCCTCGACGATGAAGACAACATCGGTGGTGTGCGGAATTTTGGTGCCGTTGAGTTTCCGAAATTCACCTTCCGGTACCGTCGAACCGTCGACCATCGGACACGACGTGCAGTTATCCGGAATACGCAGATACGTGTCGTAGAAACTGCACATTTGCATGTAAGACATAGCGACGGTACACGCTTCGGCTTCGTTTCTACTGTTGGCACACGTTTCCGCGTAACGATCGGGACTCACGACGTTGAAACAGCCGTTGAATTCGGACATTTTATTCGCGAAAAGCCAATCGCAGAATTTTACGGGACCTTTTTTTCCGGTTGCAGCGAAATTTTCGGAGGTTTTGCATTCGCTTTTGCCGAGCGACCAGCTGTGAGCAAATTTACCGATTTCCGCGACGACGACGCCGTCGGAAGACAGGGTATCGTCCATTGGCTCGTTGTTCATCGTTCCTAACAGACCGGCGGTTTTGCCGAAGTAGAAACCCGACAATTCAAGAATACATAAGTCGTATTTTAAATTGCATCGGAGTTTAAACTGCTCGTGTTTTGTTTCCACCGTAACGATACTGTCCTCTTGATAAACGAAAGCTGTTCCGTTCTCCAGTTCTACCGGAAGCTGCAGAATTGCACCCGAGTCGACGAGTTTCACAGTCTAAAAAAATCGATTTTTATTAGCGATTTTTATAGCAATTTGATTAAAAAATCGTGGAAAGTGAGAAAAAATCGGTTGAGTCGATAAAATCGGCGGTTGCGCGGCGCGAAAGATATATTTTAGTTACTGAAAGAAATACTCAGTTAATGATACTAATTTTTAGTTAAATTTATTATTTCTTTCCTCATTATGACGATTTTTTTTAAGCAACCGATTCATCCGATTTTTTTTCGCAGAATAGAATTGGTAAAGATACTCACGTCTTTGAATATATCTAATTCTATGGCTTTACGTCCAATCAGTACGATTATTCGATGAGTTATCCTATCGGTTATTGCTTCGCGATCGTATTGTATCAGTACAGCGAAATGATTTTTCACAAAGTCACGAGCCAAAAGATAAGTACAAGAAGAACCGGCAAAGTCGATATGCCGACCGTCGAATGTTATGAAATGTTGAGGTCCGACGATCATTGCTTGAGCTGTAAACGGAAATAATACATTTAACATGTAAAAAAAAAATTCTTATTAATAATCGAAGTTTTTTGAGAACTGTAATTCTAAAAAAAAAAAATTCTGTTCAATAATCGAAGTTTTTTGGGAACTATAATTGTAAAAAAAAAAATTCTGTTTAGTAATCAAAGTTTTGTGGAACTATAATTCTAAAAGAAAAAAAAGTTCTGTTTAGAAATCAAAGTTTTTTGGGAACTATAACTCTAAAACAAAAATTTTTGTTTCGTAATCGAAGTTTTTTGGGAACTATAATTCGAGAAAAACAAATTCTGTTTAGTAATCGAAGTTTTTTGGGAACTATAATTCGAGAAAAACAAATTCTGTTTAGTAATCGAAGTTTTTTGGGAACTATAATTCTAAGAAAAAAAATTCTGTTTAGTAATCGAAGTTTTTTGGGAACTATAATTCGAGAAAAAAAAATTCTGTTTAGTAATCGAAGTTTTTTGGGAACTATAATTCTAAGAAAAAAAATTCTGTTTAGTAATCGAAGATTTTTGGGAACTATAATTCGAGAAAAAAAAATTCTGTTTAGTAATCGAAGTTTTTTGGGAACTATAATTCTAAGAAAAAAAATTCTGTTTAGTAATCGAAGTTTTTTGGGAACTATAATTCTAAGAAAAAATCCTGTTCAGTAATCGAAGTTTTTTGGGAACTATAAATCTAAAAAAAAAAAATTCTAAAAATAAACAAAAAATTCTATAAATAAAAAAAAAATTCTAAAAAAAAAATTACCTTTAAACGGTGGCAGCCAGTTGGACGGCTCGGTATAAGGTTTGTACTGATAGTAAAGCGTCCAGAAAGTAGTATTGGACGTCGCGAAGTACGTCTTCATGTCGACAATAGCGCGATACTCAGGTATTTCTTGAAATTCCGGTGTTTGATTGAACGCGTGCCACGACATGGGTAACTTCTGTTCGAGACACATAAGTCCTTCGCTCGGATCGAAGATAAATTTAGTTTTCGCTTCTCTATATCTGCTCTCCGCTTGCAGTGCCGTTTGACTAATATCGACCAATTTCGCGTGAATAACTCTGACGGCGTATTCGATTTTACCGCGAATACCGAAATACTCGTAGAAATATTTCGCTCTATCGTACGCTTGATTAATCTTTTCGAGAGTATAATGCACCGTTGGCAATTTCGTGAGTTCCTTGAGTTCCGAGACTATTTCGTCGACGAGTTCCTTCAATTCTTTGCCAAACGGCACTATATTGAAGTATCGTTCGCGTATGAATTTTATCACAATTGCGGAGTACTTTTGTACATTCGTAACGATATCGTTGCCTTTGATATCGCGATAAATGCGATCGACGTCGTGCGTAAGATTTGTAAAACGATCGAAATACGGCGAACCGATTATTTCGTTTCCGCGATCGTAAAGAAAACCGACGATTTCGTTGCTTATCTTCCAAAGTACCGCTTCGATGTAATGAATTACTCTTATGAAGATCGGCTCTATCATTCGCAACGTCTCGTTCCACTGACGCGACATAGCGTCGGAAAATTTGTTCCACAAGTTCTGTATGTACTTTATAAACGAAACGTGAAGATCCTTAACAAACATGTCGTATTTTTCGATCAATTTTTCGACAATATTCGCTATCTGCGTTATCGATTCGCCTTTTATTACGGCGCTAACGATTTCCGTAAATTTTTTGTACGCCTGTTTCATCGTCTCGATTATCCAGAGAAGTGAGTTTCGTATAGCTTCGCCGGATTCACCCATTATCTCCCATATCTCGTTGATTATCTTTGGCAAAGTTTGAATGTGACTTCTCAACGAAAGTTCGTCTATTACGAAAATACCGATAGCCACGATGTCTTTGATGTAAAAATCGTTCGCGTTGTAAGAATCGTTCAAGTAAATCTTCAGATCGTCGAAATCCTGTTCCAGTTTTTTCAGATCCCTGAAAAAAGAAAAGGAAATTCGTGATTCGCTGTATCGCGAACCCGGAAAAATGGAATTTCTCGAAAGAAATTCCATTTTTCGCGGAGATTTATGCGTTTTTTCGATAGAAATTCCATTTTTGAAAGAAATTTCATTTTTGAAAGAAATTTCATTTTTGAAAGAAATTTCATTTTTGAAAGAAATTTCATTTTTGAAAGAAATTTCATTTTTGAAAGAAATTTCACTTTTGAAAGAAATTTCATTTTTCGCGGAGATTTATGCGTTTTTTCGATAGAAATTCCATTTTTGAAAGAAATTTAATCTTTGAAAGAAATTTCATTTTTGAAAGAAATTCCATTTTTCGCGGAGATTTATGCGTTTTTTCGATAAAAATTCCATTTTTGAAAGAAATTTCATTTTTGAAAGAAATTCCATTTTTCGCGGAGATTTATGCGTTTTTTCGATAGAAATTCCATTTTTGAAAGAACTTCCATTTTTCGCGGAGATTTATGCGTTTTTTCGATAGAAATTCCATTTCTTGAAAGAAATTTCATTTTTCGACGAGACTTATGCGTTTTTTCGATAGAAATTCCATTTTTCGAGGAGATTTATCTGTTTTTTCGATACGTACTCCCAATCCTCGAGGAAAGGCTGAATATCCTCGCGCGCGTCTTCCCAGACGTCGCTAATAGCGCCAATCGTTTCGCTTTTGATGTATTGCTTCCAGTAATCAATATCGTTTCCCATTTCATCGTAAGCGTTCGTTAACGAAGTTTTCACAAGATTCTGCAACAGCAATAAATCGATCTTTACAGTGTCTTGTATTGCGATCATTTAGCCGATTTCATTCATAAAAAAAAAAAAAAAAATGCTGGAATACTAACGCAAATATCGTCCTGAAGCTCAGGTCTCCATTTCAGTTTCGACGTCACGAGTCTCGAATGATTGAGTTTCAGGTAAAAGGAAACATCGGAAACGACGAGTTCTTGATCGTAGGTCCGCCAGATATCGAAGATAGCGTTGCGAACGTCGGGAATATTTCCGTACATTCGAAGGCTTTCGACGGCATCTGAAAAAATTTAAAAAAAAACAGAAAAGATCAATAAATCTGCTGTAATTTTTTTTTTTTAATTTTTCCTGCAAATTCGATGACTTACCGGGTGTATAATTCACCATCATCCGCGTAAGTTTCTCCGGTATATTGATGTAAAACTCTCCCGTCGCATTGAGATCGGGACTATTGACGATACTTCCGTTAACGACGTACGCCGGATCGTCGGGATAATACCGAACATTCAAATGCCTCACAAGTTCGTTACTTTCGCGATGAAAAGCAATTTCGTAATCATTAACATCGATGCGTCCGTGAAGTTGACCAGTTTCTTGAGGCAAATAGCTTCGCTTATAGAGTCCATGATGATCGGTTTCCACGTGAACAGTTCCGTGTTTATGGAAAGTACCGTTTACCTGAAGATCCAGTAAAGTTCTCGGATGTTTCCCAAGGAGCGTATAGCTGTATCTCATATCCGCGGGAGTTTCGCTCTCGTCTCGGAAAACAGCGGAAAGTTGAAGCAATTTTTCAGGATTCGTTGAATAGTCGACGATCAGTAAAGCGTTTAGCAAGTCGCGGTAATCTTCTTCGAGAAGTTTACCGGTGAAGGTAACGTCTTTCGTGAAACTCGGATGTCGGAAACTCAGTATAGCTTCCTGAAGATTTTTCGTAGAATCGCCGGTAGAATTCTTCCATCTGAACGCCGTGCCGAGAGTTCGCGGATTGTCGGTCTTCTCGTCCCACGTAAGTTTCGCTTCGGAGTCCAAATCGTATTTCGTGATTTTGTAGGAACCGTCGAGAGTGAAATTTCTTCTTGGATACGCGATATCGAGAACGAGAAATTGATTGTCGACGTCCTCAGTGGTTTTGTTAACGATATTTACGTGATACGAAGCCCACGCGCCTTCCGCGAGACTCAACCAGGTATTCTGATCGAATTCACCGGAAAGAACTTCGTAATCGGTTTTCAATTGTATCGTTCTATTGAAGTGAATACCCTTAAGATAAATATCTTGACCGTCGTGAGTCGTGCGAATTCTCGATTCTCCGGAAACGTTGAAAGCCGAACTATTGTCCAATCGATAGACGCGTACATTTTTATATTCGATTGTCGGATAATTAGTTCCGGCGTTACCGGCGCTGTATTCATATTGATTTACGTAATTTACGCCGATCGGCTGAAAACTATTTTCCACTGTTATCTGAATGTTATCTTTTTCGAAACCGGCGCGAGATTCGCTTCTCGATGTATAATCGGCGGTCAAAATCTTGTCGTTGTTATATTTAAGTTCAGCATTTCCGGTTGTGTGTTGAGGTTTTTTTTTGTATCCGTAAGTCATGTGGCCGACGTGACGAGTGTTTAGAGGAATTTCCAGCTGCAAAACCCCTTCGAGAGTCGAGTCGAGTCGCTGACTGTGATAATTGTAGTCGGAGTTCAGTAAAGCGCTGTTGTTCGGCCAGAAAACCTCAATGTATCTCTTGTTACGCTTTCTAAGGAACAGAAGAAGAAAATTTGCGAATTATTTCGACTGTTTGCAGGTATCGCGAGATGAAATAACTAATTTTCCGTGAAAATTGAAGAAATTAACTTACAGTGTCGTGAAGACAACAAATCTGCAACCGGCGTAAGAAAAATGTGGTATCGGAGTCGTGGCGTTTACGGTGCCGTTTACGTTACTTAAACTTGCGAATGATATTTCCGCTGTACCGACTTTTTTTTTTCCCGGATAGTAGAGATCGGCGTTAAGAAGACTATGAACTTCCGGCGAAGCGTCGTAATTCAACTGGAATATCGCTGTTTCTTCTCTTTGATACTTCGGAGTGTAAAGCGAATACTTGAAATCGACGGTTTTCTGATCGTAAGTCATATTCAGTATATTGTTGAGCGTTTGAGTCGGTAAATTGCCCCATGTGAGACGAAGATGACCGTCGAGATCTTTGGCAGCCATTCGAATCTGTTGAATAATCGAAATTAATGCGAAATTACCATAAAATACCAATTATCATCAATTATTTTTAGTATCAATAATTATCAGTAATTATTGATACTAAAATCAATAATTATCAATAATTATTGATACTAAAATCAATAATTATCAATAATTATTGATACTAAAATCAATATTTATCAATAATTATTGATACTAAAATCAATAATTATCAATAATTATTGATACTAAAATCAATATTTATCAATAATTATTGATACTAAAATCAATAATTATCAACAATTATTGATACTAAAATCAATAATTATCAATAATTATTGATACTAAAATCAATAATTATCAATAATTATTGATACTAAAAAATCATATCTTACCGATCCATCAGAAGCATAATTCGATTTCGCCCGCACGGCATTGTATCCAACGACGTAACGCGCGTCCTGAAGGCCGTTGATAGCGTGATAACTCAGCAGCAATCGATGATCGTCGTTATCGGGTGGCGGAAGTTTTATGCTTACGACGGCGTCAATATTTTCATTATCTTTGTATCCTACAGTAGCGTTAGTTCCCAATCTCCAACTTTCGTGATCAATATTGACGTCCAAACCAACGGCGACGTTTTTGAATGCCTTTTTCGGATTCCTCAGGAATACGCGCGCCTCGACGCTTTTGTCGTTAATTCCGGCGACTATTCTTCCGAACATATCGATCATATAAGATAATTTCCAGGCGATCAATCCGTGACTCGTATCTTCGTTCAATTTATGCGACAATTCAACGTAACCGCTGATATTCGATAGCAACATATTGCCGTCGAGATTAAAGGTCTCAATTTCTTTCCACGGCGTCGCCGCCTTCACGGATGCCGTCGTGTTGCCGTCCGCCTGTACGTTCATCAATGTACTCAACTCGTACGCATCTTCGGACAATTGATCGCCGTCCCAATTTTTTTTCTTCAATTTCAAGTCGGTATTCCAATTTAACGCATTTTCGTACCTCCAATATCCGTTTCCGGTGACGTTGTCGCCTTTTATGGATATCGAGGATTCGTATATTCTTCCCTTACGATCGATTGTAACTGTTGTTACCGATGAACTTCCGTCGGCTTCGGTTACTTTTATCTCGACGACTATTCCATTCTGATCATTGAGTTTCGAAATTTTCTCGTCCTGAACCTTCAGCATGACGAATAATTGACTAATCGCCAATGTTTTCAGATTCTTCATCTCGCCATCGATGTAATATACGTTTGGAGCGCTTGAGACGACGTTACCGTGGAAAGCTAAATGTTCGTGGGAAACAAGAGGACTATAGATATTCAAATCTATTGTACCGTTTTTGTAATCACCGATCAAACGATATTCCTGTTCCGGTGAGTGTTTGAAGATTAAACGCAATTCGGCGGAATCGTTTGACGATATCGTGTTGATGTACAGAACATTCGCCTCTATGCTTCTCAGCGGCTGTATCCACGTTTCCAATGCTACCGATGCTTTTACGTAATTATCGTCTTCGAGAAGCCAAGAAATTTGAAACTCTGCCGATCGATCTTTCGGCTCTGAGAAATGAATCGAAAATGATAAATGTTTTTCTTTGTCGGTGAAATCCTTCTTTCCGGTGAACTTTGTGAGAGGAATATACAGCGCTGGACTATCGACATCCGCCGATACAGTTACGTCGACGAAAGATTCTTCGAGTTCCAGAGAACCGCTGAGATCGGCGCGTCCCTCTTCCGTTCTTATCGCTACACGCGCTTTATAGATGTTCTCGTCGATTTCGTAGACGGTAACCGTATCGACGTATTTTAACGATTGCAAAGGCGTTTTCACCTTCAATTTCACTGTATGAGTCTTCGAATCGTCTTCTTCGCCTTCGACGAAAGTGTAATTAGCGATTATTCCACTTTCTATCCATCTTCCGCGGTTTAGGATATTCACATCCGATTCCATGATAAACATTGAGTTCGCAGTGTCGATTTTGAAGACGTAAATCGAAGTGATTTCCTTCGCCCATTGAAACGGAGTATCGATGCTGAGTTCGTTTTTCATATTGAAGACATCGGCGATCATAAAACGATCGTCGAGAGTTATTCTTCCTTGCGGAAGCGTCAGGAATCCGAGAATCTTGTAGACGTAACGCTCCTTGTCGATATCCAGTGTGCCGACTATCGGCGCGATTATCGCGGCGTTTATCTGAAATCATTTCCGGGATATTGAATTATTTATTGATTTTACTTTCCGGACGATTTCCGTAGTAAAATAATCGGAAGATTTGGTATTAGAAGGAAACAAATACATCGAAATGATAATAATGACGACGAACATTCGTCTTACTGATCCACTTTTTCAAAGTATAAAGATTATCGGTATTTTTAAATCGCGATATTTCCGCTTTTCGATGGAATTAATTACATGAGTTCCGAAAGGTTTATCTGCGGGAAAAAATACTTGCGACTGAATCCTTAACGTCCTATTTCTTTTTTCAAATTATTAGAGAAAAAGAAAAATTGGAAAAAAAAGTGTAATAACGTAGTGCTTTTCATTTTTGCTGTAAAAATCAAAGGTTTCTGTAGATTTTTTTACGCTGAATTCGAAACGGATATCAATTGCAGCCGAAGATTAAAGTAGACTTTGCTATCGATCACAAAAAAAATCACAAAAATCTCTTCCAATAATCGATATATAGAATCGAATGCAAAAAAAAAAAATGGAAAAAAAATTGAAATTGAAATTGAAAAATATTAATCAAAATTAAAAAATTGAGATTATCGACTATAATTTACCTCGATATCTCCTTTCCAGAAGAAGTTATCTTCATCATCCCCTTCGTCATAGTCTTCTTCATTTTCTTCATCATCGCCGTCTGTTTCTTCCTTTTTAATCGGTTTCTTGATCGCTATTACAGGAGGCGGAGGTTTCGGACCGCCGTGAGCTTTGACTCCAAGACTCGTCTCGACAATTCTAATAGAAAATTCCGTATCCAAATCCAATTGTCCTTCCGGTTGAATCTGCACGACTACGAGTTTAGCGACAACTCCGCTCTCGTGGAGACCGTGAATCGGCGTGAAAAGTACGTAACTATAGTGAAAATCGGTTAAATTGTTGTAATGCCAAACGCCTTGAAAACCCGCAGTGATGTTGTTGTACGCGACCCGGAAGTCAGCTTCCTTCCTGTTGAGTTTCGCAACCAAAAGCGATCGCTGAAGAACGTCCAGCGGAGTCGCGAGTTGCAGTTTCACGTGAAAATCGTAAGAAGAACCGGTAAAAAGTTGGCAGAGAGCTTCGAATCCAAGAGGTCCCGAGGGACTCACAAGTTCGGCGACAACGTGACGATCGCGTTCCGATAATCCGAATCTTCCGCGTAGAAATGCGTAACGTTCCAGCGGCGTCGTGACATTAAATTCCACCATCGATTCCTTTATTCTCGCTAAATCGCCTCTCAGGACACCCGTATACTTTCTTTTATCCAAATCGATATTCGATGCTCCGTAGAATCTCCAATTTGGTAGCCAACGGAGTTGGCATTTCATTTCTCCCTTTCGATAGTTAACCACCGGCGATATCAGCTGCACGTTGCCGGTTACGTTTAAACTGTTCTCCGCCTCGTCGCGATCGACTATCCAAAGACTCCTAACGTCGATAACTTTATCGGGATCGTAGTTAATCAATAATCGAGAATCGACGCTTCTCTGCGGCACTTGTTTGTGCGTTAAATTCGCGGTAAGCCATCCCATCGCGTGAACTGTAGTCGTGAGACCGAAATTTGCACCGCATTCGATTAGCTCATTGGTGCTGCGAGTGTTGCCGTAAAAATCGATGATTACGCGTTGATTATCCTGCCAATAGGCGCTGCAACTCGCCCCGAGTTCGCTATTGGTCTGCCGATACCTGTATGAACAAAATTTCGAAGAATTAGTAAACCAAACGATGTAAAGATCGGCAATTAGCACGATGATGATATCTTCACTGTGAAGCAAACCTCACCTCGCGTTCAGCGAAGTTTTCCTCCAATTCTCAAAAGGCGTAAGTAATTGCGACTCGAATTTCAAAGCGGTGGGCCACGTGTCCATTCCGTAATCGGTATCGATGTTCAACTGTATCGTATTTTCGGGATCCCATTCGAGTTTCGCGTCCATCAGATAGTTATTTCTCGCCTGACGAGCGAATAGACACGAAGCTGTGACTAATCTATTGGGATAACTGATCATAAGTGTACCGCTGATGTTTTGCGAGAAGGATAACTCGTCGATGTATTTGTTGAGCTGAAGGAGCGTTACGAATTTCAATGCGGGATCTCTGTTAGCGTCCCATTTAATTTCGATTCCGAATTCTTTGTTTTTCGGTTCGTTTATAGCGGTCGCTATGAGATGAACGTCTCGCCAACGATCCAAATGCAATTCCATTCTGATTTCGCGCTCCGTGTCGACGTTAGTCGTCATCGAGTAAACGTTATTCTTGTAGCGACCCTCCGCATAGGTCAGTAATTTCGTTGCCGATAACGTCGAATGCTCGATGACGAGAGCGTATTTTTCCTGATCGAGATGCTCGAGATACAGAGCGATCTTTAGATCGACGACGTCATGATAAAGTTTACATTTCAGAAGTATATCTCTCTGGAAACTCGGAGAAGTGAGGAGAATCTTGAGACTGTGACTGACGATCGCAGGTGTCGATCTATCGACGTAAGTTCCGCGTATAGTAACATTGTGACCACTGAACCACGTGCCGGAGAGATCGATATCGTATTCTCGTCTCTCCCTCTCCGTTATTCGCGCGTCGATTAGCATAGAATTGAAATTCGGAATCGTCAGATTTGCGTGTCCCTCGATGGCGAATTTACTTCCTCGCGGAGTCACCATATTCACCACCAAACTGATTTCTTTACCTGAAATTAAAAAGGAAGAAAAATAGTTGAGAAATCGGTTAATCAATGAAGTTAAGTCGACGAAGTGTGGCGATCGGTTAATCAATAAAGTTAAGTCGACGAAGTGTGGCGATCGGTTAATCAATGAAGTTAAGTCGACAAAATGTGGCGATCGGTTAATCAATGAAGTTAAGTCGACAAAATGTGGCGATCGGTTAACCAATGAAGTTAAGTCAACAAAATGTGGCGATCGGTTAATCAATGAAGTTAAGTCGACAAAATGTGGCGATCGGTTAATCAATGAAGTTAAGTCGACAAAATGTTGCGATCGGTTAATCAATAAAGTTAAGTCGACGAAGTGTTGCGATCGGTTAATCAATGAAGTTAAGTCGACAAAATGTGGCGATCGGTTAATCAATGAAGTTAAGTCGACAAAATGTGACGATCGGTTAATCAATGAAGTTAAGTCGACAAAATGTGGCGATCGGTTAATCAATGAAGTTAAGTCGACAAAATGTGGCGATCGGTTAATCAATGAAGTTAAGTCGACAAAATGTGGTGATCCGTTAACCAATGAAGTTAAGTCAACAAAATGTGGCGATCGGTTAATCAATGAAGTTAAGTCGACAAAATGCGGCGATCGGCTAATCAATGAAGTTAAGTCGACAAAATGTGGCGATCGGTTAATCAATGAAGTTAAGTCGACAAAATGTGGCGATCGGTTAATCAATGAAGTTAAGTCGACAAAATGTGGCGATCGGCTAATCAATGAAGTTAAGTCGACAAAATGTGGCGATCGGTTAATCAATGAAGTTAAGTCGACAAAATGTGGCGATCGGTTAATCAATGAAGTTAAGTCGACAAAATGTGGCGATCGGTTAATCAATGAAGTTAAGTCGACAAAATGTGGCGATCGGTTAATCAATGAAGTTAAGTCGACAAAATGTGGCGATCGGTTAATCAATGAAGTTAAGTCGACAAAATGTGGCGATCGGTTAATCAATGAAGTTAAGTCGACAAAATGTGGCGATCGGTTAATCAATGAAGTTAAGTCGACAAAATGTGACGATCGGTTAATCAATGAAGTTAAGTCGACAAAATGTGGCGATCGGTTAATCAATGAAGTTAAGTCGACAAAATGTGGCGATCGGTTAATCAATGAAGTTAAGTCGACAAAATGTGGCGATCGGTTAACCAATGAAGTTAAATCAACAAAATGTGGCGATCGGTTAATCAATGAAGTTAAGTCGACAAAATGTGGCGATCGGTTAATCAATGAAGTTAAGTCGACGAAATGTGGCGATCGGTTAATCAATGAAGTTAAGTCGACGAAGTGTGGCGTTGGATTGCGAGAAACTTTACCCGGTGCGTAGCGTATCAAGAAATATGTCTCAGAAGAGGCGCCGACTTCCAAATGTTTAACTCCAACTTTGATATCCAAATGCTGTATCGGTTTCGTAATCGCTATAAAAGCGTTTATCTTCGCTTCCTGACTCTGGAAATAGGCGCGCGAATGCGTGAGTACCAGTTGCGCCGTTAATTTGTGTCGATCGTCTTTGAGATGAGGTTTCGTATTTATCTCCGCGTGAAGTTCGATGTGTCCCAATGCTTGTTTATACCACGTTGAGATATCGACGTTAAGCTGAGGATAAGCCGTCGAGTGAAGCTTCATCATCGCTTCTTTGTGAGTCAAAGTTCTCGAGGAACGATTTATAAGCGATATTTCTACTTGAAGAGTTTCCTTCTTCGACGATTGTTTCAGTTGATAGTCGAGTTTGATGTTCCCGTCAAGACTCATGTTTCGTTTTATTATGTAGCCGAGAACGCGGCTCTTCATTTTCTTCGTTTCGAAGTTCAGATCGATGTCGCATTGGGAAACGTTACGCTTCTCGGCGTTTCTTATGGTTCCTGAAAAAAAAAAAAAAAATGAAGAAATATTGAAGGCTATTGCTTGCGATTTGTTGGGGTTTTGCGGAAATAGCGAGCAGTTTTACCCGATAATTCTGCTATTCTTTCGTTATTGATGCCGAGATACAGTTTTGGAACGTAAGTGTATCCGTAGTT
This sequence comes from Buathra laborator, assembly GCA_934046635.1. NCBI lineage: Eukaryota > Metazoa > Arthropoda > Insecta > Hymenoptera > Ichneumonidae > Buathra > Buathra laborator. Next base: position 9,013,070 of record OW203902.1, read on the forward strand.
TCCTCGCTTCCGCGTGTATCCGGCGCTCGCGTCGAAATGCTTCGTTCCATTGATGTCTAAACCGACGTCTATCATAGCTTCGTCATTGGTTCGCTTGTAGGTACCTAAAGAAATTATTTATTATAAATATATCGATCTAATAACGTTAAGGTAAAAATCTGAAAAAATTCATGCATATTGCAGGTACTGAAAATATTAATTTCGCATAATAATAATTGCAAAATGTTATTAACAAATTGTTGAAAAAAAAAAATTGTTCAACAAATTTATGGTAACTCAACTTTTTTTTTTTATGAAAATGATTCGTTAATTTTTCTGAATACGTATGAATTTTTTCAGATTTTTATCTTTGGTTGAATTTTTTTTTATTATATGGAAAAAATGTGTAAAAAAAAGACAAAATTCAAACCAAAGATAAAAATCTGAAAAAATTCATGCATATTATAGGTACTGAAAAGATTAAATAAAAAAGTTGCGTTACCATAAATTTGTCGAACAATTTTTTTTTTTCATCAATTTGTTAATAACACTTTGCAACTATTATTATGTCTTTTTCTACACATTTTTTCCATATAAAAAAAAAATTCAAACCAAAGATAAGAATGTGAAAAAATTCATACGTATTCAGAAAAATGAACGAATCGTTTTCAGTAAAAAAAAAAAGTTGTGTTACCATATTTTTGTCGAACAATTTTTTTTTTTCAACAATTTGTTAATAACATTTTGCAATTATTATTATGCCAAATTAATATTTTCAGTACCTGTAAAATGAATGAATTTTTTCAGATTATTACACTATCGAGAGGTGTTTGCAATTCCCTCTCCATTTCCTCGAATTTAGGCGAAATGGACACCACGCGCTGCAGCGACCTAATCGAATTACCAAAAGTTTGCAACACACCTTTAGCGACAAGAGAATTGCCTGCCGATCGCAGTAAAACTGTTACATTGTGATCCTTGACGTCGAAGGATATAGTTGCGCTGAGTTCGCGATTAATTTGCGATCCTGGAGTATCGAATGCCAATCTTACAACGCTTTCCTCCTGAAAAGCATCATTAAGAAACAAAAAAACATGTAATTCATTGAATTAATTACGATAAATGATTTTGATTAAAAAAACTGCTATCTTACAGGCGTCGCGTTCCACGTGTACTCCAGAAGATAACTCTTCGCCGTAGGATCGGCCTTAACAACGGAAACCTTGAAAAGCGTCGGTCCATTGAGAATGAAGTAAGAAGCGTTCGATATCTTCGTAACATTGGGAAACTGATAATCAGCGCAAAGTTTAAGACCGATTAGTCTTTCGAGAGATGGCCAACTGCAGGTGGTATTGCTGATGATACTTTCCGGTACCGCTACGCGTTTGTTGGATTTTTGATCGGTTAACAGTTTGCCAACGAGTTGTTCTTTGGTTTCCGCTCCGTTGGTGCTGACGAGAAGAATTGCCGTGCGAACCGATATAACTTCCATACTACTGTTCGGCAGATCCAATCCCAACCTTACGAGACGCGCGCCTTTGATCTTCAGATGAAGTTGCACCGCGCCGAAGGAGTATACGTTGCTTCGGAGTTTAAGTCCGGCGCTCTTGTAATACGCGTCGACGATCATTCTTCCGGTTACGTCGATACTGAAACTCGGAGTCACGTTACCAATGACTTCAATTTCCGTATTACTCGACAATCGATCGCTGTTCAGCAGTCCGGACAATTTGAAATTGTAAGCTGCCGATCCCGCGAGATCGAGGCGCACAGGGAGACCGGAAGTCGTCGGGACGACGTAACTGGAGTCGAGAAACATTACGGTATTCTCGTAGTGAACTTCTTTTCCCGAAAGAATTTGCTTCACCTTCGTCCACGGATTCAGCGACGCGAGACTTCTTTTGATCTCCGCGTCGCCATTCAGCATTTTGAATCGCAACTCGTTGCCAAAAATCTTGTAACTCATGCTGATCCTTGGATCGTCGAAATTGTTGTCGATAACGTTCGGCAAACGTTTAACGCGCCGCCAATGATCCTCGTCGCTTTCCTGCGCCGAACGGAACGTTCTGAGGAATCTGCTGAAGTGATTTCCGACCTTTTCGTTGCTTAAGGGTCCTTCGGGACCGAATATGTTCTCCACGTAGTATTCCATACCTTCCATTCTCATCGATATCTCGAATACGTTTACAGATTCGCCGAAAAGATCGACCGTAACGTTGAAAGTTGCGGAACGAGGAACGTACGATTTCGATGAGAATATCAGATTACTTTGGTAATTCGCACCGAAATTCCATTCCTCGGAGAAGAAAGATTTGTCGTAATTGCGGGAATACTTTCTCACGTCGCTGTTGAATTTGTTTCCGAGATCACGATCCGTCAGAAGACTCTGAATTTCTACTCGCGTTGGCGATGACGAGGCTAACAAATTCGTTAGATGACTCCATACGAAGGAACCGACTGAAAGTAAGGAAAAAAAAATTCAATTACTCAATCTTCACGCAAAATTGATACGTTTTCCTTGTAATTTTCAGCACTCACCCTGGTTGACCTCCTCGTGCTTCAGCGCGTGTTTTATCATCTTTATAACATTGTAATCCGGACATCGCATCACCTGAAGATAAGACGCAATACGGATCTCCGAGTCGAGAGTAAAGTTGCGATAATAATTCAGGAATATTCGATCTCTGGTTTCCGGACACGACGGCAGTCTTCGGTGAGCATCTATGGCGGAAACTCGGATTTCCATCGGAAGAAAACCTCCGACGTCGTCTATACAGGTCTTCAGGCGTTTCGACAATGTCTTCGTCTCGAGTCCCATGTTTCCGATCGCTTTCAAAGCTTCGAGAGTCTGAAATTAACGGAGGGATGTTAATAAGCGAAGATTCTGTTATTCGGGACGTAAAATTAACATCGTGGGGCGCAGAATACCTGTTGTATTTCCGGTAAACTCTGCGTTCGAGGGCTGCAACCCCTGTCGATCGTTTGTTCCATTCTATGAAGAAACATATCGATCGGCTTGAGTCCGAGACCCACGCAGTGATTCTCTTGATTCCTACAGAAAGCGTGGACCACCGCGGAATAACTGAGAATGAATTGCGCGTCGGGAATTTCCCTTTCGAATTCGAGAATCGGCATTAGAGAGAAAAGTGTCGTTGCGTCGGGACGCGGAATGAGAGCGAAAGCGGTAACCCATTCGTTTGTTGTTTCGGCATCGACTACCTTTTTTCTTATGAGATCTCGCATCACTTTTACCGCTGCGTTGCTGCCGATAAAGGGTAAAGCGTCGATTATGTGTTTTCTGAAACGAAAAAAAAAATTTTTTGTTAAATTGTCTCTGAATTCTGTAGATTGATGATATCGAGGGATGATGATGTTGACTTTGGTTATTTTAATCAGAATTCAATATTTTATAGAAAATCAGTGTCCAAAAAAAAAAATCTTTTTTAAGTGAAATAATCGTCAGAAAAAAATTCTTAAAACATTCTAAAATAAAACATTAAAAAAATAATTAATGAATTAATTACTAAAAAAATTAATTTTTAAAATTAAATAAAAAAATTAATTGATTTTTAATTTAATTTCAAGAACTAAATTTTTAATTCCTCAAATTCTTAATTGAATAATCATGAAAAAAAAAAAAATCTTTTTTTAAATGAAATAATCGTCAGATTCATCGACAACGACAAAAAAAAAATACATTTTTTCTAAATTAATAATAAATTTATATTTATATTATATATAAATTAAATTTAATTAATAATTTAGAAAAAATCGTTAATATTTACCTTCCACCCCTGCAAATGCTATTGGCTCTCGACAATAACTGCGACATCGAAGGATAATCAAGAAGTCGCGCGGAGTGTATAAATTTAGTATACATCTCGGAGAATCTTTGCTGAAGTTCCTCAGTCGTTCCGAGAGCACACATACTTTTGAGAAGATCTCTCGAAGTCCTTAATTCTCCGTGTACAGCAATCGGCGACGTTGCGTGATCGTACAGAAGACTCGTTCGTTTGGCATTAATAAAATGTCTCGTATTCGAAATTTTCGATGTTTGCGTTTCTTCGTCTTCGTTCTCTTCTTCATCATAATCCTCTTGCCGTTCGATTTCTTCTTTCGATTCTTCGATCAATTGAAGTTTAGCAACGCTAATGGTTCGCGCGCCGGCTCTCGCGCCGTTGGAAAACGGCTGAAGATGATGAGATTCCCGACAAACAACGCTTTCGTAAACATTGTGATCAATCGTAATTTCGCATTCGCTGTTCGATCGCAAAAGCGGTTGACTCAGTGGTCGCGATTGCGACAGCGGACTTCTGTAAAAAGTCGACTGAATGACCGATAGATGTTTTCCGCCGTGAATACAGGTCGCTAAATCTTTGCTTTTCTTTATTATGAGACTCGTGCGTTTCGCCTCGTGAAGACGATAACGCGTTTCGCATATACCGTTGATATCGAGTTCAGTGGTTTTGCGATCGACGTCGAATCTCTTCATCGTGTTCTGCAGCATCGAAAGGATGCCGCGTTTGAGATTCAGCGACCAAACGGCTTCGCCGGCTTCGGGACAAACTTCTCTAACGTTTCCGTCGTCGAAGGCGAATCTTAAGGGATGATTTTCCAGATGCGATTTAAATTCGGCATCGGCACGATCCGGAAATTCCGTATTGTAATTTTCGCGATTGTGTCTTATGCTCGCGTTGCTGATTCTCAGGTAACCTTCGCATGGCGATGCGAAATGTATCGTAACCGTGGAATCGATGAAAAGAGTCGATTCGGTGGGATCATTGGAATCCTTTACTTCGCCTCCCTGATCACCCAAATTGGTACTCACGTCGACACTGTGATGATAACGATAGAAGATACCTTCTGCATACTTGAACTTTTGCTCGGCGGGAACTGTTTTCGAAAGATCGAAGTACGAAAATACGATTAATTATTGAAAAAAAAAATCGTAATATATCGATTACTCTTTTTTACTAAATTCGGTGAGTCATCAATGAAATTATGTAAATATGTCGATAATACTTACCGACGCATCTCGTGCGACTGCATAACGATGGATCTTTGATAATTTCTGTAATTAATGGCGCAATGATTAATCGAAAAAGTGGTATTAACTTACAAGTGGAAAGAAGAAACTATTTTCTAAGCATATCGATTTGATTGCCGATAACGACGATGATATTTTTTTCGTAATAATGAATAACATCAATTCCCGGAATTCGTAGATCACTGCGGGAGCGAAAAATATAAAACAGCGACTGGGAAGAGATAAAAAAGATTGCGAAAGCGCCGCGTGAAAATTTAGAACGGATTTAGTTTCGGTGAGTCAATGGAAATTTTGTTGTAGCGGAAGAAGCGGAAAAGAAAAATCGGTGGAGAATATTTATTCCGATGAATAAATATTTGTTTTGAAAAAAGAAAAAAAAAAATATTGTTTTCGAAGAAAGCAAAAATCGTAAATTTAGAACAGATTTAGTTTCGGTGAATTAATGGAAATTCCGTTATAGCGGAAGAAGGAGAAAAGAAAAATCGGTGGAGAATATTTATTCCGATGGATAAATATTTATATTTTGAAAAAAGAAAAAAAAAATTCTTTTTTGAAGAAATAATGGAAAATAAATATCTATTCTGAGAATATTTATTTAAAAATGGTAATTCCGTTGCGTAAAGAAAAAAGAAAAATAAAAAATATTTTGCTTCAATAACGCAATGGAAATTCCGAGATATCATAACAATTAGAGAAGAAAGATCGGTAAATAATCTTTAGCATCTATGAGATGGAAATTCCGCGACGGCATAGCAAGTAAAGAAGATAAATGAGAGAAGAATCGGCTTCGGCGGGCCGATGGAAATTCCGTTTCAACACACGAAATAACGAAGACAAATAATAATAATAACAGTACGACTATTTATTTCATGTGATAAATAAAACAGAACTATGAAAAAAAAGATCAATTGCATACATAAGACGATTGCAAAATTTTGCATTTTTCATTAACACGATTACGACGAATTCTATCGATTAACGACAGTAGTCAACTACGAAAAATTCGATCGTCTTAAACTTACCCCCTCGAACATCGCGTCCACCAACGAGAGCGAAAAGAAGAATAATCGGTAATCGGATCATTTTGCGAACAATAATCACTGCGCGTCGTCAATAAAAATCGTCAAATCGTTTTTCACAAAATAGCGCGTCACTCTTCGAGTATTGAGATCTTCATGCCTCCCGGGAATTTCCCCGAGTTTGGGGACCTCCTGCTGTTCCTTTTTCGTTTCGGTGATTTTCGCGGCAATAAACGTCGGAAAAACGTATTTTCGGAGACGTAATATAAAACGGAACAATTCAATAACCCGAAAGAAGCCGACGATTGCAGTTGTTAGAAACGCGAAAGCCTTGTCGGGGCCCGCAAGCGCATCAAACTCTATTGAATCAGTCCTCGTATACGCGCACTATCCCGCGTTAGTTAAGTAAGTGCTTCCTGCCCTCAGCGAGAGCGTCGGGCGAATGAGCCCGTGTCACGATAATCGGAGAATTCATCGGCGGTCAAAGGTCCCGTTGGTAGGTTTTCGTATGTCTCGATGATGAACGACAAACGACGTCGGTGGCGGCTCGGGCGGCTCATTCTTCGCCGAGTTCGAAAGGTCATCAAAAGATAAGATAAGAAGAAATACGAAATAAGAATAAAAAGATTCTCAGTTTCTGAGATGGATAAACATTATTCTTATAGCGATATAATGGACTATAACGCCTTCGAATTACTCCAATTCATGAAATTATATCCCATATGCATAACACGTTCGATAGAGATAAACTTTAACTTTTTCTGGGAAATCGTGAGTATGCAGAACGTGTGGACCAATTACTCACGCAAATTCTCCATTTTGTTAAGTACTGTTAATGGCGGATCATTGGAAACTTAAATGGTATAATGCCTGTCGAAGTCTCGAAGGATTTCTTGGGGAGTAATCATAAAATCGAAAGTAATTCGTGTGTTTATTTTTCATTTGGTTTTATTGTGCGAAGAAATTTCGGAGAAGATGAGTGTAAAAGTTCGCGCGGCTGTTTACACGGGTTGCGATCTTTAATGGAGTTGGAATGGGGAATTTTCGAATACATGGCGAGTGGCCACTATAATTTTACATCTCGCATCTCGCATGTGTTGTGTGGAAAACAATTTGTTTGTCTTCTCGGGTATTTTCATGCAGCGAGTAAACGAAGAAACGGGTTTTTTTTTCGAAGAAAACTCGTAACAGCGATAGCTTCAGTATTTTTTTTTGTATAGCTGACCCGGAAGACGCGTATAATTCTTTCAAATTTGAATGTGAAAACTTGGCGCGTTGCATGGTTCGTGTCGAGAATTGCGCAATACCGTCGATTGGCCGGGCAATTTTTATCGCGGTACTCTGAAAAGAGCTTCGCGTTTTAAAAGTAGGAAGAATCGGTGTATCAAATAGAAGAGAAGAGTTCGCGCGGCTCGTCCAATCAGCTGTTCGACATTTCTCTCCGCGCGAAAGAGAGATATCCGGGTGTCGACTAACCGTTCGCGAAACATCAGACATCTGTCTATCCTCTTTTTCTTTTCGCACTGTGCTTTTTTTTTCTCTCTCCGTTACCTCGTCGTTGTACGCGCTCTCGCGAAACCCCAGACAGACGTAATTTTTCTTTTTCACGAATCCCGTGATCCAGCGGTGCGGAGCAGCACCGCGACGAAGTAGCGTAAACTACGTAGTGGGGGAAGGGGAGATAGTCAGCAGGCGCAAAGCGTGTACGTGTATTCCCCCCTTCACGAATCGCGTGAGTGTTGAGCAGAGCAAACGTCTGTGTGTTGGTTCTTAGTTGGTCTCGAACGCTGCGTAGAGGCACTCAGCTGTGGCCTGAACTGTGACAGTATGTGACAGGAGATGTCCTGATCATAACAACAATTGGTCACGTAAATCGTCGTCGACATTCGTCGGTGTGCGACGACTTTGTGCACCTGACGATTGACATTCGTGAACAAAGTCACGGGAAAAACGTTCTCGCGGAACAAACATCGCGCGACAGGGGGGAAAAAAAGAAAAATCTCGGTTATGGGAAATCGCTGGGATTACAATCGGGGTGATCGCGTCGAGTTCGCGACTCTCTGAAGATCGTTCCGAGTTTTTGTTTGGCGCGAGGACCCCCTCTACGATCGGTGAACAACGAAACAAAAAAAAAAAAAAGTTCAACAGTCTGTCTCGCGATTGCGAGACGTGACGATTTTCCATCGTCGCGGTAAGCCAACACGAAGACAAATCCAACCGACGAGAGCAACAATGGGAAATTGTTTGAAAAGCAGCGGCGGTCAACAGGACAATGCTACGTTGCTGAGTAACAGTCCGGATTCGGCGGTGACGGGGGCATCCTCGCAGGAAACACTCGGACCTCCGCTGTCGTACAATGTAATTTCTCCTTTTATTTATTTCTTCGCTTCTCGTTATTTCAATTGTACAACTTTCGTTCCGGTTCTTCGTGTTTCGTGCGATGTATTTGTGTTCGCGTGTTCGTGCGTGAGAGTGTTTTTTTTTTACTATCTTAACGAATTATCCTCGTGTCCTTGCTTCGTAGCTAATTGCGATTAGTCATTCTACGACGCATTGTCTATCGCCACTCGCGTTTCAACGATCTTATTAGACACGAGCGTTCTTCATCCGTTAGAAACGAATCAAATTACGCGATTTCGCGATCTTTTTTTTCGTCGATAAAAAATCGTCGATCAATCAATTTCGACACCATTTTCTCGTTGTCGAGTCTTTTTTTAATTCAAAATTCATATTTATCCAATTCCGTTGTGTTTTTCGCTGTTTTACCGATCTTAATCACGTTTCAAAAAATTTTCAAAAATCGCGTAGTTTTGATTTTTTTTTTTTTTTTTTTTCGGTTTTTCAAAAACATTTTTTTGTTGCAGGAGGTCGTCGGAGCTTATTATCCAGCGGGCGCTAACAGAGGAAGATTTTTACAGTCTACCGAGTTGAGCGTAACGCACGGAATCGGCGTCATGGTTTCTCCCCGAAACATGATTGGCTCCGGAACGCTTAGCGAGGAGGAGCAACAGGTGAGAATCGCCAAACGCATAGGACTCATACAACATTTGCCGACGCGAGAATACGACGGAACGAAGAAAGGAGAATGCGTGATTTGTATGATGGAATTGGCGATCGGAGAGGCGGTGCGCTATTTACCTTGTATGCACACTTATCACGCTGTGTGCATCGACGACTGGCTGCTGAGATCGTTGACCTGTCCTTCTTGCATGGAACCGGTGGATGCTGCGCTCATCAATTCTTATCATCCGACCACTTAATGCCTCGTCGACGATGCGACGATTATAACGCGGCAGACGCTCGATCATCGATACATTACCTGAAAGACAAATTTTTGTAAACATCCTGCCAACGATTTTTACGATGGTAAACGACGACCCGGATGTATCGCCCGATTTTTCGTTGTCCCACGAGCGCGAGGGGGCCTCGCGCCGATGGCGATATTATTCCGCGAAGGAAACGTAAAATTTAAAACATCGCGAAAGTTCCTCTGTTTCGAGAATTTCGAGAATTTCGAAAAAAAAAAAACGGCGAATTAAAAATCGATGGGATCGCGAAATTTAACGGATTCAATTTCGAGATCGTCTTCGAATATCCGCGAATTCGCTTTGTCGAGACGATAAATCGGGAGCTTTCACTTTTTTTTAAATATCGTTTCCGTAGCGATCGTTTCAGACTGAATTTCGTGTATATAATGTTGAAGAAAAAAAATTTTCGAATATTAGAGAGATTCGCACGGAAAAATTGTCGGCCTTTGCGCAAAACTCGTAGGTGAGGAGAACCGGAATAGAAATCGCCAAATTTCGATGTATTTTACTCGAGCGAAACGGAGATTTCGTATCGGGTACACGCGGTTCCCCGTTGAGTGATTGGTCCTCTCTTTGCGAACAAACTGATTATACATTTGCGGATTAGATATAGCATCATCGGATCACGCGTACTTCTTACAATTGACACTCGAAAAAAAAAAAAAAAAAAAAAAAAAAAGATCGAAATGTGTAAAAAATGATATTCTCACTCCACCGCGTAGCACAGAGCTATTTAATGAATTGCGAAAATTCGATTCTTAAATTTCGTAAAGTCACGTGTGATTATTGAGAATCATTGAATTTATTATTCGTTTGTTTTATATTCAACGTTTCTCGGCTGCGGGCGATCGGTCGAGCAGAGTCTCGAACTCGTGAGTAGTCTTTGTAGAGAAGATACGGCAACGATGTTATCGCTAAATAATTAGTTCAGCAAATTTTTTTTTTTTTTTTTTTTTTTTTTTTTTTTTTTTTTTTTTTTTTATAACAATTCGCCGAGGCGTTTCCAATAATATGTTCAGTTAACATTTTTCCGAACGTTCAATCGTTTGTTAAATATCGTCTTCGCGAGAGATGCTCATCGGAATATTCCGACGAATGGAGGTGAATAATAAGCATCTTTAATCCGCTGTCTTTCGGTACTACGCGAACTCATGATTCACGATATGTACTTTTATTTTTTAATCGCGAAACGAAATTTCGTTAAAAGAATGAAAATGCTGTCTTTTAAATTTTTTTTTTTTTTTTTTTTTTTTTTTTTTTTTTTTTTTTTTTTCGTAAATCGAAGCCCGACGCCGGAAATTCGGAAAACGTAGACGTTCCCATTAACAAAAACGCAGGGATAGGGCTTTGTGGATATCACGATAGAATCGGATTGAAAAAAAAAAAAACACTGACGAATTTTTCTCTTAAATGGATTTATATATATATATATACATATATATATATATTCTAAACGAGATGACGCCGCGTACTATAGATTTTGTTGAAATAATAACTAGAGAATGTCGAATATATATTGCATACATGTGTATCGACAGGATTTATATTATACATAATGATAGCGGACTGTGACGGTTATGCCGGATCGTTGAACGGCACGCGCGATTCTCGAACACCCTGCCGCCGAATGAATACACATATAAATATATTAACAATATTATATGACCCGCGATAAGTCGATACGATGATGCACGGTATATGAAAAGGGGGTCGTTACCATCCTACGAGGGGGATAAAGAAAAAAAAAAAAAAAAAAAAAAAAAGTCTATATATATTGCATACGGTGTAGAAATTTAAGCGAGTACCATTTTAACGCGTACGAAAGCTTGGCTATTACGATATTCGCTAGTTTAAGTTTTCGGTTCGAATGGGAAGTATGGAGCTGTGAAATAGTGATTTGTTGACGAAATATATTAAAAAAAATACACGAATAGGAGTTTAATACAAAATATAAACTATTTAGTAAAAAAAAAAAAAACATCGAACATTTTATTTACATCGAACCTTTTCCCTCTTGTTACTCCGGGCATTGAATACTCGCGTATTCAATTATAGCCGCTGGTACTTATTTTCGTGGGGCTTCTAATATTGAGATTACCGTTGGGTATGTAGTACAGTCGTGTATCTATATACACCTATCGAACGAACGGTCCTCATTTTATCGTTTAATCTTGTTGTCTCGTGTCAGGTGACCTGTTGGGTCATATTTAAAGTCGGCGACGCCGCGTCTGAATAAACGCCGCGAGGCTGGTGCTGCCATCTTGCGGCGTCTTAGTTCACGAGATTCACGCCGTTCTTACCGACTTATACAAAGGAGATTTTCTCAAGAAGCGATCTCTCGTCTCGGGGAGTATCTCTCAATTCAAGGCGAACTGCTTTGGCGTTCGGGACAGACATCGTTCGTTCTCTGTTCGATGTTAGTATGTAGCAGGGGGGGCATCCGTTAGAGGTTCGAGAGTAGTGTTGGAAAGAATACAAGATTCAGTGTCGTGCGGCTTTATTGCCTTATACGTCTGCTGAGCCCATTTCAAGCCCGAGAGCCGAGAGTTCGCGTATCGGAGACGTCGCGTAACGGATAAAATACCTTGATGTACAATAAAAAAAAAAACAGTTTCGACGTTGAAACGACTGTAATTGTGAAATCGTCGTGACCCTTGGATGACAAAACCGTCATTTATAGCGAGACATTTCGGTTATTATTGTTGTTAATAAAAATATAACACATCGACGAAACGCGCATAAATTATTCGAACGGACCGGAAAGGTGACAAAAAAAAACAAAAAAACATCGAAACATCGAAAAATTTTATACGCTGCAAATCATTTTTGGATATCGTAGAACGTTCCTGTTGCTTTGTTAGCGATCGTAGTGTGCAGTCTATTCGACTCTCCACCTTTCGGAGTCATCTTCACTGCAACAGGAACATTACGATATCTCACACTTCGAATATACCGCCCCCGTGTCTGGCAACGCTATGGCGGTCAAAGTTAACAAACTCTACTGGTCGAATGAATCTTCGAGAATGAAAAAAGAAAAGTCGCTATGCGTGGACGGATAGTTTCGTCGACTAATCGTACGCACTCACGTACTGTTTGTTCCGAATGATTATGAAATAACGTTAACGCGCGGGGGAAGCAATTAATATGTTTACTAATTTGCTGAGATTTGCTTCGTTGACGAAACAATAAATAAAAAAAAAGCCGATTGGTCGGCGAACCGCGGGGCGAGGCTAGTGGCAACTAGGGACATCTGAGACCGAAACGGAGTGGTGGCGAGAGAAGTAACAGCAGCAGCACGGTAGTTGGAAGCGAACGAGAGGACCCACAGTCGCTATGTAGGCGTCATCATGGTGTGTGGGATGAAGTGTTTTTGAGGGACGTGTTTGTTTTGAATCGATAAGACGTGGGGTTCCGTCTTCGTATTATTATGGTAATTGCCGTAACCGTATACCGTCGAAAGCGTTCCTCAAGTTCGTTCGCAATGGGAATAAATAAAAGTATTAGTTTACGAGAACGAGACTCGTGGTGGTTCTGGTGATAAATAGAAGAACGAGAAGCAAAGAACGAATCGTGTGTGCGTGTTTTTTTTTTCGTCTTTCTTTTTTATTCGTTAAACACACACGGCGGGACACGGACGTATGATGTCGGGTCCACGAACGGCGTCCATGCAGGTACTACATCGATTCGAATGGACCCGATCAACGAATTTATCGTCAGGAATCGTCGTAATGTGGTTATCGTTGTTACTATTTTCGAACTTTGCGAATGCGGATTTTGGTCTGCAAGGCGGTGGCAAGAATAACGTTCAGTGTCCAGTGGAATGTGCCTGCTTAGGTAACGTAGTGGATTGCAGTGGTTTGCAGCTCATCGGAGCACCCAGTGGCCTACCCCCATGGACCGAAACTTTGTAAGCGTTTTTTTATCATTTTTTCTTTTTCTAGCGATCTTTATTACGCTAATTAACCTCAAAAAACACCTCAATAATCGATCGTTCGTAAGCCGATAGACGAAACAATTGAAAACGCTCCGAAAAAAAATGAACCGAAACTTTGTAATCGTTTTTTCATCATTTTTCTTTTTCTAACGATCTTTATTATGCTAATTAACCTCAAAAAACACCTGAATAATCGATCGATCGTAAGCCGATAGACAAAACAATTGAAAACGCTCCGAAAAAAAAAAAAAAACATTACGAAGTTTATTTATAGTATTGTTAATTGAAGCTATTGGAGAAATCGAGGATACAGCAATGAGCAATTAGTATTCATAATTGAAGAGACTTAATGTATTTCCATTCGATTAATGACGTTCAATTCAATAGTCGTACAGTTTTGTCACAGTATACCAGATGCCCTGCGATATTTGAGATGATAGGAACGCAAGAGACACACGATATGACGTACCGTTGAGGATTGGCAGGATAGGCGGAACAATTTATCAATTACACCCATCAAAATTGTTTCAAATCCGATGCGCCATTGTCTATCACTCATGAATAAAACAGCTTGGGGAATATTTTTCATGCTACGTTGATATACGCTATCGACAAAAAATTAAGTACGCTGCAAATTTGAGCGAATCGCTGATCAGCGTAGCATGAAAAATTAATTTTAAACAATTTGCTGCGGATAACCCTATCGGGTCATCAATTATGGAAATTTTCTTATAATAAAAAAATTAAAAGGCATCTGAACATTAATTGATATTTTTTAATGTCAATGGAAGAAAAACAAAATTTCGAATTTTTTCCGAAATTTTCATGTAAATGTGAAAATTTTCCAAAAAATCGAAAATCACTTTCTAAAAAAATATGCAATGTTTAAATTTATCCCAAATCGGTAAATCGATCGAAAAATATCAATATTTTCGTTATCGATATTGTCGAAATTTTATTCGAATTTTGATAAAATATTGATGAATAAAAAAAACCGACGGTCGGTAAAAATTGAATCGCATATTTTTAATCTCTATAATTGTATAGATACGTGAAAAACCCTTAAAATTACAAATTCGCACATTGCTCCCTCATTAATTTCGTTTACACGCGAAGTTTTCTCTGCGAAAAAAACAAAAAATTATTCGAGTAAAGAAATTTCGCGAGTAAAAGAAATTAATGCGGAAACAATGAGAAAGTTTATGATTCTCGTGATTTTTTATAATTAAAGTTAATTTAAAACGATCGGCAAAGTTTTCAATAATCTTATATAACTCGTTAAACGAAAAAAAAAGTCGTCGGAAGTCGTTCATTGATAGTCTTTTACATCACCTTAAGTGAAACAAAATTGCCCATTATTATTATTTGCCGCGAAGTAATACGCCACCGCGCCTAAGAGGACTAATAAAAATTGATAGTATAATGGCGCATATGTTAACATCGAAGAGTTTTGCCTCCGCGTTGCCTTCGGAATCGTTTTGTTTCCCTTCCATCCGCAAAGCCGCATTCGTCGGCAAGGGTAGCCGCGTTCTGAAAAAGGGGAAGTGCAAGAATCCTTGTACGGCCTTTTCTTTTCGCGTAAAAGGCAACAGTCTAATTACCATGTTGGGAGTTACAGACCCATATAAGTGCGATAAGCGTAAAAACAAGTAGCCGTCGACCGGTGCTGTACGCGAACGCGAACTGTTTGAAATACAGATGTCCTCCTTTGCCGCACAGATGCCTCTTGGGAGTGCAGTTACCTTCTCCCAAACGGCTATAACATCGCGATTACTGTTCGCCAATCGCCAACATGATTTTTCTATCACATTTTTTATTTTTTTTTTCACAGGGAACTTAAGGATAACAGTATAACGAATTTCGCGAACATCGCAAACATCGCGATTACTGTTCGCCAATCGCCAATTTAATTTTTCTATCACATTTTTTATTTTTTTTTTCACAGGTAACTTAAGGATAACAGTATTACGAATTTCGCGAACATCGCGAACATCGCGATTACTGTTCGCCAATCGCCAATTTAATTTTTCTATCACATTTTTTATTTTTTTTTTCACAGGGAACTTAAGGATAACAGTATAACGAATTTGCAATTCAATTCGTTGCTCCATTTAACGAGACTCAAGGAATTGTAGGTTTCGCCATCAAATTTTTTTTTTTTTTAATTCAAAATTTATAAAAAAAAAAATAAATAATAATAAAAAAATTTTTTTTTTAATAATTTAAGGGACTTGAGTTCTAATAAACTCGGCGATAATTTCACTATCGCTCTCTCGGATCTCGCGGCGCTAAGGGGACTAAAAGCGAACAAAAATCAACTGACGAGGATACCGGATCTTTCATTCCTATCGAATTTAACACAATTAACTTTGTGAGTATTTATATCGATTTTTATTTTTTATTTTTGTATTTTTATCGCTTCGGCATTTTTTTTTTTTTTTTTTTTTTTTTTCGCTTTTTATCGAAGCGAAAAGAAAAAAAAATGAATGGCTTATTATTTATAGATATATGCCGTCGATTATCGTATATCGTTATCTATTTCGCAGATCGCACAATACCATCGGCAGTATCAATGGAACAGCGCTGCTAAGTTTACCGGAATTGCAAACTCTCGATCTCAGCGGCAACAAGATAAGAATCTTGAAACGCGGATCGTTTCTCTCTCCGAATCGCTTGACGCACTTGTAAGTACGAAACTCCGTCGTCGGCGTATCAAAAACTCTTATCGATATCTATAAAAAAAAAAAAAAAAAAAAAAAGATAAAAATCAATAGAAATCCACAAATATTTTCCAGAAACTTGAATATGAATGAAATGACGGAGATGGAAAACGGTTGTTTGGACAATCTGACTTCGCTGAAGGAGTTGCGATTGAATAAAAATGGTTTGACGCAACTGGTAAAAGAGGTTTTCACAAATCTCACGCAGCTCCGCGTACTGTAAGTAAAACAGTTTTCTTCGATCTCAATATCGCGGAAAAATTTTTCGAAAACGTGAAAAAAGTATACAATATGATTTTTTTTTCGCAGGGAAGTGAATAGAAACGAATTAAAGATGATACAAGGATTGAGTTTGAAGAGTTTAACGGGTCTCGAGGAGTTGCGATTGAAGCGAAATCACATAGATAGTCTGGAAGACGGAGCTTTTTGGCCGCTGAAAAATTTGCTAATTCTTCAACTCGATTTTAACATGTTAACCGTCGTTAAGAAGGGCGGATTGTTCGGACTCGACCGCCTGCAGAAACTCACATTGCCGCACAATCGTATCGCAACTATCGAGGCGCAGGCGTGGGATATCTGCAAAGAAATAACGGAACTGTGAGTTTTGTTTATCAATAATAGCAAAAGCTAATAATATCAACACGAAGCGATGTACTAACGAAAAAAAAAAAAAAAAAAATTATTTCTTATCAGCGATTTATCGAACAACAAATTGACGTCCATCGAACGGGGAACTTTTGAATTTCTCGGCAAATTGGAAAAGCTACGAATGGATCACAACAGAATAACATACATCTCGGACGGCGCGTTCAACAACACGCCGAATCTCCAAGTATTGTGAGTAAAATCCCATTTTTCAATCATTTATCGCAATAACTTGTTATTAATGTTTTTAAACATAAAAAATGAATGATTATAATTTTGCGTCGTTATTACAGAGAATTAAACAACAACAAGATATCCTATATGGTGGAGGATATCACCGGCGCTTTCGTACCGTTGGCAAATCTTCTGAAACTCGGATTGGCGTCGAATCAGATAAAATCAGTGAACAAAAATGCTTTTGTGGGTTTATCGCGGCTTACGGAATTGGATATCGTGGGTAACAATATAACGAGTATCCAGGAGAACGCTTTTGCGTCGATGCCGAGTCTCGTTAAGTTAAAGATGAATACCGGTAAGTTAAACGGATGAATCACTCCGTTGCGATTAATTTAGGCGCTCGACGCCTTCTTTCGTTAATCTAAAACGTTTCTTCGTGTCCCACAGGAGCTCTCGTCTGCGATTGCGGTCTCCGATGGCTGAGCGTATGGCTGAGAAGTCATCGCAGCGCCGAAGCAAAAGCTCGCTGCGGATATCCTCACTGGTTGCACGGCATGTCGTTAACTCATCTCGATCACGCGAATTTCACTTGCGATGAGTTTCCGAAGCCTTTGATAATCGAAGGTCCGTCGAGTCAGATGAGTATACGAGGTGACAACGTTAGCCTCGCGTGTCGCGCAACTTCCACCGCCGATACGCCTCTCCAATTCACGTGGAAACACGAGAACGTTGAATTGCGCGATGTCGATCGGCAAACCGACACCGGAACTTCGGAGAATGGAATCACAAAAGCGTCGTCGATACTTCATCTGGTTAACGTGACTCACGGAAATGCCGGAAGATACCAATGTATGGTCGCCAATACGTACGGAACGACTTATTCGGCGAAAGCAAAAATCAGTGTTCTCGGTGAGTCGTCTTTTTTTTTTTACCGAAGAAAAACGATTATTTTTTTTTTTTTTTTTATCTGTCGAATAGTAACGTTTGATAATAATGTTTACTTTGATTTCGCAGTTTATCCGTCATTCACGAAAATACCTCACGATATAAGGGTAACAGCCGGAAGCATAGCGCGTCTCGAGTGCTCAGCAGTGGGACAGCCGTCGCCGCAAATCGCTTGGCAAAAGGACGGCGGAAATGATTTTCCGGCGGCGCGAGAGAGGCGAATGCATATGATGCCTACTGATCCGGTACTTCTGATCATCAATGTCAAGACTGCCGACAGTGGACTCTACTCGTGTACAGCGCAAAATATTGCCGGACTAATCGTTGCCAATGCGACACTTACGATTCTCGGTAAACTTCGATACTAACGAAATAACTTTTATTCTACGCGCGTTAAAGTTTCGAAATGCTGAATTGTATGTTTCCTTTTCCAGAACCGCCGTCTTTCGTTAAACCGATGGAAGACAAGGAAATTATGGTCGGCGGTTCGATAGTTTTGGAATGCATGGCGAGCGGTTCTCCGCGTCCGAAGCTTTCGTGGCGCAAAAACGGCAGTCCGCTGCAAACAACCGAACGCCACTTCTTCACAGCCGAAGATCAGTTGTTTATAATCGTCAACACGATAGCCAGCGATGCCGGAAGTTACGAATGCGAGATGAGCAATTCGTTGGGAACGGTAGTCGATGCTTCGGAACTCACCATCAATCCCGGTAATCAATCGATCAGTTCTCCGGGTGGCCACTGTCAGGGAAAACCTCGAAAACCTGGAAATATCAGGAATTCAATATTCGCAAAAAAAAAAAATTATAAAATTTTTTTTTTTTTTTTTTTTTTTTTTTTTTTTTTTTTCGACTTTCAAAATCAAATAAAAAATCGGAGATCGCGTTTACAAATTCGTTATAAATATGAATAATTGAGTATTATATTCTCCATGAAAAGTTTATCAGAAAATTTTTCGGAAATATCGGAAAAATGTGTAGGAATTTTTTTTTTTTTTTTATTGAGTGGCCATTCGGTTTCTTTTTGACGCGTATTGCCGATAAATTGGATTGATTTACATTGATTTTATATTGTGCGTAGCGCCCTCGTCGATGGTAAACGATGACGATGTTCTCGGAGTTATCATAATAACGGTAGTCTGTTGCGCCGTTGGCACGTCGATAGTTTGGGTTGTAATAATATACCAGACGCGTAGGCGTTTGAATGCCGCGCACAACAAGAGCGGCCAACCACCATTGACTGCGATCGCAACAGCTGCAGATGGTCAGACGCACTTATACCTCGACACGAGTTCGCAGCATAGTAAGGACAGCGGTACGGGCGACAGTACCAATCCCAGTAGCGATCAATTGCAATTATGTTTACCAGGTGCGTTGATACATCGCGTCGTTGACGTAACAATAATTAATTATTTATTTATTTACGGAATAATCCTTTACAAAAATGCAATGCTTATTTTATTTGGTACGGAATAACGAGTTCCCAATTAAAAAAAAAAAAATGAATATAAATCGTTAATAAACGATTGATTGCAATTATGTTTACCAGGTGCGTTAATACATCGCGTCGTCGACGTAACAATAATTATTTATTTATTTATTTACGGAATAATCCTTTACAAAAATTCAATGATTTTTTTATTTCGCACGGAATAACGAGTTCCCAATTAAAAAAAAAAAAATCAATATAAATCGTTAATAAACGATCAATTGCAATTATGTTTACCAGGTGCGTTGATACATCGCGTCGTTGACGTAACAATAATTATTTATTTATTTATTTATTTATTTACGGAATAATCCTTTACAAAAATGCAATGCTTATTTTATTTGGTACGGAATAACGAGTTCCCAATTAAAAAAAAAAAAAAATGAATATAAATCGTTAATAAACGATCAATTGCAATTATGTTTACCAGGTGCGTTGATACATCGCGTCGTCGACGTAACAATAATTATTTATTTATTTATTTACGGAATAATCCTTTACAAAAATACAATGATTATTTTATTTCGCACGGAATAACGAGTTCCCATTAAAAAAAAAAAAAAAAAATGAATATAAATCGTTAATAAACGATCGATTGCAATTATGTTTACCAGGTGCGTTGATACATCGCGTCGTCGACGTAACAATAATTATTTATTTATTTATTTACGGAATAATCCTTTACAAAAATACAATGATTATTTTATTTCGCACGGAATAACGAGTTCCCATTTAAAAAAAAAAAAAAAAAAATGAATATAAATCGTTAATAAACGATCGATTGCAATTATGTTTACCAGGTGCGTTGATACATCGCGTCGTCGACGTAACAATAATTATTTATTTATTTATTTACGGAATAATCCTTTACAAAAATACAATGATTATTTTATTTCGCACGGAATAACGAGTTCCCATAAAAAAAAAAAAAAAAAAAAAAATTAATATAAATCGTTAATAAACGATCGATTACAATTATGTTTACCAGGTGCGTTGATACATCGCGTCGTCGACGTGACAATGATTATTTATTTATTTATTTACGGAATAATCCTTTACAAAAATACAATAGTTATTTTATTTGGTACGGAATAACGAGTTCCCAATTATAAAAAAAACAAAAAAATGAATATAAATCGTTAATAACCGATCAATAAATCTTTTTTTACAGAAGAAACAGTAACGTGTACCACCAGCAACGACGAAGAGCCCTCAATACCCAACGGACAAGATCCGCTGCTGCGTTATACGAATCACGAGCGGCGTATCCCCGTCGACATGAAGGACGACGTGCCGTAAACTGATATAAGAGAAAAAAACACGCAAAACCAGTCGATGATATCCTCTTTTCTTCGCCGACGCACGGCGACGGAAAGACAGACGGAGAAAAAATAGTATTCAATGAGAAATTTCGGTTTTGTTTGTCGAATAAACAACCCGAACGATGAAACAATTTAGCGGCCGTTGGGTCTCGAGAACGCGAAGAAAGTAACGCTGATTCTCGGCCGCTCAGTATTAAAATGCATGTTACGCAACGAGAAAACTACGAAACGGGAGGAGAGAAATCCGAGAAATCCGAATTTCGCGTTTATTTCCGCCGAATCGTGAAAAATTGGGTACAGAAGTCACGCGAAAGCCTCCCGAAAGCTTTCGAAAGCGAAAGGAGAGTCTGTCGATCCGTTTGACTTTCGGCATTTCTATGATAAGAACGCGGCGTCGACGCTATACTATATATACTAAATGGCTGTTAAATACGTAGAGTTTTGACCCAATGGAATGCCACTTTTGAAGGATATATAGAGGTAAAAAGGAGGTGTAAATAGTTTCTTTAAATTACAATTAAACAACAAGAAAAACGACGTTTTTATGGCCATATGTATGACGATGGAAAAGCGCGCGTGCAATTTGCTTCGTTGCGACGGTACATTGAAAACCACACAAGAGCCGTATATATATATATATATACATACATAATAATAACTATATATATATATATTAGACCAGTCTTTTGTGATAGATATTTATTGTAGAGATATCCCGACTCGGTAGTTATTTATAGTATTTTGTCGAAGATATGATTTTTATCGTTAACGATAACGTCGAAAAAAAAAAAAAAAAAAAAAAAATCCCACAGATAGAGATAATGATTTTTTGGGCGGCGCTAATGCTCGCCGTCTATATACTTCGTGGATTCGTCTTCCTTTTGAACTTTTTTTTTTTTTTTTTTTTTTTCTTTCGTTTTCTCAATAACGATACACTTTAAATTTTCATTATATTAATTTTTATTCAGTAACGATATATTGCTCAGTAGGCGTGGGTGTTATCGCACTCACTTTTAAGTATATAGACACGTCGTACGCGTGCGCGAGATGAACCCGTTGCAGCGTAAACAATTTTTTTTTTTTTTTTTTTTTTTTCCTGTAGTATTATATTTTACTATCGAGTTATTACGGCGCAATGCTATTTGCAATTTTGTTGACGGCTTTCTCGGCGATTCGTGTCGTCGAAGAAGCAGATTTACGGTTATCCATTTTTTTTTTTTTTTTCTTTTTTTTTTGTAAATATATATTTTTGTTCCCCCGCCTCCCCAATCCCGCGATCTTCGCGATAACGATGAACAAAACACCGATTAGATTTTATTCGGACGTAATCGCGGACTCGGCACCGCGCTTCGTCGCAAAAAAAAAAAAAAAAAAAGAAAAGTTTATTCGTTATATTTCTGTGATTTTTCATGTATCGTTATTTTAGTCATTCGATAAGTATATTAAAAAAAAAAAAATTACTGTCCCGTGATTATCCGCACTAATTCGATAAGGAATGCACTCGTTCGTACGACGAATTTAGAATGAAAAAAAAAAAAAAAAAAAAAAAAAAAAAAATGAAAAAAAAAAGTTTAAATGAGCTTTTGATATATACTTCGCGATACACGAAAACCCGCGCCGAACAAATGTCAAACGCGGGTTTTTTCTTTCGTAAGATAACTGTTATTATATTACAGCGAGAAAATTGCGAATTTTTAACTTCCTATATTGACGAAAAAAAAAAAGAAAAAAAAAAAAAAACGAACTGTTGCCTTAAACGCGCAAAAAAGTTGCCTTTGAAACGATTCTAAACATGAAAGTTCAAGAGCCTTACTAGAGATATACTTATTTTTCTCACTGACGAAAAAAAAAAAAAAAAAAAAAAAAAAAAAAAAACGAAAGAAAAAATCGATAATGGCAGTCGAAACGATCGCACCAAATAGAAACGCCTCGCGTTCGTAATTGAATTTATACCGTAATTGTTACGCGCTTCGCAATTTTTGATACATTATTATTACTATTGTTTTTTTTTTTTTTTTTTTTTTTTTTTTTTTTAATTCTCAAACATCGAGAAGCTCCGAAATATTATAATGCGCAGTAAAGAAATTTTACCGTCGAACGTTGCATAGAGTTTCAAAGTATCATGACAAATTCTGTCCTCCAGGGTCGCACCCCTAATATTATTACGATATATATATATATATAGATATATAATACTATAAACTTACGTGAGTTTCCAATGAAAGTTTCCCCCCCATCAGTGACGTTGCCGAAGGGAAACGTCGATTCGTGAGCCTAAATATCCGATAGTCTGTGTCGAGTTTGCGTAATAATAAGTATTAATTGGGGTATCGCATGCGAACAAATTAAGACTGTCGTTGTATTCGTCATAATCTCGAAGACTATTAAAAAAAAAAAAAAAAAAAAAAACGAAAAATCAAGACGCGGGATAAAAAAAAATGTGAAACGCTATTGCGCGTAATTGCAGTTTGTTAACGTGCGATACACATAAAAAAAAAAGAAAAAAAAAAAAAAATTGAGGCGTCTGTTTGATTCAGTATTTTCCTTGTTGTTATATAAAATATTGTGTACAAATACAAGTAATCCATGAAATTATCGTGTTTTGTTAATAAGCAACGAAAACCAATCCCCGCGCGACTGACGCGCAGAATCGATCGTTTGCGAAAATTCATTAATTCATTTTTTCGCATATATTTTGCGTCTATAGTTTTTATTAAAGTTTATGTTGCACATCGACGATATACATTCGCGTTACAATTTCTCGATCTCATATACATCGCGGATAATCGTGAGAATCGCTTTATCGGAGTTTTCATTTCGGCGGCGTAATCTTCTCGTTTTTTTAATACTCAATCGCTTCGCGTCGTCTACGGCAAGACAATTGTTTTATTAAAATAGCATTATAATAATAATAATAATAATAATAATAATAATAATATGATAAATAAATTCGCGATAAATTTGGCGCTCGCAGACTGCATTTTCGTCATAGAAAGCGATTGCACTTCGTAGTAAATCGATAAAATTTGATATTTTGCGAAATTTTTATGGATTCGAATTTTGTTTTTTTTTTTTTTTATCAATTCGTATAAAATACGATATCGCCGAAGAGTCCGAAACTCTCGCTTTCGAAAGTATATTTATGTTCGGAATTAATGAAATCGATTTTTAAAACATTTTTTTTTTTTGCGTTTTTTGCTTTTTGAATTCTTGAATTATTGTAACTGCAGAAACTATGATAACACGATATATATTACAGTCGTCAAGCGAATATCTACTTATCTTCGAGTATTACAATGTCGACGCGCCTCTCGTAACACCCAAAACACCTATTAATCCGAATGATTTTCTCTGATTATCGACGATTTTTCGAAATTTTCATTATCTAAAACGACTGAAATTCACTGTAAAACAAAATTTGTTAAAAATTTTATGTACCGATACTGGAATTTTTTACGGATAAATTATTAAATTAAATTTAATGTATAATTATGACGAAAAATTAATGTACAGTACGCGAAAATCCGTAGAAATTTTTTTAAATTCAATTTTTTTACTATAAAAATCCTTTGAATCGAATAATTTACTTTAATTTCACAATAAAAATACATTATTTTTTCGTCTATTGTACACTAAATCTAATGCATCAATTTATGCATAAAAACTTCTATTGCATTAATTTTACATTTTTTTTTTTACAGTTTTCAGTCGCCGAACTATTTTAATTTATTTTTAATTTAATTTTCATACCTTTCGCTATCTACAGAATACATAATGTATAGAAAATAATGTCTAATTCGAATAATAAACATGCAGATTCAGCGGTCTAAATATTTTCAAAAATATCCGCGAAAAATACATTCTCTTTATTACGATTCGTCGTATAGTAGTCAATTAATCAATTGTCGTAACTCGTTACGCTCGGCGCAAAGCATATTTATGCGTATAGTATTTACAAATTCGTATTTTCTGCACCACTAGACACAGAGGTAATCACAATCGTACGTTATTATAATATAATATTAGAGAATAATAGAGAGACGGAGCATTTTGCATCATTTTTTTTTTTTTTTTTTTTTCATTTTTTTTAATTCCTTCTTCTCAGCTGAAGGATTGCTGATAGCGGTTGTGCGTTACATTCCGGACGATTCGCACGGATGCTATTTTAAAAAAAAAAAAAAAAAAAAAAAAAAAAGTCCTTCGAGTCCTATTAGGAAACAACACCGTTATCCTGCTACTCGTCGTCGACGAACAACGCGTTGGTTAATCGCTCCGAGTCACACGTTCGCATCAACCGAACAACGCGTATCAATGCATCGCACTTTCACTGTGTTATTATATACATTTCATATATGGCTTTCGCGTCGTCTCTGACGATATTAAGAGGATCCGTTAGCAATAAATAGAAAAAAGGAACGAGCGACGAGGATCGGCGGATAAAATTTTTCGGGAAAACGGATAAATGGAAAAGCAATATAGGAAATTGGAAAATAAAAGGGGAATAAAAGAGAAAAAAAAAACTCAAAATACGTCACGAAAAAAAAAAAAAAAAAAAAAAAAAAAAAAAAAAACCACAATCTGATAAAAATATCATTAAAAAAGTCCCACGATTAGTAATACTTAGGATAATCGTCAATGATATTTTAGTAATCAGTCATAGTATTTATTTTTCTACTGCGCGTAAATTATTTCGCAACGAGGGGGCAAATTACTTGATAAGAAATACGGGAAAATTGCTTCTTTTTATCGTTTGTTTGCGTAGACGACACGCGTAAATTCAGCGACCGGGAAAAACCGCACGTCGACGACCCGCACTCTTGTCTCGCGACAACGACTTTCGAAAAATAAGTTCATAGATCATGCGATCCGTTTCGACGAGTGTTTTAAGAAAGAATTCGGATCGATCGATGAAACGCAACGGCGCCGACGTTGAAGCGTAATATAGATGCCGTTTCCTCGCGTCTGTAAGTCCATCGGATCCTCCGCTCCAAAACGCAACGCGAAGTATTAGAAGCGTCGGAAACGGGTGGTCGGAATCCTCTCATTGCTTTTAACGAGAATACTCTCTGTGATCTTCGGCTATAGAATTCAACTATCCTTTCGGAGATCCCATCGATCATCGTCAATCGTTATTCATATCCTTAAGCTCCGTGTAGGCGACACGTTTCCGGTATAAACTGCCGGTCGACGGACCCGATCTCCGACTGTTCGGCATCGTTGACGGTCCCGGAGCGTAATAATGCCGTCGCTTATACATCACCATTCTGTAAATAATCGAAAAAAAGGATTAGATAAACTTAATTATCAAAAAATCGGAGTAACTATTAGTTTTACTGATCCGAGACGATTGAGATTTCGTCTCGTTAAGGTAGTTGGAGCGCGTGGTGTTTATTTCCGATAAATAAAACAAAAATAAATTTCATCAAAATCTGAAAAAATTCATGCATATTAAAGATACTGAAAAGATTAATTTTTCATAATAATAATTGCAAAATGTTATTAACAAATTGATGAAAAAAAAAATTGTTAAACAAATTTACGGTAAGTCAACTTTTTTTTTTTAATGAAAACGATTCGTTCATTTTTCGGAATACGTATGAATTTTTTCAGATTTTTATCTTTGGTTTGAATTTTTTTTATATGGAAAAAATGTGTAGAAAAAGAAAAAATTCATAAAACAAAAATTTCAGATTTTTTTTTCAGAAAATTTCAGACATTTTTTCAGATTTTTATCTTTGGTTTGAATTTTTTTTTATGTGGTAAAAATGTGTAGAAAAAGAAAAAATTCAAACCAAAGATAAAAATCTGAAAAAATTAATACGCCTTCGGAAAAATGAACGAATCATTTTCATTAAAAAAAAGATGAATTACCGACAATATGTTTAACAATTTTTTTTTTTTCATCAATTTGTTAATAACATTTTGCAATTATTATTATGCAAAATTAATCTTTTCAGTATCTTTAAAACGCCTGAATTTTTTCAGATTTTTATACTATCGAGAAGTGTTTGAAATTCCCTCTCCACTTCGTCGAATTTAGGCGAAATGAACACCAAGCGCTCGAACCTCGTTAACCACATAACTCGGGAGATCACAGAGCTCATTGAGATATCGACCTACACTCCCCCTCTCTATCGTCTATATCTCATCTTCCCGATGTAAAATAACTCTAAAACACGACGGCGACGGCTGGCGGCGGTCTTAACTAACAATTCATAAAATCTGATTTGCGCGCCTTGACACGCAATTTTCCACCT
Source organism: Buathra laborator (assembly GCA_934046635.1). Classification (NCBI taxonomy): domain Eukaryota; kingdom Metazoa; phylum Arthropoda; class Insecta; order Hymenoptera; family Ichneumonidae; genus Buathra; species Buathra laborator. The sequence continues at coordinate 9,039,911 of OW203902.1, forward strand.
CCTCTACCGATATTAATAAAACGCTCACTGAAACATAGAGAGTCGAATTCTCCGATTGTATGCGAACAAACGACAAGAGAACGAGAAGAGAACGAGAGGAATCTCGAGGAGCGCAGAAGACAAGAACTGTGGGAACGCGAGAGGCTAATTGCACTCATTGATCCCACGTGACAATGGGTCACGTGCCCTTGGATCCGCGCGGAGATCTACGGCGCGAGAGATCTATACGTTCTCCGCAATCACCGAAGAGCTCTCGAAGTTTATTCCGTCGTTTTTACAAACGTTTTGGTAGACGAGTGCTAAATTTGTCGGTTCTTCGAAATATTTGTGTCTCTCGAGAGAACAATCGAATACAGTCGTTTCGTGTCGATCTATAAATCCCACGAGTTACCACATGCGCCGCGGTGCGCAGTAGATCCTCGAGAAGAGATTAAAGAGCCGATGCGCGTCACGCAATGCCGAAGAAACGACGATCCATGCATCATGCATCGAGCTAAAAAAAATTTACGCACGAATGAGACCTTTCCGAGAATATTTTTCTCGGTAGAAGTGGAAGATCTCTCGGAAAATTCAACGATTTCTCGAGGTTTTTCGCTGCCGAGAAAAGGGTACCGAACGGTACACTTTCGCGCGACGGTTTTCGATGGATCGATGTATTAACGGATTTGGAAAATTAATAAACATATTGGATAGATGCGTTTCCACGGGAAAAAGAGGTATTATTCTCGAAAAAAATCAACTAAATCCGTAACACACGTGTCCGGCATGCAAGTTAAAAAAAATATTAGGTACAAGAAGAAAAATTTTTTTCTCGAAGAAAAATCATTTTTTTTTTAGGTTTTTTTTTTTTTTTTTTTATTGTAATCGAGTAACGTTCGTGATATTAGGGTTTCTCATGCTTAGGAAATCTGCAGATATGCCTTCGAAGGAAAATCGAAGTGTTTCCGAAGTCGTCGTCCTCGAGATCCGTTTTGCAGCGTCGCGTTTCGCCAGTGAAGACGCCGTTCTCAGTTCTCATAGATATAATAATGTGAGATAAAAACTCCAAACGCAAAGAATTCCGTAAGTGCATTACAAATACAGTAGAACGGTGTTTAATGAGAATAAAAAAAAAAAACATATCAGCACGCAGAATCAACGTTAGTATCATAACGCCCGACATACCAACGAGCCGCAAGAAAAAAACGCCAATCAAACGACAAAAAAAGGTTTTTTTTTTTTTTTTTAATGTGTGCAATGCGTTCAAAGTTTATTAATTCTCGCGTTATGCGGAATGAAAAAAACGCCAATCAAACAACAAAAAAAAAGGTCTTTTTTTTTTTTTTTTTTTTTTTTTTAACGTGTGCAATGTGTTCAAATTTTATTAATTTTCGCGTTATGGAATGCGTGAAAATAATTAATGTCGAATTATATTTTTTTTAAATAAAAAGTGAATGCAAGGATAACGTTATCACAGGTGCCGCGCGGCTTCTCGCTGAGTTGGTGGCCGCAGCGTCTCGATGTCCCAAATTTTTTCTTGTTGTTACTTTTTGTTAATTTTTTTTTTTATTTTTTATTTTTTTTTTTCTGTGGTTTCCTTCGCATCTCAAACGAAACTTTATATATTCTTATCACGGTATATCGTTTCTCGCACGTCACTGACTAGAAAAATCTATGTCCGCCGTTGAAGGCCCCAATCGTCTTTCAGCCCGAATACAATTAACTATCGAAATCATCGCTTCACATGTTTTGTACAATATGTCCATAGTTCACTTGGATCGTTTTCTCGTCCTTGCAATACTATGTTAGTTATAGATATATATATATACATATACATATATCTTTTTATGTACACGCCTAACAGTTTCTATTTTAATAATTATTCTAATAGTCGACTAAACACGATTACCCGATCGACGGGTTTTCGCTTTCTATACTGATAATAATAACGTCAGCAAACTACGATACTCTGTGGAAGCATAATACGTTCTCCATCGTGGTTTCCTGTGAATAAGCGAAATTCAGCGATTGTAGCAAAAAAAAAAAAAAAAAAAAAAAACGAAAAAAAAAAATCAAAAATTTACGCGACCAGCGCGTTAGGAAGACCTGCGAATTTTCTAGTCGCGACCAGCGACATTAAGAAATCGCCTATTCTTACCGCTTCCGAGATTTTCCTTTCCGTCTAAAAAAGTCCCTACAAATATCTCAACTACTCGTCGAAAAGTAGCGTTGAGGTAGTTAACGTTGGGAGGAATGTTCGAAGGTTGTAAAACGATAAAACGATATTAAAAAAACGACGAAATTAGAGACTATAAGCTAAAAACGAAGTAATCACGATTATAGCACAATTAGACGAGAGGAAGTTCGGCATTGGGATTGTATGCGAATCAACGAAAGTTAACGATGATCCGAATTCGACTCTATCGATACTGTAACCCCCCCTCTCCCTCTCTCTCTCCTTTGGCTCCATCACGATACTAATAAACATCAACGATTGGCTCTGTAAATGAATCTCCTAAGCGATGCCACAAGGACAGCTGAATATCTGCAACAGAGAGAAAAAAAATTGAAATGTTGATTTAACGGGCAATTGAAAAGTGATATACGATCGATTCGGATAAACTTTCTACTTTTACTTACCTCACCCGATGAATCCTGCAGCGAGAGATATAATTATCGCGATAAAGCCGGTCATCATCTGTCCAGCGGTGGAAATTCCACTGGACTGCTGCACAGCAGCGGCTTCGACGAAATCCGTTTTCAAGAAATGATCCTCAGCGGAAAGCCGGTCGCCGTATTTGTGCAACAGATCCATTACGAGGCCATTCGACCAGCCGAAACCGAGTTGCACTTCGTATTCGCCGCCTCCGCCACCGCCTCCCGATACCGTTGCGTCGTACTGTAGGAAATTATTGAATCCGAATAAATTATTGAAAATAATTATTATTGGAAATTATTGTATCAATAATCCGATTATTGATTATTGAGTCTCAGAAAAATAAAAAATAAAAATTAATAATAAAAATAATTTAAAAAAATGAAAATAATTATTATTGGAAATTATTGAATCATTAATTCGATTATTGATTATTGAGTCTTAAAAAAATAAAAAAAATAATTAATAATTGAAATAATATAAAAAAATGAAAATAATTATTATTGGAAATTATTGAATCATTAATTCGATTATTGATTATTGAGTCTTAAAAAAAAATTTTTTAAATAATATAAAAAAATAATTATTATTGGAAATTATTGAATCAATAATCCGATTATTGATTATTGAGTCTTTCCGTGCGAAATTGACTCTCGAAAATTGTTTATTAATGAAAACAATACTAATCGCCGCGATATAAGAATCGGAGAGATTCCTACCTTCTCATACATGCAGTGAGTGTCATTGAAGGCTTTGAAATTACTGCGAACCCATCGTTCGCTGATCTCGTAAGCGAATCTCTGCCCATAAGCATCGTCGGTATTGTCCAGCGACATGATAACGAAGTATTGCAGCGGTGGCCAAGCGTTGGGATAATCCCATTGTTCACCCGAATGCTCCAGAGTCGCCGGTATGCCTCCGAGATGCATCATTATTTGGTTATTTTCAAGATATTTCAGAACCCGCGAGACATAGTAGTCGCGTTTCATTTCGTCGTAACACTTCGTCCAAAGCGGTACGACGTTTGTTGGGTAAAAGTAATCTCTTCCGATGTCGTTGAGGAGATCGTAATCGAGCCAAACGCCGACTTCGTCGTGCCATAGAATGGCTTCGACTGCCTTTTGCCATTCGTTTGCTATCTTACGATAAGATTCCGCTTTTGTCGCGTTTCCCATTTTCTCGTTAAACTCCGCTAATAATACGGCGTTTTTGTATATTATGGCATTCAGATCGACCGGAATGATGTAACGGGTCTTCACGTTTGTAAGATTTCCTGAAAAAAGGGGAAGAAACGGTGATAAACTGTTTTCAGCTTTTGTAGCTTTTCAGCGATTTTTCGTGTGATTTCGTGATTTTTAAAAGCTTTTTTTTTCAATCAGAAGGATTGATAACGAACCTTTGTTCGTTCCCTCGTGAATGAACCATCGACTGGAAAAATCCCAACCAGATTCGGCGGCAGACTTTAGCTCCGTGAAATAGTTGTCCTTCTCCTCGGCGGTGCGGAATTTTTGACTCGTCAGATAGTCCTCTCTGATTTTTTATTGAATTAAAAATGATTACAAACGAAAAAGTCGGCTGCTGGTAGCGTATACGAGAAATCGAAATTTCATCGAAGTATTACGATTTTTGTAGAAAAAAAGGCTTTGAGATAATGAAATCAATTGAATTCTCGTCACCTGTAAGATTCGGGTCGCGGGCCGCTGGATTTTTCGAATGATTTTTTATTGAATTAAAAATGATTACAAACGAAAAAATCAGCTGCTGGTATCGTATACGAGAAATCGAAATTTCATCGAAGTATTACGATTTTTGTAGAAAAAAAGGCATTGAGATAATGAAATCAATTGAATTCTCGTCACCTGTAAGATTCGGGTCGCGGGCCGCTGGATTTTTCGAATGATTTTTTATTGAATTAAAAATGATTACAAACGAAAAAGTCAGCTGCTGGTAACGTATACGAGAAATCCAAATTTCATCGAAGTATTACGATTTTTATTAAAAAAAAAAAAGCTATGAGATCATAAAATCAATTGAATTCTCGTCACCTGTAAGATTCGGGTCGCGGGCCGCTCGATTTTTCGAAGTATCTCGCCAGCGTGTAGTTGACGCCATTTTTCTCGATTCTGACGGTACGATTTGTCATCCAAAAATCGAATTCTTTCTCCAGTAACCAAAGATTCTCCTTAAGCCATTCGTCGTCGCCTGTTGCTTCGACGTAATCGTAGACCATTGGTATCAACAACGGCGGATGTGATCTCATCTCGTAATAGACTCTTCCGCCGTTCGGTATGAAGCCAATTCTATCGACAACACTGACGAAATTCGACAGCATTCCGCGCACTGTGGTGTGCATTTCGGAGAGCAAAAGGCCTTTGATGATCCAATAGGAATCCCAGTAATAGAATTCGCGAAAGCGTCCGCCCGGTACGATCACAGGATTCGGTACGTATATTATCGAGTAGAGTTCCTCGTGTCTTCTCACATCGTCTTTCATCTTTCTTCCCAACATTTTCCATATATCGTTGAGATCCGATGCGAATTTGCGCAATTCGAGATCTTTGATGTTTCGCAGAAATCGCGGCTCCTTCTTCCAATCGCTCGGTACCCAATCCTCGAATTCGGCACCCGCGGGTTCGAAGGTTTCATTTACGAAACTACCGATTTGCTCCTTCGACGGCATGTTGTCGGTACTTTCCATGAATTTACGAAAAGCCGCCAACGTCTCGTTGGGCGGTCTTTTCATTTTCATGTCTACGAATGTCTTGGAATCCGGATATATGGAGGCCATTTGTATCGTGTGGAGCAGTTCGCCGTGGCAGTAAACATTGCTGAAATTATTATTGACCGATCTTTGCTTTGCGATGTTTTTTTTTTTTTTTTTTTTTTTTTTTTATAAAAAAAAAATTTATTTTCCTTGATTAACCGCAATGCTATAGCTATTTTTCAAAACATCGAGGAATACTAACGATGCTGGTAAAAAAAAAATCTCACCGTCCTCTGATCTTTCGAATCGACAAAAAAAAAAAAGCAGAATGATATCTAAACGTTCGTTTATTCTATACGATGCGCTGGAAGCTACCGATGTGCGGCAAACCCGGTAATAACGCTCGACGTTCTTAGTTCGCGAAGTATCTCCACATATGCGTAAGTGCGGTATGAATGCACATATCGGAAGAATACGTTATGAGAGACATAGAGGACGTCGCGAATGGTTACGTAAAACTTGCAAGTAGTCTATGTCCGCTCGTCTACTACTACTACTGCAAAAATTAATGAGTGAACATCGTGTGGGAGAGCGTAAGTGAGGAACGCGTGATACTCGCGCACCTTACATTTTTCGTTTATACTTTCGATTGGAGGAAAAGCTGCGCTCCGCTAACGAAATAAATTGCTTAATTACCGAAGGCCCGCGGGCCACGAATTATTATTTGAGGAAAAAGCGATAACGATCGCTATAAAAATTGTAATTAACGATCCTCCGCATTCTTTCAAAATTGTCAAAAATTAAACTGAACGTTTCGGCGACTATCCTCTCACTTTTGGAGGATAATTCTTCACGATTCTCCTTGGCCTTTCGTCTATTCCAATTTTTTTTTTCGTCGCACCGGACTTATAGTCGCATTTTTTTCTTTGCAATCGTATTTTTTTTTTTTTTTTTTTAAACGTATTTAACGTTTTTTTTTTGAAACGTAATTAACGTTTTTTTTTTTTTTGAAACGGAATTAACGTTTTTTTTTTTTTTTTTAAAACGTAATTAACGTTTTTTTTTTTTTAAACGTATTTCACTTTTTTTTTTTTGCGTATTTCACGTTTCAAAAAAAAAAAAAAAAATACGATGACAAAGAAAAAAATGCGACTATAAGTCCGGTGAAATATTCCATCGAGTTGGGAGATAATTTGGTCGTTTTAAACATTGTACACAGTAAGCACGTGTATAGTAAACGTACGTAAGGAGAGGGCGGGCGAGAGGTAAGGGGCGTATTAGCGCCTCGAGCGAATTCAATTAAACAGGTGACCTCGCGCGATATCCGAGGGTTACTTTCCATTTCTCGTCGAGACGTATTTTTCTCGTCGATTCTAACGACTGGAAGACCTTACTAGCTGACTGACTATCGTCGGTGTTTCCCGCTTGTTTCCGGTAACGCCTACGCGTGACTCGCGATTCGCCGCTTCTCGAGTGCCGCGAACTTTTATTTTAATAGTTATTAACGATATATAAAAAAAAAAAAAAAAAAAAATGGTGTAAAAAAAAAATGAAATCGTAACGATAACGCGAAACGATTTAATTTCATATCCCGAGTAAAGACTACGAGAGAACCTTGCGGACGGCAATGCCCGACGTCAGGCATTGACACGCGATAAAAATTCCGATGTATAGCGTTCGTAAGAATTCACGTTTCTCAATGAATATCCCGACGTGTAATATATCGCGACTGTCGCCACGGGAAATTGAAATTTCAAAGACTATTTTGTGGATCGCATTTACAACAATACGCTGATAGGTGAGGTATTCGAGACAAAGCCTAATGTCGTTTTGGCGCCGCGGGTTTTAACGAAGTCGTTAACTTGCGACTGCCACGGTTAACGACGTGTCAAGTGACCGAGAAATCCAGACGCAGACCAGTCTTGTTAAGATACAGCGCGTTATCTTCGAGTTAATCCTTCGACACGACGTTCGCATTTTACTCGCGTATATATCGACAAACCGATTTTTTCGCCCGAAGTTACTTTATTCGCGATATGCTGCTGATTTCGTAATATTTTCGTATTTCGCACAACACGCGGCGGAGATTTTTGCTTCTCGAATCTTCGAATTTTCAACGAACTCGAGGAACTCGAGTTCCGAGATTTTTGGGAGTCGCGCCAGCGGCGGGTCTCTTCCAAAATTTCTGAACGCATAAGGACGATAATCATCGACGGCGGGGGCCAAAATTTGTCAAAGACATTACTGTGCCTTCGCTAATTTTGTCGGTCGGGAAATAGCGCGTTTCTTTTTTTTTTTAAAGACTTTATAACGAATGTTCACCGGCCGATAATTATTTGCTCTATTATTAGAATTGCTATTCGACGAATTTTATAGATCGAAGAGTCCAATTGCGATAATATCGATTATAAAAAATTATTAAATTTATAAAGATCGAAAAAAATGGACAAAAATGAAATTTAAATTATAATAATAATAATGAATAAATATCAATTTTTTTAAGAAAAAAATAAAAAAATAAAAAAATGGGCGATCCACGTGCTCCACGTACAATGTTAAGGTCACTTCACGCGCGTTACTCGTCTCTGTTTCCATATATGAGAAGTTCTTGTGAAACGCATTAATTTAAACTATCGTTTGCCCGCCGTGTGCTGTTGCCGCGATTATGTCGTCCGGCTTCTCGCGTCTGTATTCTCAACTCAGAGAATTTCAATGTTAAGGTTCCGCACGCGATAAACCCGTATTTCGCGAATCACGAGCGTCGAATCGTTAATCATCGTTTCACGGAATTATAGTTTTTCGATTTAAAAAAAAGTAAATTTTGTAGAAATACTACGAATTTTTTTTAACCGCAATAAAAAATTCAAAAATCACGAAAACTGCGGCGCGAATCATCAGAGTTATAGATTTTCGATTCAAAAACACATCTATATCCTCCAGAAATTCTGGAAGTTCACTTTCCTTTGATCGTAACATCGAATGATATTCTACCGACGCGAGTTAATCGAATAAAAAATGATAAGTATATGAATTTCGGCGCGCGAATGATTGAAATGTTTCGAATGAAAGCGACGAAAGTTTAAACGATATTTCGAGTCATGAAACCGTCGACGCTTCGAGGTACGCAATGATTTGTTTGTCAAAAACCCGCTGAGAGGACGAACGTCACGAGTCTCGGAGACTGTGAGCCGTCGTTCGCCGATGATGATTTTCGGAGTCGCGGCGCGAGGGGTTATCCTTGGAACGATTCCCAGTCGCCACACCCGCGTGAGCGACTTCTCTCCCCCGTCTTCGGCATCTGCTCGTCTCCGTTCTCATAATAGTTCATTTATACTATGTAGACGACGATGATTTACGTTTTGTTTTTAGATGCCCGCGATTTGGCGTGGGAGTCGGCGCGCGGATCTTCGTTCGGAATAAATCTCATCGTCATTCGCGACGACTCGTGACAACAATGCCACGCGTCACACACGGGTTACTCGCACGAGAGAAGAAGAAGAAGAAGAAGAAAAAAAAAGAAAAGAAAAGAGAGAGAAAAACTGAGGATACATTGACGATAAAAATAATATGTGATTACCGGTGTGAGGAACGGGGTATGTAGAATAAGAAATACATAGCGATTTCCCGGTTTCTTACATCATAATCACAATTCTTTGATCTTCGCTAACGATGAGCGACCAGAGGATGAGAGATTTTTTTTTTTATTTAATTTTAAAATATTTCGGATGCTGTGGGAAGTTGGGAAATTCTATCGAATGCATATCGTGATAATTGAACTCATTAAGGAGTCTGTATCGGTAGATTTGCAGTTGAAAGTGAGAATTCGAGAAATTTTCGGATACTTCGCAATCAGATAAAAATCTGAAAATCTGAAGATTAATTTTGCGTAATAATAATGCAAAACGTTATTAACAAATTAGTAAAAAAAAATTGTTTAACGAATAATTTTTTTTTTTTTCATGTATTTTTTTTCACTTTTTTTTTTTTTCAAATATTCACAAAGATTAACTAAATATTTTTGGAAAACCAGGATTTTCGAAAAATAGAGAAAATTCATTTGTATACAGAAAAATGAACATTTCAATTTCTGCTAAAAAAAAAAAGTTCGGTTACCGAATGATTTGTTAAACAATTTTTTAAACTATTTTGTTTATAACATTTGTCCATTATTATTATGAAAAATCAACGTTTTTAGATGTTTTTGCATGTTTAATTTTTTTTTTTTTTTTTCTCATTCGGAAATATCTGTAATTCTTCTCCGAATTTCGCTTTTCGCTGTAAATGCAACGATACACCGTCGTTAATTGTTTGCAATCGATTGTTCTTGGTATCGTTTCGAAACCCTTTGTTTCTATCAACTATTCGGCAATCGTTCATTGTATCTCCACTTACCTCGGACACGGCGGTGGACGTCCGGCCGGACTGACCGATTCATCGCCGGCAGCGCAAACGAACGTTTGCTGAAACGTGAGCCATGCAATTGCGGCCCAAACTAAAACAGCGGGTGTTGATCTTCTCCTCGTATTCGCCATTTCTCTCGGTACGTAATATATCCCTTCGATATCAACCACTTATGCAAATATTTTCTCGATCTAATATATGCTAAAAGGATATATTACACGATATATCAAACTTTTAACGATCGATCCTCTGACACCAATCAATAAATAACTTCTCTCTCTCTCTCTCCCTCTTTTCTTTTTTTCTTTAAAGATTTTTCCTTCGGTTGAGATTTTTACTCTAAATGATTTTTATCGATTTTTTTCTTTCACACGATTCGTCATCGAGTATTATTATCGACTAATCTCTTCGTATTGTTTCTTCCGCCGAAAAAAAAACTCGCAAAGTTTTTTTTTTTTTTTTTTTTTCGTTTCCTCGTATTATCACTTGAAACACTTTGCCGGTTTATCGAGTTTTTACGTGAATCTCGAAATTTCACGAATTATCGCGCTCAGCGCTTTTTCCAATTGGGGAATTATGCGTGACGACGATGAAGAACGACTTTTTAATGACAATGAGAGAGAGAGATTTTGATTTTTGGATGTGTTTTCTCGATAATGTGTTTTTTTTTTTTAATTTTTTTTATGGGTGATTCTGGTATTTTTTTTTATTCAGCGTGATGCTTACTCTTTGGTGATTGATTTTGGTAGCGGTCCCACGGTTTTGCGCAATCTGCGCGGTGGTTTCAGCTCCAACAGTAAAGCCTCATCATCGCTGTAAGCAGACGAAAAAAAAAAAATCGTAAATTACGTTATTTCGCGGATTTAACGATTTAACGAAAATTTTAATTCCTCCAAAACGCTTTATCACCGCCGGTTTCGTCGGTTCAATGACTCGTTTTTATTATTTTCGTATTTCAATAAAACGAACGTAACTATTATTGCTTTATTTTTTTATATCGCTCCGTAACGACGATATTTTACCTGTCGTCGCGTAATTATGCTTCGCATACGCGTAATAAATAAATGAATAAAATGCCGAAGCGCTATCGCGGAGTCCACGTGCGCTCTCGTGCTTTCACTCGCGACTGTTGGCACGTGTGCCGCGGATCTCACATGATGCAGAGAACTCCGACTGCAATTTGATGCATCAGCAGATTATTCGACGCGGTCGTCGCCGTCTCTCGAAATACCTTCTCGCAATTACAGCATACAGATTTACAGAGCGACTGTATATAATAATATTGCCGAGCGATAGTCGAGTTTTTTTTTTTTTGTTTTATTTAATTTTTTTTTTTTTTTTTTTTTTTCGATTTTTTATAACCCTCGGCGATACATGTTTACGGACCACTACGCCCACAGGAAAAACTCGTATGCATCGATTACATTACCATACTTCTCTGTCAACTATTGTATCGAGTCTCAGCGTCGACTGGTCCTTTGCCTTATCTTATATTTTATTCCGCGTCAACGAGTCCCTCGCATTGCGATATATCGTCGCGTGCAATGCGTTACTCGACGACCGTGAAATCAATTAAGGATTTTCGTATTAATGCTAACAGTTTGACGTATAAATGCTTTCAATTTCATGAAAAAAAAAAATCGCGATGTTTATATCGTAATAACGATTTTCTTAATTTGGTAATTTTTACGATGTATTATTTATTTTTGGACGACGATAAAATGATCGAAGTCAAAGCTCGAAATTTCTGAAATTTAGTTTGCCGTCGAGTCAGAGAAACAAATGGAGTGACGCGATGATTTATGTAGCGCAACGGAGATGTGCATAAACCGCGGAAAGACGTTTGGAGTAGACGAGTGGAATGATTTTACGGTCGAATTAGTTGGCTTTGCGGTGGAATAAGACGATCGTTTTCGTATACATCGCGATTTTCATCGTCTTGAAATCGAAAATGAATTATTGCGAGATGAAGTATTGGAGGGATAGCAATGAGGAATTCCTGCCGAATAACGGGAATTTCAATTAATTTCTAACGCGCAAAAGTTGGAGTCGTAACCACGATATTTGGACTGTTTTTTTTTTTTTTTTTTTTTTTTTTTTTTTTTTTTCATGTTACGATTATATTCCACAAGAGTTTTCCTTGTCCGTCAATATTCAAATATATATCGTTCGTAAAAAAAAAAAAAAAAAAAAAAAAATGAGTAGTAACTGACTGGACAGTGATTAACATAGCCGCGTCGATTGGTGAGGAAAAACTATGTGAAAACTAAGAGAAACTTTCCTGAAACGTGCCACGGACATTGCACGACAACTTTTCATTTTAGGCTTTTGGCTTGAATTTCTCTAATCGACGCTAACTCGCGACACAGACGCGGTATCGATCTGCGATACATTTTTTTTTTCACCAATTTTACGATCCATGAAATTACACATCTCCGCGTAACGATCAACCGAAACGCTGCGATCGACGATTCGTAACGCGATCCCGAAAATTCAAAGGCACAACAAACGTTAGCGATACATTTATTTGCTGCAGCGAAGAAATCGTCGTCGGCCCGTGTCGGCGACAGGAAAGCAAAGCAAAAAGAACGAAACAAATGTACAATACGCGGGACATGTGCATACATCGCGTATACAAGTCAAAAGGAACGATTGAGTTCTATTCTCGTCTCTTTCAATCGAGAGAATCTTTGAGCGGTTGACCCAACGGTAGCCGCTCTAAAATAACACTCTCGTGCGCTTTCAAATGCAACAACACTTGCGTACCTCGTCAACCGCGCAAACGCGTGTGTGTACCGTCGCGTTATCATCGAAACGACTATCTACGCAAATATTATTCACGGTGCCTTTGTACAACTTTTCTACAAAATTTATAGATCATTTATCAACCGTTCTATCGAGTGCTGAATACCTCTATAAACGTTCGATTGTTCATTAATCAGATCCGCGTAACAGACGAGAAGCGGCGGAAGAGGCGCGGCACTTTACCGACGTTTGCAAGAATACGCGGTACTGAAAAAAAAAAAAAAAAAAAAACACTCCCGAACGAATTCCATTCGATATTACGGTATCCCGATCGATTTTGCCGATATTACGACTGAATATAACGAGAATGATTTTTTTTTTTTTTTTTTTTTTTTTTTTACGAAGGAACGATGACGCGATGTTTTTAAATGCGAACGAAAGTGTAAAAACTAATTTTACGAGTCTTTATAAATTGTCGAAACGAACGACGAAAAAAAACTATACCTTGTCGGCGACGATATTAATTCGTATAGATACCTGCGAAATACTCCGATCGACCGGTTATTTCGCGATCGCCTTCTAAGTCTTGCGACGCGCAGTTTATACGTGCGAAGGAGGTTTAGAAAAAAAAAAAAAAAATCGTGTAAAAAGTGGTGCGTTAATTACAAAGAGCGCGTTGTGTTAACGCGCTCGGTTCTGATCCGCGACTGACGCGATCGTCGAAACAAAACTTCGGCAGCGTGAGAGGTAGCGGCAGCGGCGGTGTGGAAGTCGAGAGCTCGCGAAGCACGAGGGGGGAGGCAACGGACAGTGGGCACAACCTCCTGGTATCTTTTTAGCGAGTAAGGAACCGTCTCTCGTATAAACGCGAATAATGACGTCGGTAAATTACGAAAGAGCGGGGGTGCTACGCTTTTGTGCGGTTCGTCAAACGCCTCGCGGAACTCGATCGCGGAACGAGTAGAAAAAAAAAAAAAAAAAAAAAAATGGAAAAACGAAAAAAATAAAATGTTACAAAAATAAAATGAATGTTAGAATGAAAAAAAAAAGTCACCTCGTGACGAAAAAAAAATGGGGTCACACTGTTGCCGAGGAAAGCGCCGACGACTATCCTCGTCTAAAGCTGCGATGTGTGATCGCGATGTATTTTCTGTTTTGTTTTTTTTTTTTTTTTTTTTTTTTTTTACGTACGTCGAAGTAAAACGTACAGAGAAATTTATAGGAATTTGGCAAGCAGCGTGAGCGCAAAGTTAGTGATCACTGACTCGCCGCTACAACTCACGCGCGCTTTAAATGTGCGTGGAGTGCGAAACGCGATGACGTAGCGAGCGGCGAGCCTCCGTCAGACGACCACGCGATTGGACGAGCCGCACGTTCACCGGTTTGCTCGTTTTATTCTTTATCTTTCTCGCCGCCTCTCGCATTATATTTGTATGTGTGTATTACGAGTATAAAAATGTGTGTATACCACGAGACGGCATCGGTATGCTATGTATACAGATATAGGTTACGTGTTCCACGAACACACGGATATCGGAGACGGGATCGGTGAGAGGAATAAAGAACGAGATATCGGATGAGGTGTTGGAAAGCTGATGATAGACTCTCGTTAAACTACTCAATCTCTTACCGGAACTACTTACTGCAATCGTAAGAGGATTCTGCGCGTCTCTGAGAATCGATATACTTCGGGTTTCGATGTATTTTAATCGATGTATTTTGGTTATCGAGCAAATTACGATTATTCAACATTATTTCATGAAAATTGACACAAAAAAAATGTGAATCTTCTAAAACAAAAAGTTCTTCGTTGATTTTAGAATTTTTTTTTTAATAGTGTGGTCCCGAGTTGTTTTGAAGAAAATCTCCCATTTTTTTAGATTCGTCGTTTTAGTTTTTTTTTTTTTTTTTTTTTTCAAAAACGTGTAATTTCCATAATTTTTACATCGATATTTCGCCTTAATAGACGTCGGCCTTTCAGGCTGACATTTCGATTTTGTAAAAAAAAAAAAAAAAAAATTTTCGGTTTTAACAAAGTTTCGCAACGATGAAGACACGGGGATTCCCCGATCCATTAGTGGCGTTAAAGAAGTGAAAATGTATGTGTGATATTGTGTTTTTGATTTATGAACATACAAATATTATTTTGAAAAATGCCGTAGAGGAGTTGTGTTGGAAATCATCATTATTATAAGGAGAGTACAGTGCCCTATGGATGACCTTGGGATCGAGAAGGGCATTCAGCCTCGTGGAATCGCCAACCAAATTGATGCGTAATCTCTCGACGGTCATAGGTGGCATTGACCCGTCTTGTTGATCGCTCTATTTAACACCTCGAAAACGTTCGCTACCATAAACCCTTTCCAATTTGCTTGTTACGAAGTTATTTATACGCTACTGTGCCGAAACTGGTTTCATCAAGAATCGTCGGAGTTTCGTGCGGCAATATTCGTTAAATTCGCGAAATTAATTTTAATATTCAGCAGCAATACCGGTTTCGCTCGTTTTACAACGTTTTTCGAGTGGTTTCGGCAAAAAAAAAAAATATCGAAGACCTGATATTGTTTTCGTTTTCGATGCCATTATTTCTATAAAATATCGCGTTTCGCGGAAAGTATTTAACTGATTTGGAATCAGGAAGAAAAAATACTTAGAAGTTTGCCGCCGAATTATGAAAAATGTTATTTTGATAATTTTATACATTTTTCAACAGCAAAATCCCCTAAGATACCTAACGTATTCGAAGGAAATAAATAGTCACATAGTAAATCTGATTGAGAAATTTTCAATTTTTTTTTTTACTGTTAAAAAACCATGAAAAAGGGGAAAACTGTATTATAAAGGGTCATTTTCATGGACATTTTTTCGCGTAAAAAATGGACATTTTCTGTTTTTATTCCATTTTCATGTATTTTTCGGAGCTTCAAACAAATTCGATAGCAATTTTGGACTGTAGCCAAAGCGGACATTCGCAGTAAAAAAAAAAAAAAAAAAAAAAAAAAAAAAAAAAAAAAAAATGTTCGCTGAAACAAATTTTTTTTTTTTTCAACATTCTTTGATGATTATACGTTGGCGTGGATACACGCACGTGTTTCTCAAAGTAGACCGCCAGCGCCACGGTTCACTGAGAATAGAAGAAAACTTATTCATTTCAAGATCACGATGTATAAAAGGGCTTCTCGAGTTGACGGCATAAATAATCATAATATGAATAATGTTCTCTGTCCAACATTACTCTGTCGTAACAATCCGTTTTTTTTTTTTTATTCACAAGTGTCCTATCCAATTCCGTAATAATAATACGATTGACCTCTTTCTCGATTCCGTCCCGTGGATATCGAAATAATAACGACCTTAACTGATCGTACGGTACGTTCGATTGAAAATACGCAATTTCATACATTGCGTGAAAAAAAAAAAAAATTATTAGCAATTGTACTTCGCTATCCGAATAAGCAAATCTTTGTTACAAATCGGATGTTGAAGGACCTTTTCGGATGATCGATTAGTACACCGAGAAAAAAAAACCGCAATTGATTCAATAATACGGTCGAGTGAATCGGGTCAACGGTACATTTTATAGAATTAATTTTATCTGCAATTCTTACGATTTTATATGCAATTGAATAAAAATCAACGCTTATATAAGCATTCGTATAAAATTGTAAGAATTAGAATTAAAGTTGATATTAAAAAACGTGCCATTCAGACGATTCAACAGGTCGTTTTCTTGAATCAATCGCTTGTTTCTTCGCGCGAAACGCGCGGAAAACCTAACCTCCCATACCGCAGTGAAAAAAAAAAAAATATCGCCGAAAATAGCGCCCATTTTGGCGAAAAATGGCGGGAAACCGGCGCTTTCGTTGCAGTTTTTCGGGTCGTACAGTGAAAAGTGAGGTTATAATTTTTCGTCTCAAATGACGAAAAGTAAGAAATCGCGAACTGCGCATGCGCGAACCTACTATTCAGAATTCTCAAGAAATCAGCTACTGTAACTCATGCAATGGTAACGAAAAGCGCCGTTTTCCATGAAACGAATTACGAAAAATGCTTTTTTCTGTACAAATACTCAACTGATTTGAATTTTCTAATGCAAACAACATTAACCGTATGCCACAGAATCACTGTACGCAATTCTGTTAAGTAATTTTCAGCTGTTTTCGCGAAAATATCGAACAATGAAATCTCTCGTCTCCGTGAAACGCATAACTCCCGTCTTTTTGCGCAACCGGGCAATTGGGGGTTAAAAATTTAAATCCCGATAACGACCATTTTTTACGCCGCGAACTCACGCTACATAAGAAACTAAACAGCGAAAATAATCCGCAACGAAAAACTTCGCGACACCTGAATTGCGGGGGCGTTAAAAAAGGGGTAATACATCGACAGGAACAGTATACGGATATAAGTTAACGTTTGATAGTGGGTCGTTAGACGCGGACTCGCGTGATGTTGCAGAATACTGTCATCTTGGAATTTCCTACAATACACCGCGCTAAGTGAGCGCAACGCGGTGCAAATTGTTCTTTTTGCCGGCGTTGCAACGATTAAACGTGCGGCGACTCTCGAACAGTCTCTGTAATCAGACGTTTCTTATCTATTCGTGCGATCGTGGGATAGAGAGAAGGGATACATATTATTTTTCACCGTCGCACTCAGCCACGTAAACTAATATTTGTACGAGAAACGACACCAACGTGCTGCTGGCGTATAGTTTGATATACGATCGCGAAATATGTCGATTTTACAGACTGACGAAATATTTGATGAGGATTATTTTTTTTTTTAATCATTTACCAGGAAATGGATGATGCAACATGGGAAGAGAGAATTCAATGATATGCCGTGGTGGACAGAGCTAAAAAGATAGTCAGAGTTCCATACGCGTTTAACCAAAAAATCGTATTCGCTAATCGTGTACAGCGGATCAGCGTTGTCTTATTTTTCTAAGCAATTATGGTTGTACCTCTGTATCATTAGCGAGAGCAAAGTGGTGTTTAACCGAATTCGAGAGATTTCTTCGACGAGCCATTGCCGAGGCTAACAGAAAAAAGAAACTTAACGTAAACGTAATTCACCGCGGAGATTGTATAACGGATAGAAATAACTATGAGATTATTGCAAGAGTCCGAGTAGATACTTTTTTTTTTTTTTTTACTGGTCGGTGAAATAGTATTGAAACTGTTCGCATTATATGGCGCATATATCCAAGCGAAATCGTACATCTCTGCGCGTATACAACTCTTAAGGATGTGTATGTGAACAGATGTTTTAAATTTGCTGCACGTCTCTGCATTATTGTTTAAGCGGTGTAAAACGGAATGAGTGATGGTAACATGTCGATAATAATTGCGCCGAGACCTCGATTTTGACAAAAGTGACGTTACTGACACGCACGACTCTTCGTCATCATTAATTGTCATGTTGATTATTCTTGAGAGTATAGAAAAGCGGGAATAGCGTAGACACCACAAAAAGATCCTAAGAAATCGTCTCAAAAGCCTAAACGACTAACCTTGTGCACTTTTTATATGGAAAAAAAGTATATCGCGATATATATCTATGATATGCGTAATGTATTTTCCGGGAAAAATTGTTTATTATGAATATATTTTTGGAAAAAAAATGATTCACCAAATTTGTAAGTAATTATATGATTAATATATAAATCATACGAAATTTCGGAATTTCGGACATTTATGATATATTTTTTGCATACACTTGTTTTCTGTGGTTTCAATGGGTGAAATTTATTATTTTTATAATTATAGTAAACAAACTGGAAATTCTTGCATTATGAATGCTTCGATGGTTTCTGTTGCAATGTACGGAAAAATAAAATACTCCAATCCATAATAAATAATCCATAAAAATAACGATGGAAATCAAGAAATTCGATGAAATAGTAATTTTTAACAAAAAATAATAACGATAACGAAATGCGTGACTTTAACAATAATAATCATTTATATCGAATTTAACGAATTTCTTGATCTCGATCGTGATTTTGATAAATGCTCTCAATTATTCCAGTTTCAAAAAAAAATCGTAAAAATGATCATTTTTAACGAATTTGGTGATTTCTGGAACTTAATCATGATTTTTATGGATTTTCCGATTTATTTAAACTTCAAAATTACTAAATGTCGTTTAACAACATAATATTGATGGTCCTTAAGGCAGAGAACCTCTTTTATTTTTACGTTCATTATAACAGGAAACGTTGATGTTTTCATGACGCGAATGCCTCCAGCTGAATTACTAATAGTAATTATAAAAATAATTAATTTCACCTATCGGGTTTTTTTTTTTAACATTAAAGAAAAGAATGAAACACTCCTTACGCGCAGCAAATGATCAACTTGCGATGGGCATAGCCCGGCGCGATGTTTTTTTGCCGTCCATAAATCGCTACATTTTTAACAACGGACTGAAAAAAAGGAGTGTTAGGCATCTGACTTTGAAATGAAGTCATTGATTGGTTATGTGTGCTCCTGTAGCGTCTATAGTGTTGGAAAAACCCCACCATATCCACCGATCAATCGTGCTAAATTCTTCCTCAAGGAATCTTAGCCCGGTTCGTGAATTAATGCAGTCATCCGTATCATCTCCGTTTAGTCATCATAGTTCAAAGCAAAGATTGGAACACATCAACACGACTTTTCGAACAGACGTACTATATACGAATCTTATATCATATCAGCCGCATTTCGATACGACACGCGACATATTTGAATTAACGTGATCGAGTACTTTCGTCAAAAGAATTTCGAATAATAAACAAAAATTAAATTTATCCAAATTTGCAAAACTCCTGATGAACGATTTGTTAATTGGCAACGAACGTATAATCATTTTAATTTACGCTAAAGTTTCGGGAAAGTCCCGGTGCATTCGCATCTTCACCGTTCCCAACAACAGCAAAACGACTTCTTTTTTTTTTCAGCCATTTTTTTAATCAATTTATCATTTTTTCAGCCTTTGTGTATTTTTAGACAATTTGTGTTTAATTTTTTTTATACCTTATATACTAATGTAAACTTCCTGAGGAATGCGATGAATGAAGTAAATCTATGCCCTGTTTCAGTAAAATAATCTCTGACGATATGAATCTTCGTCGACCATTTGACAAGGGCAAAGCGATCGTGGACCTCGCATTCCTCTGATTGAAACGGCCACCACTTCCAGAAGATCGTGAGCCGTGTTAGCAAGTTGGGGAGCAATGGCAATATCTAAAACGCTGCCGAGCCGAAGATATAGATAAGATAGACGGGGCATTCAATTTTGTTTTAAGATAAGTAGTTCTTGCGAATAGTGTTCACTTTACATACGTTTCAAAGAAGAAATGAGAGGGAATTACAAACACTTCTCAATGATATAAAAATCTGAAAAAAATCAAACATATAGAAGGTACCGAAAAGATCGATTTTGCATAATAATAATTCTAAAATGTTATTAACAAATTGATGAAAAAAAGAATTGTCCAACAAATCTCCCGTCAACTTAACTTTTTTTTTTATGAAAATGATTCGTTCATTTTTCCGAATACATATGAATTTTTTCAGATTTTTAAATTCACTGCATTTTTGTGACATTGCACACGTTTTTTCCGTATAAAAAAGATTTTAAGTGAATTTAAAAATCTGAAGAAATTCATACGTATGCAGAAAAATGAACAAATCATTTTCATTAAATAAAAAAAGTGAGGTTAACGGGAGATTTGTTGAACAGTTTTTTTTTCGTCAATTTGTTAATAACATTTCAGAATTATTATTATGCAAAATCAGTCTTTTCGGCACCTTAAGTTTTCTTGATTTTTTTTTTGTTTTTTTTTATACCATCGCGAAGTGTTTGCAATTCCCTCTCATTTCTCTGAAACTTATGTGAAGTGAACACTATTCGCAAGGACTACCACCTTAAGCAATTTCGTTACAGAAATCGAACCTATTTTCCTGTACTCTTCCATGGATCAGATAGCGACTGTTTGGAATGTAATTTCGCTGAAACAATATCGCGAGACGCTACAATTCTTTGTGATCATGTAGCCCAACCGCGTCGCGCTATTCTCGCAATTCATCTAACAAAACTCATTTACCTGTTGGCAATACATTAAGTGCCGACCTGACTATGCGACGCGCTCATTCGAGGATAATCCACACCCGAGCGGCAAGTGGCGTAATTCATTCGGTAAATACGGCGTTAATTACAAGATAAATTCTCTTATCTCGAATGAACGATCTCGTAGGAAGTTCGTACGAACATTGAATCGAGAGTTCTATCTATAACGCAATTGGTCGATCCAGATATTGCCTATTCTCACAATGTATACAGAACTTATCACTGTTCTTCGCCGCTATGGACGATATAATTAAAAACCTGCGATATTAGTTGGCAAAGCAATTCATACGTTATGTGACGAATGATTATAACGATAAAAGCATTGAAGGTCACGTCAACGCGTATAACCATCAATAGAATGGAAATAGCAATTATTTCTTGATTTGTCGTTGGAGATTCGTCGATAAAAAGTCCAGCGTCGTTCGACTGAAACGTTGAATTCTCGATAGAACTGCAAATACTCGTCTATTCCTGTTCTCATTATCCTTGCAATCGCGTTGCATGTTTTAAAAAATTGCAGAAACGTGAGCGTCAATATGGGAAGAAGCGGCGATGATCGTAATAACAGCGAATTTGTGTGCCGACTGATCGCGCGATCTTTTGAGATATCTTTTGAAGATGTCGCGTATCCGGGATAAAGATACCGATAAAACATTGGAAATTATTGTTTTACATATCGAGTTGTTGGCATCGACTTGAACAATTAAAAAAATCGTTCTTACTGATCGGTAAATGTGTAAAAATCGTCGACTGATCGCGCGATCTTTTGAGAAATCTTTTGAAGATGCCGCGAATCCGGGATAAAGATACCGATGAAACATTAGAAATGATTGATTTACGTATCGAGCTGTTGGCATCGATTTGAACAATTAAACAAATCCTCAGTACTGATCGGTAAATGTGTAAAAATCGTCGACTGATCGCGCGATCTTTTGAGAAATCTTTTGAAGATGCCGCGAATCCGGGATAAAGATACCGATGAAACATTAGAAATGATTGATTTACGTATCGAGCTGTTGGCATCGATTTGAACAATTAAACAAATCCTCAGTACTGATCGGTAAATGTGTAAAAATCGTCGACTGATCGCGCGATCTTTTGAGAAATCTTTTGAAGATGCCGCGAATCCGGGATAAAGATATCGATAAAACATTGGAAATGATTGTTTTACATATCGAGTTGTTGGCATCGACTTGAACAATTAAAAAAATCATCCTAACTGATCGGTAAATGTGTAAAAATCGTCGACTGATCTCTGGATTACGTCTTAAGAAGATAATGTGTATCACAATGGAACCAAAAATACGTCGAAGATAATTTAACGATCTATAATCTTCTAATGTATCGGATATGTTGATAGAAGTCGGGTTCGTGCAAATGTAGCGCGGGTCCGTATACTATTTTCAGACTCCAAACAAAGTGACGACGACGACAACAACATGTATATAACACATATATATATATAAACTATGTTCATTGAACGTTAAGGCGCCTCGTTGATGATGTCGTGTCGCAGCAGAAGCCACGAACGAGGTGTCGCAGAAGCTCGACCGAGAGACTTTAAACCACAATCATTCTATTTGCTATTTTTAGCCGGAAATGGGTCGTACAAGAAGGGTACGGGAATTGCAATGAACCATAAAAGGAACATCCTGAAGCGTACAACACACGTATACATCGCGCATTCGTATAGATTCGTCACCTGAAGTGTCGGCTTATTGTCCGATGTTAATAGATATTATATTATATTGCGTAAATGAAGAAATTTCATATTCAGCAAAAGACGTACCGGTATTGTAAAGGAAGGGAAGCGAGAGGAGTGTTAATCGAAACCGATACTAGTTATACCGGAGATCAGTTTGTTGTCGGATTTGCCAGATGATTACAATGCATTCCTTACTAATTGTGGAATTCTCGATAATAATTCAAAGCTTCTACTTTGGAATTCAACCGATCAAAGTTGTTCGCGCTATCAATTATAGATATGATTTCCTTCTCCTTCTCTTACCCCCTCCCGACGCTATCGAACTGATGAATTATGCATTATGATGGAACTTTTTACAATTTATTTGCTGCCTTCTGCTATTCAGAAATTGCGGACTATGACTTCTTTACGATGTAATACGGACGAATAAAAAGGTAAATTATCGTGTTGCAAATTAATCTGCGTGTAGTTTCTTTAGTGTTTAACATCGCATTGTCATTTGTCGATTATTCTCGATCTTTAACCCTTTGTACTTCGTTCGAATTTGATCGTTCGCCGCTTTGGAATATTCTAAATACGTTTTCATCAAAGCGTCGAAACTCTTTCGAGGAATAAATAAAAATCTTCTTTCTCTATGAGGAAGAAAAATTAATTATTCATAGTGTTCTACACAGAACGAGGAAGAATATTTTATACGATTTGATATAAATACCTAAAAATAGATCGAAGGCGCGATGTCGAAAATAGAAAAAAATTATTTATTTTCCAAATCGATTGGGTAAAACGTTACACAGTAAACTAAACCGTTTATTATTTAACAAAAAAAACATTGCAATGAAATTTTAATATTTTATATCGATCGATTTATAAAATATTAAATTAAATTTTCAGTGAATTAAATTTACTATTATCTAGCATTATGATAATAATAATTTATTAATAAAAATTAATGTACTTTTACAGTAATATTGAAGGAAATTATGAAAAGTAAAGTATCTTTACGGTTTTTAATATACTGTACACTAATTTTCAACATAATTGCATATTAAATTTAATGTACCAGTTAATACATAAAAAAATTTCAATACCAGTAAATTAAATTCCCAGGAATATTTTTACCGTAAATTCCTATATTCTATTTTCAGATTTCTCTGATTTAAATTTCGTATTCGGGGAATTAAAACGCTTTTACAATCGGCGATTGTATTTGCTTTATAATAAAATTTTTAGGAATGAAATATAAACCGCATAATAAACCGAAAAAAAAAAAAAAAAAATTTCCCGAATAATTTCGGTCGAATCTCATATTCATTTATTAATTCGAAAAGCACCACAAATATTGTACTTCTCATGAAAATTCGAATTTCATAATGCAGGCGTCAAGCGATGCACACGCCGTCGAAGATGCAAACGAAGAAAAATGCGAAATAATTCGCGTTGTTAACGATCTTCTGTAACGGTATACCGTATATATATGCATACGCGGCGGTTTCTTATGCAACTATAATATGTGAGACCTGCGGGTGTAATTAACGCTCGGTAAATCGATGTCCGAGACGCCACGGCGTTGACAGACTGACTACGCAACGTATTAACTCGTCGGATTGTTTTTTTTTTTTTTCATAATAAACACGAGAATACCAAAACATCCAATAAACTACTAAAAATTATTGATCACCGAAGATGCATTGTTCAGTGAACATCCGGTAGCGAGTATCTCATTGAATAGCTAATTACAAAACCGATAATTAAAAATCATATTTCACCGTAAATACAAATTTTCATTACGGGATGAAACGTAATTTACGAATTACGAATGAGAAACTTTATTTATCAACGAAGATCGATCGATCGATAGTAACCCATTGAATTGCTAATTATCGGATCGATAATCAAAAATAATATTTCATTGTACCGACAAAAGTCAATTACACGATGAGACGTAATCGGCAAATTACAGCAAATTACAGAAACTCCGTGTTTCTGCGATTCTCGCTAAATCCTCTCGCGATATATATGTTTTTTTTAAAACGCCCCGCAATTTCAAGATTTTCAAACGAATGATCATCTTTTTTTCATTTTTCTCTGCAATTTTGTTTATCCAACGATAATTTATTTGTCTATATAGGTATAGCGCACGGTAGCGGCTAAATAAATGCATATAGAGACGCATGCAATGCAGCATTCGCGGAAGGTGCACAGCTAATGTCAAGGTTAACGGCGATAGTGGACAAGAGGACAACGACAACTTTGAAAGAGATATTGGCGACATAAGTACGTCAACCGCCGTAAAAAAAAAAAAAAAAAAAAAAAAAAAAAAACAGAAACGAGAGATGAGAAATGTGATTATTCGCTAATTAGTTTTAAGATACACGTTACAGTTGGGCGGTTTTTATTAACATTTTTTCCTCGTCATGCAATATCGATCGCATAAATGCGTATCACAGTGATGAAACGTGTATCTCGAGATTTTTAATTATTGCATCGTTCCACGTAAAAAGACAAACCGGTTGATAATTGCCGGTTAATTGGTATTTTTCAAAGAGATCGAAAATCTGAAGAAGTTTAGTTTTTCGTAAAAGATCGCAGTCGGCAAGTTGCTTAGTCACAATTTCGTGATGACCATCAATCGCGAAGTTGCATTACTGTTTTGTATAGTTACTTTACCATCCCAAAGTACAATAGCTTCCGCTGCAATGTTTCTTTTGGCTTTACAATCGGCAAAGAAGGTCTCTATTTTTTTTTTTTTTTTTTTTTTTTTTTTTTTTTTTTTTTTTTCGTTAGTCGCGTAATAATATTCGAATGCAATGCACTGTTATCGTGATTTTGATTCATCATCGTTCTACGCGGTTTCTCGCAAAAGATAAAATATTACTCGGAATTGTGGGAAATGTGTTGAATATGCGAATCGGCTGTTCTTCGTAATTCTCCGGGAATACAACGTTACTTCGCATTCGCACGTAACTTCGTAGAACGTTCTTTGAAAACGCGGCAAAGGTGAAACCTGTTTCTACGAGAAACCGCGAGCAAATATTGCGTCAAATTTCGTACTCGACGCGTGTATTCGACGCGTCATGAATTTTGCATTTGAGAGTTTCAAAGGTTATTTATTTCGCTATTGGCTGTGGGTTAAGGTCACGCGCCACTTAACTAAAACGTATCAATGTTTCGATCTATAAATCTTATTGAAATCATTAATAGGACATTTTTTAACAAAAATTACGTGCGAATAATGAGCGATAAAATTCCACGAAATTCCGAAAATGTTGCCGATTGAAGTACGAGAATATTAACCCCCGAGCCGCTGCGTGGTTAATGTTCCTTGTAATTCTAGAGAGTAAATCTCGTGGCGTGGCGCCAAAAATCGAAAATTGCGGTCAACCAAATAATGTGTGTGAAGTTTCTGAATGGGACATTGAAAATCAAACGAAAATAACAAATAATAAAAATAATAATAGTAATGAAAAATCATAAAAATAATAATAACAATAAAAAATCATAAAAATAATAATAACAATGAAAAATCATAAAAATAATAATAAAAATAATGAAAAATCATAAAAAAAAATAATAATAATAATGAAAAATCATAAAAATAATAACAACAATGAAAAATCGTAAAAATAATAATAATAATGGAAAATCATCAAAATACGCCGTTTTATAATGTGATTTATTATTATTCTTATATCGAAGCGACCGAACGAACAAACGCATACGCGCGGAATTAATAAGTGGATACGAACAATCGTAAAAAAAGATACGTTCTGCATTGCATATGAAGGCCTATATACCGAACGAGGAATAATTAATAATTGAGACTATCGAATGGTCGAGTGTATGACGAAGATTACACAAGAGGGCGGGGGAGATTGATATAATTGGAGTTAAATTGTGCAATTGCAATTACTTAATCGCGGTGCGGAGGTTTGACGTCACGTTGGCCAATCTATGTTGACCAATCGGTACGACCGGTTGGGAACGAGCCCCTCGCATATTTTATCTCCCGATTCCCCTTCGGGTTACGTTCGCAACGAAAAAAAACATAAATCGGTATGCCGAAAAGAAAAACATTCGATCGTAAAATTAACCTACAAAATCAAAGGAGCAAAACTCCGATACGGAATTTTTCAAAATTTTTTAAAAAACAAAATAATTCCGATTTTTTGTTTTTTTTACGTCACTGCATAAATTTATCGTAATTTACGAAAAAAAAAAAAAAAATTTAATAATTTCGTAAAATACCAATAGAATAAAAAAAAAAAATTTTAATGGATTGAAAAAAAAAGTGAAAGGATAATCGCGGACAATGAAAAAATGATGTTGAGAATGTTATCAATATCAATAGTACGCTTGAGATAAACGAATCAATGATCTTCGAACCGCAGATCGCGAGCCGTGTAATGCTTAATGTGCCGTCGCGATGTCTCACAGATTGTGAGAGTTGAGGTCGAGCCTCCGGGACGAGAACCAATCGAAAAGCCGGATTGGCGCTGACGCCTATTCGTTTCATCCAATAAAAATGAATCTCTCGAGTTAACGGTACGATGACGTCACGTTAAACGGAGAGAATCTCACGTGCCGCTTAATCGATTTGTCCCCTTTGGATCGTCGGACTATTTGCTCCGTCTCGCCGCGTATCTCAACGATCCACGAAGATCCATCATATTCATTTATCGAGACTCGGGACTTTGAACGTTACATTTGATTTTTGTATGACGCGCCGACAGCACGACGCGCGAAGTCACGTATCGCGGAGATCGAGACGAATCTCTAAATTTATCTCGTGAGGCCGCAAATGCGAGCGGCGGCCTGTGTTTGTCGGTTCGGGAGACGTCCCTGGCTTCGTTTCAATTGTGACATTATCCCCTCAGTCGTAACACGGAAGGACGAGGTAAATTTGTTTGCCATCTCTCGAACCGCAAGTGGATGCAACCATTTTTTTTTTTTATCTCTCTTTCGTTCTTCACGATAATTATAATTATTTCAAGGGAAAACGACCTTTAATCACGGCGATAGCATGCAACTCGAGTCTCGTAGCCTATGAATCATCGTAGTAAAAAAAAAAAAAAAAAAAAAAAAATTTACCGCGTAAACGATCGATAATTTTTTTTTCGCATTAAAAAATGAGTATTCAAAGTGTCCGAAAGCCCTTGAAAAAGCTTCAAGGTGAAGCGAATCGCGGATTCAAAAGCCGTAGATAACCTTCGATTCGCGATGTATTCGATACGAGAATCGGATATTATGAATCGCTGTTAATGAAACCAATGGACGATTTATCCTTCACGGAAGCGTAAACAATGGACGAATCCTTACGTAAAACATTGTAAAATAAAACTATAGTCTCGTCTGATACCTGTCTGAATTATATAATCGCCGCTACGCCGAGTTCAAAGTCAACGTTGTTCCCAAACGGGAGGAGTTGTGACTCGTGCGTCATAGTGAGCGATACGAAGATTTTCGATTCTCTCGATTGATAACGTTGCGTCAGTTTAATATTCGCGTGAACCCCGAGTTTCGTTCGGGGCGCGTAGTTTCTAACGGTTTGCAGTGCGTAAAAAAAGACGCATAACGATAATTGATCAGATTTATCGATCGTATAAAATCGACGATCGGTAATTATCGAAGTCAAAACACGTGTTAAGAGGTTATAATTTCGCTCACTAGAGCTTCGAACGAATCAATTTGTTGTTTCATCAACGAAACAAATATGCTAACGACGTACATACCTCGTGATATCGAATCCGCGGCGACCGCTCGCGGACTTATGAATCTTTTTTTTTTTTTTTTTTTTTTTTTTCCACTTCAGTTCCCGCCTTTTAATCTCGAACTTCGCGCACAAAGTTCAAAGCACTTTTTGCTCCAAAAAAAAAAAAAAAAAAAAATTCAATTAAATTTTTTTTTTTTTTTCACACTGCAGCGATACGGTTACGTTGATTTTTTTTTCTTTCACGCGTTTACGAACGCCGAAAGGCCGCGCGCGGGTCAAATTAATTTCGATGACGAAATCTATCACACGAGTGACGCGATCGCGATCGATGGAGTTCGGCACTCGTCGGTCTTTCGTGCGCGAGAAACCGCCGGAGATCGAAAGGATCGTGAAAATAAAACTCGAAGGCACGCGCACTCACCGCGGATCGGGGGCTGGGCGCGTGACTGACTGCTCGAAATGCCGTGAGACGGTACGCGTACCGTCTTCGCGAGGACTAACCCATCGGGCAAAGGCACTCTCGCGTACGTTTCATCTCTTTCTAACCTATAGAACGTATATACGTCCGTCTCCTACGCACACTGTACGTGCGACTGCACACGTAATGAAAATTCAACGGACTGACGAGATTTTTTGGCCGGACGCCCGAATTTCGCTGACACTCGTCTTTCGCGAACTTTGTGTAGAGTTAGTTAACCGTCAATTTCATTTACAATCAAAATACGTTAAATGTGACTGCGAGATATAACGCGTGCCAATTGCTAATACGTAACCCGCGCAGCGATTCAAAATTAACGATCGAAATTTTGACGACTCCAAAATTTTTTTTTTTTTTTCATTTTTATTCTTTAATTTTTTTTTAACCCGTCAAAATTTGTTGATTTTTCGATTCTCGTTTTTTAATAAAATTTTTTTTTTTTTTTTTAAATTTTTTTTTTTTTTTTTTTTTTTTTTTTTTTTTCGTGATGAATTATTAAATTTAATTTATTTTCGCTGATTAGAATTCGTTGAGACTCTTCTTTTACGAAGTTTTTGGAGTTAATCATGAATTCCGTTTAGAATGAAATTACGCAAACTACAGGTGCGAAATAAAACGTTTAAAATTGCTGATAAGTAACGAGAAATTCAGAATTAACTATTCAAAATTCAAAATTCACGCCTTCGACGTTCTTGACTTTCGTTAGCAAAATAGCAGATGATAAAAATTCCTTATCGGACTGTGGAACACTAAACGTGCCGTAGCTGACGCTGTCGTCCGCAGTCCAAGCGCTCCGATTTCACGTCGCGTCAGTAAAGATATTTTTATTTAAAATATAACAAAGAATAGACAACGAAACCACATATCCGTTATTATGGAACAGAAATGCGTATGGCGAACTATTTAACAGGAAAAACAATATACGATACGACCTTTTCATTGATACTATCGATAGCTAAAGTTCCGAAGTCTATACATCGACGCGCGCGGCCATACAGTACAGCAAAATACAACGAATACAAAGAAAAAGGATAAAAAGCGCACGTGGTCCGTCGACTTTGTATTCATTATATACATAATACAGTTATTATACGATAAAATGTATCATTATACAGTGCGGATAACCGGTATAACAATATCAGCGATATAATGCGTTTCGATAAAAATCGTCGGAGGTAATAATTGAATAATACGCGATTGATAGAAAAAAAAATGATGAAAATACGCGAATGTTAAAAAAAAAAATGAATGAAAATACGCGAATGATTAAAAAAAAAAAAGAATGAAAATACGCGAATGATGAAAAAAAATTGACGAAAATACGCGAATGATAAAAAAAAATGTTGAAAATGCGCGAATGATAAAAAAAAAATGTTGAAAATGCGCGAATGATTAAAAAAAATTGACGAAAATACGCGAATGATAAAAAAATGGATGAAAATACACGAATGATAAAAAAAATGGATGAAAATACACGAATGATAAAAAAAATGGATGAAAATACACGAATGATAAAAAAAAATGTTGAAAATACGCGAATGATAGAAAAAAAAAAATGAAAACACGCGAATGATAAAAAAAAAATGTTGAAAATACGCGAATGATAGAAAAAAAAATAATGATAATACGCGAATGATAGAAAAAAAAATAATGAAAATACGCGAATGATAAAAAAAAAATATGAAAATACGCGAACGATAGAAAAAAAAAATTGATGACGTTACAAAATACTTGATATTGAAACGAGAATTGTACGAATTATATTTCGCGGGAGAAACAATAAACGATTCGATCAAAACATCGAAAAATTATCATTGCAATAACCGCGATATGAAACTTACCGAAGCAATCGAAACGCTCTTCTACCGGTCGAGAACTGATTTCCTCAGGTCCTTGACCTTGACACGATTATTGCCGAGTATATAGCACGACATAGACAGCCAACGGCCGTCTCGCTTCCAGTCGACGACCACGTGAACCGACGTAAACTGTTTCCGCGAATCGTTCGCACTTCACTTCGTTTATAATAATAACTTATTCGCTTTTTCACTTATGTTTCGCGCGCCGAAGGTGGAAGAAAGTACGAAAAAAAAAAAAAAAAAATTCACGAAACGCGTTTTTTTGTTAAATAATATCGAAAAATATTTACGCGAACGTTGAGTTTCGCGTAAAACGCAATATTCGTTTATGGATTCTAAAGAGTATTATATTAATCACGTTTCGCACTGTCGCGAGAAACTCGCGATACTATAGCAACAGCTGTAAGCATCAGCAGCGAACGCGACGACGTTCAATCACAGACTGAAGCTACCGGCTCGCTACCGGTCGACTTTATTGTCGGCCCCTACGTGCCGATCCTACGCACCCGATCTGTTTTTTTTTTTTTTTTTTTTTTTTTTTTTTTTTTTTTTTCGCTCGTACTTTCGATTTTAATATCGACAATGGATAATTCACGCGCATCCGCGAAGTCACGAAATTCGATAATCGATTAATGAAAAAATGTGAAAACAACAACGAGTCTCGTAATATTATAAAATGTATACACGCACTTTAGTGCATTGAACACGTTGCGAAATATATCGCGCAGTTCAAGATCGCGGTAACATATATATATATATAGTTACCGAAGGTTATGGAAAAGTATTGAAAAGCTGAGAAAGTAAACATAAGCAGCGCATGACGAGATGAACGAAAAATTTGCAATTCGAGGCGATAGTCTCCGCGAGACATCGACGCGACGAAAACCGGTCGAGTATCTCGTGTCTTTTCGATTCGACTGTAAAAAAAATTCCTCGAGGGAGTTGCGCCATTGCGATTGTTAAAATTTGATGACATCGAAAATTTCTGTCATTTTTTTTTTTTTTTTCGAACGTCCATTTTTTTTTTTTTTTTTTCGCACGTAAATTTTTATCAAAAACTGAAATTTTTTTCGTCATCGAGATAAAAGTGAATCGTGGGATATATCTATAGCGCGTATACACCCCGAGGAACTGAGCAGAAGAAACGAATTCCATAGAAGATACGAATAGAATTGAAAGGGTTAACTGCACAATGCAAAGCGAACGTATTAAGATATATCGAAATGTAGAGGAGACCGATGTAGAGAAATTTTCCACTACTAAACGATCTCATCAATTGGTTTCAGCCGTCTGGGTCGTCGCCAATGGAGAATTACCACACGTTCACACTGTGTCTCCGTCGGAGAACTTTGCAATTAACTTTGTATGTACGCGCGCTGCAATAATATATATACCACGGCTACCCACACGAATAACTGTCGCGTTATAAACACTGCAAAGTTCGTTGACAGCTGTTTTCTACGAGTAATCTTCGCGAGCGTTGTGAATTGATATCGATTTAATCCTATGTATCATTTTATTAACCCTTTCGCGACGGCAATAACCCGAAATACGATTATTGACATAACGTATAATATTTCTACTCGTAATATTTATGCGGAAATATGAAAATAACGATGTGACTCACCGATTTCGATCGAGTTGATAACGCACGAGTTTTTCGTGAATTTTATCGCGCAGATAACGCTCTTGACGCAACTCATTTCGAACATTGGCGCGTTGCACTCCGCAACAAAGGCAACGGCCCGCACCGCGACGCGCAACTAGCATTCCTGTAAAGAAAAATCGTAGAAAAATACGATTCCCGCTGCCTGTCATTGTCAGTAACATTTAGAAACCCGATTTTTGGCAACGGGGCATTTTTACATGACGTCAAAAGAAAGATATTTAAGACAGATAAATTATCGATGTCGATTTTCATTCAATTCGATGTCTACTAAACAACCTGTAACGCGTCACCATGACGAATCTGTTGATCGAAAACTATAGGAGTGCAGTTACGATATATAACCGAAAAATTAATCATGTACTATTCGCGGTCTTGAGCAAAGCTGAGATAGCGATAAAAGCGTAGTTCCGCTACGAGTGGATTTTGTTATCGTGTATGTAAGCGCGAGAAAAAAAATTATTAAAAAGATCGATTCACGTGTCATGTATCACGCAGTCCCTCCGTCTTCAATCGATATCGGAATAATCGTTTGGTTATAACTGACTTCGTGATTACTATACAATGAGACGACGGATTCCGATTGAAAACCTGAGCGTGTGTGGAACTTAACCCCAAAAACTTATTTCCTACCTTTAGTTGTAGTTTTCGAAACATTCGGTGCTGTCAATCGAGATTTTCGGAAGAACGAAGGTTTCTTGAGTCGTAACTAATGTCACTTGCACACTGTACACTGTTAAAAAACTCACTTACGTATGTTCGAAAAGACCAATTTAGTGGACTATGTCCGTCACATACCTTTCACTGTTGCACGATCGCGTGGTACTACTTGCGCGACTTCACATCAGGATAGTCGGCAGTGCGCTAGAGAAATCAGAAACGCACGTGCATGCCACACTGTCAGTGCGAACGTAAAGGAGAGGGGGCACACGCCGTTGTCTTGATTCGAAATCACCACGCGATAAGTTTACTTCGGGGATAATGTGACGACGTTGGGGTTTTCGTTTATTCGCGAGCAATTCGTTGAATCACGGGACGTATTCGACCACACGAGACACGTGCTACAGATTTTCGATTGTTTCTTATTTCATTTATGTAACTATTTTATTGTACGACGCAATCGTTCAACGCATTTTGAAAGCCATCAATTAAAAACGCACGAGTCCACTATCAATTACTCATGAACGCTACTACTCCAAAGGTTTATTCACATGGTTTGTGGGAGACAAACACGTTTGACCCATCCGGCAACATTGGTGAAAAGTAACGTCTCTGATAACATGTCGGAGATTTGATAATCACAATTGAGATTAGAATATATACGTAAACGCTGATTTATTTACGTTTTTCCATAATCAAAATCTTATTTAATTATCGCGATCTTTTACAATTGTCTTTTACCCTTTTGTTGGGGTTTTTTTTTTTTTTTTTTTTCATCGTTTTCATTTTCTCCAAACGGTCAGATTTTATTCTGGAATTCCTTGTGGATCGTATAATCGACGGTCGCCTTGAATTTAATCAATCAATAGCGAATGAACTTTTGCCAAAAAAATGATGAAACAGAATAACGTTATCATTCAAACGGCAAAGCAAAGTCAACATGCAAACGCGGGGAACTCGAGCAACATTACCGTGGGATCATAAAGATTTTTACTTTTGGAACAACTGCCCCCGACGCGGAGTTTTTTCGCGTCGTCAAAGTTGGTATTGCGTTCGAAACAGCGCGTCCAGTGCTGTGAACGTAGCCGACGCAGCCATATACGAGGCCGCGAGAGGGTTTCCGCAAAACACATGTAGAAGAAAAATTATGGCGGGATCAAGAGTTTTATTAGAAATAATTGTATTTACGTTAATCGCCGCGTTAATATGGACGGAAAAACTAACTTCGGCATCGCGTCTCAATGTGCCAAGAGTTCTGTTGCCGGTTCTCAACGACTTCCCGGTGAATTTCACCCTCGAAGTTACGGAAGGAGGTTGCTACCAATGGTAACATCATCATTATTTTTATCACACAAATATAATCTCTCCAATATCGTCGTTCCCCGATCGTTGCTTTTTCCGAAATCACGATTCTATCTGTGACTCGATTTGTCGATCGTTAATTCACGATAGTAAAATCGATTAGTGAGGTTATGAAAACGCTGCACAATGCTTGTCATTCTTTCAGGTCGACGTCGCGCCTTGATGTGGTACATTTGATTCCTATGAATGAAAATCCCGAGAGAACATGTTCATCCGCCGTTATGGTGCAAAGCGTCACGAGAGATCCGACTAGAAACACCGCTATAGTTTTGGCGGAAGATATCAATACCGGACAATTCTTGCGCTGCGACGTTATCGTCGATGCTATATTCTCGCTGAATCTCGTTACAACAACGAGAGAACTATTTATCGAAGAAGCGCCCGAAGCTTTCGAAGTCAGAGCTTACGATGAACAAGGTACAAAATTTGTAATTGATAATTATTTACTTTACCAACAGTTGTTACTATTAGAAAAAAAAAAATATTAAAAAATATTTTGTCTCATAATTTTCATAGAGACATTTTTTTAATTTTTTTAAAGTCGCGAATCAAACTTTGGGCTTTGAAATTAATTACAATTTAATTGAAAAATACAGTTTGCAATCCGTAATTTTTTCATTTAAACTAAAAAAAGAGAAAAATATTTTTTAATTTTATTTCTGTATATTCCTCAGATTTTCATTATGAAATCGATAAAAAAATAAAAACATTAATTTTGTCAATATTTCAACACGAAAAATCAGTTTTTGTCGATAGGCAATATGTATGAATTAAAAATTAATATTTCCACGAAAAAATTCTTCATTGTCACACTATAGAAGGTGCAAAACGTAATTTCGCGTTCATAAAGTTTTTTTGTTGGCGATGCATTGAGTTGCATTAATACAATTTGCTTTACCGACACTTACCGATCTTAAAATCTGCCGATTTTATTTTTACTTCTACCGAAAATGAAAAAAAATTGCCTTTCTATCCAATAATCCGAATATTGTACATCGAGAATTATCATTCGATTATTATCGTTTCAGGAAACGAATTCACTACTCTGGCGGGCGTCGAATTTCAATGGACGATCGGTACCGGCGACAAACGTTCTTCGCAATACGAAAACGAATACAACAGTATTCTGCGATTTATGACGTTCCAGGAGTCGCCTTACGAAACGCCTCCGACGATAACGACTCTCGACGCCGTCGGGAAAAAGGGTCACATAATTCTTTTGGAAGGAATCAAAACCGGTACAGCAAAGGTAAAAAAAAAATCTTCGCCATTAACACAATTTAATTTCCCATTTATCTATTCTTCATTGATATCCTTTTATTTACATTGTTTGCTGTTGTTTTTTTATCGTTCTTGAAAATTTTATTTCCTTACCTTCTGTTTCGATCGATTATCGCCGATTTTAAATTTCAGGTATCCGTTAAATTGCCGTATCCGGAATACAAACACGTGCCGGCCGTCGAAGTGGAGCTGATAGTAGTCGCCAATCTGATTATTCTTCCGACCGACGTGACGATGATGGCTTACGATAGTTTCAAATACAGAATAATGCAGGTAAAGACTAATCCATTGCTGATATCACTGCTTACAATTCGGATATTTATCGGTAAAGACAAATCCATTGCTGATATCGCTGCTTTCAAATTCGGACATTTATCGGCACTTAATAATCGATTTTTACTTATCCAGGTGCATCAGGGGCGCTTGGAAGAGATCGTTCTTCCATCAACGCAGTATTATCTGGAAGCTGAAAATTCCGAAATATTGGAAATAAACAACGATCGTCGCTCGGCATACGCATTGTCGAGAGGAAAAACAAAAGTTCTTCTACACGACAGAAACGTTCACGAGGAATACGGCGTCGTTCTTCCAACGGCAACGGTCAACGTGAACGAAGTATCGTACATAACGATAACTGTATTGCCGAACAGAAATTCGGGACTAATACTCGGCGAAACGCACGAAATAGTTGTCGACTTATTCGACAGGTAAATCGCATCGGATTTCAAGCGCATCAACAGATCTATGCATATCGATAAATAATTTCATTGCCATTTTGCAGTAAGGATCACAAATTCCATATCGGCGAAGGAGTCGAAGTTACGGTGGAAATAGATTCGCAATTCTTCGAGACGCGATCGATGACCCAAAATGGTACGCATGTCGTAGTCGTGCCGATTGCTTGCGGTACAACGATCGCCGAGGCGTGTCTTCACGGAGTGATCAACAAACAGGGAAGAAAAATTCCTCTTACGCCTCCGCTAGTCGCTAAAGCTGAACTCGTGATTCATACACCGGTTGTGGTGAATCCACGAGTTTTGGCGGTTCCTTGGGATCCGAAAAGCAAATCTCGGTAATGCGATTTTTTCGTTTATTACAACGAACCATTTGTTTTTTTTCCTAAGTTTCTCACATTACATTTATAACGGCGTTATGTTTTTTTTTTTTTTCACAGCTTCGACATCGCGCTGAAAGCAACCGGCGGCGACGGAAAGTACGTCTGGAATTCCCGTCAACCGTCGATAATCACAGTATCGCAGAACGGCGTCGTTCGCGTTCTGAACGAAGGATCCGCCGATGTAACGGTATCGATGGCCCGCAATCAGTATAACAAGGATCTCGCGAAGGTTCACGTCCTTCTGCCTTCGCGATTAGAAATAATTCAGTACAACATCGACGCGGCGGTCGGCGACCCGATAAATCTCCACATAGCGTTATACGGAAAAATGGGCGACGGTCCCGACGCGAAGGAAGTTCCGTTCAATGATTGTCGAGATATTCCATTCGAAGTATACATACCGGACGGCAATTTCGTGCACAACGCCAGCGAGAGTTCGCAACCGATTGGTATCGCCTGCGCGACCGTTCGAGTTGTCGGTTTGGATGTCGGAACTTCCGGTATAACTGTCGCTTACAGCGCGAACAGTCAATATCTCTTGGATAACATTACCGTTTCGGCGTACGAGAGATTAGTCGCTATTCATCCATCGAGCGGAGAGACTCTTCTGGCTGTTGGTTCGTCGAGAAAAATAATTTTCAAAGGCGGTCCCCATCCGTGGGCCGGCAAACCTCAGGGATATTCCCGCGAAATATTCGCATCGGAAAGCGATATCGTTCGAGTAATCGATCAGAAATATAGCGATATCGCCGACGTATCGGTTTACGAGATAATTTGCGAAGCGCTCGGAGACGTTTTATTAACGTACACCGTGTCGAATACACCTTTTCTACCGAATTGCCGAAGTACCGATGCAACAGCGACGGTGAGAGTAATATGCGGAAAACCGCGTTACATCCAACTTCAGCCGGAATTCAAAGACAGCGAAAACTGTCCGATATCGCAAAACAGCGATCGCGTTATGGCGCACAGCGACAAATCTCTCCGTCTAATCGTCACGATAAAAGATGAAGACGGACGGCGTTTCGACAACGTCACGAGCTTAAATATCGACTGGAATCTCAAACCCGTTGATAGCGGAATCGTCGAAATAGTCGGCGGCACGAGAGAGGAAACATTTACCGATATGAACGTCGTGTTGCCTCGTCGTCACTATCAAGTTATAGCGCCGAAAAAGCACACAGGTTCTCTCGTCGTTAATTCCCGGGTTACGGGATACCAAAAGAACGTTTTAACGAGATTAAGGATATCGCAGGAGTGGCCGCCGTTCGGAACGATCAACGAACGCGGATCGATAGCGACGCCTCTCGTAGAAGCGGAAATCAATGTTTTTCTCGTAAACGATACAACGATTATACCGAACAGAATGAAAGTTCTAAACGATCCGAAAGGCAAATACTCCTTTCAGGTCAGTCAAGGATCCGGTTACTACGAATTCGTACTCAGCGCGGAAGATATCGCAGATATACGATACGTCGAACCGACAAAAACGATAAGCGTTATACCGAAAAAACCGGGTGTACTGAAGATCGCTCTCGTCGATCTGTGTCTCGCATCCACGCCGGCGGAGGCAGAGATAGAAGTGCAACAGTTGGCGGGTATAGAAATCGAAAGCGTCAACAAAGTCGAAAAAGGAAAATGCATCACCGCTACGCTGAGACTCTACGATACCAATGGACACATTATGGAAGTTCCGACTCTCGATGCGCTAAATATCGACGTTGAGATGGAAGATAGTTACATAGAGATTAAGAAACTACCGGTTAGCGAACAGGGCGACGCGCCGTACTCCAGGATACTTTATATGATCCATGGAATCGAAGAAGGCGAAGCGCGCCTTTCCTTCGTCAGCGGACACGACGATCAAGAAATACGCAGCGAATCAGCGACTATTCAAGTTTTTACCCCTCTAAAAGTTACCGAAAGAAATCTCACTGTTCTCGTTGGAACTGTTTGTCAAGTTGGAACAACCGGCGGGCCGAGCAACGCGGAGATCGAATTTTTCGTTGAAAATGAAAATATACTTACGATAGATTCGCAAGGAATTCTCGAGGGGAAAGCCATCGGTCACGCGAAAGTAATCGCGCGAGCCGTCGGCCCGAGTACTAAGGGTAGTCGAGTCGTTTACTCGCAGGATCACGTTTACGTTCAGGTAACGCATCTCCGGGGAATTAAAATCGTTGTTCCGACGACGAGAATCAAAGTCGGCGCTACGATTCCCCTTTGGGCTTTCGGAATACCGGACAATCTTACGCCGCTTATTATTGGCTCCATGAAGTCTTTGCTGTCCTTTACGTGGTTCTCGAGTGATCCTAAGACACTGAGTTTGCATAATATGTACGAAGGCACCGGCATCAATATTCGATATCAAAATGAAGTAACGCTGCGCGCCAAAGCGCTGAAATCCGGATTTGCTACCGTTTATCTCAACGTTACCACACCGTCGAAGATACTCGCGGGTTACAAAGACGAAATTAGCTTCAGTACTTTCGCGAAACTCGAGATATTCGAAGAACTCGCAATCGTACATCCGGCGATGACTCCCGGTATTCCCGTTTTACTTATGACGCCGAATTCGGCTGTTAAACTTAAAACTAATCGCGATAAACACGGCGCGAGCACTTATAAGATATTGTCGAATGGACACACCAATGAATCGGAAGATCCGAACGCTCTGACGCCGGCGACGAAGACTGTTACAGTCGACAAAACTGGTCTCGTTAAATCGGGCGAATCTCTCGGAAGAACTATCATTTCCGTAACCAACGTGGAGTCTTACAATTTGAAACAATCGGTCACCGTGATCGTCGATGTGAGTACAACGAATTATCTTCGTTTTTTATTCGGAAACTTGAACTTTAAATTTAATTTACAATTATTATGAAAAAAATTGTACGGTATATGGAAAACTATAGTCGATAGTTCACTTTTAACGATTTACTCCAATTTCTCGGTAAAAGTAGATTAATTTTTCATCGCAATTATACATTAAATTTAATATACTTTTTCATGCATAAAAATTGCCAATATCAGTCCAATTTACAGCTTTTTTTTTACAGTATTTCTTAAGGAAAAGTGCAGCAAATTTTTATTTCTATCGTTTTTTTTTTCAGGTGAAACCGGTGCACTATATGATGCTATCGCTGAGTTCAAACATTCGTATAAGAAGCGGCGAGGAGCTGAATATGCTGCCGAAGGGAATGGAACTAAATTACGCGGTGGAATACTACGACAGCGTTGGCAACAAATTTCACGCTACAAAATCGAATTTCAAAACTGCCGTTAGCAGAGGTGATCTCGTATCGTTCGCTACGGGATCGGAGAATTCTATCACCGCGAAGTTTCACGAGGACGGCGAACTCGTCGCTAAAGTTTACAGTGAAAAATATCCCAATGGAATGTTCGATTACGTGCACATGATGATCGGCGATATTATCTTCCCGGCGAAAGTGAGTTTTCCATCGTTTCGAATGCGAAGGATCGTCATTATTAAATAAAAAATAAAAAAATTAATCTTTGCTTATTGCAGACTACGCTGACTGTCGGCGACGTCGTTTGCTTCTCAATGCCACTTTTATCCTCGGAAACCGGCGATCCCGGCTCTTGGCAATCTTCGGCACCGGAAGTATTGTCCGTCGACTCGATAACCGGAATAGGAAAAGCGAAAAATCCGGGATACACCATTGTAAAGCACAGCCTGACGACCCATAAACAAGGAGAGATCGAAGTCAGCGTTCAGCCGATTTCAAAGGTAACGTTTTATTTTTAAAGATATCAAAATTATTTTTCCCTTATCGTCGATAATTTAACAAGCGTTTCATTCTTTTTATCTGCAGATATCGCTCGTTTCGTTGAAAGGAAAAAATTTCGCCGGCACCGAAGTTTTCAGTGTGCCTCTCGTCTTGAAAAGTAAAGACGAAGGAATAAAGGAAAACAATGTTCTCGCGAGAGGATTGGGCGGATGTCGTACCAATACGGCTTATAATCTCAGCACTTTCCCGTTCACTTGCCACATACAATTCGTATCGCCGCTACCGTCGGTTAACATCAAAGATCTGTTTTTAACTAAACCGCGATTCGATATCGTAACCGGTGAGTGGAGTTCCAGAAGTTGAATAATCGAATTAAAACGATTTATAACTCAATAACTTTCATCGCAGGTTTTTACTACTGCGATATAATTCCAATGGGAGAGCCGACGCTCGTTACAAGTACATTGGATACTCGCGTTCAGGTGAACGCGCAGAGCAGAGACATCGAAGGAACACCGCTGGAAGTCGCTTATCTTCCACCGATTTTTGTCGGCGCGAAAGAAATCGTTTTCGTTCCGACAACAGGTCAATCTACGCCTGTGGCGAATCTCGAAATTTACGGATTACCTTCCGTATTGGAACAGATTGCTGTGAGTGCAATTTTTTTAGTACCGACTGCTCGTCCGGACAAAAAGACGGGAGTTATGCGTTTCACTGAGACTTCGTGATTTTTACCGTTTTCGTTGTCATGCAATTTTGCGGAAACTTTTTAATATTTCTCAACCGAATTTTTTTCCGATCTAACAATTAATATTGTCGGAATTTTAATGAGGATTTTTTTTTAATACCGACTGCTCGTCCGGACAAAAAGACGGGAGTTATGCGTTTCATTGAGACTTCGTGATTTTTATCGTTTTCGTTGTCATGCATTTTTGCGGAAACTTTTTAATATATCTCAACCAAATTTTTTTCCGATTTAACAATTAATATTGTCGGAATTTTAATGAGATCTTTTTTTTTACGCGACTGTATTTTTTTTAATACCGACTGCTCGTCCGGACAAAAAGACGGGAGTTATGCGTTTCACTGAGACTTCGTGATTTTTACCGTTTTCGTTGTCACGCATTTTTGCGGAAACTTTTTAATATATCTCAACAAAATTTTTTTCCGATCCAACAATTAATATTGTCGGAATTTTAATGAGATCTTTTTTTTTACGACTGTATTTTTTATTTTATTTTTAGGTTTACGTTCCCGACGGCGCGTACGTGGGACCGCGTCATTCGGCAACAAAGCACTCCGTGCGATACACGTTGCGTTTAACGAAAGGCAGCGAGGGAATACAGGGTCAGGAAGTCATGATAGTCAACGAATTAACACGACAAAAGATATTTCTTCTGATAAGGATATCGAAGAATGAGAACTACAACTCGATATCGGGGATTTATTGGCTCGACTACGTCTACTATCATCGTTACACCTTCGGAACGTTTGTCGTTCTCCTTATGACATTCTTCTACGTCTGGAAAAACAAATTATCAAGTGTGAACCTCTCCGTGAGAAATAACAATGTTTTCGCCGACAGATGTCCGCCGCCAATCAAGAAAACGCCGACGCCAAACACACCGACGCTAAATAGCACTCTGAATTCCTCCGGACGACGGACTCCCGGATCACCATCGCCGCTCCGACCGTTTTCAACTTTCGAACCCGTTTACGGCGATCCGCGAGGTTTCTACACCCCGAATCCCCGA
The DNA here is from genome assembly GCA_934046635.1 of Buathra laborator. Taxonomy (NCBI): domain Eukaryota; kingdom Metazoa; phylum Arthropoda; class Insecta; order Hymenoptera; family Ichneumonidae; genus Buathra; species Buathra laborator. The sequence goes on from OW203902.1 coordinate 9,081,858, forward strand.
AGAAACTATTCCTTCCAAAGTCCGTAAACGCGAAATCGGATTTAAACACTTCTTTCGTTAAGACTGAAGCGAATACGACGACGCATCGGTGATTCGGGGGCAGCTAAACGCGCGAACAAATCTCTTCGAGGATTTTCTCGTCGAAGATAAGAGAAAGAGAATCGGAGTGTTGTGATAATATCCTCTCGATAGGTCCGCAAAAAGTTCAATCGCCGGGCGACGATTGTACACTTTTGGACGAGAGGAACGGAAAAGAATGTCTATATCCGCATCAGAATTAATTAATTTCTTCTGATATCGCCGTCATCTCGTAATTAACCCGAAGATATGTTCGTTCGCTTTGCCATATCGAAAAAAAATGTACATAAATGTAAAATATCGCGAAAAAAGATCGTTCACCTCGAGGGGATCGTAATAGTTTAGGGAACAAAGTCTTTTTTTTTTCTTTTTTTTTTTTTCTTGTTTATTACCGATAAGAAAACCGATTAAACGCGCACAGGTGTAAACGCTTCGAGAATTCAGCGCACGAGAGTGCGTTGCTGACGAAAATGACACTAAGATAATTATTGGGCTTCGGAAGCCCATCGACTACTATTACTCACAGACTAGTCTAACATATTTTTGATAACAGTTTGACTTTACGGCATAAATAGATTTTTGTTAACGAGATTTCTCCGCTTAGAGTCGATGCCAATACCCACGGATCGCGCCGTATCGCTTGTGCGGCAAATCTATAAACGTAACGTTACATCAATGACTTCCTAAAAAAAAATGATAAATAATCCGAGAATCCTCAACGCTTTCGACGGCAAGCGTCTCCCGCGACTTTTGTACAATACGGATAGATATATTTTATTAAAAAAAAATAATAATAAAAAAAAAAAAGAACGGTAATACATATAACGAAACGTTACGTACGATACATTAACTACACCGAGTGTTCATAGTACTTAATCATAAATTAAATTCTCTTTTTTTTTCTGTTCCTTTCATGAGATTGAAGAGTGTGAATGACGACGCGAATGAAACGGTTCGACTGTCCCAACGGAGAAGAAACGCATCTTTCGATACTGCAGAAAGGGTTATCGATAGTTGAGTTATTATTTTTTTTCTGTTTTTTTTTTTTTTTTTTTTTTTTTTTCGTATAGTTGGTTTGATATAAGTGCCTTTGGAAAAGCATCCTTGATCGGCCCCATGTTTTTCATTACGTATATTTTTTTTTTTTTTTCTTTTTCTTTGTTTTCCTCGACGTACAGTAAGAATACAACGAATCCATCGAAGGATTTTTTGAGAGGTATGGATGTTTGATTAGCATTAACTGAGCGTAACTTTGTATACATTGTTGTACATTCGTTTAATAAAAAAAAAACAGTGTAAGATAATTTCAGGTTTTTCAATGAGAAAACGAGTTTTTTTTTTTTTTTTTATAAATAGTATTTATTAAAAAAAATGATCAGGCAATTTTTTTTTTTAAATTAAATCGAACAGTCACGCGTCTCGCAATCACTCAAGCAAAGATTACATGATTAATCAAACGCACTCTCGAGTTTCGATCAAAAATTATGTTTTTTTGTTTCGTTGTAATTCTGAATTCTGCTCTCTAATGTTTCTTCGAGTTTTTCGAGAGCTTTTCATATTTGCTTTTGCTCGAGTACCACAAAGCGAATGGAATTGCCAACGACGGAAGCGTCATAACGGCAAAAGCTGCCCAATCGACCTGAAAAACAAAATCGGCGATTAATCGACAAAAAAACACGGAAAATCTCGACGCGATGTAATTTTTTAGTTTTTAGTGCCGAAAATAAAACTTTTGAGCGATGAAATCGAAAAAATCGGAAAAACCATCGATCGATGTTTCCATCGATTTCATTATGATGAAATTTTACGATTTTACGATTTTTACGATTTTTTTTTTTTTTATGATTTTTATAATACATATATATAATAAAAATCTTAGTGAAAATTTCATTCGATAAAATCGATGAAAACATCGATCGATAGTTTTTTCGGTGTTTTTCGAAATTCCGAAAAACATCGATGAAAAGTTTTATTTTCGGTAATATGTTTCGTGTTTCGGAAAAACGGCGACGTACCACGTGAGACGAGAATTTCTTGGCGTAATCTCTGAAGGAAACGATGAGACCCTCGCCAGGCGCGCTGCTTACGGCAACCTGAAGCCTCGGGGCGTCTTCGGTACGACGGTACAAAACTTCGGCGGACGTGAAGTTGAAATATCCGTGTTTACGCGGCTTAACGATAACGGTGTGCGTGACGTTCGTAAACGGCGCAACGCGGTCGATTCTCGCGTTCAATTCGCCGCTCACGTGAGAAAAGTGATCGGGATGGAAGGAATTGTCGGTAATCTCGACCTCGAGGGCTGCTGCGCTTCCGACGTTGTATACAGTGTACTGAAAAAAAAAAAAAAAAAAAAAAAAATTTAATTAATAATTTTTTTTCGAAAATTTTGTCATTGCAATTTTTACGAAATTTACGAAATTAAGTGAAATATACCTTAACAATGATATCCATATTTTCAACTAAATATTTGTTTAGTATATGTTTGGATACAAGCAGTCTTGCTGCCTCCGGTTCGGTTTCTTCCGCACATATTGTTGCGCAGAGAGCTGCGACGGCGACACATAAAATATGGAACTTCATTCTGCAACAAAATATTTTGTTAAATACGTTACGATGGGATATTCAGCGATTATATGACATAGAAATGGGGGATTTTATGGGAAAAAAAAAAAAAAACTCGTTGAATAAGGGAACTTAGTTTACGTTGTACAAACGGTGAATTTTTCGGGAGTACTATGGATTAAAATAGACTGACGAACGGAGCTAAACTATGAAGTAAAATGGAGCAAAAACAACGGAAAACTTATTGGTTGATTGTTCACAGATATTTTTATTGAAGGAATCGTAATAATTGATAAATTTCATAGATAAACGGATGGGATTACTGTCATATGCTTAGAATCGATCTGCCGGATCGGAGTGTCTGGAGACGAGAGAAACTCCTTAATTTACAAATCTTATTAATTCCGCAAGTACGCGAAATTGAACGTTATTAATAGAAGCACAATGTGAGAGCATTAAACGCCTTTCTTTACGAGTATTAATTGATTGTGGAGTAATTGATAATTCGTGAAAGCTTACCTGCTCTGCGACGAATAACCTGCGGTAAACACACACACGAAACAAACTGACGATTCTATCGAGACGACGAGCGCCGCGTTACTGAAAAAAGTGCCAACAGCGCCCGCGTTCACTGCCACGTTTCGGCGGTGAGGCAAACATCATCGTGAACGTTATATCCGCCACGTTAGCATACGTAACTTCCGGTTTGTGCTCCATCACGAAATGTACCGCTTGATTCAAAACGGAAATATCGCTTGAAAAATCTCAGTGTTATTTTACTCGTATATTGTTTTAATAATTAGCGTAAGTAATTGCACAATCTCAGTGTTTACTTCAGCCGCTGATTTGCTCCAAAAAAAAGGTGCAAATTATTTCATTACGAAATTATCGATCGTTTTGTTCTTTTTTTCCAATTTCGATATTATAATTCAATGTATCATTATCAATTATCATGAATCATAACATCGTATAGCATTTTGTAATACAAAAAATATCATAACAGAATAATATTGAACAAAAGAATGCGATTTCTAAGATGTGTTCGTTCGCGTCTCGACACTGAAATTCGAGAACGCAGCGTCGATCTCGTTTTGACAGCTCGCACGAGCGGCGCCGCGAAACAAAACAAACACAAAATTTTTCGATGACACTGTGACCTCTAATTACGACAAATTCTTTCGTCTTTCGGTGTGCGACAACTACTTTTAACTAATCGACTTCGAAATGGCAGCGAAAGTTTATCAGCCCGATCACGAACTCGAAACAAGAGTTAAGAAAGGTTAGGTTTCGATGTTTAGCCCGAGGCAATCGCGCGATAACGATGTTTCAGTGTTGTTTTTATCGTTTAGCAACCGAAAGAATATCGGAAAACATGCATATCGTCGCCAACGAGCCGTCACTGGCGTTTTACCGCCTCCAGGAACACGTAAGAAAGGCTCTTCCGCCGATGGTAGAAAAACGCGTCGAAGTATTGGCGCTGCAGCAACAATTGCAGGGACGTTGCTACGACGTTGAATACGCCGTTAGCGCTGTAAAAACAATGCAAGGAGCAGAAAAAAGCTTCGACAATACACTTGAATTCATCAAAAATGCAATTTTTTTCAAGCAACAATTGAAATACGAAGAACAGAGACGCAACAAAAAAGACGGCAACAGGGATAGCGTTTACAAAAGATTATCGGCTCACATTCCCACTTTGGATAATTTGCCGGATGAAATATCTGATGTCGTCAGAGAAACTGCAAATCGCGTCGAATCGATGATGAATCACGCGAGACATTCCAACGAATTGCAGAGATCCAATACTACGCACAATTAACTTGTTTTCGAGACGATTGTTATTTTACTTGTTATTCGCATATTCTTTGTCACTCAATATTGTCGTAATGACCAGTCGAACGGAAGACTACAAAAACGAAAATGAACTCTGAAACTTGATCCTCTGCGACGCATCATTGAGTTGTTTACATGTTTAGAGTTATATATCGAATTATTTTCATGACACAGTCATCTCTAATGAGTTATTGAAAAGATGAAATCGCGAAAAAAAGTTGTTAATGTTGAAAATGCTGTCACAGTAATCAAGGTATTTGCAAGTCTGGGGTCATTTTTTTTTCTTAGTGAATTACTGATAAGAAAAATCTGTCATAATGAATAATAAAAACGTGAATTATAAGCTATTAGTAACGAAGCGAAGATTTAACATGATAATCGCGTGTAAGTCGATGTCTGATGAAAATTGCATGCAAATTAATTTTTAAATGTATCGAAGAACATATGAAAAAATAGTTGGTGATTTCTACATTATTTTCTCATGAAATCCCTTTGCTGGCAAATCTTTTACTGGGAGAAAGCATTGTGTGTAACTTAACTTTCACGTGGAGAATGTTTTGCGGGCAAAGAAAATTAATACGGAAGAAATCGGGAAATTCCTAATTTTCCGAAATTTTTTTTTTGCGAATTCGTAAATTGTAGAGATTTAAAAATTCATACTGTTTTCACCAAACATCGCTTTTCTATTTTTTTTACGTTTTATTTATAGGTAAACTTCGATTAATCTGATTTTAGCTTAATGTGTTGACGTTCACTGAAATTGATGCTAATTTAGTGATTTTTCAATAAATGTAAAATTTTATGGAATTTAAATTAGTATATCGATTATTGTCGAAATAAATATATGAAATTTACAGTGGGAACGCCGCATATTCATTAAATTACAACCCAACAAATTAAAAAAAAAACGGAAGCAGAATTTTCTTTTTTAGAGAGAAATTAAATATTTATTCGTATTTAATAACAAATCGAAATTTAATAACAATCAATTTCGATGATAATTCGATGTGTGCATCAAATTTCACATCGATTTCTTAAAACTCGCGACAGCTATTGCCTTAACGTTCTTTTTGGCACATTTTTTTTTTTTATTGCAATTTTCGATGTTTATCATAATTTCGAAGATATAAACACAAAAATTTCGAAAAAAAAAGAAATGCACAAAAATGCACTGTTTCAAAATGCATTATCGACGCGCCCGAAAAAGTATGACGAAAGCCTTTCACATTGTTGCGCTAGATGACGTTGAATCGCGGTACGAGTGTCGTCTGGTAGTGTCGTACAAGAAGCTTCGGGTGTGTGTACACCGTGACCGTGAGACCGTGAAAGTTGGAAATCCGAGTATGACGGACATGTGAAATTTTTCTTTCAATCATCGTTCGCACGTTAACACATCGGTCTCACCAAATTTTGTGATAATGAATCAATGATTCGTGTCGTCGCAGCTGAAGGGTAAGTCATTGATTCACATAATAGAATATTGTAGGTTATAATTTTCGCAAGCTTTCGACGAGGGGGTCAGCTGTGCGACAGTTAGGTCGATGAGCTTTCTAACGCCGATAGATATTCACGCTGCAGTACTCCCGCTATATAACACTCGAAATAATTTAATGCCCGTCGCGTTGAAATAAAATATATATATTTCCATTCTCCGAATCTTTCGAAATCGATGTAATTATAAATGTCAGTGAGGAAACAGTTAATTGTGTTTAATGCGAGAAACCTTGTCGAAAAAATCACGAAAGAAAAAAAAAATTATAAAATTTTCGGGTTAACAGCGTAGATTAGTAGTTCTTGTCCCACTGATCAAAGTTTTATTACACCTGTCGCGCTGTCAAGGACATTTCTATTCGCTAGAATTGTGGAGCAATAATTAAGTAACGACCGTTGGCGGTATACATTCATGCGGTCTCCTGTCACTCGATCGCTTATCAGGCAAAACACATTTATAAGTATCCCGATGATGTAACACATTTTTCTGACAAAGACGACGAATAAAAGAATAAAATTTACGTTGCGCGTAATGCTAGCGAACAGCCATTTACATGCAACATTGTTGCGAGGCCATCGAGAGTCGTTTCCTCTCGTTTCGTTGAGGTTCGAGTTCAAAGACTCGTTGGTCCAGACGTCCCAGTTTCGTGACAGGAGACCCCCCCCTCTCTCTCGATTAAACCGAGGGGAAGGTTGCCCTTGGGGCCACGACAGTGAGAGACCATGATCGTAATTTTTTATCCCAACATAATAATATTTGACAACTCACTGCGATGAATCTCGTAACTCATAAGTTTTAGTTATGAACGGAAAGAGGTCATGGTCGTGGGTCTTGGTAATTTGCAAAACGGACGTGCGAATTGACGGACAGTTTATTGGTCGTCGTCGCCGTCTGTAGATCGCCATTTTTTTTTTACCCGGTTTAGCCACACGTGGAGATCGATGAAAACATTGATGAGAGTTACACTGCAATAATTAATTCTCCTCGCAAAAAAAACAGATCGACTTTTAACTGCATCATTTCGATAATTCTTCGATCTTTTTTTCGAATTGTGTTATTGCCGATATCCCTCGTAATTTGTGTGAACGCGAACTAAGAACTCATTGGATATCTATTAATGATCGTTGCATCTAACATACCGCTCCCCGGATGAAAAAAAAAAAAGAGAGGTTACGTCGCTTCTAAAGACGCGGCAATTAGTTGACGATGAGAGTACGTACGCTCATGGCACACATTTAATTTAATGCATTGCGAATGTCTCAACCTTCGTTACACAGTTGGTATTAATAATAAGCGGTTGAATCTTTCGAGAATCGGCACGCGGCTTCTTATCTTTATGATCAATGATAAACTTACCTATATCGTTAGCCGCCTATTCATTACAATGTGGGAGTCGTGATTACTTAAAGGCGATGTAATAACTCTTTCGCTTCGCATCGCGAAATTTACCATAAAAAATCACGGTCATTTTTTTTTTTTTATCACCTCGTGAATCGATCTGAAATTTGTTTTTTCGCTGATCACGAAACGACAACTTATCCCTCCTCGATATTTGATACAAAAATTCGGCCCGAAAAAAAATTTATGTTCGTAAATAAATTTCGTAAAATTTTATTTTAAAAAATTTCACGAAATTTTATTCAAAAAAATTCCATAAAATCGGAAAATAAATTAGTTTAGATAATTTCTGCAGAATTATCTTTTCGTCGAAAGGCGGTCGAAAATGCTGAGATCGCGATCCATGCGCGATATTACGAGAAAAAGATAGGATGTGTTGTGACAGAAAGGGAACGTAGAATTGAGTGAAAATAATAAAAATGCCGACCGAGAATCGCGTGATATTAGGAGGCGAAACGCGAGATTTGCTGAAACGACTTTTGTGAGAAAGTCGTACGCCTCTTCCCGAGCGGATGTGCATTATTACCGTAATTCGCGAAGGAATGTCCGGGGGTTTGATTTGAATTATTGAATATACAGAAATAGGAATTCAAATAAAAAGCTTATAAATAGTACGTTCAGAAGGTCAGGACGTAAATATTTAATTTTACGAGATTTGTTTATTAACTTTTTTTGCATTTTATCTCAAAAAAAAAAAAAAAAACGTGTCGCGTCGCGTTTTTATTTAATAAAAATAAATACGCGGGAACCGGTCATAAGGATTATCTTTTCAAAACATCGTACTCCAGGACCCCTCGAGGTCAGTCCGGCCTTTCGGAGTCCGTGTAGAATTATTTAATTTTGTGAAATTTATTGTTATTATTTTTTAAAATTTTTTCTTAAAAACAAATTCGGTAACCGGTCGTAAGAATAATCATTTCGAAAGATCGCATTTTTTATAGGGGTTAAGAAAACTGTTTTTATCTAATGTGGGAAACTATGTATAGTAAAACAAAATTTTTTTTGAAAAAAAAAAAAAAAAAAAAAAAAAAAAAAAAAAATTTGCTATATTAAATAAAAATTAAGTAAATTTTTATTAACATCGCCGACGAATGCTAAAAATACATCGATATCGAGAAAGATAATTAACGGAGCTTACGATAGTACAGGTATAACATAGTACAACATAATCCAAGAACAACATGTTTCGCATCTTTTTTTCGCGTCTATTAACGATTTCTCCTCTAATGCCGATTAATCTCACTTATGTCATTAAAATTCGTATAAACCACTCGGTAATCACGTATTACCGCAAAAAATTCATTTGATCCTAAGAAAAGAGAAGTTCTGATTGTTTTTGTGTCGTAGCGAAGTAAAAAAATTTGATCGTTGCATTTGTCAATAGTCACAAAATTTACATATCGACATAATACGAAAAAAAAAAAAAAAAAATTTACGCGTGCAGCGCGAATTATATCGCGGAAAACCGACGGCGATATAATAATCGACCGCATTTATAATTGAGTTAAAACTTTACATGCGGCACGAGGCGACATAATCATTTATTATTATTCTATACGCGTGCCGTTGGGAGAAACCGCGAAAAGTCATACGCACTTACGCACCGACGGCGTTGGCTCTGCATTCCCGAGTGTCGCGGGGACCCCGCGATACCTTCACGAAATTCAAAACCACGAAGTTATTTCGTATTCCCGTCCAGTTTTTTGAGCGGCAAGGACAGTTCTTTTGTTTTTTTTTACCGATGCATCACCCGGAAGTAAAATCGTAATAAAAAATACCGGTTGGTAAAACCATCTGGCGGTCCTTCGCGCGAAGTTTTTATTAATAGCATCTCAGTGGCTATATATTCATAAACTGGAGCAACACGTCGAACTTCGCTCGCCACGACGAGGATCGCTCCAGTGATTTGTCAGTCTATTTTAACATCGAGAAATCGTTACGATTTCATACGAATTTAGATTGATTTATCGAATCGATGCGTAATTGTACGTAATGCATGAAGTTAAATGGAATATTCGCTCGATCGCGCGGAATAATAATTTTTTCCTCATTTGCTATAATTTCGTAATTATGGACTATAAATATTAAAACATCGAAAGAAACTTAAGAATTTTCGCGGGAATTTATTTATCTTCGCGGATCTTTGAAAGGGAATTATCGTAAAGTGTTCGACAATTACCGCGCACTTTCGTTGGATGACCTCACGGAGAAACATTAAACTCTCTCGTCGAACGCTGCGGTTTAGCCTTTTTCTTAACTTGGGTCATCGAATCACACGTACGCGAGGGATATTGTAGTATGTAGTTGCATGCTGTTGTACTAAGCGGCGATCGACACGGCATTCCTCGAAGCTCCGCGCTGACCTCGGTCCCCATAAGTAAGTACGCGTCGTCTTCGTCGGAAGGCTTAATGGGGGGTTTTTCGCGAATTTATATCCCCTTTAATTGAAACGTGACATCGAGAGCAATGATTATTGACGGAAGAACGTAAAATAAAAAAAATAAGGAAAGTACACCGAAATTTAATTTTATTTAATTCCTAACGCGAGATAGTGGAGTAAATATAAATATAAAAAAAAAACTTGTTGTAAAATTAATTTAAATAATTTTTATTCGGGATTTTATTAACCAAATTAAAATGCTTTGTCGAAATATCGTCTCTTGAGACAAAAATTCAAAATAAAAAAAAGGAAAAAACTCCGAAATTTAATTTAATTGAAATTGATTTCTAACGCGAAATAGTGGAGCAAATATAAATTAAAAAAAAAAGTTTTGTTGTAAAAATTAATTTAAATAATTTGTTTTCGGGATTTTATTAACCAAATTAAAATCGGTTATTGAATAATCGTCTCTTCAAACAAAAATCGAAAATAAAAAAAATTACCAAATACTCCGAAATTTAATTTAATTGAAATTTTATTTTATTTTATTCCTAACGCGAGATAGTGGAGCGAATATAAATATTATAAAAAAAATTGTTGTAAAAACTAATTTAAATAATTTGTATTCGGGATTTTATTAACCAAATTAAAATCTTTTGTCGAAAAATCGTCTCTCGACGAAAAAATCGAAAATAAATAAAAATAGGCAAATACTATGAAATTCAATTTAATTCCGGAGCAGACGATTTATGATATCGAAAAATGTTCATTATAAAAGTTAATTTAACTAGAAAAATAAATGAAAAAAATGCTATTAAAAAAATATAAAACTCTTCGATCGGAATATCGTCACTCGTCGGCAAAGGGGAGTTTTTTAAAATTTCACTTTCTTACGCGACAATGCCGTTGTGTTTTCTTTATTGCATCTTAATTCTGTATTACAAAAGAGTGTTACGTTATCGTTAGAAAATATAATCATGTAACCGGATACAGGAAACTATTTCTATACTGTATTACATTAGCCAACGGCTCATTGAATATTCAGATTATTCGAAGCCGTCTCCGGGTGTTTCCTCTTCTTATTTCACCAAAATTCATCGGCATCGACCGGTCTCGTGACTCGCGTTACCTAATACCAAACCTCTCGGTTCGGAATAAGCGTGCGGATCGACACGCCTCGGTCCAGAGACGAGAGAGACGAACGTGATTTCTCCTGTAGCTGAATGAATTAATTATCGTCCGTAGCGAACGAATAAACGCATCTTTAACTTTAGTAGTGCCGACGAAACACGTTTTGCTGACCGCTTAAAATTTTTTTTTTCCGAACCGCATTTTTACATCGAATGTTAATCTAAAAAAAATTAAATAGGTAGCAAATTCGTGATCAGCGGGAAAAAAAACTCGAAAACCGTTCTAAAACGATTAGTAACCCAAAATAAATTTAAAAATAGAGTTTAAAAAAAAACATCGCGATTTCCGGTATTTTTAAACAGCGATGTCTCCGCTTCCGATCTAAAATACGAAAAATCCCACACATCTATCGTATTTCACGAAAAAAAAAAAAAATGTTTATCGACACGTATTAAAATACTTAGCGGAGTTAGTGAATCATTTTTTCGAGTTATCAAAGAATTTTGCAAAACGTTTAAAAATCACGATAATGAAAATTACAATTTTTTTCGCTTAAAAATGAAATTTTTTGAATAAACATTAAAACCGCACATTTCCACGTATTTTTTATAAACTCAACCGTAAAATCATGAATAGTAAAAAAAAAAATATCTATTTCCCAAGTCGCTGAATTCTATTTTCACCCAATAGTATCGGTGAATTTTTAAATACGATAATAACAAACGAGTTTTGAAATTTTTCTACGCGTTTTTCTATTGGTAAACAGATTTTGATCGCGAGATCGTCGAAGTAACGTGGAAAGACGCACGTAGCTCCGCGAGATAATTTATTAGTTTTATTAAAAAGAGATCGCGGAGTTCTGAGAAATATTGTAAAATAGTCCGCGTGGTATCGAACCCGTCGGAGTTTTTCAATATCGTCGACTTAAGAATGAGAAACATGCATAACGTTTGAAAAAGAGATGAAAAAAAAAAAAAAAAAAAAAAAAAAAAAAAAAATTTAATCGGATGCGAGTAGATGAGTCTCCGCGTTCAGTCACCAGACAGGTTACGATGAGAGACAAGGATCGCGCATACAAAAGTAAGCCGGCGTCGTCGTCATTTCGGGACACACAGGGTGGAGTGAATCTGGGAGTAGCGAGAGCGGATAGTTACCACACAACTGACTGGACAGTCAATGTTGTTGCTCGACGATATCTGTTCTCACTCGCTGGCCCGCGCGTAGCCAGGGTAGAGCAGCAGTGGCTTTGTACTCCGAAGCGTATCGGTTCGTAGCGTCGAACGCCGTCGCGTAAATTTATACAAATAAATTTTTTTTTTTAAATAAAAAAAAAATAAAAATATTGTATATTAAAATAAACAATAAACAATAAAAAAAAATACATCGCGAATAAAAAAAAAAAATTAATCGATTATATCGAAATTTTTTTTCTCAAACATCGCGAATGGAATTCCATTCGAATTCGCCGGCTGAACAAACCGTAAGATCGTCAAAGTTTCGATCTTTGACGATAATAATCGTTGGAAAAGTGATTTAAGTCTCTAAACGCGAATGGGATATTTTCGGTTCTGCCAACGTTTACGTAAGAGGTATGTAAATCATCAACATTGGCATTGCACTCGTTAAAGCCGAATAGCATAAACTCGTCTATATATGTAAAATAACGCTATAAGCAACGTGCGTCGTGTCAAATTGCACGTGATGTACCGCAGACTACGAAGAACTCGTGAATGATCTTATTTTTAGGGATAAACCCAACAGATTCGCTGACGAGACACAGCTTTTTCTTGCGATAATATATTGCCGCGTAAATGCGCGACTGCGCGTTATTTTTGTTTCGATATATCGAAATTCGTGTGAACTGAATTAATTTTTTTCGCGTTACAATTCTTTAGTCATAGTGTCCGAGAAATTCGTATTGCGCGTTGGAAAAACAAAAATTTTTCACTATATATATATACTGAAAAACGTATTGAATTATAGTTCACAAATTTATAGCTATATATAGCGGAAAAATGGTTATTTATCGTTAATAAATATCAGTTAATCGAATATCGAGTTAATATTTAATTTGACTAAATAAAATTCGATAATAATTGTTATAAAAAAATAATTTTTTGCTCAATTGAGATTTCGTATTAATATATTTATATTTAATTCGCCATATCGCGATCTCTATATTTTTTATCTGTGAATAAATTATTTTCTCGGTGGAGAGGCAATTTTATATATATTTCGATACACTCAACCGATTCATCGCTGATAAATGTTTTTTAATTAAACATTTGACTTGACTAATGTCGTAGAGGTCGCGGCGACGAGTACCGAGTATTTTGCGTTCCGTTGATTAGCTGACGAATGTTTCGTCTGCGACGAGTACCGAGTATTCCGCGTCGCGTTGTTTGGCAGACGAATTTTTCATAAAAATTCGCGCAATTAAATATTTTACTGATAAATCTTTTCGTACGCGAATAACGTGAATTATCATATTTATTATTATTCCGAAACGATTAAATTTATTTCACGTATGCAGCGGCCGATGAGATAAATCGATGGATTATAAATTGCAACAAAGTACAAGTTAATCGATGTTAAAAATAATAATCGATGTTTTTCTCTTTGACTAATAACTCTGTCGCGACAATTAATTTATGCTGATTGGAATCTTCGGAAGGATTCATCGGCGTATTTATCGAATGTAATCGAATATTTATCGAATGCAATCGAATATAATAAATTCGCAACAACCCGACATTCCCTTTATGTAGATCGCGCGGAACGATGAGCTTTCTACGCACCTTTCGCAATAACGCGGACCCCTCTTCCCCCTCGGAGATTCGCGAATTCAACGCAGTGTTCCCGTGTCTTCGGGCGCCTCGCGCGACTAACATGCAGATGTATATATATACGTAAAGCGGTATAACGCGTCGCCAAGAATGTTAGGTGATGAAAGTAAATTATACAACTCTCTACCGAATCTCGAAAGAGAAAGGTGAAGAAGCGTCGGGAATATTGTTGTCAAGAATTTTTTTTTTTTTTTTTTTTTTTTTTTTTACATCGCGACGCGTGTATCTTGTTACGATATTATCGTAAAAAAATGAAAATGAAAATTGTTTTGCAAGGTAAACGAAACTTTAAAACAAAGTTTTTCGTAATAAATTACAATAATAATGACTTTTGTCAATAAATTCGATGTTTAGTTATCTTCGTTGAACGATAAGACGAGTGTATCTATTACTGACCGCCCCGATGCAAGTAATGCATAATGAACTTCGGAAACTCAACTCATTCATATTAATCACCGCGAGTGTTCGATGTTTTTTTTTTTTTTTTTTTTTTTTTTTTTTTCGAGTATTCGATAATCGATACGACTAATAATAACGGACGGGATGAATAAATGAGAGTAATCAATAATTGGTACCGGAGCTCTTCAATGCGGACAAACGGGACGAAGGCTTCGGTAATTACGCATTCGATGAGTGTTTCCGATAGAAAGGTATATGTCGCTACCAATATAAGTTGCCCAACGCGCGTTACCGTGAACTACAGATTGCTGCATCGCTTACAAAAGACTATTTCGTTCTCGTTGAATTATAGTCAGTTGTGCCGATGGAACATTTAAATTTCGTATTCCGATGATACCGCTGCAGTTCCTTTGTTCGAATCTTCGCGGTAAGAAGTGTTTTTTTTTTTTTCTTTTCCACGCTGCCGACGAAATATCGTTCAGAGTATCGATCGATCGTTCGTATCGTCATAATTTTTATTTCTCGTCAAATTACCATTGAAATACCATTTTTTACCATATTTTTGCCGATTTTTTTTTTTTTTCGTAATTTCGTGTCGTGAAAATACCGATGATGACATTTTTCGGAAAATTTACCGCGAAAAAAATTGAACGAAATTTGGATAGTGACGATTTGTGACGAAAGTGGGTAAATCCAATCGGTGTCGCGTACCATTTTTTTTTACGGTGAAAAAACGGTAAAATTACCGGTCAAATTTACCGCTAACATTTTCATTTCGGAGTCACCGAGCCGAAAATTGTGTTTAAAGTAAAGTACATTCGCTCCGATCTTTCGGTATACGACGAGTATTGAGTTTCGAAGAATTACAGTAAAACTTTCTAATAGATATCTGTTTCCTGTGATCCATTACCGTTATCCCGCGGAGTCGTTTGTAGTTTCGTAAATCGGCAATCTATTTGGAGGAACTAAATACATTTTCTCTCGACAATTGTATTAAACGAAATCGTCGCTCGGTTTCGTATCGGTGAGAACGGAATTGCTGCACTCTGCGTATACAGCGTTTCTTCGTAATCGAGTAGTACACTTCGTTCGAAGTAAATCCAAACTTTCGAATAGTTATTGACCCCTTCCACCGCCGGAGTCCCCCGTAATTCTCTTGCTATCGTTCATCGCCAGTAATCCTTGCGCCGTGTTACCGCGATGAACGCCGAGAATGTAGAATAATAATTCAAACGCGTGAACCATCCGCCGTGGACCGGTATCAACGTCTCAAGTGCATCTAATGGAAAGCAAAGAGTTTAGTGGTCACACCACGTGTTGAATATACTTGTGGCGGCGCGTCCTGCGCGCGATATAGCGATTGCGAGAGTCTATAACTTGGAAAGTCGTCGACCTTGGCAGACATTTGTATCTTTTTCGTCGATTTTGCAAGTGTCATCGGTGACGAACGCAAATATATCGCTCGAAAATTCCCGTTTCTTCGTCGATCTTTTTTTTTTTTTTTTTTTTTTTCGTATTCGTATTTTATTCGTATTCTTAAAATAAATTTAACCTCCGGCATCGCGGTTTTCTCTGCTATACGATGTATTCATTCGAATGGGAATAGAATTTACGAATAGAGAGAAAAAAATAAATAAATAAAATAAAAAATAAGAAGAAGTTAATAAGGTAACGCCTCAGAGATCGAGCGCCGCGTTCCTTATCCGTTTGCTTTTCGTACCGCGCCATTCCAAACATTATTCATAAGCGATGCACAAAGCCTTTTCAAAAGATGCCATAAATCATTCTCGATACAACGAGAGTCGATTTCTTGCGTTCGTCTTTAGTTACACGCGTCACCGTCTCGTTTTACTTTTAGACAAAATTCAATCGAAAATTATTTCTCGTCGGTCTATCTATCTGCGTTGCCGAATTAAATTGCTCGAGTGACGCACGAGAAAAAAAAAAAAAAAAAAAATTCACGTAAATTAGGGTGCAAAATATAATTCAATGATTTCAATTTATTTATTTTTTATAATGTCCATATAAATAAAATAAATACATGAAATGTTATTATTTATATATTCATTTTATTAATAAAAAAATATTGTAAAACAAAAAAAAATGCGTAATGCGTAATAATGCGGCGTATAAATTACGCGTGTAACTCGCGGCGGTAACCGGTCGACGGAAGTTCGATAACTCCGCGCGGGTTATTAATAACGATTTTTTTTCTTTCAGATTCGCGGAATTCATAGATTTCCTTCGTTCCGTGGAGTTGATATCGAAGATATAAAGAGATAAAAAAAATAAATAAAAATGTTGACGAAGTTATTCGAAGTCCACGGACGATTTTGCGCCGGTCATCCGCTCGAAGTGATCGTCACTACATTGACAATTACCGCATGTATGCTTAGTCTCGAAACCGGAAGTCCGCAGACACGGGACGGGAGACTTTCCGGAGCGGCGACACACTGTTGGCACGGGCGATGCAGTTCCGAAGTGAGTATCAACGATCGACGGTTAAGGAGTTCTGTCGCTTCGTATTCATTTCGCATAACTTCGAGAAAAATTAGAGAAAATTGCAAATATAAAAAAAAAATGAGAGAAAATTGCAAATATAAAAAAAAATGAGAGAAAATTGTAAATACAAAAAAAAAATTGGAGAAAGTTGCAAATACAAAAAAAAAAGAGAGAAAATTGCAGATACTTATCGATGATATAAAAATCTGAAAAAATTCATACATATTAAAGGTACTGAAAAAATTAATTTTGCATAATAATAATTCCAAAATGTTATTAACAAATTGATGAAAAAATTAATTGGTCAACAAACTTTCCGAAAATTCAACTTTTTTTTTAAATGAAAATGATTCGTTAATTTTTCTGAATACGTATGAATTTTTTCCGATTTTTCAATTTGCTTTGAATTTTTTTTTATATGAAAAAAATGCGAAAAAAACACAAAATTCAAAGGAAATTGAAAAATCTGAAAAAATTCATACGTATTCAGAAAAATGAACGAATCATTTTCATAAAAAAAAAAAAGTTGAATTTTCGGAAAGTTTGTTGACTAATTCATTTTTTCATCAATTTGTTAATACCATTTTGGAATTATTATTATGCAAAATTAATATTTTCAGTAACGAATTTTTTCAGGATTTTAAATCATTGCGAAGTATTTGCAATTTTCTCTCAATTTTTCTCGAAGTTATGCGAAATTAACACGAAGCGATAAAAGTACCTTAAATAATTAATAATTCAATTATAAAACAATTCTAACAACAAAATTCTAAAAAGATTAATCCACAGGATCAAAACGCAGTCGACGCGATAGTAATGACAATCATTCGATGTCTAGCGATACTATTCAGTTATCACCAATTTCGGAATCTTCAGAAACTCGGATCGAAGTATATTCTCGGTGAGTGTAAAAAGATAACCGCGCGAAAACTTTTACCCATTAAGAAACATTAACTTTTTTAAAAAATCGCGCGAGATGAGAGGATCTCAATATTAGTAATTCGACGAGAAGTCTTTATTTATTACGACGAGGAAGTCGAAGAGTAATCGAATCAAAAGAATTTTTACGTCCCGAAGAACGAGTCAAGAAAAAAAAGTCGATAATTTTCGCTCGACGCTTATCACAAAGATTTTTTTTTATTTTTTATTTTTTTTTATCAAACGCTATGAAATTTCGTATGCGCATCTCTATTTTAGAGGTTTCGACCCGACGGAATCCATCTGAATAATTTATTGATAGTAGTTTTTTTATTTATTTTTTTTCATCGAATATTCAACGTTTCGATGTGATTGTTGCACATTGGAACGTTTCCGAAGATTTAGACAGCGTCACTCTCCCGATAGAAAACAATTTTATCGCAATAAAAAAAAAATTTTTTTTAAATAAAAAAAAAAAACAAAAATTGAAGTTCAAGTATCAACAAACATGTGCGTACCTCCGCGTCGATGACGAAAGGTTAGCGTACCATTCATAAAACCGGATCTCCGCGCGGCAAGCATCGTGTGAAAGCCCCGCGAGCGCCAGTGAAAGTTTCATGGAAAGTGATAGCGTTTCGTTTGCGGTCGTTTCACTGTTCGGCTACGTGGTGTATAAACCGTCAATTACCGAATTATCCCGGCATTCCTCGTCGCAATGTTACCTTGAAAAACAATAAATCAATTAATAGCCATCGCGACAATGTATTTCCCAATAATTTTCGGAAAACAATGATTTAATTTTTAATTTTTTTCGTCAGGTATCACCGGTCTGTTCACCGTATTCTCCAGCGTCGTCTTCACCTCCAGTGTCGTAAACTTCGCGCGTAGCGAAGTATCGGATCTCAAGTGAGTAGAAATTCGTTGGATAACGAAAATAAAGAGGTATAAGCGACGATAAAGCAAAGAAACTTCTCTCACACGCGATTTTTCATTGTATTTTTTTTTCAGGGACGCCCTTTTCTTCTTCTTGCTTCTCATTGATCTGAACAAAGCCGGCGTGTTGGCGCAGTTAGCCCTGAGCTCAAGGAGCCAAGAGGAAGTACGAGCGAACATAGCGCGAGGCATGTCGCTTCTCGGGCCGACGATTACTCTCGACACTCTTGTGGAAACGCTGCTGATCGGCATCGGATCATTATCGGGTGTAAAGCGACTGGAGGTTCTCTGCAGTTACGCTTGCCTCGGCGTAGTCGTGAATTATCTCGTCTTCATGACCTTCTATCCCGCGTGTCTTTCTCTCATTCTTGAGGTGAGATTCTCCGAGAAAATCAGCAAAAAAAAAAAAAAAAGAAACATTTTCTGCGTTTACCGCTATTTTACCGCATTTCTCGCACTATTTTTATTAAATATTTTTTTTAATAATTTCAGCTCGCGCGCGGAAGTTCCGGTATGGGAAATCTCAGTGCCGACAAGATACTGATGATGCATTCATTGAACGAAGAGGATCAGAAACCAAATCCCGTTGTCGAACGCGTAAAGCTGATTATGATTGCCGGACTATTCGTCGTTCACGCGCACAGGTATAACTTATTAATGATTCGTTTGCTTTGCGAAACTCCTGCGTTATTATCAAACGTTACCTCGATTGTTACCGCAATATCCGTTCGTATTATACTCCTCGATGTATTCGTTTCTGTATATCGCGTGCGTGAGGAACGATCACAAGTTTCTTGTGACTATAAAATCGTTTTCGTTCGGATGCCGCAATCCGATACCAATTACGGAAAAATGCGATCAGCCATTGAGGTGCCGATGCTTGGGGAATGAGCGCATGAGAACGAAGGCCGCGAGTGTGGAACTAATCGCGATCTTCAATATAACGAAATGAAATCTGGAGATCGAGAAGCCGTTCGCGCCTTTTACTTTTCTACGGTCAATCCAATCGTTATTTCGATATCTCCGCTGCATATTAACCCGCATAAGTCGCCGTATCATGCGAATTACACAAATATATCATCGCTTTTTATTTTTTTAATTTTTTTTTTAACTCAAACAAAAGTTTCGAGAGTTGCAGGAAAAAGGAGAGACGTTCCTACGATTTCGTAGTGTTACCCCTTTTATTTTACGGTCAATCCAATCGTTATTTCGATATCTCCGCTGCATATTAACCCCCATAACTCGCCGCACCGTCCGAATTACACAAATATATTATTGTTTTTTATTTTTATTTTTTAACTCAAACAGAAGTTTCGAGAGTTACAGGAAAAAGGAGAGACGTTCCTACGATTTCGTAGTGTTATCCCTTTTATTTTACAGTCAATCCAATCGTTATTTCGATATCTCCGGTGCATATTAACCCCCATAACTCGCCGCACCGTCCGAATTACACAAACATATCATCGTTTTTTATTTTTTTTATTTTTATTTTTTAACTCAAACAGAAGTTTCGAGAGTTACAGGAAAAAGGAGAGACGTTCCTACGATTTCGTAGTGTTATCCCTTTTATTTTACGGTCAATCCAATCGTTATTTCGATATCTCCGCTGCATATTAACCCCCATAACTCGCCGCACCGTCCGAATTACACAAACATATCATCGTTTTTTATTTTTTTTATTTTTTTTTTAACTCAAAACAAAAGTTTCGAGAGTTACAGGAAAAAGTAGAGACGTTCGTACGATTTCCTTTTATTTTTCTACGGTCAATCCAATCGTTATTTCGATATCTCCGGTGCATATTAACCCCCATAACTCGCCGCACCGTCCGAATTACACAAACATATCATCGCTTTTTATTTTTATTTTTCAACTCAAACAGAAGTTTCGAGAGTTACAGGAAAAAGGAGTGACGTTCGTACGATTTCGTAGTGTTATCCCGAAATCTGACCTCCGATACTTTTCTTTAGTAGAACGGTATTGTTGGATCGTTTCTTTGTCCCTTAAAGCAGCGGGTCAGGTTCACACGTTGTAACGGATCGCCATATTTATATTCACGTTTCATATTCATAATGGATTATGTCGTTTCGGCGAATGGATGTGTAACAATTCGTTTCTTTGCTCTTGTTTACTCCTCCCGAATATTTCATTATTCTCCGGAGGGGTAAAAAAAAAAAAAGAAAAAAAAAAAAAAAAAAAACCTACGAATTTAATGGAAAGTAAAACTCTTTATTCACGCGGAAAAGAGGCGCGAAGCCTATGAATATCGTTATCTCCGCGCCGCGAGCTTATGCTTCCGTTAAATATTCGGGAAGTTTGATAAAAATAGTTATCTCACGAGTTCGACGTCTACTTTGGAATGCACGCGCGCAAAAATACGCTTGTCAAGATATTTTCGAGTTAAATATTACATGAGCGGATGTCAATAATAATCTATGGACAACAAAAAAAAAATCAGATAGCAATTCCGTGTAAAAAGATATCCCAAAAATAAACTTTTGCGAAAGTGGTGGTGGAGGATAGAAGAGAATCGTCAGCGAGCCGACTTCTCTTGTTAGGTAGACTAGCAGTTTCAGTTTGTGAAAGAAAGGAGCGTAGAGTACATCTCCGACGTCGTGAAAAAAAATCCGATCGCTTCGGAGAATTTTTTTTTTTTTTTTTTTTTTTTTTTAACACTATAAACATTTACATCGATACTTTCGTAATATCGCGATTTTGTGACGTGAATTGGTGGCTACCGAGGAAAACGGTAAATCTTTTCGGAACCAAAGATATATATATATATATCTTTTTTTTTTTTTTTTTTTTTAATCGCTCCGTTATTCATTGATCGATTGATTAATTGCAATTGTTTTCCCAGCCGTTGGCCATTCAGACACGGCGATGGGGACGACGCAGTAGAGGGAAAGACGTTGCCGATCGATTCTCACATTATAATAAACAATCACAACAAATCGAAGACACCGGAGGACTTTAAAGAACATCTGATGAATTGGCTGTCCGTTAGTGCCGACAATATCGTTATATTGATACTTTTACTCGCGTTGGCGGTGAAGTTTATCTTCTTCGAGGATAAAGGAGAGATAGCGAAGCAGTTGAGATTCAAAGAGGACAAAGATTCGTCGAAATCGCAGTCGCCGATCGAGGAAAACGCTGTCGACAGTATGCATGCGACGACGTTGGACGCGTCGATCAGACAGAAATTCGGCGTGACGCTACCCTCGTTGCATCAATCGGTATTTCCGCTTTCCGGAATGGGAGGCAATTGGGTAGAAGTTGGAAACGAATTGCCGGTCGAAGTTCAGGATAAAGAGGTGCAAACGGACGGCAGAGCGCTCAGCGGCGACGATACTTTCGGAGAAACGAACGACGTAAACGAAACGCCGAGAACCGTCGAGGAATGTCTCTCTATCTATCGCTCGGAGGTAAGCTGACAATTGCAAACAATCGTAGAAGCGACGTGTTTGTTATTTCTTCGCCATCCAAATCGCTAAACTGCGCGCAGTTATAATTTTCAAGGTTTTCTTTACGAATGAAATTCTGTTGCAGTTGGGTGCGAGTGGCCTTACGGACGTCGAAGTAATAGAATTGGTGAAACGAAAGTACATCCCGGCGTATCAATTGGAAAAAGCTGTTGGCGATATGGAACGCGGAGTCGGAATTCGGCGTTTGATTGTCGGCGCCGCGGCGCATTTTACCGATGAGCTCTACGATCTTCCGTACAGAAATTACGATTATACCAAAGTTTTGGGCTCTTGTTGCGAAAATGTTGTGGGATACGTTCCGGTTCCGGTAGGAATAGCCGGACCATTGCTAGTCGACGGAGAACTGATCCACGTGCCGATGGCGACCACCGAGGGATGTTTAGTCGCCTCAACGAACAGAGGAAGCCGCGCGTTGATGAGTTGCGGAGTAACAAGTCGGGTAGTTGCCGACGGTATGACTCGAGGACCGGTAGTCAGATTCCCAAACATCGTCCGCGCGAGTGAAGCGATGGCGTGGATGCAAAACGCGACAAATTTCGCGGAGATGAAAAGCCACTTCGACGCGACAAGTAGATTCGCGAGATTAACGAGAATCCACGTGAGGATAGCGGGAAGACATTTGTTCATAAGATTCGTAGCTAAAACCGGTGACGCTATGGGAATGAATATGTTGTCGAAGGGAACGGAAAAGTCTCTTCAGGCGGTACAGGAATACTTCACAGATATGGAGATACTGTCGTTGAGCGGTAATTTCTGTACCGACAAAAAGCCGGCGGCGGTCAATTGGATCGAAGGACGAGGAAAAAGCGTCGTTTGCGAAGCAGTTGTTCCCTCGGAAATCGTAACGACGGTACTGAAAACAACTGTTCACTCATTGGTCGACGTTAATATCAGCAAAAATATGATTGGCTCCGCTGTCGCTGGTAGCGTTGGCGGTTTTAATGCACACGCTGCTAATATCGTTACGGCGATTTATATAGCCACTGGTCAAGATCCGGCGCAGAATGTTGGGAGCAGCAATTGCATGACTCTGATGGAACCGTGGGGCGCCGATGGTAACGATCTTTACGTGTCGTGTACTATGCCGAGTATAGAAATCGGCACCGTTGGCGGAGGCACCGGATTACCCGCGCAGGGAGCGTGTCTAGCGATGCTGGGAGTCAAAGGAGCGCATGTCGACGAACCCGGCGAAAATGCTAGCAAATTAGCGCGGATCGTTTGCGCGACTGTTCTTGCCGGTGAATTATCGCTAATGGCAGCTTTGACTGCTGGTCATCTAGTCAAAAGTCATCTGAGACACAACAGGTATATTTCGTTGAGAAAAATCGAAAAAAAATCGAAATGTTTCGAAAAATCGTAAATAATCGAAATGTTTCCAAGAATCGGAAAAATCGAAATGTTTCCAAGAATCGGAAAAATCGAAATGTTTCGAAAAATCGAAAATAATCGAATTGTTTTGAAAAATCGAAAAAAATCGAACTGTTTTGCAAAATCGAAAATAATCGAATTGTTTTGAAAAATCGAAAAAAATCGAACTGTTTTGCAAAATCGAAAAAAATCGAAATGTTTCGAAAAATCGAAAAAAACGGAATGTTTCGAAAAATCGAGACAAATCGAAATGTTTTGAAAAATCGAAAAAAAAATCGAAATGTTTCGAAAAATCGAAAAAAATCTAAATGTTTCGAAAAATCGAAAAAAATCAAAATGTTTCGAAAAATCGAAAAAAAAATCGAAATGTTTCGAAAAAATCGAAAAAAATCAAAATGTTTCGAAAAATCGAAAAAAAAATCGAAATGTTTCGAAAAAATCGAAAAAAATCAAAATGTTTCGAAAAATCGAAAAAAAATCGAAATGTTTCGAAAAAATCGAAAAAAATCGAAATGTTTCGGAAAAATCGAAAAAAATCGAAATGTTTCGGAAAAATCGAAAAAAATCGAAATGTTCCGGAAAAAATCGAAAAAAATCGAAATGTTTCGAAAAATCGTAATGATAGTGTTTTTCGTAAATTTAACTAACATTTTTTCATTTTTTTTTTTTCTTAGATCATCAACGACCGTTAGTAATCCAGTGAGTTCGACTCGAAGTGAAGGAGTACACTTAACGGTGCCAAATCTAATACCAGACCTTCAAGCGCTCTGCACGGACGCGAATAAATCTTAGCGCTAAAGTATTTAATACGTTATTAATATTAAATGCCGTTAATCGGCGCGGTGATTGACAATTGGTATCGCAACTTGTGGGTCGCGTTACGATGATGACACGAGACGAGAGAAACTCGGAATTAATCGGATCTGAGAGATAAAAAAAAAAAAAAAAACCGAAATCTCGTCGTTCGACTTGTCACTGTGTTGACAGTAAATGTGTATATCTCTGCGTATAATTTATAACATACTCTGAATGTCAACTACAGGGTCGTTTATTATATAGTGGAATACCGAGAGGCGCAATATCCGGCGCATCAAACAATGTATTTTTTTTTTTTTTTTTTTACGATCGACAGGAAAAATCGAACGCAAGAAATCGGTGGTGCAATACTATTTAATTGTTTAATTTATGTTTTGCGGCCTATCGATTTTATCCGACGAAAGCGCGAATATCGGTTCGATGAAACAATCGATGTACACGAAAGCGACGAATAGAATATACGAAAGTTATAAGATGTATTATACTTTTGTAATAATTCGTGGAGGACGAAGCTGGTACTTCGTTTAACGATTAATCGACGATCCATCGATCGTTGCATTAATCGCGAATGTTATTCTTCCATAAATATTGAACGTTTTCTCGTGCTACGCTCACCGATGAACTTCGAGTGAATTCGCTGAAATGTGTGTTCAGGAAATAGAGATGAGTATCGATCATTGAAACGAACGAAGGCTCACCGGGACTTCCTATTATTTTGAGGCCTAAAAAAAAGTGCGCGGAAATTATAATTTTGATGCGAGAAAATTATGCATTTCGCGGAATGTGTATATCTACGGGAAGTGAAAGAAAAAAGATTATACTCTCTATCATTAAAAACTTCTATCGGTAGACGAAGATAATAAAAAATGCGCGTAGAGAACAATGATTTACGCCGAAAAAAAAAAAAAAAAAAAAAAAAAAAAAAAAATCCGATTGCTTCAGATTTTATGTTGCGCCGGTAACGTAATGTTTTAATAAATGTACAAAATGTATATCGAAATATCGAGGAGCCTTAGAAGATTTAGTAGATTAACGCAAAGAGCTATACATTAAATTATCATTTAAGAAAAATACCCAAATGGTAAATGGAATTCCCATGTAGAAAATAATTGTATACCGTATTACCTGCCGATAGCCGACTTTGTCGTCGATTATTATTTTTTTTTATATTAAAAGAGAAGATAAAAACCATCGTCTGCATTCGATACGAGTCTATCAATGATTCTTTCTTTAAGAAAAAAAAAAAAAAAAAAAAAAAAAAAAAAAAACATCGCCGCGAGGAATATTAATAACATCGCAATATTGTTTTTCACATTGTGTTTCTATATTTTTTTTGATCCAGCAAAAGTATAAAAATGTTGTGCAATGCACCCTAAACGCGACAATAATTTATAGTATTAAAAAAAAAAAAAAAAAAAAAAAAAAATTATCTGGAAAATCGATGTAAATTAATTCTAATAATACTTCCACGCATTTCACGGGGTTTTCATTATGCAAAAAAAAAAAAAGAAAATATCATGCAAAACTTCGATCCTCCGTTCCCGCAGCCGACATCGCAGCGGTTTTCACATTTTCTCGTACGTTTCCTCGTAGCCGCATTCGGTACACGTGTGACTATAATCGTCGCTATCCTCGTTGTACGTATCCTCGCCGAATGTGTGAGTGTGCGATGCTTTTTTTGTTTTATCGTACAGAGAACTTCGAACTTCCATTCTCAATAGTTTTACCTGCAAAAACGCGAAGATATCGTTCGATACAAAAATTATAAAAACGTTCCGCGATCTGTTAATTATATCGAAATCGTTACTTTTTTATTGAATTTCTTGATTTTTGTTTCTTGTCGTTTTATATCGCGTTTTTCGCGTTCCTCAAGTAGTTCTTCTTCTGTTCCCCACACCTCCAGCGCTCTCTTCTCGACTTGCAAATGAAGATACAACTTCATCTCACCCCATCGCATGTTGTGAGGATTTTTTCTAACGATAAACTTCAGCGGCGGTTGTCGCTTATCGAAATCGCAATCTTTCAAGAGATATTCTTCCTTTGCCTCCGTTTTGGTGATCAATGAATGTTTATCGTTACTGTCTCTGAATTGTGGAAATTTTTTTTTGTCTCAACCAATCGGCAACCAAAACGCATTTTTTAAGTGTATTTTTTTTTTTTTTTTTTTTTTTGATAATAGAGAAATTTTTTTTACCTGCAAGAATCGCACACAGAATAATCGAATTTCTGCAAAAGGTAAGAATCTTTGAAATCTTTTTTGCAGTCTTCGCAAACCGGAAATCCGCTGACGATGGGCGCCGGTTCATCGGCAATCTTGAGCTGAAAAATGTATAACGATAAGATAATTTTTGTAACGAATGGGAAGCGGAGGTAAAATTATTAATTTTTACCATTTCCGCCTCCAAATCATCGTCTTCTTCGATGAGAAAACCGCCACCGCTATCGACAACTTTCTGCCCCTGTACTTTGAGTGTTCGAGATTTTGTGGAATTGGGATCACTGCGGTGAAAGAGAATTACGGATTTTCGGAAATTAAATAATGCCGATTAGATCGATCTATTCATCTGGAAAATTTTCGCGGCATTTTTTTACTCACTTTTTCGCGTAAGGATGAGCGACAATCTTCGATTTTTTTAACAGCAAAGCTCGCTGCCGATTGCGTTCCGCTCGTTCCAAATCCCACTGCGGCGATCGGGGTCTTTCTTTATCGCCGATTTCATTATTTTTCAGTTTTTCCGTATCCGTTGACATTATTCTATGTAACGTACTTTTGTTTTCGAAGACACAGTATTAACCTCTGCCGATAAATGTCGGTTAATTCTTTCTTCGATGTATAAATTGAGCTATAAATACGTCGCGCGTCTCACCGCACGTTAGGACTTCACATTGAACGATTTATTTGTTTACAACCGATTGTTTTGATTACACTTTCGCGTTTTTCCTTACAGGCGATAAATTGGACCGCGCCGCAAGAGGTTTTTTTTTACAGACAACAAAACGCCCTCTACGATTGTAATGTTGTGGAGCAGACGAAAAACGTCTTGTTCTACGGGTGCAGGTTATAGTCTGCCGACCGGATAAACGGCTTTGTACTAAATTATGATGGCAAGCAAAGGATGGAAAGTGAGTAACCGATTAGTCATTAGATTGTGTATTTGTATTGTCTATAAAAAATATAACATCGCTGTAACTTCAAAGATATCGAGGCGAATTTCGAGTTTTATTGATTCACCGTTATATCATTGTTTTTTAGGTCGTTCAGGCTCACGTGCCAATGATACGATTTCGCAAAGGCGGTGCCAGTAGAGGTAATTTATTATTGTTGATTGGATAACGAGATAGAGTTGTGACATTAAGTACAAGACGAGAAATGGTTAAATAACAATGTGCACATCGATAGCGACTGCAGGTGCGGCCGCAACTCCATCTGCTTCGCCAGGGGCGGCCCCTAGAGCGGGTGCTACTGGCGCAACTGGACCGCACGTCGTTGCTCTGCCGATCATCGAAGATTTTCAGCTACCATTGAGATTTCAAAGAAGACCCATTGATTCCAAGGAGATCGAATATATCAATGTAAGGAAAATAAACAAAAACAAATGATTTTATCGCCGCCGATAATAATTTTTTCGCTCAAAATAATATTTTTGATATGTTTCAGCGCGGAGGCCCCGAATGATCACGTGACACCCGACTCGTTTAATGACAAAAAAAAAACAATGATATTCGCATAGTGTTATAAATTACTTGTCAAATACGCCAGTATTCGAAACGGCGATGTAATATAAATAAATTAAAAAAAACATTTTCACCACAATGAAAAACGGCAAAAGTAATAAAACAGCGTAACGATCGGAATATTTGTGTTTTGACATAACTTCGTAATGTAGTAAAACTCTACCCAGGGCCAGGGTCTGCTATTTTTATTCGATCTGCCGGCTCGGAGAGCCGAGCGATTCTGGAAGTTTTCATCGCGTCAGTGAGGAAGGAGGGGGTTCGCGAAAAGTTGAGTCATACGAAAGAATTTTCGTCGCCTTCCTCGCTAATCCTCGTATACAAATTCGTTGGATCTTTCGAAATTGTATATAAAAAGTTTCGCGCACGACAACAACGCGCAGGAGTCGACGCCCCCCGAGAGTCAAAGATTACGAAAAGTCAAGTGGCGAGCATACGAGAATTATGCCGGGGGGTTCGAAGATTCATCGCGACGGCCTTGTGCTATTGACAAAAATAGCAGACGACAGTGCGCTACTGGCTTTTCTGCCGTGAAAATCTCTCTAAAATCTTTCGTCTCCTCGCCTCTCCGCTTTGGCCTTCCATCTTCCGCGCCCCGTGTGTGTTGTGTGTTGTGTCCGCGTCCCACACCCTGGATGTGACGCCCTGGATGTGACGAATCGACGAAACAAAAATTATCATTTTTTTTCTTCTCATACACTTCCCATCCCCACCGTCACAACAGTCGCGAAAAACCGATAGTTATGAATCGCACATCCACAAGATACAATAACGAAAGATTAACGAACGAAACAACACGAAGACAAATGGCCGATAATACCGAATTCGGTCCCCGAAAGACACTTATTATTTTGGCTATAGTAGCCGGATGTTTCGCTGTTTTGTGGCCTAAAATATTCTATCCGATGATCAACGGACCTGTCAATAATATACCGACGACGACGGACGTACCTGGTGAGTAACGATATTTCCGCAATCGTAATAATAAATATTCAAAATAAACATCGATATATTTCGTAAAAATTTTCGTAAAAATGTTCTTCGCACCGCCGTTCAACAGCGTCAAATTATTTCGTATCGCTTTCCATTCAAATTATCAAACGTTTCGTTAGCTTGCTGCGATTTGGTATTCACAAACGACGTCAATGCGGTGGACATAATGCAGGAGATGTGTAAAAATATATTGAAACATCACCAAGTGGATCCGAGAGTCAGAGACGCCTTTAAATCCAATAAACTTACGCCGCAAAGCGCAAGTTTCTGCAGAGACGAAGTTCTCGCAAGATGCGGCATTGATCTCTCGTCGTTTCTCGCCGAAAAGGAAAGATTGGGAAAAACTTACAAACAAGTATTGGAGGAGATAAGAACATTCAACAGTTCCATTTGTCTGAAGCGCCAATTTGGAGTTCCCTTGTCGCAGTTGGGAACTCCGCATCTCATTAGATATCACATTCTGATGCCTCACAGTAAGAAGGATATGCGAAAGAATTCATTTTTCCCTAAAATATATGCGTGTTTTATTGTTTCTCTAACAAAAAAAAAAAAAAAAAAAAAATTAATATTTTTTGCGATTACTAATATTCGTTCGTTTAAAAAAATAATTGAAAATTTTCAATTATTTAGATAAAAAAAATATGTTCCCTATGTATGGCATGATAACGAACTAAGATTTCACGAGTTTCCAACGTTGCAAAGGTCAGGTGAGGTATATAAATGGATTGTGGCTGCTAAGCCTATCTATTCAACAATTGGAGATTTGCCAAAAAATTGGTATAAACGGCGACTCGCCGAACGACGCGAAATATTGGCCAATTGTCAAACTTCCAAATACATTACTTATATTTTTATGTATAATATGACGCTAACCGATATTTCGACGAAAATATTAATATATTAATATATATTATTATTTTTTTTTTCATTTTTATGGTTTATATTTTCATTAAACGGCGACTCGCCGAACGACGCGAAATATTGGCCAATCGTCAAATTTCCAAATACATTACTTATATTTTTATGTATAATATGACGCTAACCGATATTTCGACGAAAATATTAATATATTAATATATATTATTATTTTTTTTTTATTTTTATGGTTTATATTTTCATTAAACGGCGACTCGCCGAACGACGCGAAATATTGGCCAATCGTCAAATTTCCAAATACATTACTTATATTTTTATATATAATACGATGCTAACCGATATTTCGACGAAAATATTAATATATTAATATATATTATTATTTTTTTTTTCATTTTTATGGTTTATATTTTCATTAAACGGCGACTCGCCGAACGACGCGAAATATTGTCCAATCGTCAAATTTCCAAATACATTACTTATATTTTTATGTATAATATGACGCTAACCGATATTTCGACGAAAATATTAATATATTAATATATATTATTATTTTTTTTTTCATTTTTATGGTTTATATTTTCATTAAACGGCGACTCGCCGAGCTACGCGAAATATTGGCCAATCGTCAAATTTCCAAATACATTACTTATATTTTTATGTATAATATGACGCTAACCGATATTTCGACGAAAATATTAATATATTAATATATAGATTTTTTTTTTTTCGTTTATATGGTTTTTGTTAATTTGTGTGATTAACAGGCGTTCGGGAAGATGTGTTTACGCTTTCGTTTTGGTTGATTTTGTATCGGAAATTTTTTTAAGATAATTCCGTTTTTCAGGTCCCATAAGACAAGAACGTCGAACGCCTCCACACGCCGGAGGCCTTCATCCAGCGATGCGAGAACGCGGCAGAGCCATTCCGTCTTCTCATATCGTTCCGAAAGTCGACGGTCGACCGGATCACGTTGTTGTCCAGAAAATGAGACCCCCGTTGGGCGCAGCGGGACGCGTTGTTCCGGCACCGAGCGGAAGCACGGGGATGGGAATCATTATGCCACTCTATTCGCTTGGAATTGTTTTGTTTTTTCTCTACACCATTGCAAAGGTATTATCGAATTTTTATATCGATCGATATAAATTCGCGTAGTTAAAAAAAACAATTTTTTTTTTATTAAGTGGCATATCGAGATTATTGCATTTCATTAAAAAAAAAAAAAATTTGTCGAACAAATGGGAGATTTGCAAAATATTTCCTTTCATTGCCTTTTAAATTCGCAAAAATTGCAATTTTTGAGTTATTAAAAATGCAGATCTACGGCTGCGTATCGAAGTTTATGTTTCATTCGGTAAAAAAAATGATTTCGTAAAAGCGGAGATTTTTACGATCTTTTTTGCCTCATCGATATTGAAATATTAAAAGATGCGAAAATCCATTCTTAAAAATGTAAAAATATCGTTGCGCATCAAGCAACGAAAAGAAAAGAGAAGAAATTTTTCTTTTTGCTTAAAAAATTAATAGTATAAATAATAATAAAAAAAATGTATTTTAATTACATTTTTTTTAAATTTAATTTTTAAAAAATCTTTTTTTTTGACCCCTTAAAACTTTTTATTTCATACATATCTTCATTTACCTTAATGTATTCCAAAGGTAATGCGAAAGAGTTCGGACAACGAGATTTACGCCGAGTATCAAAATCCAGCAGCGGAGAGAGAGTTCCGTAACAGAGTCTTCAGTCCCGACGCGTTAGCGAGCGCGATAACGGGAACGCCCTATTATCGAAAGGACCGTCCGCCTTCGCCCGTAAGACCAACGCCAACCATCGAAGAATTAAAAGAGCGTAAGTATAAAAAAAAAAAAAAAAAACGAAAAAAAATTACGAAAAATGCGTTAACTCGTCGCTTTGGAATCACACATCGATGTATTTACCATTTCTCGATGTCAAAATATGCCATGAATCACCGTTGCATCACCTTCGTCACGATGTTTTTACTTGTAAACACTGAGTACCGGCAAAAAGTATACAAATATCGAATAGATCCGAATAATCGACGATTAAAAAAAAAAGAAAAAAACAAAAAAAAAAAAGAAAAACAACGACACGTGAGTCACTATTTGCCTCAAAGATATCGAATTTCGCACGGGCTGTTATAACAAGATATCAGCCAACGATCCGCGAAAGAAAAACCGTTTATCGAATCGTATATTGCACGGGAATTGAATGTTTCTGAATCGGTGTGGTAATGTGTTGCACATGCTGCTGGACACATCTATAGAAGCCGCTGGAGACATAGAGATAGATCAGCTGAGGCAACGTTTGGTCGACACGGAAGCAGCGATGGAAAGAATAGTCGTACAGATGGGCAGCTTATCACGTACGGTTGTGCATAGTTCGAGTCCTCAACGTGATACACAGGTTTACCGAGAAATCTATTTTTCGTGAAATTACCAATTTTTATAACAAAAAAAGTTTCCGTTTTTTTTTTTGTTATTTTTTCTTGTTTCTTACATTATTAGATATTAGATAAATGCACGTTGCTGTTTCTGATTGATTTTCCGAGCTTTACGATTGAAAAAAAAAAAAAAAAAAAAAAAAAAAAAAAAAAAAAAAAACGAATAGAAAGAAATGAAACGAATCCTCGAGTTATCGTGACTCCGTTTTAAAATAGTTCTCCAAAGAATGGATACTCGATAAAAACTCATCGGGAAACCATCGTAAGCCCCCCGTCGACCCTTCGCATCCATAAATTCACACATTACATAAGAATCCTCGCAGCAATTTTATAGTACATATAAATGAATTTCCCTTTTCGAGTAGTAGATGGGGCGCCAAAGTCCAATGGTCCGGCGGGTGATTCCCCAAGTTTGAAGGTACAATTTCGTAATCCCCCTCTTGTTTCGTTTTGCGCACTTTTTTTTTTTGGTATGTAAAAAAGTCTGATTTCGACGTGAATACTATTTTTATTTATATCTATATATAGATAATATATATATATATATATTAATTGTTACGTATAACACACTATATTTGTCTCAATACTGAAACTCACTTTATGTTGTACACTTAGTTAACAAAAATGTTAAGAATTTAATGGATTCGCGAGCGGCACGCGTATTGTTTCGCAGATTACGTTTATATATATATCGCTAAAGCGTTTGCATGAAGTGTGAACTGTTTTGAGAAAAAAAAAAAAATACGACGAGCGTTATGCCGTCTCATCAGTTATCGATGTGAATTGTAAAGAAGAAAGAAAAAAAAAAAAAAACTTCGTACGCAAGATAATTGCGTTTATCGGAGGATAACGCTGTATCGTTGAGAAGCTTCGTGTGAATTTTTGTTGAATTTTTATAGAGAAATCAGTTTTCTTCGGATGCTAAACGAACGATTCTTTCAGTTGCAGGATGAGTGCACATCGAGAACCTGTTGTAGTCGAAATCACAATGGACTCGACGATCACGACGAAGCGTCGTCGACAGTCAAAGTAATGGGAATGGAAATGACGGCGTGCTGCGAAGGCGGACAAAAAATTAGCCGTCCGACAACGCCGATTATGCCGCAAGCGCACAGGTAACTCGGAAACTTGGAAAACAGGAGAACGTCGATTTTCCGAACTTTTTGGAACCGAATACCGTTTAGATGAACGAAATTTCATTTTTAACAGAACAACGATATTCCGCGGGCGAAAAATTTAATGGGTTATATCTACCGAGCGATTCGAAAATCGAGTCAATTTTTTCGTTTCCTTTTTATGGCAAAAAAAAAAGGAAATGAAATGATTTTTTTTTTTTTTTGCGAAAAAAAGGAAACGAAAAAATTCTTTGTATTGAAGATTTCATGTCTTTGAAAAGAAACTGAAAAAATTGCGAAAAATATTGACAAAAATTATTGTTCCCGAAAGAGTAACTTTTTTTTTTTTTTTACGGTTTTTGAGAAAAAAAATATGATTTTCACTCAATTTTCGAACCGCCAGCTAGACGTCCCCTTTAATAGCCATTTAAATAAATATCTTATTAATGTTACATTTTTATCAATTTCTTTGATAAAAATAAAAATGATTTTCGTTCGTTTTATAACGAAATTTCGGTCTTTCGCTGCAAAATCTCGTAATTAATTTAAAAATAGAAGTTTCGTCGAGAAAAATGTAAGAGAAATCATATTTCGTATTAAATGTTTCAGTCATCCGGAGCGCGAAATGACTCCACCAAAGCCGATATATTTGGAAGGCGCGTTACCGCCGCAATGCGAATTGTTGGTTACCGATTCTGAAACGCAAGCTGAGAACTCGGAGGACGATACCGAAGCGCCGGTAGTGCTATCGGGCAAAATGACTCTGTCGCTCATCAGTCACGACCAATCGCAAGCTGTAAGAAAGTATTAGAATTATCCAACCGAAAGAAACGAAATGAAAAACTGCGGAGCCATTTATTATTTGGTGAATCATCTTAAATCATACGATCGTTCGCCTAACTTACACCGTTGAGAACAACTAACACCGACTAACATCAATAGTTTACCTTCGCGTCCTTCGCTGCAGATTGTTGTTTCATTTGAGTGAAAATTTTTAATCGAAACCGCTTATCTATAAAACAATTCAAATGGCTATATTCCGAAAATGAAATGAGTCCCTTGGCAATCAGATTTTCACCAAAACGTGTATTCGATCGCTTTGTTTATTGCGTAGTATTTCAGAATTTTTTCGTTGTTCATATCGTATATAAAAATTATCAGTTGCGTCTTTATTAATAAACGATTATCATTTTTTTTTCGTGAAAAGGAAACCGAGGAGGAGGAAGAAGAAGAAGAAGAAGACGATGAAGAAGAAGAAGAAGAAGAAGAAGAAGAGGAAGAAGAAGAAGAGGATAAGAATCACAAAACTACAGAAGCGATCGCAGCCGTTGTCGCATCATCTCAACACTCGACACCGGTTACGGATAATTCAACGGGAAAAAGTGTTTCCGCGAAGAGTGTCGAACACTCTGAAGAAGAATCTGAGAGTGAAGAAGTAGAAGAAGACGACGAGAACGAAGAGGAGGACGAAGAATCGGAAGAAGAAGAAGAAGAAGAGTCTGAAGAGATCGAAACGGATCTTAGCGAGGAAAGCGAAGAGGTGGAGAAAGTAAATATCCAAAAAAAACAAATTGCGGTCCAAGAGAGCGCGAAGAATGATAATAAGAATGTAACACAAGCAATAAATACGGGCGATACGGATGAGGATAGTGAAGAAGAAGACGAAGAAGAAGAAGAAGATGAGGAGGAGGTCGTCGTTGTCGACGAAAGCAACGATGATGAATCCGCCGAAGATTCGGACGATGAAGAGGTCAGTGAGAGTAACGCCAGCGAGGAAGAGGATCCAAAGCCGAAAAGTTAAATAGTCTAAAGCTCGAGTGTTCCGAAAAGGGCTAATTATTAAGTGACCACTATCACTATATAAAGCTTATCAACTTCATAGGGTTCTAAGAGAGTTCATAGCGTTATTTTTTACAACAGTAACTTGCATTAACCCGGTTGAAGCTTAAGCCAGAAAATACGCGAAAAAAAAAAAAATCTGATTATACGAAAAATCGTGAAAATCTGGTTATACGAAAAATCGTGTAAAAAAAAAAAAATCTGATCATACGAAAAATCGTGCAAAAAAAAATCTGGTTTTACGAAAAATCGTATAAAAAAAAAAAAGAAAATCTGGTTATACGAAAAATTGTGTAAAAAAAAAAAAAAAAAAATCTGGTTACACGAAAAATCGTGTAAAAAAAAAAAAGAAATCTGGTTATACGAAAAATCGTGTATAAAAAAACTTTTGATTCCTTTTAGCGATGTAATATTATCGAATCGCATAAATCCATTTGGATTCCACGTTGAAAAAAAATCGCTTCTATTGAACATTGTTATATGTACGTACGGAAAATTTATCATCGTGTAACAGCGAAACCAAAAAGCGTTTCTACATTGCGAAATAAAAAAAAAAAAAACATGTCGATAGATTTGCATTGAATTTTAATTGAAAATCTGCGATTTACCTTCCCACCAACAATATTTGTTTATTCTGATTTTCAGTATGTTATTTTCTCCGAGATTTGTTGTCTCGAGTAACGAGACGTTGAACGACAAAGCTTTGGACGTAATGCCGAAAGCGACTGGATAAGCAAATGTGCTTTACAATGTTTTGATGTCGAAATGGTAGTATATACACCTCTATATATATATATAGAGAGAGAGGAAGGGAGGAGAGAGAGAGAGAGAGAGAGAGAGACGAGAAGAGAGAGAGACGAGAAGAGAGGGAGGAGAGAGAGAGAGAGAGAGACGAGAGAGAGAGAGAGAGGGAGGAGAGAGAGAGAGAGAGAGATAGAGATTCCTCTCTATATATATATATAGGAGAGAGAGAGAGAGAGGAGAGAGAAAGAGATTCCTCTCTCTCTCTCTCTATATATATAGGAGAGAGAGAGAGAGGAGAGAGAAAGAGATTCTTCTCTCTCTCTCTCTATATATATATAGGAGAAAGAGAGAGGAGAGAGAAAGAGATTCTTCTCTCTCTCTCTCTCTCTATATATAGGAGAGAGAGAGAGACGAGAGAGAAAGAGATTCCTCTCTCTCTCTCTCTCTCCTATACATATATATAGGAGAATCTCAGTTCCTCGACATTCGAGAGATGCCACACAAAGCGTGTGAACAGACAGAAGCGGCGCATGTATGTTGGTGGAAAGCTGCTCTGTATCCTCGGAGAATGTACATCGAGTTTGAGTCGAGTGTTTGGACACCGTCACCCTGTTGGCGAATGTCCTCGAAGGAGAGCCGAAGAACAAAGCATCCCTCTCATCCTCTCTCTCCCTCTCTCTCTCTCTTTCTCTCACTTCCGTTTAAACCCCCCGCTGCTCTATCTCTCTTCCGAGAATCCTCCTTCACTCGGGATGAGAACGAGTGGAACTCTCGCTAAGCGACGAAGATGCAGAGAACGAGACAACGGTGTATACACGACGAACTGTAGTATAGCGGGGAAGTGAAAAGGAAAGATAAACGGTTGACCCTCGTTCCCCTAATGACCTGCATGATAGGCTCGCCGTCGAGTTTACTGACGTATCCTCTTCAGCGTACGACGTACAACCGTTTCTATATAGCAGTAGTACTCGTCCCGAACGGAATGCTCGACGAGCTGTAGTTCGCATATTAAAACAGTTCCGGCTTTTCTCTAAACTTCCTTTCCCGGTGGGCATTCGCGGCCCTACTTTTGCTTATTTCATCTCGTCTCCCCCTCGGGTACTTAGTGAAATGATATTAATTAAGTTATTTTTATTGTTCGCCTGTGGATTCGCGTATTGTAGATCCGATTCTCCGAACAACGACGGTAAGACTTTCAACTTTACGAATACTTAATTTTTTTTTTTTTTTTTTTTTTTTTTTTAATACGCAACATATTTTTTTTTGTAATTAATGAGAGGGAAATATAATCACTGCAATTCGTGCTGCAAGAGCATTTTTTTATTTTTTTTTTTTTATTACGATGTTTCATTGGGTTTTTCCGAGAAATCGGATTTTTTATAACGATCGCATCGTTATATCGACTGCTACGAGTCAAGAGGGCTTAACCCGTGTTGTTCTGTCTTCCGGTTACTCCCATTTGATTCTTCGTAGTCGATTTATGGAGTAATAGCATTATATCGGGAAAAAACGTGACGCGTATGGAGTTTTTTTTTTATTATTCTCGTAGATGCTGACGTCGAAGCGAAATTGGCACAGGGCGAGAAACGTCTCAGCGATCAGATACGATTGATCCTGAAGCACTATCAGCAACCGGATCCTTTGGGACTTCCGGGAGCTCCTATACCCGATCCCATGTCGGTTCCGGACATGAAACATTCCTTCTCTATGTATACGATGAATTTCAAGCAAATCAAAGTCTACGGACTCTCGAAGTTTCGTATCGAACACGTGAGATCGGAATTGGCGCTTATGCAGGTGCGAATTAATAACCCATCGCAATCGAACAAATTATTATTCATTTAATTTATTTTATTTATTAAAAAAAAAAATTATAATAATAATAATAATTATTTTTTAAAAATAAATAGTCCTATAAAATAATTACTATTACATTAATTATTTAATAGGATTATTAGGATTATTAAATAATAATAATAATTTTTTTTTTTCATTTATTATTCATTTCATTTATTTTATTTATAAAAAAAATATTATTATTATTATTATTATTTAATAATCCTAATAATCCTATTAAATAATTAATTTAATAGTAATTATTTTAATAATAATTAATAATAAATAAATAATCATTTATTTTTTTTAATAAATAATTTTTTTTTTTAATTAATAATAGCAATTTTTTAATTTTTTTATGGATTAAAAAAAAAATTATTAAAATGCATAATTAATGCATTTTTTTTAACGAATTCGCGACAGGTATCCGTAGCATTGAGTATCGAAACTCTCGACATTCGCGGATTGTATACATTGGCCTCCTGGTTATCGAAATCCGAAGGCGATTTCACGGTGAAGCTGAGCGGCGTTATTGTTCAGGGAGTAGCGAGATTGGAGGTCGGAGCCGACGGAAAGCTACACGCGCAGGATATCGACATGGATTTAACGTTCGAAAACATCGATATGGACTTTAAGAATCTCGGATTTCTCGGTTCAGTATTTCAAGGAGTGATCAATTCGGTCGGTACATTTATTTTCGACAGTATAAAGCCTTTCATACTTAAAGAAGTCAACACAAACGTTAGGTAAGCGCTGCAGACGTAATTATAGTTTAATTTGTATTAACGCCGATACGCGGGGCGCAGTGTCAGGATATTTCAAGGGCTATTCATTTACGGTGTAGCAATTTCAGTGAGTGCTGTGCCGTTGCATAGTTTCGGTTCTATTCAACTTCCGAGTGCAGTCTCTCTCTCTCTCTCTCTCTCGTCCATTAATCTATAGGATGTTTCTCTATGCTATTCGTTGCGGATACTCGTATCCGAGACACGAGAATTCAGCAGTTTCGCTATTTTACATTCGGACGAAATAGTAGTTACCGCGACTTTGATACAATAGAAACCGTCGGGGGCTAACGATATAGATTCTCATCGACTTTCCGTAATGTCCGATTGGATACCATTGCCGTACGATATACACGTCTGTAAATCTGCTCCGATACGTACGGATTGTGTCGCTCCTCGAGGGGAAACTCCGAAATCTGAGTTCTGCTCAATCTCGCAGCATTCGCTTCGCTTCGCGAAGTCACGGCGCGAAACGCGATAAACTCGAAATGTATCTTCTGTTTGCAGAGGGCAAGTTAACGAACAGATATCGCAGTTGCCTCAGTACTTCCCGAACTCGATTTCGCCCTTCGATATGGCAGTCGCCGAAGCGCGCAAACAAGTATCCGACATGGGATACGATCCTTACAGAGTCAAAGATTTCAGCCAAAGCGTTGGTATCTTCACTGTTACATCGTCGCACACTTGGCTTACGGGTCTCGCGAGCTTTTATCGTTATGGAAACATAACTCTGACGATGGAAAACGGCACGGTAAGTGAATGAACCGAAAATACAAATCGAACGAAATAAAGAAAAAATGCAAAAAATGTTATATCGATGTATTCGTAATAAAAAATTGGGAAATTGCTTTTCGATCGATTAAATCGATAATCGATAGGTTTACGCATCGTTAGACGTCGGTACCCAAGAGATCGAGGGACGTACGCATTGGGAAGTTAGCGTTGTCGGAGGCGTACTATCGCGCGCCGGAACGGTATCCTTTACCATTCAATATTTCAGAGTTCAGTTGAGACTCAGCCAGCCGCTGGACACGAGAAAACGCGCGCGTCTCGAAAATCTCGATCTTGAACTCGGAAACATCCAAACGAGATTTCACGGTGCCGGAACATTGGATTATATGCTCGAAGCGAGCGTCAATATAATGCCAAATTTGTTGAGGTAAATATGTTTTTTTGATGCGGTGGCCGATTTTTTAAATTTTATTCCTTGAGCTGCGGCTTCGGAACGATCTTAATGATTATCATTAAAGTCGTCCCGAAGCGGCAGCTCAAGGAATAAAAAATAAAAAAAAATTATTGAAGTAAATCCATAAATATGTCGCTTCATCGCCGCACGTTTATTATTTCGCAAGCATTTTTATTCGAATTTTTATATTTTTTTTTTCTCTTCCGACCTTAATGATTATCATTAAGGTCGTTCCGAAGCCGCAGCTCAAGGAATAAAAAAAAATTAAAAAAAAATTATTGACGTAAATCCATAAATATGTCGCTTCATCGTCGCGCGTTTATTATTTCGCACGCATTTTTATTCGAATTTTTTTTTTTTTTTTTCTCTTCCGACCTTAATGATTATCATTAATGATTATCATTAAGGTCGTTCCGAAACCGCAGCTTAAGGAATAAAAAATAAATAAAAAATAAAAGTTGACGTAAATCCATAAATATGTCGCCTCATCATCGCGCGTTTATTATTTCGCACGCATTTTTATTCGAATTTTCATTTTTTTTTTCTCTTCCGACCTTAATGATTATGATTAATGATTATCATTAAGGGCGTTCCGAAGCCGCAGCTCAAGGAATAAAAAAAAAAAAAATTATTGACGTAAATCCATAAATATGGCGCTTGATCGTCGCGCGTTTATTATTTCGCACGCATTTTTATTCGAATTTTTATTTATTTTTTTTCTTTTCCGACACTTTGGAGTCGACTTCGATTAAGTTATAAAAATATTCCGCTCACGCGTTTGGCAGGTATCAAATTATGGATGCCGTGGAAGGACCGATAAAGCGAAGACTTCAGGAAGAATTAGATAAAGTCGACGTTGAAAAGTTGATTCACGATAAAATTCCGGAGATCGCGGAACAAGCGAGACTACTGCAAGGTATAAAGCCGGCGGAGGACATTATCCTTGAAGAGCCTCCCGCAGCCCGGGGAATCGGTGATCACGAACCCTTTTCCGAAAGCGAAGAACGCGGAGAGTCTTAAAATTAGAAAAAAAAAAAAAAAATCTTCACTAATAGCTTAAGCGACGAGGGATCATCGTTCGTCTCATGCAATTATAGATAAAAATGTCCATTTATTACGGGTTTCGATAGCAACAATGAAATAAATTATTATTATTATCTACAATAAACGATATATTTTACAACGATTTTTTCCCCGAAATTGAATATTCGAATTATTGCCGATCGCCGATTGGATTCTACTGACTCTCTACGAATGATCATCGTCTTCGTCTCATGAAATTATAGGTAAAAATATCCATTTATTACGGGTTTCGATAGCAACAATGAAATAAATTATTATTATTATCTACAATAAACGATATATTTTACAACGATTTTTTTCGCCGAAATTGAATATTCGAATTATTGCCGATCGACTATTGAACTCTGCTGACTCTCGTTAACGAATCGCCTCGTAAAAAGATCGCGCTAAATGCGCCGTAAATATGTTTGAAAACGAATTGTTTGCGTAAACGAATCGGTTTCAAGCGATTTTTTGGTTTCGTAGAAATGCGAATAAAAATCGAATATCGGAGAAATATCTATCCGCGATAGTGAAAATACCAGTCGGTACATAAATGCGATGAAATTCCTGCAATTGAGTTCGAAAAATGTGTGATAGTGGTAAACAAATTTTCCATCGGTTTATTTGTTTATCACGAATCCGTGTGCGAAATCGTGTATCGCTCGTATATATCCGATGGTATATATGACGATTGAAAATAATGGAGCACCGGCGGGTTTTTCCGTCGACAGATTCGCTTGTGTATACGGAATTGGATATCGACAAATAGGGTACCGAAACGCATTGCAAGCATTGTTTCGTACGGCATAACGTGAATTGCTATCCGCCTGAAGCGCCCGTTTGGTAACCATCGGTAATATTCATTCGTAAAAAAAAAAACAACGATCGCATTTATGAGAAGGAAATTTCGTGATGTTGCATTTTCAATACTGATTTTCTGGTATACGTTTTCGAATTTTGATATGAATTTACGGGGGTCGAGTCTCATTGGCATTACGTTCTGTTTCGGAATTATGCAAATAGGGTTTTTTTTTTTTTTTTTTTTTTTTTTTTTTTTTTTTTTCAGGTCATTTCGTCAATATTTTGATTATTACCGACGAGTAGTCATTTCTGTCGCGAATTCATTTCGATATGAATTTACAGGAGTCGAGTCTCATTAGCATTACATTCTGTTTCGGAATGATGCATATCGGTTTTTTTTTTTTTTTTTTTTTTTTTTTTTTTTTTCAGGTCATTTCGTCAATATTTTGATTATTACGACATCGCGAAATCAGATGCGTTAAAATGATTTTCTATCGCGTAAAAAAAAAAAGAATTCGAAAAACGAATACGAAAAATCTAACGATTGTAAGTATTCTTTTCGACTGATTCGTCAACGTTTTCCCTCCACGAAAAAAAAAAAAATCGAAGACAAAAAATTTTTCCATCGGAAGTATTCGTATCGATTGATCCGCCAGCAATTTCCTTTCACGCAAAAAAATTCAAGAAAAATAATAAAACAATCGAAAGGATCGTTTTCGATTGATTCGTTCTCTGATTGACTGAGTCGCGCGATGCTCATGCTTCTGGAAACTATTCGCGAGAAACTTCAAACGCGTTGAAACCAAAAAAATCTTTTTGTCCGATTATGTAGGTCGCGCTTCAGCTCGGGACAAAAGACCCGAGAATCGTATTGTGAATGTGAAAAAAAAAAAAAAAGAAAAGCGTTTCGTCTCGCATTTCGTTCTATCCGATCCGGTAGAAAGTTTTTATAGGTCCTTAAATCCGAGGCGAGAAAAAATTGCAATACATTTCCGTCCGTTCGAAAATAACGTAAATGGATACTTTTCTCGAAATCGATTTCGAAATCAAATTTGTCGCTTGTCCCGTAACGAAAATACTCCGCTAATCACGAGACTATCAATAATTAACTTCTAACTCAATGTTTCACGTGAAAATGCGCAAAAAAGAAATGTAAAAGCGAAATTATTACGTGTAATTGCTATTTAAAAAAATCGTTTAAAGATCGCGAAACGCGCCGATTTTCTTCTCTAATCAATCGAAATCAAATTCGTCGCTTCTCCCGCAACGAAAATACTCCACTAATCACGAGACTATCAATAAATAACTTTTAACTCAATGTTTCGCGTGAAAATGCGCAAAAAAGAAACGTAAAAGCGAAATTATTACGTGTAAATGCTATTTAAAAAAACCGTTTAAAGATCGCGAAACGCGCCGATTTTCTTCTCTAATCAATCGAAATCAAATTCGTCGCTTCTCCCGCAACGAAAATACTCCGCTAATCACGAGACTACCAATAATTAACTTCTAACTCACTGTTTCGCGTGAAAATACGCAAAAAGGAAACGTAATAGCGAAATTATTACGTCTAATTACTATTAAAAAAAAAATGTCAAAGGTCGCGAAACGCGCCGATTCTCTTCGTAAGATTAAGAAAAACGAATTATCGATGTCTCTCGTCTCGAAAGCAATCTCTTCAAAGTCGCGTTGTTCGGGGCTCGTAAAAAAAACTCGTTTGCCACAGGATCGCACCTTTTAAAAGTTATTGACGGCGCGGAGGGTAGTGTGCGAAATCCACCCACGTGCGGACTTCGAGTGCGAGAGTTGCGTGAGCCGCCGCCGTGTGTTTTTTTTTCTCTTCCATTCTCGTTCGCGTTTTTTCTTTCTCTCTTCCCTTCTATTTTATTTTTACGATGTGACACCGGATCAATTCCAGACGCGCGACTCCTCTCGGGGTTCTTCGTCCTTTACGCAAAGCCGTACCGATATTTTATTCAAATTAATGGAAACGCGTTGGTATCGACCCGTCGCGCGTGTTCTATGTATATCCATCTGTGCATATAGGTGCGGGAGACGTGGATGCCGCGTCATGCCTCCACGGTATACGCCGTCCGAAGGATTCCGAAAAGCTAGCGAGCAAAATCCGAGAGATAAAACTGAAGAGATTTAAGCGACGAGCGCGTAGCGCGTTTAGTTGCGCGCGCATCCTGAATCCTTTTTTTCCCGAATCTTCTAATACCACCGACTATACGCAGATTCAGAATGCTACGGGTATTAAATTCAGAGTCTGCAACCCTTGGAATTGTATGGTAATTCTCAACGTTAATTATATACGTTGCGCAGCGGAGAAATAAATTAAAAAGCAGAAGAGACCGCGAGAGAGGAATGAATGAATAGCGCATTGTTCCCCGTGTAACGGAGTCGCGTCGTTGATCCGCGGACAATAATCATGACGCTGCGATTGCGGAATATTCTTGAAAAATGGATTTTCGATTGAAACGTTATAAAAGTTTCAAACTGCAGAAAGATCTCTCGTGCGTCACAGTCGAAAGAAGTTA
This sequence comes from Buathra laborator, assembly GCA_934046635.1. Classification (NCBI taxonomy): domain Eukaryota; kingdom Metazoa; phylum Arthropoda; class Insecta; order Hymenoptera; family Ichneumonidae; genus Buathra; species Buathra laborator. Next base: position 9,125,962 of record OW203902.1, read on the forward strand.
AACTTTGGATGGATGCAGGTGTCGCGATCGCGCGAAGATAGAGCGATAAAATGCTGAAGAATGAGATGGAAGCCGCCATCGCGCTTCGAAAAGTGTAAATTACCTGTGACCTACAAATTTATTCGCGTAGAATGCAATGAACTCCGAAAGACGCTTATAACATCGCTAACAGATATTCGATGAAATTGATCGTTACTTCGCGTCACATGTAAAATGCATATTTCTGTCGTAACGAAAATATTACATCGATTCCAGTTATTACGGTAAATCGTCAAAATATCGCTGATTATCGACATAACAAGAGACATTAATAGCTTCGTCAGTGTTTTACAAGTAAAATTGATGAAAAAATAGATGGCGCTTCGGAGAGTTCGATAAAACTATTAGCCGATAAGGCATTCGGAGCATAAATTCCCCTCAAAAAGTTAATTATTCCTTCGCTAACAGATATTCAATGAAATTTATCTTTACTTCGCGTCACATGTAAAATGCATATTTCTGTCGGAACGAAAATATTAATCGTAAATATTAAAAATATAAAAATATTACATCGATTCCAGTTATTACGGTAAATCGTCAAAAGATCGCTAATTATCGACATAACAAGAGACATTGATAGCTCCGTCAGTGTTTTACAAGTAAAATTGATGAAAAAATAGATGGCGCTTCGGAGAGTTCGATAAAACTATTAGCCGATAAGGCATTCGGTGCATAAATTCCCCTCAAAAAGTTGATTATTCCTTCGCTAACAGATATTCAATGAAATTTATTTTTACTTCGCGTCACATGTAAAATGCATATTTCTGTCGGAACGAAAATATTACATCGATTCCAGTTATTACGGTAAATCGTCAAAAGATCGCTGATTATCGACATAACAAGAGACATTAATAGCTTCGTCAGTGTTTTACAAGTAAAATTGATGAAAAAATAGATGGCGCTTCGGAGAGTTCGATAAAACTATTAGCCGATAAGGCATTCGGAGCATAAATTCCCCTCAAAAAGTTGATTATTCCTTCGCATTCAAAAGCGGCGACTAACTCGATCGAGAATTTCGTAACTATTTTCGAAGAAAATTGCTTATCTCACGCTTTTCTCGGCTATAATTAAATTGATATGAAACGACGGGGAATGTGTTCCGGAGCGTTGAGAAACCGTCGGGTATACGTGATTGGTGAATCTTGAAGGATAATAGCAAAGCTCTCGGATTGCCTGAAAGTGGAAAGGGATGAGGAGGGGTACCGTTATAGCAGAGTATCCTATATACCCGTTTGGAGGATCTCCCAGGAGGCTCGCCGCCTTCGCCCGTAGAATCTTTAGGGTGCGAGAGAACGAGAGACGGCAACGAAAGAGTAGCGGAGAAGCGGAGAGATAGAAATTGCGGAAAGGTACGTCCGATAGGGTATATAAGGGCGTAAAGCGCGGGCGTTCGTCCCATTCTCGTTTCTCTCGAATCCCTATGCCCTGCGGAAGCTTCGGACTGCCGAAGAGGGCGCGGGACACGCAAGTAGTTCGCTTTACTACCCATTTCTCAGGAGTTCTCCTTTCTCAGGCGGGCGCCCGGCCCCCCGAAGCCCTCCCGTTTCTCCGCCTATTCACCTTGTCGCATATTATTGTGTCTATTTTCCCGAGAAACAACGAAAGTACCATTTGCTCTGTAGTCCCCTCCGTACTCCTCAGATCCGGCGCAAGAGAATAATTGAGTTTAGTCAGACGATACGGATGCTTTTCTTCGTCTCTTCTCCCCGTTTATACTTCGGTTTCGGCCTCTTTGCCTCGCGCTTTCGCTCCGTATTCTCGCTTTCCTTGTTTTCCTCTTTGCTACAGACTCAACCCACTTACGCCACCCCCGCGCGCACCCTGCGGACCCGCGTTGTGTTACCTAAACGCGGTCAACCCACCGTTACGAGCAGAAAGCAACTCGTCTCCTTTACGTAAATGTAAACGTACGGTTACGTATATAGTATATAGTTTACGTTGACTATAGGAATCCCGGCAATACGCTAAAACGCGGACACTGCTTCTACTCGGGTTCGTTGTTCTGTATCTCGAACATAATCCTCGTGTCCTGCTATGCGTATTTCCGGAGAATTCTCGAAACGTCCCGAACGACACATGAAAATACCCCGTCGGAAAATGAAATTGTTACCTGTGGCTATCGTTTACTACACGAAGGGGAAAGATCCTCCCGGCGCAGAGGGAGAAAATGTTGGGTCGTTGAAAAAAAAAAAAAAAAAAAAAAAAAAAAAAAATTGGAGCGACCCGATAAAGACGTGGGTGAAAGATATATGGGGAAAAATGGAAGGAAAAATAAAGAAATAAAGGGGAAGATAGGAAAGACGCAAAACGAAAATACACGGGATTTTTACAAAAAATAGAAAAACGTTTTTTTTTTTTTTTTTTTTTTTTTTGCAATCGGAGAATTGGTGGAGAAATCGATTGGGTCGTTCTATTTTCCGAATCTGATGAACTTATACCTTTTTTTTTTTTCTTTTTTTTCATTATCGGTTACTTCTATCCATCAATCTGTTACCTTCGCTCCCGATTTTGCTGCAACTACGCATCGGTGTGTTAAGAAAACTCGAGGTAACGTCGATTTACGTGGGAGCAATCGGGTCGTCATTTCGGTTGATCGATTTTTTTTTTTTTTTTTTTTTTTTTTTTTTTTAACGCGAGTAAATGGAAATACACGTACGAAGAATGATGAAACTATTAGGTTTCTAAAGTAAAGTTAATTGCAATTGGTAAATATCTCACGTCTCGCGGTACATCAAGAAGCGGTAGATGGCGTACCAGAGAGTGAAATACGCTTCGAACTTGACGCGCAAAGAATCTCTTTCGATATACTGGTATTACGTGCATCGAGGTACGTCTGCGAGATTAGCGAAGGTAATGCATTACCTGAGCCAATCTCGTCGGTACACAATGCGTCGATACCGTTTTGTTACCGAACCTCGCGATACCCAGTGACCTTTTCTTGTCATCTAGTATTGCGCGATCTATCATCCTTTCGTTCTCTCATGGCGCCGATGTTACGCTACCGTAATTTATTTTACGCTTCATCGCGATACCGCAATCTCCGCTACTCCGGGGAGAATTAAAAAAAAAAAAAAAAAAAAAAAAAAAATCACGAAAAAAAAAAAAGACGAGAGTGTAAAACGGCACCGTGAGGATGGAGACGAAAAAGAGTAGTTGAACGAAGTAGAAGTGAGGATTTATCGCGAAATTAGGATAGCGCTACGTACCATTCATAGTGTGTGATATACTCGAGGATGAAATGGGAAGGGAAGATGAGAAGCTCCGCTACTGTGGTTTTAGCTCGATTGCATTTACAAGTGAAATCTTAACGACCCGCCGCCGAGGTCGGGTCGGGTCCTCTGCGGCCAGTACGCCACAAGTGCAATACAGTTACCGGACGGAAATCGGGCCGAATAGAGTAAAAAATATTTTCTCCGTACGAGAAAACGTACATTATGGGAGAGTGGAGAAAAAGAAATGTAATCAGTGCTCATTCCGTATTATACTGCGTCGCGCATGCGCGTTTTTTCATCTACGTATCTACGCGATGTTATTTTAATGAATCGACACTCCGCGAGGGGTAATAAGCGAATGGGGACAAGAAATTCTTGGGAGCTGTATACCGCTTTATCGTATTTATTTTTTCGTTCGTAGAAAACACGCGAATAAAACTTTCACGAAGTACATGAGAAGTAACGAAAAGTAGCAACAAGGGACCGTGTTTATCAGCTCGTTAACGACGCTATTTGAGTCCTCGTATCGTCGTCGTTGTTTTACGTGACTTTTATATGCTTTACATTTTAATACGCGCATAACCTCACTTTACGGCACATATGGTTAAAATAAATGTTGGAAACTGTTTTACCGACATTTTTTTTATATTATCTTCGCGTAGTATATATTTGCGTATGTTTTTATATCCTCCGGGAGTATTCTGAGAGTCGTTCGTGTATATATATAGTTCGCGTACTCATCTTCGTATACTTCATATCCTACACCTCTATTTCCTTTTTGTATAGCTACCTCCGCTCTCGTTCTTTGCTATTGCGGTAGAATATCGGCATCTTTTGCACAGAGTCTCTCGAAACTCGCCGGAAGCAGCCTCGTTCTCGTATAGAGAGGAAGTCGGCGAAGCAACGGAGTGCCGGTGGCGTGTGACCTCCGTGTTCACTCCTCGCCTCATCCTCGTCTTTACTTCTATTTTTCCGCGATGCTCTTTTTTTTATAACGAACGCGGACCGACCAGTGTGAAAACGATACGCTCTCAGAACCCTCGAATTACCGGCCGTACGGCCTTCGACTTCACTTTACCGAACTACTTCCTTTTCGTTCGTTCTTCACTCGCGTATTTACCCGTTCACGCTACGTTAACCTCACACTCTCTCGCGGCTTTGGAAACTTTTTCTCGAAACTCGTCGACTGGCAGTTCGCGAACGATATACATATATAACTATTATCGAGCCTCGATTACCTGGTCGCATGACGTAACAAAGCCCTTCGAAATGTTTTTTTAACACGTCATTATACAACACGAGAAAATAAGACGAAAAAAATGCTTCGTCAATTAAGTGAATTATATATATTGGATGGAGAAAGGATTCGTAATTTAATTCAGATACTACGAGTTATGCGTATCAACGATGCGATGCCGAAACCATTGTGGTTTAGACTATGGTGGCGCGGAGTAATAAAGAACGCCGTGGTGCGTCGCACTTGAGCCTTTTAGTAGGCCGCGGGGCACTCGCGAAACAGCGTGCGAAGGGGGACCTCGCAACCGTTGTGGGTTTTATTGCCGCGGACGCCGTGTCGGATACCTAACGATTTGCTATGTTTCGGACAGCTCGGTTATTAATCATGCCGGTGGCATTAACCTTTGTTTATTTCCGAATTCTATCTGAACGAAATCGCGTTTCGAACAAAATCTATTGTCGCGATCTATCGTCGTTACATCGGATTTAAGAATATCGCGTTTGTTTACTCGGAGCTTTATCGGTGACACAAATTGATATAATAATTAATGCCATTCGAGATAGTATTGTTTTTTAAAGGGCCCGCGCCACGCAAACTATCAGTAAAATATTTTTTCTAATCGTCTAAGTACTTACGTGTTTACTGTCCCCGCGAACCCCTTGACGATACATTGGCCGCCATTTTCTTTGCTCAGACAGGACGCGACACGCGCGCACATACGAAGCAGACAAAGCACGCGGCGGTTAAGTTTTTTTATCTGTATTCAATCGTGAATTGTTTTCCGTGGTATTCTCTGTCACGTCAGAAACGAGTAGCAATATTTATCGAAACAATATTGATGTAAATATCAACGAGCCGTCCGGGCACGTCACGGCGCTACTGTAGCGCGAGATAGAAATCAATCAACTGTCGTTTTTTCGTTCGGAGTTTTGCGTCTGACATGCTATGTCGACCATTTTTTTTTTCTCTACAATCACGGTCAGCGATCACAAGGTCTCACGCGAGTTTTAAACATACATATCGAATACTGTTATTGGTATCGATTAGTCATACGCAAACGCGAGTGTCGAAGTCCGAGTAGTTTACGAGTGTCTTTCAAACTTCTGAACTACGCGTTTATCAAACATTTATCGGAAGTCGTGCCGAATGATTACGGGGAGTGCGTACCGAGCAATTATCGCGAAGTTTCGAGTGATTAATAATAGATTGTCTAGATAACGCGCATATTAAAACTTTATTTTAATATATCGCGAGTGCCGTCCATAGTTTTCGAAATTCCGGGTTATCGTTTATTTCATCCTAAACATCGCGAGTGTCGTGAATTTATCTAGATAATACGAGTGTTAAAAAAATTATTATTTCGGGGTTTGCCACGCACACCACGCAGCTGTCAATCTTTCAAATGCATGAAAAAAAATGTATGAAAATCGTGAGTGAGTACATTTTTTCGACAATATATATCATTATATGCATAACCTATACATTATTTGCCCATATGCGTGTGTATCTTTGCGTTAGTTAATGCAACCACTGTCCGTTTATCGTCAAACACAATCTCGAAGCTTTCAGCCATATTGAAGTAATTTCTGGAAATTTACGTGTTTGCAATCGACAGGGAAATCGAAAGCCAGATATTAATATACGTATAGATAAATCGAGTCGAAATAGAGAGTACGATCGGAAATGTCGATCGGACGTTGCACGACCGCGATCCAATCGCTTGTTCGTATCGAAACTGCGGTTGATAGATTTTCGACATACTACCCGTATAAAATTTGACGAGAGAAACATCAGCCGCGCCGACAGCCGCGAGCCCCGTCCGCCATTTTCTTTTTTTTAACTTTTTCCCGTGCCAAGCTTTTTCGGGATCAGAGTATTGCGGTCTGTTCGACCACCGGCTGCAATTTGTTATTTCATTATTTTTCGAGGCTCTCGCGAGTTTATATTCGTTTTTTTTTCCCATCCGTACACAACGGAAAAACAACGTATCGGTAATGTCGGGGTTTCGAGGCGCGGAGGATCCGTCCGCCTGTACTCGACATTATCTACCGGTTGCTCGAGTCGCCACGGCTGGCCGATGTTTAGCTCGACTACTTCGTACTCCGCGCGTCTTTTTCCTCCGCTATTGTTTTTTTTATCCATTTATTGAATTCAATCGCAAAACATAACCGTGCCGCATCTGTTTTCCCTCTCTCACTTTTTTTCCCCCGCGTAAGTAATGCGCTTCAGTTACGAAATACCTATTTCGGGATATTCTCTATCAGTCTCGTCGTTCCTGCATCGTTATTTCGGGTTTTCGGGTCAACCAATTCGATGTTTTCCATCGGGGCACAGAGAATGCCGCGCGTTCCCAATATCTAATATGTAATATTCATCGAAGTTTAACGAGGCCTATTCCGCCAAGCGGTACAGCGTGGCGGTACACAGGCGGGTCTCGCACTCGCCTCGGGGTTTTCGTTCGCGCGGGGAAATCGCTTTAACGCACGAGACGCTATCGAAATTGAGGTTATGTACACGAGATGAGCTCTACTAGCAATACACCCGGTGTACCCGCATCGGCTAATACCGGAAGTACGATCGTCGGGAACAACAACGTTCAAGGCAACGAGAGAGTACGCGAACGTTCGGCTCGGCGGCCACGTCGCGTGCATTGCACGCACATACAAAGATCGATCTTTACGGTGTTTGTTATATATACGTAAACGCCGAGATCGCTTCCCCCGATATCGTCCGAGAGTGCTGATCCGATCCACCGTTGGATCGTAACCGGCTATTCGGGTTAATACGCGTGCAAGCAGCAGCAACACCAGCTTCCCGCGTTCCCCACCCCCCACCCCCCACCCCTAACCTCCCTTCGCCGCGATCGAGTTCTCTATACAGAGTTGCTATAGCGGTACACCTGATACACACTACGAGCTCTGTACTGGTCGGGCAGCCACCCTCGTGCTCCTCCGAGTTACGCGCAAGCACGGTCCCCGCGTATAGATAAAGACTTTTACGATCTACTCGCCTCGACGATCCTATATCCCACGGACAACCTCCGCAGTTTCACGATTATTATTATTATTATTATTATTATTTATTTTTTTTATTTTTTTTTTATTTTATTTTTTTAATAAACGCTCGCGATAATGTTCCGCTCGCAGTGACGAGGAAAATATCATTTTAATTCGCTTCATTGCCGAGACTTCCGGCGTTTCGTTGGCCTATTTTACGGCACGATTCGCGTCGGTTGAATGGAGAGAAGATTTTATTGTTTTTATGTTTTTCAACGGTGATAATTACGAAATGAAATTTATGCAATTTACGTTTTGGCTGTTTACGAAAATGCGATGAAATGATAGATTTTTTTTTTTCTTTTTTTTTGCGTCGCGATGTTTTTTTTTTTTTTTTCTTTCTTTTTTTTTTTTTTGCGAGAGGAATAATAGAACGCGAAATTCTGACGAAAACTTTTGAACCGCCGGTGGATCGTACGGACGATCGGATTTCGAATTTTTCCGACTCGCAGAGAGCTATTGTTACGCGGAGTTTAGACAACTTAACGAGATTAGTCGGTTTTCCTTTGCGAAATAGAGTTCCCGATTGTGCCTCGAGTCGGAAATACATTTTGCTTTATTTTCATAGAGACAACGAGAGTTTTGCGAGAGAAAACTACAGAGGAACGGAATTTCTTCGCGTTATTGCGTCGCTGTAATATTCTCTTCCGGAACATCGACTGCATTCGTATAGCGGGAATCGCACACGAGAAACTCGAGAAGGTTGTCAGCTGCAAAATCAATTAAAAGGTAAAGAAGAGCAACGACTCCAACTTCTCTATGTATTTTGTACCGTCGAACAAACGTAAATTATTTTTAAATCGCACTGAGAAAACAATTTATTTCTATTATTATATTATTACTATATAATAATAAAAATAATATATAAAAAAAAACAAATTGAAAAAATGTCTGAAAAAATTCATTACGTAATCAGAAAAATAAACGAATCATTTTCATTTAAAAAAAATTGGATTCCCGGAAAATTTGTTGACCAATTAATTTTTTCATCAATTTGTTAATTAAATTTTGAAATTATTTTTTTCAGTATCTGTAAAATACACGAATTTTTTCAAATTTTTATAACATCGCGAAGTATTTGCAATTTTCCATTATTTTTCTCGAATTTTTGCGAAACGAACGCGAAACGACATAACTACCCTATCGCATACGTATTCAGAAAAATGAACGAATCATTTTCATTAAAAAAAAAAAAAAGTTGACTTCCGGAAACTTTGTCGACCAATAAATTTTTTCATCAATTTATTAATATAATTTCGGAATTATTATTATGCAAAATTAATTTTTTCAGTATCTTTAAAATACACGAATTTTTTCAAATGTTTATAACATCGCGAAGTATTTGCCATTTTCCATAATTTTTCTCGAAATTTTGCGAAACGAACGCGAAACGACATAACTACCCTATCGCATACGTATTCAGAAAAATGAACGAATCATTTTCATTAAAAAAAAAAAAAAAAGTTGGTTTCCGGTAAAATTTGTTGACCAATAAATTTTTTCATCAATTTATTAATATAATTTCGGAATTATTATTATGCAAACTAAATTTTTTCAGTATCTTTAAAATACACGAATTTTTTTCAAATTTTTATAACATCGCGAAGTATTTGCAATTTTCCATAATTTTTCTCGAAATTTTGCGAAAAACGAACGCGAAGCGGCATAACTACCCTAAGTATACGCGCGCATCTGTATGTACCATCGACTATTAGTCGCTAGTGGCGAAAAGGGTCCGCGTGATCCGTTATGCGGGATGGTTATCCGCGAGCGCATCACGTAAAGCCGCAAATGACGAGTGGATCGATTTATCGACATTTTCCGCGGGGGGCGAAGGGAGCGTCAAGGCTGCAGCAGCGTCTCCTGGCAAACCGATCGTTAAAATTCTATAGGCGCGTTATCCGTTCGCCAATACGCCAAAAGTTATCGGCAAACAATTTTTTTTATTGCCAATAACAATAGAAAAACATCGTATGAATCGAAGAGATCAATCGATTCAAAGTTAACGTAAAGTTGCGACGGTTTACGTGGGATGATATCGCGTCATCCAATACTCGCGTACGACTCGGCGCCGCGTAACACGGGGTGATTTTCTGGATCATTGGCAATCGGGGAAAGTGTACAGAAGATCGGCGCTGTCGAGAAACAGCGAACGAGTTAATAATTAATCGTTCGCGAGCAACGAGACGGAGTTATGCGAGGGACGGGGGGAGGAGGAGGGGGTGGGAGGGTGTAGAGCCACGAAGACACGAAGGGATGAAGATTCTCCGTGAAACGCGAAGACCGCAGTGAGCAACGCGGCGCCGACGCGGACCGCTGGGGCAACCCGTACCGCGTCGTCAACTTTAGCATCAGTTCACGTTCACCCCCGTTGGTGTGCAGCTCGCGCGCTCGAGCATCGTTCACTCTCGTTTCGATAGATTCGTCTCGCAAACCGTGCGAAATGCGCGAATAATCGTACCGCATGATAAAAAAAAAAAATAAAAAAAAATAAATCGATATCAACAATACTAACGAAATTACTAATATAAAAAAAAAAAAAAAAAAATAAAAAAAATGCGAGAATATAAAATTATTTATCGCGAGTAGAACGATGACGAAGAACGATGATAAGAAAATCTCAAGTTCACATCTAATTTATATTTCGCGTTAAAAAAAAAAAAAAAAAAAAAAAAAAAAAAAAAAAAAAATATGTTTCGATTTGCCATTATCGATGTTTCTGTGATCCGAGATCATTGCGCGAAGTAATCGATGAAAATTTCTCGAAATGACGAACGTACTTTAGGAAACGTACTTTCGTGTGGATTCGCGACATTGTCGTTTCGAGTCTCGAAGTTCGATTTCGATTTGGTATCGTTGCGTCGCGAGGCAAAAGGGGTGCAGAAGGATAGGGAGATAAACGCGGGTGGAAGAAAAGCACACGTGTGCAGCAACTCCGTGCACTCGTGCCTTCCTTTAGTCGAGCGTTGCTCAGGCGCCGGAATAACCGCGAACGAACCCTCCACCGCCGCCGACGTCGTGCGTCCAATCGAATCTGCATATCGCGGGCTTCGTGTGGCTTATCGAACGAGGCACTGCGGATACCGAGGAGGTACGATGATCGTGCCGTGCACTCGTAACTCTACTACTACCCCACACGCCGCGGACGAAACTGCTCTCTATTAGTCCTCCGAACGTCGAACTTTCCGCATAGAAACCGGCATCGCAAGCATACCATCCGCCACCACCCCCTCGCGGGGTATCAGCGCGAAGTCTCGGGGAAGTAAAGTTTGACCGCACCGGCGGTCGGATAAATTCACCTATACATCTGTAACTTTCCTCCTGTTCTCCGGAGAGAATTTAAACGGCTCGAGCAAATTACTTATCACTTTTCGGCGTTCGTAATCACTTTACATTGCAAGAAGAGGTATTAAAAAAAAAAAAAAAAAAAAAAAAGGAAAAAAAAAAAAAATCGATAATAGATCGATACGAATTTTATTAGATCGCTGGATAACATCGCTCGATGTTTATAGACGATGCGATAACATCGAGAATTCCTGAAATAATGAAAATACCGATAATATGCGAAATCAGTGAATAATAAATAAAAAAAAATTAAAAAAAAAAAAAAGGAAAGGAGAAGAAAAACAGAGTTTCGTCTGTTATCTCAGTGGATATTGGTTCGGTTGATGTTATTTGTGATTGTTGATCCTTTCGATAGTGCGATTGTAAACATCGATCTTTTTTTTTTTTTTTCCTATCGATTCCTTCGACTTAAGGAATTTCAAGGCTTTGGGAATTTTTTTCACGTGCGCCGAATTAACTTGTGTTAAGTGCGCGCCTCGTGTTTATCGATAAAGACGATTGAGTTTACCGTTCGCAACGGTGAATCGGGACTCACGCGGTTATCTCAGATGCTTCACGAAAATCGAGAACACAGTAGAGACGGATTATTCGTTAATCGCGGAAGAAATTCGTCGACGAATCTCGAGTTCATCGTCGCTGATAAGGGGTGAAAATAAATAACGAAAAAAAAAAAAAAAAAAAAAAAAAAAAAAAAAAAAAAAAGTTAACAGAAGGAAAGAGAATCGAAACAGAATGAGAGTCCCGCTTGTCCTACTTGGCGGTATCGTCGTCCTCTCGGTTGCGGTCGCGAGAGCACTTTCCTGCGTTTGTTCGCCCCTCGAGTGCGACGTTCTCACCGATGACGACTGTCCCGGAGGACTAACTTGGGATCCTTGCAGGTGACTTTGTGACGAATTTTCCCTCATTAATCAGCGTATATCACCTTAATATCGCGAAGTTACCGAATTATTACGTTTCTCCGAAACCTTGAAATTTTTTTTTTTTTTTTTTTTACGACACGCACCCCTATCGCGATGACCTTTGCTATTATTACGTAGTCACGAAAGATTGATCGCTCTCTCTCGGCATAGCGATCGCACACGCAACATTGCGTGATAGTTGTTAGTTGTGAGTCATCAGTGACAAAATGGAAAATACTTCTATTTAGGGAAACTTTGCATGTAGCATCGGGCGACCTAAATAAAAATAATGAATTAGTATTTCATACTTTCCGTCGTATTCTCCGAAAGGGACGACAAGTATTTATCGACGTCACGAGATCGATGCGATGCCGCATTGTTAAAGAAAAATGGATGTTACGCATTTTTGCACAACTTTTATCCTTTTATAGACTCGCGAATCCCTCTTTACGATTTTTCTATTGGCGTCCAACGATTTTGAAATACTTGGAAACATACGGATAGCGTTGGTGGCTTTGCGCGTTCGAATGCCTCCGCACATCGCGGCGCGTGAGAGCGAAAAGTTGTTTCGTTCGCAATGCTGTAGCGGAGATTTTTCGCGATATATATAGAGGAGAAGTAATACTTCTGGCGTAAGCAGAAGAAGCAACTGAAAGGGATGAAGAGGGATTCGATAAATTTCAATACTCTCGACGAACGCGCATACAAATCGTTTCTACGTATCCAAGAAAAATTGAATAACAACACCGCGTATTGCCGACTATACTTCGAATTTTCTTCACACGCGAGTTACTGAAAGGCGCGCAAAGCTCGTATTCGGCATTCGGATTCGATTTATAATGCAATTTTTGCGAAAAAAAAAACAAAAAAAAAAAATATCGAATGTCTTTGAGAATATATCGCGGCGGTTGTTAAAAAGGAATAAAATGAAAGACGGAAACAAAAGGCACACGTGAGCTTTTGGAGTTTTATTGACGCAATTTTTTCGTATTTTCGTAGTCGATATGCGTGTTTCGCGACTCTTGTAGCCGACGAGAATTTACAGAGGATCCATAGATCGATAGATCGTACAATAGGTGTATTCGTTTAGATCAAAGCGTATCTGCGTTTGACGTCGGATACCCGGAGGTACGAAGGCACATTCAATTCACTCGCGTTATCGACGAGTTCACGTCGCGTTTGACAACGAATATCAACCCCTTAAACCCTCCCTGAGGGCCAAAGCTTTTGCCCATTGTGCACAATACTCTTCGGCAATAAACGGAATTTTCTAACTGCGATATTTCATTCGTATTTATCGTCAAATGTTCTCTAGCGGAGCCGACAGCGACTCCAATGCTCATGAATTGCATTCTTTATTCTTCTTTATATTTTTACCCTTTTATTATATATTTTTATTATATATAAAAAAAAAATAAAATGAATAATAATATTATATATTTAATATTATTATTAATTTTATTATTTAATTTAAAATTTTTTTTTTTAACTTCAGTGCGCGAGAAGAGCCCTTCATTTCTAAAAATGCTGTTAAATTCTATAAAAAAAAATATAATATAATAAAATTAATAATAATATTAAATATTTAATATTATTATTAATTTTATTGTACCCTTTTATTATTTTTTTGTTTTATTTTATTTTTATACAATTTAACGGCATTTTTAGAAATTAAGGGCTCTTCTCGCGTACTGTAGTTGAGGCTTTTTGTATTTTCGTTTTTTTTTTTTTTTTTTTTTTTTTTTTTTTTTTTTTTTTTTTTTTTTTTTTTCGGAAATTTGAAAAATGAAATATAGGTCTCGTTTTCACGAAACGCTACCGTACAGCCATAGGGCGTACGAATGTTTTATTTATTTTTATTTTCTTTTACAAAAAATAAAATGAAATTGTGCTGTGAGCCTTTTTTCTCGAATTAACGAACGCTTTGAACTTTTTCAAAGGTGCGTTCAACGCATGAGAGCATTTTTTTTTTTTTTTTTTGTTTCGCTCACTCTCTGCAGCCATAAACCGTGACTCTCTGATTGCTTGAGTAATAAACGCGGCCCTCTTTCAGTCAAGAGAATTCGCGTTGTGTAAAATTCTTTGGTGTTTATATTACGCGGTGTACAGTGTTTATGATTAATTATCCGTCGTAGTCGTTATTGCAAAGTTGTTCTCTCGCTTACTCTCATTTTTTTACACTTGAAGCGCATTTACAAAAACTCCGAAAGGTGGTGAGTTGTAAACATCTGTAATGCGCGTCTAATAATCCGCGAGATATTTTTATTACATCGTTTTCCTGTTTTTTTTTTTTTTTTTTTTTTTTTTTTTTTTTTTTTTTTTTTTAATATCGTATATAGTATCTTCGAAACAAATTTATTTATCTTTTATTTATTTTCTACTTTTCAAAATTTCCTTTTCCCGTATTTCTCATTCACGAATGTTGCGAAAAATTAAAAAAAAATTTCGTATCTCGATAGACACTTTCCGCGGAATTTGGTATATATATTTGGTAATGAAAGGACGAGGAATAGATAAATGGGATAAAAATGGACGGCGTTATATTTAGTAATTATACGCGAAGGTCCGACTAAATTTGTCGGATTTAACTCCATCGTGTCGTATATAAGACTTCAGTGACGCGCCGCCGAAGGCCTCACTATTTCTACTGCAGAAATAATCTCGACGACGTTCTACGAGCCTTTGACGGTGTTATATCGCGATTTTATCAATGCTTCTTCCAATATTACCGTCCTTTCGACTCATCGCCGACGATTCGGAATATCAAGAATTCGCGTGTATAGAAATACACGATGTCAGCGTTGTACCTACAGGTTTCGCGGATCAAATGTGGAGCTCTTCATACATATTGTATATCGCTGCAGCGCAGTATATACTGCAAGCTGTTACCGGTAGCGTATCTATGTACGCTGCAGGAAACTCCGAGTAAAATCGTGCAACGTTTGGTCCTTCAGAGTGGCGGTCTCTCGCGTAGCATTTATATTGAATACGACCGACGGTCATGCGCGCGATATACACACACGTGGATCAAACGTTCTCTCATCCCTCGCAGACGGGACGCGGTCCTCTCGTTTCGTACTGATAAAATCATTTCATTTTGCAAATTCATAAAGACGAAAAGCCCCGTCAATCGCGCGGGGCACTCGACGTTCGATCGTTTATAATTCCGATGGGGAAACGTATTGCACATCTTTCGAAGCAATAAACTGATCGCTTCGACTTTTTCAGATCTATGAAATTTTTTTTTTTTTTTTTTTTTTCATCAATCCGTTTTTTTTTATTCGTTTGTCGCGACGCTCATCGAACGAATCGTAAGATTGCGGTTTTTTCGCGATTCAATTTCTTTTTTTTTTTTTTTTTTTTTTTTTAAGGCGTATGTCGCGATGTAACTGAAATGTGGGTAAATTTTAACGTTCTTATATAATAATTTTGTATGTACGAAATATACTCTCGTATTTCATATTCATAATAGACTCAAAGTATGCGATTCTTCTCTCTCTCATTTCGTACTGATAAAATCATTTCATTTTGCAAATTCATAAAGACGAAAAGCTCCGTTAATCGCGCGATTCCACGTTCGATCGTTTATAATTCCGATGGGGAAACGTATTGCACATCTTTCGAAGCAATAAAACGATCGCTTCGACTTTTTCAGATCTATGAAATTTTTTTTTTTTTTTTTCATCAATCCGTTTTTTTTTATTCGTTTGTCGCGACGGTCAACGAACGAATCGTAAGATTGCGTCTTTTTCGCGTTTCAATTTTTTTTTTTTTTTTTTCCGGCGTATATCGCGATGTAACCGAAATGAGGGTACAATCTAACGTTCTTATATAACAATTTTATATGTACAAAATATACTCTCGTATTTCATATTCATAATAGACTCAAAGTATGCGATTCTTCTCTCTCTCGTTTCGTACTGATAAAATCATTTCATTTTGCAAATTCATAAAGACGAAAAGCTCCGTCAATCGCGCGATTCCACGTTTGATCGTTTATAATTTCGATGGGGAAACGTATTGCACATCTTTCGAAGCAATAAACCGATCGCTTCGACTTTATCAGATCTATAAAAATTTTTTTTTTTTTTTTTTTTTTTTTTTCATCAACCCGTTTTTTTTTTCATTCGTTTGTCGCGACGCTCAACGAACGAATCGTAAGATTGCGTTTTTTTCGCGTTTCAATTTTTTTTTTTTTTTTTTTTTTTTTTTTTCGGCGTATATCGCGATGTAACCGAAATGAGGGTAAAATCTAACGTTCTTATATAACAATTTTATATGTACGAAATATACTCTCGTATTTCATATTCATAATAGACTCAAAGTATGCGATCCTTCTCTCTCGTGATAGCGGGAGAGAAACAGCCGCCCTATATACGATTTACAAACACTCGGGGGGGTCGGTACGGGTTGCTCGTTATTTTGATATCGACCCGTCCACAGAGTCGTTTAGCCTTTGCTTGTACACCACGATAGGAATATATATATACATATATATGTGTTTTTTTATGCCTCAGAGCGTCTCTACCTTTCGTGTTCTCGATTTCATACCGCATGTGCGGAGTGGTAGAAATATAGTGAATGGTACTTTTGCTGTCTTTGATATATAAAAAAGATTTTTTTTTTCTTTTCTTTTACGTACAATCATCAACATTAAGTTTCCTTTCGCAATACTTGAAAATTACTTTTTGTTTTCGCGAATGAGCGTTCATTTTATTACCCGAGAGCCCTCGATCGCTTTTTTAATGCCGAGCGGAGCTTTTTTTTTTTTTTTTTTGCATTGCATTTCGGGACGAAATTCGAAGTGAAATATATTTTGGCGAAATGTCCTTTTTTCATGTAAATATCTTTCCATTTATATGACTTAATATGACGAGTTGCATTTCTTCCGATTTTTTTTTTACGTATTTTTAACGCGTATTTTTTCGTGGCGGCATTTCGCTTAAGACGAAAACTTCGTTTGCCGCTTCGACTTTCGATTTATATGAGTTAATATGACGAGTTTCGTTTCCTCCGATTTTTTTTTTACGTATTTGTAACACGTATTTTTTTGAGGCGGCATTTCGCTTAAGACGAAAACTTCGTTTGCCGCTTTGGGCTCATTGTTTGCTCGCTATGCCGCACCGCTTTTATGCCGCTCCGCTATATGGTACACAGCGTCTACCATGATATACGAAAGCATAAAACTCGCCTACATCCCTTGTCGAATAGTAAATTTTATCGTGAAATTGAGTTTACAACGATGGGGTGGTTTTTTGTAGAAGAGAAACGAAAATTTAAGCCGAGAGTTCTGCGCTGAGTACACGAGTGGAAAACTGTGGAAAATTACCGACTCCCACACCATTAAGGCCGGCGGTAGGTTTGCGGTTGTCGAGTGGCAACTCGGTGTTACCTTCCCAACGCGAAAAACCGCGCCGGATTTTCGTACATACGGGGGGTTTGGCGAGAAAGCGCACCGAATGTATACGGAAGTATACGCGAGAGTGGGCGGTATAGTGGTAGTTGATGCTTGCAGCGCGGGGGATCGTGTAGCAAGCAGTAGAGTTGTTTTCTCCGCCTTCGGACCGTATAACCGGAGCTTTTATAAAGTTGCTTCTCAACACTGCGATAAAAGTACCCGTTGATGCTTCTTTCTCGAGAAAAATCGATGCCTTGGAGTGGAAGGTGAAAATTAATCCGCGGGGTACCGGATAATAGGGATTAAAAAAAAAAAAAAAATCTTGTTTTCGGAGTAAATTTTGTATTTGATGTTCTATCCGCGGATTCGGCTTTTGTATATGAATTTTTCGGTATATTATGATTTTTTAAAGTTGATCGAAAAATTTGTACTTTTTTTTCTCCGCGTATTGATTCAAAGTTTTAAAAAAATTCCATTATCAGAACTATTTGACGAATAATTTTCTGAATAAAATCTCCGATTTCTAATATGCGAATAATTATTTACGATTTTTTTCGTTACGAAAAAATTCTTTTTGTAAGCTATTAAAATACGTTTATATTCGCTAATTAGTTTCGCCACATCTATTTTCACAGAAAAAAATGATCGGAAATAAAAAAAAAAAATGATCCAAGAATATCGATGTATTTTTTTTTTTTTTTTTAATTTTACTATGTAATCTATATCCGTTTTATTGAAAAATTCGGGTACCGTAAGGAAAATTTTACGAAAATATTTTTCAGTACATTTACAACGGTATTTACGAAATTTTACAAAATTTATAAATTTTACAAAATTTAAAAAATTTACGAAATTTTACAAGATTAACGAAATTTTACAAAATTTACGAAATTTTACAAAATTTACGAAATTTTACAAAATTTACGAAATTTTACAAAATTTACAAAATTTTACAAAATTTACGAAATTTTACAAAATTTACGAAATTTTACAAAATTTACGAAATTTTACAAAAATTACGAAATTTTACAAAATTTACGAAATTTTACGAAATTCACGAAATCCTTAATATTTTTTTCGATATTTCAGATGCTGCAAAGTTTGCGCCCGTGTCGAGGGAGAGCCTTGCGGCGGTCTCTTCGGCTTTTCCGGAAGTTGCGCCGTCGGTCTTCAGTGCGTAATAAAAAATCTTCTTCATCATACGAAAGAAGTCGACGAGGGAACGTGTACAAGTGAGTCTAACACCATTATTAATCGCCTCATACAAGCGTATCGCACGTTAATACATCGACGCGGAAATATTTCGCGATCGGATAGCCTCCGCCTCTCCGTAGCATAATATAGATTAATACAGTACAGCATTACGCTACAATGAATACACATTTCCGGTGCGATCAATTTTCATTATTGAAACCATTCGCGAGTTTCTGAAGCTTCTCAAGCAATTCTTCCGATTTAATTTAAATTCTCTGCCGGGCGTGTCGACGCGAAGTGAAGTCACATTTTCTCGTCGTTGTCTCGAGTTTGGAAATTTCTCTCTTTTCCCCCTTCCAATGCTCCCGCGCAATTTGGAGCGCCTCGACGTTTTACCGATAATCGGTTGGGAATTAATAGTTCGAGAAGCAGAGAAGCAAAGAAGAGCAACAGATCGAGATCGGCGCGGAAAAAGGACAGAGAGAGAGAGAGAGAGAGTTAAAGTCTCTCCCATTCTATTCGACGACCGATACGAGGGATGCGCCCGGATTATTCGTGTGCTGTTTTATCCTCTCACTCTGTTTCATTCTCTCGTTCGCCTCTCTCCCTTCGCCCTCGTGCCGTATGGTAATTATTGAGTGAACGGGGAACCGGAAGCTCCGGTCGTTTCCTCTTATTATCTCGTCCTGCGCTTTCTCTTTTCCGCTTCGTTCGACGCTCCCGTAAGGACTACCGGCACCGATTTTTAATGGGCATTTCCTTATCAAGACAATTTCACCAATATTGAGATTAATGCGCGCGCGCGCGCCTCATACCGACGAAGCGATTATTTCGCCACTAAATGAATTGCCTTTTTTTTTCATCGATACTACTCACTTCCCTCGCGAACCTTTCAATATTTATTATCGTTCTAAAAAAAAAAAAAAAAAAAAAAGTTTGAATCTATTCGATCTTTCGTCGGATGTCCGTCTTCCGTTGGGCGTTTCTTCGTTCCTTCGTTCTCATCGTTCTCGTTGGTCTTCCACTATATTTCTCGATTCCATTACCCTCCTTCGGGCAACGCGCCTGTGAGTTATAAGAAACGGTCACAAGGGTCCGTCTCGCGGAGTACGAAAACTTTTATGGCCACAGGCCAAACGACTTCGGTGCGAAGGTCAAACTCTGTTCACTTTCACCCACAGCAGCGATCTTACCCTCTCTTCCTGCCTGTAAACACACATCTATCCCCGACGTTTCCGTTCCTCACAGTCACGAGACAAATCGTTCTTTTTACAGCCAACTTGACGTTAACTACGCTTCTTTCCGAAACTTTCCGTTTCGGGAACCACAAATGTTGTAACATATTCTTCACACTTTACATATGATTTCCGCGAATATATAGGAATACATAACGCGATAAAGGAGTTTTGATAACATTTTTGAAACGATACAACATTTGAAATGTTAACTATTAGCCAATACTTTTGGTTTCGAAAACCACAAACGTTGTAACATATTCTTCACACTTTACATATGATTTCCGCGAATATATAGGAATACATAATGCAATAAAGGAGTTTCGATACAATTCTTGAAACGATACAAAATTTGGAATGTTAACTATTAGCAAATACTTTTGGTTTCGGAAACCACAAACGTTGTAACATATTCTTCACACTTTACATATGATTTTCGCGAATATATAGGAATACATAATGCAATAAAGGAGTTTCGATACAATTCTTGAAACGATACAACATTTGAAATGTTAACTATTAGCCAATACTTTTGGTTTCGAAAACCACAAACGTTGTAACATATTCTTCACACTTTACATATGATTTCCGCGAATATATAGGAATACATAACGCGATAAAGGAGTTTTGATAAAATTTTTGAGACGATACAAAATTTTGAATGTTAACTATTAGCAAATACTTTCGGTTTCGGAAACCACAAACGTTGTAACATATTCTTCACACTTTACATATGATTTCCGCGAATATATAGGAATACATAACGCGATAAAGGAGTTTTGATAACATTTTTGAAACGATACAACATTTCAAATGTTAACTATTAGCAAATACTTTTGGTATCGGAAACCACAAACGTTGTAACATATTCTTCACACTTTACATATGATTTCCTATGATATGATTTCCTTTATATAAGAATACATAATGCAACAAAGGAGTTTCGATAAAATTCTTGAAACGATACAATATTTGAAATGTTAACTATTATTAGCAAATACTTTCGGTTTCGGAAACCACAAACGTTGTAACATATTCTTCACACTTTACATATGATTTCCTATGATATGATTTCCTTTATATAGGAATACATAATGCAATAAAGGAGTTTCGATAAAATTTCGGAAACGATAAAAAAATTTGAATGTTAACTATTAGCAAATACTTTTGGTTTCGGAAACCACAAACGTTGTAACATATTCTTCACACTTTACATATGATTTCCTATGATATGATTTCCTTTATATAGGAATACATAATGCAATAAAGGAGTTTCGATAAAATTTCGGAAACGATAAAAAAATTTGAATGTTAACTATTAGCAAATACTTTTGGTTTCGGAAACCACAAACGTTGTAACATATTCTTCATACTTTACATATGATTTCCGCGAGTATATAGGAATGCATAATGCAATAAAGGAGTTTTGATAACATTTTTGAAACGATACAACATTTGAAATGTTAACTATTAGCAAATACTTTTGGTTTCGGAAACCACAAACGTTGTAACATATTCTTCACACTTTACATATGATTTCCTATGATATGATTTCCTTTATATAGGAATACATAATGCAATAAAGGAGTTTCGATAAAATTTCGGAAACAATAAAAAAAATTGAATGTTAACTATTAGCAAATACTTTTGGTTTCGGAAACCACAAACGTTGTAACATATTCTTCACACTTTACATATGATTTCCTATGATATGATTTCCTTTATATAGGAATACATAACGCGATAAAGGAGTTTTGATAACATTTTTGAGACGATACAAAATTTTGAATGTTAACTATTAGCCAATACTTTCGGTTTCGGAAACCACAAACGTTGTAACATATTCTTCACACTTTACATATGATTTTCGCGAATATATAGGAATACATAATGCAATAAAGGAGTTTCGATAAAAATCTTGAAAAGCATATTAGCAAATACTTAGAGTTTTACGCTGTAAAATTATTGGCATTTAATTGTTGTTATCAATTTAAAAAAAAAATACCGGTATTATCCGATTGATCGATAATCTATTTTTTTTTTAATTTAAAATTCATAACATACTATTTAGAGAATAAAAACGCAGACGACAAAATGGCGGTGATTTGAAAAAAAAAAAAAAAATATCGAATTTACCCTTTTTTTCGACAGTTTTTCGTTAAAAAAAATATGAAGATTTCGAAAAATAAAAAAAAGTTTCCATAGCAAGATAAAGAATAGTGTGAAGAATGTTGTCTCAAAATTTGAGACGGATGACTTGAAAACTCTGCCTTTGAGAGTGTAAACCGTGTGCACCAACTGCAAAAAACTCGATGTGAAGTTCATAATAAGATAAATCAATATAAAATTGATGTCCACATCACTGTATAATAAAAAAAAATCAGTCTGACTGATATTACACATACTGCCCAACGCTATCAAAATTTTTCCCGAAATTTGTATACCGGAAATGCAACCGGAAATGAATAAGAATCATAAGATTCCCATTCGAATTTGCTGAAAGAGTTATGGTACATCGAGTATCTGCGTGTCACTTGTCGCTGAATAAACACGAAATTAAATTGCACGCCGGCGTTGCGTCGTCATTGGTAGGTCCGTCTCTTTTGCCCGAATTCAATTTCGTCACGTTGAAAGGCGAAGTGACTTGTGGGTACCAACGACGACGAGTCTCTTGCCGCGAAAGCGCCGTCTTACCAACCCTTGTAAAGAGAGGGAGAGAGTCTATTTCTTCGTTCCTTGAATCCTCGAAGCTTCGAAGTTTCGATAAGGATTCGCCTCCTCGCGAGTCTATTAGAAACGTTCTTACGTAGGCGTCGCGGTAAATCCACCGCCATCAAGAATCCTCGGGGTTTTGTACTCATTCCCCACCCATGAGATTTCGGATCCGAGAGTTGTGTCAAGCGGTGTGCAGCATTCGACGATCGTTTGTGAGATTTCCGTCGAGTACTCGTTGGTTTTCGAGTTCGTCAATAGCCCAACCGATTCCAAATCAATCTCGTTGAAGCCCTTGAAGCTCGTCAGCGAGAATGTATGCGCGAACCAAAAGTTTTTCCTTCCAGAATCTCCTTCAGCGGCAAACGAAGCGTTTCAACAAAATCCTCGACTAGTCGAAACGTTTTGTAGCGCGATTCACATGTGCGTACGCGTAGTTACCTTCTGACGAATCCCACAAAAATATAATCGCGTCTTCACGTTATATCTCCAACGAATAACTTGGCTACTCGATTGAGCAAATTTACTCATCTACTTCTCGTCAATTCCCACGAAGTCTCGAAACTTCTTGTTTTTCTGCGTTTCCGATTCACTCGCAGGGTATTTAAAACTGTTGACCATCGAGTGACGTCGTATTTGCAGATACTTTTGAAACGCGGAAGGTTCTCGCGCACTGTTTACCGACGAGCGACGACACCGTGACGTTTAAATATCATTTTTCGTTGATACGAGAGAGTGAACTCTTGAAACGTGACGCTGAGAGATATCTATCTTTCCGTGTGTATATTTCTCTGAGGGTTTGTCGGAAGGTAGATTTGCATGCGAGCTTTCGCAATGACGAACGACCACGCTTTCCCCGCGTCTGGTCGGTGCGAAGAGTGCGCCATTCCCATCGAGAATGCTGCGGGTAACTCTCTATGTCTGTATGTGGAGCGAAAAGCGGAGGTGAACACATTTAGCTTCCCCTTCAGACCTCTCATGTCGTGGGCACTGTGTGTACCTCACTCTCCTTCTCCGCCTCTCTTTCTCTCTCCCATATCTCTCCTTCTCTCTCATATCTCCCTGTAACATTGCTTATATCCAACCCGACGTTCTCTCAACATTCTACATCGGGAGTGTTACACATTTAAATTGATACGTGCGGAAGAGCGTCGAGCGAACATCCAGCTACACATCCCGGGGTCCGTCTACTCTGTATTCATGGAATATTATGGAACAAATTAGTTTAGCCTCCTAGATATTTACATTGCCGAGCAATGTGTAGCCCATTGGGGAAAGTTCTGCTGGTTGAGAAAAGCTCATGCACCACCGCACCTCCACCATCTATATAGCGCTTTCGTTGGTCTATCCGCCTCTTTTGCTACGATGGGCCGAAGGAGGGTAGTAGTTGGTTCGTTTCGCAGAAGCTTTCAGCGCCCTCTTCTTCCACACCTTTCCCATGATTATGGCACCTAACGCTCTCCTAGTTTCACATACATTCCTCTCAACTCGCCACCCCCTTGTATTCCTTCTACACGTATGAAGGGTATTATCCGTATCTACTTATACGCCGAGCAAAATTAGCGTGAGGCTTGTATGTTATTACTACGATGGCGCCCCCTACTTTCCCACCCTATGCCTTCTAACCTGCTAAGCACTCCCGAGGTCTGCTTAACGAAGTATGTTAACCAGCCAACCCTCTTTATGCATTTTAACCCCTCAGCCTTACGTGATGTTGGGCTGAACATGTAAAAACGTGTTCGATGGCGGCGTGCAAACAGCTACGAACAGGTAAGAGCATCAGGAACACTTTTGCCTGAAGCCCATTATATCGCGTTGCGCATCACATCACGCAGGATGCACTCTTCTTTCTGTACATTCGGATTACGTTCAGCTCGCGAAAGCATACGACTATTTCTCACCTCTTTTTTTTTTTTTTTTTTTTTCTTGTGTGGAATATTTATGCACTATACGAGAGGTGAGGCGTTCTCTTCATCCCGTAGTTATTCACATACGGCGCGAAATTTTACTGTAAAGACTGTAGTTTTGTATGATCTTTTTTCACTGTTACGCATTTATCTGGATAAACGTAAAACTGTTGTACGGAAATTATTACGCGGATGATGCTTACTCTTCAGGATTTTTCTGGAACTGCGCAGCAACACTGCGGAGAATAGGGGAATTTTAATATTTTTTTTTTATTTTATTATTGTGCGCATATTTTATTTCGTAAAAGACCTTTGGGAAAATGATTTGAATATCTGAATGGCTTTAGATATGCGCGGCTTTCGATCGATACCGAGGAAATGTTATCAGAGTCGGTATTTTTTTTTTCTTTTTTATGTGCAGCATTTTGGATAAACGTTAAGGTAGACGAAGGGGTGGAAAAACGATGCGGGGGATCGTACGATAAACGTTAAGAGAGGGCTGAGGGAAGATAACGAATTCATCTTCGTGCGGCCGGAGGGACGCGCTAGGCGAAGGGTGATTCGTACCGTAAAGCTTGCAGTTTTAGATTATTTATATGTTTAGACAATTCTTTGATGTATGTCTAAAAAAACCGTTCAGGTGCTCTGTTTACTCTTTCAACGTATTTATGGAAATTTTATCATTACATTTCCAACCAAAAGTGAAATTCGGAGAAAATCGCGAATACTACGCAATGGAATAAAAATCTGAAAAATTTCCTAAAAACATCGATCTTCCATTATAATAATTCCGAAATATGGTTACCAAATTAGTTTAAAATTAAAAATTGTTTTACAAATCTTCTGACTACCAAACTTTTTTTTCTGAATGCATATGCATTGATTAGAAGTTTTCTAATTTTCGAAAATTTTGAATTTCGAAATTTTTTTTTTTTTTTTAATTTTTGATTTTCGAAATTTTTTCGAATATTTTAAATGTTTCACCAGTATTTGCATCTATTCGTGACTTTTCAATCATAAAAAAAAAAATATCAAAAATTAGAAAAATTTCGAAAAAAATGTCTATCTGTTCAGAAAAATTTAAATAAAGGTATTACTTCCGCGTAAAAAAATTAGGATGCCGTAAAAAAATGATAATACAACATTAATATCTTTAACATCTTTTATAAGATTGTATTTTTTCAAATTTTCATTCCATTCCGATGTATTCAGATTTTTCTCTAAATTTCCATCACTGGTTGGGAATTTCTACCGACATACCTCCCTTAATTACCACGAGTCCCATCAGCGCGGTTCAGATTATTTTTAAAAAAATGTGATAACCGAAACAACATTTTTTTTTTTTCTATCAAAATTTTTTAAATTTTGATAAGTTTCCACTGCTTGCGGACTAATATTCCGTCGGAATATTCTCACAACGGTGTACCATATAATTGCGGTATGCGCGCGGAGACGAGGAACTTGAGGCAAAGCTTTATTACCCTGTGCAGTGTACGTCTCGTAGCTGCGTGAATTTTCCGTACCGGATACGCGCAGTGAATATGGTAGGAAGCGAAAGTGGGACTTGGGGATGTGGTAGTTTCGCCAGAGAGCACAAAGGGGCGTTACGTGATTATGTGTGCGTGTGTCGGTGTGTGCGAGTGGTAGAGGAAGAAACAGTGAAGGAGAGAGACTTTGGGTGGAAGGAATCTTCGTCGTTCTCTACTCAAATTCATCCTCTCGGTTGGCCTACTTTTGAAAACGTTTCTCGCCCGTTTCGGATATTTCATCATTGTATCTCACGGTATCTCCGTATTGCGCCGGTGGAGAAACTTCGGCTTCGAATGAACGTGAGGATTGCTCGTTAGAAAATTTATCCCGAATCCGGGTATCGCGGAAATGACAATCATCCAAGAAAATGTACCGAGTGATGACAAAGCGAGAAAAATTTTCTCGGATAGCGAGAAAAATAAAAGAAACGGTATATCCTCGGGGCATTCAGGGGGTTGGAGAGTTATATTGCGAATTTTTGCAATTCCCGCAGTCATGACATTTCGATGTTGAGGCCAAAGGATTCTCGTCCTATCCGCTAGCAGAGCTTTCTCTCTGACTTCGTGTTCTCTTCCGCACACAGAGGGATCAAAGAAAATATTCCGAGTTCTTCTCCTCGCATGCGTCAGGGTGGGGGGTGTGCACTCTCATCAGCTCTTCTTGTAGTAAAGGTTATCGAAGGTTTGCGTTAGCAAACACCCTCGAGCCACTGAACTTTTCACGAGATTTCTCGGTACCATCGCGCGGAAAAGTCATCCCTCGGGGGTGATGTACATTTCTCGTTAAAAGCCGCCAATGATAATTACTTCGCGACAGATATATATCCGGTATATTTTCAACACTGCCGTATCGTAATATATCATCTGCTATTCGAATAGCTGCTGACTAAAATGTGAATAATTCATGGGGATGAGATACTAGCGGGGTGCGCGCTTAATGTTTTATGAAAAATATCGAAAACTTGGGATATTTAATATCCGTTATCTGCTGTTTGCACAGTCGGGACGGAAAAGAGGATACAAAATGAAATTTCCTTTCCCGCGTCTACCTCTCTCCCGAACGAATTAAATTCTTTTCAACGTCCGTAGCAACCACCATTTTTAAACCAATGGGCGACGAGATAAAATTTGCATCGCACACGTGTTGCCCTCTGCAATAATTCGCGGTGACTAATCGTATTTGTCGAAAGTTTCGATTATATCGAACGCTCGCGTCCATTTTGTTTTTTTTTTAGATGAGAACAAAATGGCGACTCATCGTCGGTAAACGAGGAAAAAGTCGCGTTATAACCGGAACAATGATTCGTTGAGAAAAAAATTAATTAAAATCTTTTACATTGTTTCCTTATTAATTTTCTTTTCGTACAAAGCGTTTTCTACGAGAAAGCCAACGTCTGTAATTCGTTGGCTTCCTTATACCGAAAGCTTTGTCGGTAAAGAAAATTTACGAGAAAGTAATGCGATTTTTTTTAAATTTTCTCCCTCTCCTTTTTATTTTCGTAAATTAAATATATTTAAAAAATGCGAACTTTTAAATTTATGCGGAAGTTCGTTGATCAGATTTTCGTTCGAATTGTGGACGTGAAACTGGAAAATCACTATATGGAAAATTTCATGAAAATTCAGCCAATATATCAATTATTGTAAAAATAAATGCCAAGTATCTCCGGCAGGAGTGCTTATTAATTAAATTTAAACCAAAAAAATTGAAAAACGGAAGTAGCAGCGAGCAGATTTTTTTTTTTTTTTTTTTTTTTTTTTTTTTACGAAATGAGTCGAGTCTTCCGCAAGGTTTTCGTAAAATTGAAAACTGTCCCTTATTATGCTATCTGCTTGAAAAATAGAAGCTCTCTAATGGGTTTTTCCGAAGCTGCTTTGGCGATGCTGTCGCGTGTACTTTCCGGTTGTGTACGTACAGCATACGCGAAAAAGGTGCTGTCGGGATGTAGTTAAAATATTCATAAAATAATAAAAACAGGAGATACCGGGCAGATGCCCATATTTGCTGTAAAATTTGCCCGGATACGTGCCGCTGTTGTAGTGCATAACCTCTGCTGAGAAGCGCACAGTACGACTACATGTACGGCATCCGTACTTTACATCTCGTGAAAATATTATAGATTCCGGTTGTCTCGACATTTGTCTGGTTGTCTGTCGCAAAAAAAAAAAAAAAAAAAAAAAAAAATGTTAAAAAATTTATGTTACACGTTCTACTTAAACGAATCTGCGCGGATCCGGTGCAGAATTTCATGAAGTTCGAGTCTCTCAGACTTTGTAGCACAAGCGTATCATCGATCGCCGTATCCTATATATCCTGAAAATTTTATACATTCCGTCTGCTCGGTTTCTGACCCTTTAGTCGAGAAAATTCCGTTGAAAATCTATGTCATCTTGTTACATTAAAAGAACAAAGAGAATCCGGTAAAGTTCGCGCTTTTTCGGTCCTTGTAATACAAGAGCCTTAGCGATCGCGTCGACGTATATCTCGTGAAACTTTCGTAGATACCGGTTCGCTGAACTCCTGACCCTTGTCCGATGGTACGAAAAAAGATCCAAGAATTTCTAAGGGTC
Organism: Buathra laborator; assembly: GCA_934046635.1. Lineage (NCBI taxonomy): Eukaryota > Metazoa > Arthropoda > Insecta > Hymenoptera > Ichneumonidae > Buathra > Buathra laborator. Next base: position 9,154,296 of record OW203902.1, read on the forward strand.
CTGTAGCGTTTTATTGTCGTCTTACGAGAAAACAAAGAGAATTTATTCGAGTGGAGGATCTCAGCTCCGCGATACAAGTTCATCGAAGATCGCAGTATTACAGATCCCGCGAATACTCCGTAAAAATATATATCGGAGTTCTATAGTTCGCGTGTCTCGTTTCCCACGCCTCGATGTACGAGTAATCGCGTTTCAAGCTGTGAAAAATATCGTAGCTTGTTACGCGGTTGGGAAAATGGTTATAAATCCCGTTCGAGGAGTAGGAAGTGCGATATCCAAGTATAGGGTGGGAAATAGAACGGAAGGGGATGCTATATCGTATTTTCCAAGGAAATAGGGCTAAAAAAAGGGATATAGTGGTTGCGGAGAAAGAGGGACGAGAGTGAGAAAGCGAAAGAGAGAGTGAGAGAGAAATTTGGAATGGAGATTTGGACGATTGTACCATAAACGTGAGTTGGAGGCTTTTAGAAACCTTGCAATGGTCCACGACGAGCACAACGTAACGTCCTGTTACTCGATTTCGCCGAAAAATGCAGGCATTGCTACTTCGAATACCCGGGAGTACTCTGGATAGGGGTAGTAGTAGTAGAAATAGAAGTACCGAATACGGGGGCATTGCGAAGAGAGCCACCAGCCGGTTTCTCAACGTCTGAAGCAACAAATCTCTGAAACGGTCTGACGCCGGCCCAGTCGAGCGCCGGCTGTACAACGGCTGGAATTCCCGCATGCATAGCCATATTCCCGAGGTCTCGTACATCTTGCGGGGGAAACCGGAGGACGCCCTCGTCCTCTGGCAGCTTGGGCGCCCGTATAAAATGAGGGAAAGCTCCCCGCTGCTCCGTGTTACGATTCTCCGAGTGAACTTTTCGCACGACCATCGAAATCGAACCATTCGTCTCGTACATATGGCTTTGAATCATTTTTCGACGGTGGATTCTAAATATATTTGTTTCATTGACCGCACGAACCAATAACTTTCGCGTAAAAAGCCGAAAAATCGATAATCCGTTCGATATATACGAAAAAAACGCGGCATAAAAATTTGAAGCGGGAGTTCACGTGGACACGCGACAGATCGAAGGACGAAGGGAGGTTTTCCCGAAGAAATGTTTTTGACCGCACGAATCAATAACTTTTGCGTAAAAAGCCGAAAAATCGATAATCCGTTCGATATATACGAAAAAAACGCGGTATAAAAATTTGAAACGGAAGGTCCCGTGGACACGCGATACATCGAAGGACGAAGGGAGGTTTTCCCGAAGAAATGTTTTTGACCGCACGAACCAATAACTTTTGCGTAAAAAGCCGATAAATCGATAATCCGTTCGATATATACGAAAAAAACGCGGTATAAAAATTTGAAACGGAAGTTCACGTGGACACGCGACACATCGAAGGACGAAGGGAGGTTTTCCCGAAGAAATGTTTTTGACCGCATGAACCAATAACTTTTGCGTAAAAAGCCGAAAAATCGATAATCCGTTCGATGTATACGAAAAAAACGCGGCATAAAAATTTGAAACGGAAGTTCCCGTGGACACGCGATACATCGAAGGACGAAGGGAGGTTTTCCCGAATAAATGTTTTTGACCGCACGAACCAATAACTTTTGCGTAAAAAGCCGAAAAATCGATAATCCGTTCGATATATACGAAAAAAACGCGGTATAAAAATTTGAAACGGAAGTTCACGTCGACACGTGATACATCGAAGGACGAAGGGAGGTTTTCCCGAATAAATGTTTTTGACCGCACGAACCAATAACTTTTGCCTAAAAAGCCGAAAAATCGATAATCCGTTCGATATATACGAAAAAACGCGGTATAAAAGTTTGAAACGGAAGTTCACGTGGACACGCGACACATCGAAGGACGAAGGGAGGTTTTCCCGAATAAATGTTTTTGACCGCATGAACCAATAACTTTTGCGTAAAAAGCCGAAAAATCGATAATCCGTTCGATATATACGAAAAAACGCGGTATAAAAGTTTGAAACGGAAGTTCACGTGGACACGCGACACATCGAAGGACGAAGGGAGGTTTTCCCGAAGAAATGTTTTTGACCGCACGAACCAATAACTTTTGCCTAAAAAGCCGAAAAATCGATAATCTGTTCGATATATACGAAAAAACGCGGTATAAAAGTTTGAAACGGAAGTTCACGTGGACACGCGACACATCGAAGGACGAAGGGAGGTTTTCCCGAAGAAATGTTTTTGACCGCACGAACCAATAATTTTTGCGTAAAAAGCCGAAAAATCGATAATCCGTTCGATATATACGAAAAAAACGCGGTATAAAAATTTGAAACGGAAGTTCACGTGGACACGCGACACATCGAAGGACGAAGGGAGGTTTTCCGGAAAAAATGCTTTTGACCGAACGAACCAATAATTTTTGCGTAAAAAGCCGAAAAATCGATAATCCGTTCGATATATACGAAAAAAACGCGGTATAAAAGTTTGAAACGGAAGTTCACGTGGACACGCGACACATCGAAGGACGAAGGGTGGTTTTCTCGAAGAAATGCTTTAACAGTCGGCGCGGAAGGGAAACACGAAAGAGCCACAGAAATCCAGCGGCTTCGACCACAAGCGGTCGGCCACAATCCCTTGAAATTGCGTTTCCGTTGAGCGCGCAGAGCTCATTTGACTGTCGGGTTCTCCACTTCCTACAGAGCTTCGGGTGACTCCTATACACCAGTATTTAATTAGTCAAGAAACCGAGAGAGAAATCGCTCTTTCGGCTGATAACAACGACGCTACGATGAACACTTTGTTGGATACACATTTAATTGAACAGAACGAGTGCTTTGAGTATTTGTTTTCCATTTGCGAATCTGCAAATGAGAGATCATTTCGTATCCTTCTTAATCCCGTTTCCGTGAACACTTTGTTTTCTCCAACGTTTCTCTTTCCTCAAACGTAAGTGGAGTTCTCAACGTTCTCAAGAATCTTCCGTCTAACAACGGAGATCCAGTAACTTTGGCGCTTCCGGTAACTCGCGAGAACTCGATACTCTGCAACACTCATTTGTCGTCGTTTCACGTTTACGCACGAGTGATGAAAGTCTTCTTCTTACGACTCTCGTTGCTGAAAAAATAATGAAAAATTAGCGTGTAATCGCACGAGTCGTTAAACATAATAGCGATCATAAGTGAAGAATTATAATAATGGCATAAAGGAGAGAAAAAAAAAAAAAAAAAAAAAAAAATGAAAGCTTCGGGAAACGAGAAAGTCGTGACGGAGTTTTATGTCCCATTGAGTTGGTCTCTCCGTGCCGCTAAATCGTGGAAAGAACGCTCGTGAACGATGCGGGCCAAAAGCTCTCGTTTGGGGTGAAGTTAACTTACCGGCGCTCTGGGGGCTTGTCAATTATTTTTCATGACTCGCGTTACGCTGAGTTCGGTACGTATACGAGGGGTTGGAAACAGCAAAGCGGGAGCGCGGAGAGTTCGACAGAGAAAAAGCGACTAGAAAAAAGGCGCAAAGAGAGAGAGAGAGAGAGATAGAGAGAGAGGGGTGGGGGTGGTGGGAGGGTGAGGCGAGCGTAATTGCGAATCTACATTTTTATTCACGGTACTCTCGGAGAGAGGAGGGGGAGGAAGAGAATGTGCGGTTTCCGCGCGGTGTCCATCCCAATTGGCAGCGAAGCGTGTACGCGTGTTTCGAATTTTATTCGTCGGCTTTATGCGGAATAATTGAGCCCCTAACGGCACCAAAAGCAACGGCATGTTGATTCGTAAAGAATTAAAAAAAAAAAAAAAATACAACAAATAGTAACCCCGACCGGGGCGCTCGAGGGAACTCCACAGTTTCACGATCCGTCGATCCTTTATTTTTTTTTATCGATGGTGTGACTCGCATCTGAAACGTTTCGATTGCCCAACAAGTCGGTATTCTCTCGTTAGCTTTTTCGGTTCTGAAACACGAGAATGAGATTTTTTATTTCGTTTCTGCGCCATTTACTGTACAGTAAACTCTCTTTTGTCGATATCGAGATTCCACTGTACGTTTAATTTCCGATAAATACGAAGTACCGTATTGATACGAAAAGTTTGCTCAATTTCCCGAACTTCGTACTGTCGCCCTTATACTCACCTCAATCACAAAATTGCGTAGAATTCGCTTGAAAAACTTCGATATATCGACGAGGTCTCTCGCTCTCTCGACGTTTACCTACCACTCCATCGCTTTTACCTTTGGTTCCCCCAATGCTCTACGTACGGAGAACATTCACGGTGCGGGCAACTACATCGCGAATGTGATCGCATTCGTCCTTTCAATCGCACTTGGCGTCCCAATCAGCAAGAGAGAAAATTGGAACTCTGATAGAGCGGAGTCTCGTTGGTAACTGCCGCTTTCGATCTTTTTTTTTTTTTTTTTTTTTTGTTATATACGTATTTCTTTTGCCGGCTTCTCACGCCCCCTCGAATGTTACAATATACCGTCGGTACTTGCAATCGCTAAACGCCGGAATGTTCCTCCGTTACCGTAGACTTTTATGGGGGTTCCCCTTTACGCCTCGTACAGTAACTCTTTCCCGTCAGCGGCGGGGGATGTAATTACAAGTGAGGGTTGATTACAGTAGTCATAGAGCTCGCGAAAGCTCGATCATAGCTCGTTACAGAGCTCGCAATTAGTCTTTGACGTTAAAGAAACTCTTTCTTTCCGTAATAAGGTCAGAACTCAACTACGCTCGCCATTAACGTCTGTCTACTTAGTGCAACACACAAAGTTTTCTTCTAATGGATCATCTTAATCATGTTGGTCATGAAAAAACGAATGGATTCGATATAATCGAGTAGCAAAATTAATAGTCATAACTCCGTTCAATTTCGTTCAATTTCGTCGGCAATGTTGGGCTTTCGCTTCGGAAAAACTCCGAGAAAAGCGTCCTGAAGTCTCAGGGGAGCCACTGGTCCGGAAAAAGCTGGAAATCAGGGAAAAGTTAGGGGACAAAAAAATTATAAGGGAAATCAGAGAATTGTCACATTTTTTGATTGGTCACATGATGCACAAGCGACATTTTTATAGATACAATGTGTCTGAGGAAAATGGATGTTTATCGATCGATCTGAACTCAAAAAACTTTGAATGTAAACGTTTTGAAAAAAAAAAAAAAAAAAAAAAAAAAAAATGGAAGTTAATTTAGTGATTAATTGCTACAGCTTAGTTGCATTAATATTATCCATCACTATAACTCACAAACATTTTTTTTCATTTTTTTTTTTTTTCAATATCGATTAGTAAGGAATTTAATTAATTGGTCATTCGCGAATACACTATAAATTTGAATTTTAGTCGGAGAAATTGTTTAACTTGATTAGGAAAAAGATGAGGAATTGTGTTCACTGTTTATAGTGGTCACCATGGAAGTCCGAAATTTGATAATTACAAATTTGACTTAGTATTTCATAACCTCGAGATACCTATGAAACTATTCGCACAGTAATAAAGCTCTACGAAGGGTTCAGACAAATTACGAAACTTTTAATTACGTTATGTACATCGAATTAATTAGTTGAAGTATGAAGATAACTTTCAACGGCGTTATTATGTCAATCAAATAGAATCTCATCGCCCGCCGTTGAATACTTCTCTTCACTGAGTCGCTGTTTTAAATAATAAAATACTTAGAGTCCGAATTTATCTTTTTTTTTTTCCCGAGCGATTACGTTGCAACTAAGAAACATCAGATGGAGTTTCGGGCGCAAATATTCTCAACATTTGTTCAATTAAAATAATGGTAATAATAACAATAGAGTCGATATAGCGCCGCGCAGTACAAACATTTGATTTGCTCTGTGAAACACGAGAATTCGTAGGATAATATGATATCATTGAATATGCGATATCGCTGTTTCACGAGATTATCAAATGTTTTGCATTAACAAATTCGCTCCATCGAAGAAATTTTTCTTTTTTCTTTCGAATACTTCGCGCGATGAGAACAAACTTACGATATTTAAATACCATGAATCGCCGTATTTTCCATCGAAAAGATAGTGCAGTTTGTTAATTACACAATTACTGAATTAATTGTTTACAAATGATGTATCAATACTCGATTATGTAAGTTTCCGCACGGATACATTATTATTTATTTTATTTGTTTATTTAACGTAAAACACGGGATCATCTCAAATATATAACAATCGGAAAATTAACAAAAAAAAATCCCTGAATTACGATCTTAAAACCACTAATCAGTTAAGCGCTATTATTTAAACAATCGATATACATTAATTTCGAAATTTTTTTGAAAAATTTTCCACGAAGAAGGAACGAACCGTTGCGATGCGAACACAGATACGAATTCGAATTCGAGAAACACGAATACATTCGCGTATTTGTAAATTGGACCGTTGCTCTTCGATAGATCGTTATCGTTTGAACGTATTGTAATTATGCGACTCCATTAACATCAACATGCTAATGTATTGAACGCTGCGCGTAGCCCGGTGCGTTCATCAGAATTGACTGTACGTCCGAAGAGCAACACTACGGATATCTTGTTGATACGACAGAGAAATACGCAAAGCAAACGGGTATCGTATAATTTTCCGTATGAGTTCATTCGATTCAAAAATAGCGTTCGAATATCGATATTGTAAAAATTAATATTATTTACACATCGACAACTACGGAAAAGTGTTTGTATCGGCGCTATCGCCGCAAAGCCATCGATTTAAATGGGTCTCGTTGACCGAATATAAATTTGATCGAATACACTCCGTTGCAACGAAATTACAGCTTCAGTGTTGATAACTTTTTTTTTTTTTTTTTTTTTTTTTTTTTTTTACCGACTACCGAATGAAAGTTTCGTCAAACGAAAAATTCGGTTCATTGAACTGTCGAATTGCTCGATGAGAAAACTCGTTTTGCGATTCATCTGACTTTCATCAATGGTTTAGTGACAAATTTTCCAAAAATAAATAAATAATCCGATAGCCAATTTATTATTTTTGATATTATAATTTTATTTACGATGATACGTTATTATTAAATGATTAATAATAATTAATCGGATTGCTTTCTGTCGAACAGAAATTCCCGCGCGATGGAGAAGACACTGTCCTCAAGGATTGAAGATGTCTCCTGCCGGATGCAATCTCGTTGGCGAAGGTATGACGAACAATCCGGAAAACGAGGCCAGCGCTGGAAAATGCGTGTGCGGACCCGCTGTGCTTTGGTGCTCTAGTGAACCGCTTCCATACACTTTCGAGACGCGTCACGCCTGCGAACTTAATCTCGGCGCGAAGATACAATACGGTAAATGGCTTTTAATTTCAATCCCAATATTATTAAAAACAATTTATATGACAAATTTCTTATCGTCCAATACACATTAACAATCATTGCCATTGAAACACGAGATGCGTTACGAAAAATGATGAAATTTAAAACATTTTAATGACAAAAAGAAAGAAAAAAAACTGCAAAAGTACAGAGGTGTGTATAGTGGTGTATACGGTGTTTATACACCTCTCAACTTTTTTTTTTTTTCGTAAACAGAAGTTTACCTTAATTTTCGCAAGGACCCCCAATAACCATATAGCGGGAAAAAAAATAACAAAAATATTCTCGGCGCGAAGATACAATACGGTAAATTTCTTGTAATTTCAATCCCAATATTATTAAAAACAATTTATATGATGAATTTCTTCTCGTCTAATACACATTAACAATCATTGCCATTGAAACACGAGATGCGGTACGAAAAATGATGAAATCTAAAACATTTTAATGACAAAAAGAAAAAAAACTACAAAAGTTCAGAGGTGTGTATAGTGGTGTATAGTGGTGTATAGTGGTGTATACGGTGTCTATACACCTCTCTACTTTTTTTTTTTTTTTCGTAAGCGTAAGTTTACCGTAATTTTCGCAATGAACCCCCAATAAACATATAGCGGGAAAAAAAATAACAAAAATATTCTCGGCGCGAAGATACAATACGGTAAATGTCTTGTAATTTCAATCCCAAAATTATTAAAAAACAATTTATATGACGAATTTCTTATTGTCCAATACACGTTAACAATCATTGCTATTGAAACACGAAATGCGGTACGAAAAATGATGAAATTTAAAACATTTTAATGACAAAAAGAAAAAAAAACTACAAAAGTACAAAGGTGTACAGAGGTGTATAGTGGTGTATACGGTGTCTATACACCTCTTTACTTTTTTTTCTTCTTTTTTTCGTAAACAAATGTTTACCTTAATTTTCGCAAGGACCCCCAATGACCATATAGCGGGAAAAAAAATAACAAAAATATTCTCGGCGCGAAGATACAATACGGTAAATTTCTTGTAATTTCAATCCCAATATTATTAAAAACAATTTATATGATGAATTTCTTCTCGTCTAATACACATTAACAATCATTGCCATTGAAACACGAGATGCGGTACGAAAAATGATGAACTTTAAAGCATTTTAATGACAAAAAGAAAAAAAAACTACAAAAGTACAAAGGTGTACAGAGGTGTATAGTGGTGTATACGGTGTCTATACACCTCTCTACTTCTTTTTTTTTCCGTAAACGTAAGTTTACCTTAATTTTCGCAATGAACCCCCAATGAACGTATAGCGGGAAAAAAAATAACAAAAATATTCTCGGCGCGAAGATACAATACGGTAAATGTCTTGTAATTTCAATCCCAATATTATTAAAAACAATTTATATGATGAATTTCGTCGTGTCTTCTCGTCGCACACATTAACAATCATTACCATTGAAACATGAGATGCGGTACGAAAAATGGTGAAATTTAAAGCATTTTAATGACAAAAAGAAAAAAAAAATACAGAGGTGTACAGAGGTGTACAGAGGTGTATATAGTGGGGTATACGGTGTCTATACACCTCTCTCCTTTTTTTTCCGTAAACGTAAGTTTACCTTAATTTTCGCAATGAACCCAATGAACATATAGCGGGAAAAAAAAAAATAACAAAAATATTCTTTGGCGAGGTGACTGCCGTGTAGGTGTTGCGCGGAATGCGCGCTTTTGTGAAAAATCCGTCGGGTGTAATATATTTACGGTGTTAAAGTGAGAACGAGAAAAATAGAGAAGAACGATGAGGCTGCCGTTCGTTAATGAAAAGAAAATATAAATACAAGTCGGCGAAACGGTGGGATAACGGAGAAATAGTGGGGTGGTAGCAGCGAAGTGCAGAAGTACACGAGAGTGAGACGAAAAGGTTGAACGAGTTAGAGAGGGTGTCTGCGTTGAGGGCAGATGGAGAGAAGAAGCAGCCGCGGGAGAGGAAAAAGCGGGTAGAAAGAACGAACGAGGCGTCGCAGCTCTTTCGACGTGACACCGCCGTTAATGAGAAAAGGACACACAAGGCGTGTCAGGATGGCTTGTTACCCCGCAAAACTCGGTGGGATATTCTCCTCGTCTCGACGTTAGTCTCCTCTCTCTCTGTTTCTCTTTCTTACCTCCTTATTTATTTCTTCTTCTGTTTATTTCGCTCACTCTTTATGCTTCTTTTTCCGTCTATTCTCTGATGAGAAAAGGTCACGGATGCTCATCGTCGAGTCTCGCACTTCGTTAGATTGTTATTTCATTCGTCGTGAAATTGAGTTTTCAGCTCCGAATGTCTTGTATCTGTAGAAAAAAAAAAAAAAAAAAAAAACTACACATACTTTTCGACTTCATTACCACCAGACGTGTGTTCAGCCGCCGCGATGTCTTTTTCGTTGCAAAATATTGCCAAAAATCAATATTTCCGCGTAAAATTGCAGTTTAATCGAAATGCCGGGATACCAAAAAGGTGTTTCTTGCGAAGCAATGCTTTTGATGCATTAAAAAGTTATTTAAAACTTTGCGAATATCGATTAGTTGGGAAATTCATTAATTAGTTACTCGTATTTAGACTATAAGTTTGAATTTCCATCAGGCAAAGTATTTCAATATCGTCAGGAAATTTCGTTCTCTCTTTTCAGTAACCGCCGTAAAGTTATTCTTGAAACATCGTATCCATCAAATCCGCATATGTCGATATCTTCTTAAATTTAGAATTCCTAATTGATACGAAAGCTTTTCCGTAAGATAAACATTTCGCAGCATTTCTTTAGAGTCTTTTTAACTTTTAACTGAATTATAATTAAATTTGTTGCCGACGTTTATGAAGTTATCTCGTGATTCATAGTTTCCGAAGTTAATATTCTTGAGAGGTTGTCGTCGTAGACGTTCGCGTTGCGTTACTACTCCCCATCCGACCCCTTCTCCACCCTGTGGTTGGTATCAAATCGTTATTATCGTCGTATAATAGTCGTAGAACGTTTCTACTCGTTACACGAATAACAACCGACGATGATCGTCGCTGCGACTGGGAGCCGTAGCGTCGCTGTTGCGTCACGTAACTACCCATGTAAAGGCGTTTCCGTGTTCAGGATTTAACGAGGTTTGCTGTGGCCAAGTAGGTACGTAACAAAAGTAGTTTACCGGTTGCCCCTCTTCCTCTCCCCCGTTCCCGGGTAACGCCTCTTCGCCCCGCGTTCGCCAAGTTAAATTTGATTCGAACGGAAAAGTTTAATCGGGCCGCACTTCGTTCTTGTTGCTCGTGTTTCAACGACGGAAACCGCCAAACTCACTGGCTACCGCACTAGAATAAGTCGTCTCGACAGTTACACACTCCCTATACACATATACCAGCGACTAGTGAAGCAAAACTACGAAACAAATCGCTCGGGAAGCAAAGTCGTCACAAAGCTACACGACGAATTCGTAAAAAAAAAAAAAAAAAAAAAATGACGATTGGCTTCTTTGGTTCTATAACTGGAGTATCTCTCGACGAATTTACGCCGGAAAAATCGTAAATCGCGAGCCGAAATCGGCATCGAATATCGCGATACTTCAGGAGGACCGTACCGCGTAAAATAGAACTCTTGCTATTCGCTCATCCGAAAACGATACAAATTGAAAGAGCGTTAGGGAAAAGTTTTTGGTTGAAAATGTAAGCTGTTTCGGGAGGAAGGGGGTGGTTGGGGGTTGGATTGGGAATGAGGAAATGGTAAGTTCTGGGAGAATGACAAGCTCTCGATTCTGATCGGCGTAACATCTCAAACTTTAGCCGTTACTCTCGCCAGCCGCGCAGCCGTTCTTCCTTCGGGGTTTCGCCTCGTTCCTCAGACTTATTTTCACCCCTTCTCCTGTGGGATTTACACACCGGTGAAATCGCTCGGTCTCGATTTTTCTTATCCCTCTCTTCTTCTTTTCCCCCTTTGAATTTTCCATTCCTTCCATTCCGTACGTATTCTCGACGTTTTTTTTTTTTCGCGTTTTCATCCCGACAACCACCGTCACGGAGACTTCGCGCTCGAGTCTTATCTACGCACGCTGCTCACGCTTCGCTTCCAATCAGTTTTTATACTCGCGCGGGCCTCTCGGGCGTTGGAAATCTGCTGCGATATACCGTATTGTATTTTCGTTATACATGCGCGCTGCGTATGTGTATCTATACGACAAAATGTTTCTCTATGAGCGCTTGCGTAGCGGCTGAGCTGTAAAAGAACTTTACTACCCTTAAGAAAAAAAAAAAAAAAAAAAAAAAAAAAAAACCGAGAAAACAAAAATATCGAGGAAACGGCGTTAGTATTCACCGGATGTTGCGCTCAATCCCTACCAACGCTAAGGGATGATAAAACAAATTTCGAAAAGAGATCGTCTCTGGTATCGATGAATTTCCCCATCAATTGGTATCGGATATACCCGACTGAATGGGCTAATAGGAATCGAAGGCAATACATGGATATCGCATAGGATTGTTCGCAATCTCATCTAATTTATTTATAAACAATTCAATCACGAGTTCGATTGTGGTAAACCAGCTTTCCGGTGATTCGAGTGTATATTCGTTAATCCAATGTTTCGACAACGAGACGAAGCGAGTGAGACTTATGGCAGAACTGTCGAGTAACGAGAGGAGTGGATTCGACGTAAATGCAACATTACGATAGACCAATTTGATGCTCCGGAAAGAGAGAGAGAGAGAGAGGGAGGGAGGGAGGGAGGGAGGGAGGGAGGGAGGGAGAGATAGCCGCGAGTTAGTTTCCCCACCGAGTTGCAGTTTAACGTCGAATATGCAAATACCTGTCGGTGAAGCCCCCCGGGGAGGGTGGAGGGGTAGCAATAGAGGGATTCTCGACCAACTCGGATGCGAAAGCGACGAATCTGCAGCAATGGGTTTGATGCCCGCGTACACAGCGATGCTACCCGCCGCAGCAGTTGCGTTACCGCCAAATTCGTCTCTCTCCCTCACTGCAAGGGCAGCAAACGCGACGAGGTCTGCGTAGCGCGGGACGTATATAAACGGCGCGCCGTATACCGCCCGACCATCCGCGTAATTAATTAATCCGTTATCCATTCTCGAATGTTTGCGCTTTCGCAGGATTCGCTTTCGAATGGTGTTGTGCCAACAAATAATTTTCCCCGCGCACGACGAAGGACCTTCAAGGGCTTTCATCCTTATCGGATCGGAACTCAAAACTGGAGAATTTACCGTAACTATCTTCTTGTTCGCGGAAGGTACTGCGATATTATGCGAAATACATGATTCCTCCGTTATTGCCGGTTGCCGCAGTGCAATTATTATTGTCGCAGCAGAATTTCGAGAATCTCTTCTTTGATTCATATTAGGGAAGGGAATGCTTTAGGGAAGGTCGCCGTCGAGTGGGTAATAACGGTGAGACCAATTTTTTTTTTTTTTTTTTTGAGCGGTGATATCGTAAATATTTATTTGTTTTTTTGCAAACTGAAAATCGAGACTTTCTAATCGAATTTCGGCTTTTTAACGAATTTTGAAGGGTTTTCAAGCGGTTTATAGATTTTGCCGGTTTGCATATAAAAAATATCGAACTTTTTCGATGTTTACCGCAAATTGATTACTGGAGTCGTTTTTCGACTATTTAAATTTGTTCGGCAAATAGACTGTTAGTGAAGAAACTATTTACCGAATAACCCGATTTGATATCAATCATTTTATGGCGTGAAATTCTAGCATTTGGTAGTCAACATCCCAAAGTTTGTATCGATGCAAAATTTGTATATCGATCGACTTATACACGCGAAATAATGAAAACACGCAAATGTAAAAGTGTTTTTTTAAACATTTTTTTCAGATCAACTTTTCAATTCACCGGATACATCGGCGATTGGCAATGGTGAGTAAAAATCTTTTGTAGTTTCTTTCCATTATTTTATGCAACTATTACGAGAGATCTTCAGTTTCAATTCAATCGCGATAATTGAAGGCTTTACGAAAATTCCCGATCAACTTCGCGGAGATACGAATATTAGGGTAGCGGCGGCTTTGCTCTTCGATAGACCGAACGCGATGGATGAAGAGCACTCGAACTTTATCCGCGAGTTTGTATCCATCGAGTTTCAGTGGCCGCCGCCGCCGATCCCCAGACTACGGCTTGGAAATAACATCGTTCGGTAATTATAGCAATTAACGAAGCTATCGAAGCGATCCGCGAAGTCGAACGGTTAATTGGCTCCTTGATGCAAAAGTTCTCTCGCCAATGCAACGCGAAATCATGTCCTTCGGCGTTACTTCGATGATATTCCGCGTCTGAACCAACGAACCGCTATTGAAATGCGATCCTCCAATTTCTTTCACAATTTTTTTTTTTTTTTTTTTTTTTTTTTTTTTAATATGACTCCGAAGTGATCGTTACTGCAGCCGATAGATTAACCCTTTGCGTCGTAGATGCAAACTTTCGTCAATGTATTCGACTGTTCAATGATTTTTTAATTTCGATTTCAAAATTAATATAATAGCGAACGATCCGTTTAACGCTACTGAATCGACTGCCAATTAGGATTCTCTCGAGAAAAAGCCATCGCAATCCTTTTACTTTACAAAGCTATAGTTACCTTCACGATTTCTGCAAATTCCATTATTTCTCCGATCCGAGATTTCTCGGGATAATAGATAAAAAATTAATAGTTCGAAGACTTGGAACTAACTGTTCCCACGTTGCGAAAATTAACGGCTAAGAATCGTTTGTATTCTTACGTTATTTACTCTTTCCTTTCCATTTTACTCATCGAGGATTTATCCACCGTAAACAGTGTTAAAGTCCCGAGCGCCGCCGGCTATTCAGACAGCAAATATCGTCCGAGAAAATAATTGTTTGATTGTCTCACTTTCAACAGCGTCTACGTGTTTCAACTTATTATCCCAACAGCTTCGAGATCCATTGCAAACTTTACTCGCCGCGGCAAACCTCGCAATATTGATATTGCGCGACGTAACGTTAGCCAAACGGGAGAAAAATTATTGTATAAAAATATCATTTTTTCTTGTATCTGAATCACTTGGAATTTTATTGAGTTCGCCGCGCCGACACGCGCTGCGAACAATAAAATCGATACTGATTGATGAGACTTCGCGAAGCGAAGACGATGGATTGCGCCGTCAATATCAAAAACCAACGCGCGCGCCCCCCGCATGTCTAAGTGGCCTTTCCACTCCTTTTCGCGGAAAAAAACTGCCGGTACTTCGGGAATTGGAATATGTTCCCCTTAAGGAGGTTGGAACGCTTCGGGTTCATTTCGCATAAGTTCGACGAAAAAGAGAGAGAATTGCAAACACTTCTCGATGGTATAAAAATCTGAAAAAAAACATCCATATTAAAGGTACTGAAAAAATTAATTTTGCATAATAATAATTTGAAAATGTTAATAACAAATTGAAAAAAAAAAAAAAAATTGAAAAAATTTTCCGGTAACCCAACTTTTTTTTTTTAATGAAAATGATTCGTTCATTTTTCTGAATACGTATGGATTTTTTTAAATTTTTCTAAGGACTGAATTTTTTTTTTTTATAGGAATTATGCGTGGAATAACACAAAAATTCAAAGTCTTTAGAAAAATCTGAAAAAATTCATACGTATTCAGAAAAATGAAGGAATCATTCTCATATAAAAAAAAGTTGGGTTACCGGGATATTTTTTTCAATTTTTTTTTTCTTCAATTTGTTATTAACATTTTGGTATTATTATTATGCAAAATTCATTTTTTCAGTACCTTTAATATGCATGAATTTTTTCCAATGTTTATACCATCGAGAAGTGTTTGCAATTCTCTCTTCTTTTCGTCGAACTTATGCGAAATGAACATCTCGCGCCCGGACTACCTTACGGGATTTCCAGGGTAAAAAAAACATATATATAGAGAATCGTAAGCGATCACCAAAGTCCTTGACTCACCATCTGGAGTTTCAGACTCCGTAGCGTAACGAGAATACGGCGGATTCTCGAGTAAAGACGATTTTTGATTGAAATCGTATAATCGTAAAGTCCACATAGCTGCATCGGCTCTTCATTAATTCAGAAACTTCTCCTTGATCTTCGTAGACGTGGCATTTTTTTTATTATTTTTATTTTTTACTCGGAATATCGAGCCGCGAAATAAATATATTTGAACTCCGCAATTACTTTTCTCGGGAACTCTACTGGATATTGGATAACGCGTACACATCATTTTTTCGTTCGGCGACACGGAGAGTTGAGGTAATACGGTATACTTTTCATTTATATTTCTACCGTAGAAAATTCTCGTGATATTTACCGAAAAGTAGTATTCAGACGACGAAGAGGAATTGCTACTCTAGCGGTGTATTCCGAGGAGCTTTCGAATAACTCAGGTATACAGCAATGTTACATCCCTCGCGGTAACGTAAAACTTTCGACATTACAAAACTCGGAATCCTCTTCCGCTTCCATTTCGATGTAATGAGACTATATTCCTACACTTCTATTTCTATCGCTTTCTCGATGTATATATCTACGCGCAATCCTTTGGACATACGATGTTGCAATTTTGTCAGATTACTTGGCGCAAAGCAACGCAAATTATCTTAAAACGATGTGTTTCCTTGAGTTGCGTATAGAAATGTAAGCTTTTCAATTAGAATCGAAGTACGTAAAGTTCCTATTAGCGAAATTGTTTATCGTTTGCTTTCGTCGAATTTTCCATATTATTCGATACTTCGCGGCAATACCGTCGATATTTTCGTTAAATACATCGGATTTTTGAAGTATATATCGGGCGCTAAGGGTCGCAGAGGGAAGAAACTCACGCTGTGTTGGAGGAACGAGAAACTCACGCGAGAGTTTCGCTCAACCGTTTGGTTAATAAATCTCTTCGTTAAAAGTTATCTCCGCACATTTGTCGTTTTAGTTATTTTTTTTTATCGTTACTTCGCGGCTTTTTATTTCTCTTAAACTATCGAGAGAAAAGTTTTTTCCGAGATTTTCTCGATTTTCCGGCGAATTTTTCGCCATTAGTTGTTCATCTTTAACTGAAAAAGCTTCGCGGAGGTTCGACGAGTTGGTTGGTGAATTACGTATAGTTGAGTCGACGCGTTGTCGATAATTTTAAATAAATATGTGATAATGACAACTAATCGGATTATCGCGTTATAACGCATATATTTTCGAGAGTCCGAAGAGCGGCGGCTTACCCTTTCGATTTATCGTATTTTCAACAAATTGATAAATCATTCGTTCGAAATCAAATATGTTGCAATACATTATTAACGGCTCCTCTTCATCAATATCATCGTTGATAAATCGATCTTTTCTCGTCGATTCTCGGCCTCTGAAATTCAACGAATTGATAATTCGCTTGTGCTACAAAAAAAAATTATATGTCGTACATTGTTAACGAATTTCTGAATTATTATCAGGATAAATGTAGTCGCAAATGAATTGAATAATTGAAAGCGATTCGGACAATAAGTTCGTTACGTACGTTCGACGTCGTTGCAGCCGCGTACTCGCGGTACCGGAAGGCGGGCAAAAAGTAAAGTTTACTTTTTTTTATTGAATTTAAATTTAAAAAAAAAATAAAAGTAAAATTTGGTTTTT
Source organism: Buathra laborator (assembly GCA_934046635.1). NCBI lineage: Eukaryota > Metazoa > Arthropoda > Insecta > Hymenoptera > Ichneumonidae > Buathra > Buathra laborator. The sequence goes on from OW203902.1 coordinate 9,171,186, forward strand.
TTTTTTTCCAAATTTTGTTTTATATTTTTTACAAATTTCGCGTCAAGTAAAAAAAAAAAATTCTCAGTAATTTTCGTGAGTCAAATTTTCGACGGAAGCATCGCGAATTTTCGTCGATTTTCGAGTTATTTGCATTCGAAACGTCGAAAACCGGTGAAACTGAAGCAAGTAAATTCTCCTCCTCGTGTGCAAATGGAAAATTATACGATGTCGCGATGAGAGAGAATCCGAGAAGAAAGTGAGATATAGAAATCAGTGAGAGGAAGAGAAAGAGTACGAGAAACTCGGTGAAGTCAGGAGTAAGATGCAAAGAGCTATGGGGAAGAGACACTGAGAGTTTCCACGGGCAGTCGCAGTTTCCATTGAGTTCACGTGCCCATCGGGACGCGAGTAAACATGACGCCACTTGGCCAAACTATCGTCATAATTTCCAGTCGTATGAACTCTCCTCTCTCCGCTCACGGGAGCCGTCCCTCTGCAACGCTAACTTAACCTGAAATCCTTGCCACTTGAAAACCCCTCGGTCTCGACTTCGGACGCGCAATCTCTCAACTCCGAACGTTTCCATGAAAATCGCGAAGGGACTGTGTGTGTGCAAACGCTCGGGTATACCATGGAAAGTCGTACTGTAACGGAATAATAATATATTCACCGAGTCATGGATAAATTATCGTTCGATCGGTTGGCTGAGTCCGAAGGGAATGGAACTGTGAATTAGTTATCGAACAATCAAACTTTAATTTTTTCCCTTAGGTTTGTTGATCCTTATAGACGGGGAATCCTGGGAATAGTGATGGAAAGCGATCGTCTTTTATCAGATCGATCGAATGTCTGCAAAATTATCGTAAATTGACGATCTTCTGACGTCATTTTTTTAAGGCAAAGTTTTCTGATGGGAAATTACGGTAAATGATTTCTCGATCACTAATTGGTCATAAATTTTCCGATTAACGACTAATTGGAGCGAAATTTCTTTTTACCGTCAAATATGCGCGATAAATGACCAAATCACCTATTTAGTTGCGAAATGACGGTAATTTATTTTTTGATCATCAATCGGTCACATCGCTTTTACCGTAAAAATAACGTTCGTTACGAAAACGGTACTTTCTGAATCCGTCATGTAACAGTCAATCGATGACATCACTTTTTACCGTAAACACGACGTTCGTTACGAAAACGGTAATTTCTGAATCCGTCATGTAACGGACCATCGGCCACATCACTTTTTACCGTCAAAACGACGTTCGTTACGAAAACGGTAATTTCTGAATCCGTCATGTAACAGTCAATCGGTCACATCACTTTTACCGTCAAAACGACGTTCGTTACGAAAACGGTATTTGTGAGTCCGTCTTGTAACGGTCAATCGGTCACATCACTTTTACCGTCAAAACGCCGTTCGTTACGAAAACGGTACTTTCTGGATCCGTCATGTAACGGTCCATCGGCCACATCACTTTCTACCGTCAAAACGTTGTTCGTTACGAAAACGGTAATTTCTGAGTCCGTCTTGTAACGGTCAATCGGTCACATCACTTTTACCGTCAAAACGCCGTTCGTTACGAAAACGGTAATTTCCGAATTCGTCATGTAACGGTCCATAGGCCACATCACTTTTACCGTCAAAACGACGTTCGTTACGAAAACGGCACTTTCTGAATCCGTCATGTAACGGTCAATCGGTCACATCACTTTTACCGTCAAAACGACGTTCGTTACGAAAACAGTACTTTCTGGATCCGTCATGTAACGGTCCATCGGCCACATCACTTTCTACCGTCAAAACGTTGTTCGTTACGAAAACGGTAATTTCCGAATCCGTCATGTAACGGTCAATCGGTCACATCACTTTTTACCGTCAAAACGACGTTCGTTACGAAACCGGTAATTTCTGAATCCGTCATGTAACGATCATCTGCCGTTCAAATGATTCAGCCGCTGACGAGCTTTCGCATCATTGACGAGAAACCATCGTACAGTTTCCATGACGAAACGTTTTTTTTTAATTTTCATCGAGTCTCGGAAATTGATTATCATCGACGCCGAGACATTATGTCGGAAGATAAAAAAACGATGAACGAGACTACTTCGCAATGAAGCGACATTATTAACAATCGATAAGTTCGTTGTCCCGTTAAGAAGCCTCCGATAAAGTTCGCCTGTGGCTCGTGTATAGTATATCCGAAGGCCTCAAGGCGAACACTCGTTAATCCGATTCATTACCCAACCGGTGTTATCGAGCGACGGCAAAAAATAAAAGGGGGAAGAGATTATCGGGGCGAAGAGAAAGAGCGAAGGGAAGTGAGAAACGAGGGAGAAAAATAAGAGTTTCGATGGAGGTTACGATATATTATACCTGTGTAGTACAGTCGGTATATATGGCATACGGACGGAAAACAATTCATGTGAAAAACACAGACCTTTAAAAGCATCGAATGCTCGGTGCTGCTGCGGTACCAAACAAGAGAAAAACCAACCCCCTCCCCCTCCCCCTCCCGGTGTTTTTTACTCCCGAGTCGCAGCCGGCGTTAGAGGGATGAAAAAAGAAGAAAGTTAAAACGGCAGATTGCAAGGTACCACTGATACGTCCTCTAGTCCCCGGCAATAAGATTCACGAACAAACGAGATTGAGGCTAACAAAAACGTGAAACGTCTGTTTGCCATCTACCACCCCCGGGGAGCTCCGGCCCTTCATTAATTCTCTTTCCCCTCTCGACTCATTGGCGTAATTCGAAGAGAAAAAGAAGTCGGAGACGAGTCACTCTCATCCGCGATCCGAGAAAAACGATATAGACGCGATGGAAACGATCTCTTTTTTTTTTTTTTTTTTTTTTTTTTTTTTTTTTTTTTACCGCTACTAGTCGAATGAAGATAAAAAGGTTAACTTCGTAAGCGGGCGATGGGGAGGACGAAAAAATGCACCCGGAAGAATAGCCGCCGACTATCGGCGTATCGGCAATGTTCGACGTGAGCGGAAGAGAAAAATGAAGAGTAAGGAGAAGAAGCAGCGAAAAAATAAATAAAAAATAATAATAAAAATGAAAAAAAAAAAAAAAAAAAAAAAAAAAAATGTAGTAAAGGAACGAAGAAGAAAGCAGCCTCTCGACTTGCCCGCCACGTAGAGCGAACAAATTTCTATTGTATATCGACAATGGCTTCGGCGAGGCGTACGAGTGGCACATAAATAACGATGGTGCCCGCTTGCGCGTTCGAAAATTCAATTTTGATAACGCTCGCCAGAAGGTAAAAGCCCAAAGCCATTTGTATTCCTCACCCTTGTCCCTTACCTCTTCTTCACTTTGCCGCGGCGTTCTCTCCCTCTCCATCGTTCGTTGGTACTCTTCGCAACCACCTTGGGCGGCATCCCCATCCTTCTGCCCGCCGTTTCTTGCCGCACATCGCCGCTCGGATAGCTCGCATAATCGACGGTAATTCTCTCGTCCCGAGACGAGTTATCCGACACGAAGCGGGGCGCCGGTGACAGTGGACTTTCTCAGCGCCTCGGAGTAAAGAGACCGAAGTATGTCTCTGCTGCTTCGAGGTTTGCGATAAGGTAATATTTATCAGTTTTATCTCTCGACTCGTTTTCCTTTCCGACGTCACCGATATTTCCCGCACGCAGCTGAGTCTCGTAAATTTTTTTTTTCGAGAAACTTTTTTTTTTACGCTATCATAACCTCTCTTATCCTCGTGTTTTTCGTTATCGATCGATATATATCGATTCGATCGAAAAAAAAAACGGCTTCTTTTTTTTAATATTTTTAACGGTCTTCTCGCAACCGGAAGTTGTCTGATAGACTTCATTTCATCAAAGTTAGAAATATATATATATATATATATATATATATATTTTTAATACCCGCGAGGGGAATTCTCGAGTTTATCCGTTCCCCTCGGAGATCTTTCTTTGCTCGAGGGCAATATGACGATGATGGTTGGGTAAAACTTCGAGTTAAACTCGAGTTATTACGTCGAGAGGTACGACTGACGTTTTTCAAAGGTTTCACGAAATGTAGTCGTTGTCTATGGCAACGATAAGAGCCTCCGAAGGAGCAAAAGTTTTACTTCGACTTTCGACCGGTCAATTATATTTTCTACGATATTTGCGATAACGTTGTTTTCGAAAATATTCCATTTCTCTTTAAGCTTTACTACCCTTCGTAATAACTTCTTTTTCCTTCTATCGCGTGTCGTCTTCTTTTCCTACGGAACTTCGTTGTCTCATTGCTCTTTCCTTTTCCGCTTTCCGTTATCCCGGTCGCGTTGTACACAGTATCTGAAAGCATAAAAGTTGCCATAGAAAAGACGAGAACGAGAGTAACACGGCACAAGGAGGTTGTAAGTCACGCGACCCGGGAGCACGAGAGAGACTGCCGCGTTATTAATTGAAGGCGCACCGGGTTTGCCTCATTACTTCAAAATTGTGCAACTTTGCGAAGCGGGCGAAAGTTACGGAGAGGAGCAGCTCGTGGCTAACGCCAGTCGTGAGAGAGTGAGAGAGATTGCGCGGAGCTCTCAAGTAGAAGAATATAGAAGGGCGGGAGGGGGTGGGAGGGGGTGGGAGGGTAGTTGAAGAGGTGGGGAAAGAGATCGGTATATAGCTACCATTAGAGAGAATAGGAAGTGTGAGTAAAAGAGCTCAGGAAAGTCGATTTCCCGCCGCTAAATCCCAGTTTCCTCATCGGCTTTCCTTTCCACCCCTTCTTTTTCCTCCCTTGAAGCCCTCACTGTCATAGTTTCGCGATAGTTGAGTTTCTCCAAGTGGGATATGCGACGAGTGGTCGCGGAGAAAGTTACTTGCTACGTTGGCTCATCGCCCATCCTAACCGTTGTGTATCCACAGACAACTTACCCCCCGCGTATACCGATCGATCGGCGTTATATCGACACTTCACATCGAAATTTGTGAAGAAAATTGGATTTTTCTTCTTACGGTCAATCCACTGAAACTTCGACCGACGATACCGAAATCGATAGATACACAGAGAGCAAATTTTGCACACACGAGTATATCGTCCAATGAGAAGATATGAAAAATTTACTTTGCTTTTCTTATCTCGGGTTTGTCATTTTTGGGTATTATGAAGCTCCGTCGACGCAGATCTCGTTTTTCGCGACGTATCTCGAGACAGCAGAACCTCACGAGAGCGGCACGAACCACGCGAAAGCAACGTGTCACAAGCTTCCCGTCGAGGATCTCCCTGAAAGATCCCCTAATGCTTCGCTGCGCCGGCTTTCTTCCACTGTTGTAATACAGGATCTCTCTCTCTCTCTCCCTCTCTCTCCCTTTCTCTCTCTCTGCGTATGGGATCTACTCGCTGTCTCCGCTTTTCCTTACTCTTCTCTCGCGTATTCCGGAACTCCGCGCAGCAACTCATTTCTCTATTTGCGATCCATGGACAGCGCGTTGGGTACACATACATCGTAAAATACATGAAATGCGCACAGAAGGGCCGCTCATCTCTCTCTCGTTTTTCTGACACATCGGGCAGAATAATATTACAATTTTGTCCTGCGAAGCGAAGGTATTATTTTCTCGAGTTTCTCGAGTAATGCTTATCCGCCTCGTGCAATTCTTTGTTTCATTGTCGTGTTTGTCGTCTTATCATCCGAAGCATTTTTCCAAAATTGGATAAACTGCAGAATAAAACTCCTGCGAGTTGTAAATTTCTTACATTTTACATAAATTATCGAAGAATTTTTCTGTAAAACAGTTTTATTGGGTTTTTTTGGTTTTAACGGGATGCGGATATTTTTATTTTGTTTCAAATGTGAATTTTCAATTAAAGAGATCGATTTACAATAACTAATTTTTGGGTTTTTAGTTTTTTCTCTTTAATTTCGATTTTTTTTCGATACTTACATTAAAATCGAAAAATTATTCACATAATGCGGATTTTGCCGATTTATTTAAAAAAAAAAAAAAAAATTATCATCGGAGTGGTATTCTCCTGTATATTTTTCAAAATTAAACGAGACGTTTATTTTTTAAAAATATAAATATATTCTCTTCTTTTTCCTCGTAATTTCGCGAAGATTCAATGTTAACGGAGAATTTCGCGATAACGAGATGCAGCGAATGTTTAATCGCCCGGAAGGCAAACCCTTTATCATTTTAATAATAATCCATATAATTCGATGACAAATACAGATAAAAGCAACGCGTTGTTTCACTGACAAATAATACAATGTACTTTGAATGAATCGTCAGTTAGCCGCGTCGTGTTTCGTGTATCGATTGAAACGATACGTGATATCTTCCAAATGGCTTTCTGAAATCATTATATTCGTATAATTAAATAATATCATCAGCGACATAATTTGTATTCGAAATATCCTACCGAACCGTATCCACCGTATTCATCAATTTATCATAATAAAATTAATTATTATATCGTTTTGGGTAATATATAAAATTAAAAAAAAAAAAAAAAAAAAATTGTATGCTCGCGAAATGTAGATGATACCGTAATGAATTCTCCGCACGGTGACCCGGCAAAGTAACCAGGCGAGTCCTGCACCTGCGAACCAGCGTACGTTTCGTTCCTCTTAGCGAAAAGAAGAGAAATTTTTAGTAATATATAATAACTAAGCACCCACCCCCTCCCTCCCACTCACCCCCGCAGACACAGCGCAGCCGGGCAGTCATATTTTAACGCGGAGGGGCTTCGCACATTGTGCAAACTATCGCGGCGCAATGATCGTAAAGCGTGATTTAACGCGATATACGACTCAGATATGTTTGACCAATTTAAAAAATGAGATAGCGAGAGCTCCGGAGCGGTAAAGAGATAGATATAGATGGGTAAGAGACTGCGAGAGGGTTGGTACAGCGGAAAATGAAGTGACTGCAAGTGGGCGCAGAATCGCGGGAATATTAGAGATTGTAAAGGACGAGTGAAGCGTAGATGAAGTGGTGGAAGAACGCGGAGGGGGTGCGGGAGGGTGCGGGAGGGGGAGGGGGTGGTTGTAGCGGGAGTAAAATGTTCGCGGAAAGCGCTGGACCGGCCTACGTAGCGGAAAATTAAATATGAGTGCGATTTTAGGCAAGCAATTTATATGTAAATTCACCATGGAGAATGCCGCGGCAGTGGAATGTACCTCGTTCCATCCCTCGTTTGGCTGAATAGCCGGGTTGCACACGCGTAACCCAAGTACGAACGTTTTGGTTACCACCCCAAAAGACCTTTCGTCGCGCCGGCTGTCCAGCGATTATTTAACGCTGTCCATTGTTTCAAACGAGCATAAGTCGCCTCTATCGCGGTCATACATAACACGCGCATACGGAAAAGCTGCGCCAAGCTTCCCTTAACGTTACGCTATACATATATTATAAAAAAAAAAAAAAAAAAAAAAAAAAAAAAAAAAATGATTTCGTACGCCAGAGGAGAAATCCTGCGAGTTCGTCGGATTTGCCGAGAGATTTACCTCGCGAATTCATAATTCTCGTTGTCACATTGGCATTACGGTGGACGCATATTCAAAGGGTAGTTGCGAAAAGCGAAGTCACAGAGTTGACGATAAAATTCATTGAAGTGTGACGCTGATTATTGTAGTTGTAAAAAAAATTGAAAAAAAAAGAAAAAAAAAAAAGGTCTGTGTCATTGAGACACTCGCTGGAGAATTCTATGTATAAAACATAGAATACATAATTCAGTATCCTGCATCGAGATTAACTTCGGAGTAACTGATAAAAGAATTGCTCTGGAAGGATGCAGGATGAATAAAGCCATTCCGACAATGAAGCTTCTGGCTCTGCCGGCTTCGTCGACGGATCCTCCGGTCGCATAAAATTTCGATTATTTTCACTGGCAACCGAAGCCTTTCTTCCGCGCGTAGTCTGGTACCATAAACAAAGGAACGGTAAAATGGGAAAGAAATGAGTGACTGAGGGTAAAGGATCACAGAAAAAAAAAAAGAAAAATAAAGAAAGACACGGGGCGACGGATAAAAAAGAGGAATATAGAAGCAGAGAAATAGATCGGTAGGGTTCGTTGCACGTGGAAGAGAAAACCAAGAGAAGAATGATGAAAAAAGCGAAAGAGGAAAAAGAAAAAAAAGAAAAAAAGAAAACGAGATGGTAAAGAGTACAGGGGTTGTCGGGATAACGCTGCCTGCTGCCTCAGCCACTGCGAGTCTCTCGTAATAACGACTCTTCGCTGGCGAAAGAATTTTTCCCTCCGCTACCCCTCGCGCGCGCCGCTGCTCTCTGGCGCTGCAGTCACGGCGCTGCAGCCACGATGCTGCTGTGAGGGAATGAAAATTGTTTTGCCTACGGGCTATGGCACCATGCGTTATCCGGGCTTTGCTCGAAAGATTTTCCAGATAATATAGGCGCGACTCGAGAGCGCAACCGGCACCCCTTTCCCGCCCATCGTGTGCTCTCGAGGGATATTTTTCATACACACATATGTATAGAGAGTCGCGGATATCCGTTGACGATATGACGACGACGAAATCTCTTCGCTATTTTACTATTGCCCGCGCGAACCTGTATTTTCAACGCCGTACAATGCACAAAAATGTGTGAAACGCTACGAAAGAAAGCCACGAAAGCCTCGTCAACGCGCATACCAACCGAATGAATGTCGGCAAATTTTTTTTTTTTTTTTTTTTTTTTTTACTGCAAGCCTCGTTCGTTCAAGGGGACAATGAAACGTTCGTGTTCTCTATCCGCTGTACGCATACAATACTTATAGCTCTGCAAACGACGTCTGAGGGTACCGCCACAACTCCCTCATTTATTTTTCCTTTGACGAGCGCACACTCGACGTATAATTTCAAACACCGTTCCCATGTGTCGCCGCTGATGCTGATGCTTCTTCTTCTGTTACGAATGATCTTCATTTTTTTCTTCTTTCATTTCATTCATTCAAACGCCTCTTTCGTTCTCAGGCTTTAGCGCATTTGCAGATAACGATAGGGTGGGAAAGTCTTTACTTTCGTTGGAATTATGGGAAATTTGAATAGCATTGTTCTACGGATATTAATACAAATCGTTGGTGTCGAATTTTTTTCTCATTTAAATATGAATACAGAAATGGGAAATTTGAGAAGCAATTAACAAATACGGGAACAATGATCGAAAGAACTGACGATCTCTGGAGAATCGTTGAACGGCGACGTTTTTTTTTTTTTTTTTTTTTTTTTTTTTAAGCGCGCGTCGCGTTTTTTTTCGAATCGGCTGCGGGGAGCGCTGGCAGGACAACGGGATAAGAAAAGCGACTCGAAGGGAGAATGGCTTTTCTCGACGAATCCTCTTATAATTAAATTGTCTTTTGTATTCAGCGAGGCCTAAGGAAATGAAGCTACGCGCGGATAAACCTGACGGTTTTCGCGAGAGCTTTCTCTCTCTTACGGTTTATTTATCTATGCTCTCCTTCTTTATATCCGCTCAACGTAACCGCCCCTGTAAGATAAGTATATTTCATTCTAATCTCTCGTCTTTTTCCATCTTCCGCTCGCGGGATATCTCACCTTTTTTTTTCATTATACAAGCGACATCAGCGCGCCTCGCGGGCTTCAGAATAATTTAGATCTGATAATGGAGAAAAATAATACATTTTTTCTTAATACCTCCGTCGCGACTTTTTTTTCTATCGAATTTTTTAACTAAAAGTAAAATAATTGGGATATCAATTTGAAAAAAATACATCGAACAGAACGAAAACGAGAAATATCTATAAATAATTTTGCAAAAAGTAACGATTTTAAAAGGGCATTTGTTTACCAATTGAATTACAGAACAACTCGCGTAGGGGAGAGCGAAGTAAATCGAAACATACGCTATAGAAAAATCGATGATTCCATCCAATGGCACTCTATGGAATTAGAGTGCATACTGTGGTGGATAATTTACAGTATTATACGCGCTGCGTGAAATTTCCCGTTTTTTATAACGTGTATTTCAATTTGCCCCGATCTCCCCTATTTATCGTGTTCCACGGGAAACAATACACAAAATTTACTAACAAATCGTCGGAAAACCGATATTTTTTTAAAGTGGAAGGTGATTCGTTAATTTTTTTGCATACATATGAATGTTTTTAGAATCTTTCCTAATTTTCAAAAATCCCGTTTTTTGAAAAATGTTTAGTCGGTATTTTCAAAAAACTTTTTTCAAAAACTTATCCAAAATTCGTGACTTTTTGAATTAAAAAAAAAATCATTTTTTTTAAACTCAAATTTAGAAAAACCAATGAATAAATTTCCGTTAGGATTTGACAGAGTTTCGGAACCGCTTTTTTAAGCCCTTAATGGACGATGAAAGCCGTGAAAAAACAGTGTTTCGTGAAATCCGTGAAAAAACTCGTCACTTGTATCTCCATAATCTTTTGGCGGCAAACGAAATGATTCGGAAAAATATTTTGGACCGCATATTTCGATACCCCATTCCACTCCGTAATCGCCTTTAATTCTGCTGTTTTATCATAAAATCGGCGCAATTTATACAATTAAGAAAAAAAAAAAATGAGATTACTTCTTATTTTCGGCACAACTGAAGATCGTCGTGAATAGTTTTCATCATCAAGCCGTTCATCAGTCAATCGACTAACGAATAAAACGACGAGATTAATTTTTATTTAAAAAGTTTCCAAAAATAAAATTTTTTTAAAATGAGTTGAATAATTAAACTCTTTTACTTTCCTCGTCACTATTAAACTTTCACATTACGGTTCACTTATTCGATGTTTAAAGATGCAATATAATTTTTCGATATTTTTTTTTCGGACGTAAAAAAAAAAAAATCTCTCGACCCGTAACATTACTCAATTATAACGCTCTTCTTCGTCATCACCTATATTTAACTTATCCACATTTCTCCGACTCTTCCTTCTCAATCTTAAATGCCACCGTTCGTCGAAAATAACTTTTGCTCCTTGAATTAACAAGATTTATCGAAGAATCAACTCTCCTAATCTAATCGACTCGTTTCATTGGATTAGTCATCCGTAGTTACGGATACAAGGGCTCGAGGCGTTGATATGATATATAATGCCGAACATATTTATAGTTCGTCGGTATTTCACTACACTTCGAGATACAATGAAGCGCGGGGAGGTGTATGGATCACCTTGCATTTACAACCCTCTTGCATTCGTAGTAACGTCAAAAGCCGCTTGCAGTTTTCATGGCGCTGCTGGACTATATAAATATTTCTTAGATGAAAGCAGCCGCTGCTTCCAATCTTTTCTCAGCTACGGCAATGGAGCTTTTCATAGACCTTTCGATCTTTTTTTTTCACCCTCAGGCGTCGTCCTTTTTTTTTTATTCGACTTCTCTGCGGTTTTTCCTCTACAGGAGGCTCTTGCATAGTGTGCACTACAGTAGAACGTCGACAATCCGAAAAAATCCGAAAAAATTAAAAAATACACAGTATTTTTACACAGAAAAAATTAAAAAATACAAAAAAATGAAAAAAAAAAAAAAAAAATGAATTCAGTGATAAATTTCTATAGCTTCGTTTTATTAATATTATTTCCCATCATCATAACTTACGAAAATTTTTTCGAATATCGATTAATTACGAAAGTCCGGTAATTTTTTTCACTATTTTTAATTTTTACTTTAACCATTATGATTCACCAATGATCTCGAAAGCGCAAGAAATGGTTAACTTTTGCGCTACACGACTGTATCTCACTTGTTTTTTTTCCGTCTTTTTGCCTTTTTTTCTTTACCATCGTGTGGTCTATATATCTAAGATTTCCTTCTACCTTTCGCGTACACGATATATACAGGTATGTTAGGTACGATACGATATTCTTACAACGTTGGTTCGCCAAGACTGCAGCCAGCATCGCCTTCGCTTTCACCCCCGCAACGAACATAAATAACTCGACGCGAGATACGTTAACGTAACTTCGGTTGCACTGCGTCTACCGGTGGCTTGCGTACGTGTACACACGTGCGAACATCGCCCATTCTCTTTGCGTTCGTTTTTCCGCGACCACCTTATAATAAACACGGGTCACGCGTTACCAACAACGTCGAGTGGGTTGAGTATCTTTCGCATCCCCTAACGTTCAGCTTGCATCCCTCGTTTCCGCGTATCTCCGCACAGACGCACAGACGTCATATGTTGGCGATTCGCGATCGCATTTTTCGAGCTAATCACCTCAAAAAAACCCCTTCTGATATCCCAACGTTAAAATATTAAAAAAAAAAAAAAAAAAAAAAAAAAAAAAAAAAATCGGAAGAAATTTATTTAATCCAATTTTATGCCAAGAGCTGCGGCGACAATTCGCGCCTAAACCACTTAGCGATTTTTCACGCGCACACATACGACCAATATAATTTTCTCGTTGCATCGCTCGTTACGTGGAATAATCCTTTAATGTTGTTAATACCTCGAGATGAACTCGCGGAAATCCGTCCGATGCTTCACCGGTCACGATTTTCTTCAGAGTTAATCTTTCCGTTTTCTTTTCTTTTTCGTCCTCATCCCGTGTGTGCTTTTCCACCGTTGTTTTTCAATTCGCTGTATACGCGGAAAGGGTACTCATGGTTCATTCAACGAAATCCTTTCCCATTCGCTATCGAATATTCCGAATGTATAGAGAGACTATACAACGGAAAATTATTCGATTGTATAGTAATGCGCAAGCGGAGGCTTGGCGATGGCGGAGCAGCAACAAGATCCGAAGTTCGGTTAACTCCGTTGCGCTCTTCTCTTGTCTCGTGTCTTTATTTTTTTTGGACACACTGCTCGGCGGAGATGAGAGCGCGCGTTGGTCCATTAAGCTTTAGACGATTTCTTGGCATCTTATACCCTCTTTTTGGTTTTATCTCGCAGTCATCCCGTTGTTAAACTTTGCGCGTCTTTTACTCGCGGGACTCGCGTATCAATCGGTGAAATCTCTCGGTGAATCTATCGAATCCTCGATGCTATAAACAAACGTTTGAGAATACGCGCGCTATAGTTACAACGATTGAAGTTCGGGCAGAGATCGGAGCTGAATTTTGGTTGAGGTCGATGCACCAGCGCTCCGAGGCGATCATTAATTCAGTCTGAAGTGGCAGCGAGCAGCACAGACGAGTGCGCATTAGTTTCGGCATTAGTATAATGCTCCGTAGTAGTCGCAGAGCTGTGTGGATATCGCGGTGGTAGTGGAAAATGTGGGGCAACTATTTTCACTACGGCAATGTCGACGCGCATCGTTAATTCGTCGCTCTCGCAAGAGTCGAGTTTGTCGTGAATCTGTCGTTTCTCAATGCTTCTACGAACCTTCTAATTCGGCAGAAGTTGACCACCGGGAAAGCAGAGAGCGAAATCTCCGCATCGTCGTGGACTGCGATCGTCGATGCGCAAACGTCGAAGTCTTTCCCGTTTCAGTTTATTCACACTGAAGCGTTTCCACGAATTTTCAATCTAACGATTTGGCGTAACAATGTCGATAATGAGAAACGCTAATTTATTATTATAGTTTGTCTATTCCGTATATATAGCGCTTTGTGCAATCGACAGCTCAGGAACGGCGTGTTGTTGCATTCAAAACCGAAAATGATATTCTCAGAAAATTTCAAATTCTTCGCAAAGGGATATAAATCCGAAAAAATGCAATTATACAGAAGGTGCGAACATTGATATTTCGTAATAATAATTGCAAAAAGTTATTAATATAGATATTATTAGTTAAAAAAGAAATTGGCTAACAAATAATCGGAAAACCGATATTTTTTTTGAGTGGAAGTTGATTCGTTAATTTTTTTGAATACATATGAATGTTTTTAGAATTTTTTCTAATTTTCGAAAATCTCGTTTTTTGAAAAATTTTTAGTTGGTATTTGTAAATATGTTCGATCGACCATTCGAAAATTTCTTCAGTGTAATGCGTAATCTATTTTCAAAAACTTATAAAAAATTCGCGATTTTTTAACTAAAAAAAAAAAAAACAAATTTTTTTACTCATATTTAGAAAAATCAATGAATAAATTTCAGTTTTTTTAAAAAATTTTTTTTCAAAATAAATGGTTTCAGCATCTTGCGATGGATTTTTTTCAAATTTTTATCCAATCCTGAAATATTCAAAATTATCTCCGAATTTCACGTTTGGTTGGGAATGTAACGATACACCCTTCTTAAATTATTAAAAAATCATCGACGAGTGTCTCCGTATAGTCCGCCGTATCGTTATTTTCGGAGTCTATGTATTTTCGATATAACTCGATCGCGACGGACATACTTTGCAAAACCAATATAAATTCGTGTTATACGATGTTCCGGGTGCACGTTCCACTAAAAATTTCTATCGCTCTAAAAGTCAGCGTGTATGTATAGTAAGTAATATGTATACCGGAAGTAAAAACGGAACGGCAGCGGTAGGATCTCGAGAGGCAGCTAACCCAGTCTTCCCCGAAGCTTGTGAAAACGTCTTTACGGCATTCACGATATTAGTTTTCCAAGGCTCGAGTCTCGAGTCTCGAGTCTTCCGCTCGCGCGCCCCGTCGTCCCGTAGACGAAAGCACGAGCGAAGATGCCGCTTACGGGGCGCGCATACACTCTGTCGCGGGTATACACACGTACAGGGAGAATGTGATGCACTCGAGAATACAGTAAACGTGTGTCTACTATCCCAACGACCGAGCGCCGAGCGTGTGCGGCAATGCTTTGTACGCTTTAAGCCCCGTAGTCACGTACCAACGTGAAATCAATGAAACTACGTATACGGAGATTTACGGGGAACACGAGTCGACTTCGGACTCTCGGGATACACTCCGAACCTTAAGACTTTCTCTACGCTTTTGTGGTAAAAAAAAAAAAAAAAGGGTTCATAAGTTCAGCGAATAATGTCGATCGTCGTTGATATATATTCCCAACTACTTGTCGATCCTTACATTTTTTTTTACTTAACCTAATGAAGTTAAGAAGCAAAAAAAAATAAAATTCTGAAATTTACTGCTGATTTCGAAAAGTCATTAATAAATAATTTAAGAATGACAATAATATTAATAATTATAATAATAATGATAAATGTTGCGACACATGATTTTTATGCGTTTTGACTTAAATTAAAGTTGATTTACGTTTTTCGAATTCTCTGAACGAATATAAAAGTGGATTAGCGTATTTTTCTTAACGCTGCGAAAAATTATCACTTTCGAAGTATTTAATTTAATTTGCTTATACTTCGTAACTATTTCATAGCATTCGCTTAACGAAAGGGTCAACAAAACTGATTTCACCAGCGCCCTCGCGATTTTATTTCAACCCTCGAATACGGTGCTCGTTATCTTCGATAAATATTTGCCATTGCTATTTTTCTTTTTTTTTTTTTATTTTTTCGCATCATTTCTACGACTACGAGAACGATAAATTTGGGTTCTTTCATTCGCGACACGTAGCGCGAAGGTAGTTTTTATTTTTTATTCATTTTTCCTCGTAAATGTGTTATCCGGTTGAAAGAGAGTTGCAGCAGTATTTCGATGTATAATGCGGACAGACTGTCGGTGTGCGCTAAAGCAAAAACGAGTGAAAATACACGAATGGCCGCATGAAAAAGAGATAATTAGCGGTAATACTTCCGTGTCCGAGTCGACAGGCAAAGAATGAGAGTTAAACAGTATACGTAAAAGTCAAAAAGCGCCCGAAGTACATTGCTGCGATGCAAGAAGAGAGGAACCACCGAATGGAGGAGGAGTTTCGGTTACGCGGAGTATCTCATTTGCATCACTGTTGTCTCTGTCGAAGCGTGAGAGAGTGGACAGCAGATGCAGGAGGCGGGAAAGAGGAGAAGAACTCCGCTACTAAATGCAACCTGCTGCATTATTCAATGTAATTACTTTTTGCGGCTGTTGAACATCAGTATTCCTTTGACGAAGCGAAGCGAAAATCGAAGTTCAGAGATACAGACGAAAGGGATGTCTCGACCAATGCGCAGACTATTTCTTTTCCTAAATGCCAAAGTTTCGATCTGATATATCGTCTTAAAAGCTGAAGGCCTCAATCAGGAAAGATTTCTCGATGGTATTGATCACATTTTACATAATATACTTTTCACTCGCGAGTACTGTAAGGCGTCTTGAAGTTACTCCTTGATGAAGTTCCTTCTCTTCGCCAATTGACCCATTGGTGTCAAAGTTCCAAACGTATTAACAGAAGTTGCGGGAAAGGGTTGCGAGAAGTCTCGTCGGCGATTAATCTTCGATGAAACCCTTCGTTATCGTCATTGGTTGACCTGCTGCTACTATACTGATCCCGAAGTTTGCGTATAATATCACGAAGAGTGGGAGAGATTACAGGGTACTCATCGTTGAAAGACTATCGATCCTCTCGCGCATCGCCTTTAGAACCGACGAGAAATCTTCGCCCAGAATCTCAAAAATGTTTTAAATTCGATCGCAGCGATATAGGTTTTCACCTATCCGCGCGATCCAAAGATCCAATAAGGTCTTCAATACCGATCATTAAATTGATCTAATCTCGCAAAAAAAAAAAAAAAAGATATTAACTTTCCGTGATTTCTCCCTTTCATCGGATCAGCGTCTACAATTCTCAATGTTCCTTTACGCCTTATAACTTTTCACGTAATTTGAAGGCATTTATTTGATTTAAAGTAATCGCAGTAACGAAGATCAAAGTTTGAAGCCTCACGCTATGATCTTCGATTTACTATCGGCGGCTCTGGCATTTCATGATTTTTCTATAAACTCCTTCCGCCTCGTAGTCCGACCTCTTTGCTGTTCTGCACTCTTAGTAGGAATCAGGGGGTGGGGGTAGTCAAGGAATGTGAGAAAAGGTTAAAAACGTTTCGTCTCACGCTCATCGCTATGAAGACTCGCGGGAGTTCCAGATTCTCCGTTCTTGTATAGCTTCCAGCTTCTCGGAGAAAGAGACTTTTCCACCGTCGTAGGGGTGTGTGCTGCCGCCGCACCTCCGACTTTCGTAGACCGGTTAATACCTATATATCCACGCGAATCCACTCGCATCCTCGTTGATCTTACGAGCTTTCACTCTTCTTCTTTACGCTCACTTTCTTCACACGTATCCTGCGCTTTTTCTCTCCCTTTTCTACTCCGTTCTTCTCTCTTTTCAACGGAAAGGGGTTCTCCTACTTCATCCCTCGTCCTTTCCCCGGACAAGGCCTCTGCTTCTCCAGTAACACGGCTTTCCAGACTTAGCTACGGCTTAGTCGGAATATCCGAGAACGAAGTCGGCCGGATCCACGCAGTCCGGTCTCTTCCTCTGCTTCTTCGTTTCTTTTCTTTCCTTTTTTTCTCTTATTTCTTCTCCCTCCGCCCTTCCCCTCTTCTGCACTCTCATACTTACGCGAAAGCTTCCATTTCTTCCTCAACGACGAAGGATCACTCATGCGGTCGCGGCCCCCCTATTTCACCAATCCCAATTTCCAGACGCCTGGAAGGGTTACGAACGACCTTACCGCCATCGTTCGAGTCTATATCTCTATCTATCTGTCTCTCTGGTCGTTCTATCTTAAATCCTTCTTTCACGACCGCGAACAAGCTCTCGTTTACTCTCTCTGTTTCCTTCGGTACCTTTTGCGAGAATAAAAAAAAAAAAAAATAGAGAACGAAGAAAAAGAGGGAAAACTCGTCCCTCGAGAAAATTCAATAATCTCCGCGTCCCCCTGGCGTTACGAGGGTGGAAAACGACGCGGCGAAGTTATGCTGACTGATGATGTGTCCACCGATGTTAGACACGTCATTACAGAAAATATGGTATTTCTCGCGTACGAAACATTTTTCGGGCGAAAATATATTAGTCACCGGTACGCACATGTCTCGCGATGAAGTTGTATGGTGTACTCGCGATTTCGGGATTATTATGTATTAAAAAAAAAAATCTATAGGCGTAATGCGGTTTTCCATATACTGTATCACGTGTACGAAGTTACCGAATTAATTTATAACCGACCGACATTTCGCGGTGACCGCATTCCTTTCGTTTCTTATCAATGTTATCATTGATACGCGAATCCTAAGCGGTTCCTCCGCGTCGTGACTTCATTGCTTGCGGAATGCCGCGACACATACCACTGTGTATCGTATCTACTGTTGTCGAACTTCGAAGGTAAGTTTCAGTTACCGAGAAGTCCGAGAACTCCTTCCGCCTCCGACAAGTGCAAATGTTTGATTGATCAGCGGTACGAAAGCCGCGAGTCATTCGATACTCTCGTGATATCTCTCGGGACGATTATCGATTTTTTATCGGCACTTTCCGTCGATACTTAACCGACGTAAGTTGCCTACTTGTCGAGAACCGTTTATTAAACGACTGACGCGGATAAAATATACATATACCCGAGGAAAGTCCGGAATGCGCTTCTACGTCTTATCTCGACGAGCGTTTGTCAGCAAATAACGGATAAATCATTTTATACAACCGCCTGGCGAGCGGAATTTCAGACTTCTTGCAAACAATACACGAAGGACGAGGCAAGAATAAAAAAATAATAATAATAATCCACGTTGATAAGTTCCTCGATGCAGTTCGTCAGCTCGTTATAATTATCGCGGATCATAAGCTTAATTATTAATTATTCGTTGCGTATTTTCTATCTGTAAACAAAGTATATATTCACATTGAAAAACAGCATATCGCAATATATATATAATCCATTATCAACGAAAAAATTATGCATTACGGATATATTTCACAATATACCGCCAAATATTTAACAATTTATTTAATTTAATGAATAATAATTATTTAATTATTATTAATATTATATTATAATAATATATTATTATAATATATAATAATATATATTACTCTTGATTTTTTAAATTTTATTTTATTTATTTATTTTTATTTAATTTTTTTTTTTTTTATTAATTATATGAAAACACCGAATTTCAAATATTTTTTATTTTTACTACATTTCTGACGTATCCATTGCATACACTGTTTTTTTCCATGTAAGTAACGCCGAGCATCGCGTAAGAATGTTCGTCGATCGTGAGAGCATTTCTTGTTTATGGATAGAAATAACGGTGAGAGATCGGTTACGATTGAAGTCCGTAGCGAACGATCGCTCACTCCGTTTCTTCCTCTTTCTCGTTTCTCTCGTGAACGCCTCCACTCCCACTGCAGTCACCTCACACGAGACACTTTCGATACGCGTCATGTACTCACGTATACACACAACGCACACCCGACCGTTTTATCGCCGCGAGAGTGCAAAGAAAAAAGGGGTAAAAAGCAAAACGTTGTATCGATCTGATCTCGAAGTTCAACGGTGACGAAATACATATTTCGGCGTTGTGTATATAGCAATTAAAAAAACATACTTTTTCTTATCGATTTTTCACGTGTTTTGATACGCCTTCGCGATATTCGAACCATTCGAGTGTCGAATTCTCGAGGACACAATTTTTTTTAAAAAAGATCGCAATACGCGTATTATGCAAACAGAGAGTCATCTCCGGTCTGAGAACCTGGAGACACTTGTCATCAGTCTCGTTTGACGAACGAGACAGAGCGATCGGCAGTCTGTGGCCTAAGCGCACTCTCAACCTGCTGATAATAGGAATGACTCACGTGCCTGGCGGGCGCAAGCGGGTGGTATACATATACAACGCGAGCGTCAGGACTGTGTCGATGTGCAGGCAAACTACGAGGAAATAACGATACAGTGTATAGTATGTCTATTTGCGTCTATAAACGCCGCGGCTTTTATCAACGGCAAAATATTTTTTGCGGAATCATTTTTTTTTTTTTTTTTTTTTTTTTTTTTTCAATTTATTATCGTAAAAGGTAATAGAAATGTGGGAAATCGCATTGTTTATTTTTGGAGTCAAGGCTTCGATCTTTCGCAATAAACGGCTCGTAACAGTAAAATAAATTATTGTTGAATAAACAAATTACGATTTAATTGCTATCGCGGAGAGAATAGTTTATTGGCGAATAATTGAATTAATCGGAGAGTCTACAGCGCAATATGTATCGGCGAATGTATTGAGATACACACATATCTTTTGCACACAATTGTGAAATGTAACGCAAATTCGTGCTCTGCCTGTTGTCGCTCGTGCTGTTTTCGCTCGTCATAGCTGTATTATAGCTATACTCGACGAACTCGAGTGTGCGGGGCACCAGGAGCAGCAGCAGCAGCGGCAAGCGGCACACGAGAACGAAAGACGTCGACCGTTCGCTCGTATAAAACCACCGACAACTCGCTTCTACGACCAGTCCGATCCGCTTGCGCCTCACGAGAGTGTCGTTGAGCCTTCGCGGCAATCTCGTCAATCGATGCCAATATCGCGCCTCGCGCATTTATAAACATCCCAATCGTCGTTAAAATCAATTTTTTTAAATATACCAATTTTCATAATCAACGATTTTACGAATTAAAAAAAAAAAAAAAAAAAAAATGTCGAGATAAAATATCGATATCTGCAATGTTATTGTCAAAGGTCCGATGACAACTTCCGTTTCGCAGGTGCATAATTTTTTTTTGTTACACGTGTACATCGTATAAAAGTTACAGTTTTTTTATATTTTTTTTTTTATGTTTTTTTTTTTTTTTTTTTAATAGTTGTTAAAAGTGTGTGTGTGAGAGAAGACGGAACGGATGATATATTGCGGATGGATAGGATACTTTAGCGTGATAAGGTAAACACTGAGAGTTCTTACACAGTTTATGTGATTATCATTAATAATAGACGGGTTGCCTCGATTGATAAGAATCTCAAGTTTTTCTGATGCCCGGATTTCTCGTCAACGGAGCGGCGGCCTAATCTCTTTTCGGTCTGACGACGTCGCACAGCGTTGTGTGTTGCCCTAGGTCTGCACATGTGCTCTGTTTATACGTTCAATATCGTCGTAGTTAAGTTCGCCTGCGAGTTTGTTGCGTATCCCGAGATTACGACTATGTAATTCTTATTTTAATAGAAAAAAAAACGATCCGTTCATTCAATTGATCAGCTGATTATCACTAATTATTGCCCATTTCCGGTGATTTTTTTTTTTTTTTTTTTTTCGGAGCTCAGCCTCTTTTTGACAGTTTTATTAGTGACATTTATCGTTCGGGAAATAAGGAATTTAAAAATCAAAATCGTAATAATGATAAATAAACACTTATCTCGGTTTTCATTTTTTTTTTTGTAAGATGAATGACTTTATCTTTGTTTGCATTTTTTTTTCGTAAGATAAACGAAATTTTGTTTTCATTTTTTTTTCATATTCGTTATTTATCTATTCGGAATCGCGATTGCGGTATAATCAAAGACCAATTATCACTGATAATAGCCCATTTCCGGTTATCATTATTTTTTCATTTTTTTTTTCGTGGCGCATCCTCCTGTAAACAGTTTTATTGATGACATTTTTCCTTTGAAAAAATAACGAATTTGGAGAGAAAAATAAAATATTGATAAATCAATGTTCGTAATTTTTATCTATTTTTTTATTCCTATTTATCTATATACCCATTTCTGGTAATCATTATTTTTTTCATTTTTTTTTCGTGGCGCATCCTCCTGTAAACAGTTTTATTGATGACATTTTTCCTTCAGAAAAATAACGAATTTGGAGAAAAAAATAAAATATTGATAAATCAATTTTTGTAATTTTTTATCTATTTTTTTTACTTTTTTTTAAATTAAGATTCGCCGTGCAGTAGAATCAAAGTCATGACATTTATGAATGAATAAGTGATTCCTAAAAATAGTCTATTCTCAGTTACGATTTTTTGTCGATGCAATTTCCTTCGAATACCCGCGACTAACTTTTTTTTTTTGGTTTATACAAAATCGATGAGTTACTATTCGAATAATTTACATCTGTACTCGCGATTACCGCAATTACTCGATCGTTATATTGTCCGAGTTATTCAAGGTATTCAACGAGTACCTTTATCGCGCAGTGAATGGTTTACACGAAATCCGCAGAAACTCTCGTAATATCCTCTCAACCATAAGTTGAAATCAAAATTCCGCGCGGGTATCCTCGTTATCCTTTCGAAATTCGACGCGATATAATGTACAGTAAATCCCGACAACAGCTCATCCGCTTTCCGTTGATTTATCCATTGGTTTAGCCTGTTGATACAAATCCTCCGTAGCGCTGTATATTGCACTACTCCAGTGCGATAAAATATGTATTTACCACTCAGAACTAAATCCTCCGTTGTCCTTCGTTTTCTATTTTTACACGTTGTAAATTCGTGTTATTTATTTATTTATTTTTTTTCGCGACAAATATTCGAAACTTTGTATATTATTAAAAAGCGATGTCTCATTTCTCAGTCGACATTGTTAAAAATACGCGAAATAAAGTTATAAAAAGTGTGATTCACCGGCTACTAGTCGCACCTTTGACACCGTGAAATATTCCGGAGCGTAGTGCGGTACACGCGAAACGGCCAAATCCTCCCGTACCGTGTAAAGTTGCTACAAGCGTGAGATTGGTATACGCGATCCAATCGTCCGTAGGCATGTAGATTTACATGAGAAATTGTCGATCGATCGAAACAGTCCGACTGGTAAAGCGTGTTACGCGCCGTTCAAAACTATCGGCGATTGAATCAATGATGCTGTTACCCACTGATCCCTCTGCAAAAAGCTCTCTTCGTTCGCTCTCGCCGCCGCGCACCGTGTTCGTTCATTTAATTCGCTCTAATGGACAGAATCGAACATTTTCGTATGCCAACGCGCATCGGCACGCATTATTTGTCGTGTATTTTGTGGCGCTTACGCTCTATCGCTTTAATGACTTTCCTTTGTGTTACGCGCCGCCCCCTCCCCCTGCCACTCCTCTCGATCTCACCTCCCTGAATGAAAATTGCAACGAACAATTAACTCGAACTTGACGCTATGACGTTAACAATATC
Organism: Buathra laborator; assembly: GCA_934046635.1. NCBI lineage: Eukaryota > Metazoa > Arthropoda > Insecta > Hymenoptera > Ichneumonidae > Buathra > Buathra laborator. The sequence goes on from OW203902.1 coordinate 9,193,982, forward strand.
GGTGTTTCATCCCCCAAACAACGAAGCCATTAGACCAAAAGATACGCGATATACGGATATTTCCGCGTTTATTTGTTCACCAGGCATCGTTATCGTTAGTGGTTTATTTACCATTAAATTATCCGCGGAAAGATAAAAAGCTAAAGACAAACATAGAGTGAACGATGTGTAGTTAAAAAAAAAAAAAAAAAAAAAAAAAAAAAATCCATTAAGTCCCGCCGCGCTCGACAGGTCGATCAAGTAGCTAGAGCGTTAAAAAAACAAATTCATTCCTCCCGAGAGATATCGATATACGCCGAAAAAAAAAAAAAAAAAAAAAAAAAAAAAAATTAAAAGGAAGCGAGCAGATCGCGAGAGGCGATTAACGCTTGAAATTATTTCGACAAGCGTATCGGGGTTAAGGAACGTCGCAATAACTGCCGTGGTATTTATTTTTACCCATTTTAGCCGCGACCCGGCCGCATTCACTGGCGTTACAGGTACTCGTGATACTTCTGTGTAGCAAATTCGTACCGGGAGCAGTGCGTTTGCGTTCGGGTATCGAGATCGGCGGATAACACGCGCGCGCAGGCTGTTTAAATGAGAGGAAAAAAAAAAATAAAAAAATAAGAGAACTGTTACGAAGACTGGCGCCTCGCTTTTAGTCGTTCATGCGGGTGTCTCCGGTGCGCCACGACGAAATTAACGCGCCGCTTCCGTTGCGACCTCGAATGGCAAACTTACGTACCGCCATGTAATCGCTGAAAATCCGTATGTGTACTCGTATCCCCGTCTCTCGGCCTCGAAGATATATCGATTGCGCGGTAAGATTCATTTGCATGTAAGAAGATTATTTAAGCTCTTTCGACCCCGTAGGACCGGTGAGAGGAATATTGAGAGGGGGGGAGGGGTGAGGGAAGAGGGGGAAAGACACGGATATACCGGGGGAAAGAGGTGAGACTCGAAGAATAAATAAATACAAAAAAAATAAATAAAGAAAAAAAAAGAAAAAAAAAAGGATAAGAAGAAACTCTCGCAACGGGTCCTGCAAATAAGCGTGCAGGTATCGCGTGTTCGCTTCGTGCCGTGAGAGTGTCTTGGTATGCGTTGCCGTTAAGCACCGTGTACCATGGCGAACGAACGAATTTATGTACGCGTTCGCGCCCTCCTGGCGCACTGGCGCGAGGACGCTAAGTAAAGAAGATAAAAAAAAGATCGAAAAAAAAAAAAAATAAAATAAGAAAAAAAAAAAAAGATCGCGCACACGTATAAAGAAACTAAGAAGCGAGATGGAACGAGCAAAAATCTCTTTACTCGAGTTCACCAAAGTGCGGGCTCCGTGACTCAGTTGAACTTGCGCAATGTGTATATCTCTCTCACGTGTACACGCGAGAGAGCACGCGGAGCCTCAGAAGAGAAAAATATATTTCAGTTCATATCTTGTCCTTATATGGCGCGATCCTTCGAGTCTTTTGCTCCGTTATCCTTTTTTTTCTTTTCTCTCATTTTTTTTTTTTTTTTTTTTTTTTTTTTTTTTCTTTCATTCGCGAAGCAAAACACGAGTTACGCGCGGAGATATGGTTGTGTTTCGGAGTACCTTATCGCGCATAAAAACGGATTGTTTTGTTACCTTTATATTTTTTAATACACGAGACTTTTACGCGAATCAGCTTCCGCAATGCGATTTTCTTCGAGTCCCGAGAGAACGCATCTAATGGACTAATTCCTTGCAACTAACTACCACATCGTCGCAGCAGCAACGCTGCGAACGCGGGGTATATAGATACGCGGGTTTCCTGGTTGTTACGGCGTCCCATGTGGTTTCCCCGATGGGCTCTATCGCCTCGTCGAGTCTACCTTCGTTGCGGGAAGACACAATTGCATTTTGTACTTCGCTTCGCCGCAGATTCCTGCGTCGCTCTCGTTGATAGACTCACTTAAATTTCTAATCGCTCGTTTCTCGTCATTCGAAATTCACGACTCGATTTTAACTAACAATGGCTTCGTTCGCTTTTACGATCGAGCGAACGATCGGTAAACTTAGAATTTCACGAAAAACCGATTGCGGTCGGAAAAAACGAGGTTAAGAGATAAAAAAAACACGAAGGTTCGTCTGGAAAAAAAAAAAAAAAAAAAAAAAAATTAAAAATAAAAGAGAACGAAATCATATCCGTATCTCAATCTCACGAATTGCTTGCACGGTTTAATCCGAGTAAAGCAAAGTCGTGCCGGTTCCTTGTCCGACGCACTTATCCATCCCGTCACGGTTCACTCGAGAGCGTGACGAGACCGAAACGACCTCACTGCGATGTAACTGTAAAAAAAAAAAAAAAAAAAAAAAAAACGACAAAAAAAGACCAAATGAATAATAAAATGTACGAACGTCAAGGAGAAAGTACAGGCGCACGTATAAAAAAAAAAAAAAAAAAAAAAAACACCGCTACGTCGGGAGGACAATTTGCGGTGAGGTCGCGGCGTGTAGACGACAGTAGCCGCGTAACTGGGGCTTTCCCCATTCTAGACTCGTCCTACTCGTCACAGCACTCAACGTCGAGGATTTCTCAGTTTCTTTTATTTTTTTCAGTTGCGTGATAAAAATAAAAAAAATATATAAAAAAGCATTGAAACGCTCCGAACGAAAGCAAAAAAATTCGATATTTTTCCGATTTATTTACGACGAGGAATAGATCGATGCTTTGAAGATTGCGTTTCATATACGATAGCGATGTGCAAATGTTTACGTAGGATAATATAATACGCGGAGATGATGTCAGAAAATCGTTGGTGACACACGCGGAATATAGCAAAAGTGGGTATAAAAAAAAAGCTCATACAGTGCGGTGAAAACACTCGGCGCTCGATATGTAGCCGCAACCGCGATCTTCGCCCACGCAGAAGCGCTTCGCTCGTCATACCTTGTTGCATCGTTGGCACGACCCATTTGACATTTACGTAGAGGATTAATCACTTAAAAGCATAAAAAAACGAAAAAGAAACACTGATTCATCAGAGAAATCCGGTATTATGAACAATTTTTTTTTTTTTTTTTTTTTTTTTTTTTTTTTTTTCGTATCGCAATCAAAATGATCGTTTCACATCGGGAAATTGTCAAATTAACCCGAAGTGTCCGAAGACTAATAAATCGCGGACTTATCGAAACATTCTGCGGATCGTGAGTCTCTCTGCTCAAACCCTCGTCAATCATTCGCGCGTTCGAACTTTCCAACAATTTCGGAGCAGCGAGAAGCGTGATATATTACGTAGTATGAGGACACCTGCTTCTTCGTGTCGTAGAGTCGCGGCGATCGTCTCTGCTATATACAGTATATATACAGTATAAACTAGAATAGCAGTTTGGTGACTCGGACATTCGGCGGACTCGCCGGTCGTTAAACTTTGAGAGAATCAGCTATGGGAGTTTCTTCAGTGAAAATCGTAGTCGCGCGCGCCTACGGGAGGGAGAGGGGGAAGGAGGGCGGCGGGCGGAGGGGGGGGGGGAGGTACAGTGGACAGAGATTGGGTTTTCCGAACCGGGGATTCCCGGAAGCGTATACACTCGGGAATTCTGTGAGATTTCACTACTAAAATGCATTCCTCATCGTCTCCCGAAGCTCTCTTTACTCTCATACTTCGCGTCATCCTCTTGCGTCATTCTTCGGGTCTCTTTTCCTTTTTATTCTCGTGTGATTCATGGATATGCCACGCGGCATCGCTTCGCGCGCGTCAGGAGGGAGTTTTTTCGCGTTAATCGTCGGATCTATCGATCTTCGATCTTTTCGATAGTCAATCTATCCTTCGAAGTGTTAAAACGCGTTCGTTGATGAAAACACTTGACGAAACAATAACGTTTGGTAGGGATTACGAGATGCGGCGTGAGAGATAAGACGTACAGTAGACGATCGCGTGCCGCTCGGGCTGTTGGTATCCTGTTTGTGCTCCGCGACCTTCACAACGCACTGAGATGCCGCGTCGGCAAGTGCGGCGAGGGCGTAGCGAGGCGCGTGCCGTTCGTCTCGCACTTGTGCAGTCAATGCCTAACGTGCACAGACACTAACGCGCGTGCGCGCTGCGGCGAGAGAGACCAGTAGCAATCGCGAGAGTCGAGCAAGGACGTCCGGCGATACCGGTCTCTTCTCGCAGCTATCGCCGCACCACCGCCGCGCGCGATGACCAATCGATCAACGAAACTCGAGAAAAGATTTCGAACGCTCTTTCAGGAATTTTTACTACACGTGATCTCGTGTCGCTGGATCACAACATTCCGATACGGAAAAAAAAAAAAAAAAAAAAAAAAAAAAAAAAAAAAACTTCGCGAACGGCTTAAAATTCTTTTGGCATCGCCACGAAACACTCGAGGGTCTTTATCTCGCGTCTTATGAATGAAATACCAGACGAATTTGCCATTTCGCTTATATACGCGTATAGCTCAGTCTTCTGCTCTGACGAATGTAGTTGAATCGAATTCCGTAAGAGTCCTTTCGTCTGAATCATCGATTTATATTTATACGTATTTATTTCGCGCGTATATGTATATATAATTATATATTATATAGAATAATGTAAAAGTATGTTGGAAGTACATATATATAGTATTTACATATATATATTGATAAATAAAAAATATATATATCGATGTAATTCGGTAAGTTTTCATGCGATATTGAGATACAAAACAACTTCCTGCAATTCGTCATCGATTTTAATCGCTCCGATACTATACGATAATTGCTAAAGGCTAATTATATTATCCGAGACTCGCTAATCCTTCGACAAATATAAGAAACGGAGCCGTGAAAGACGAGTCTTCGATGTGCGTCACAGTGCGCGCGCATATATATACATATATACGTTTACTACGTAAAACGCATTTGCCGTCGATGTGATATTTCGAAGCGAAAATTCCACGATACATTATTCGAATAAATATACATGCGGGACTCTGGCAATTAGCATATTGTACACAAGATCCATGTATCTCAGCTTTATCACACGACTCGATGCTTCTCTGCTTTTCTTCTTCGTCTTCTTCTCGTTTTTTGTTACCTTTTTTTCCTTTTACCCTCATGCGGGTGGCGCCTACGTGACCACCAACGCTTCGCTATGAATTTCACACTTCTTGTGTACATCTTTGGATTATTCGTTTTGTTCTTTCCGACTGAACACACTCTCGCGCTCTCCGAGGAATGTGTGCCGAGATCCGGTATAACGGCGCCTCGCTAATCCACGAGTAACACTTCGGGAATCCTGAAAGTGCGGTGTTTCACTGTATCCTCTGCCTTTCCTTATGAAACTGGAAGCGCTAATTCATGCATTTTTTTTTTTTTTTTTTTTTTTTTTTTTCCCTGTTGCTCTTTGCGCAGTCTGATGAACTGGCGCCGGAGCACTGTCCGCCCGTTTGCACATATATATAGCGTTTTTTCTCGTGTCATTTTTATTGTTGGATAAAAGTCTTAAAATGCTGCTATCAATTATTAACTGAGAAAAATTAATATTAAAAATAGTAAGGATTTTTCTGTACGTGTAATAAAATCCTTGTTATTCAAACTAATAATTTTTTTCCGTATATTCACCAATTTGCAAAAAAAAAAAAACCTCATTTCGCCATTTTTTTTTCTCGCTAATGAGTTTATAAGTGTTCCGATCTATCGCTGCGAGTTATACTTGCGCCTTTTTATTGTTTTTATTATTTTTATTGTTGGATAAAAGTCTTAAAATGCTGCTATCAATTATAAACTGAGAAAAATTAATATTTGAAATAGTAAGGATTTTTCTGTACGCGTAAAAAAATTTGTTCGTACAATAAAATCCTTGTTATCCAAACTAATAATTTTTTTCCGTATATTCACCAATTTGCAAAAAAAAAACATGTCGCCATTTTTTTTCTCGCTAATGAGTTTATAAGTGTTTCGATCTATCGCTGCGAGTTATACTTGCGCCTTTTTATTGTTTTTATTATTTTTATTATTGGATAAAACGCTGCTAAACGCTTCTTTTTAAAACGCTGCTATCAATTATAAAATGAGAAAAATTAATATTTGAAATAGTAAAGATTTTTCAGTACGCGTAAAAAAATTTGTTTGTACAATAAAATTCTTGTTATCCAAAAAAAAAAAAAAAAAAAAAAAAAAAAACCTCATGTCGCCATTTTTTTTCGCTAATGACTTTATAAGTGTTCCGATCTATCGCTGCGAGTTATGCTCGCGTCTGTAACTATATTCGCGTAAAAAAAACTCTCGGTATGCACTTTTTTTCTTTCGGACTAATACAGCAATTTTTTTCGAAATTATAGTCGATGATCTTTTACAAACGCGCCGACGTAGCGTGTCGCTACGAAATAGCTGCTCACACTTCAGAAGTTTATTTTTTTATTAAGATGGAATGTATCGATTATAATCGCAGTGAAGTGTAACGTTCTCGAGTGCCCGCATTCCTCTAAGTTCGGTGTATATGTATATATATGCGTAACGATGCTGTACTGGCGGTCGACGATGATCGGCAAATCCGGAGCGACAAGTGGTCTCTCGCACGCGATATAAATTCCTATTAGTTCCTTCAACCTTAACTATGTGTCATTTCGGGATAATGAACGTCGGTGCCGTTTACTAATAGCTTTCAAGTGTTACTAGTAGATTTTTTTTTTTTTTTTTTCTCCGCGTCTATAATCGGTAACGCAATTATTCTCGTGCGCATTCATTGTTCTCTCACGCGTGTTGCGGCGATTTTTCTCCTCGTAAATAGATCGATTATCCACTCGAGTCTTCTCGATCGTTAAACGTCTATTTTTTTTTTTTTTTTTTTTTTTTCTTATTCATCGTTCCATCATCCATTTTGTCGGCCTTTGGAACGATTGAACTTTCCCGCATAAAAATCCAAACTCGAAGCCAACATCGACCTCCCCTGAGAGACGAGAACGCGTCCACTTTCCGCACGACTTTACCCTGACCTTAGCGAGTGTATTCCCTCATCGAGAGTCGTATCGCGTTTGCGTGGGCGGCAGTTTAAACCGCTCCAACTATATACCATACGTAAAACACATACGCAAAAGTCATAGTATATACAATGGTATATATATACACACGAGCGCATTGCAAGGTGCCACACGGGACAGAATATTCTAAAAATATCCGGTACTTTGCTTACGAACCGTTGCAAATAGATTCACAGATTTATTTCGGTGAGCCCCTCTGCTGCTCGGCATCACCCCGACGTTTTGTCGTCGTCGTCGTCGTCGTGTCATCCGAATAACTTAAAGACAACATGATGAAGATATACGAAACGCGAATCCGCGAAGGATCATTTGAAAGGCTGAAAACAGCGGGAAACTCGTCTAATTTGATATCAAAAAGATTTTTTTCCCCCATCGTATTTACATACGCCTCTCTGTAAATATCGTCATCATTATTTACGGAGAATTTTTTTCATTTTTTTTTTTTTTTCACGTGGGTGTTGTCTTGTTATTCTTTTCTTTGGATCGGTTATACGGTTGCACCTGAAAAATTGCTCGAGACAACATGTATTTGACACCGCGGCGAGCAATGGAGGTCCCCACCCTCCACCCCCTCCTAACGTTTAAGGTTTCTCGAGATAAGACACGTCCGCAAGTAGCGGGTAACACGGCAAGTTCGACCGCGTAACTCATGCCGGTGATGCGGAATCTTTCGAGAGAAAAAACGAGAGCGACGCGCGGACGATAAACACAATCCGCGGAGAGCGTTCACGGCTCGCAGCTGCTCTCGGAGAGAACTGCAACGTGTGGATAGTGAGCTCTGCTGTATGACGACAGATTATGTGACGACCAAACCCCCTCCCCCCCTCCTCCCCCCTCCTTCCTTACGCTCCTTTCGTTATATATCGTTTACATTACACCAGCGGAATGTTATGCAACAGAGCACTTTGGCTGAACTTGAAACCGTAGAAAATCAACAATCAACTGTGAGCGTGCAGATCGTTACAATTTTTGTTTTTTTTTTTTTTTACGTATAGAGGAGAGCGCAGCAAAATACGCGCGGAGGCAGAACTAGCATATCGTATAAACGTTGCAAAATGAAAAAATTACCGAGAACATTTTTTTTTTATTTTGTCAAAACTAAGAAAAAAATTTGCCAAAACATCGAGGAAAAAAAATACATTATAAGTTCATATTGTGTCTTTTTTTAAATTCTTGCAAACCTTGAAATTGCATTTTTTTTCCAAATTATATTAAAATACATTTTTTTCAAAATTTATTTTACGATTTTTCAAATTATATTGCAATTTTTTCAAATTTTATTTCAAGATTTTTCAAATTACATCGCAATTTTTTCAAAATTTATTTTAAGATTTTTCAAATTATATTGCGATTTTTTCAAAATTTATTTTAAGATTTTTCAAATTATATTACAATTTTTTCAAATTTTATTTTAAGATTTTTCAAATTATATTACAATTTTTTCAAACGTTATCTTATTTTTCTTTTATTTCGCCTCAAATTTGTTGAATTCTTTCCATTTTTATGTCCATTTTGCCCCCTTCTCCGGTACATCGCGCCGAGCGATGAATGACGCGAAACAATGTGCAACCGTTAGCTATTTATGCAACCGAACACTCCGCTTTCGGTTAAAAATGAGACTCGAGATTCATACGAGGAACCTGACTATTATTAATTTTAAGTATTCTTTACTATAATAGCCGGTGACTCCTTGTCTCGGATTTTTCAAATAGCTCGCGCGTTCCTTACAGCTTCGCGGTTGATGCACCAGCGTATCGAGAAGGAGGAGGAGGAGAAGGAGGAGGTCGCGATCTTACAAGCCTCGACCTCGTTATAGACACACCGTCGTCCCGACACTTCTAAGACGCGGATAGTTATGTTTTTCGTTGTGTCGTATTCCCTTCGGACGTTTTGCATATACATATTTCAGTGACCTGAACTCGTGAAAAAGAGATATATAGACATCGGAAATAATTGGATTACCGTTGAAAATGTTACATTCAAGAAACCGCAGTGAAAGGTAATTCGTGTTCATCGTCCACATCGATATTAGGACACGTTCGGCGCTCTCCTATTATCGCATATTATCTGTGGAGTGCAGCGTGTTACACACCACGACTGTCTCATCGTTACCTTCCTCTGCTGGTTCTCCGGCTCCACCCGACTTAATTGCTTCGTCGTGTGCGAGACTCCGTAATAATGGAAGTTTGTTAAGTGCCGGTGGCCGCCGCTCGTTGCCACGAAGGCTTTGGGGGTTTCTCTCCTATACTCTGCTTGCCTCGACGGCGTATCTCTTGCCTATGTCCCTTCCCGCTCCCCGGTTACCCCACCGCAACGTAATATAGCGCGAGTGTGTCTCGTCTCGCGCGCGCGAAGGGGGAAGACTTGCTATAATGTTAGAGGCAACAATTACGTCTGGCCGCTCTTCCAACCGTAGCTCGGGCCATCGCTGCATCGCCAAAACCGCCCTCCATCCCGATTGACGACGTACCACGACTGCACCGGCTTCTCTCATCTCACCGCAGACTCGTTCGGCCGGAGAAGGGAAGCGGCTTCTACGCTGCGAAGCAGTTGCACCGCGCGAAACCAGTGAATACGAGTGAAAATACGAAAAGAACCGAAGAACCCGACGAATTCGTGTGTGAAACGAAAAAAAAAAAAAAAAAAAAAACAAAAAAAAAAAAAAGATCGACGAAATCGGAAATAAAACGAAAAAACGGCGACCAAACTACAGTCCAGGATGAGAATGTTCAGAGCTACTGCGCTTCTCGTGCTCTCGTGTGCAATCGGTGAGTCTCTGACGAATTATTATATTTTTAACGACTTGTACTTCGCATCGTTGGCCATTTTTTTTTTTTTTTTCTATATTTTGTACGTCAATGACGCACTTGACAATTTGTTTCGACTATTTATTTTCGCAATGTACAACTGACCTCGACTCGTAAATTTGTCGCGTTAGCGTTCTGTGATTTAATTGGAAAACTCTTCGAACATTTTTATTTATTTATTTATTTATTTTCGTCGCCTTTACGTCGACTGCCGTTAATGATCGCGTGAATGGAGAATTCGAATTAAAAAATTGTCGATTGTTACGATGTTATTTGCGCGAAGCTCGCGCCCGCGTTCGCGAAATTGCGAATAACGAAATGCCTCTCGAGGCCACGAAGACGATGGGGCTATGAGGAGAAAAAAATAAAAATAAACAAAGATATAATTTCGCTCGGGGGTTCAGCGTAGTCGATAATTAACGTCGATGAGTTATGCGAAACCCTCGAACGTACTAATGAAGGTAGAAGGGGCAGAACTGGATATTCGAGGAACACGGGGCACTGAAAGAGAACGATGAGACGAACAAGGCGCTCAAGGTCACTCCGAAAAAAAAAAAAAAAAAAAAAAAAAAAAAAAAAAAAAAAAAAAAAAAAAAAAAAAATCATAATAATAAGTAATTCGTGACAATAAAAAGTGTAGCCGCATAAAATCCGGTTTCGAGCGCAACATTTTTTTTTATTTTTTTTTATTTTTATTTTTACTCAACGGAACGCCGAAGGTAATCGCCCTTTCTGCTCGCACTTGCATAAATAATACTCACGGTCGTTAATAAAGATTTTTTTTTTAATCTCTCGCTGTAGCTTGTCACATTGTTCGCGTTTGCTTTCGTCTTTTCGTTTTTTTTACCTTTTGCTTCTCGTTCCCGGGGTTCACTCTGTTCCACATTACTCTTGCGCCTCTCGCGCTTCACTGTAATATCTGCCAAAAATTTGTCGGTCGGTGTTTGCCTGCAGCGAGGCGTGTGGTTCTGGTTGGTATGAGAACAACACGCGCGCGCCCCGTCGCTCTTCAGCCCTCTTTCCACCCCGTTAAGTCGTAACTCTCTCCGCGAGACGGTGAAGTAACTTTCGCACTTTTGGTCGAAACTATCGCGGTCGTGAATCAATTTACGAAAAGCGGGAGAAAACAAAGCTTTTCGGCGTCTTCTACCATCGCGATTTTAGGCAAAAAAGAAACCCGTAGTCAGTGTCAAGAAAAATCTGATAGGGAAGTTAGCGAAGGCAAATCCTGCACTGCAACTGCACTGCAAAGTGCGTCAGAGTCTTCAGATTGCCAAGAACGCAGTTGTGCAATGTGTAAAAAAAGAAATGCCAGAAATGCGACATACTTGCCAAAAGGTACAACGATCTTGAATGGTATTCGCGGGAATAGAATAGTCCAACTGGCAATTGCGGTTTAGCGCTGCCTGCGCTGCCTGCATCATTGCCATTGAATCGGAGATTGGTATTACCGTTATTCTCTTTGCTTTGAATGGAGTTGACTTGGAGAAAAAAAAAAAAAAAAAAAAACCGCAGTGTAGACGACGTGCGATGAGCACGAGGAAGTTAATGCACATCCGCGGACCTCCGCAGATGCAGCGTCAGCGTCAGCGTCTGCGTCTGCGTTCGAACTATTCGAAGAAACTTGAAGGCGCGGTGTTGCTACTCTATTCGATCCAAAGCTCTATTATTCCTGACCCAGGAGAGAGATGAGCCTTTCTTCTTATTGTTCGAGCGATGTGTGCCGGACTCGCGAGCGTTGGAGCGCGCGACTTGACGTCCGCGACCTTTTTCCTTTCTTCATCAGTCTCAGTTGCTGGCGGGCGGCGAATGTTGCACGATTCATCTTAGCGAATGCTCCGCGCGACTCGGCTTCATACAAATTACGTTGCCAAGCCCATCCATAAATTCATTCTTTATGCTTCTTTGACGCAATGCCGTAACGTTGTTAACCATTCCGTTCATTTCGCGCGATGATGTATTAGATATCCACAATCCTTTTTTTTCGTTTAACGAAATTCCATTAACGTGGAATCTTTTTTTTAAAACAGAATTGATGCGATTGTGCATCGTTCTCGATCTAAATTCATTATCTAATCGAATACAAATAAATCGAAAGTAGATCGCGATAAAAATTTAACGCGGCAGCAAACTATGCGGCAGTTTCAGATATTTTTATTATCGATGTTTTGAGACGAAATATGAAATTCTTTGGCTATCAGCGGTTATCGATGTATTTGCGTTTCGTTAATTAAAAAAAAAAAAAAAAAATTGTTCATCATGTTACGCAGTCGATTTCGACATGAAATCAAATGAACACAAAACAGAAAAAAAATAATAATAATCGTGATAAAAATTGCAGCATATCGTTGTTTCGTATATTTTTTATTGGTTTTCTGCCACAATATCTAAAATACTTTAATTACCAGTGGTTATTATTATTTGTTGGCTTCATAAATGTACACAAAAGAAAAAGAAATCATTGTATCGCAGTCGGCAATCAATTTTTACCGAAATTCGTGGTATCGGATGTAATTGAAAAAAATAAATATTAATCGATAAATAAATTGCAACTTATCGATCGATATTGTCGTTGCGAAACTACTATAACCGGGTGTATAGTTTCGCATATTTTCATTCACTCGCTAACGCGAAATATGAAATTCTTCGGATACCAACGATCCTCTCCGTACACATTCAACAATGCAATGGTGTAGACGAAGTCTACGTGGGGACCGTTATAGTACCCACGCGGGATATAAACACGAAATAGTTCCTCGTTGGAATCTTCGCAAAACGGGGCCATAGAAAGCGTCTGGGATAGAGGTTGGAGTTCGCCGTGCAACAGCGCACGAACATTGGATGGTCTCTCGTGTCAGGAGGAGAGGATGCCCTCTCCTATTTCCCTCCTTTTATTTAATAACCCCTTTTATACGGTGTATTTTCACTGGTTACCATGGAGTTTCGCGAATGGTTTTTGGCATTCGCCACGGCACACATTCACATAACGCGGAAAATTGCGAGCTGCGGGCAACAGTTACCACCGGTTAGAGTACTGGTGGAGGTTAGCAACACGAATGGAGAACGAAGGAGTCGCGTTATTCGAGGGTGGAATGCCATCCTCGATCGCTATGTCGGTCGCGCGGTACCGGGTGAAAGGGGGGAGACTATCCTTGCGCTTGATCTCTATCGCCAACGTGCTTTTATTCGCTCGCTCTTTATCGCGCGAGTCTTACAACCCTTTATACTGTATTCGCGCGCCATCGCTGAATCCGCGATCCTCTGGTCTCGAAGTAATTAAAACATGAGTCTCTGAATCGTGTTTCCCGAACAGGAAAAAAGGCAAAGCGCGACGGAGGAAAAGAGGGGAAATAGTAGAAGAAAAGGGGAGAAAATGGATCCATTATCAATCATTCCAAATGGATAGTGTCGATCATTGAACGAAATCGATAACTCCCGATCATTGAAACTTCGGAAGACCCGGGAAATAGGATTTTGCATAGAAAAACGAAAGGCTAATACTCCTTCTTTTTGAATGTCCGATGTATAGACGCCAGTTGTACGTCAGTTGCATTGTTAACTCGTTGAAATGGAATGCATTTCTGATAAGCGTTCGTTTGTATATCTGTTGTCGATACAACGTTGTACAGCGCTACATCCGCACAGAGGGATCCCGCGAATTATATCCGTATTGATGATTCTACCGCTACGGGCAGAGCTCGAAGGGGAGTATTATTTGCGGGTAAATTCCCGGTAGGCTACAGGGTTCAATGTGAATGTGGTGATCGATTCCCTCGACGCTCTCGGGGTTAGTTGGTCAAGTCGATATAAACAGACGCCGCCATATAGTCGTCTCTTCTGTTGGCCCAATTGCATTTAGCTGCTGCTGTACGGCTTCTTCATTGATCACTGTAATTGATAACGAAACCTCTTTATTCCGTGTTTTCACCACGCCGTTGCATATCGATGTCGCTTCATCCTATGACCATTACAACGGCATCTACAATTATTACCCCACTGAACTTCGTCCCACTGATCTATTTCCATTTTTTTTGCTTCTTCATAGACGAAGCTTCGTTTTCGTAAAAAAAAAAAAAAAAAAATGTTCGGGATCTTCATGTCAGGGCATTCAAAATCGTCTAAACATCGAGAAAAGTGGTTTAAAGAAAAATTAATTTGTGTGTAATGCAAATTTCGAGATAATGCGCTCATATCTTCTGCTTCTTTATTGATCACTGTAATAGATAACGAAACCTCTTTATTCCGTGTTTTCACCACACCGTTGCATATCGATGTCGCTTCATCCTATGGTCATTACAACGTCCTCTGCAATTACTACCCCACTGAACTTCGTCCCACTGATTTATTTCCATTTTTTTTTGCTTCTTCATAGACGAAGCTTCGTTCTCGTAAAAAAAAAAAAAAAATGTTCGGGATTTTCACGTCAGGGCATTCAAAATCGTCTAAACATCGAGAAAATTGGTTTAAAGAAAAATTAATTTGTGTGTAATGCAAATTTCGAGATAATGCGCTCATATATTCTATACATATAGATATAATCATAAATAAGGGTGCAAAGTGCACATTATGTCCCGCATTTTACGAAATTTCCTTCATGAAGAAGCAGAAATTGACCATCCGACTTTTTCATAGAGGGAACTCTTGTAAAGGGTGGAAAATAATGAGGAAACAATGTGTAGCGTTCTACTTTGCAAACTTTTTTTTTTTTCGTTCGTTTTTTTAGCTTACATTCTTCGCGTGTCTATATTTGATAACCGAAACCATCCACTCCGTTGAGCTATTATATACAAATAGTGAACAGCGTGCATGTGGGAAGTACGGGGGGTCCGAATGCTCGTCACGTTCATGTTTTACACGCGTTACGTGCCCTCCAACAATAGCGTTTGTGCCGCTTTATTACGTTCCCCCTTACGGGTCACGTGTCGCATTAACTCCATAATGCATTGAATATATGTATGCAATTATGAAGTATATCAATAGCATGTTATTGATCGTTCAACTGGAAGCTTTATCTCTTTTGTTCGTCACGTTTGGAGGATAACGCGATTTTTCCAAACGTTATATACCATTTATTTTGTGTACTCAACCTTTTCATCTCATTTGCATTTTATACATATCTTTCACTCGTTTTCCGCACCAATATAACAATAATAGATTCAATTGCTCGTTTCATATTTATTATATTTGCACATCGAATATTTTTTCATAACCAATATTTCGCTAATTAAAATTATAGAAACACGAATAAAATTTCGGTGATATCCCGATACGTTATTCAGTGATCTCGAAAAAAAAAAAAAAAAATTAATAATAAAGTCGCGGAAATAAAAATAGGAGACTGAAAAATAGCAGCGAGCTGTTGAACGAAGAATTTCCTTCAATGTGTTCAGACATTTTTGCACCGTTCGCAAATTCCAGCGGATTCCCATATTTTATTACACGAAGAGAGGACATTGATTGCTTTCCGGGACATTCCCTGCATTCTCGATATTGCATCTGAACTTTCGTCGCTGTAGAATAGAAGAAAATATTTTGCGAATTGTTGTTACACCGGCGCCGCGATATCAATAGTTATGATCCACTGGAAGGGATACATTAGCGACGAGTCAAATACGATTGCACGGTGGACTGGACGAATGCGATGAATTTGTTGGCTCAATCCACTTGACTCGGTCACTGTAATAAACTTACTTCGCTCCGGCAACTCGAGTCACCGATATATCTATGTATTTTCACCGGTTACTCCCTCTGTTCTGTGTCCATATATACGCGTCTGAATGTCCTCTTTCCATTCTTATTTGTTCTTTTATCTTCTACTTGTCTTTCTGTCTGCTCCAGTTCCCATTGAATTTTTCTTTGCTCCATGTAAGACTTTCAGCGTTACCCTCCACCCGGTCTTATTCTCTTGCAGCCGCCGTCTTCCCTGTCGTATTATCCTTATAGCGTTGCCTTTTCTACTGGTGCCTCATTCGTTGTTCGCTTCTTTCGTTTTCTCCTTCCGACTTGTCTTTGCGGTTCTCTGTCGTAAAGAAAACGGTACTTTGGCAAAACTTTTATCCGATCTTCGAGTTGCTTAGACTAATGATTCATTAAAAGGCGCATTATGATAGTTCTTCGTCTGTATCAGCCTCCGCGTTGGAACAAGTAGATAAGGCAATTATTCTGTAACAATAGGCCACAATGGCACTACAACCAGATAACGAAAAGGAAAGAAAAAAAAATGGCCTAAAATGGCACTATGGTAATGCCGGCCTCTCCGTCTATATTCTCTTTTACTCTCTGAAGTCTTCATCACGCTAGTAATTCTGGCTACTCGACTTGACGCGAAATAGTCATTCGGGAAGATAAGAAGAATGGCACGGACTGCAGAGGGTGACAGAGCGTGCAGCCAGGAAACTGCGGTACTCTCTGCCTGCAGATGTGGACCATAAAGTTTCCAAAAGCTCCGCGCGCACTGTGCGCATCAGCCACGTACGGCGAAGTGTCTAACTCGCGGCTCTCGAAAGTGGATCTCGGACGAGAACCACCGTCTAGAAACTCAACGTACGCCGCACGTAGTCGTTTCTTCTTCTTCTTCGTATTCGTTTTTTTTCCATTTCGTACCGCAGAAAGAGGAAGAAACTCACTTTTTCTGGACACAGACCGGTACAGTCCGTCTGGAATCCCAACGAATTCCCAAATAGATCGTCCCATTGCAATGGGACGAAGTGGTTCTTCAGAGAGAACTTCACCAACCGCAGGGTCCCTTATGTAGGTAAACGTACCACTCATGGTATACATGGGACCAATATGTGGTATATAAGTAAATAAGACTCTCAGATCTTTCGACACCCATATTGCCCCGGGGCTTCCGGGAGTATTCTTTGAAACCTGCAGTACCCGTATTTTGCATTACAAATTTGTAAGGTCGTCCATTGAACTCTTCGTCGATAGGGCCATTTTTTTTTATTCCAAGAAAAATTCGATTGTTGACCTTTCCTATCGAAACTAAATGATGAAATGTAACCCTCGGAAATAATCGAAGAACTTAACGGTGTTACCATTTTATCAATTACCCGGAGCTTAATATCCAATCAAATGCCGGAAGTAAAAAAAATAAAATAAAAAAAACAACCAAAGGAAATTGCTTTCGACGAGTATTCTTTGAAAAATACACCAACGGTGTCGATATAAAAAAATTACACGTACACGACTTTCTCGTCGTCTCGAGTACAATGGGATGAAAAAATCAACAACAAGTCGTGATACGATTAAAGTGTAAAAAGTGATACTTTTGCGTCTAAAAAACGAGCAAAATCTGCTTCGCTTTGTCTGCGGGTTGTACCTTCAGAGAATAATGATAGCGCCTGTACCCCGCAAGGCGAAGGACTCAAGTGGCGGGCTCTCTATCTTTTGTCGGCAAGTACAATAGATAAAGTACTCGACTTCGCCAAGGGAGTTTATACCACTCTGGGGACACCTGTTCTTCATTTTTTCGAATGACGAGTGTCGGGTCGGTTTCTTCTCTGCAAGCGTGTAGCTAAGATACCGTTGATATCCGACAGTCTTCTTTCGTTCATTCCTTCTCTCCCTTTGTGGTAATGCTTCGTTCCCTTCCTCGGCGAGGAGCTCAACGCAGAGCCCCAGACACCCTTTCCTCAGACGTCTCGCCAAATCGTTTGGGTTTAAACACGTCCTGTATACACCCCTACATGCGACATAGCAGTGTAGATGCGGTAGAAGCAGCTTGGCGGACTTTTATCTCCTTTTTCCCCTTTTCTTCCTTACTTTCCTTGCTACCGAACTGGACAAAGCCTGTATTTACTGACCAACGTACCGCTCGCTTGCGTTTGTCCAGTTCTTCTCGACCCAATTACCTCTTTCGACTATTATTTCCTCGTATTCTTCTCAACTCACCTTTCTTTTTTATTTATTTTATCGTCTTCAATTGACCGAAGAAACATCGCGCGGAGTATAAACTGCTGTACAGTGTTAATCGACTCTTCGCTCCTTCGAGTCAATGACGTTGTTATAGAAAGTTAAAATCACATTGGCGACATCTTTTAATTTCATAATACAATAACTGCCGTAACACTGCTCTCATCCCGCGCGACGAGTGAACGAACGAGAGACAAGAACTCAGACAAAGTTAGGAAACATGTTGATGACGGAACGGCGAACAATGCTAAAGACGTTTGCGCCTTACGGGATTCCGAAGCGGGAATGTCTTTGGGCGTTTTGGTACTTCAGCTCTCTCTCTCTCTCTCTCCCTCTCTCTCTCTCTCTCTCTACGAAAAGAAACAGCGTGTCACAGCGTTGGAAAATTGAGAAAGATGGCGTTGGTGAAGAACCCGAAGAAGAGGAAAAGTACGAGTGAAGATGAAGACGCTTAGACGCTCTTCCAACTCCCTGAAGGTTTCGTAAAAAATAATGGCCGCCCACGAGTAGAGTACTCACAGGTACACGACCCATCCTCAACTCCCTCTGAACTTTTTAATTGCGCAACGCGGAGTTGAAACGTTCTTCCGGTGTCATCGTCTCGCAAAGTGCACCTGAGACATATATACTTTTTCTACATTTTCCTTTATCACTGTGTTGAGCCGTAGAAACGAATATTTTTATTCCCAATGCAATAATACAATTTTAGTCAGGTAACTGTTGAAGCGGAAGGTGTACAATCGTAGAAACTTTAAGAAAGAAGCAATTGCAGGAAAAGTTTGTCATCGGTCTGTTATCGGTTTTACCGAAACTTTTTTAAATGAATTCGTGTTTAGGATACAGTAGACTGACAAAATGGCGAGTTGGGAAAATTTGTAGTTAGTTGGGATAACTACTTTTTAAGAAAAAATGGGAAACACGGGAATGGAAAAATGGGGAGAAATGGAATTGGGAACCAACTGTTGTGATTGTAGTCATTTTTTTTTATTTAAAAAATGGAGTGAATTTACTGGTTGGAGTATTTAAATTTCCAAGCAATTTCCGATACTCGTCAATTTTTTTTTTTTTCCCCAATAGGTACATTAAATTTACCATTGTTTTTTTTTAGTGAACATTTTTTAAAAAATGACTTCCAATACCAGTATTAAAAGCTTTTGAATTGGATGTTGTTTGCTTTTGTTTGTATGATTGAATGCATAACACCGCGCGTAATAAATTTCAAACAAATGCGTGTTGAAATATTAAACAACTTTTTGCAATGTAACAAAAACTTTGACGAATTTTTTTATTTTTTATTTTAATACTGTTTGGTATTTAATTTGCAAGTACAATAAATTTAAAATGATTATACGTCAGTTTCAGTTCACTTTTATACGTCTTTGTCGGTTTAATTAGTAATTCTTCCAATTCATTTTTTTCTCAATGTATACATAAACATATATATATTTCACTCGCACCCTTATTTTCCGATAAAAACGAAATAACAATGCGCGGCACCGGAAAGTATAGAAAATTGATAGTAAAAATTTCATTATCATGGATAGACAAAACCCATCTTGTAGCTTACACCTTCACTTTTTTTCTCATTTTCTATTCGGCATCGTCTCCATCCGTTTTTACCATCATTTTCGTCCCTTTCTTTCGCGCTATTTCTCTGGATTACCACGACTCTACGTACCTACCGTTCTGGTATACCCAGTAGTATTCGATCTCCGCGGGGTTGAAAGGCAGGCAGACGGGAAGGTGGATAGACGACCGGTTAGAGGGATCGGGGGGAGGGGGATGAAAGCTACGAAGAGATATCATCTAGCTGCGCTGCGATAGTCAGTCAACGGGATCCGGGCAGTAAATTCGCGCAACAAACTGCCTCGTCCCGATTCGCGAAGGGAGATAAAAGTCTTCTGTACGTTTCCAACGGGAATGAGGGGATGCAAGGAAGAATAGACCGTTCGTCTCTTTTCCACTTTCTTCTATCTCTACTTCTCTTTTTTTTCTTTTTTTTCGCTCTATCGGTTTATTCCACTACTCGTTTCCCTCTTTCGCATTTCCTTTTTCTCTCTCTCTCGTTTATCGCGACGATGCGAAACGGAGGGGAGGAAGTGTGGAGTGCCGGGGTGAAGCCTCTCTGTCGTTTCATTCTTACACGGCTACTTTCTGAGGTACTGCTATCGACGTTTCGTACACCGTTCAATTCTAGAAGAGGTCTTCGGGGCCTTGGATTCTTTTTCATCCTCTCATCTTCCGTGTCCCTGTGTTTGTAAACCCTGCAACCCGACCCCCTCGTCCACCCTCCCGACACGAAGATCGACTCTTGGAACAGGGGTCGGCTTTTATAGCGGAATGTCTCACCCCCACGACTTCGTTCACTTTTCTTTTTATACCGATACCTCCGTAGTGTCCAGCATCGCCAGCAAGATTTCGTTATTCGAGTCCTGGCCTCAGTTATAGCCACATATCTTTCGCTCCGAGACAAATTTCTCGTGGGAAATAGTTGTTATACGAATATCCGCGTAGAATACTGAATTTTTTAAGATTTTACGACATTCATGTAAGCAAAATTAATTCCGAAAGGCTAACATCCGATTGCATGATTCAGAGGTACCATCTGGAATGCAACAATAATCAATATCTGCATATCTGCTGTGACCTTATTTCGTACCCACAAAGCTCTGCAAAAAAAAGGAAAAACAAAAGAAATAAATGAAAGTTGGTGGGCGATGCCTTCTGAAAATGAATAATGGGTTCTCATTCCTGTTGTTACAAACATATAATATCTGTCAGCAATCACAAAACTTCAAAACTCATCGAAACTCAGTACAGTCGACTCGGTAGCTGCATTCGACATCGAGATGAAACTTTTTTCAATAGATACATTTTTTTTTTTTTTCTTTTTTTTTTTTTTTTTTTCATATTCACAAATTTCGCTTGCCATTCCAGTTCGTTTGCGCACAGTGTGCTTCGTACCCAGAAATATTTGCTTGTATATAAATATACATATATACAGTATGCTATGTAACGGAATACATATTCGGAACAAGAGTTATATAGTCGTTTTTTTTCATCGGAGATCCGGAAGAGCGGCCATCGTAGACGACTGTAGGACGCGCGTTTCGCCGCGCATACGTATATACGGAGAAACGTTTTCATTTTACCCCCTCCCCCTCCCCCTAACCGCCCCGCACGATCCGTGTGCTATACCGATAGATATCGCGAGACTTTATGCATATGAATGAAGGCTTATGCGCTTCCCGAGCCAAGATCCGGAGGTTGTGCCTGTGCTGCTGTATTGAATTCTACACCCTCCCAATCGTCAGCCGCGTGGACATCAACGGAAGGGAAGCTTGCGAGAGTGGCGATGTCGTTGGATATCCAAAAGCTTGGCTGTCCCGTCTCTCGCGCTTACCCTGTCCACCGCTCGGTATCCCCGTTCCGAATCGAAGAATTTTCCAATTCGTGAATCTGCTTCGTAGCAAACTACAAAATATCGTCTATGCCATACAAGCCGATTTTGCAAAAGGCTATCCGCTCGACTTTCCAACAACAGCCGCGCGTAAACCGAAATGAAATTACTTCGCAGTTCCTTTTTTTTTTTCTTTTTTTTACTTTTAATTCGCAACTGTTAATTATCGAGCAGTGATCAGATTCACGGCCACGGAGATTTTTTGCCACTCCCCCGAGTAACGAGAAATAGCTCTCCCGTAAAATTCACCGCGGTCGGCCCGACGAACGTAGATTAATCCGACAATCGGATTGGGACGGGTATTGGACGAGTGAGGATGAGTCTGGCGGAGGGATCGCTTCGAGGAAGAATAGAGAAACAAAGTTAAAAAAAAAAAAAAAAAAAGATATATATATATATATATGTATATAACGCATCCTCTGCAATCCGATGTTATTTCATCGGTGATACATCTGCGTACAGACATACTGTTTGTTGTTCTCTAAAATACCCGGTATACGCACTGTATGTTTTTTCGACAATGTTTTCCCGAATCCACCGTAATGGAATTCGACATATTCGTTTCATATTCCGCGTTGAAATATATCGCTGTATAGAACGAAACGCAGTGTCCGTACGGTTTCGCTTGGGATGGTTATTTCGTAGTTTCCAATGAAGCGAACGCGTGTATTTCAACAGACGTATTAAAGAGGCCGATTGAAATATGCCCAACGAGCTGCAAGTGGAGCAACAATCATTTGTCACCGCGTATTGAGGACAAGTCTCGTTATTTAATTCCGTGAAGGTATACATATACATACTACTTGCCTATAATGTATGTATATTCAATGAAGAATGCCAGCGTGTAGCCCCGATAAATCTCGCGCGTAAGTTGAATCCCGAACAATCCATTGCTCTCGAGTTACATGGACGTCTGAACTGTTTGATCGAGGTGAAGGCAGAAGCAATAATTTGCCACGCGAGAAATACCAGAACGCACCGCACCGATTAACAAACCCGCCATGCGGAGAGTGTGTACCAAGGAGATAACTTTAAGCCCAAGCAATCGAACGGATTGATCAAAGGTCAATTTTTCGATGACGTACAAAATTTGTACTTCCATTTCTCACCGTGTCTGATTGACCGGGTTGTTACTACTTGCGGTTTGCCTGGTCTTGCGTAACTTTGGTCTCTCGATTATCGAGATTATTTCAATGACGAATGATCAAGGCGAGTACAATGGTTTTTTCTACTGTTGGAGTCAGTTATTGAGCTCCAGCTATGGAGTTAATACTCAGAGATATCTGTCGATTGAGTCTGAAACGACGTTCGATCGAATGCGAAGGCGAAAGCAATTTGGCGCTAACACCGTACCCTCCGGCAGTGTATAGGCCCGGCAATTGTAGGTTCTCGCATAGCAATACATTGCAGTGTACTTGGTATCTATAGCTGAATATAGCGGGAAGCATGGGCTGATGCAAACCGGGTTGAGGCTTCATTGATCATGTGGGTTGGCAGCTGCAGGTAGGTAAGGGTCAATTTCGACTATTCCAAGTCCTCCTTCAGGCTTTCACCGCCTAGCTAGCTGGATCTATCTCTATCTATCTCTATATCAGTCCACTGAACGCAGTGGGGTTGAGTTTTGGGTTGTTCTCGCAGCCCAAGCTCAGCCTCCTTCGAATGGCATCAGAGAATGGCTCCGAGAGGGAGAGAAACGCTTTCGTGAAATGGTTTCTCACTTGAGTCTGCGGGTTTCCACGAGATACAGGCCTTGCTATCCCGCTGGTATGTCACACGATTCTGCTGGCCTGATTCCTCGTGTGTGCAAGAGCTCCGATGTGGGAAATTCTTGTTCTGAATTTCCACTGGCAACATGGAAGATCAAGTGCGGCAGCACCTGGGTCAGGCTTGGGGAAGCAGAGTAGCTTGGTTGGTTGTTGTCTACGCATTACCATTTTACTGATTAATGTATGGCTGGACTATATCCGGGTTGCTTGTGGTACACGATGCGTTGTACCACTGGGTACACACTATCTACATCGATGTTCTCATATTCATGAAGGCAATAAGTGAATACAAGGATGTTCGGGATAAGGTGAACACCACCACCGAGAGACATCGAAGCGTTAACTCGATTGTTACTCATTCGAGAGACCTGATACAGAGAATTCCGATAGACCTTTCGTATCGCCAGGTATATACGAAATGTAAACAGATAGCGGGAAGAAAGTCATGGAGACTTTTTCTTCTTTGTGAGGCGGAAAGGTAGAAAGGGAGAAGTAGCGATAACCACTGAGAATCTCCCGGACGCACCCAACCGCGAGCAAACAATATATCGCGATAATAATTCACGGTAACGCAAACAAGATAAGAAATGAAAAGAGTTCGGCGCGAAAGTGATGGTTGCGCCTCTCGATTTCTGAACACACCGTTGCCGATCGCGTAGCCATGACTCGGGACGCGAAATATTACATAATTCCGTATCGCGCGATCCCGAGGTACACAAAGGATTCGCAACCGTGAAATATTGAGTTCAAGCTTCGGTGAGTCTTGGTCGCCACCCCCGGTAACTTATTCGCACGAAAAGTTTAGCTACAAAGGTTTCCAGGGAATTTTATCAGCAAATTTGATGCGACTCGGCATCGCTTTACATATTCATAACGAACTTGTTTATTTTTTTTTATCGCTATTGAATACGGCAACACTTGGTATCTCGGCGATACAGTTGATTATTTTTCGAATGCAAATGCACTTTTGGTCGGTGAAATTGACTCGGTAAAGCGGTTTGGTGCCCGTGAAAGATAATAAAAAAAGGGAGAAACAATAACCGCGCGAATGGAGGGTGAAATGGAGTTGCGGCCGGGAGTTTCGTGTCTGATAAGAAAGGTCGTTTTCTACTGCCACGGCGCACACACCAGAGTCAGCGTTGTCGGCAAACGTTATGCGTATTCCCCTATTTTTTTTTCTCCTCCCGCCGTTCTGTATTATCTTCTTGCCCCGTTCGCTCCGTGCAAACACTATCGAGCTCTCCGCCGCTTCGATAGCGCCGGCGATTTCGCCCTTCGATTCGTGGAAAATTAAAGTAGATAGCGCAAGGTGGGCGGACAGAAAAAAAAAATCATCGCAGCGAGGTAATAGCAAGAATCGTTTGCAATCTTCTTTCGCTCAAGGAAGAAGCTGAGACGCGAGCTGCCGTTGGCGCTGCTGCTGTTGCTGCACGCTTTCGAATTTCATGAGCTTCCTTTCTCCTTTTTGTATGCTGCGAGACCCGCTTTGGCGGCTGAAACTCTCGCTGGAAAAGACTACGAAGGCCCTCCCCTGGTCGCGCTTCGGGACCCTCTGGCTTTGAGTTTCTCTACCGTCTTATACCCACTCAGCGACTTTTCTTTAAAACCACGACTGGCGTAGCTACGACGAGATGGACGAAAGACGACGAGGAAGCGAAGGGAGTAGAAGGGTAGGGATTGGGGGGGAAGAACTGCGGATTAAACTTTTCGCCGCAAATCCCCGAACGGGATTGCCCGGGACGTACCTTTCCGAGAGAAACAGCACTGCTGGAATACTCTTTTCTTTCTTTTTTTTTTATTATTCTTGTTTTTTTACCTTCGCTGTGAGAGAATGAAAAATTGTTCCGCGAAGCCAAATGATTTATCGATGAGTCAATTGATCGATCGGAAAGTCTGATAAATGCAGTATATTTCTCCGCGTCTAAGAGAAGGAGGGACTGAAAAATTGTTCAAGTGGAGAAAGAATTCCGATAAAGCTTCGAACTCCGCTAAAGAGTAATTGAGACGAATATAAGCAACGAACGGAAGGGTTGATTTTCAGTTTGATAATAAACTGGAAAACAAGATATTTGTTAGTTAAGTTAAGGGTTCTGGCGATGTCTGATTTACTGCTGGGGGAAAATTTGAGTGGATATCATGTTACGTCGAAGTTTCAGTACTTCGAGAATATTACGAACAAACGTATCTCTCCGTACTTCAACATCATTTTACCTGCCGTCGCTTCATCCCTTTGCTTTTATGTTCTATTTTTTTTTTTTTTTTTATTCGCCGTTCTCGTTTCGCTCTCCTGGATTTCTGTGCTCCAAAGCCAAAGTGCGTTATCAGGTAAAGACGAGACGAGAGGGCTTTTGTAGATAGAAGCCGAGACGAGTAATACAGCGTCATAGCGGAATGATAGAAAAAAAAATTGCCGGATGGAACGTGAAGAACGAATTCAAATAAGCTAAAGCAACGTTCCTTCGCAGCGCAACGTTATTCGTTCACCGACCATTTTTTTTTTTTTTTTTTTTTTTCATTTTTTATTTCATCTCCGTCGTAGTTGCCGAGAGCACGAGATTTTAATTTGATAACCGAGAAATCGCGTGCTTCGTGAGTGTAACGGCAGGATATAAACTCAATCCGGATAACACACTATATACTAAGAATCTTCGGAGTTCTGCCGATCGATAAAAAAAAAAAAAAAAAAAAAAAAAATTGAGAAAACGCATTTGCGGCTTTTTTCAGTGACGAGAATTTTTTTTTTAAATAGCGAATTACATTTCACGTAATTCGCTATTCCAAGGTATTCGCGGCTACGCATATCGCGGCGTCGCGAAAAACGACATTGAGACGCTGAGAATCAGAGGTCGCGGAAGTCATTACACTTTGATAAGTGGTAACTGATAACGATTAGTCTACAATTTGCATATATATATACATATATATATATTTATATTCCATCGTTTATCACCAGCTGCAATCTTTGCATCGTTCATTGTTTGTCAAGTATCGCATTATCATTATGCTAATCAATGCTTTGAAACGTTTATATTATCATTATTATTCGACGCTGAATTGAATATTGTAGATCGCTGTGTCCCGTGTATACGCGCCTAAGGGAAGGGATGGCAATTAGTACGTAATATAATCACAGACTATAATTTTACTCAATCACAGCTCGCCGATCTCTCCTAATCACCTATTGTGTTTTGTTCCAATTTTATGGTTCAGCTGTTCGCGTTGAACGCCTCGATATTCCATTCTATTGTAGTGAAATTACATGTTCAGCTAATGTTTGGAAATTCTCAAAAACAAGTCACGCAATGCCCCTCGGTGGTCACGCATCCAGTGGACAATTATTTTATCATTCGATCGCCGTAACACAGGTTTCTTCTGATCCGATTACTATCTTGCATTCCTTGGCAGCGACGCATACGCCTCTCGTAATAGACTTTCAAGGCTTATAAACGTCTTTATATATGCAGAATAAACTCGAGATTAGTCGGAAAAGCGCGTGAAATAAACGTGTCTCTTGCGGCAACGATTTGCGTCGACGTTAACCGATATAGTTACAGCCAAATAGAACGCGCTGAGCGAACGGGGAGAGCCAAGTTTATCGTACCGATCGATCATTCTCAGCCGCGAAGTTTTGAAATTTCGTACTCACGTGCCGCGTGTGCCGACTGCTCTCTCGCGTCTCTCGATATCGTAAATTCGTGTCACGACGAATTTTCATCGGTTTTCTTCTTGTTGCGAAAGATCTGTCGATAAACTATTCATCCGCTATGCGTGCGGCTGCTATGTTGCACCGGTTGCTAAAGTTATTCATAGTTTTTTTTCAACGCGATGTATTCGATAATTATTTACGATTTTTCAACATTTTCTCTGCGATACATGGAAGAGGGTAGTGACGGGTGACGTTGCGGAGGATTCAAGCGGATGATCTATTATAGTATATTTCGTTCAGCCTCTGTATCGATTTTACGTGTATTCCTCTCATGGGAGATCGAGTCTCGTGATGAACACTCGAAGATTTTTTTTTTTTTTTTTTTTTTTTTTTTTCGATCCGCGCTCGAGGTTCGCTCAATCGAGTGTCGACGAAAGAAGTCGAGCGGTCAAAAAGGAAGTCACCAACGTTTGACAGGGGGGGAAATTGGTACGGCCGGAGGGAGGAAATTAAACGGAAGACGGATAAACAGCTCACAGCGGGAAGGACTGAGAGCGATACAGGAGGTGGTTGAGGCTAAGATTAATGTTGTGTACGTGTCAGAGGACAGCTCTTTTCTAAATCTCCAATAACGGAGTATCCTCTCTTACACATCGGGAATCCGCTGTAGTTTACAGCATTACCGATACTATGGATCTCAATATTTGATGGATTAACAGCATTTTCGCGTCCATTTTTTTTTTTTTTTTTTTTTTTTTTTTTTCTGCAATTTTCAGTCCCTTTCTTCATCATTCATTGCACCAGGAATCGGCGGCAAAAAAATGTATAGTCCGCTAGGACTTTCGTCTTCCACTGCCAACGATCTTCTATCTCCTCCTTTATCTCTTATCATTTTTTATCCGTTTCATGTTCGTCCTCTTATTTTCTTCCGTACCTCACGGGGTACGGGGTTCTCTCATTGCATCGATATTTCGTTCTTCGAGTGCCTCGTAAAAAAGTTGTTTCTGACCGGATCTCTATCTCATCATTTTATGGTTTTTAATAATCGCTCGGTTGATGATACCGATGCATTATCTCGTGTCGTAACAAAGTTTATGTTCGTTATTTATCGAATGCGCATAGAGGGCGCACTATTGGCAATCGCTATAGATACCTTCGGCTTCGGTTGTAATATACAACTCGAACTAAAAGGGCCTTTCGGAGTCGAAGGTTATTTCGAAGTCTGCATATAGTTTCATTGTTTTTATTTCCATTCCCTGCGAATGCTTCTTTTTCTCCTTCGTTCTACAACCGGTTTCTTCCTAACCGTTTCACATTCGCTCGCAACACAACTGACGTCATTGTACCTGCTACCGATTTTATTTCGCTAGTTTAACGACTGATGAACTCTCGGAAACCCGTTTTTTTTACCTTTCTTCAAGTATACGTAAACCACTATCGCGGTTGTGCGCATGTTTAACGAGCAAAGAGAAAGTACCGGTGAATCGAGGAATAGAGTAGTCGAGTCGAAAGGTGAATAAATACTTTTGTCAGTGATGCGGGTTTCTCGCACAGTGCACAATGCATCTTCGTCTCGAGTAAATCGGGAAGATATACTTCTCAGCGACTCAACGATGAACTCAAATCACCGAAGATGGTCATTTTTTTTTTTTTTTTTTCTGCATGAGTCGCTATTTTTCCATCCAGAAGATCGTTGCGATACGAATAATTGGTCGTGTCCTCGAGTTCAATCGTCCAGCAAAAAAAGGGGACACAATCGATGCTTCTATCGCCGAGAAACTCCGAAGATTTATCGCTCACGTCAGACCCGACGTGCATAAAACGACGATGTTACGAACGGAGAGAAAGTAAATCTTTTCTTGTCAAATTTTAACTGTAGCATCAATCGCTGCGTTTGCATCCTGTCGGAACGTTACGCTAATGGACGCAGATTGATCAACGATTCCTTCTTCCTACGTCTACGGCGGCTATGTCCGGGTTGAACTTTAGACGAACGACGAGGCAAATTTTCTCTTCCTCGGTCGATCGTTCGTGCGGGTTAAGCGTGAGAGGCAGTTGCAACAAGGAAGAGCCGAGTTCGCGCTCGGTGAATTATGGAAATGTATTCTCTCGTGGATCCGTCGGGGTCAGTTCGCCACAGAATCTCAACTATTCCCACCGTATACTGCCGGCACTTGGACCGCGAAGTGAAGCATACTGGGAACGAGCATTCATAGTTTTTTTTTTCATTTTGAATAAGTGATATTGTAGGAACGGATATCTTGGAACTCATTAGAAAAGGTGGAATGATTCATTTCCGGTCAAATTATTCATTGTTTTTGGCTTTTATCCAAAAAGAACTGACGTTAGGCCAAAATTTGCAGCAGAGTCGTATTTTGCCCAAAAAGTACATGTTGCGTGTTCGCGATGTTTTTTTTTTATTTTTCATTACCATTTTTTTCATTTTTCATTGGACTGCAATGGCGCTGCCAAGTACCTTATTTGCTGCATTTTTTTTCGTCTAGAATATAATAGACACGAATTCCTACCCCTGTTGTAGACCGCCACACATAGATCTGCTGATCTTGAAGATTCAAAAAAAATTGAAGACATCCCGATATTCCAATTTTCCGCCAATTAAACTAAAAAATATTGATTGTCAACAAAGTTTTGCAACGCTAAAGTTCTCCTAAACTACTAAAAATCACGATTTTTCGTAAAAAATTGAAGCAAAAAAAAATATTATTGATTTTGTGTTCAACTTTACATTCAATAAAAAAATCCACTATCCAACAAAAGCAAAAAACAGTTTTTAGAATTTGATTATCAATTAATTCTTTTGATTATTAATTATTAACTCGGATTTCAATTTTTTTTATTGATTTTGACACAACAACGTAAGAAATTATCATTGAATCAATACAACAAATCCTCGATCAATAGATCGATATGCCAATCGCACTAATGGTCGCCTTAGTAGTCGTCATTGCCGATCTCCTCTCTGAAGATTTACAACTTCGATGTTCATGAATGTAAACTCAGTCGAGGAACTCGGGGTACTCGGACACACGGACAGTCCGCAGAACAGTGTGGTTAACAACCTGACCAATGGTTATGTGTACACACTAAGGTATACATGTACGCCGATCAATAGCTATATATCTCCTCGGGTTGCACCACCGCCGCCACCGCCGGGTGTAGCGCGGCCGAGCTGCGGTGATGCTCTCAACGAGTGCATCAGCCCAGGAGGACCTTGGAAACGAGTGTAATTAGGTCAAGAGTAAATACATAAACGAGCCGGCGCGACGGCTTTTGCATAATATGCTCAGACTCTCGGTGTGTCGCATCGTATTCACGGTACTCTCCTCTCTTCCACTTATACTCTGTACCGAGTACCGTGAGCTCTCTGATCTTCTTCTCTCAAGTACCACGGAGAAAAAAACTATTAAAGCTTTAAGGGGATTGAAAGTATTACGTATATTTGGTAAATAAACGACACTTTCGATGAAGCACTCAGCCCGTTCATCGATCAATATTCCGCCGGAACAAAATTCCGTATTGATTTTTTTTTTTTTTTTTTTTTTTTTTTTTTTTTTTTTTTTTTTCGACGGAAGACTACAGAAAAAAAGAATTCACTTTTCTGTACGCGCAATATCATATGCTTTATTGGCGAATCATATTGCCATCAAAGATCTAACGAGCCTTGGTTATTCGAAAATTGATCGAGGGAAGGAGAGTGGCTGCGTTTCCGGCTGTGCTTTTCGAACTCCTCTCCGCCCTTCTATCTATATCCGTCTCGTTTACATCGACAAAATTGCTCCTCTCCAGAGTCCCGACAGATCTACGCTTCGTTACGTTCCTATTTGATTTCGAGAGCGTGACCGGCACTGTGCGCGTCGCTTTCTACGATACGGAAGAGCCGTATAACAACGCTCGTTGATTATCGACGCGAGTATTCCACTATGATGAAATATTGCTACGATTCTTTCAACTCGTTAGTCTATCTCCATGTTTTCTATCGATTTATCGATTTTTTTTTTTTTTTTTTTCGTGTTTTTATAACGATCGAAGAGAGGCGAGAGCGCATTCAACTCGTCAATGATTTATTGGTAATAGCCGTTCGGTATCGGCTATAATACACGTTAACAGCCATTCGGTATTCGTCGTCCATTACTTATTACATTTAATACGATGTTAGATATTGTATTAATTTAATTATACCAATAATTATACAAAAAAAAATTTGACAAAAATTTAAAAACTTCCGAATGAAAAAGGAGTGCAATAAAGATATTCTATTGACAAAAAAAAAAAATAACAATTAATTGTTCACATACTATAGTCAAACGATTTCTTCGTCATTGAGTATCGAAATCTTCCGACTATAATATGAGAACAATTAATTGTTATTTAATTCTTTTTTATTAATCCAATTTTTTTATTACACTCATTTCTCAGTCGGGAATTTTTGATTAAATTTTTTTTTTTAATTTCATCGTTTTTAGAAAAAACTGATTTTAACAAAGACCATCGGAAGTTGAAAAAATATATCGCAGAAAATGGCGGCCAATTTTCGATATATCGAAAGGACTATTCCGTAAAACGCTTTTTTCTTTACGAATATTCAACTAATTAAAATTCTTAATCGCAAACGACATTAACCGCACGTCATAAAATTGCTGCGTTAAATTCTGTTAAATAATTTTCCACCCCTTTCGGGAATATACCGAACACAATGAAAACGCATAACTCCCGTCTTTTTGCCATAGCGGGCAGTCGGGAATTAAAAAAAAATCATTACGCTATTGAATTAAAATTAACAACACACGCGGTAACCGTTTATAGCAAAACATTCAATGCCCTGTTGTCCCGCGTATAAAAGTGAAAAGCATCACGATGGCCCGTAAATTCATCGAGGGACGAACGGAGCCGCGCGCGATAAAATATTAATTGCATGCTGGCGATCGACCTTCGATCGACTCGGGTGTACATCACTAACCGGGCGGCCTGCCTACCATATCTCTAACGATTCTGGTCCCATTCGCGGAGACAGAATCGTGATACATTGGACGATAAATCTTCAATTGTCGCGATTGCTACTCGTTACTATTCACCACATATTTACTCAACTCTCTCTATCGCTTTGCCCGATGTGTTTCTCGGACTGTGGAATTGATACGGCCGCGTCTCGCTGTTGTCCGACTGAATTGACAAGCAGTTATCGAGAATACGACGAAGGCGACGACTGCGACGAAGAAAACTTATGTTTTTTTTTTTTTTTTTTTTTTTTTTTATTTTGTTTTTACATATATGGTAAGAGATTCACGAGAGGTAAACAAAGGCCCGGCTGCGATTACGCGCTCCGGTCGATTACGTAAGTCCCGCATTCCCCATATCCTTCGGTTCTCCGGCCTAAAAATGAGGCAAAATATTTCCGGAAACCGGTCTTCGAATCCGCCGAAATTTTTTCCGCGGAATCTTCCGTCCCTTCGTTTGTCGGAATTTTAACGAAGTCGAAATAAAAAATGAAAAAAAAAAAAAAAAAAAAAAAAATTAAATTAAAAAAAGAGTAATGATTATTGACTGTTTTCATTGATGTTCTTTGTTGATTCGCGATGGAACTTCGTTGATTCGTGAAACAAAGTCAAATATCAAGGCAGAGTTTGGATATCTTCTCTCGGCATTGTTGTCGGTAGAAATGTCAATTTACGCAACGCTCCGCAAATCGTCGAGGAACGAGAGAAGCACAGTTCAGTCGTCTCTTTCCTCCCTTCGTCCTTCTCTTCTCTTCAATCCGTCTCTGTCGATCTCTCGCTCCTCTTGCTATCCTGAAACCACTGAAACGTTCCGGACAAACCGACGAGGGGGACTCCGCTTACACAAGTTATTTGTTTAGAGAGCTAGAAACTCGCCGACATGGCATTCTCCGTCGGTTTCACGGAATTTCGACCATTGTCGCTATAGGTATATATAAATATATATATATATATGTATATAGCCACATAATATACTCGGATGTCTAGTGACGGAGACACTCATGTAAATTATACCGCGACGAGAAATCCCTTTGTATTCTGGTGCGACAGCAGCCGACCAAACATTCGAAGATCGCGAAGCAAATGATAGCGGTGTAACCGGCCGTAGCGTCTGTTCGTAATCATTCAATCACAATGTTAAAAATCACTCTAAATGCACCCGAAAATTGTTTAATTTTCTAACATCGTATTTTTATCGAAAATTGAAATCCTTTTTACTATAATTTGCAGATTTTCCGTAAAGTCTGTTAAATAAATAGCCTTAAAATCACAACTTTCGTAAAATTAAAAAATAAGTTATTAAAACTGCGGACCATATTTCTTTCAAATTTGACGCACGTTCCACGCATAAAAACTTCCAATACCATTATGATGATATGCATATCAATTTTTTTTCACTGGTTAATTAATACATTTATCAAATATAATTCAATAAAAAAAAATAAAAAAATGAGTTCATAAAATATAACGATATATCAGAACTCTTCAGCAACGTAATCCCACGAAATAACGATTTTCATCATTTATAGAATAAATCAGAACTCGAAGTGAAAGAAAAAAAAAAAAAAAAAAATTATCTGTAATTCATCAAATCGGTGATTCTTTCTTACCGCATAAGTTCTGCATCGCCGCAGTCTCGCGTAACACTGAAACTTCGAAAATCCGATGTTTTATTTCTCATTAGATGAGTGGGACGGACGGGAAGGGGGGAGGGGGGAGGGAAGGAGATGAGGAACGACATATCAGAACTCTCCTGCAACGTAATCCCCCGAAATAACGATTTTCATCATTTATAGAATAAATCAGAACTCGAAGTGTAAAAAAAAAAAAAAAATGTCTGTAATTCATGAAATCGGTGATTCTTTCTTACCGCATAAGTTCTGCATCGCCGCAGTCGCGTAACACTGAAACTTCGAAAATCCGATGTTTTATTTCTCATTAGATGAGTGGGAAGGACGGGAAGGGGTGGGGGAGGGAAGGAGATGAGGAATGACATATCAGAACTCTCCTGCAACGTAATCCCCCGAAATAACGATTTTCATCATTTATAGAATAAATCAGAACTCGAAGTGAAAGAAAAAAAAAAAAAAAAAAAAATATCTGTAATTCATGAAATCGGTGATTCTTTCTTACCGCATAAGTTCTGCATCGCCGCAGTCGCGTAACACTGAAACTTCGAAAATCCGATGTTTTATTTCTCATTAGATGAGTGGGACGGACGGGAGGGGGGAGGGGGGGAAGAGATGCGGATGGAAGGAGGGAAGGAGGCAGGAAACGAGTGAGAAAGAAAGGGTTGAGGTAGTCGGGAAGAGAAGAGCAATTAGCGCGTCACAATCAATTTGGAAGTATCTCGTTATCGCGCCCCAGGGCGTTCGCGCTCGCTATGAAAGTTCCTGGCCACTTTGCGTAATTACCCAACCAGCTGCCTTTCGTATCTCCATCTCGCCCCTCCCTTGTACTCTTTCTCTTTCGGCTAAGCGGGCGATGCAAGGGATCGGGGGAATCTCTCCCCCGCGTTTCGTTCTTAAAGATATATATTCCTTTTTGATACAGTCATACCGGCGATTCATGGTCTCCGGATATTCGTTGGCGAGCCGTAAAAAACCGCACCGGAAGCTCCCCCGGTACTCTCTTCATTATACAATCATAATATTTGCTTTCGTCTCGCGTCTATTCACCCCGTTATTATAACTGTATTACCATTATTATTATTCTTCAAAATTTTGTGGATAACTCATTAATAATATTATTATCATTGTTCTCTGCAATTTGCGATTACCCGCGACCGCCTCGTTGGCTCCGACTGGGGCGTCATGAATCAAGAGAATAATAATGCTCTGTATGCGCCAACGTTGCGCGAGTATAAAAAAAAAAAAAAACGGGTATAAAAAGGGGATGAATTCGCAACGCGAAACCCCACCGACGAATGGGTGACACATCCGAGCGCGAGCTTTCGTTTATTAGCGAGACAGCAGAACGAATGAATATACTCTGCTCTACGAGAACCCATATATACACGTAGCCATTCCGAGTACCTGTATCTATCCGCGAACTTCCGCCATTTTCCCAGAATACAGCGTTAACCCCCTCCGTTATGTGCGAAATAATAGTTAACCATTTTTCCTCGCGGACACGTTCACCGGACGAACTTCTAGAAACGTGCAACACGTTCATCCGACTTCGTACGTTTTTTCCTCCGCCTTCTAACATTTTTGATACGACGAGAGATGATCGTAAAAATATGTGCATCGGCTCTCGGAAACCTCTGCGTAACCCTTTACACTCGACTTGTCGGTACCCTTTGGCGAAACTTCACTCGGATTTCACGTCCAATGTACCTGCAAATCATAAAGTATTCAAATCGTAAACTCCAGGATCGCCGACTCCTTTTTTCTCGATCTTTTACCCCCTCCCGCGACACCCAAACTCAGCGAAACAAGAAGTTCGCGTGCATTTTTTTCCTCTCTACGAAACACGGTACGGGTGGGCGATGTTGCTTTGCTATTTAGTCGCGTTTTTCAATGCTTCTTTGGCGTAATATCTTTATCAACAACTCTATTTCGCACAATGATCCATTACTGCACTATAAGTACAACGAATGGAGCGAACGAAACGAAGAAATCGTTTTTTTTTTTTTTTTTTTTTTTTTTTAAGGGTATAATTCGTGTGAGTCACGCGCAGTAGATATTACCACTACGATATTGCAGGTGAATTATCGTTTTCGTGTGTGTGCACACCGGTTTGCGTTTCTGTGGTTAAATCGCGATGCAGGCTTTCGCTTGGCGTGCACCGAAGTCGTAAAACGAAAAATACTGTATGCCTCCCCTTCCCTCTTTTGCTGAAACGGAAAAAAATGTAACACACGACGTCTCGACACGTCATCGGTGGATTATTATCGGCTAAAAGTGCTCCGGAGCGCGAGAGTTACGATTTTCACGCACATATATATACATATATATATAATTTTTTTGTATATACAAGTGGTATGCGGGAATAACCGAACGCGTTTATTATTCAGCTAATTTATTAATAAACCAACGCTGTTATTAATACTTAAACGACAGACTATGGGATAATATTTCGCAAGCTATATGCATATTACGCGCAGTGGTTTGACGTGATAAAGTAATAATTATTAGCGGGAATTACTCCACCCACACGATATAAATTTATCATAGAGGGGTTTATGTACTTGTCGAGTAAATGGATTGGCCGGAACGTTAATGCAGCCTGAACGGCGGCTAATGCAAATCTGGCGTAAGCAAGAAATGCAATTAAAAAAATTAGAAAAAAAAAATGAAAAAAAAAAAAAAAAAAAAAAAAAATGGAGTCGTAGTAGAAAAAAAACAAAAATGGGACTTGGCTCAGCTGATCGAACTGCGCGCGGGTTTCAAAGCCTACTCCACATATCTATTAGCGGGCGAAGCGCGATTAAAACGGGTGGTTACGCCGTACATACCGTCGACGAGAATAGAAGCGTTGCTAAACGTGCACCGGAGGCCCTCTCCGCCCCTCCCTGCTTTTCCGAATGCCTCTTTGGCGGGCGACGTTAACGACTGGGTGGAAAATGTCGCCTACGTCTACTCTAACGTTTTTGTTGCCAATTATTCGCCATCCCACCCCCCAACACCGCCGCCCCAACGACCTTCTTCCGCAGTTCGGTTACTCAGCTGAGCGTCTGTTATGCCTCCCTATTTCCGCGAACCATCAATCATCCTGCAGTCAATACATCGAGCATTCCATACCATGTTTTCAGAAATTATAGCTACCAGGTATTTCGCACCTTTTTTTTGCACTTCGTCACGAAATGTAACACAATGCACGCGAAGAGAGAGCAGAGCTTACCGAATAATACGTTTCCGAGGGATGTTCCATTTTTTTTTTTTTCCAGCAGATAGAAACTCTCTTTTGCGATAAGGGAAAACGGGACAAAACGGGCCCTCGGGGCAAAATGGGCGATATGGAAACAGAAAAAATAACATTTCCGTAAAACTTTTACAAAAGTTGAGAAATGGGGTGAAAAAAAATGGAAATAAACTTTTTTAAAAATTCATATAAATTTGAAAATAGTTGAGAAAAAATTCGAAAAAAATAAATAAAATGGATATAAATTTGAAAAACAGTAGAATGAAATATAAAAAAAAAGAACGCATTAAGGGTTGAAACACAAAAATGTGATTCTTTCAACAAAAATTAAAATTAAATTAATAAAGTCAGCGCCCTGATTACGCCACGTGACCGTTTTGCCCCGTTCTCCCCTACTTATCACCGACATACATGTGCGTATATGTTTTTTTGTCATCCGGCTCATCCCGTGTTTAGGGATGCGCGGTAAGAGGATAATGTACTTTATCGCCTTAACGTTGTACTCGAGAATTCTGGATGTAAGGATAATATTTTATTAGGCGTCGGTGCGCCTGGATGGACATTTCGTCGGGTAGAATTCGAGAGGGTAGAGATAGATGAACGCGGGTGGGCAGTAGAGGTATCCGAAGGGTCGAGGAAAGTCCGGAAGTTCGGGAGGTTTGTGAGTGGTTTTCGCTCGTGACCACTGAGAGTCGAGAGTTACGGGTTCTGCTCTTCGGTAACGCAGCCGAAGGTTTATTCGCGATTGTATAGCTTCTGCGAGAAGTGGCGACTGGTCACGTTTTCTTACATCATTGGGTCCTCTTTCCTCCACAATTTAATAAGGATAACACTGTTATAGTTATACCTGCGCATGCAAAGCTTTAGTGAAGTGGTTGTGATTCTTGTAAGTTGCCGAAGCGATCGTAGCGCCGAAGCAGACCGGTATGACGATGACGAACGCGAAAGTTTCAACTTTTGCATCACCAGAGACTTCTGATGTCCTCTCTTTGCAACAGACTTCTTCGTCCGTAAAACGCGCGCCTTCTTAATGTGCAGTCATCTCGAATCTTTTCTACTTTTCTCCTTCTCGTCGTTCGTTCGCGGTGTATGCGTGGCTACTCTCGTAATTTCGCAAAGTTGCTATCCCCCTCTGATACGCCACTTTCATCTCTCTTTGGATAACAACCTGCAGCCACCGCCGACCAACTTCTCTTCCCTTTTGCAAGTGGGCCTTTCCGGACCGCGAAACTTTTTCGTTGCGACGAATTTTCGGCGGTTCTCTCAAATAGTTCGTGAAACAACTTTGCCGAAGATATCAGCCGAAAAATTAGCAGTCCAAACTTTTACTTCCACGAGGCTATCTCTCTGTTTATTCAGAGATTTCGTTTTTATTTTGAAAGAACAATTTGTATTCGTCTAACCGTTTTAGTTGCGTCGCGTAGGTATCGAAGTTTCGCGCATCCAATTCACAATCGCGTCATC
The DNA here is from genome assembly GCA_934046635.1 of Buathra laborator. Lineage (NCBI taxonomy): Eukaryota > Metazoa > Arthropoda > Insecta > Hymenoptera > Ichneumonidae > Buathra > Buathra laborator. The sequence goes on from OW203902.1 coordinate 9,231,890, forward strand.
GCGTTGCAGCGTTCAAGTGGGTTATATCGTAATAAATGTTTTCTCCGGCTGATGGGATACTTGATGCAGGATCTATGAGCCTCGTAACCGGAAATAGTTATGCTAGCAACGTGTCAGTTGTGTAGAACAGCTTCCGGCAGGAAGTACGAGTAGAAACGGAACTCCTCCTCCTCCTCCTCTTCTCGCTCGACGTCGTTCTCCAGTTTAACGCGGCAAGTTCGACCGAAATTCCCCCGATCAATGAAGGACCTAATTAGTTCTCGTCGCTTGTCACGCGAGTGCTCCCCCGAGATTGAGGGGAATGAACCAGCAGACCGGTGAACATGTGGACACATAGAGAATTACTCTCATCGTCACGTCGGCAGAACTGAAGCTCCCAAAGCTGACGGGGGGTTCGCAGAGCAGGTAAATGGGATTTTCTGGTCAAATCCTTCCCCTCTCCGAATCAAATGTCAAACCGATCAATCGCTTCGAACTTTAACGTTTTAACGCGTCAATGAAACGTCGAATGCAGTCGAAACTGAGACATTGCGCAGCCGATAGATGTGTTCTCTCGAACGTTAAAATTACATCGATCGTATATATAAACTCCATTTGGGATTTTTTTTTTTTTTTTTTTTTCGAAAAATTCTGCATTATTCCTTTCATTTCGAAGATTAAAAATGTACTAATCGTAGGATTAAAAAAAAAAAAAAAAATCTGGAAAGCCTTATAGACGCTTCGAAAAATGAGAAATTTATCATCCGTATTAACCAGCGAGATAATGGACTGTAACGTCAAATGGACTTTAAAAATAAATCATACTGGCCATCGACGTTTTTTCTTGAATTTTAAAAGAAAATTATTCATCAGCTTTCGAAAATTTTTGCATAACAATTTTTAACTCCAGCGAATGGAAATATTGCGATCGGTACCGTCATTAAAAAAATTGGGAGCGGTTTTTATGAAATGAGAAATTAATCATCCATATTATTCGGAGAGATAATCGACTGAAATGTCGAATGCTCTCTAAAATAGAATTATATTGACAATCGACGTTTTTTCTTGAATAAAAAAATAAAAAATAATGATTCGCGATCTTTTGAAAATAATTTCATAAATTTTTTTTAATTTAAATTGCAAAAAAAATTCTAATCATATCGCGATTTAAAATTTTTTGGGGCGCCGCCCTTATGCATACTTCGGATAATGAGAAATTTATCATTCATATTAGCGCAGCGGAGATAATGGACTCGGCGCCGCCTATCCCTTCCGAACCATATCTCTTTTTCCTTGAGTTATAATTGATAGTTTCGCGTTCTACTCTGATTAAAAAATCAATCTGAAATCGGCAATATATATAGTTAAAAAAACGGGTGGAAGACTCACTATCCTCGTTACTCATTCTGTACCACTCTCGTGTCGCACGAATTACGCTCGCTCGGCGGTTTCATTACTCCGTTCTAATTGATTTCTGGTTATTACCCGGAGGGTCTATAGACGTTCAATTTAATTGGGCGGCCCGGGCCGTTATTTTTTTTACCACGCTTTTTATCTCATCTCTTCTCCGCTTCTCGTCTCATATCGTTTTTTCTTTTTTTTTTCGTAAAAATTTTAATGAAACGGGGATCCCGATATTAGACGCGATGTTCGCCATTTTTCAATATTACAATTTTTCACATTTACCCTTTTATCTTACGAAAAAAAAAAAAAAAAAAAAATACGTTTTTTGAATATCAGACGAATAGGAGAAAAGAAAAAATTTATCGTAACGCGCCAAAGACCAGATGGTCGTGCATTCGATATTTCGTTCGACGTATAGCGCAAGAAGCATCGGAGAGAATACTCGCTAGAGATGCCATTCTCGCGTCGTGTTCTGGCAACCTTCCATTTCATCTTTCTCGTTGAGGAATAGGAAAAAGAGGAAAAAAAAAAAAAAAAATGGTTACTGGCCGCATTGCGTCCGCGGAGCACACGCGATGACGTGCTGCTGTTAGTGAAGATAGTGATGCTTACTCCTATGATCTCGTAATCCGCCCGCGCCAGTTTTTTTTTTTTTTTTTTTTTTTCGTCAGCATAAACACATCGTCGGTATACGAAACTCGGAAAGTAAACATAATTACTACATAAACATAGTATGCAAAGAAGAGATCAAATGGTTAATGAAAAAGAAAGAAAAGTAATCGCGGAAGTTTATACAACTTTCGAACGATAACGAGCGCGAGTAGAATATAATTTTCGAGTCGGAGAACTTTCATTACGCGTATCAATCTTTTAACTTTCGCAGTTCTTCCGCAGTTTCTTAATCGATCGTACTGAAAAAAAAATGGATTAATTTTCCATCGAAGAAGAAAATTTCTTTCGCGCGCTTCAGGATCGTAGAACAGAATAAGACGATAAACTCGACTGGAGTTATATCGCATGAATGATGTTGTTTCTCTTCTCGTAATCCCACGCGCATTCCAACCTCAAACGAATACACAGTATGTTTGTTGTTGGACTTGTTCCGGCGGCCTTCGAGTCGTCACTTAGGAATGCATGAACGGCGCGGAAGCACACTGGATTCTCGTTGACGTCGCGGTTATTGCGCGCCGTTCACACGCCAACGCCGGTTATTCGCTTTCGCGAACGCGTAACTTCCGGTTTCCGGTCATCCGCCGTAATAGTCTCGTTTCGTTTCGTCTCGGCAGCCGAATTTCGCACAAAGTAGTTCGGCATATTTGCCATACCGACATACCGCGCGAAGCGTTTCGGAGGAAAGTAGAGACGGTAGCGGCAGCGAAGAACAAAGTTTTCGATGAAACAGAGAGGCTTTGGTCTCATACTTGTTGTGAGTTGCATGAAAAAAAAAAAAAAAAAAAATGGCGATGCACATACCGCGCCGTCGCTCGCTAATACGTATTTTTGGTTCGCCTCTTCATCCGTTTTATATTCGGTCCGCCCTCATGCTCACCCACGTCTGCAATTTCTTTCCCTTTTTTATGCGCATTCGACGCTTATTCATTCTCCAAAAGGTATTAATGAGCGCGAAGGTTGCTCGGTAAAAATTATCCATGTGTGAGAGACTCCTGCAATTCAGCAATAATAATAATAATAATGCCAACCAACAAAAAACGCTCGTTTAGATTTTTAAAAATGTGAATTCAGGTAAAAAAAAAAAATTCGCGCTGAGGTTGGCTGCAATTTTTTTTTTTTTTTTTTTTCTCTCGAATCGCGATAAAATAGAAGAAAAAGAAAAGTGAACAAAAAAGTCAGATAGTGGGGGATATAGAGGTCTCGTGGGAGTCATCATCGCTTTCGAAGAACTCAGGAGGAAATATACTTTCTTCTCGGGTTAATTAGAGACGAGAGAAGAAATACTTCAGCGTCGAGGCAACCGCTAATGGAGGAGAAAAAGAAAATAGATTGGATGTATACGGATATTATGAGAAATCGTGCCGAAGCGAAAATGTCGAGAAAAATATAAATAGAGATGTGTTTTAATCAATCACAGCGCGGATTTTCTTTGCTTAGTCTCGACACGCACTGCCGTTTCATTTATATGTGTTATCGTTTATGTGTTACTTATCAGCTAAAGAGCGCAATTAATAAACACCTAAAAAATGGCAAACGAGAGGTCAAAAATCAATAATTTTCGAAGCTATTTTTATATTTTTTTTAATTGTTTTTTACAACATAAGATGAACTAATAGATCATCGAATACCACAATCGCAGAATCGATGTTTTTTCATTTTTCCGAAATTATTTTTTAAAATTTCTATTTTTGCTCGTCGTTCTCTTGCGATAGTTTCTCAATATGCTGCAGAAGTTAATGTTAGGCAAGGAAATTATTTCATCCGGATGAAAATATGCTGTATGCTAAAAAAATCCAATGAAACTAACAAATAATGAATACATCCGCGTGTATTCATGATATTTATATGCGAGAATATCGTCAGTTTTAGATTTAAGAACCGCATCGCGAAATCGGCATTTCACTATACATAATTCGTTCTCTTCAAAAGGTCCGTAATGCTTTTTCAGGACACTGAATTTTTGCCCTCAATTTTCAGGCATTTATGATGAAATTTAACATTTTTTTCACCTAATTTCCAGAGAAGAGCTGTAACTCTTTTTGCGGCACAATATGCATTTTTTTCATTAAATTCCCTATAAAACCGTAACATTTTCATTTCGCATTCAAAAGCCTCGCTAAAGATTCTTTCGCATCCTAAAGCGGTTTTTCGTTGTTTTTGGAAATTCCTGTACCACAAATTTTCATATTGCAATGCTAGAAATTTAATTTCCGTAAAATTTCATCGAATTGTATGCGTCTTTCAAATGTGGCGCTCTAAAAACCATTGAAACAAAAGGAACTCATGTATGTACGCTTAGAGCAGACGGGGGATTTGATCGCTTTCATGAAACCGGAATAAATGTGTCCTGCTGTTGAACACGTGAAAGGGTTAACACGCTTGCAGCGATTCATTCAGTTACGGTGCGTGAATGCGCATTGAACACATATACAAGTTCTGCGTCCGTTCGTGACGTGAGTTCTTACAGAATCGCACTCAGCAATACAGAGAAACAGTCCGGTGATACACACCATTGCATGGACGTTGCTCTGTTAGCAGAGTTAAGCTATCGTTGCAGTGCAAAGCACGACTAAGCCGAGAGAAGCGTCACGCATGTGCGTAATCTACGATTCGCCAGGGGTTTCGAACTCCGAATATTTCGCCGAACGATCGTTTTCGTTGTCCGGTAGGAGCGTTTTTGCTGCAGGTGAATGTACGAAGGTATATTATCGACGCTTTGCATCTTGCCATTCGAATATTTCACACGTGTCTGGATACGACCAATAGCCGTGCTGTATATACGTTCGAATTCATTGATCCTTGTGGAGTTGCCAAACGTGTTTTGAATTTATATTCCGCCATATAACGCTGAACGCTCGCGTATACTATTTCAGTATATTTATACGCGAGTCGTTCCCCGAACGATAAATATATCATGAAAATTTAATTGGGGTGAGAATATTGATGCTATTTTTCACACGGAAATTAATCTCGTATTTGTTCGAAGTGTAATAACTATCGAGTTGTTATTGCGTTTGTCTGATGTCGACTGTCGTAACGTCGGGTATTATTTTGCCGAATGTACGATCATTTGAAATGTATCGCAACGATAGTTTCATGAGTTATAGACGGTCAAGTGTAAGTCTCAATCGAGCGACTACCGGTGTATCATGTTATGCCGTCTGGACATGTCGAGCCCCCGCACTGTCTGAGCGGTCCGTTGGCCGAGTCTGCTGTCCTGCACTTTGGTTCAGAGAATTGCGTAAGCGGAGTTAAATCACTCGTCGAAGTTGAAACGGCCTGACGAGCGTAGCCTACGCGAGGATAATTTTCTGCGAGGCGTGTTGAATTCTTCGTGTACAGTCCAAGCTCCGTATTCTTAACTCGACGGGACCGGACCCGTTCCCTTTTCTGTATTTCCCCTATCGTCCCTACTTCCGGTCAGTTGCTGCGAATAGGGAAAACGAGGGGTATAGGTGTCCGTAGGTACGAAGCCACCTTTTACCTGTTGCGCATGCGCAGTTTACATTTTACGAAATACAGTCCATGTTCCGTATTCTTAACTCGACGGGATCAGACCCGTTCTTTTTTCTGTACTTCCCCTATCGTCCTTGCTTCCGGTTAGTTGCTGCGAATAGGGGAAACGAGGGATATACGCGTCCGTAGGTACGAAGCCACCTTGTACCTGTGCGCATGCGCAGTTTACATTTTACGAAATACAGTCCAAGTTCCGTATTCTTAACTCGACGGGACCGGACCCGTTCTCTTTTCTGTATTTCCCCTATCGTCCCTACTTCCGGTCAGTTGCTGCGAATAGGGAAAACGAGGGGTATACGCGTCCGTAGGTACGTAACCGTCTTGTACCTGCTGCGCATGCGCAGTTTACATTTTACGAAATACAGTCCAAGCCCCGTATTCTTAACTCGACGGGACCAGACCCGTTCCCTTTTCTGGATTTCCTCTATCGTCCCTACTACCGGTCAGTTGCTGCGAATAGGGAAAACGAGGGGTATAGGCGTCCGTAGGTACGAAGCCACCTTGTACCTGCTGCGTATGCGCAGTTTACATTTTACGAAATACAGTCCAAGCTCCGTATTCTTAACTCGACGGGACCGGACCCGTTCCCTTTTCTGTATTTCCTTTATCGTCCCTACTACCGGTCAGTTGCTGCGAATAGGGGTAACGAGGGTATACGCGTCCGTAGGTACGTAACCGTCTTGTACCAGCTGCGCATGCGCAGTTTACATTTTACGAATTACAGTCCAAGCTCCGTATTCTTAACTCGACGGGACCGGACCCGTTCCCTTTTCTGGATTTCCTCTATCGTCCCTACTACCGGCCAGTTGCTGCGAATAGGGGTAACGAGGGTATACGCGTCCGTAGGTACGTAGCCGTCTTGTACCTGCTGCGCATGCGCAGTTTACATTTTACGAAATAGGCTCCCCTTGGAGTGGGGTAAAGGGACTCAGGGGAAATACAGTTAAGGGAACTCGTTGTCATGGTAACGAGTTAAAATAATGGATCGGTTAAGTTAAGGGGAGTTAAGAATACGTAGAATACGGAGCTTGGACTGTATTGCGCTACCGTTGCCCGCCGGCTGGCAGCGCCAACTCTATTCGTTACACTTGGACTTCTAATACGAGAACTCCGAAGCCTACGCAGCCGACGTCTTTCTGCGTCTGTCTAACGCAGACGGTTTTCCATCTGAAAGTTTGAAACACACGGCTGTCCATTATGCAGCGAGTTGAAATAATCGCGAGATCCAAAAGTGCGCGAATTAGTCTCTGTCGTTTCCTCTCTCCTCCTCCCGACTACCCTTCCGCGCTACGGTATGGAACAGTAATCGCAATTATACTCTGCGGTTATGGTTACACATCGTGGCACCTTCCAACGGGGTCAACGTGGCCATAATATTATCCATTTATCCCGGCGTTGTGAATATTTCCCGGAAATTGCGCGCCGCAGTTACGTGGCTTGAGTGACGAACAATCTAAACTTTGTACGTCACATACGTCAGACACGTACGATTATTAATCCTGATATCATTGTTATCGTCACGTTGATTAATCTTCTATCAGACTTTAACGAACCTTTAATTTTGAATGCGATTCATTGGGCGATAAATTATAAAAATTCGTTTTATCGATAACGAGATTATGAATACGGAAAACGTGACGATGTAGATAACCATTAAACTGAAGAAACTTTCGAAGGTTTTGTCACGTGTAATGTCTTTCACTATTGATACATCAAATTGTAGAAATTCTTCGTGCCTCGTTTGGTTTAATTTTCTCGCTTGAAATGGGTTACGAAGAGGCGTAAGGAGAGAGGAAATGGAAGGCGAGAATTGAACAATCTCTGTGAATCTCCGCGATTCCCTGTGAAGCCACCCCTTTCGTGATCGTTTAATTAAACCAACGAGAGCGAGAATTTCAACTGTGACTTTTTCATATTCACGTTCCGGGAGCACGTATTACCCGGCCGCGCATCGCCGAAAGCTCGGCGAGAAACTTTGATAACTGCAGCTGTCTCTCCTAAAGTACAGTTGATATCCGGACGTTCCGCGAGCTTTGGCGTCAAAGTATAATTTTTTAATTATTTCCATCGAGATAATTGGCCCCCGACTCTCGCGGAACGAGTGAGAGACGCGTGTGGGAAGCGTCGACGAAGTTAGAAAAATCCCGGATGAAAGCCGAGAATGATAAAGCGCGAGCATAGAGATAGAAGAGTGAAAGGTGGAAGGATAGGAAGGAGTAGGAAAGGGGAGGGAGAAGGGGTGCAGAAAATAAGTAGGAAGAGTGTATCCTGAAGAGGGTGAAAAGATAAGATAGGGCGATAAGAAGTTGAAGTGTAGGGAAGGGCGTTTTCATGCTGTAGTTCGGGGGGAGGGAGGCGGGAGGGGGTGGGGGTGGTAGCTATTCCAGTATCCCAGAGGGTAAGAAAATGGTAGATAAAACGTAGAGGCAGAAGAGCGAGGCGGCCAACGGAAGAAGAGGAAGAGAAAAAATAAAACAAAAAGTGGGACGAGAAATTGAAGGGGTGGAAAGGGATGATAGAAGAAGCGACTTCTTGTCTCGATGAATCTGGGAGTTGAGGACAATGCCAGAGGATACCTGTTGAGCGATCATCCGTGCCCATCGACTCGCCCTCGTTTCGTCGATTTACCCTCCTCCCGATCGTTTCTTCGTCGTTTTTTTTTCTTTCCCACTCTGTCGTAACCCATCTTCCTTTAATGCCCTCGTAATTTATTCGCGACGCGTTTCGCGAAAGCGTGGTAGTTCGGGTGTACGTGTGAGGGCTCTACGAGCGCCCGAGATAAGGATTCGAACTTCGAGCGACGTACTCCGTGTTTCAACACTTCGAAACACGCGATATTACATTCATTATTGAACGACGAACACTATCTATACATACGAAAAACAAAAAAGAATTTACCAGAATCTCAATTCGAAAGAATAAATAATTGATAACGACAATTAAGATTAAAAAAAAAAAAAGTAATACGAAGCGTGAGAATGGAAAATAATACCATGTCTTCGGCGCAGTGAGAGCGACGCAATAATCTATATTTACAATGAATCGATGCCCCGTCCCGTCAGTCTTGCGCTCTTTCACTGATAGTCAATTACATTGACACGAACGTTATCCCCGAGCGTATAGCAGCACTTATATGTGCGCTGAAACGTGCAATCGTGAACTCACCGAGCAACTGATCCGCAGTGCAAAGTGTGTGTACGGCACGAGACTCACGATGTAATTTTATCCTCTGCTTCGTTGTTGTGTAATGCACACTAACGTCGAACGCTATTGAAATGACCGTGACAATCATGCCTCAGCAATTACGACACTGCAATCAGTCTAATATAACGTTTCAGTACGGAAGCTTTTTTTTTGTCCTTCCATACGGTAAATGCGCACACGCGTATGACATAATGAGTATATCAGCATCACAGCGACTAAAATAACACGAGGAAATAATTCGACGTCTCTTAATACTATAAAATCACTATTTTCTTTCGTTATTCAAGTAATTTACAGACTTTGAGTCATCAAATATGCAGTTTAAAAAAAAACTATTACGCGAATCGTGTTATTCGGGATAATATGGTGAATCACCAGAATATCCGATATTATCGCCAATCAATCAATTTTTTTTTGTATGCGCCGCGCATCGTCCGAAAACATTTAACGCTTTGAATTATTCATCAGTTCAACTGTTATCAGTAGTAGAAATCTGAAAATATCTGACCCATTTTTTTTTTTTTTTTACAATTACCGAAGTTTCGGGAGATCGGATCGCTGCTATTGACCAAACTAATCATAGCGCTCGGGTTTTATGATTAAACATACTTATTTTTTTTTTGATGGCGTTATGACTCACTAGCGCCCCGTTACCATTTTTTTTTATTGAATGTCCTTCCTATTTAAATCATAAAAAAAATTATGATAATGTCGGAAGGTTTTTTCTTTTTTTTTCTCGTCTTTTTTTACCTTATCGATGGCTGAGGCAGTCTGATTGAGCGTAACGTAGGCCCCTCGAGGAGATGCGCTATATGTCGGTGCGCTATTGTGGCCTACATCGAGACTATTATTGACACGAACACGACGCCCGTGACAATCGAACCTCGGTATAATTACGCCTACGACTAGCCTTCGACGTGGCTTTACTCCCATCAAGCTCTCTCGCTGTACGATCTCTCTACGCATAGCATACAGCAGCGCGACATCGCAATTGGAAACGGGTTCGCTTGCACGGAGCCTCTGGCTTTACGAACGAGAATTCAAGAGGATATCACGCTGCGGAAATTCGAGGAGATAGAAGGATCTCTGACGTGCGCTGACGAAATCGTCGATGGATCACTCGGGATCGGAAGATTAGATCCTTGATGGAGAAATGGAACGATATCCGAGCTTCGAATACGCAGAGAATTAGGAAAAAAATATTTAAAAAATTCCCTTTCATTATTGGAAAATGGCAAATTAGATCGGACCTTTTTTCCCGTTTTTTTTTTCTTTTTTTGATAGATAGAACGATATCCGAGTTTCGAATAAGCAAAGAATTAGGGAAAAATATTTTAAAAATTCCTTTTAATTATAGGAAAATGGCAAATTAGATCGAACCTTTTTTCCCGTTTTTTTTTTCTTTTTTTCGATAGTTTTTTTTTTGATAGATAGAACGATATCAGAGCTTCGAATAAGCAAAGAATTAGGAAAAAAATATTTTGAAAATTCCTTTTCGTTATAGGAAAATGCCAAATTAGATCGGACGTTTTTTCCCGTTTTTTTTTCCGATAGATCGAAGGATCTCTGACGTGCGCTGACGAAATCGTCGATGTTTCACTCGGGATCGGAAGATTAGATCCTTCATGGAGAAATGGAACGATATCCGAGCTTCGAAAACGCAAAGAATTAGGAAAAAAATATTTAAAAAATTCCCTTTCATTATTGGAAAATGGCAAATTAGATCGGACCTTTTTTCCCGTTTTTTTTTTCATTTTTCGATAGATAGAACGATATTCGAGTTTCGAATAAGCAAAGAATTAGGAAAAAAATATTTTAAAAATTCCGTTTCATTATAGAAAAATGGCAAATTAGATCGAACCTTTTTTCCCGTTTTTTTTTTTTTTTTTTCTTTTTTTCGATAGTTTTTTTTTTTTTGATAGATAGAACGATATCAGAGCTTCGAATAAGCAAAGAATTAGGAAAAAAATATTTTGAAAATTCCTTTTCGTTATAGGAAAATGCCAAATTAGATCGGACGTTTTTTCCCGTTTTTTTTTCCGATAGATCGAAGGATCTCTGACGTGCGCTGACGAAATCGTCGATGGTTCACTCGGGATCGGAAGATTAGATCCTTCATGGAGAACTGGGATGATATCAGAACTTCGAACAAGCAAAGAATTAGGAAAATATATTTTTAAAATTCCTTTTAATTATAGGAAAATGGTAAATTAGATCGGACTTTTTTTCCGTTTTCTTTTTTTTTTTTTTTTCGTTTTTCGATAGTATTAGGTCATCAAACACGTGAGGTTGCGGGATGGGTGATAAATCAGTTGGTTATAGAGTCGCGGCATGTAGAGAAATGTTCCCGAGATCAGCTCGTACAATACACGAGAATGAATGTCATAATACGCGGCAGAGTTAGCCTGGTATTGTGTCATTGTAACGTGTCGCGAGGACGCGAGAAACGAGGAATCACGGAGGGCGTGAGGGGGTTGAATGAAGAGTGAGGCAAGTGAGACAGCAAATATAGCATCGCAGTGGCAAGTAGCAATCCGGACGCGTAGAGGTGTCAGGCGACAGGAAAGGGGACACACAGCGGTGGAGTTCGCTAATGCGTTCGCGTTCAAATTATCGTCGAGTTATAACGCCTCGCTGGCAGAATTAACTGGTTTAGTTGTGTATGTATATGTGTGTCTGTCGTTCGAGTTTCATCGTGAATCGAGAGCTCTTCTACGACCGCTCGCAACTCGGCAATGTGTCCTATGCGGCGATGCAAATTTTGCATCGCATTATCTTTCAATGTAAATTTCAAAATTAGCCTTCTACAATTTATAATTAATATTAAAAATCACCCGTAATCGCGAAATCTCGAAATACAACATTCACCTATACATCGAGCATTTCCGGTGGTACACGGTTTCGGTGGTACGGATCAATAGGTAATAATAAAAAAATTTCGACCGCACAATTTTCTTCAAAATACGATACGATTTAACATGAACGCATCTGGAAATTTTCAAAAGTTTAAATAAAAATAATTAAAAAAACTAAACATATTATAATTAATAATACTAATCACCCGTAACCGCGAAGCCTTGAAATACCATTTTTAATGATAAAAAAATTATTTTCTGTGGCGCACATTCGTCAATAAATAAAATATTTATTACGAAAAAATTGAAAAAAATATAAATTTTATAATTTCATAAATTTTACTACGATTTATCATGAATGCGTCTGAAAAAAAAATTAAATTAAATAAAAAAAAAAAAAATTAAAAAAATAAATATAAAGAGATGCGAACGGATGTCGATCCGTGGATATAACACGGGCAGTTGAACGATAGTCAACAAACCGGCGTTGGCAGCAAGTGGCGTGGTTAACTGGCGCTCGTAAATTATGAGGAAAACGGTCGTCCTTAACCGAGGTTACCGGTGGGTAGTGTTCGTCCGAACAGTAGAGGTAGGAATTGCGGAGGGTACACCAGAGAGAGAGGAGAACGGGGTTAGCTGCAGTTCTCGGTATAGTCCAGAATAGGAGTATCGGTGAATACATCGCGGCTCTCTCGCAGCCCCGGAGAGCTTGCATACCTTGGCCCGGGCAGATAGGAAATTTATCGTTGCGTGTACGCGGGGTCCTCTGAAGCACGCGGGTACAACGTTCGACGGTTGCCTATTAATAGCACTGACCGATTCGAGAATGAATCGGCGAACGCGTCGATAACTGCTGACCACTTATACACAACTATAGATCGGGTCGCGGGTTCAGATATGTTTTGATGCAACGGCAAAGAAACGCCGAGAGTAAATATGCCGTCCGATGGAAATCGCCGTTTTCCAATTTCATTTTTTGATCAAACGAAACCAATGAAAAAAATAATAAAAAATTCCGTAATTAACGCGAAAAAAAGTGGATTGGCGGCTAATTACTTCGTCTATTTTCGATCAACGCATAAATTTGATCAATTCTAATTAATTGATCTGACATCGACGCGCAGGATGACAAATTAATTATAGTCGGTGTATATATCATAACCATATGCATATTACGCATACATATGCAGTGACCCACAGCGTGTCCCCTTCATATTAGCATCGATTAGCATAATCAAGCGATGAGGGCATCAAGCGGAGGGCACCTGTCGACAGCACGGCATTCCCGAACAATCGACAAAGACTTATTGTCTCAGGAAGCGATTGGAGGGCTTTGCTATCGGGATTGTCCCTGCAATTTCGTTGATTTATCGAATTCCGTTCAATGGGTTAAATAAATATCATTACAATTGCTCTTTTTCTATTATATATATGGGTGGGGAGAGCGTTCACGCGAGTAATTGTCGGCCGTGAACCTTAATTAGCCGGGGATCAATCGTCGCCGCGTGCGCGCGACCGCTCGCTTTCTCTCCTTCTCTTCACTCCTCGACAACGTCACAAATCTCTGCATCACCCTTCTCTCATGCTACGTTCCCATCGAAGCTTTATCCATCGTTTTATTTTATTCTTTTTTCATTGTCGTTCAAATGCGCACAAGCTGTCGACAATGCGACTTGTCGGGCTTCTGCGGCATGTAAGACTGTTTCTGACTCTCGATGTCTTCAAGCTTTCCGCCCGACAGTCTGGTATCTTTGTCGAATTCTCTTACCGTTCGGAAATGTCTCGACGATCGACGTCGAGGCACGTGGAACGAGAGCTCTCGAAGAATTCCACAAGACTGACGAAGAGAGTCCCTCGACGTTTCCGTTCCTTTCATTCGCTCGACCGTTCTTCTCGATACTTTCAATGCTCTTCAATTTTTTTTTTATTTTTTTTATTTTATGATTTTTTTCATAATTTATCGTCAATCGATCCGTGCGACCATCTGCACATCCTGCGACCGAGTCGCCCGACATAGCGACGATGAGAGGCAATTAATAACAATAAAACCGATCGACGTTATCTATCTCTTCTTCTTTGCGTACCCTTTCTACTTTTTCTTCCTTACCACCCATTTCATTTCTTTCTCAAGCGGACCGAAGATTCTCATGCATTTTCTCGAATAAATGTCCATCTCATTAACGTTGCTCCTCGCTTACCTTCCCGTTCTACATCCACCAATGCATATACCATTTCTCGTTTCCTTTTTTTCCTTTTTTTTTTTTTTCATCGTCTTTTATTTAATATTCCGTTCTTCAGGATCGTTCTTCTATCCATCTTTTAGCAATTCATTTCGCCAGAACATCGCGCATATAGTTTCACTGTCTATGCATAACCCCAACGAGGATAGAAAAAAGTAAACATCGATTACGAATTAAATTGGCAAATACAGCTATCGTCGAGTTTGTCTCGTCCCTCGTCTCGTACCATTCATTTTCCCTTTGCAGTTGCATAAAACGTTGTGAAATGTATTGTAGAAAAAATTCGAGGAAATTCCCGGAACTTTGATATCGGAAAAAAAAATCGTCCAATCCCCATGAGGTCATCGAGCTCTCCAGGGGGCTTTGAAATATCGATAATCACTGCGTATGATCGCTTTCATTGTGGAGCTTCTCGCTGATATTACTAACGGGAATACAGGCCTTGGTGATCGAAGGCACCGGCGCATGTACCGAGGGAAATGAGATTTCATTGAGAAGCAACGACATTATACGCCTGTCATGGCGCCCGAAACAATCTCGAATCTCCAGCGTTACACAATCAGTAATCAGTGTATTCTACGAGAAAAGCGAAGCAAAGTTCGCGTGTGTGTCCCGCTGGCGAGTGTGGAATTTCCTCTTACAGGATTCCGCATCACTGCGGTCGTTTCACCGACCGCGTAATTAAAATTAATGTAATTAGTCGACCGCGTGCACTCGGTTTTGCACACGATGGTCTGGCGGCCATGTAGCCTCGTGCCCTGGGCGCCGATAAACGGTAACATTGAACAACGAGACTTTCATCACAAAGCTAATGATCAATTATCGAATTTTTTTCATTTTTTTTTTCGCAAAAATCGGCACACTTTTGCGGTTGATCGCTGCAGCTTAACCGGTAACTTACCGATAACTTACCGGTAACTTTTTCGTACATCGCAAAGCTAATGATCAGTTATCGAAATTTGTTCGTTTTTTTTTTTTCGCAAAAATCGGCATAGTTTTGCGGTTGATCGCCGCCGCTTAACCGGTAACTTACCGATAACTTACCGGTAACTTTTTCGTACATCGCAAAGCTAATGATCAATTATCGAAATTTTTTCGTTTTTTTTTTTTTCGCAAAAATCGGCATAGTTTTGCGATTGATCGCCGCAGCTTAACCGGTAACTTACCGATAACTTACCGGTAACCTTTTCGTACGAAGAATGTGTCGGATGTATGCGCGTGATCCTCCGGTGGTGAACGATAATATGGCGCACACAGGTTGAAGCGACGCTGAAGCGGGCGGCTTGCACTCTACGGCTTAAAGTGCCCGAAGCTTTCTGTGCGCCATTCACGGTTGTCGAGCTTTTTCACGAAAAAGTACCTCGGAAGTATGGTATACACACCACTCGTGGTACAAAAGGGTTTAAGGCTCCGCGTCGCGGATAACTCGTCTTCATTTCAAGCAGAAAGTTCACGTCTGAACTGTAACTCTTGTTCTTCAACGCTATTTTCTTCTCTCACCTTTTCACCTCTTAACCTCCCGGGGGGCCTTCACCTTCGCGTTCTTTTTCTCTTCGCATACGCTGAATCTCACTTCATAGGAATCCTACTTCACTGAATAACGTCCGAGAAGCTCTGCATTTTTTGTTCCCTTAACAAAAATGAATATCCAATTTATGCGAATTCGGTTCCGAGTTCTCTTTTTAGGCCATAAAAAGAACGAATTTTGAATGATGAAGTAGAAGAAGGATTACGTAGATGTTGCGGAGGAACGAGAAAAAATCGTTTGATGAGATAAAACGGACGATATGCTCGGCGTACTTTCGGGTTTACGGTGTGTCGCCTATCGGATTATGAAACGCTTCACTTGTTAGTTTTAGTCGCGTTTCGAACGAAAATGGTGTTTCAGGGAGGGATATGAGTGCAAACCAAGAGGCGTTTTATACGTCGAAACTTCACGGTCGCGTATTTTCCCCCGTTGAATTTCACGAGCTTTCCAAGGCGAAGGGTCGCGGGATACGCTTTGAAACTACCAGCGGGCTATCCTCGTAAAGTCAATATGTAATGGTGAAAGTCGTTTGGCTACCGTCATCGTGTTTTCTCGGGTACACGATGTTCTTCACCGGAGGGAAAAGGGTCCGATGCCTCTCTCGCCTGCGAATAAAGCATCTCGTCACTCCCGTGTGATCGCCGCGAAACAACGGAGCGCGCGAACACTCTAACTTCCGTTTTATAATAGTCTTCTTTACCGCCTATCGCGTTCCTCCGAGATATCGAGTCAAAAAGCCGTGAAAACTCGATCAACGAAAAGCTTAGATATTTTACATCGCTGAGATATGACTGAAGATTAATTATGTCGGAGATTCGCTCAGTGAACTATTAATCCTCAGTACTTTGGATGATTTGATGGCTGCGGGATCTCCTGCCAGCGTCACTATATCCGCTTCATACTAATCATAGCTTTAGATAATTCCTGCGTTGCATTATACACGATTCTCCGAAGCCGTATGCCGTTTAATCGCCTTACCAACCGATCTCTGCGACGGTGAGTCTTCGATCAAAGGTTTTGATACATTCGTAGATTTGATTATGAGGAATAGCCGCGAAGTTCTGATTGATAATCTCGCGATATTTAGATCGCGACGCAGTCATCGGGGGGCTGAAAAAAATGATAAATCGAGAGAACTAATGGCTAATTGATATCCATTTTTTGATATAATAGTTGTCACAACGAATGATTAGCTCTGCCGACTCATCATTTTTTTCAGTATCGAAATTTTGAATGGCGTCTCTCCGATGCGTCTTTTTTCATTTTCGTATCTCAAATTCTTCGACGTCTGTATGCTATCCATCCGAAAATCTATCGATCGAATAAACGAATAAGACAACTCGACGTTGAAAACTTGTCGCGGCGTTTTACGCAGAAAGAATTCCTGCTGATTCGGCACACGACCCAAACCGATGGGAGGAGACAATAAGAGGGACGAAGCTTCGTTCAGATATCTCGTAGTTTTCCAAGAGACCCTCCTCTCCTCTACACTCAACAGAATTTGCCGACTTGACATCCGGTTTGACGAGCCGTGACTCTCGAAAAGATCGAAGATTGACAATGGGTCGGTGTATACGTTGAATTCTTTTTCTCCGAGTGTAAAGCCTCCTCCGCAAGAATAAGATTTGGACGAATCATTCGATCTTATACTCCGCTTTTTTTTTCAACTTGTCAATAGTTTTTTTTTTTTTTTTTTTTTTTTTTTTTTTTTTTTAATATGGTACCAAAATTCTATACGTTAAAAGAGTCGCGGAGGTCGATACCTCCTCCAGAGGGTCATTCACTCGCGAAACCGTGATCGCTCAACCGTGAATCATGGAAGGTCATCCAACGATAATAATAACACCGACAACACATAAAAAGAACGACTGAAAGGTTGTACAAGTCAGTCTTTTCTCACCGGAGATAGGCAGCGCCCGGGATAAAGTCGAACGAAAAAAAAGGAGTAATGGATCGTAAATGCTCGTAAAAAAAAAGAAAAAAAAATACGAGCCAAACTAGTATTTATGCCGACTAAGGTCTATAGAGAGGAGGGTTGACGGGTAACCGTACTATCGATAAAAGGCAGAGAAGAAGAAGATCAGCTGCGAGAGTTTTCGCATGTATACTCGAGCGCTTCCTCCTCGAGTCTATCGATCCCCGAGCCGTGAAGAGGAGTCTCCGTTCCTCGTTGTTGTTTGTTTGAACCACAATTCTTCGGGGACTCGGAAGCGTTGCTCCTTGATCCGAGACGTACGCGACATTGCTGGCCGCGTAGCGGACAGCGGAGTCAAGAAGTACGAAAAAAAAAAAAAAAAAAAAAAAAAAAAAAGGTAAAAAGGTACAAGTTGAACGAACAAGAAAAGGAAATTGAAAGGGCAATTCCAGTTGTTACCACCCCGTGGGACTATCCCTTCAAAAATCACTTTGGAAATGTATGCCACTTGAGATTTCGCGTCGAATACCCCATTTTCTATATCTCCATTGTGTAATTCCACAAGAGACACCAACGATCGTCGCGCCCTCTGACGATTCCAAGATACATCGCGATCTTTAAAATTCAAAATTACAATTGCAAATCCTGAATACATCGATTCTTGTAAATCGATTGAAAGGCGACGTTCTAAATCCAAACAAAATCACAAATTCTCATCGTATAGTGAAAGTCGGTATATGTATCCACGGAAAACCTTGAACAGTATACAGATACATCGGTATTCTACATCGTGATTTAGAACAGATAAAAGGAAAGGGAATAGCGAAACTAATTTATCGATTCAGCGATTCGACAGACCAACTGAACCCTCCCGGTCTTGTGTACCCAAAGAAACACCGTAAAAATCACTGAAAAATAAAGCATCGAAGGAAAGAGAGATCGTTGGGTGTAACGAAGATAAACGCGGCATGTTCGATCGAACCGGTAGTTCCAGTTTTCCTTCGGCCGGAACCGTTCGATCGGTAACCGAGTTTCTACCTTCGTTTTGCCAGGGGCCGTGTATGCACGTCCTCGCAAGGGTAGCAAGTAGAAAACAGGGGTAGTGGAAGGAAGGGTTGCATTTCCATATAGTAGAAACGCGAAGGTTCCGCTCGTCCGATCCCCGGTAGATTGGCAAAACGCCAAGAGCGTCGGGTCCTGTGTAGGCCGACGAAGCGAACCCTTGGGGTCTCAGTTCGGCGGCTGCCGAACGGTGTAGCGGGGGGGGGTGGTTTTTCTTCCATCTCCAGCTGTGCGACTCCGACACGGTAGTCAGCAATTTAGCTCCGTTGGGCTTTTCCACTCCCGTTCTATCTTCCTTTGTGGCTCAGTCCTCGGCGTTTCCACCCCCGGCGACTCCCACGTTCGGTATATACACAGTACGAACGTGTGTGCACCCCTACCAGTTCTTTTTTTCCCCAGACGCGAGTATCCTTGTCGGTAGCGCAGGATTCCGCACGGAGAATGGGGGTGAAAAAAAAAGTTCATCTGCGCTCTTACGGGGAGAAAAGAGAGAGGAGGGTGTGTGTTGCCGAACTAGTCGTACATAGATTTGAGGTGAAGGGTGAGAGTTGGAAAGTTACGATTTAACGTTGTAACCCCCATCCCCCGTATACTTTTCTGGCAGGAAAAGGCTTTTAGTTTTCATCATTGGCTTGCCACTGTTAGCTCTTTCGACTTTATCATTTCTGCTTCGTTCACGGAAGTGTCGACGACAGGCTCTCGCGAGAAAGTCTGCCGTCTCTTCTTATCTCCTAATTGCAAACTCCTTTGCACGCACACATATATATATAACTACCCCTCTCCCCCGACATGTACTTTATATATGCTCTGTCTGGTATTTACAACGTTGGCGCGAAGTTGTTCGTAATTATACTAATAATCATCACGAGACTTTGTTGCGCGAGAGAGTCGAGTTAATTGCGCTATTAATTATACGACTTTGTATGCATAGTTACGCGCGAGTTGAAGAACCGTAATGCGAACGCACTGACTCGCATTAACAGTCGCAACTTAGCGCAATGCTCTCTCTTATCCTCTCTCTACCCTTTTACCGAACAGTTTGTTGTATATAAATGCGAAATACATAATGGCGGCCCTTTTGAACGGCAGATCCTTATCGTTTTAGCGTCGTTGCGATACGCGTTAATCTATGGCGTTCGGTTCTCATTGTTTCTCTTGTGTCGCGACGCCGTCGCAAAGTGTCGCAAGATTACGCGTGACCGATAACCGTGTTTACGATCGCACCGGTAAATCTGGTCAATCAGATTTCATAATTCTATAGATAAATGACGACGATATTGGGGATCTTGTTACTGCGAGTAATGGAGCGTCGTACGTGTATACCATACGCTGCCCTTTGTCGATCTTTGGCCTCTCGCTTGTTTCGAAACCGCTAACCATGATAAACTCGAACGCACAAACTCCTGTCGAACCGCAAGCTGTGTCGTGTTTCACGAGCAAACTAGTCAACAGTGTCGATCGTAAAAGCGAGTAAATCGCGTGCGCCTCCAAAGCCTCGAATGGGGTAATACGATTAACCTCCATTATTGGAATTACGATATATACATATATATATATTACGGTTATTACATTTAATACCGCATCTTATTAATTCGAGGATCAAAGAATTTCGAGATCGAGTCGCTGAATAATTTATAGATAATACCGTAGAGCCCTCGCTAAGCTTGAAGAAGATGAAATGAGAAAGGAATGGGAGAGGGAGCGAAGCCGGGAGAGTGTAGCCAGGGATGAAGAGAATGACGATGAGAACGAAGAAGAAAAGATGAAGAAAATGAGAAATTGAGACATAGATATATAGCGCCTCGATTTCTCTCGGCCCGCGAAATCGCTTCGCAGAGACCCGTGAAACAGACGGCGGCGTTTCGCGGCCGAGAGAACGAGAGAGGTTCGTCTCCGGACTCCTTATCTATCGGACTTAGCGCGCGCCAAAGCGAAAGAAAATGAATGTACAGAGTATATATCATTTTTTCTCGAGCTTTTCTCTCTTCTTTCATTTTTTTTTTTTTTTTTTTTTTCATTAATATTTAAATAACATTCGAGACTGATGACAATAGAATAATTAAAAGGGAATTGACGTTGGGAACGAAAGAACACTCGTCTCGTAATTGTCGGTATTAATATTTAATATCGACTTTAAGGACACTGAAAAAAAAAATTATGAAAATTTATTGGGTGAAGCGACGAAGTATTGGAGTGTATATTCATCGCTTTTACATCGATTCTTATATCGGTTAACATATATATATATATATATATATTTCGTCACGTTTCCTGCGACACTCGGACTATAAGCCCCTTCGAGGAAAAAGCTCTCTCGAGCTTACCGAGCGGGTCTTACCGGGTAGCGGGATTCGCTCGTTCCGGATCTCAGGGTCCCGCTAGACGCGGAGCGAAAAATCTCTCGCCACTCCGATTTCTGTGTCTTTCTTGAGAAACATCGGTGCGGGTCAAAGATTGCCGGGAAAAGCCGAGAGACCGAGAGAAAACGTAATAGGAGAAAGAAAAAAGAAAAAAAAAAAAAGGGTGCCTCGGGGCGAATCAGGGGTGACTTGATGGCGCCTCAGATCCTCGATAAACGTTATACCCTACAATACTGTACAACCCGTAAAAAAACATATTTTTCTGATCGTAATCTCCTCCGTGACTCGGAAATAGCGAATATTCTTTTCACTACGAATAATATAATAAATAAACTGCAATATACCGACGGAGCGATGACACGATTTTTATTGATATCGCATGGAGCTTCGTAACTGATATATTCGTCATATATCGGCATAGAATTCGATGTCGGAGAGTACAAAAGTAGAATACGAGGGTTGTTGAGTGTACTTCGTAGCCGAATGACGAAAAGCTTCGGCATTTCAATATTCGATAGACGACAATCGATCGCGTAAATATCGATGGCAATCGCGCCGAATTAATGTACGACACGCGCGATCCATGCGAATTGCAAGCGTGAAATTATCTTTTTTTTTTTTTTTTTTTTTTGGGGTGCATTTACGATCGTTCGGACGATAGCGAACCCTCGACATGTTCAAGCGGCAGGATGACGAGTGCGAAATCGTATTTCCATATTGACGACGATTATGATGATAAATCAATGATATTTAATCCCCGAAACACATCGGGTAACGCGAGCCTTTGAGTTATCGAGGGGTGAAAATATTCATTTTTATTTCGATTAATTCTCCGTTTACACTCGGGAAGTATTACGGATCGATAACTTCGCATCTAAATTTCACGTGGAAATGATGAAATCCAAAACCGCGTTGGAGATTCGCGTGTATCGCTGGATTGTTATTCGACCTCCTATAATTAATAGTGAAACGCATCGGGTTTCGTGATTCTCCGTAATTAATATAAGGTTAATTGGAAAGCGAATCAGGTCGATTTCGCTCGAAGCTATGCGAAGATCTATCACGAGACAGTGGAGAGAGGGAAGTGTACGGCTCGAGAGAGAGTACCGAGACGATGAATTGGTTTATAGAGATGAGGATGTGCCGGCAACGCCAGAGGGCTGTGTCTATCGCTCCACGTTTCAATCCCCTTCTCTCGCGCGCTGCTGCAGCTTCGTAGGTTATTGCTTGTGCCTCGGCGAACCCCCAATGACGTTTCACCGAGACGCCTTGCGGGCATTGACTCTCATCTTCGCGCGAGTAGACTTCACCCTTAGATAGACGGAATTGAACCTATAGGCTGCGCGTGTATGTTGGTTACCTTTAACGGTGCTGAATACGTATTCCGGGCTTAACGCGAGTTTCACGCTGTATCATGAGCACCAGCAGTTCCATATGGTCCATCGAATTTACATTATCCTTCAACCGCCATCGGGGAAATTGTTATTAAATCGAAGAGTCTTCAAGAACACATATCGATTTTTTTGAATTTATGACGTAAAATACATCGAAGAAAAAAATTTATATTGAAAAAATAATTTTAGAAAAATTGGATGATTTTTGTCAAAATTGTGTTATCGAGAAAGGGTGAAATATTAAATAATTATTTGCATATTTTAGTGATGGGATTTTTTTTTAATTGATTGCTGACATATTTCGATAAAATGCGGAACTTTTACATTTTTTTTTATTATTTTTTAATTTACATTATCCTTCAACCGCCATCGGGAAAATTGTTATTAAATCGAAGAGTCTTCAAGAACACATATCGATTTTTTTGAATTTATGACGTAAAATACATCGAAGAAAAAAATTTATATTGAAAAAATAATTTTAGAAAAATTGGATGATTTTTGTCAAAATTGTGTTATCGGAAAAGGGTGAAATATCAAATAATTATTCGCATATTTTAGTGATGGGATTTTTTTTTAATTGATTGCTGACATATTTCGATAAAATGCGGAACTTTTACATTTTTTTTTTATTATTTTTTAATTTACATTATCCTTCAACCGCCATCGGGAAAATTGTTATTAAATCGAAGAGTCTTCAAGAATACATATCGATTTTTTTGAATTTATGACGTAAAATACATCGAAGAAAAAAATTTATATTGAAAAAATATTTTTAGAAAAATTGGATGATTTTTGTCAAAATTGTGTTATCGGAAAAGGGTGAAATATCAAATTATTATTCGCATATTTTAGTGATGGGATTTTTTTTAAATTCATTGCTGACATATTTCGATAAAATGCGGAACTTTTACATTTTTTTTTATTATTTTTTAATTTACATTATCCTTCAACCGCCATCGGGAAAATTGTTATTAAATTGAACAGTCTTCAAGAATACATATCGATTTTTTTGAATTTATGACGTAAAATACATCGTGAAAAAAAATTTATATTGAAAAAATAATTTTAGAAAAATTGGATGATTTTGTATTATCGGAAAAGGGTGAAATATTAAATAATTATTGGCATATTTTAGTCATGAGATTTTTTTTTATTCATTGCTGACATATCCCGATAAAATACGGAACTTTTACATTTTTTAAAGATATTGTTATTTCATCGTAAAAAAAAATAGAACTAAATTTATTATTATGAACAAATAAATAATTAAAGATAATGATAGCATATAGACGCTGCAGCATATTACGTGGCGCTTTTAAAGTTTTATTAATATTCTTAATTTCGTTAACACGTATTGAGTAGTTTCGCCCAAAATGCATAACAAAGAAATCGGAAAAAATCATGAGAAGCCATTGAAATGCATAGTTCATTTTTTTTGCCCTATCGGGAGCGGAAAATAAAAAAAGAAACATGAAGAATGGCAATCCGAAAGATTCGCGAACGTCGTTATTGCTTCCGTAACATTGAGTACCAGTCGCGAAGTGTGAAACATTAAAGATTCCACTTGATACGCGGACAAGTATAAAGCGCAAAATGAAAAGCCCGATAAAAGCAGAGATCCTCGTCTCTCGGGTGTACTATCAGCCAGAAGCATAATAATCTTATTAAAATTAACGATTATTATACTCCGCTACCACGGCGCTCGGCGTACAGCTATGTATATCCGACAGATAATCATAGGTTTCCTCGTGAAAAATTCCGTCGAATGCCCCGAGGCAATTAATTAACCTTCATCTATCAAGCAGAACTCTTTTCATAAAAAAAAAAAAAAAATCTTAAAGGAATATTCTTATACGCCGCTGACGCGCTAATGTACTTTCGAATAACTAATATCGCGGCAGTTTGCATAGAACATCGCTGTACCTCGAGAGGATCGCGGACATCGTAGTCCTCAACTCTTTACTCTCTCGCAGCACTTAAATCCCAGTATAAGACGCAGATAATTCACAAGATCATCCATAATTAAATATATACTTCGGTGTATAATTCGGTAAAAATTGCGTGTCCTCGAACGTCTCGTACGGCAAAGTGTATGCGATCGCGTCTCGTCTCAATCATGCGTTGACGACAATCTACATTATCTTCAAGGACACACCGGCGGGTATCTCTTACAATTTACGATAATTTATGATAATCGCAGTATCCGCGATGCACAACGTGTGCCGCGGTGGGTAAAACTAGCCGAGGGACGAATTGTTGAGGTTATGTACCGCAGATCCTCGTAAGCGTGAAACTGATCGGATTACAACTTTTTTTTTTTTTTTTTTTTTAATATTCAATATAAATGACTGAATAATCTGCGGGAGAGGAGAGAACATTATAAAAATGACGAAAAACGGGGGATAAGATCGCAAATTTTCGTTTCAATGGAAACGTTCGAGTAGCTTAATAGATAACCCGACAAATGCGTCTCGCGACAGTGTTTCCGACAAGGTCGTGAAACTGATCGGAATTCAACTTTTTTTTTTTTTTTTTAATATTCAATATAAATGACTGAATAATCTGCGGGAGAGGAAAGAACATTATAAAAATGACGAAAAACGGGGGATAAGATCGCAAATTTTCGTTTCAATGGAAACGTTCGAGTAGCTTAATAGATAACCCGACAAATGCGTCTCGCGACAGTGTTTCCGACAAGGTCGTGAAACTGATCGGAATTCAACTTTTTTTTTTTTTTTTTAATATTCAATATAAATGACTGAATAATCTGCGGGAGAGGAGAGAACATTATAAAAATGACGAAAAACGGGGGATAAGATCGCAAATTTTCGTTTCAATGGAAACGTTCGAGTAGCTTAATAGATAACCCGACAAATGCGTCTCGCGACAGTGTTTCCGACAAGGTCGTGAAACTGATCGGAATTCAACTTTTTTTTTTTTTTTTTTAATATTCAATATAAATGACTGAATAATCTGCGAGAGACGAGTACATCATAAAAATGACGAAAAACGGGGGATAAGATCGCAAATTTTCGTTTCAATGGAAACGTTCGAGTAGCTTAATAGATAACCCGACAAATGCGTCTCGCGACAGTGTTTCCGACAAGGTCGTGAAACTGATCGGAATTCAACTTTTTTTTTTTTTTTTTTTAATATTCAATATAAATGACTGAATAATCTGCGGGAGAGGAGAGAACATTATAAAAATGACGAAAAACGGGGGATAAGATCGCAAATTTTCGTTTCAATGGAAACGTTCGAGTAGCTTAATAGATAACCCGACAAATGCGTCTCGCGACAGTGTTTCCGACGAGGTCTTATCTATCTCACGGGTCCTTCGGAGGTTCGTTATCCTACGTCGTGCTCACAGCTCATTCGGCTACAGACAGAGGTACCACTGGTAGGGCATAGCCGAATGCTCGTTGAACGTTGAAACGCGAAATAGACGAGGCTGCCTGACGGAGTTAAACCCTTGTTAGGACGAGATTAACAGGACGAGGGGGAATAATGTGGTGGGTACCGGAGCACATTCTGTTCCCAAAGCTGTCTCTCCTTTACCTCTCTTGGCTTAGACTCGTTCTCTATGTGGGCTATGAGCGGAGAAAGGAAGGAAGAAGGGGTTCAGTGGGAAGGAACGAAGGGGCGCGAGGGAAGGACGATTGTAGTCTAACAGGGACCCGGTTAGTTGGGTGGTAATTAACAGGCTGAACTGAGAGTACGCCACGTGGAACTCCGCCTCGTGCGACGACTCATCGTCTTTCCCGTTTGCCTATACCTTGAACGACGTATTCGTATATGAGAGCGGAGCGGAGGATATACGCGCTTTGTATAGTATACATATCAATGTACATATGTACGATAGTCGCACCTATTATACTCTATGCATATGGGGGTTATGTATTAAACATGTACAGTGTTATAGTCGAACTTGACGGTGGATATATGAGATTGGTAGTCGGCTATATATATATATATATATATATGTATATGGGGACCGTGTATGCGGGACGTAAGCAGATAATATAAACCGCCCTCGTGTGTCGTCGCTATGAGAGAACGGAGCAAAACGTCCCAAGGCGTTTGCCACCATTGGTGTCTCGTACAAACCTTCACGCTTGGGGACTATCATTTGCCACTTCCTCCATATGATCGTATCCATTACATACTTCGAACGATGTATGACGGTGCTAAATTTATGAAGGACTTTAGCCGAAAAATAAACTACATATACATCGATGGCGCGAAGCGTATCGAAATAATCGAACGCTATTGTTGGTTTTTTTTTTTTAGTTTCGGATTAATAAATCGTAGATACGGCACTGAAAAAAAAAAAAAAGAAAAATATCGTTTTTTTTTTTTTCGTCGATTTGCAAGGCTTTGATTTGAATTAAAATGACTGTTGGATTTGTTTTCGGAGCAAAAACATATATCGGGTCGTGTAAAAAAAATATAAACCATTACATTTTTTTTTTTTTTTTTTGCAAAAATTGCATGGTTCGTTACTCTTTTTTTTATTCGCTTTTTTATAGCTTCAGTCGTTGTTTTTGACGTTTTTCATCGAGTTGTAACGACCGAAAAAAAAAAAAAATTCAACTCCAATATCTCATGCAGGTTGTGTCATATTTTAATCTGTGGAACCATTGGGGGTTTTCGCGTAATTCCATAAGGACACAGAAATATGGTTAT
Organism: Buathra laborator; assembly: GCA_934046635.1. Taxonomy (NCBI): domain Eukaryota; kingdom Metazoa; phylum Arthropoda; class Insecta; order Hymenoptera; family Ichneumonidae; genus Buathra; species Buathra laborator. The sequence goes on from OW203902.1 coordinate 9,258,705, forward strand.
TCCGAAAATACCAAAAATTTCTACTTTTGCCGAAATGGATTACAACTAACGATTTTTGGGGTCCGTTTTTTACTGTTATATGTGACATTTTTTCCCCGCTGATTGCGAATCGGGCACTCATTTCACGTCGAATTCACATGTGTTACGAAAATTCATGTCGAGAGAAATTTTTTTTGTTTTGTTTTGTCGATTTAATTTTTTTCACCGTTACATCGGAAATCATTTTTCCCACAAATTGCGAATCGGCACTCATTTCACTTCAAATTTAATATCTATTACGAAAATCCGTGTTACAAGCGAAAAAAAAAAATTAAATTCGTTGGAAAAACGTTGCCATTCCTGTTACTAATTAAAACAGTACGAGAAGAACGCATTAAATTAAATCGTCGTGACGTTAAACGTTTCCAGATACCGTCAATGAGTAATATAATGTCACTTCTTTGAAATCAATGGATCACCGATGACTTAATACATACATAACGCACCGCTAATAAAGACCCAAGTAGGCGATTTGCTCGAGCGTTATAGTGACTTCATGTGTCAGACATTGGCTATTTATGGGAGCGTTTATGACTCGTCATCGCTGAAAGTCCCTTCTTCCGCTCCTCGCATTCCATTACTGACTAAGAAGTGATTTCATAGTGATATCGTTTTGTCGTTCGTTCGGTGTTTACACGAGTGTGCGACTTTCGTTTGCCCGTTACTTTTTCATCTCTACCACAGGGCACTCGAGCGATCGCGACGCGTATACGATGAGAAGCTTTTGCCCGCTCCGGAGAACTTCCGAGTATAAAAGAGAGATGTTGGGTGGCAATAAAAAAAAACGATAGTGTAGGTGGAATCTCGGAAACGAGGGCATTACGAGTATTACGAGGATGACGATCGGAGAGCAAAGCGACACGAGAGTCTCGTCGTCGATGGGGGTCACCATTGGCGTCTCTCACTCGAGTCACATTCGCTTCTCTTCGCCGTCAGTTCGAGTTTTGCTCTTATCGCCCACGGATTTTCTCGCTTCTCCGTATCAGCCGGTCGTTCGAGTACTATTGAGAAATGCCTTAGAAGGAATCACGAATCGACCGGAAACACAACTCGAGAGTTCTCATAAATTTTCCAATTTAGAAACATCGTTTTCGAAATGTATAAAAAAAAAAAAAAAAAAAAAAAAGCCCACTGGGTATCGTGAACTGACCTTTAATTTTTCTCTGTTTCAGGTGAGTTGAAAATAACGAATTTGGTCAGCTGGATTAACGCGCAAGTATAACATTGATGCATGAAAAATTTACCATAAACAAAATAATCGCATTACAGCTCTGTTTTCAAAACCAAATCAATATTCCATTCAAGTATCTCCTTTGAACAATGACGCAATCCATAATGAATACGCGTTTCGATTTATTTTTCCGCCATTGCAAAATTTATATCGACGATAAACAGACGGAATATACGCGATTTCGTGTTTAACGAACCGAAGCGCGATCTCCAGAGCTTTTCAAATGCTTTCAAATACTTTGTTGACGACGGCAAAAAACGTATCTTTCGTCTCTTCGCCGCGAAAAACCATCGGGCAGCACTGCGATCTATTTTTTTTTTTTTTTTTTTTTTCAAAGTTTATTTGCCGGTAAGCGTTTCTCGTCTGAAGCTGAAATTCTCCCGTCCGATAAAGCCACCATGATAATTACGAACCTTGTCCGCTACTCGCTCTACCGCACGTTCCGCACGAAAGCGGTTTCTCCATCGTCGTTTGCAACGAATGCTTTACCCGAACGTTATAGCATACGTAGTCGCAGCTCCGTCGATATTAGTCGGAACTCTCGTACGTGCCGTGACGGCGCGTACATCGAACGTCACTTGAACTCTGATCGTTCAGTTTGCACTTGCGGCTTCCTCATTATGCCCGTTGCGTCGTTGTATAATCACGCGAAGCGTGGAGGTACCTGAAATTCGGTCAATTGTTCTCATCGTTGGGGAGAGCGGTAGCTACTACAGGTACGATAAGCTTCCCACTATAAAGTTTGAACATATCAATCAAACATCGAGAAATAATCCCCTCGCATCGGTTCACCTTTTCCATGAACCCGATACGTTTTTCGAAAGAAAAAACAACAACTCCGCAGCGAAACTCAGAACGCCGGAAATATCATTTCAAAATGCGTCTCGGAAAACTGCCGTAAAAAAAAAAAAAAAAAAAAAAAAAAAGTACTAAATTACCTTTCCATTCGCGAACTAATTCGTTGCCTCGCCTCCGCACACAGCTTCGAGAGTATCAATTAAAGAAGAAATTCAGAAAAAAGCGTAAAGCATTTTTAACGAAGTTCAGCGCATGTCGAATTACAAGTAGGCGATTGCGAAAAAGCTTCGTTGAAGTGGTAAAAGCGTCTATGTGATCAGACGCCTTTTTATTTCGGGATGCGATCACTTTTCGCCATATTTGTATCGCCCCCTTTCCCTTCCCCTTCATCTTTGGTTGCGTCCATTCACCGTGAACGGGACTAATGCGTTGTTTGACAAAGATTCCCCGTGGCATGTGTTCCTCCTAATTAGTATGCATTACGCACAGCGATAATTGCGGGACGTTGAACGTCCGTGTAAGTAGTCAATCCCAATGACTAATCAGACGCAGTTGCGACAGTTGCGCTACGTCCAGATTTCCGAAAGTCCTTCATGAGGACATGAATACAAAGTCCCAACGGAGTCGCCGAGGATACGGGTTACTCGGTGCTCCCTCTGCAGTATCATTGCGTCCGAGTAAATAGAAACGTGGAAACAAGTAACGTTCGTTAACCCAGCAGTGGAGGTCCACTCCAAGTCCCGAACTGGTCCGATGTACTCGGTACAGCGTTGCGCCGTGTACAATGTACTCCAAGCGCGAAGCATCTCGCTTACTCTCTCTCTCTCTCCCTCTCTGTTTTTCGTCCACGTCTGCTACTCTCTATGTATATTCTATACCCAAGTTAAAAGTACGCGTACACGTGTAAATCCTCGCCGGTTCAGCTGGACTTCCATGCAGTATTATTCGTCGTAGAAGCCCTCGAGGCTTCACTCGTTTTCCGATTTATCATTCGCATGTACCTCGCCGTTCGCCACGTTTCACCGTCCATTATACCAGCGCCAGTTTCTCTCTCCCGATGCTGGCAACTGGCGCTGCTGTTGATGTACGTTTTACAACAAGCAGAGGCGAGTTGTTGGTGCCGATTTTGGCGCTCGAGACTCAGTTTCGTTCCCCACCTCTTCCCAACTATCCTTGGAACGGCAACAAAAGCTATAGGAAGTACATGACACTCGGGAAAGAGTAATCAGACCGATTTTTCATCGTCGCTACGAGAGTGGCGTTGTTACCCACGCTGCGCTCCGCCTGACCCTTGTAAACCTGCAACGGAAACTACGTGAGTTTCCATTGGAAGGTCAGCGAGGACAGGAAGCTAATGAGCGCGTGAGTGACTACATCAGTATATTTCGTCTGAGTACCAACAGACCGCGCTGCTGTATAACTCCATAAATCTCTAACTATGTCCCGTTGAGAATGGTACCATTTATTTTCGAGACCGAAAAGCCAAAATAATATGGTGAATTTATAGTTTTTAGCACTTGATGATCCGTTTAATTAATGACGCTGGTAATTCCGGACGATTTATTATTTTATAATAGTTGAACGGACCTCGTTTCTCGCGGTTGCACAATGATGAAGATTAATCCATGTCTGACATTAACGCAGCGTATCTCCTTACGAAAATCGTCGGGAGCTTCTGTAGCACGTGATACACGCGTATACAGTCGAAGCTCCGTATTCTTAACTCGACGGGACCGGACCTCTTCCCTTTTCTGTATTTCCCCTATCGTCCCTATTTCCGGTCAGTTGCGCATGCGCAGCTGATATGGAAAAAATGTGTAGAAAAAGAAAAAATTCAAACCCAAGATAAAAATCTGAAAAAATTCATACGTGTTCAGAAAAATGAAAGAATCATTTTCATAGAAAAAAAAAGTTGAGTTACCGTTAATTTGTTTAACAAGTTTTTTTTTTCATCAATTTGTTAATAACTTTTTGAAATTGTTATTATGCAAAATTAATCTTTTCAGTACCTTAAATATGCCTGAATTTTTTTAGATTTTTATACCATCGACAAGTAGTTGCAATTCTCTCTCGTTTTCTCGAACTTATGCGAAACGAACTCTCAGCAACCGATCCTCCTTAAGGGAACTCGTTGTCATGGTAACGAGTTAAAATAAGGGATCAGTTAAGTTAAGGGGAGTTAAGAATACGGAGCTTGGACTGTATACGCTATGCCAAGAGGAATTGAGGGTAGAAACAAGATGCCGAAGCTATAGCCGCAGAGCCCAAACGAGTTTTCATTCCTGATCGATTATTTACGGTTTAGCTTCGTTACGAAACCGTTACCGCCTCTGCCAGTAATCGAATGAGACTGAAGTGGCGGTACTAGGCACGGTCGGTGCAAATGAGAGTAGAAACGTGAATTGATGCCGGCATCCAATGGTAAACTGATCAGCCGTTATAAGCGAATGAGTATTTCGGTGTTGAGGTGAAAGAGGGTTATTGTAGGATGAAAGCGGTGAATACGGTGGTCCAATTTAACATGATGAAATCATGCAAAAACGCTGTTCCATATTCACTACCATTACCCGAATGACGCGCATGAATGACGGCAAAGTTAATTCTTATGCTAAAAAAAAATGGACGACTGCATTGGACCATTTTTTCTTCTGCGATCGATTTCCCATATTGCGAGGTTTCCGGTACGATTCGATATCCTGTTTTGATGATGGATAGTCGATGAGATGTCGGGATGAACTATGATCCCGAGCTCTTTGGAAAAAAAAGCTTCGGGTATCGAAAATAGGAAAAAAAAAACATCCGTATACGCGGGATGAGAGCAAAAGAATACGAGGGAAGTCGCGCGTATGAGGACGACATCGACGTAGACGAGTCGTGTCGAATCCAAACCGTGAAAGGAGAAGCAGGGATCTTATCACAAAGTTGTTCCAGAACTTTGTATTGTGTAGACGATATTGGCAGCCGGATATAGACCGGGTGTCCAATACATCGGGTGGACACACCGGACGATGAGGAAGCATTCTGCACGAGAAATGTGTCTTTACCCGGTTTCAGCGCTTCTCTTTCTGCTTCAATGTCTTGTATTTTGACATGACTATTCAGCATTTTCTACGTACGATATTCCGTGCGCATGACATTTCGGCAAATACGAAAGCAAATATGATATACATACGGGATTTTCTTCGCTCGTATTCCTCGCGTCGAAATGTCTCGAACCCGAAGTGAGAAACATGGAAATGAAAAATGTCGTTCGCTAAGCTTCGCGTCAGTCAACTTACGCGCGAGATGGGCGAAATTGTCAACGGCATTTGTCGACTATTAGAATATACGTCGTCTCTCGTGGATTTTCGTATTGCGCATTTTTTTTTTTTTTTTTTTATAGCTTGCAAAACTACCATAAATCACTATGATTGTCCCCAATCTCTGTTTTCAAGACTCTTCGAAAAGTGATTCAAGTCGACACATGCGAAACAAAAGTAAAATAATACATATACAATGCATATATATGTATACACAACAAAGTTGATACTGTTGGGTAAGGCGTTCGCGCCTCCGAACTGATGTAAGGTGATGATTTCCCAAGTGGCGTACCGTCTGCTCCCTCGTAGGTTGCTCCACTTAAACCACGAAGTATGATTCTCAAGCCAGAAGTTGATTACGTATCTTACTTCTACCGTCTCCTCTCTTTCGTCTCGGCAACTCCTCGTTTTGTTGCTCAGATGCCCCACACCGCTCACCTATTTTTCTACATCGCACTGTTTGCTACTCGGCTTGAGTGCTCTTCTCAAGTGACCGGCAAACACTCCTCTGACGTTCGTTTCACAAAAAAAGTGATATATATATCGGATTCTGCGTCATAAAATGATCTTCTTGCCAATATTTTCCTGAATTTAAGTCTCGCAATATGAATACTTCGAGAAATCTGTTAAAATGACTAAATTCAGTCATAATACGTTTTTTTTTAACTTTTTGCTCCGAAACAAACTTCGAAATAACAGCGGTAACAAATTTACGCATTTTCTGATTTTCTGACTTTTTCTACTGTAGAATACGTCGTAATCAAAAATGGTTCACAATTAGTCAAATTTTAATTCAATTAGTAAGAAAGCCGATCAATGCGGGGGAAGGGAAAGAGCATTAGTAACGGTATTGCGACTACTTGAACCGTTACAAAGAAAGCAGCAAGAATCATGCCGAGAGTTTCTCAGTAAAGAAAGGGATGAATGCCACGAGGGGGCGCTTCATTATATTCCATCGAAAGTTCGTGGCCCGATTTCACCGTGAAATTGGGTTAATACCGACTTAAACTTCTACTCGGCAAATCTATATCTACGTTGTACCGATAGGTAACATCGGTACACAAAATATATGTATACTTTTAAAGGTTAACTGTTTATTTCGAGTCCCATTCAGCGTAGAGAGGGTTTTCTCTCGCGAGACCTCACATATATATCGTTCACATTGTCGTTTAATACCCGAAGTATTTTTCATACCCACTTAAAACTTCGATAAAGTATAAGCAGTTCCGAGAACAACGGGGGAAAAGGGGGTATTGAGAAAACCGGAAAGAAGGGGTGGGGGTGGGATTTATCGTAAAGCAAAAGCGTGATAGATGCGGAGTAAGCGACGGAATTCCATATATGACGACAGCGACAATCGCGTGTTAGATAATAGCATCGAGCGACAAAGCGTATCCTGTTTGAGCGAAGCATTCCAACCGGGGAAGTAGATAAGGCCGCAACAGAGCGTCCTCCGTTTCTCTCCTACATGTGCGCATGCATTTTGCATCTGCAAACGTAGTTCTCCGGGCGTCGAAGAGAGGATCACCGCCAGCTGGCTACGGGGCTTCTTCGACCCTCTCGTACTTTACTCTGTTCCGACGTTCTCATCCCCCTAAAGAGACCCCCAACCCCCCGTCAGACCAAAACATAATGCCCCCGAACTGTTCATTATTTCCGTACCCGTTGGTTGGGATACCGCATGCGACTTCTGAAGCTCCTTCGAAACTACGGTAACCAGAGCAGGAAAAGCTATCTTGAACGGTTGTTACCACGCTGCGACACTTGCGACACCGGTGGTTGTCTTCTCAGTTTCTGTTGGTAACCAGCGGGTAGTCGGTTAAGACCTCTCCTGATAACTTCACTGATTAAATCCCTTAATAACGTTTCGCGCTGGTGAAGCGACCGAGCAGCGCGTGGCATCCATAGATGAGACGGTGGAATACACAGCCGACACTCCGGGAGCTTCTTCCTCGAATGACTCCTAAGGATAACAATTCGCGAGTCTCACCTCGGCGCCTGGAAACACTCTCTACTGTCGCTATAACAATGCGTGTACTGCGCGGGCACTCGCTGTATTGCATGCGATATACACGAACCCATAGAAAGGCGAGTGGGGGATGGGGATGGGGGGTGTTTCTCGAAATGAGACAGCAGATCGTTTCGCACAGAACCAGCGGTGTCTACACCAATTCGCAGGGATCCCTTTACCGTACAGAATTCACGCGAGATATTCCGAAATTCCTCGGCAAAACCGTGAAACTGAGATTCTCGCCGAATGCTCGGAGAACTCACTTGGCTCTCGTTGAGATGGCCACTTAATTGCCTTTTCAACGATCCTCTGTGACATTCGAACGTTTTGTTGGAACAATTTGTATCGTTGCCTCCCCGCGCTACGAAATTATTTAACGAGATAAATAAAACAACTGGATGGTGTCTGCAGGGGGCGCTTCGGTGCTTGCGAAGTAAATACCTGCATCATCGATACTTCGTGTAGCCGCTGCTGGGAAATGGCAAAATGATCAAATATTGCAGACTACAGACTGTAGAGAATTTATTTTTCATTTTTTTTTTTTTTTGTTTATCGAACCAAATATCATATTGATGCGTTCGTGAAAGTGGATAAAAAAAATTATTGAAAGCGCAGCGTGAATGGTAATTGGCCTCTCCCCCTCCTCACGGTATCGAGAAATTTGCCGGGTAAACCGCTTTGGACGTTGGGATGTGCGCATCCAGAGGTCGATAATACCTCGGCGTTAGTGTCAGTAGTTCCTGTTGGATCGTAATGCCTCGACTAATAGAACTTCAACCCATTAACAGGTAAGCCGCTGTGCCGACTCCGATCGGGCCATAGCCCGCGGGGCAGCCTCCGCGTAGTTTGCCGAATGCCCGGAGGCCGAATAGTAGTGCACCCCAACCGTGTTCAGCCCCATTTCGATCGATTACCCTACTCCTGAATTATTTCATCAACCGTTTCGATAATAAGCGCGCGTTCGTCGATTCACGAATAACGCAAATGGGGCGTTTCGATACGGCATTCTCGCTGCCAATTTTTATCTCGATTGCCAGAAGTGCCGATACTTCGTCGGTGGCCTAGAAATTCGAGAGGCAGTCGATGAAAAGCATACGTCGAAAAAGTCTATGCGCAGCTTCCTTATTAGCGGCGCTTGTCTCTCGCGGAAGCGTAAACGCGTTACTCGACTTCGTGGTATTAATTAAAAAGCAGCCATTAATATCCGACTTGCGAATGATAAATCAACGTCATCGTCAATTTTAATAAGACACGACGCGCAAGTTTCTCAGTGTGGAATTTATCGAAAAGCTGCTAACTCGTTTGTACTGCCAGACTGTGAATTATGTCGCAAGAGCGATTGTGAACAATGACGCTTTTCATCTAAATGTATCGCGGGCTCCAAGCCGAGAGAAATCCGTGTCAAGACACCGAAAATCCGAGACAGCCATGGAACAATCGTCTAATCCACGAGAGGCATTATAGCCCCGCGGTTACGGAGTTTCGCGCAGACTGTCTCGAGCGTGAAACGTTATTCAACCACCGTGTTTCCTCTTCGCCAGACCCCTATCTCTCCCGACTATAACATTTGATGACCGCACGTATTACGACGCTTAATACTCCAATGAATTACTGTCTCGCTTACTCACTGTGCCAACGGCCTTTTCTCCCGATGGTACAACCGTCTCTCTTAAAGTTACTCGTTGTCCGTCACCGGAGCGTTAATTCTCACGAGAGCAAAATGCTTCACTTAATCGAATTGACGCTAATACCGCAAGGACTCTTTGAACGTTCAATAATGAAGTACGACAACACTATGACGCCAGTAGCCTCGTTGATTATCGTGATTTTCACTGGGGGCTTAGGTGGCCATATAGCGGAAAATGGGGCAAAATGGACCACTTTAATAATTCGGGCAGTTTTGTCGATATACATAATAATTTTGCACTATTTTTGATTAAAAAAAAATAGATTTAAAGGGGATGTCCATTAAAGTATTAAGATGAAAAAAATGAGTCAAAGTGGATCTTCATTCAATTGCATTAAAAATATGAAAAACTCAGATTTTTTATAATTTACGATGTTTAGGCGATATGTAAAATATTTTCGCTAGGAAATATAAATTTCTTCATATTAGAAGTAATGGAAGACTTTTTTTTAATGAAAATGATCGAATTATAGGTTTGTTTATTTATTTGCATTCCTATTTTCCGGAACAGTCCATTTTAACACAAGCAATAAATGTTTCGTACCGTTTCGTTAAATTTCGTTCCCGATCTTTATTTTATGCAAGTCGTGATCCGTGGCATAAATAATGGCAGTGAAACTTAAATATGGTACTTTTTTAATTTTAATAAATTTAGCGTTAGTCGATTTTGCCCCAAAAGTCAAGTTCTGCAACTGTTCGATTTTGCCCCGTTGGCCTATTTTGCCCCAATGTTCAAGTTCTGCGACTGTTCCATTTTGCCCCGTTGGCCTATTTTGCCCCAATTTTCAAGTTCTGCGACTGTTCCATTTTGCCCCGTTGGCCTATTTTGCCCCACGCGCTACTCATGAATATATCATGATATATTTTCAACGACAAGCTGATGATGAGCTGTAGACCTTTCATTAATTACCGTGTTTCCCATTGCATTAATATAGTCATCAATTCATCAATCGAATATTTCGGGTGTGCAGATGTCATCCATTTTTACCTAAATAATGTTTTTTTCTTTTTCTTTTTTTACGCGCGGATGGAAAAGAAAAATTGATTAAAAAAATGGAAAACCCGATCGTTCAATCAAATTTGACTGGTACGGTGTAATTGCTCGAAGGCTCGACAACGGGCCTCAAGGGTAGCGTGTAGCACCCGATTTATTGACATAGCACTTCGTGTAGTGGATAGTCGAAATGACGTCGAGGGTATATCGGAAAAGCTCACTCGGTCGCGTTCGCGTCTCAACAGATAAATTCGAGAACGAAGAGGTACGGGAAGTGACTAGCAGCTTCGCAGTCTCTTTTTTTATTTTTTATTTTCACTTAAAAAAAATTTAATCCCGAGAGGACTGTAGGTCGGCAAATTTAAGAGGTCAAAAATGTTCATTCTGTCTACTAGCCGAATGCGGGGAGGGGTGGGACCATTACACTCCGTCAGGCTTCTTAACTCGAGTCACGAAGTCAAGTCTTCTAAGTTATCTTCTCCACCGCTACTTTGTCCCCTTGGGGGTGAGCGGGAAAAGACGTGAAACGTTCTCGTCTTTAGCGTTCAAACACTCTTTCGCCCGCGACCTTCAAAACTTTTGCTCGACTTATCGGCGGTGACCTCGTGAAAAATCGGAGTCCATGCGAAGAATAAGGATGAGAGTTTCGGAACATGAATGAGAAGCGATAAAGATACGAGGGGCTTTGTTCGAACATCTTTCGCGTTATAAATTGCGAGGTGTATAAGCGAAGGTCAACGCGATAGTCGAGCTTTTCTTATTTCCGGTGTACAATGCGACCCTAACGAGGTATCCGAGGTAAGCTCAGCGGAGCACCTTTCTCTCGATGGAATCGAGTTGACACCGTTGAGGAATCGAGTTGCCACTTTCCCCGTCCGGGTGGGGTGTGGTGGTGTATTTAGCACGGTACACCTTTTTCACGGCACCTCGTTTATCCTCATACGGGCTGTCGGAGCGCGAGAAAGAGGCCGAGAAGAAGGAGACAACCTTCGATCCTTTTTCTCGGACGGTGAGAGGTCAAGATCTATCCTGAGACGTTTATATATACCCTTATCCTCTCGGTCAGCGGCTAACAGTAACAGCATCAACAGGGGTGGTCCCTCTATATATTACATAGCAGACGAAACGAGGAGAAACTCCGTGAAAAGAAAAGAAAAAAAAAAAAAAAAAAAAGTTTCGATACCCTTTGTATCGGAACATATTAGCTGAGCTGTTAAACCCTCTTTCATCCCCGAATTTATCTTCGATACAAAGAGATTATCGATGATACAGATTACGCGATGAAACATCAAAAAATTTTGCATTTTTGAAATTTTAATTAATTTTTTTTTTTTTTTTTTTTATTATTTAAAAAAAATCGTTTAGTCATATTTGACACGGGCCTCTGAATCCACGAGCGAAGAGGGTTGACACAATTTCACGATAGCTTGATTTCGGTGCGAACCACAGAGAAAATATCTTCAACGATCTCTAAAAACGTTGAATAATTCGCGAAAAAGCTTTCGGGCGAAACTCACAAGCCGCGGCACTCGTTTACCCTGAATTCTTAATTATGTCGCGGTATGTACACTCGAGGGTTTGCGAACTCTCGGGTTAAAAAGAAGGGTTTTCGACCGGAACCCAACAACTTATTAATAATCTTCTCCGCGATGTCGTTTACAGCTTTCCGCGTTTATCTGCGCTTTTTTCCTCTTTTTTTTTCGGTGCTACTCATTCCGAGTTCTCTTATGCCTTCTGCCGACCCTCGACGAGTCTTTGGAGCGCGATTACTCCTACTTCTTTGGCGGTTTGAATCGCTGGGAATTTCGTCGGAGATTCTAAAGGTTTTAGTGTCGTTCTTTGACCCGTCAAAGAGACGAGTGCCCCGTTTTATCTTTCTCGCTTTGACTTTTCGCTTCAAGTAAATAACTTTTTGCATCGTTGATATTCTGCGCGATCGTTGACTCCTTTTTTTCATTATTAAGTTAGATGGAAGCGACGATTAGTGTGCAAATTAATTCGATGTCCGACGATCTATTAATCGAGTAAACTTTTTTTTAAATTTTTTATCCATATCGCCGGGTACTCTGGTAATTACTTTATCGAACTATAAATTTATAATTACAAAAGATGAACGGATTTTTGCGAAACAATTATCGGTTCGGAATTATAGTGATAAAGATTTCATCCTCTCAGAATGGATATAGAGTGCAAAGAGAGGTGGCGAACGTCTCGAAAGCTCATTTGAACTTTTCTCGTTCTCTTCATTCTCTTCTCGGCACTTGATTTTTCCCTTCTCTTTCATTTTTCTTTTTTTTTTTTTTCATTTCTTCATTCTTCGCCTCGTAGCTTCTCTTCGTCTACTTCTTTTCTCCGCTCTTCGTTTCTCCGAGTTTTGCCGATTGGGTTCTGGAAAAGCCCAACGCGGTTGAAACGCGAAGCGCGAAGACCGAGGAAAAACCTAATAATGGAGTCCTTCACTGCCTTCTTCGTTTCTCGTATTGCTTTTATCCTCTGCTTTCTCATCGGTTCCCAACGATTTTTCTCTATCTCAGAGGAGAGACCGTGGAACGACGCAGCCACGTCGCTGATCGGTACCCTCCCTACCCTCACGTTGATTCGAGAACCCGAAGAAAATCGAAGGAGAATTGAATTTATTTTTCCGACCCTCGAAAAAGCCTCGAGCGGTAGTAGAGGCAAAGACGTATCTTCCAGTACTAGCAGCTAGTAGTGGTAGCAGCAGTTCTAGAATAGCTCGGGATCCATCACGTAACCTTACGGATTTTACTTCGAAGTATTCTCATTGCTCACGCATCTGGATTATCGTCCTTTTTTTGCCACAGACCTCTTTTTTTCCTCGACTACTCGAAGCTCTCGCGAATAAGAAAATAGTCTCACGGTCGTCGTAAGACTCAGAGTGATTAAACGAATTAACATTAAATTTAATGCCTCTCTATTTCGCGAGCCGCGAAAGATTTTTCATCGACAGACGCGAAAGTCAGACGTTTTTTTCACCGAAAAAAAGCAACGAAATGAAAAAAAAACTGATAATTAATTGAGAGAATTACACTTAATTACAATGACGTAAAAAAATTCGCTGAATACTTAATGTTCCGAAACTGAGAAATTAAAAATTGACAATCATCGTACGTATAGTAAATGTAAATATACAAAATACTCGTGAAATGAAAAAAAAAAAGCAATTACGTTAAAATTACATTTTTCGATGTATAGTAAAAAATTTTTACAAATTTCAACAGACATTTGTTTGAAATATATTTCAGTGTTCATGTATACACCTTAGAAAGGAATGATAAATTTAATGTACTCGAAAATGAAAAATTGATAACCATCGTACATTTATTTGAGATTAAATTTATAATTTTTTTCGTTATATTGCAAAAAATTATTTAAAATTCCAACCCCCATGTGGTTGAAATTTTTTCTCCGTTTCATGCATAAAAGCTTCAAATACCGGCATTGGAAGAGATTTTTTCAATGCAGTGAAATTTTTTATGCATTATCTCGTTCATCAAATTTAACGTACAATTATGATGGAAAATGCATGTGCGATATATTAAAAACTGTAGTCGATGCTTTACTTTTAATAATTAACTAGAATTTTTCTATAAAAGTACTTTAAATCCAATAAAAACTAATATAACCACATATGATCGTCGGTAAAATAACAATCATAATAGTGAGTTAACTGACCAATCAAATAACTCTTAACTATCCAACTAATTAACAAATTTTCCCTCAAAAAATAATCATTCCAATGACTGTTAGTTCGCGCGAAATCATAATTTTTATTATTAATTTATTTCATATAGTCGCGATGTAATTAAATAAATTTCACGAGTGGGGTTAACAGCTCGATTACCCTCGGGGAACCTTGATCTTTGTATAGAAAACGGTCGGAAAGAAACATTCAGAACGAAGCTGTTTTAAAATCGTCGTCGAATATTCATCGAACTGCGGGTAAAACAGTTGGCATCAAGAACTTCCCTACCGGAGGGTTGCGTCCCGCGAGTCACGGGGGACAAGTAGTTTTAGCTGCGCGAGTACCGAGGCACAATCTGTCAGAATGCTCGACGCGTCAGGCGTCGAATTAGTTGCGTCGGAAGAACTATTAAAACCGTTGATTACTGAATATAATAAGCGAAGGGATGGAAAGGGCGGTCAGGGGTGGGGGTGGAGGGGGACGCAAGAGTACGCGAGGTGGATGAGTGCACGGCTGTTCCTGTGGGAGGTAAAATAGGGGTTGTGAAGAGGAGAGATGCCTTCCTCGGGGTTTCGCGAGGGTTGAAACTAATTTCTCCGGCAGAGAAACAAGCGCCCTCGTCGAAAGGCTGTCTGCAGTGCTTTTCGCACAGCAGCGACGAGCGAGAAGGAGGCTAAACGAGGATGGAAGGAAGAACGGTCGAGAGTAAAACGGTATAGCCAACGATTTCGCGTTTACTTTATAACCAGCGCAACCGTGTCACCGGCTGACGTTAACGACGTCGACGAATCCACCGGCACCCCCCCTTCTCCCTCTCTGTCTCATCAGTCTATATCCCCTCGTCTCTGGTGAGGAGTTGCTCGTGAAAATTAATAATCTCATCGAGACCCTGAATTAATTAATTGTACGCTAATGAATTACGGTAATCAGATCGCTGATAGAAGATAGCTATAGCGTGAGGGAGTAATAAGGCTTAACCTCGATAACACGCGATGTAAATAGTTAGCCTCGTAATAACAGTATTAACAACGTTTACTTTCATAACTCTATTACATTGGCACTTGAAACGGACAAATTTGGTCCGAAGTACACTATAATGTAATTTAAAAAACAACCCCTTGTTAGTTATTCAAGAAACGAGATACTCAGAGCGGTCGTAATATTCCAGAATTAATTAAATTAACTTCGAGCATTTTTTTTTAATTAAAAAAAAATAAAAATTTGCTTGAAAAAATCTTTCCGCTTTCGTTAGTGTGTAACTTTTTTTGTTATGCGTATAGCGTAAACGCGGATTGCCTCGTAGCAAGTAGTAAAGCCAAAAGTCCTGTCGGTCATATAGAGATCTCGAGAGATCGCTCCGGAAACGTTTGCCATACGATAAGCGATGGTTTGCTTTATCTATAGCGCCGTATCCAGATGGATCCCCTCGATTCATAAAGAGCCTCTATTCTTCGACTAGCAGACAGCGAGACCAATTCAATGAACTTCATTCCGCCTCGAGGACCGCCGACGAGCCCCTCGGAAACGATCCTCTTCTACTCACCCGAACGGCGCTAGTTATACTCTCGTCCTTTCCTTTCTCATCTCATATCCGACTCGCTTGCACGCTCACGCCTTGCGACTCCAGTCAAATTGACTATCTCGCAGTTACCTCTGGTAATGGACCGTCGTTTTCCATTCGCCAAGTTCTTACGGAACGTTGAATTTTCATCGTGCTTAGGGGTTTGCATACCAAAAATAACGCCATCACATTTGTTTTTTTTTTCCCGGGATTTAACGAGATTATGTACAGGACACGCGCACTCCGGCTTTTTTGCACCCCAACAGCGCTCGTTTCTTGTTATCGTAATTACGCGTCGAGTTTCACGTTTTTGTTTTTTCATCCCTTTGCCAAATTTCACACGAAGCGAATAACACGTATTTCGAATAACGGGTTTTTGTTATCAAGCTATGTTAACAATTTTTTGCATGTCGTCGAGTAGGTTATTGCGGGACTGAGTGCACTGGTTCTCCAATTTTCACGAGCGCACGTAACAACTTGAATACTTCGCTGAATTTTTTTTTTTTTTTTTTTTTGCGATGTATGAATTTATACTCGATTGCAATTTCGGTAGTGAACACGCACTTTGTTTGAATACGAAAACAAAAAATTGCAAGTGACTAATTTATAGACAAACGCGCGAGTAACATTTGACAAAACGGGGGCTGCAATGGCGCTATCTAGCCATAGGGCTTAACCTCGAGGTTACGCCTTATTACTCATTACAAGTGATTACTTTATAGACAAACGCGCGAGTAACATTTGACAAAACGGGGGCTGCTATGGCGTTATCTAGCCATAGAGAGATACGACATAGTGAACTTGATAAAACTTTAATACTTCGCTGAATTTTTTTTTTTTTTTTTTTTTTTTTACGATGTATGTATTTATACTCGATTGCAATTTCGGTAGTGAACACAAACTTTGTTTGAATACGAAACGAAAAAATTGCAAATGATCAGTTTATAGACAGACATTTGGCCAAACGGGGGTTGCAATGGCGCTATCTCGCCATAGGGAGATACCGGCCTAGTAAACTTGATAAAACTTGAATACTTCGCTAAATTTTTTTTTTTTTTTTACGATGTATGTATTTATATTCGATTGCAATTCCGGTAGTGAACACAAACTTTGTTTGAATAAGAAATGGAAAAAATTGCAAATGATTAGTTTATAGACAAACGCGCGAGTAACATTTGACCAAAAGGGGGGCTGCAATGGCGCTATCTAGCCATAGGGCTTAACCTCGAGGTTACGCCTTATTACTCATTACAAGTGATTACTTTATAGACAAACGCGCGAGTAACATTTGACCAAAAGGGGGTTGCTATGGCGTTATCTAGCCATAGAGAGATACGACATAGTGAACTTGATAAAACTTTAATACTTCGCTGAATTTTTTTTTTTTTTTTTTTTTTACGATGTATGTATTTATACTCGATTGCAATTTCGGTAGTGAACACAAACTTTGTTTGAACACGAAACGAAAAAATTGCAAATGATCAGTTTATAGACAGACATTTGGCCAAACGGGGGTTGCAATGGCGCTATCTCGCCATAGGGAGATACCGGCCTAGTAAACTTGATAAAACTTGAATACTTCGCTAAATTTTTTTTTTTTTTTTTTTTACGATGTATGTATTTATATTCGATTGCAATTCCGGTAGTGAACACAAACTTTGTTTGAATAAGAAATGAAAAAATTGCAAATGATCAGTTTATAGACAAACGCGCGAGTAACATTTGACCAAAAGGGGGTTACAATGCCGCTATCTAGCCATAGGGCTTAACCTCGACGTTACGCCTTATTACTCATTACAAGTGATTACTTTATAGACAAACGCGCGAGTAACATTTGACCAAAAGGAGGTTGCTATGGCGTTATCTAGCCATAGAGAGATACGACATAGTGAACTTGATAAAACTTTAATACTTCGCTGAATTTTTTTTTTTTTTTTTTTTTTTTACGATGTATGTATTTATACTCGATTGCAATTCCGGTAGTGAACGCAAACTTTGTTTGAATACGAAACGAAAAAATTGCAAATGATCAGTTTATAGACAGACATTTGGCCAAACGGGGGTTGCAATGGCGCTATCTCGCCATAGGGAGATACGACATAGTGAACTTGATAAAACTTGAATACTTCGTTGATTTTTTTTTTTTTTTTTTTTACGATGTATGTATTTATATTCCATTGCAATTCCGGTAGTGAACGCAAACTTTGTTTGAATACGAAACGAAAAAATTGCAAATGATCAGTTTATAGACAAACGCGCGAGTAACATTTGACCAAAAGGGGGTTGCAATGCCGCTATCTAGCCATAGGGAGATACGGCATAGTGTATATTATACACTATGCCGTATATTCTACTGTAGAATAGATCATACTGCCGGATGTCGTGAATGGTGGACATCGGATGGATATAGGAACAGACATAAAGGCAACCTGACGCGATCCACAATAGCCGCGGTGCCCGAGGCGCATAACTATCGTGCTCGACGAGCAAGTGGTGGAGAATGGACGAAAGCCCCCCCGGTTAGAGAGAGAGAGAGGGACGAACTATTACTCCAGGCATTTCGACCAACAGCTGACGCTGTTCGTGCAGCCGCCAAGTTTGCTCTGTAACGTCCGAATGCGTTGGTACTCGGCACAGCAGGCCGGCAATGGAATCAGGCAGGCAGCAGAGTGCACCTACCGGTTCCTTCTGTCGTTATATAACTATACAACTATGCACAACCCTTTCCCAATCACGAACTATGTCGAACTATACATCGCGAACTTGGTATACCAGCGGTGGAAATTTATTGACGTCGAATCTCATCTATATCACCGAATTTTATCGTGGAAAAGCCATCACCGTCTGGCTAATCGAATATACGATATGACGCGGTATGGAAACAGCTATATGTCGTGTACACGTGTTTGCACAGCCGTACGAGTAAACGTAGTTCGACAATCGAATACGCAGCGTTCTCTCCCCTCGAAAGAACCGCACGTAACGCGCGCGGTCGAATTTTATTGAATTCGTTATAGAGAAAATCAAACATACGTCGAATGCATATTTACGAGTATACGAATGTATGTTGGATAACAAATTTTTTTTTTTTTTTTTTATATAAAAAAAAAAAAAATTCATCAATTCCGTGGTGAATGGGGTGAATTTTATTTTCGTAAATCCGATCGGTCAATGGAATTTCTATTGAAATTTTACGCGATACGCCGTTTAAATCGCTATGGCGAATTTTGTCGATTCGATTATTAATAAAAGACAAAAAAACATCGATTTACACGCTTCTTTCGAATAATACAAATTGCTTTACGGTAAATCCTTTTATACTCGTTGGGAGTATTGAAAATATGAATATTATTACGTACCCGACGCGAAGAAATTATCAATGCAGCCGCTTTCATTCTCGTCGAGTACTCCGCGTTGCGCTTCGTATACGCGAAGAAAATTCCTCGCAGCACGTTGTTGCGGAAAGGAGAGTCTCGAATATATTTAAAATCAATCTCTGAGTGCTCATTTTCATTCGGTCCTCTCTCTTCTCCCATTCACGGCTCTGTATGTACCTTCCGCGAGTCGTGTTCGCCCCGTGTTCCGGCGAAAGCAGGCGGCGGGTTAAGCCGCCTTCTCTGCCTCAAGTAACTATTCATCGGAGTTTCTTGATAAATTGGTTAAAGTTCCCCGAGACCGCGAGACTTTCTCGAGACTCTCGCACGAGAAGTCTCGCCTCGTTTTGCCGCCGCCGCAGCCGAGACGAGACCCGCGCGCTTCTTCGAAAAACACACGGCGCAGACTGGAAAATGAGTAGAGACTACGGAAAGGATGGCATGAAAAATTGATCGTTCGTCTACATGCATATTTTGATGAGATCGTCCTGACGTTTCTACCTATCAAAAATAATCAATTATTAATAACGCGAGATGAATTTTTGATTCCTCGCGGAGGGAGCTGTGTTTTCGTAAGAAAATTTGTTTTCGAAATTTTTATTTCCGGACACTAAAAATCGTCATAAAATGTCGAGAAAAGTGGTTCGCCCTCTAGCGGCTGAAATTTAAACCATAAGTAGAGTGTTCTTAAATATGGTAAAAAAATTGTTTTCGAAATTTTCATTTCCGGACACTGAAAATCGTCTAAAATGTCGAGAAAAGTGGTCCGCCCTCTAGCGGCTGAAATTTAAACCATAAGTAGAGTGTTCTTAAATATGATAAAAAATGTATGGTATTTTGAATTTTTTGAAAAATATCCGTTTCCGTTCTATAATTCGCACAATTTTTAATATATCGGATTTAAATTCAAACTACAAATTGCCTATAGTGAAATATGTTTTACGATCGATATTGTCGCGAATTCGTGAATTTTTTTTTTGAAAATTTTTATTTCCGTTTCCGCTTTTGCAAATTTCGAGATAATTTCCCAAAATCTATATAACCAGATTAATGTCATCAACAAGGTTACAAAATAGAATCTTGAAGATTGCTTCCTCGTTGTTTTCCACCTTTTCCGAAGCTTTCTCTACTACGACGAATCCAAAATAGCGATTATCAGACTTTCCCGGCGAAGGAGCTTTTTGCGAAAATTAGAAAAGTACTGTAGAATCAATATGCAAAATTCTACTTTGTTTTTGTTTTATAACGATGAGTAGAATCCGCGGAAAGCCGCGTCAAGCTAAATGTGTCATTGGATTTCGGGGGAAAATATCGAGCCATCGGGCGGCGCGGTCGTTTTGTTCCGCATCGTTGAAATTTTCGGTTAATGGGATCTGAAACGTACTAATTAATCTGCCTGATGTATTATTACCGTCGTTTCGAACGCCATCGATAACCCGCCTCGTCTCTCTCCATCTCTCGTTGTTTTCCTCATCGTCGTATACGCGAATTCGGTGTTCCGCGTATAGTCGTTCACGGTATCCTGTCGGTAACCGCAACGCAGAAGCATTTCGTGTACATATGCGTTTATACCTCTAGTAAACTATAGAATACGGGTCGTAATACTACGGGTATAATTGTCGTTTCGACGATAAATAACGTAATTATCAAGTCGTCCCTATATAGCCGAATATACCGTCACGAAATGATTCGTGTGTATGAAGGACGGTGACGTGTATATGTATTATTATCCCAGTGCCATTATTTTCATTGTTATTGCCCCTCGCAAGAGATCGATGGATTAATACAAAATTGGAGAGGGAAACAGAAAAAAAAAATCACCTGCGCATTTAATGATTTTCGGATAACACATCGCGGAGCACTCATTTGCGTGGGGGATGAAACGGTTGTAACAGAAATTCAATAAACCCAATTACACGTAACGGGGGCCATTCTGCCGCGTTGCGGTAACGTACTTTGCGCTTTTCGTAGCGTATGTTAATTTTCACATCAGCGAATTCGGACAATGTATGTAATAGAGTGTATTTTAAGTAGCGGTAGACTATAGAGGGTTGTGGCCTTTGACGTAAAATATCATAATTGAAAATGGCACAACGCCGGTGAATTTACATGAGTGGACTGATGAGGTATAACGTGCGTTATAAACGTAATGACATAGCTGCGCGTTAGATACGCGAATGTGGAAGAAAGTTTTGCTGCCGTTGGAGAGACCAATTCGCTATAGAGGTATGAGAAACAGGTGAGCAAAAGGAACGAAAGCACAACACGCATAAATGCCCCAACATACAACAACGAAAGGGGCGAAAACGGGGGGCGCGAGCGGTCGGCGAGCTCAGCAAAGTCGACTTTGTAAAATTGAGTTTTGCCAAAAGCGTCGGTGGCTATGGCGTGACAACGGCGGGGTAAAGCGTTAAGGTGTTGGACGTTATCGTTGGCGAAACCTTTGAACCCTTCTGCAACCCGCCCGGCGTCACGATCCACCAACGTTTCCCTCCTCGCTTCCTACAGTCCCACGAAGGAGAGAACCGCGTCGGGCGGTTATACGACTACCAACTCGACGACGTAAATTCGACGACTACAATAGATCAAAGCTCTCCTCCTCCTCCCCCCCCCCCCCCCACCCTCCCGCCGTCGCTATACATTATTCATAGCTAACGAACATCGACGTTTTCGTCTCGTGCTTCTTCTTCCCTCATCTCGATATTCTACATCCTATATACATCTTAAACTCTCTTACATCTCTGCTTCTTGAGTCTTGTAAACACCATTTTCTTCACTTTTATTTTTCATTCGAAAGAATAATATATGTGAATATCAGTGTTTCTTCGACGAATCGGAAACGTCGGTGTAATTTTTGTTTCGTTATTTCCGTGAATTTTCATATCGAATATTAAGGTGGAAGTAAAATAAATTTTCGTAATAATTTTTTTTTTTAACATAAATGTCGATAACAATAATGTTTAATAGAATAAGATATTTATTTTATATGTGAGAAATATATATTTTTTTAATAGAAATTGTCGACTTTTTATCTGACGATAGATATTAAGGTAAATCGCGTTTAAGAACAGTGGGAGAAAAAATGCCGGTAATCGGTGTTCTACATTACCGATATTTTTGGTTACCATTTTTATCGATAGTGTAAAGTGCCGATAGTATAAGACCCGAAGTATCAAGGAGTTAATCAGCTTTCTATATTGGGCATTCTGAACCTTAGTCACCTTCCCTGATATATCCCCCACCCCCCTCCCGCCCCTTTCGAACGGTTGCTTTGCTCTTGCGAGACGTTGCCCTCGTCCACGAAGCCTCAAGCGTCCTTCAACCCCCAAAGTGCCAACTTTCTCATTAAGCAGTCCCAAGCTACCGGATCAGGCTTTTCCCTTATCCTCTCTTACTCACCCTCACCAGCTTCGTTGCATCCCTTGTTTCCGTCCTTTTCCTTCGTCGCTTCCATCCCTCGAACCACTCGAGAGCGAAGCCATCACTTCAACCTCACTGTATCGATTATCGAGGCATCGAGGACCGCGACGGTAGCCTCTCAAGTTTCGAACGAACCGGCTATAACGAGATGCGAGACGCGTTTGTATACTTTGGTCGTCTTTGTCGGTTACTTTTAGAACGATCGAGGAGACAGTTCGCTTCTATTATCACGAGCAAAACCCGGAGATTGCACGGTGTATATAGTTTTAAAATATCGGTAAAAAAATTATTCTTCACCCTTGTGAAAAAATTAATTTACTTATCCCTCTTCGTGGCTCGCGATTCGTTATTATATACTGTGTACTTATGAATTTTCATCGTGAAATCACGAATCTACGAAAAAGTAGCGATCTCTACACATTCGTAATGTATACCATACTATGACCAATGGTACCTATGCGCATTAATCTCGACACTCAAGAATGTCTCGTAGCCAAAGCTCCCGAGACGTGAGGCCACGTATCTTGAAGCACATTTTCATATTCCAAGAATCACGAGTGGAAGCTTCAGCGAAAATCTTTTGAGCGTTTGACAAGAAGTCTTATACCTGAATCGTCGAGGGTATAATGGCCCTTGTGCCTCTATAAGCTTTGCGGTGCGCCGTTTTTCAAGGGAAACATTAAACTTTGCAGACGCGTTTTTTAACCAACCAGACGGCACTTCTCCGCCAGTAATGTGGCTATATAGGATAGAGGTACCATTTTTGGCCATTTTAGATCCGATTGTGGCCATCACATGCGAAGCAATAAAACAAAATATAATCGAATTAAAAAAAAAATTCGAGTAGATCATTTGGTGAATTTACATGAGAACTTTCGAAAAATCAATATGCGGTTTTGAAAAAAAAAATTATTCGAAGAGTATAATAACAAAAATGGCCATAAATGGTACAGTGGCCACAAACGGTACGTCTACCCTATATATTTCACGAATTTCTTTTGTTTTCGGAAGCGTAAAATCGTTCCAAAATAATCAATGTATCGATAAAAATTCATTACTTATTGATGTTTCACCCCCTGTGAAACGGTTATTAACCTCCGATACTATCGATTATTTTCACAATTTGTAAAATGAATTGTCCAAAAATAAATACGTCGCGAATATTCGTCGAAACGTCAAAAAATTACGAATTCTATATCGTTACGACAGTTGACTATTTTATTTCTATATCTGTACATCGTATTTTTTGTTTATTCTTTTTTTACCTCTCTGCGCTTATTCGTTTTACCGAACTCCGTGGTATTCCCCGGTGGATCGTGCACCGTGAATTTTGCACCTTTCGCTCGTTTTGCTGCTCTTCTTTTTATTTTTACCTTTCACCTCATCGCACCCTTTCGCTGGTTCCCTCGACGTTCATCTCTCACACCCTTCCGTTTTCCGGACTCGCATCATCATCACCTTCGCTCTCAATCCTCTTTGGGCTGTGGGTCCCTTCCTCCTCTTCCTACTACCCTTCCCTCCTTTTCTCCTACCCTTCCCTCCTCCACCCTCCCGGCTCTTCCACAGACAGATGCTCAAGTTTATTTTTCCACTCGCGGTCGGAAAAGTTCGAATGCATCGTTGACGCTTCGTCGCTAAGGGTGCGAGTCTGTCGAGGGGGTGGTATACACAAACTCGAGTGCGGAGTTGAAGAGCGTGAGAAGATCCGAAAGAACTGTCGGAGGTGAAATGACGACGAGGATAAAACTAGTAAAAGCGTAGATTCAGCGAGAGGACTCGCTAAAGGGTGAGGAGGGAGGGGTGGGGGTTGCTTTATCCAGGATTGGACAAAAGTAATGTTTGCTAAAATAAGACCACCTTTGGACAAATAGTCCACAACGTTTTGAAACTCTCGCGTATGTCCAGTGGATACTACAGTGAAATCGGCAGAAGTCGATTTCTCAAACACCTCCTATTATTTCTACAAAGAAGTTCTCTCGTTTCTGTAAATTTTGTCGATTTCACACGGTGTTCCGACTCTCGTCGAGAATCGTATTTCAACCAAAATTTATTTGTACGTTCGGCGATAAACAATTGTTACCATGAGTTACCGATCCCTTGAAAAAACATCCCCTACTGGTATATTTACGTAAAAGACGATTGCAGTTGTTAAAAAAAATTATTTTTCTTTTCGAAAAAGCATTTCAGAAAATGTCCGTATCGATCGTTTCCACGGTAGATATAAAAACGATAAATTAAATTTTTCAAACGTTCGCTCGCCTTGCGTCCATATAGCGGTCGGTAGTTTGGCAGTCGAGTAGAACAATAGAATCCTGTGCTGATTTACTCGTGAAGTACTGTGCGAGAGGGTAGTTCCAGCCGGGATTCCGGGGAATTTCAAGTCTCGGTCTCGACTTCTGCGTCTGGCGGTGTGTAGAAGAAGATGGGGAGCATACGAGGGAAGGAGAAGGAGGACGAGGGAAGAACTGTACGGAGCGCGAATGCAACGGGTTTGGGGGGGTTGGGACCGGTACCGGCTTTACTCGGGTTTCCGGTGGACGTTTCTGGAATGTAGATACGCCACCGGGACTCGCATTCGAAATGAGAGAGAGAAAAAGAGATCGGGAAGATCGAGTAGCGGGGTATCGCTGGGGGTGAGAGGAGGGGTGGGGGGAGGGATGGAGAAGGAGGGTACAAGCTTTTCGTCCAATATACTATATACAGCGAGACGAAACAGACGGAACGAGGGATTGCGAATCGTGCAGAAACGGGAGCAAAAAAAAGAAAATGGTAGAGGGATGAAAAATCGGGAGAACGTCATACAGCGTCGACCAAAATAATGCGGGTCACCAAAAGCGGTGTTTGTATACATATCTCGTGAAATATAAACTTTCTCTCTTTCTCTCTCAATGACGTCAACGTTCCGTGAAAGTGTTGAAGTATTTCGCGAAGTATCTGCGGCGAAATATACTTCATGCTTGTGCACCGGAGTTTCGTTAAGTACGGTTTTGACCCCTTCCCAACCGGGGGATTGTACTTATGCAGAGTTACTTGCTCACGGCAATCTTGCGGAACAATACACACGAGCGAGACGCCGGTCCCGGAGAGGGATGAAGAACCTCGTGCTTTCTGGTAACCCTCTGTTATATCGCAACTCGCGAACGCGATAGACAAAAGGGCGGAAAGAATTAATGGCATCCGAGGTCTTACACGCGACGCTTCGTTCCAAAGCCAACCTTGTCGACGTTTTCCCGAGCCCTCTCTCCCTCCCTCCCTCTGTCTCCGCTCACCGACGAGACTCTTCGGCAAATGTATTAACGTAAATGAGTTACCCAAGCAACTCTGACGGTAACGAGAGAAATAGAGTAAAAAAAATGCCGTTCTCGTAACGAACTTGTCCTCTTATTCGAAGAAGGATAACCAAATTAACGAGACGTCTTCCGGGGGGAGAAACTTCGATTATGCAATTTCTCATTGCAATGTTGTTTATTTTTTTTTTTTTTAGTCCGAACTAAAAAAATACTTGTTTTTCGCGCACGAGATCGCGACATCGTACAAGTTGTTTCTTTTTTTCTGTTATTGAAGAGAAGGGTTATGATTGATAAAAAAAAAAAAAAAAAAAACATCGCATTACCGGCGATTTCGAGGCTCACCACGTAGTAACCAGAGTGAAACCATACACAGCAGCTGGCAAAAGTCGGAACTCCGAGAGCGAAAGAGAAGCAGCAGTGCGAGCGGGTCGTCGGGCTCAAGGTGAAAAGTTTCTGCAGTCCGTTTCAGAGAAATAAAATTTAAATTACACTCTTATACACCAGTAGTGAGAAAGTTAGGAAGGATGGAGTGAGAGGTCCAGGCATTAACGGGCACTTGGCCACGACCGCTCGCGCGTAATAAATAAAAAAATATAATAAAAGTAAAGAAAAAAAAAAAAAACAAAAAAAAAGAACGCGCGGGAGTGACAGAGATGGGACGGAAAAAGAGCGTTGGCTGTTTATGGAAATGAAAGAGAACGATGTGGGGGGGGGGGGGGCGGGGGGCAGGAAAAGCGCACTTAAAAAGGAGCCGCTTCGCGGTACGAGAAACTTTGTAAATTAATATTCAACCCGCGGCAATATAGTTTGCCGGAGGTTGGCGCAGAGGTCTTTCATGCGTACGAGATAAATAAATAAAAAATAAAAAAATTGAAAAATAAATATCGATAATAATTCAATAAATGTCCCAAATTGGCACCATAACATTATTACATTTTCATCGAAATCGTTCCGAGGTTGGCGCAGAGGTCTTTCGTGCGTATAAGATAAATAAATTAGAAAAAAAAATTAAAAAATAAATATCGATAATAATTCGATAAATGTCCCGAATTGGCACCATAACATTATTACATTTTCATCAAAATCGTTCGGGATGTTTATCCCGAACAATAATCGTTCGGAGGTTGGCGCAGAGGTCTTTCGTGCGTAAAAGATAAATAAAAAAAAAAATTAAATAATAAATATCGATAATAAGTCAATAAATGTCCCGAATTGGCACCATAACATTATTACATTTTCATCAAAATCGTTTGGGATGTTTATCCCGAACAATAATCGTTCGGAGGTTGGCGCAGAGGTCTTTCGTGCGTAAAAGATAAATAAAAAAAAATTAAATAATAAATATCGATAATTAGTCAATAAATGTCCCAAATTGGCACCATAACATTATTACATTTTCATCAAAATCGTTCGCGATGTTTAGCCTCTCTATCCATTACACTTTTTCGGCGTATCGACTGACCCGAGACTGACCGCTCAGCTGCGGTCGGCGCGATAACAATTCTCTCCGCTTTTCGATTTTGCCACCACTGCGGTATTGCAGATCGAATTTACCTGACGGCTCTGCTTACACACAAGAGCCGCGAGAAACACGCTATTCTCGTACCCCTCGCGTTTATAACATCGAATTCGACACTTCACCCCCGTCGATTCCCCGTTTCGTATTTCACTTTATCGGCCCGACGAACGGATAACGGTACAATTTTTATTAAGCTCGTGAAATTAAATTGCTGTTTTCCTCAATTTATGAGTGAACATCGGTAGTTCGTTTTACGGAGACATTGTCTATTTCAATGACTAATTCACAAATAGCGCCGACTAAATGCCCCGTTTAACGTGATATCGTAATATTAACATCGCGAGAGGTATAATGCTTTGTCAGAATTCTATCGACCCGATCGCATATCGCCGATATATATAAATGATAAAAGCTGTAAAATGAGTATAAAATATTTAAAAAATTAGCTGAAAATTTACTATACGATATATAAAAAATTGTAGCCAATTCGCTATTTTTAATAATTTACTTCCATTTCACTGAAAAAGTATATTAATTTTTCATCCCCATTCTACGTAACATTTTATTAACCTAGTTATGCCTAAAGACTTCCGGTATCGGTACATTAAATTTAATGAATTATTTTTACGGCGTATGTCCACCGTTCGATGTTCAATATCCAATAATCTATACTTTCGTCCCATTTCTACGTCTATCGCGCTTACAGCGGATCATTCGAGTGACCGACAAGTACACGAGTTTCCTTTCCATTTTCTTACCGTCTCAGACTCTCCGATCGACGAAACTTTTCTTCAAACTTCGTTTCCTACATTGCTCGCTCGTTGCTTCGGCTGTCTTGTGCCCTACTCTCCTTACTACTCAACTCCCGTTCTTTCGTTATCGGCGTCGAACCGATTTTCCCGTTGTACAATGTGTCGCGCTTGCTTGGTCGCTTTCCTACCCTCTCGCCGATGGCGTCACAGTGTTCGGGGGATAAAAGCCGTCGGTGGCAACGGAAGACAAGAGAAGAAGCGAAAGACGCGCGCGATATGGGAAAGAGAGAGAGTGGAAAGCCCGGCTAGTTGAAAACTACGATACAATGGTGAACCGAAGTGGAAACTTGGAAACAATGGAGAGACGGTACCAACGCGCGCCGAGTATTCTACACCTTCGCACTGACGCCCGTTTCCTTTCTATGTCGCAAGTGCTTTTTCTCGACGATGTTCCGACTCGAGTTCTCTCCTTCAATTCGCGTAAATCCACTTCGGAGTCTCTGACAACGATGACAACGGTGTCGATCGGAATCGATGTATTGGTACCTCTATCCAACAAAGAAACCCGGAAGAGGCAGGAAATCGATCTTTGACCGTACGACAATGCGATTGCCTGAGAGTATAAAAGCGTCGGATGTGAGGAAGGAAAAGCGACGATTAAATGCGACCAAGTGATCCGTCTATCAAACGTGAGATATCGAAACTATCGAAGGCTTGAGATATTTTCAAAAACTTTTTTTTACGATCCCTAACCTACAAATAATGTGTTTATTTTGGTGAAAAAATAGTTTAGTCTCCGTAATTACGGCCACATGGAAAAAAAAATATATCGCGAAATATATCTTTTTTGCTGCTACTGCTGTTTACGGACCGTATCCTTCCATTTATCGTGCCGCACCCACAAATTCCACGTTAAATAAAAAAGTTGTTTAAAATAATTAAATATATCCAATATATTTTCCCCGGAAAATTTTTTAAAACATTAATTAAAACTTTTCTGCAAATTTATAATAAAATCTATGATCGATATATCAATTATATAAATATATCGAAATTCATATATTTCGTAAATATTTGTTGCATATACTTTTTTTCCATGTAGGAAAGTCGCATAATGCTCGGGAAAAGAGACAATTATTATCTCAACACTTGTTACGAAATCTTATCTCACGTGTAAACCTTCGAACGGTAAATTAATAGTAAATTAATTGTATTTAAAATAATTAAATATATCCAATATATTTTCCCCGAAAAATAGTATATTATACATATTTATTGAAAATTTTCTGCAAATTTATAAAAAAATCTATGATTGATCTATGATCTATGATCGATATATCAATTATATAAAAATATCGAAATTCATGTATTTCGTCAATATTTGTTGCATACAATTTTTTTTCCATGTAGAAAAGTCGCATAATGCTCGGGAAAAGAGACAATTATTATCTCAAAACTCGTTACAAAATCTTCTCTCACGTGTAAACGTTCGAACGGTAAATTAATACCGGAATCGGTACAGCAGCACGGAGGAGGTAGTAGAAATGATTTCGTAAAGTAGGACAAATCTGTGAGGTGAATGGAAGGAGTGTGCTTCGAAAAGGGTGGGTTCAGGGAAGGGGAGAGATTCAGTTCATAAAATTTTAATATCTCTCGTATCTGGAGAACGAGTATGAGGCACACGAACGTGGAATGAGAGAGAATTCTGCCTTAGATGGCAGAGAGAAGTAGAAGGAGTTCCTGCGGCATAGTCGCGGTTAGCTTGTGCCGTTTGGAGTCCTAGCAAGAGTTTGAAGCTGCACACGCGAGGAATCTCGCATCGCTGTAGCCATAGATTTCACGAGTCGAAGGAGAACGAAGTCGTGACGCGGATAGCAGCAGCGGCAGCAGCAGCAGCAGCAGCCACAGCAGCAGCAAGCATAGCGTTGCAAAGTCGATAGTCTCTGACCTCTCGGTTTCTCAACGGTGTTAGAGCAGTTACCGTTCGTCGTGATCAGACGAGATTTTATCGAAACGTACGGCGATATCGGCGGCGGAAGAGAAAGGGAGAGAGGGTAGGAAACCGCTCGCGGGATTCAACTCGAACAAGCAACGATCGTTCGTCGAGTTTATCGAGCGTGTCTAGTAGATACAGAATCTCCCGCGGGGTCACGTTTGACCGGATAGCAAAAATGAAAAAAAAAAAAAAAAAAAAAAAATGGAAAAAAAATATATAGTGAAAAAACCATTTAAAGAATAAAATGAAGCTGAGACGATAACAAATGCGTCTCTATAGGTAAAAATGGAGGTATTATCTCGATAAGCGGCGCGACAAGTGTATTAATCAAATAGTATTCAATATTTAGGCTCAAGAGCTTTAATGATATTAAATTTTTAATACCAATCGCAACCGAAGCGATTTTCGTTAAAAATGAAAACTCGCGAAGCGGATCTCGATTTTCGCGTCGATTGTTTCAATTTTGCACCACTGACTAATCGATCACATGAAGTGGGATTACAGACCTTTAGTAGACAAACTGGACGAGTAGAAACATTGGATCGAAGCATACCGCGCGCGTGCCACAACCCGAGGCATTTACCTTCACTCGTCGAGTGGACGCACTCGACGCTCCGTCAGCCGTGGCTGCACTTGACGCTCAGTATCTACTGTACACCGCACGGGATTTGCAAACGCCGCTCGAGCATTGTGTACGGGAAATATAACGATGCGCCGAATGCAGATTGACGCGTTGGGCCTCGTGCTGTATGACGATGACGAAGATTGAAATATTGCGTATAAAAAGAAAATAAAAATCTTTAGCAACATACTGTGTACATTAAATTTAATCCGAAAATCGTGAATAAAATTTAAAATGTCTCGCTAAACATTTTTTTCTATCGTCAAGCGGCGACCGTAAAAAAAAAATAGGGGCAAAATGGACCGCATTAGCAATTCAGGGAATTTCGTCGATACAAAATTTTTCCATTACTTTTAAACTAAAAAATGAATTTATTACATCCTTTCAGAGTTAAAGGGATTCAACAGTATGAAAAAAAAAAAAAAAAAAAAAAAATTTTTGAATAATTCACTATCTATCAGCAATACGTAAACTATCCTCTCCTATGGCCATAAAACTTGAAAATCGAACTGAAATTTCATGAATTTTGGCGATTGATCCATTTTGCTCCAAAATTCGAGTAGCGCGACTGTTCCATTTTGCCCCGTTGGTTCATTTTTCCCCACTTTTTTCTATATTAAAAAACATGCGGGGAAACGTTCGATGAATCGGTGAATCAAATTTGTTATTCGTTGCATTCTGTCGCGGTAGATCGGTGCACCCTGATTTTATCGGGACACAAAAGCCCATCTCTCACGTCACCCCTTTCCCCGATTTTCCACCGGTGGTCGTACGGTAACCGAACGTGGAACACGAGCCGCATACGTGCTTTTCTGTATCTACCGATTAAACGGACCGGGCAATCCTATCTACCAACATTTTCCCTCTCCCGCTGTTTCCGGGTGATCCACGTAGCGAACTTGGAATCGTTACATACGCGCGCATTTTCCGCGCGTATGTATACAAGATTTCGTATAGATTTAAACGCGCACACACGGATCCGAGACACGTGTACCAGTGGCTGTTTCGTTCGGGATCCCGTTGATTTTGCCGGCGAAATTAAATTGCGTAAAAGAAGGGGATGGGGGGGTGAGGATGGAGGGGATGGAGGGATGGAGTTAGAGAAGACGGGACGAGGCAAAGAGTTGAAAGGGGTCAGAGGACGAGGTCGAGGGCGGAAACACGCGCTCGCTTCGCGAAAATCCTGTGCAAATTTAATGAAACGTCACTGACGAACGGCGACTATCTCTGTGTATTTCACATGAAAAGCGTATACCACGCGGCGGCGAACACATTTTTTTTTTTTTTTTTTTTTTCGTAATTTTAACGAAAGGTCGACGTTTGCTCATGAACCATCGGAGGCAAAAGAATCGTTGCGAAACATACAAAACAAAGCTGGTCGATATGGCGAGATAGAAAATAATAAAAAAAAAAAAAAACATTTAAAAAAAATGGTTTATCCGCGGCATGAAAAAAAATCGCGACGCTCAGATTGAAACGGAAATTGGAATGTGATTGAATCACTATTTGACGAACGACACTGACGCGCCGGCTGGAAATGTATGCCGTGGTATGTGCTCTCACACTCGCCGATTTAACGAAAAACGTTTGCTTTTGATTTCTTTATTTTTGTTTTTTTTTTTTTATTTATTTCCATCCGTCGTTATAAAAAAAGAGCGAAACTCGGGCAATGATGAGTGAAAAAAAAAATGTCGATATATATCGATATATATATATATCGAAATTTTTTTTTCTATTTTGTTTTGTTTTCATTTTATTTGACGAAGTCATTCATATGAAGAAAAAAAAATTTCGATATATATCGAAATTTTTTTTTTTCTATTTTTTTTTTTCTTCATATGAATGACTCGTGGGTCATTGATCCGCGCGCGTAAAGACTCCTCGTATATACGTGTGACACATATCATGACTTTTACCGACCCGATGCCATTATCTCGCGAGGTCTTACGTGGCTTGAATTTCGAGGTGAAAACAGCATAAGGAGCGACTTGTACGAAAACCCTTCGTGGAACACGGACGGCGACTCTGCCTACTTTGGCTCTTGCTTTGATCGCACAAGGCTCCCGCCTCGGTCGTCTGTCAAAGCCATTGTTGTCGCTACTCAAACGAACCTCCTTATGCTCCAGATCCTCTACTGCCTCAAACATCCTCTCCACTCTCTCGTCGTTGCCTCTCATAGTTCCTTTCTTATTCTGAGTATATAGCCGGATCACCGGTAGGTCAGTCGTACAGTCGTTGGCCCTCGAAAGGCCCGGCAAGGCGTTGTATATATGTTTTTTATCCAATATCTTTTACATCGAATTTTCCGAAACTCTCGAATCCGCTTTTGTACCGTTCCAACAGTTCGTTCTTTAGATTCTCGTCGATATTGGTATCATGTCGTGCTATGTAATTAGAGATTTGCAAAAGACGTTCATAATTGTTTTTTTAACTGCATTATTAGTATTATTATTATTTTTTTTTATGGATTACACCCCTTTAGAAATTTAATTAAAATCTCATTTACGCGTGTAAATAAGATTCAAGAAATTAAAAAAAAAATTAAAAATAATCTTAGTAGAGTAAAGAAAATTAAAAAAAAAGATAACCTATAATTACAAAAATTATTATTTTACTATAATAACTGAAATGGTGGATTGGTAGCGTTATTTCTTATCGATCTCTTATGAAAAAAATCATTTCAAAAGTTGTGAGGGTACATTTGTATTTATGGAAACATTATTCGCGGGAAGTTTTCTGCAAAGAGAGGATATTATTTCTGTTAGGTGATGTGCAAAGTTAGTTTTGAGTTTTTATTTTTTTTTGTGACGCCATTATTATTATTATTATTTAACGCTGAAGTTTTTCAATCTCTCACTCGACCGGCCCTGCAGGGCTCCGACGCACCTACAGGGCGGGCGGGCGGTGTTTTAAAATAATTCCCATCATTATTATTATTATTATTCTATTTTTTTTAATACTATTATTATTATTATTACAACATTATATATCGAAGGGCGGTCCAAGCATGCCTCGCGGCGTATAGATCGATAGAGTAATACTAATGGATAGTAATTAAAATTTGGTGGTCGATGGAAGATTCAACGATGCTGGAATGGACGCAGGGACGGGTAACGAGGTCAGAAGTTAATGACATAGTTAGTAAACGCGAGCATCGTCTCTCGTTTAGTAATAGCGCAGAGGCCAAGACCCAATGGCTTTGAAGTCCCCGGGCGTTTCTCCGTTCTACTTCTATAGGCGCATGTATATTGCGTGTGTAATATTGTAGTCGTACATTTGCTTTGCCTCGACAAAGTAGACGAACGAAGCGACGCACTTTGTACCTACACCGCCGGTCCTCATTTTAAAACCATCAAAGCCTCATTCTTGCTTCGTTTTCTTATCATCAGATGGTTTCTTCGAGTTGTTCTACGAACGCGTCTGCGCGGGTAACCAAAAAAACGCGAAAAAGTCGGCCGGTTTTTGGTTAACAAAGAATTCTTGATTTTTGTTTCTCCGTTGTAATTAATGTATTCCGGATGTCACTTAATTGTTTAAAACAATTTTTTTCACTTTCACCGCCGATTTTTTTCGTAGCAATTTTTAAACGAGAATTTAAAAGCTCACGAGATTCGTCATCAGTAGGGAAAATAACAGTGAACATCGAGGTGAAAGAACGAGTGAAAAAAAACTCGTTGCGCACGACCTATTTTGCGAAAAGTAACGATTTCCGGTATTTTACGAACAGAGATATATTTGCTTCCCGATGGAATTGCGAATAATCCCAGGTGCCTGTTGTTTTTCTATGGATAAATATGCGCAGGCAAGATATTTGATGGATTTTTAAAATCGTTTTTTCGGGTATTTTCGGTCCGATGAAAAATGAGGAAAAAAAAAAAATCGACAAACCCCATTGCAATCCCTTTGATTAGCCCTCTAAATTATTTCGTATACATTACAGGGTTCCCAAAAAAAATTTCGACCTCATGTTTCCTCGTATTTTTTTTTTTTTTGCGCTGAACACTAACCCTGCAGCAGTTTTGGTTTAACGTCAAGCGGCGCATTGGTAGTCGGGGAATAAAACAACCATTTTTTTTTCGCTTCCAGCGCGACGAAAATTCCTCACTAACAGCTTTCAGCCAAAAAAAAAAAAAAACAAACTTTAAATTCGCGTACTAAGCGAACTAAATCCGTGGATGTATGCTATACGTGTTTCAAAGTAGTTCCTTCGAGGAATGCAATACGCACACCTCAAATAACTCGTCTTACGTACATTCACGACTCCGAGTTAAACGAAATTCCGTCAAGATTTTATCGACGTGAAATTTCGTTCGCAGTCGTAATCGTGCGCGTATATACACATACACGGGAGGTACGAAAGTGCACAAACCTTGATAGGTGAACACGACTCGACACCTTGGTCCCGCGATGTAATTCCCATTTTAGCGATATTTATATCGTCGTGTTACGTGAAATTCTACCCAAGAACGCGAGAGAGTCGGAGAGCATTTCGCTCGACGTTTCGAAAATCGTTTTCCTGCATGAGTCCGATTCCGCAGAACGAAATCGTTCTCGATAAACGAAAAGGCGAGGCAAAGAAACAGAGTGAATTCAGCAAGGGCACGCGAAAGAGGTCGAAATGAATTAAATAAATGTAAAAAAACAAAAATGGAGAGAGCGCGACGAGAAGAAAAAAATCCGTTTGTGTCGCTATACGCGCGTACGAGCAGTTGAGATTCAGGAATGCGGAAAGCCCTCGAACGGCCCTTCCTCGGTGTATATGTGTAAAACCGCTGGTCGTCGATTACTCCCATCCACCGAGCTTCATTCCATTAAAGAACTAGACCACAGGAAGTACCCTCCCAGTTCTCGTAATTTTTTCGGAACATTCCTGACGGCCTATAGCACGAATTCCTAGCAGTATGTATATCCCTGCGGACAGAATGTTACCAAAGGAATTCCAGAATAGTCTCTCCGCCACATATCCTTTTTTTTATTATGTGAACCAAAAAAAAATGTCCCGTTCCCTTTTTTTGTCACATACTCCAGTGCACCGATCCACTAAATCGCCAAAATTTCAACTAATACACAATATAAAAAAGGAAAAAAACATCATATTCCACTTGTCCAGAATAGTCTCTCCGCCACATATTCTTTTTTTTATTATGTGAACCAAAAAAAATGTCCCGTTCCCTTTTTTGGTCACATACTCTAGTTTATCGATCCGCTAAATCGCCAAAATTTCAACTAATACACAATATAAAAAAGAAAAAAAAAACATCATATTCCACTTGTCCAGAATAGTCTCTCCGCCACATATCCTTTTTTTTCATTATGTGAACCAAAAAAAATGTCCCGTTCCCTTTTTTTGTCACATACTCCAGTGCACCGATCCACTAAATCGACAAAATTTCAACTAATACACAAATAAAAAAGAAAAAAACATCATATTCCACTTGTCCAGAATAGCCTCTCCGCCACATATCCTTTTTTTTTTCATTATGTGAACCAAAAAAAATGGCCCGTTCCCTTTTATGGTCACATACTCCAGGTTACCAAACCGCTAAATCGCCAAAATTTCAACGAATACACAATATAAAAAAGAAATAAACATCATATTCCACTTGTCCAGAATAGCCTCTCCGCCACATATCCTTTTTTTGTTCATTATGTGAACCAAAACAAATGGCCCGTTCCCTTTTATGGTCACATACTCCAGGTTACCAAACCGCTAAATCGCCAAAATTTCAACTAATACACAATATAAAAAAGAAAAAAAACATCATATTCCACTTGTCTAGAATAGTCTTTTTTTTATTATGTGAACCAAAAAAAATGTCCCGTTCCCTTTTTTGGTCACATATTCCAGTTTACCGATCCGCTAAATCGCCCAAATTTCAACTAATACACAATATTAAAAAAAAACATCGTAGTCCACTTGTTAATTGCTTTTTTGAGTACATTTCGTTGAAATGTGTCTCATGACTTCTCAAAAATTGCATGAAATTTCTAACGATGAAAACCTGTTTTGCTTGGATTTTAGGTGTACACAGTACGAGATGTCCGGAGGACAGTTTCCGCATGGAGGACGGTACTTGCAAGTGCGTGTCAGTTTGTCCTCCAACAAACAAATGTCGCGAGGGCGAACGACCTGAGGAACTAAGGGCCACCGAGGTTACGGGAACTCCTGGCAGATGTTGCCCACTGTACGACTGCGTTCCCTCAGGTAATTACAAAAGTCGTATCAAGCTACGGAGTAACTAGTTTCCGCTCGCTCGACCAAGCTACTCTTACCCCCACCTGGTCCACCCCTTCGCGGTCTAGCAGCTTTCCTACGTGCGTGGCTAGCGTTACGTGTTTGGTCCCCTCTCTTGTTTCAACCATTGCCATCAGCCCAGTACCGCCACAGCACTGCGGGAATACCAGCCGCTTCCATTTCTGCAGTTGCAGGTTAAAACCTATTCGGTGTGTTTCAGCTCTCGCCTGTCCGTTAGAGAATAGCATAGCGCAGAAACAGTGGCAGTAGTAGTTGTAGTAGTAGTAATAGTAAGGGTAGTAGTGGAAAGCTTGCGCGCCAATCCCCCGCAGCAGAAGCCGCGCCTCGCCACACTATCTCGGGATCTCCACCGGGATTTCCTTGTGAAATACGAGCGTTGTACCACTACTCTGCGCGTATACGATCGTGTTTTGTGTGAACGTATACATTTGCAATACATTTTCCGAATATACACTATACCCGTGTATATAGCGATAGCTTTACAATGTTGGTATAGATGTTTTGAAATAAGTTAGTGGAAAGCGAGGGAAACTGGTGAACTTTACGCCGGTGTCGAATACTAACGGTCTGATACTTCCCCAGGGTTCGCACGGTATGCTTCCCCCGCTAAACTGATGCATTACATTATTATCTAAGAATTTACGTTTGATAGCATGTTATGTTTTCATCGAACGGACAACTATGTTTAAGAAGATGAGGAGCGAACGCGGTCATGAAGACAAACGGTAAAACATTTTTTTACATTTTTTTTTCTATAGATCTCGATCATTTAATGGTAAATACGATTTTTTAGTGTCTTCATCCAGACATTCGCCATGACGCTGATAATTTGATTTTTCTTATAGACGTCAAAACATCGTGGAAAAAAATTAATTGTACATAGTTAGTTGGGAAAACGAATAGATCGTTGGGAAGAGCAATAATCAGTACACGGAGAGAAGGATCTACTAGAAATTACTATGTCATCTGGTAAAATTCGACGGTGGCGCCATCTATGACGGAAATACTTGATATCATGAGAATTTTTACCACATTTATGGGGATTTTTACCATATTCTGTGGTAAAAATTCGCATAGTTCTCGTAATTTCCAACAGGTAGCGTCATTGACTCCGCACTACCAGAAATTCACGATATTTTTTACTAGATATATGGTAAATTGTATCAGATCCTTCTATCCGTGTATTTAAAACCGATTAGTTTCTGAAAAAAGTAGTTTTGTCAACTAACCATTAGTTCCACCAGCAAACTTCTACTTTTCCCAACTAACCATTTTTATCGGTGGTAAGCGGAACCATAATTCCCGACTCCCGAAATCGTCCATTGTAAACTCGCGAGGAAGATTTTTCTCAGCGTGATTACGAGAGATTTATTGGAATTGCAGAGCCTGTATCGTGGGTCCGAACCGATGATTATCAGGCGCCCGATGGCTGCATCGACGGTTCGGGAATTCCTCGTGCGTCTGGCGAACAATGGAACCAAGGGGCCTGCGTCAATTGTACGTGCGACGAGGGTACCGTCTCCTGTCACGCAACGATGTGTAAGAGCTGCGAAAATCCAGCGCCGATCACTGCCGACGAATGTTGTCCCCGGTGTCTCGATGCGAGGAACGAAACTTTCACAACGCCAATCCCCTGTCCGCCGCTCGTGGACTGCAAACCACCGTGCGAAGCGGTCACCAATCCGCAACGCCAATGTCCAACTTGCCAGTGTCCTGTGGTACGTTATTCCTTCAAAAAATGTTCTTTATGTATGAATAATGAGTTACCATTTCGAAGATTCACGTTGAAGCAGCGACTTCGAAGGTTCATTAATAATTCGTCATCCCTATTGCCGTCGAATTCATCCCTCGGAAATATGCAAACTCTTCGATATTCTATCGCTAAAATATATCTACCCTTCGCTTCAATATCACTATTCAATAGGGATGATAAATATAATTTTCTTCCCCTTCCGCGATCGATAACTCAATTGCATATTACATTTCGATGGGTTAAAACTTCATTTTGAAAAAGAACGACCGTGGAAAGCCACCGGAAGGGCGTGGATGGGAAAACCGATAGGTATACCTTGTCCGCGATAAAATTAATCAAGTCGTGTCGGGGTTCGACGTTAGACGAGGACACTCGGGATATTTGTAACCGGAGGTGTGCCGCATTCCCTTTTACGTGAAAACGAGTATATACCGCGGGGGTAAACGGAACGACGACGTTATTAAAAGCGTTTCCTGAGGTGCTCGAGGGTACCAACGGGTGCCACACGGCGAAAGCTTTGGATGAGCATTTCTGCCTCAACGATTTTCCGAAGCTCCGCGTGAACCAGCTGGGAATCTTAGAGCTGCACTGGGATATGATCCTTCTTTCACGGTGGGAGGAGCCTCGGCAACGTTTCACACAGAAAGAACCCCTTAGGGGGAGGAATGGGGGGCTTTCATTATTTCTTGGATCTGAAGAACGCGATCGTCCGAGACACTGTCCTTCGTCACGCGATCCTTTATCGAAAAATTGTTGCTAATAGAGTTCTCGAGAAGCTTGATTTCCGTTTGTTCAGCAGTTTCGAAAGGATAGAAAGGATAGAGAGACATTTTTCACGACGGTAATATCACACTTTTCTTAGTATCCCACGTAACTATCTCCTCGGTTTCTCTTTCCTCTATCGTTCTACGACTCTACAATCGTCACCGCTTTAACGATCCACCGGATTAAATTCTCGTTTCTTCGCTCGCTAGGGGGGCAAAGCTCATTATTAACCAGTGAAGCCAATTAAACCAAAGCGTTTTCCCAGCTTTTGCGGCGGATGGCTGGAGCCGCGAAATTCCTTGATCTCTGCCAACAGTTATATTAAGAAACATATATACCATTTAAACATTGATCCAATCTTGCAGTCTTCCATGTCTTGATGTTCTATTGAAATTAGGTCTTCGTAGCATGTCGTCATTTCGATTGCTCATCAATTATTACTTGCATGACAAAAATATGATTGGAAAGGGCGGTTCAATATTGCAGGACAACGACTGTCCTCCGCTACATCATTGCGGACTTAATTGTGTGCTTATCAAGAACGAGGGTCGCTGTTCCACTTGCGTTTGCGAATCCGACTCTCAACCAGAACGTCCTCCGCCATCGAACGTTCCCGAAACAACCAACGATTCTGGGGTCGTTTGTCCAGAATTGAAATGCGATTTGCACTGCGAACGCGGTTTGATAATGGACGAGAACGATTGTACGCTTTGTCAGTGCAAACCGCAAGCAGGATGTCCCTCAATGACAGCCTGCAAGAGGAAATGTCCCTACGGTTACAAAACCAACAGACGGGGCTGTCCTGTAAGTAAAATCTGCGCATCTACCATATCCCATTATCGAAAGGACGTTCTTACCGGCTTCGATTTAATGAAATGGAATTATTGATTCCATTTACATTGTACAGTCCAAGCTCCGTATTCTTAACTCCCCTTAACGGTATGTGAAATACCGCGGTCGGTATCAAAAACTGTAAACAACTTTTTTCAGGCATACTGACATTTACCGCTTAAAAAAAGAGTGTCATTCGATGCTATGGCGATATCCGCATCTAATGAATCTTTTTTTTGAGTTCTAAATGCCTGTGTATCTGAAAAAAGTTGTTTACAGTTTTTGATACCGACTGAGCACGGGATGGATGGGGAGGGAAGGGGCTGCACCTCCTCTTAACTTAACCGATCGTTTATTTTAACTCGTTACCATGACAACGAGTTCCCTTAACTGTATTTCCCCTGAATCCGTTTGCCCCACTCCAAGCGGAGCCTTTTTCGTAAAATGTAAACTGCGCACGCGCAGCAGTTGCAAGGTGGCTTCGTACCTATGGACGCGTATACCCATCGTTACCCCTATTCGCAGCAACTGACCGGAAGTAGAGACGATAGAGGAAATACAGAAAAGGGAACGGTTCCGGTCCCGTCGAGTTAAGAATACGGAGCTTGGGCTCTACTGCCAATCCAATGTTGAAGACATCCTTGGAACGCTATCCTGTTTTGCTCTCTCATTGAATTACTGTTACCGTTTGAATCTTTAATCGGACATCCAGGTCTGTCGATGTCGAGCGACATGCACGGATCTCCACAACACGACGCATCCTGAAGGAACGTCTTGGGAACCGGATGCCTGTACAGTGTGCAATTGCGACACCGTGGGAAGACTCGTCTGCAAAGAGACCGTCTGCTCGGTCGCGTGCATCAACCCTATGCCACCGCCTCCCGGATCTTGCTGTCCGATTTGTCCCACCAAAGTATAATCTTTTTTTAATGAAATATATCCTTCTATCTTCCTTTTTAATTGCAGTTTTTAACGATCCATATCTATGTGTATCTTTATCAGCATCCAGACAGGAATGAT
This sequence comes from Buathra laborator, assembly GCA_934046635.1. Lineage (NCBI taxonomy): Eukaryota > Metazoa > Arthropoda > Insecta > Hymenoptera > Ichneumonidae > Buathra > Buathra laborator. The sequence continues at coordinate 9,299,626 of OW203902.1, forward strand.
CCGATTCATCACATGCCAAGAGGATGGGGTACCGTTCCAATTATTCTCATATCGATGCTCGCACTTCTCTGCATAATGCTGGTATTCTACGTGATACGAGGACGATTTCGGGGACATCTTTCGCAAAAAGCAACTCACTACTCGACGTATCCGACCCAATACTACAAATGCGTTCCAGCGTACGACACTCCGGTTCACAGAAACGAGAAAATCGTTCCGCTCTAAAGTACCGATGTACGCGATTCACATTCGTTTGTTTTATCTCATAAATGCGCGAATACCCGACTCTTCCAATTAACGAACTATGCATATATGTATATCGACATATGAATAAGAGGATAAAAAAAAAGAAGAGTGCGGAGACTTTTGGATCGTTACGAATCACGACCGGTGGTATCGATTAAACGATGTCGTTCGATGTGTTGTACATTTACATGATAATAAACGCTGTTAGGCTTGCAGTGAAAAAAAGATATCACGAAAATACAGAGCACTATTGTCAACCCGTAGATTATTAGATTATTGGATAGATAATTAGTGTGGATAAACGTAGATAATACGACGCCTTTCTTCTTCACGTCTAGTAAATAGCTGATTTTTTCATTTCTGAATTATTATCTTTCGTCATTTTTGCGATTGATGTCGTGATGTTTCCAAAGATGTTGGATAACATTGCGAATCGATCGCGAATGATGTTGAGATAATAATTCTTCATTATATTGAACATTAATTCATCTTCGCATCTTATCCCGGTACACCTTATTGTATGATCTTTGCATATACATCCACACGACGACACGCGCATACTTTAGCGGTATTACATGACGACGAACATCTTTCGTCGATCTTTTTATTGATTAAAGTGAATAGTTAGGATACGGAAGAGGAAGGAGCAAAGATAAAAATGAAACGACGATACTTATTGATAAGGATAAACGTGTAAATAGAAGAGATTGCCGAGTGACCACTCCAACACTCGAGATCTCGCGCTTAATTTATTATTTAATTAATGTACTTTACGGTACGAGAAAACTTCGATTCAAGAATCCATTTGTATTTGTGTGATACTGAGGAAGAAAAAAAAAGAAGTAAGACAGCGGAAATCTTGAATCGAAGATTCTGTGGAAAACTATTGCTTTCTGTATCGGTGAATAAGGACGTCACTTGTAAGAGTATTAATTGTCACGTGCGGAATTAACCGTCGAGAATTGTAGTGAGAAACGATCATCATGTGCGATAGATTTAAATAATCATTATTTGTCGTTTGACAATCCATTAATTCGACAGGATGTCACGACGAGGTTGAATCACTGATTAAACCGTTAATAGCTGTGTTATTAGATTGTTCCTATGTAACTATTCTGCCTCTGTTTTCATTTTAAGTTAAAAATTTGATTTAACACATTTTTCTTTGTGCTCCACTAATGGTATTTGTATCGAGATTTTTTTTCGACGATCATTGTAAATAATTATACGATTTATTTATATATATATATATTTTTGTTTTCATCGTTTCCTTAAGGGATCATCTTAGTGTAACATTTTCAAGAAATCTTTTTACACTCGATGTACACGGTTTACACTCTCAAAGGAAAAGTTTTCAAGCTATTCGTCTCAAATTTTGACACAACATTCTTCACACTATTCTTTATCTTGCTATGGAAGCTTTTTTTTGTTTTTTGAAATCTTCATATTTTTTTTAAACGAAAAACTGTCGAAAAAAAAGTTAAATTTGATACTTTTTTTTCAAATCGCCGCCATTTTGTCAATTTTGATCGAAAACAGAAAAATCCTCCACAGCAAGATAGCGGCTTTCATACTGATTGATAATCTCTTTTCAAATCTTGTTTTAGACAATATTTACGATTAGAAGAGTGTAAACCGTCGGTAATCAATTTTTTTTACAAACCGTTTTCAATCGCCCAAAAAAAATATAAACAAATAAAAATAAATGTTTAAAAAATTTTTTTCTGTTCTTCATGATTGCTTTGATTTGACATAAAAAAATCAGACTGATTAGCGTATTTTATGCATCGAGAAAAAAATCGTGAAAATCAGCTATTTTTTGGACCGTCACACTGTGATGATCCCTCAAGTGTAACACGAACGCGCTACTCGTAATTTCGAATCTGAATACCTGCAGTTATTCGATGTAATCATTTTGATCCGATAATTTAAGTTGTTCGCAGTGTTTTCGTATCGTCTTATATCACATATCGGTACCGACAAAAAAAAAACGAGTAATTTCAGTCGTTACGAAAGGTGAGAAAATAAAAAAAAAAGGAAAATTCCCACATATCCACGTACCTCCGTAGGCGCGCAGGTAATCGTTTCGTTTCGATTGATATATATTTTTTCAAACGTGATACCTCGATCACACGGAGTTTTTCTGGTGTAATAGAAATATGAATCGCGATAAAAATTGCACCGCGTAAGTGAAGAAAAAAAAAAAGAAAAAAAAAAAGAAGAAAAACAACAATATATGTATACATTTGATAGATGTAAAGATATGTACACGGTGATTCGGGACGCGCTTTTGTCGGCGTGTCTCCGATAATCCGAACGCCCTGTACACGTAAATGTATATACCGTATGTCCGACAAGATTTTGGCAGAGTGTTTTACAATAAACGCGCAATTCTTTGGATATCGCAATTTCCATTAATACCGCAATTCGCGTGGAATCCAAATGACTCACATCGGCTTTTTGAGATTCTCCAACGTTCCCCTTTTCTCCCTTTTCCCGGATAAACACTCAATCTAAAATCTCGTCGAACTTGGGCCAAGAGACGGTATATATTGTTTGTCAATAAAATAAAGGATAGGATTAAATTTCGTACGTGTGTACCTTGGAGACAATATTTATTACGGTTCGGTGTAGCGTAAGTATGAACGACGGTTCATGATTTGTGAATTTCAATGACGCAACTTAGTTGCTTGGATATAAACGTAGTATATAATAATGATAATGATAACAATTAAAACGACGAAAAAAAAAGAAAGAAAAGGAAAAAAAGGAAAAAAAGAAAAAAAAAAAAAACACATATCTAACGGGATTCCAGATGTTCGATTTATTTACGAGATTTTGTATGCTTTACGATACGCTGTCGATGAGGAATTGATGTGTTACGCCACACTTGGCAAGAGCACAGGGCTAATTAACGTTAATGAGAAACACTGCAAGTGAAAGTGGAACATTGTATATGTTTTTTTTTTTTACTGTTTATTTTTTTTTCCAAATGGATCTCTCGACACTCCCGTAATTAAGGAGGTTGGAGCGCGTGGCGTTCATTTCGCCTAAATTCGATGAAATGGAGAGGGAATTTCAAACACTTCTCGATAGTATAAAAATCTGAAAAAATTCATGCATATTAAAGGTTCTGAAAATATTAATTTTGCATAATAATAATTGCAAAATGTTATTAACAAATTGATGAAAAAAAAATTGTTAAAGCAATTTACGGTAATACAACTTTTTTTTTTTAAGGATAATGATTCGTTCATTTTTCTGAAAACGTATGAATTTTTTCAGATTTTTATCTTCGGTTTGAATTATTTTTATTATATGGAAAAAAGGTGATGAAAAAGAAAAAATTCAAACCAAAGATAAAAATCTGAAAAAATTCATACGTGTGGAAAAAAATTAATGAATCATTTTCATAAAAAAGACGTTGAATTACCGTTAATCCGTTTAACAATTTTTTTTTTTTCATCAATTTGTTAATAACATTTTGCAATTATTATTATGCAAAATTAATCTTTTCGGTACCTTTAATATGCATGAATTTTTTCAGATTTTTATACTGTCGCGAAGTGTTTGCAATTTCCTCTCCGAAATGAACACCACGCGCACCAACTACCTTAACGACCGTTTTACACCCGAGAGATAAAAATTCATTGATATTTAACGAATCGATGTAAGTCATCACGCTTGCATTACTCCGCATGGTTTCACTGTACACAACAACAAAAGTAAAGAAGAAAAAGAATCCATATCAGTGTAACGTATCTAGATAAACGAAAAAAAAAAAAAAAAAGAAAAAAGCAAAAAAAAAAAAAATTCGATATACGATACATATTATATTGATTACCTCGTGTTTAAAATTAGCTCTTGTATGTCAAATAAAAGGAGACTAAATAAACTATATTGTTGAAACGCGATGGTCAGCAGGACATTTTTTAAATTTATTTTTCTTATTCTCTTTTTTTTTTTTTAATACCCCGACGAGTCGAAAATTTAATACTTTTTACGCTCTACAGATTCACTCTACAGATTCGTTTAATTTCTTCTGTACACGCAATTTTATCTTTTTCAACATGCGAACAATGAACATTAGAGGGGTTTGTATGTGTATATGTGTTTAAATTAAATAGAGAAGAGCTTTGGAGAAAATGGAAAACGTGTGTAATTCCGTGGAGAACTGGAGAAGCATCTGCTGATGGGTTGCCTCGGGGGATGTTGGCATTCGCATGCAGAACTTGAAACGACCTCCAGCAGACAGCCCCTTCACGTACTTTGAGTCGCTTTATTTGCTGATAATTAGCGGGTAGCCTGGCGCGCCTCGAAATTTCATGAGTTCCTCAACCGTTAATAATTCAACCGATCTGAATGCGAAGCAAAAATCTCTCTATCCACTGAAATAATACATTGTTCGGGTGAAACTATCGTTGTTAACAATTGAAGGCGCGTAGTTAAGTTGAAACAAAAGAACAATAGATGAAAAATAATGAAGATAAAGATATATACATGTCATTCATCGCGTCCGGTTGATAAACATTCTCTTTTTTTATTGTGGATAATAATGGGTCTTCTCTCGTTATTAAAAAAAGTCTATAAATGTTTTATTTCTTCTATTCTTCTTCTCAGTTTCTATTTGTTATCAGGAAACATTGTTATTTTCGATTTCGGCCTCAAAAAGTGCGCCGGAACGCCATCTACCGGTTGATATCTGATTTCTGACGAAATCAACCCTTACGTAGTTACGGAGATAATGTTTCGGTTTTCCTTTTTTTTAAGAAAACGAAAAAAATAGTCTTCAACCATCGTGATTAAGAAAATGATAACTAATTTGCAATTAAAACTGATCTCGTGACTTCAATTAATTTTTTTATCAACGCGCGCATTTCTTTTTCTATTTTCTTTAGGGGTGTAAATCACCCCAAAAATTGCCTTTTCCGCGTCTATCTATTCCACAAGTAAACACAATCTTCTTTTTCCTCAAATATCTATGATTTTGAAATTATATTCATTACAGTTTTTTTTACCGACTGAGTCTATTCGCAAAACCTTAATCAGATTCTTCTATATTAGTTATCATTAAAAAAAAGTCTCGGAACCGGCATCCAAGCGCCATCTATCGGTTCTCCCTGATATCTTTACGAGAAACACCCCTTCATCCACCCCTTACTTTCGGGGATAATTATTTCTGCCCTGCAATGCGCATTTTGAAATAACTCGATCAGCTCTACTTTGCCGACGTTACTTCCCTCAGTTGGTAACGAATATAAATTATAAATGAAGAGCTCAACGATCAACTCCACAAAATTCCTACGTTACCGACTGATGTTCCGAAGACTACTGCATATCCTGAAACAGATAATGTCTAAAGTATACATCCCCCAAAAAAATCCTTAATGTCCGTTGCTCTCGAAGTTATACACAAAAAATAATTGATTTCTCATTAATTCAGACCTATTTATTAAAAACCAATACGTTCTCACGATTACTACACCGTCAATGTTTGTTGTTCACTTTCACTTGTTATATACATTACATACACGATCATTAATATACTCTATATATATATATATATATATAATATATATGTCAATACATCTCATCTATTTACAATTAGGACGAACGGAAATGAACGCTGGTATTCTCGTTACACTTAAATCTTATATCGGCGAGGTTTGCACACGTTAATTCTCTTCTTTCTCTTCTGTTTTTTTTTTTTCTCTTTTTTTCTCTTTTAATTCATATTTATCTATTTCTACTCCTCAAATATACGCTCTATTATAGATACGAATCATCTAGAAGATAATTTTTTTTTTCATGCTCTCAATATCTTCGCGTAATTTCGAGTCTATTGTCGCGAGCAATGGAGAACTCGCACCTTCCGGTCCGCCATATTCGGCGAACAAAGTATAATAGCGTCCGGAGAGTATAACACCGTGAAAAAAAAAAAAAAAAAAAAAAAAAACCAGTTTTCTACGCCTCCTATATGTGGAACACCTTTGGCGTACCATTGGCCGAAGAACTATACAGAATGGATGCAACTCCTGCACGGGATATAATACGCCCGGCGTCCTTTATCCACTCTTCCGTTGATTCGTAAGACGACAGCCCCTTACGACCGGAATTGCATTATTCCACTTATAATAGGCGACGCGCATTTTTCTCCTCCCATATTTTCTCGCGACTGGAACCACCGCCCACCCTCCCGTTGTACGTTATTCACTTCCGATACATTTTTTTTTTTTTTTTTTTTTTTTTTTTTTCGTTTCTAGTAGATTTAGTCATAGAAGGAATATTTCAGGCGAATGCGTGAATCCGAGATAAAACGTCGTCGCAGGACTGTCCGTGATGAGACTGATGATCCTCGTGAGTTGGGATCTCACAGTCCGCGGGTCACATCGAATGCTGCGGAGGTGGTAACATGATTTCGTAACCGGTCGGCATTACTTGTTGATGATGATGGTGGTGGTGAGTACTCGACATCATTTGGTGGTGGGTTTGCTGATAATATTGATGATGCATACTCGTGTGACTCGAATAATACATCGGACTTTGTTCGACGTCTTTTCCTAAAGAGAAAAAAATTAAACTTTCGATGTTTTTTTTTTTTTTTTTTTTTTTTTTTTTAAGTTCTCAAAAACGCTTAGTATATCTTTATGCACCCAAATCCTCCGTCATATTTTTCCCTAAAACGTCTAATTGACGCGATTTAAAATTTCTATGGTTTCAAATTTCCAAATTGATAATTTATTTCGGCATTTGCCTTTCTTGAGTTTTTACGAAAAAATGTAAACATATTTTTTGATTATTTTTTTTAAAATACTATTCCGAGTGAGAAGACGAAAATATGCCAATAAATGCGAATGGAGTTAATACTAAAATATTTTTTATATTAATATATTAATATTATTAAAATATATGAAATTTAATATTTCATAAAATCGGTTAAAATTTTTTTAAGACACGAGATAAAAAGATTTCTGGGTGATTTAAAAGTAAAGTAGAGAAGATATTTACCGGAATCGTAAATTCCACGACCGTAGCACAGAGCCTTAACGTCGTTCATGGGGCTGAGACCACCGCTGTGCGGATGTGCCGAATGAACGGACGATGGTGTTACCGGTGCAGTGTATCCGTGATGATGAGGTCCCATGGGACTCATACCCATTGGACTGCAAGGATTCATTCCAACCGGCGACATTCCCATTGTCGAGAGCGGCGACATCGCGAGATTTGGACTCCCCGATTCAAGGGGTTGAAGCGATTGATGGCCATTACCGCCGTTGCTTCCTCCACCGCTAATATTTCCGTTTCCGTTGCCTTGGCAATTCAAAGACGTCATATCCCTGCAGTAAAGAAATATCAAAGAATTTAATATAAATAACCCCTTCGATACAATTACAACCCTTAAAAAAAAATGTTTGGTTCCATGAATCGATGTATTCTTTCGTTCAAACGAATAATTAATCGGTGCAACTAAATGAGTACTTTCTTCAATAATTTTTACGATTGGTTGCGAAAAAAAAAAAAAAAATGTATCGGCAGCGAATGCCGATATAGTCGATCGATCTTTTTTCTCACAAAGGCCTCTATAATTTCACGAAAACTCCGAATTGAGTTATTCGCAGTAAATTTTATTTTAAAATACAGAGAACTCGTGTAGAACACACGTGTTAACTCCGTCGATGAGTTGCCGAAGACCGAGAGGCAATAAATTGTCCTTTTTCCTTCCATTACTCACGCGCGCGTAAACCTTCGTCACGAAAGTCGGTATGCGAACTTCCAGCAGTACATAAATCCTCGAATTTTCACTTCTACATTTCTTTTCGGTTTAAAACAAAAGCATCTAAATGTCTCTTTCTCCGTACCGAAAACGGCACACATGTGCAGCCGAAGATTCTTCAAAAAGGTCTTCCCGACCCGCGTCCCATTGTTTTTAACCGAAGAAAATTCTCGAAGCGAGAAACGGCAATCTGGACAATTAGTTTCTTTTTTCGACCTTTCATTTTTTTTTATTTTTTTTTTTCGTCGTTGAAAATGCGTTTTTACGCGTATGCAGTGCAAGATGCACACGTGTGAACGGTGCATGTAAGAGTTCCGAGAAGAGCGTTTTGCGTCGACGGTACGAGAAGAGAGAAACCACTATAACGTCGCGCGGGATAACGAAAGCGAATATACACAAGTGAGAGGAGAAAGTCGGGAAAAAGATGCAAAACTCGACGGTCAGTTCGAGCGCTTGGCTATTGTTCTTTGGCGGTCACGTCACCCTTCGCCCTGTGTCCAGGGAGCGCACACATGTGTATGTGGCGCGTTAACACGCGAGAACGTGCGTTCGAACTCCGCCTACGGCCGTTACGCTTTGACGCGGCTTATGCTCGCACTGGAAAGCTACCTCTCGGGGGCCTCGAAGCCCTCGAAGTATTTTTTTTTTATGATCCTCGTTGCTGCTTGACCTCAAGGTTCGCGATTGAAGAGCATTCGAAAGCGCTCGGCAAAACGATGCGGCCGATCGCGCGGCCCGCGCGAACAATCGATTTATATCGATTTCGTTCGCGCGGAATTTCGCAATGATAGATAAATTATTGTTAGTGAAGTTGTAAAATGATCCGCGCGGTTCGGAGTGTCCCAAAAATTCGAGACCGACGAACTCTCTGCTTCACGTGGGATCCACAAATGCCCTTACTATGTAGAGAGGTATAGTAACAGATAAATCGTTCGGGGGGTTGCGTCGCGGCACCCTTCGCCTATCCCGGTGGCTCCTCTCATCACTCGGGTTTTACCGTAGTAAACTATTGGTAGTGCGAACGGCTCAATGGTGAAACGAGATATGTAACCGTAGCTGCCCCATAAAATGGTAATGGGGCGTCGCGTTACCTTTTCCTAGGACCTTCGCGAGGCCGCGAATACCACCGCCGAGCGTCGGGACCCCTCGTGGTACATGCGCGCGCGTTTTTTAAAAAAATTTTTTGAGGACAGTAACACAGCTTTGAAGAAAAGCGACGCCCCGTCGGGAATCGATCATCTTCCATTTATTCGGCTCCATCGCTTTGCGCGACGCTTTAAACGTTTTAATTAAAAAGCTTTACAGTGAGAAAAAAAAATCGGTATATGAAAAAAAATTGGCGTTCGCCCTATCGTCTCGATAAATTTAGTAAAGTAAAATTTACTCGATGGGACCTTTTTTTCTCGGTGTGCGAATTTGAGAAATTGATAAAAAGATAAAAAATCGATAATAAAATATTTTTTGTTATAAGATCGAATTTAAAAAAAAATTTATTCGGCTTTTTTTGTATCTATAAAAATTCGATATAAACAATATATTTTTATTATTTTATTGCCGAAATTTTATTTATACAAAAAAAAAACAAAAAAAAATTAATAAAAATTGTATATCTCAACAGTGAAATAATATTTATTTGTATTATTTGATTATCGAAGTTTTATTAATTTCCAAAATCTAAAACACTTTTTAGATCGAATCGATTGACTTCGGGGAATTGTTTATTATTTTACGAATAGAAGAAAAATAAATAAATAGTAAAAATCCTATCGTTCGACTCTTTCGTGACGACAGAGAAATTTTCGAGAGTCGCGGTAGCAACAACGGCATTTGCCGGCCGTGACCGCGGGTCTCCATCGTAGCCATAACAATGCTACGTTCGCTTCCGAATGTTATAGTTCTCTTTTTCTCGCGCTCGTCGTATTATAGCACTTGTTTCTCTCGTTTCATCGTTCGCAAATGCGAATGCCTTCGTCGACGATGACCGAGTTGCCTCGGAGCGTCGGACGAAAGGGTTTCGACAAAAGGAAAAAAAAAATTATAGTGTACTTCCTCATCAACGCCGCGCTTCGATTTAAATTCCTTGCCGTACGTCGAAAGTCCCTCCCAAGACTTCGGATCGTATAGTTTTAATAAACTACTCGAAAGTTCCACGAACTATCCGATAAAACATCGAACATATATAGACGTTCCATTCACGAATTCTTTAAGACGCGTGTGTAATCTTATCGTAAACCATTGTGTATAAAAAAACATTGCGCTTAAACGTACGTAGGTACAAGGAACTGAAACACGCGTCACCGAGAGGCTCCCCGAGCTCTCCGAGCGATTATCTAAATGCGAGCGACGAACTCAAAAGCGTAAACAGGCAAATGATAAGTGTCGGTGTTATTGTCAAAGTTGTTATAACACTTTTTATACGTAAACGTAGGTGGCATTCGAATTATAATACGAAGGAATCAACATTGCAAAAAAAAAAAAAAAAATTCGTGAAATATATATATGATATATCCAATATATTTTTCACGAAAAAATCATATATTTTCGAATATATCTCCGAATATATAACAAATTAAATGTTCAATATATTAATTATATAAAATCACCGAATTTAATATATTTCTAATATATTTATTCTTTTATCTTTCATCGACGTGAAATATTAATATAACCCTATTGACCCATTTACGAAATATCGATTATCGATATTTATATTTAGTTTTTTTTTCCGCGATCTTTTAACCCCATAGAAAAAATATATAAAATATTTATATTTCGGCAAAAAATTCTATATATTGTATATATCTCGGTATATACATCATTTTCATGGGGGTACACTGTGGATAAGAAGAAATGAGTGGAAGGTCCATGAAAGATTCACAGAAAACAGAGCCGCTAAATGCAGACTACTTTAGCTTCGAAGCTCACGCGCCCGTTGACCTGCCGAAGGGCAATGATTTATCGTTCCTCGGAGTATGCGAGGGTTTCAGAAAACTGCGGGGGACTACCGAGAGACAGAGAGTTGGAGGCTTCGAAAACGACACATGTCGTATGGGGACACTTGTTGCACTGAGGAAAAACTAAGAGAGACCCCCCGTGGGCACACGTGCCCTGCATACACGCACCAGTAAATATCTCGCTCTCCTCTTTCGCCGGTAAACTCCCCTTGTAACGCCGCGGGTTTCCTTTATTCATTCATATTCATTGCTAAGTGGAGTACAAACATCGAAAAGACTCGAGTAGCTTGTGAATTAAATTTGTAACAATATTGCCGCGTAAATATATCGATCGCGATGTTATTTATAGAATTGAAAATCTCAATTGAAACATTAATATCTCCGATGATTCCGACGTGAAAAAAAAATATATATCGCAAGATATATCTAAGATATATCCAATATATTTTCACAGGAAAATAATATGTTTTACAATATTTTTCTCGAAAAATATTGATCGCGATGTTATTTATAGAATTGAAAATCGCAATTGAAACGTTAATATCTCCGATGATTCCGACGTGAAAAAAAATATATCGCAAGATATATCTATGATATATCCAATATATTTTCTTAGAAAAATAATACGTTTTACGATATTTTTCTCGAAATGCATAACAAATTATTATGTTAATAGATTAATCATCGAAAAATGGAGAATCTCGTATCGCGTATTTAAAGACGCAGGCTTACGCGCTACGTATAAGCATACGACGTTCGCCCTTTAGCCTTTCGGAACGCGATGTATATGTAATATACGTCGAATATATTTTTTCGCATATATTTTTTTTTCTATGTGAATTAGAGATTCATTATTACGGAAATATTATAGATGAAACTCACGTTCTTAGCTGCGGTGTGCGATCGCGTTGCCGTCGATTTTTGAACCAATTCGACACTTGCGTCAGCGTCAGTCCGGTCTTCTTAGCGAGATTTTTCTTCTCATCGGGGGTTGGATACCTGTTACGATGATAGCACTCTTTTAGAGCGTTTCTCGATCGTTCCTTGAAGCAGTAAACAGTCTCCTCGCCGTCCCATATTGTTTTCGGTAATGGATACTTTTTGCGCAAACGATACTTGTCGACGGCGCCAAGCGGACGGCCGCGAACCTTTTCGGCTTCGCGATAGTGGCTCTTGAACCATATCTGCTGGAGTTCCGAATGCCGTCGCGGCGAGAACGGGTGACTCTCGAGGATCGAGTAAAGCTCGTGATAAGCACCCCGATGAAACGCCACCGCCGCTCGCGCGATTAGAACGCTTTCGCCTCCACGAAGAAGCTCACCGGGTGGTAAAGACCAGAGAAACCTGACGAAAAAAAAAAAATCCCAAACGGCATTATAATAAAATCCAACGATATTGTCGGCAGAGAAGACAAAAAATGCGAACTCGCTATTGAAAAATAACCAATCATCGGTATCGATATTAATATCAATACGATAATCATTCATATAAATTTCAAAATTGAATATATATAGTAATATTAATATCATTATTAATAATCTGTTATGGGTTCGTAAAATAAACATATTAATAAAAAATTTAGAATTTTATATATTACGATGCAACTTATTTTTTATAATATCAAAATTTAAAAATACAAGGAAATAAGATGAGCAAATAAAACATCGAAAAAAAAATTTGAAAATTTAACTCCGTAATTATATTATGAAAATTCATATATCCGGATATGAATAATTGACGAATTTTACAATCGTTAGAAAAATTGATGATAATAGATTTATATATACCTCGCTAACTTTTCGATGTCTTGACTCTGATAGAGCGCTTCGCACATACACGATATTTGTTCGGGTGTAAAATCGTCAGCGCCTCCAATGGGCATTTGTCCAACGATAACGTTATTTCCGTGACCACCGGGATTCGCACAGTTCGATGTCTGTTGAGGATAACGCGGACTTCCATTCGACGCGGTCGTAGCGTTCTGCGGATGTTGATGATCACCGAGAGATAAACCGGAAACGGCGCCGATTGAACCGCCGTTATTGTAACCGGCACTCGCGCTCGTCGTCGTTGATCCGACGTTGCATCTTAGTAGATGCAACGCGCCCATGTGACGATTGCCGGTGTTGCACTCGCTGTTCGGCGACGAAAGTTGATCCGAACTATCAGACATCCTCTCGTCTGCGTGTTCTCATCAATTATTCTTCGTCAATGAAGATTTTTTTAATTTAATCCCAAAGGGCTCCGTAATCCTTTCGTAAGCGTTAATTGTATCTTTGGTATTTTTTCCCGATTTTTTTTTTTTTTTTTATCAACGAATCGTCGATTTCGATAATTTCGCACCCGAGACGAAGTTCATTGAATGAATTTTTTTATTGTTGTGACTCGCCTCGGCGAGCGACGGCTCGTTGGAATAGCCGGTACGCCGGCGAGTGATTGTTGCACAAACGTTCACCTTTCTCGCGATCTTTTGTTTATCAGAAATCAAGTTTCATTCATACGTTGAAAAGTCGTCGTCGCGGGTTCTTCGTTCACACGAATCACTATATAATTTTTTACACAATTTTTAATAATTCCTCGCTAAATCCTGGACACGACGAAGTTTCTTCCGTCAACTGTTCAGTCTCCATATGAAACACTTAAAAAAAATTAAGACTCCGAATTCGAATAAAAAAAAATAATAATAATTTCGCGAAGTTATTAGTCACTTATCCAAAATTTCAGCACTCACATTACTTCGATTTTTTTTTATCACTCGATTTATTGAAATAAATTATTTTAATCCCGAGATTCGGCGAATTAACGATCGATTATCACGATTTATTAATTCAGAATTGTGCAATCGACAGAACTCTCGCAATGATATTTTGATACGCATGAGGTGAAAATCCGACACTTCTTATTAGTACGATGCACGGTCACTGAGTGACCAAGTCACCAAGATACCAGGGGGAGAACTACTCGGGTCTCGCAAGGCGATACGTGAAACAGCCAGCAGCAGTAGCGCGAGTTTCTCTATGCTTCTGTTTCACTCTTCTACCTCTTCTTCGTCGTTGTAGTCGTCGTTCCTCTTTTTTTTTTCTTTTTTTTTTTTTATTTCGGCATACGCCAGCTATAATGCGGCGATGTGGAGTGCGACGAGGCTGCGAAACCAACAACGTCGAGGAGGCTATTGGACGTGTTAACTCGGAGCAAGTCGCTCCCATTGGTCGACAACGGGGGCGGCGCAACCCCCGTCTTTTACCCTCGAATCCAGCCCCTGAGCCATCCAACGTCCTCCACTCCACTGGTACAGCAGCTACAAATCTCTGTCTCTCTCCCTCTCATCCCTTTTTCTCACTCCTGTATCTCTGTTTCCCCGCTCTCGAATCTCGTCGGAATTCTCACCTGGCAGGTAGCGAACAACACAGATATCCAGACGATACAGATAACTGAATGAATTTGAAGCAATAATAAAAAAAATTAAGGGTACGTGGGGGCAAAATGGACCAACGGAAAAAAATTAAACAGTCGCGCAGCTCGAATTTTGGGGTAAAATGGATATTAATCGTAAAATTCATGAAATTTTATAAAAGTTCGATTTTCACATTTCATAACCTTTATTTATGCTGCAAATCACTGGTTACCGTAAAAAAAAATTGGGAATTACTTTTAATGGAATTCTACGATACATTCATTTTTTGGACTAAAACTATAATTCGGTAATTGGTTTTTCAAAAAGTCTGCCATTATTTTTAATACGAGGAAATGTATATTTTCTGCCGAAAATATTGTACATGTCGCTTATAGATAGCGAATTATTCAGAAATAAAATTTTTCATTTTTTTAATGCTATTTAATTTCCGTCCATTTTGTCATTTTTTTTAATCGTAATACTCTAAAGAGATGTTACAAATGAATTTTTTTATTCAAAAGTAGTGAAATAGTATTGTGTATATCGACAAAACTCCCCGAATTCCTAAAGCGGTCCATTTTGCCCCCCTTTCCTTATATTGCCAGAAATAAAAAAATAATTTAACAGCGTTGATGCCTTACGTGCAGTTATGCAATTGCAGTAACCGGGGTGTCTTTTATTCGCGTTGCGCATTTGACTACACGATGTGACCAATAAACACCGGAAATGAAACTCGTCAACTGTTACCCTACACCGTGTTGTGATTCATCGTTATAGTCGAGCCGCGACGAACCGTGAGCCGGTTATCGCGACGTACTCTTTCAAATAATTTTTAACAAGGCATCCATAGGCAAGAAATCCCAATGCCGCGAGTCTCGGATTTCCGTCTCGATAATCGACCAATTCGTCTACAGAAACGCGTCTTAACGAATTACGTATACGTTCGTCAGTATACGTATTGTTAAAATGTTGTTCCACATTTCTAAATAAGGATGAAAAGCAATGAGTTAATAAGACGAAACGCCGGATGGAGGAAAGCTTGCAGCAACCGGAGAAGCATTGCGTAGATCAATCGGAGAACCCCGCGAGTTGCTTCGGAGTGAAGACGTCTTTCGCCAGTCGGCCGACAGCCCCGAGTTTCGTGATGTCGAGAGACAAAACGAGGTGAAGAATAAGACACAGAGGAAAAGAAAGATGAGTTGATAGGAATTTCACAAAGTTCGAGAAGGACGTAAGTCAAGAGGGCCGGAGGAGCGAAAGGGAGATGAAGAAGAAGAAGTTGCATCAACAGCATCCGCAGTCGAGTACCAATCCGCGTCTCGGCCACGCCTCGCCAATCCTTTGAATCAGCTCCGCCTTTCGCTACTAATTGCCACTCGGTTGTCTGCTATGCTGCAGAGGCGTTAGACGTTCCAGCATCACGAACTTACCACACACGTTGTACGTCGAGCATACGAGGCCGTCGCGCTGTTTCTTATCCACACGACACCGTCATCGAGAGGCCGAACCGTGATGTGGAAAAATGTTGAGATCCCAGCGTCGGGATCCAAAGGAAACCGACGTTCTTGTCAAGTCCTTGACGCACCCGGCGTATCCTCCTCTTAACTTTGACCCCGAAAGAGGAACGAAGAAAAAGGAAAAAGGGAAAAAAAAAAAATTGTTCATCTGATCTCGAAGCGACGCGGATGATCGAGTTGCGGCCGAAAGTAGAATTCGGCGTCACGCTATTGCATACCAAAGACGTGCGCGTAAAAAAATAGTTTGGATGACTAATTGGTATGAAAATGTTATTTCGGGTAAAACGAGATTTTCGTTATCCCTTTAATGCAGCTAATTGAAGCATTTTCTTGAAGTACATAGTCTCAAACGTGAAAGAAGAACGCGACCGCGGAATGTTTTTCATCTCATTAACGGCGCGCGCTTCGATTTACCTGATCCGACGGCTTCGTCGTTACTCTGTTCTACTGAAAACGTCTCGCGTCATTTTCGCGTCTTTATTGTCAATAAATAAAAACAACAGTTTACAACTTATTATAAGTACAATTATTATTATACGTTACAAGTCTTAAGAAATTAATTAATTCGATATATAAAAATGTTGTAAAAAGTTACATATAATAATATACCATTTGTCGGTAAAAATATTTTTTTTTAATCCACAGATATATTCTACAATATACTTTTTTGTTATGTCGAATATGTCGAATTCTAAGATAAATCGCAGTAAAAAAGACGAATAAGTCGAACTATATCGATACTCGATAATTCGATTACATAATAGCTTACGATCAATTTGATTTATTTCATTCCTCATTTAATAAAGTCTCGAGTTTCTATCAACGATTCTAAATTGATATAACTGGATTAGGGGGTAGTAAATCTTGCAGGGGTTGCAGATAGAAGCGACAAGATTTTCCGTCGTTTATTTGTTCCGACTGTTTTAAGGGTTGTTTCTCGAGTCCCATCCCCAGAGAGATAAAGACAGACAGAGTATATATATATACACACCTCATAAGGGAGGAAAAGGGGGTTGAAGCATCAAGATTCACAGCAACAGCAGCAGTAGCAGCAGTGACAGAGGGGCGGCGCCGCGCCTCGCGATGGCCGCGTCTACCTTCGATTTGGTGTCGGATTCCCTCCGAGCCGCCATTTTCTCTCCTCCGTTGCCTCTCTCTGTTCTACGTTTCCCTCTTTCACACCCCTCAGATTTACTCGATTCGTCTCACTCTCCCCGTTGTTCTCTCGTGTCCCTACGCTCTCTTCAATTCACCCCCTCCCCCCCTCCACCCCCGCGAAAAGGGACACGCGACCTCGTTGAGAAAGAGAGCACTGTGCAAGAGATCTTCTTGTGCTATGTAAGTCCTACTCAGTTATTCCGCTTTTGCTTCTCACCAAAACGATCCTCGGAATCTCATGCTGTATATCTCTCGACTACTCTCTTAGCACAAACGTTTCCGGTCTCGAGATTTCCAACGAAAAATCTTCACTAAGTTATTGGCATTAATTTACAACTGACCCCGAGGTCGCCAGTTTCATTCTTCTACCCTCTCGCAGTATTTTTTTTTATTTTTTTTTATTTACCACCCCAATGTCTTCCGGTTTCGTGTTTTATTAGGCGGAAATTGCAGAAATAGCAGGAATACTATTGCCTTTTCGAGTTCAGAAGGGTAAAGGGAAATGGAGCAGAGAATTCGTCCAAAGGGCAGAGATAAAGCTCGGCGACTGGTGTACGTATAGAGTATAAGGTTTACACGCACAGGTGAGAGTATCGCTATGTACGAACAACACGTCTGGTGTGAGGGTTGTCGAGTGGGTGTCACGACCATCTCGGGTTTCAACTCTACTGCGTTTAATTGCATTCCAAAATGGTTCTGTGGAAAATCCATCGTAGATGGATGTTACTGTTCGGTGGAGATGCTTGCTGACGCTCAACCCTCTTCCTCCCTTATGAATATATATATATATATATCGACTTTTTACTGAACCGATGAGTTACCATCCAAATTATAACAAATTAAAGTCGCATCAAAGGATACAAAAATGTAAATTTCTGTTTAAGGGGATGAAATCTAAATTGCATTTCCGGTCAAAATTTATTTAAAAATTTTTTTTTAATGCTTTAATTTGCAACAAATTCCAATTTAATTGCAATTTAAATTGCAACAAATTAAAGTTGGAATCAAAAGGGATAAAATGTAAATTTTTGTTTAAGGGGGTGAAAAATTACATTTCTGGTCAAAATGAAATTTTTTTTTTTATTTATTTTTTTTGCTTTTGATGCCTGTCGAGTGCGGTGGTAGTTCGCTATAGTTGCAGTTATACAACGACAACGAAGATACGCCTCGCTATCGGTATACCGTTGCGGTGTCTCGTATTCCCCTCGATGTATTTCCATCCTTTATCGTCTGACCCCGAGTTACCAACAACTCTCACTCTCGTTGCGTATATATGTGTTCCTTCGCGGCTTATTGTTTCCGAACGTTAATTTTTCCACCTGCCCTCCGACGACAACGAGCGATGACACCGGACGAGAGTGGAAATACGAGAAGCGACTTATCGTAATCGGCGATTGAATTCTTCCCCGTCGCCGCGTGTGTTTGTCTTCCTATTGACAATCTTATTACACTCGCGCGATTAAAAAAAATCTATTTATATCGTCGAGATAAATATTATTAGCTGCAACTCGATATCATTTTTATAATATCGTTTTTTTCGTGAATATGAATTTGTGGGGCCATTTCGACGGACGACAACGAGAGTCAGAGAGAAAAAAGAAGGCAAGAAGAGGGGAAAAAGGGATATGAGATCGTCAGCGGATCAAGCCGCAGGCACAACGGATTAGTCAACGTAATCCGCTGGTTATTTCCCCATTAGCGAGAGACGATCGCGTAGCGGGAGGGAGAAAGATCGGTAGCAAAGATCTTTCAATGTACCCGAGGCGCACAGGCGTGAACACAGGTAGTCTTCTCCTCTCTTTTATATACTTTGGCACTTCGGTGTTCGAAACCCTCGAGAGCTAATGCCCGAAAATATGCTCTTTATGTGTCACTGGCCACTTTCTGCTCTCGCTTTTCGTGTCACCGAGTTTTCTCTTACAAAATGTGGTCTATTCGCTGAGCCGTTGTTGGAAAAGATCAGAAACTTCGATTGTGTTGCACCAGCAAATGCATCCCCTCGGACGATGCTACTTTTTTTTCGAGACTTTCGATAAATTGCACACTAAAATAAATCGAAATTTCATTGCATAGAAAAAAAATGATTATTATTTTCGGCGGCCAAAAACAATTTTTTTTATTTTAACGATAATTCTAATTATTGTAATTTAAAAAAATATATAAAAAACACGATATTTTTTGGGATTTTTAAAAATATTTTTTTATTCGCGTTATAAAAAATTGTGAGAATTTCAGATTTAATTTTTTTCTACTTTTTGTATAAGGAAACAAAAAAATATTTAAATTTCTGATGAATTTCATTATTTCCGTATCTATGACACGCTTTTAGTTCTAATATCGTTCGATCGTATCTGATTGAAAAATGCCGATCGAACGTCAATCGATGTTTATTCAAGTGTTCTATCTGCTTTCATCGATTCACCGATGACTCCATTAAATAACAATCAATTTCAGCTATGCATATACGATGTTTGATATCGGCGGAGGTATACTTGGAATGCTTTTGGTACACATAAATATTGCGCTCGATAAGGCGCCACCAATCGTCTCTAATAAATCGAAAAGAAATATATCGATCGCCCTTTCGTTTGGTCCTCTTGATGCGATCAAAAGGGTCTTTCGGTCGAAAGGGTTAACCCTTTCATCTTCAAAAATACCCGAGTAAATCATCGCACTGCGCGGGACTTTGATTTGTTGGGAATTTACTCGTCATTCTCGGCATTCTATCGAATCTCGACGACCTTTTTAACATCGCGTTTATCCAAATCTCACGCATTTATGTCCTCCTTATTCGTCCTTATCGCGGAATGACGTAAACAAATTCGAGTTAAAATTGGGAAAACAAACAGCAATGTGAATCGCGATAATAATCGTGTCCATTCGAAAAGAAAAAAAAACATGACAAACTTTTTTTTTTTTTTCAAAGAAATCGATTAGTAAATATTGAAAATTACGGTGATTGCTCGTCTGATCGGTGATTGAGCGCGCGAACCTACGAACATCGTTGTTAAGTTTACGTTCGCTTACGCAGATCGTGCGAAATCGCCATTTGTTCAAACATCCGTTACGTTTTTACAATATTATACAGTCGGTGTGGTCGCTGGTGGTGGGCTTCGATAGAAAGTTATAAAAATGCGCAACAACGAGACTCTCTGTACAAACGGATTTGTCTGCTCGTGCCCTCCACACTTCGAAACATGAGTATCCAGAAGAATTTTCCTATTTTGGCGTTTGTCGCGATATCCGCGTGTTTTTTTGCTTTGCCGACGTTCGCCGAAATAGTCGAGAAAAAAATTTATCTCGTCCGTCACTTTAAGACCGTCGGGACAAATGACCTCTTGATCGGTGTCGAAGTTGGCGTTAACGAAGAAGGGGAAGAAATTTCCGCTGGAATATTCAGTACTCTGCCGAAGCTGTGGAAACCTCTTTACAAATACGTACTTTCGAAATACGTACCGGAAGAACTGACTATCGAGGAAGTAACCCTCGACGAAGTACCGATCTCGGGGTTAATCACGATCGTCAAGTATCGTCCGCGTAAGTAAATCCAAAAAGAACAATTTTACATCGCGATTATGTTTATGGGAAGATTATTAAAATTTAATTATAATAAACAACAAATGGCGACAACTTTCATCCGTATTTCAGAATTATACTCCGAAGTATTGCCTTCACTGCTGGATAGAACGACTCCTAAAAGGGTTGCTGAATCGCTTCCCGCCCGTCTTCTAGCTACTCTGACGCCCGAAGCCAAATTACAAATTGCTCCCGAACATTTAGAGGAACTCGAGAAACTTTATGATGATATGAAAAATTCCGCTTGATGTGTATACTTTAGGATTAATAAATTATGTAAAAACGATAAATTGATTATTCTTTATTTATTTTAAAATCGTTAAATTTTTTTAGCGGCAAGATTTTTAGACATAACCTAAAACAATAAAAAACTATGCAAATTCGATTTGCACGGCGCTTCCTGATTTTTTTTTATTGTCGCTCACGCAGATTTTCCTGTATAAAAGTTAATTAACCAATTTTAGTTTTATTATCGATGGGAAAACCACGATTTCGACAATATCGAAATTACGTAAAAATCTTTGGTGAAAATTGAAAGAAATAATACGAATGATGGCTTTATCTGCGTCAAAAATTTCAGTACATTATAAGGGTGTTTTTTTGTCGTCAATTCGGCAAATATAACATTTTTTTAATATTTTAGAAAATTTTGATCTTTTTTTTACCGGATAGTGATTTTTATCGGACCAATGACATTTTTCTAAATTCAAGTCTGCAATTCGCCGAAAATCTCGAAATTTTTTTTTTTTTATATTTTTCAAAACTTCGATCTTTTTTTAACAAATTGTGATTTTTTTCGTACCAATGACATTTTTCTAAATTTAAGTCTGCAATTCGCCAAAAATCTCGAAATTTTTTTTTTTTTTTAATATTTTTGAAAACTTCGATCTTTTTTTTACCAAATTGTGATTTTTTCTTACCAATGAAATTTTTCTAAATTCAAGTCTGCAATTCGCCGAAAATCTCGAAATTTTTTTTTTTTTTTTTTCCAAAAACGGAGCTTTGATGACGCAGCAAAAATAAGAAAAATGTCATTAGAGGGAACATCGAGACGGGGGAAGAAACTACAAAGTAAATGTTCAAGTGTAATAACAATTATTCACGGAGTTGAGATTATCGAGGGATATGTCGAGTAATTTGCCGTCTGATCGTGAGTGCCGAATGCGACATGAGTGGAGATAAACGCAGTAGCCAAAAGGAAGCTTGTAATGGTTGCGAATCACCGATTACACGGTTAGTTAGATTCACCCCGTGATTTAGGGAGCTCCGCTGTTCGGACGGGTAAGTCCTGTGCTGACTATACGCCGGAGGGTTGAACACGTATTATGCGTTCGTGTAATTTCAAGGTACAGGGATGCCGTACCATCGAGTGGTTGTTTGGCTGGTGTTGCGTTCGTATAGTCTTGCGAGGTTACGCGGCATACGCTCACATAACGCCAGTTAATTAATTACGAGAAACTGATTATAGACGATAACAAGCGTCACGATCTACGAGAATTCATCATCTTCCTATTTTGATTATGAATTATGACGAATGCCAAAATCAATATATGTTTCGGGAGTTTATCATCAAATATTGACATAGCCAGCAGCTATATATGGCGTGATAATGTTAATAAATAAACTAATATTGAGTTAATCACAAAATAACCGGCAAATCTATGATTAATGAGAAAAAAATACATCGAAAAAAAAGATAACGTCACTATAATTTTGCGAAAAGTAATAAATTTTTAAATCGTTGAACAGCAATATCATTTCTTTCCAATAAAAGTACAGAAAAATCGAAGTGCCCATCCCGTTAAATGAAAAAAAAAAATTTTAAACACCATTATAAAGAGATTTACTTGCAACATTTTTTTTTTTTACGCAACTTTAAAAAATAAAAATAAAAATATATCCTTGCATTTGCATGTAAATTTTTCCGCTTATCCCGAATCGGATACTTAATTTTACTCCAAGCGTAATATTGACAAAAAAAACACCCTGAAAATTCCCCAAATAATTAATCCGCGTATGTTAATCAATTCCACAAAAATAACTTTATCAAGAATTTCAATAAAGACGCGCAAATAGCGTTAAAATTGTACAAAGTACGAAGCACGATAAAAAAAAAAAAAAACATAAAAAATAATCCGATACGCAGCCAATGTGACGGGAAAAAAGGGGAAAAAATAAAAAAGGAAGATGTGAAAAAAAAAATCAAGTCATCAGTAGAGTAGGGGATGCCGAGAGCCGCTTCCAAGATTTATGGCTGAGGCTAATTATTATCGGCTGGGGGTTTGCGGCTAGCGAGCAGCAACATGTGCTCAGTTATACGCCACCGTGCAACCCTTGTCCTCGCGCTCGTGACACAACCTCCCTATACTATTTATAACTATAACTTTACACTATAGTTATAGTTATGTATATGAATACGCCACATATGCTCGCTCGTCGACTCGTATCTCGTTGAGCTATGATGTCCCGTTATACAGACGTAGAACTTGTGAGGTTCTAACATACGTGTCGCCAATTATGACGATCCCTGATAGATATACACGGATACGCGGAAGGGTGCGAGTTTCTGGAGGGCTTGGGTTGCTTATTAGGATGAAAGGATACCATATTGCCTTCAGACTAGAAGTCCAATCAACTCCTTTACTGATATACGCGCTCGTCGCGCACCGATGCAAACTGATAATACGCTATAAAAAAAATTGCAACCCTATTAGGGTGAAAATGGTAAACATTCGATTTGCCATGAAAAAATCAGGAAAAAATGCCACTTAAGATTCGCCGCATCGATGGAAACTGATTATACGCTATAAAAAAAATCGCAACCCTATATATGAGGGTGAAAATCGTGAATATAACCACCCGATTTGCCGTGAAAAAATCAGGAAAAAAATGACACTCAAGATTCGCCCATTAAGGACCAAAATATCCGTGAAAAATGTATATACGGAACCATTTAATGCCAAAAAAAAAATGGCCGATATTAACCCTATTTTACGTTATATCGTTAATTGTTTTGTTTGAAGTCATTTGAGAACATAACGCGGCGAGGACGCTTCCACGGGTACTAAAGCACGTTATCTCGCACCGGCCACGCGGCCGTGTCAGGTGAGTTTGGTGGGAAAATGTCAGACGCATGCGAGTTTCTGCTACCCGATCGTCTTTCGCTGACACGATCTCGGATCCTCGACTCCGGACTACGATTAATCTTTAACGTCGTCGCGCATTGCGGGATCGACCGGGGAGACTTGAGAATTCCCGCGTCGGCTGCCGATGCGCAAGGCATGCATCGTAAGCCCTTCTCCCTTCTCGTCGTACTATCTACGTAAAGTAGAAACTGATAACACTATATTCATTTTTCACTATATTAAAAAAAATTTTGATAAATTTTGATAAATCAAATAAATCGAAGAAATATTTTTTTAAATTAATTGTTTCATGAATTAATTTTAATCAGTACAGTTTTTTTTACTATGCTAAATTAATGATAATATAATAAAGAAATTACAAAAAAATTAATTAAAAAAATTGATCGAAATTAATGAAAAAAATACATAAAAAAAAAAGGTGACGTCACTATAATTTTGCGAAAAGTAACAATTTTTTTAAATCGTTGAACAGCAATATCATTGCTTTCCAATGAAAGTACAGAAAAATCGAAGTGCTTTCGACGGAAAGCTATTTTTCAAAATTAATTGATTCATGAATCCATTCAGTTCAGTCATTTTTTACTATGCAAAATTAATGATAATATATTAAAGAAATTACAAAAAAATTCATTAAAAAATTGCTTCATAAATTAAGTTAAATCAGTTCAGTTTATTTTTACTAACGGAATTGAACAAATTTTTGATGAATTTTAATAAATTAAATAAATCGAAAAAACATTGAAAAAAAAAAAAAAAAATTCTCCACGAATTCAGTTGAGGGTTGTTTCCGGAGCCCGTGAAGCCAGACGGTACCGGGATCACTCGGGGCGAATGCGTCGAGCCATTTTCAGTCCTATTTCGCATAGACGACAATATGTTCCGGATTCTCTCTTACACTCTCTCTCTCTCTCTCCCGATAATAATGACGGGAGCGTGGAAGCATTAAGAGGCGTTACAAAAGGCGCGGGACACTTGAATGCTTGTCGAGAACACGGGGTTATACCGGCAGCTACACGGGCGTTTGGCTCTCGAGGGGTTCGACGCGTTTGGTACACGAAGAGAAAGATTTCTTCTCTTTCTCACTTACAAAAGAGCATCTGAAACGGGCGCGCGCGACCAACAAACCGGGATTCTCGACGCGTTATTATGAACTCCGCAGTCGTACATCCCCTTCTGTCTCCCTCTCTCGCCTTCCCACGTCCCTTTTTCTCGTACAAATACCAACCCCTAGATGTACCTATACATCGCGGCCGCCAATGTTGCGACAATATTTTTCCTGCGCGACAAATGGACTCCCCGACGAGTAAAAAAATATTGACTATAGTACTTTTGATTTTGATACCCACTGTTCGTATGTTATCAACAACGTTCGATCATAGATCCGTGTTATTAAAACTAATTCTTCGATTTTCGATTTATAGCTATTTATAGACGCGGAGAAATAAAAAAAAAAAAATTTTATTCGATTTAATTAGTTATATTTTTCGCATTTTTTTTATTTACGGCAATTTCATTTCCTTGTATAATTGACATTATTTATTATTATTATTATTTTATTATTATTATTATTTTATTATTAATTTTATTTTATTATTAATTTTATTTTATTTCGTTGAGTTAAGCAATGAAACGAATAAGTTATACCCTCGTTTACTTATGCAAACCTATATGAATACGCGATCGAGTTGCACGGAAGCGTATTACTGCATCTTACATCAACTATTTCGTTGGCTTTTACACGGGTATTACGTAATTCTCGTAGTTCAACTGAGGATAAACTCATCGTTGAATAGTTTGATCCGCGTGTTCCGCTATAATACAAATCCAAAGCGGATCAACAGCGGGGAAAAGCCCGCCGACGTCGACGAACTTGAGGCCAAAATCGCTACTTCTCGCTCTCGTTTCGGCGGATAGCCGTCGCGTGAAACGAGGCTCCGGTTGTTGACGATTCTTGGTACATTCGTGTGTGTGGTACACGAATTTAGTTCAGCGTGTTTTCTCCTCACCACTGTCGCTGCAGGGCACCGCTCGAGAGGGTGTCCAACGTACGAGGGGGTTGTGAGGGGGTTGGCGCACACGAGAGATCGAGTCTCGCGTTACATCATTGCCACGATGAGATAAGCGAAACTATACGAGAAAATTTTAGGATCGAAAATAAATAATAAATTAATAATGAATTACGAAGAAAAGAGAAATCTCGACGAGATTAAAATTTGAAGTATGAAAAATAGAAAAAACATGAAATAATAATAAATTATAAAGAGAAGAGAGTCGTTAAAACGCGTAAAATGTACAATATGAAAAATAAAAAAAATTAAAAAACGAATTATCATAAATTATGAAGAGTAGAAAAGAAAATCGAATAAAATTTGAAGTACAAATATTTTTTTTAATTAAAAATGAATTAATAAAAAAATTACAGACGCAAGTGAGACTTTGGATCGTAAAATTTTCACCACATCGATAACAACGGAAATTAAAAAAAAAAAAAAATGGATTAATAAAAAAATCACAGACGGAAGTGAGACTTTGGATCGTAAAAATTTCACATCGATAACAACGGAAATTTTAAAAAAATTAAAAATGAATTAATTAAAAAATCACAGACGGAACTGAAATTTTGGATCGTAAAATTTTCACCACATCGATAACAACAGAAATTAAAAAAAAAATAAAAAACTTTTTTAATGTATCGGAAAAAAATACAATTAAAACGATAAAAAAAACACGCGAATCACCGATCTCTTAACATTGCGCCAAAGTTCGCAACACGCGTCGTTCGTCGTGCATAGAAGTGGGACGAGGAAATTCCCCGTTCTCTCTTATATAAATACGTGTAAGTAGGTACGTGTAGTGTGAACAATACTGCTTCGAGTTCTTTGCGCTGACCGTGCATACGTTCATTCAAGGCCGCCGGTCTGTTCTCTTATCGCGTCTTTATCAGAAACAAAGAGCATTGCAGTCCAGAGAAGAGACGAGACAGCGTTACTATTATTATGTCGACGTTGTGTGGGAATGAAATAATTAAGCGTGTCATGAATCTCGGAGATGTATTTATAGGACCGGTATTACCGGGAAGGAAAGAGATCATCAAGACGACGACGACGACGTCGTCGCTCCCGCGGCGTTGAACGTCTGGTGAAGTAGTATCTCTCGAGATGACACGTAACTCGATATCTGTGTGATGTTCACAAAAGCGCTACGACCGATATGAAAATGAATATATATATATATATATATACATATATAGCGCAAAAGTATAACGATAGATAAACGATGCGCTGTTTATAACGCGAAGTTTTTTCGCCGCGAAGTAGTAAAAGTTCTGTTTGCAAAGGATTGAGTCAAACGCCACGTGTCGAAAAAAAAAAATATATATATATATTGATAGAGTATTTTCGTAATTTATTTCTCGTACTGCGGTCAGCAATTCGCCAGCGAGGCGCGAGAACTCCGAGCGAACCGCAGTCTTGTCAAAATATATCTTTATATAATACAGTAAAAGAGACACAGAGGGTGCAGAGCACCCTATAGGTGCAATTTCATTATAGTAGGATTTACGGTCGAGTCTCTCGACGCTCAGGTAAAATCCTCATTGTACCTCCGAGAGAAGCGACAGCATCGTAGGATAGAGATTTGTTCGCGTAGTTCACAATAACGCGACAAAGGTGAAGCTGCTGGGCGACGAATTTTGCCCTCGAGAGGTGTGAAATTCAGTTTAACACAATCGGTATCCGATATTTCGTGGCGCTGCGATCGCTCCGGTTGAATAAATCAATTTTACGTTTCATCGATAAACACGACAATTAACTATCGAATCGTATCAAAGCGCCGTATTTACTTCGCTGTTTACGTAACGATAAAGGGATGCAGTGATTTCAGTGCTCATTAATCGTAATGATTTAACGCAATGATAGTAATAATGATCGGGAAAATACATCGGGAGAGTGAATAATTTTTTTTTTTGTTTTTTTTTGTTTTTTTTTCGAAGAAAACAGCAACGCAGTATAATTGAATGTAATTGGCTGCGGAGTTGATGACAGATGCAAAACCCTCGCAGCCTCCGCCTGCTGGACCGACAATCTCTCTTTCTCGCACTCGACTAATGTACCGATGGAAAACGTTGCGGCGAGAGAGGAGAGCGAGAGATAGAATACCGGTAACGCGGTATATAGGCGGAGGGGGATGGCCTATAATTTATAAACTAGGGGCTGTTTTGGGGGTAATTGCGGATAACGATGGGGCGTTGCGGATAACAAGCCGACATGGGAGTCACGAGACACCGTGTCCAACGAAGCTATACGTTCTGTTCCCATCTCCCTTCTACGTATTCGCTTCAACGGCTCCATTTCTCTCTGCCACGCGTATCACACACCGTAACCTTAAGGTAGTCATACGATACACCGTTAATACACGCAGAACCCGTGTACACACACGTGATGCATATATTTTGGCACACATGCGAAAAAAACGAGTTTCCCGGAGTTACGTCGCTCGACATCCTCGCCTCGGCGAAGGGAAGAAACCCTTTAAAGATTATTTAAGAATTTTTTTTTTTTTTTGAGAAAACTCCGCAACTGTGATCCATGGATCTCGAATTAAAAATAATCCGTGTTAATCTAGAAAAAAAATCGCAGTCCGCAGTCTACGATCTGTTAAATCTCGTGGAAGAGAAACGCGAGGATTAAGGTCGACGCGCTAAGAGGGTGAAGTAAGAAAAAAATGAGGGAAAAAAGAGCCGCGATAGCAGTTCGGATAGAGTAGATATTCAAAGAAAAAAGTTGAGTTCTCACTTTTTTTTTTTTTTTTTTTTTTTTTTTTTTTAGTTCATCTTTTACGATACGAGAGAAGAAAAATGCATTGGTGGTACGCATCTCGTTCTACGTTGCCGCGCGTTGTACCGCCTGCTAGGCGGATGCTCGAGCGTTAACAATGCGATTTGTTGGCGGTGAGTTGGGCATTGTAGTTGAAAATTCAATGGGCATTACGACAATAAGCCATTGACAATGTACGCGTACATTGCGCAAAGGGCGATGGGTCTCTGAACGTTCGTTTACCCCCACTTTTCACCCCCTCATGAGTTTCTTCTTCACACCTCTCCAATCCCTCATCCCTCTGTTTCCTTGTCGCTTAAGCTCTGCTTGACTGTACTTTTCACGCCCTTGCAGAATTGTTCGGGGATTCGCGAGTCTCTCGTTTTCCGGCGGAACATTAATTTTTTTTTTTTTTTTTTTTTTTTTTACGAAATCCACGTATTTATAATATTATTGAAAGGTCGCATCAAACTCGTATAACAGCCTTTATTTGATCGGTATACGATATAATGTATACATTTATTATAATCATTGATTCATAATCGATATATGCGATACGCTTTTTTTTTATGGCTAATAATACGCAGCAACAAATCATTTTTTTTTTTTTGTTCTTCATATGTGTGTCTGTGGTGTATCTTCTTTCATCTCCCTACAATATACTTCTCAGTTAACTTCTTTTTTTTTTGTATTTCAACGGTACATATATTCAATCTCTTATTTGCAAGCAATTTGTTGTAAATCGTCGTCGTTACATTCGTAATATTATTCATTGTGTATACTATTTTTAGATATGTTTCCAATGGGCTTTATCATTCGGCCATCTCATTTCGTCAATTACATACTCACGAAGACAATTCTTTACACGATCCAGCGTACGACCAGCGTCACAGTTTTTTCTCAATTTTTTTTTTTTTTTTTTTTTTTTGGACATCGGTGAACGGAGCGTTTGGCTATTTTTTTTCGAATTTCATATTATCGTGTTATTAAAATAACAATCGACATTTGCCCTTTGAAAATCGGCGCCGATAACGGAGAATTATTCGATATTTATATGTGTCTCGCATATATCAACGCAATCAAAATAATTCAGCAGCGAAGGATAAAATCGTTAACGATCTATACGTCATTTTTTGTTTGTTTGTTTTTTTTTTTTTTTTTTTTTTTAATATAATCATTTTACGCGATGAGACATTATACGAGGCTGAGAAATCATTATAGTTCAACTTTATTTTCTTCTTCTCCGTTTTTTTTTTTTTCTTTTTTTTTTTATTATTTTGTTGTTATTCAGACGACGCTGAAGAGCGCACGCATGACGTCGATATGTACACCACGATATTTCTACGATCTGCTTTTTTATCTTCATTTTTTTTTTTTTTTTTTGTTTCATCGCTTTCACTCTACTATCGTATTGTATTTTTAATATGCACTTGGAAGACAGAGGTTTATATCGTATAATATTTATAAGTTAATGCGTATTTGCGTATATAGTTTTTTTCTTTTTTTTTTTCTTCTTCTTCTTCTTCATCATTTCTTTATACTAGTAGTTAGTAATGATAATAATAACATGAGAATACTAAGTAAGAATGTGTATATACATGTACACGTGATATACGCGACATATGCAACCACACATCGAACACACACTTAAATATCTACAACGATATCATTGTTTTAGCTTAAATGGTATGTATCATCAAAAAATCAATAATCTCGCAGTTTTTTCGTTTCTGCGCAGTTTTTTTTTTTTTTTAATTTTTTTTTTAATTTTTTTTTTTTTTAAATACGAGACTCTTTTTCTCGTCTTCGAGAAGTATTTCGTATATATAAATACTCTTTGAGGACTCGAGGAAGAAAAAAAAAAGATGTTTCGTTTCTTCTTTCGAGACGAGACGCAGAGTCGTCTATTTATCGTACAATATAGTAATAGATTTGATAATGAAAGTATATAGGGCCGATGATAGAAGAAGATGGCCTTTCATAACTAACCTACAAACTTCATTTGATTTCTTTTAATTTGTGTGATTTTTTTTTTTTTTTTTTTTTTTTTCGATATGTAATTTGGATTTTTTTTTTTTCGTATTTTTTTTTTTTTTTTTTTTGTCTCTCGATTTGACGGACAGTAATATCAGAAATATGTGAAGGGAAGATATGTCTATTATACTATAACATGAAGTACCCTTTCGTCGAAAATGATTTCCACTTTTCTCATTGCAATCGATCGAAAACAATTGAAATGACCATTTTCTATATCAATTCGCGTAGTCGCGGATAAGGTATATGGAAGTACCCGCGGAAACTAAAGTGAAACTCTAGCCTCACTAACTTTAAATTGCATCGAACAGTTAAATCGGCTCGTGGAACAGCCGATAACGAAATTTTCAATCTACGAGAACATTTCCCGTGATATACCAAAAGTTTTATACACAGAGATAGAGGAGTTTTATTCGATTTATCGAAACTTAGGTATCGATCAAGTTTTCTCGTTCAATCATTTCTTCATGTGTGATAATTATAGTATAGGCAATTTCTTTATTTTTATTTTTTTTATTTTTTATTTTTTCCTTTTTTTTTTTTTTATCTTTCTTTTTCACGAGCAGCGTTGATGATTCGATAATGGAAATGTGACACAACTTAATGCTGTATTTACAATAGTGACTGGAGATTAAAAATCGTTCTACTTTATCGACAAAGCTATAATCCTATTTCAATAATTAACAAAACGAACGATAATTTCTTGTAGAATTAAAAAAAAATAAATAAAAAAAAAGAGAGAAAAATAAATTTACGAAGGAAGCGGAAGCGATCGACACTGGAAGATAACAATTGGAATAAACGCAACGAGAAAGTTATTTAAGGGTAAAACAAACGACGCGCAACGAGACTTTTTTTTTTATGTACATTGAGACGTGCGTGAGGAATGTAATTGGAACGAGTCTCGTGGGCGATGAAGCGTCACGCGATCAACATTCGCATTTTTTTTTTTTCCTTCATCTTTTTTTTTTTTTTTTTTTCACGCGATAAATTTAATATCTACGCTCAACGAAATTTCTCATCTATTTTTTTTTTTTTTTTTTTTCGAGTAACGAAAACGTCATCAGCTGCCTAAAGGGCTTCGCTTCGATCGTCGAAGGCTTTCCTATATATCTTCGTTATCTATACAAATATGGCAACCAGCAGAAAAATTTCTTGCGCGATTCACGTTCATCCGCAGTCCATTAAAAGACGCAGAAATATTGACAAAAAATCCGATTCTCATATTCTCCGTTTTTTTTTTTTTGTTTTTTTTTTTTTTTTTCTTTATATCCTTCGAATTATAAGTATTATCACGAGCACAACGAAAACAGCGATTATAATTAAATAAAAAACGTATTGAATGAAAGATTTTTTTGCGAATCGTTACGCGGGTTATTTACGATCGACCCGCGATGCCCAATAAGCCTATCGATACAACCATAAGAGTTTGCGATTACGGGACGTATCACGTTAGAAATTTATTTCGCATTTCTCCCCTCGAACCCGTCAAGGGGTAGAAAATTACGATAAAATATCGATAATATTGCGATACTTCGTAAATTGATATTTTCGCGTTTCGATTATTGTAAACGAAAGCCGAAAAAATTTTTACGATATGTAATTCGGTAACTTCGAAGTTCCAAAAAGGACAAAAAAATTTGTTTTTTTTTTTGTTTTTTTTTTTTTTTTTATGATATGATACTATATGAGACGATATGATAATGAAATTTTATCCATTTGAGTCTCGACGCCCCCCGTGAATGGGGCGAAAGAGGGGCTTTTTAATCGATCGCATTTAACTTCTCGTTAATCTCCCGAACCCTATCGTAGTCCATGCGAATCGGACGATCGGCACTATCTGAGTACTTATTACTCCATCGTGTCGTACTTAACTTTCTTCACCTTGAAATATCGATAACCAGCGTATCCTGTGATAGTGAGTAGAACTGCAGCTGCGAGGGTCGAACCGACTGCTACCGGCGCCGTCTCGTCCCTTCCTGCCTGCGCGTTCAATAATTTGCACGAGAATTCCGCCGCGAAATCGTTGCTCTTAAACTTGAATGGCTGAAGTTTCATTTCCCTTTGAAGCAAATAGTTGGAAAAAGACACAATAATAATACGACGAAGAAATACAAATTTTAGAAAAAAAAAAAAAGATCGCGAATTAGCAATTTCGCGTAGTTATTCACCTGAGAAAAAGAGTTCCCTGATTCTTGCCGTCGGTTAAAGTTATATTGACTTCTTCGTCGCAACCGTACGACTTTCCTACAGGCGTCGGAAACAGCATAGGGCTGTGCTTTTGGTTGGTACTGAGTCTCACAGTTTTATCTATAAAGTAACAATAAAGTGTAACGAGCAATTAACGTTCGAATGGTGAGAATCCGCGCGAATGGAAACGGCATAAAAGACGAGAGAAACTCACTTGGCTGCTCGTTGTGCTCGAAGTGACGCTCACTGGAATTATAGGTCAACTCAATCTTGTCGACGTACCATCTTTCCCCGCCGAGTGTCTGCAAGTAATATGCATTTTTTTTTTTTTTTTTTTTTTTTTTCATTTTTTTCTTAACTGGAAATGTGACCTTTTGAAAATTAACTCTTAGCCGATCGGAGCGACCGTGAGATGTGTACTATAAGGCGGCGCAGTCAAAGGGATAAATTCTATTCGCGAATTCAATCGATTTCGATGAAAAAAAAAAGGCTTCGGCACGTATAGGGGGTTCGTGGGGCAAAATGAACCGCTTTAGCAATTCAGGAAATTTTGTGGATATAGACAACAATTTTGGAAAAAAAATTGAAAAAAATGGGGCAAAATGGACCGTTATTTCATAGAATAAAAAAATTAAAGTTTTGTATTTTAAATAATTTTGTAGCTATTAGAGATATGTAAACTATTCGCGTCAGAAAATATAAAAGACAATTATCGAATTATTTTTTTATTTGTCCGCATTCCTATTTTTTGTACCATTTTTTAGCCCAAACAACGAATTTTCCGTAGAATTTTATTAAACGTTGTTCCCGATTTTTTTTCCTGTAAAAAGTGATCTGCAGCATAAATAATTATCATGAAATTTGAAAATTGGATTTTTATAAAATTTCGTAAATTTTAGGATTGGTCCATTTTGCCCCAAAATTCGAAATTCGCGACCCATTTTGCCCCGTATGGAGAATTGGACGTTGAAATACCTTGGCAAAGCTCCACAACAGAACGAAGGTCTTCCACTTCAAGATCATCGTGACGGAATTCTCGCCGTCGCAATTGCCGGTAACCGTCGCGTCGGTCGGCACGTAAATGCTAGCAAACTGTAAAAAAAAAACAGCAGCATCGATGACCTTTCTTGCTTATTTATACTGCGAACTCCACGTATTTATACTCCGAATAAAATCGCATTTGCATGCCTCGAGTAATTCACGCGTTATAGCGATAACTTTCGAATAGTTGGGTATTTTAGCTGATTTTTCACCTGATCCTCGCCGAGTAGTGTTCGATATTTCACAGTTATAAGTGCGTCGACCTGCAGTAGAATGCACGCCTGTCCGTTCATACTGTTGAGACGATAAAGCGGCTGATTCGACGAGAACGTACGTTGGGTCGTCGACGTAGTCGCCATAAGCGTCGTCGTACTCTCCGTCGTTGTCGTCAGTTTCACTTTTGAATTCATCGCCTGTATGGATAACGTTTCAAAAGCACAGCGAGTCAAGATTACACCGTAATACAGATACGAGAATAAAGTTTCTTAAGATTAGTTATTGATCGCCCCCTTTCGTCCCTTGGAAAGTCATTACCGAACAACGATTCGGAGCGGAGACTCGAACGGAAGGTGCCGATAACGAGAAAACTTCGATACTCTCGGAAGAGCCGAACTCGACGCATCCCGATAGTCTTCGTTACACCCTAAGCGTGTCCTTCCGAGTCTCGCGTAATATCCTCGAGTATTTTTCATTTTTTCGGTCGACGATTAAACGCGGAAGTTAACAGCAAATTGATAGACATGGGATCGACAAGGATATAATGATAATTAAATGATAATAAGTTCGCGAGATACAAAGTGAAAATGATCGTTAAGAAGTATCGAAGTTACAGAGGGGCGGGAAAGGGGAGGAGGGCTTAGGGTGGTAAAAAAAACTAAAAACAGATTTCTAAAAAAAAAAAAAAAATTTCGAAAAAAATCGAATTTTCGAAATTTTCAAAATTTTCAAAAAATGTAATGAGTGAAAAAAAAGATCGTCCGCAACTGGGGGTCGATATGATTCGTTTTACTACTGCTTCATCGACATTGAAATTTTTTGAAATGCAAATTCTTAAAAAGTGCAGTTAACGTTCGAAAACCAGTAATTTTTTAGCTCATTTCCTTCGAAAAAATAAGCTTTGCGAATGAGATTACTTTTTAAGCAACGATAACCTTTGACTGCGAATATACATTGGGGTTTCCCTTGCGGCGATAATTCATAGACGATCGTTGAAGCAGTAGCAGCAGCAGAACATTACGATGGAAAAGCCGCGCGATTCACACAGAAACATAAAGATATTTCGTACGAACGCGCAAAGAGTGTATTCGCGTGCCCTTGTAACGGAGTCAGCAACAGGCTGACTGGGATAGTGGCGAGCGGCGGTGTCTCATTAAAAAATAATACTTCGCTATTCCGGTACGGAAGCTTATCGCAGTGAGATTTCCTTTGGAGATAATTCATCCTCTCATTTTCTGACTAAAGGCGCGCGCGGGCGCGCGATTGCTCTTTTCAAAGATTCCGCTTTCGCGATGTAGTGGTTTGACAAGCAATTGCAATAATTCGAAAGAACAGAACAAAATTATCAATTATCACGAACTTCACGTAAAACAATACGTTTTTTTTCGCAATTCCCAAGTTACGAAAGAAAGTATAACGATTATCCTTTAAGAAAAAAACATCGCGATATATATCGATATTACGTCGAAATCGTGAAGAAACTTTTCGCAGCCAATAGGGATTATCCATTTCGATAGTACTGACATAGAGACCGAACCGGACCCACCTAAACGCGCGCGCGATCATTATTAATCAGCTGTGAGCTGAAAAGAGTAGTCGCAAAGGTCTCCACCGAGAGACGAGTCAAATTAGGCATAAAAAAAAATAAAAAAAAATCAGCTACGAGCTGTGCGATGAGATCATAACCTGAAAAAGCGCGAGCGAAGTGAGTGCGTTGTTGCTAGTAAAATAAAAAGTTCGTAATGACGTCGCGGCGGATATACCGAAGGCGCAACATTTATATACCCAGTGAGCGCGCAAAGTGCGCCGAAAAAAAAAAAGAGTTGATTTTTTTTTCTATTTCTCGGGTCCCGATAAAGTTTACCCTCATCTCCGCGCGGCTGTACCCCGCGTGCGTGTTATACGCGAGTTGTAAATTATATATTCGTTTCTTGTCGCTTCGAGGGATTAAATTACCGTTGGTTATGGATGCTACGCGAGGATATATATATATATAAAAAGGCAATGTGCGTTTGTGGGGATAGTGCGGGGATACATAGGTGAACATGAGACATGCGGCAGTGGATAAACGGGAGACCACGATGGATCTCGTAGACGCGTAGGTGTGGCCATCCACGGGGGTCGCATAAATTCGTACACTACGTAATGCTCTCGAGAGTAAATGTTTCATTGTGAATAAAAGACGGAAAAAAAAAAATAAAGAAGGAAGGAAAGGGTGAGGGGAGGGCAAGCGGAGGGGTTGGTAGTATGCCGCAACGATGTGTATGACGATAGTACGCGCAACCCGACCACGTTAGTACACACCTACGCATGAAACACCGTGAATGTCGGTCACGTACCTAGAAATCCATTCAAATGATTGTATACGTTTCGCCTGAATATTCAATGAAACTCTCGCTTCGTTTCACGAAATTTCGTCGGCAATACGATAATGGAATTCTGATGATATCTATATATCTTTCATATAACCGTCGATTAATATTCTTCGATCTTTTTCGACGACGAAATATTCTTTAATAATTCAATTGACTCACTGGAAATTTCGTCGTGGTGGTCGTGACCATCGAGACAATGGATCTCTTGGAAGGGCTCGTCGTGAAACGTTGTTGCTCTTCGAATTGCCAGGAGGATGACGACGAAGGGGTAGGGGTAGGTATGCCGAAGGCCGTGCTGAGGAGACAACCTACACGTTGATTTAAAGGGCCAAGGTAACTTCTCTCAATTACTCCGTTATACAAACATTTTTTTTTTTTTTTTTTCGCATTCGACAAAATCGTGTGATTAAAATAAAAAAAAATAAATAAAAAAAATTGAAAAAAAAAACATCGCGATTTTGACATTGTAAAGCGAAAATCGACTTGCATGTAATTCCGAAATAACGTGTTTCGAAAAATACGAAAAATAAAACTATCGTTACAAAATCGAAAAAAAAAAAAAAAAAAATCAAGTGCATAATTTTGTTATAACGAAATAACTCGTTAGCTAGAAATGCGTTTCGCGAAATCGTAGGAATACATCGACGTAACGGAAAGGTATGTATGAATATAGATATATATCAGCGATTGCTTACAGAGGACGAAGAATTCCCTGGCCGTGGGATAGAGTGCCATGGTGCCGTGTTGAATTCGAACGTTTTTTTTTTATATTTTCGATGAATAAATTTCCGTCGGGTGCGCGAACTTTTTTTTTTTTTTTTCTTTTTTTTTATTTTGTTGGAAGAAGGAATGTGATGGCCGCCTGTTAAGGTTGCCGCTTGGCCGATGGTCACTCGCGACTATCGCGTCTCGAGTCTCGCGATGGTTATGAGGAGGTTGTGGAAATAGGAAGGCGAGAGTGGCGGGGTTGTCCCGACGATCAATAGGGCGAGCTTTTCAGCATGCGCTACTCGAGACACCGGCGTCGACGTCGCGACTTCGCCAAAGGGGGGAGTGACGTAGCCGCGTATCTATCTGTCTCTCTTTCTCCGTACGGCAAAGTGAGAAATTCTCGCATCATCCCCCGCGCATTGGCGGTGACCAACTGTGGCCGCGCGCGTACAACGGGAGAATTTCATTCACTGATTCACTTCGAGAGCAAACACACCGCGGGGCTTATCTCTGCAATACGCAATCGACTTTCCGCTGAAACACTAATTGCCGCCCACGCAATTGCAACTATTCCGCTATGACGCGGGTCAACGAAGCTTCGGAAGCGTTCGATTAATCGGTGCCGTTTAACCGTTTCGTTTTTTTTTTTTTTCGATCCATTGTTTCACTAAGTCTGTTCAACTTTGAACAATATTTGCGATATATAGGCGATAGAATATTTTAGCATTTTTTTTTTCGGCATTTCTCTTTTTTTATTATAAATTTATTTGTTCGTCCGATACAGAAAATAACGCACGTGACATAACCCGAAAATATGTTTTACGCAGTCTTTTTTTTGCAGGAATAAATAAAAAACAATGTCACAAATTTAGTTTTTTTCATTGAATTATCGTGTTTGTGTAAAATAAATGTACAATTATCCGCCGTGTGTCCATTTCCGCTTCGAGAATTTCTGCAATTGCTGCTTTCCAGTTACTACATTTCATTCAATTACTTCGCTGCAACAGATATTTTTTTAATTTGAAAATTCGTGTGCACTGAAGTCCGCGCCCCCTGGCGTCGGTCCTCGGAATTCAAATAATCATCGAATCATTGTCCCATCGTTTCCCGAAAGCCAAGTCGTAACAGATGACGAGAGACGCGAGGGTCACCATGACGACGGAACAACGGATTACGGTCTGATGTTCCGTGTTCCATCGTTCCCCCCTTCTCGCTAGCAACCATCAGCTGTTCAGTTCAATATGGAATGTGTAGCAGCAGCAGTCGTCAAACAGTGTGAAGCTCTCCCCCGCCGTCGTCACCCCCACTATTCGCAGAAACGAAACTAACAAAGTGTTCGTTCACAAAAGTTCCGTAGATGAGCGTTAAGAGCGCTGATTCCTCGAGCGAATAACCGAAAAAATCTCATAACGAACGTTTCGTACCGAAAAATCCGTCACATCTAAAATATTTTTGCAGATGCCGTCAATACAACGACATATCGCGATCAATAATAAGTTCGATCGTAAGCACGAAATATTTGTTCAAAGATGCCAAGTGCATCGAGGCAAATGATTATCGGGTAAAGCTAGGATCTCGTATGTTGTATAAAGTTGAGCAAAAATCCACTAGGCGGAGCGACGATCGCTCTGGCAACTCGCACGTTAGTTACACCTACAACCCTCTGTGTCAGTCGGTGGGCAGGAACGTTCCCTGACAATATATCCTCACGCGAGCGTGCTATACTCGAAAGTGTATATATATATACATATATATATATATATACATACACACATTAAAGTAGTAGGGAGAAGTAAAGAGCGTAAGAAAGAAAAAAAGAAAACATCACAATCAATCCCGTGGATTAAATAAGATCAATCACAACGATTTATGCAAAATCTTGCGCACAACGTGGATGTATTGACGCAAGGACTTAAATACGGTATATCTGGACTCATGAACCTCGCAAATCAGACTGCCGATCCTCAGAGTGGTGTTTTCTATGTTAACTTCAATCAGGACTGCACGTAAGTGAAAAACAAAGCAAAAAAAAAAAAAAAGAGTTCGTTTTCGGAAGTTTTACGTGCCGTCGACTATTCGCGTGTATTCCGTCATTCTTCGTGAACCGTTCAATCGTTCGTTCGTGAATGTTGAAAGGTTCTTTGTTACGAACGTGAAGGGGCGGTCATAGACGAGAAACGTCATTCTACGACTGTGCCCAAGGGGGATATCCGCGATCCCTTGTCCCGCGTAAAATGGAAGTTGCTATTATTTGCTATACGAGAGTGTGTGTTGATACAGCGTCACCCCTTGCGCGTCTCGCATCGCGCAACTTTCGGGGTCCCCGATTCCCGATGTTTTCGTTCGAGACTTGCGTCACCCGTCTCAACTCCCCTTCCTTTGCCATCCATTAATTGCGTGCTAACGAAGTAACGTCCAAGTTCGCGGTGCTTTCGTAGCGGAATTAATAAAAAAAATAAAAAAAACAACACACACAACATCGCGTATCGCGATACCTTCGTATCGCTATCTCGGTCTCTCTACCTTTCTTCACCTCTTTCCTCTCTTTATCTTCGCGTCCGTCTGTCCGTCTGTCTGTCCCTCTATTGGCTCCCTCCGCTCTCTCGAACCGTTCTGTCGTTATCCCCCACACGTCACGACACACGCGCTCGTGCGTTCGCCTTCGATGCCTTTCTAAATTTTTTTTTGCCCGCCATGCACACGCGCTATGCAATCCGATTGCCTAACACTCGTTGACAGTCTTTTCTCGTTGCTGCCGCTGCACACAATGACTATCCGAGATGATAATTAACCGACCTTCGGATCGCGAAACACCATGGAAGGCACAGGTTGTCAGCAACCTTGCTCCGGTTGCTTTTATTTTACGGCGAAAATAACGTTCGAATCTTCGGAAGACCTCGAGTCTATTTTTTTTTCGATTTTTTTTTTTTTTTTTTTTGCTAAGTCATTTAATAACGCATTTATAGTGACATCTGTATGAATTTCGAAATGTTTCGAAGTATTACGAAAATAAAATTGTCTTTAAAAAAGTTTTTTTTTTTTATGAGACAAATACATCGATTACGAAAATACCATAAAAATGCCATAAAACGATTCGTGATATACGCCTTTTCGGTTCCAAGCCGTCGATGTGTCACAGCTGTGATACTATATATCACGCAAAGACGAGCGGACTATCTTGTAGCTGCATTGCTCTTGCATTGATTCAAAATCATTTATCGCAATGAAAATAACGAAAAAAAAAAAACCAGCTGTGTCAGAAGGTTCAAAGTCCCGCGAGTAAAAAAACATCGAAAGTTTGACGCGAGTATACTTTCGTTTTTTTTGTTTTTTTTTTTTTTTTTCTTCTTTCAGATCCTTGGCTGTGGGCTCTAAGACTGGCTACAAACTTTTTTCCCTCAACTCCGTCGATCAGCTCGAGAAAATATTCGAAAATGGTATTTTATTTGCGATAATCGAATTTCAGAGAATCGGAGAAAAATGACAATTTTAACTTTTTTTTTTTTTTTTTTTTTTTTTTTTTTTTAGACACGGAAGACATATGTATCGTCGAACGATTGTTTAGCAGCAGCCTTGTGGCAGTGGTCAACGTCTCATCCCCGCGAAAACTCAAGGTCTGTCACTTCAGGAAGGGCACAGAGATATGCAACTACAGTTATTCCAATACGATATTAGCTGTGAAACTCAATAGAGCCGTAAGTTCCGAAACGTTTAATAATAAGCAAATAAAATTGATAAAAAATCATTAAAAGATCGAAATAACGAAAAATCGTTAAAAGATTGAAATAACGAAAAATCGTTAAAAGACCGAAATAACGAAAAATCATTAAAAGACCGAAATAACGAAAAATCATTAAAATATCGAAATAACGAAAAATCGTTAAAAAATCGAAATAAAGAAAAATCATTAAAAGATCGAAATAGCGAAAAATCGTTAAAAGATCAAAATAACAAAAAATCCTTAAAAAATCGAAATAACGAAAAATCGTTAAAAGATCGAGATAACGAAAAATCGTCAAAATTAATTTAATTTAATTTAGCCGTAAGTAGCCGTAAGTTTAGCCGGAGCCATAAGTTCCGAAACGTTTTATAATAAACAGATAAAATTGATGAAAAATCGTTAAAAGATCGAAATAACGAAAAATCGTTAAAAGATCGAAATAACGAAAAATCGTTAAAAGATCGAAATAACGAAAAATCATTAAAAGATCGAAATAGCGAAAAATCGTTAAAAGATCAAAATAACAAAAAATCCTTAAAAAATCGAAATAACGAAAAATTGTTAAAAGATCGAAATAACGAAAAATCGTTAAAAGATCAAAATAAAAAAAAATCGTTAAAAAATCGAAATAATAAAAAATCGTCAAAATTAATTTAAATTAATTTAATTTATATACGCAGAGATTGGTAGTATGCCTCGAAGAGTCTCTTTACATCCATAATATACGGGATATGAAGGTATTGCACACAATTCGTGATACACCACCGAACGTCGCCGGCCTCTGTATTCTATCGATAAACAGCGACAACTGTTACCTCGCTTATCCCGGTTCAAACACTATCGGGGAGGTGCAAATATTCGATGCCATTAATTTCGTGAGTACACATCCAATATTTATCCCATTTTCGTGTTTATTCGCTTCAAAGTTATTTCCAACTATTCGTTAACAATAATTGACAAAAAATTCCTTGTTTTTTTTTTTTTTTTTTTTTTTTTTTTAGCAAGCAAAGACGATGATTCCTGCTCACGATAGTCCACTTGCGGCCCTCGCTTTTAGTCCCAATTGCACCAAAGTTGCGACGGCCTCGGAGAAGGGCACTGTGATCAGAGTATTTCAGGTAATTTTTTACGATCGATTTTTAAAAAATGTGTGTAATTTGATAAATAATCGTTGTGTTTGTTCTCTCAAAGGTTCACGACGGAACGAAACTCTTCGAGTTTCGACGGGGCGTCAAGAGATGCGTGTCGATTAGTTCTCTGGCATTTAGTATGGACTCAATGTTCTTGTGTTGCTCCAGCAACACGGAGACTGTACACATATTTAAGTTGGAAGAACCGAAGGAAGCGTAAGTTCATTAGTTTCTCCAGATTCTCCGGTTTCTCTGGCTGATTAATCATCAATTAATTCTAACAATTCAACAATTCAATTTAATTCTTTCAATTAAACAGTTCTAACAGTTCTAATAATTCTAACAATTCAATTCAATTTAATTAAACAGTTCTAACAATTCAAGAATTCAATTCAATTCTTTCAATTAAACAGTTCTTCGTCATCGATAATCTGTACGAAATAAATGTTTTTTTAGGCCGAAACAAGCGCCCGAGGAGACGCAAAGTTGGATGGGATATTTAACAAAAGCAGTGTCGGCGTCTGCGAATTATCTGCCGTCTCAAGTAACCGATGTATTCAATCAGGGAAGAGCTTTCGCGAGCGTTCATCTACCCTTTCAGGGATTGAAGAACGTTTGCGCCATCACCGAGTACGTGATTTTTTTTTATGATTTTTTTTTATCGCATAAACACTTTCGATATCTCGAAAAAAACGAGTTAACGATGCGCTCCACAATTTTCATCGGCGATTTTAATTTTATTAATAATTTTTTTGCAACAGAATACAGAAGGTGCTGAGGCTGCTAGTCGCCAGTGCTGATGGTTACCTTTATGTCTATAATCTCGATATTACCGAAGGCGGAGATTGCACTCTTCTCAAGCAGCACAGGTCCGTCTTAACCCCTTAAGTATTTCGCGATAATTTTGAAAATTTCGGAAATTTTGTTTAAATTATTTATATATATATTTCTAATCACAGATTAGACGGTAAGCAAGACGAAGTCGACTGTGCCAGCGTATCGACCGCAGGCGCGGGATCCGGCGAGGCTGGCGGCGCCTCAGCCACACCCGCCGCGCCGATAGTACAAAATCCAGGTATCAAAATAACCATTTTTCTTATATTTTTTTTTCTTTCCTTCAATTATTATATTTTACTTTGAAAATTATTGAGAATTGGTAGAAAAGAAAAAAAGATATATTAACTTTTTTGTGTCGCATGATAACGAAGCGAGGCGATTTGCGGATTATATCGAATCGCGAATACATGCAGAAATGACTTTGGCAGCAACCAATGACGTTCGAAACGCGTCCGGAATCATTGAGAATTCATTGATTGATACTTATTGTCACGTTTTTTTTTTTTTTCTTTTTTATCGACGAGTAAACAATTTTTATAAAAGTATTTGTAACTTTATCGAAAAAAAAAAAGAGCCGATTCTCGGACGCTTCGAACTGAAGCGGATGATGCGAGAATAATGTATCTTCCGCCCGCGTTTTGCCACACACGCACACACAAGTGGGGTAATCGCGACTGCCGTTAATACTGAACGGTTATCGCATCGAGTTTCGTGTTTTCATACGTTTCGTATGATTGTTGAATAGTTGCGAACCCGGAACTCGACGCGAGTTTGTAATATTGCTGCGGTCGCGCGTGCTCACCACATCGGAATATCGTGTAAGAATCGGAGAAGTAACAGTTGTTTTGTTTTGTTTGATTTTTGAAATTTTTTTTAAACATTTTTTTTTAATTTTTATTTATTTTTTTTAATTTTTTTTTTTTTTATCGAAATGCATGATTCCGTTCACATTGCAAAGATACGGATTATATATACATAATTTTAACATTATCGTATCCATGTATATTATTTATTATGAACGTTTATCGCTACTCGACTTACAAAACGATACGTATATTATCCTTTACCGATTTAGTTTATACGTTACTTGCCGCCAGAAATATAATGATACATTATCCACTTGAATACATATATATATATTTTTTTTTTTTTAGATATAATGTTGATGTAGCTGTCGCGCATATATTATCGATATTTCGCCGTCTCGACGAAGCTACGATGAC
Source organism: Buathra laborator (assembly GCA_934046635.1). Taxonomy (NCBI): domain Eukaryota; kingdom Metazoa; phylum Arthropoda; class Insecta; order Hymenoptera; family Ichneumonidae; genus Buathra; species Buathra laborator. The sequence continues at coordinate 9,343,683 of OW203902.1, forward strand.
CCCGGAGCTCGTTGTCGATTCCTCGCGATCCAAAAAAAAAAAAGAAAGAAAACGAGAGAAACACCAGCGAACTCCGGGATTAGCGCGAAATTCATGGACGCGCATAATTCAATATTCCAGCTATTTTAATAACGTTATTTATACGCGACAAAGTAGTTGGAAATTTGTATTATACAGTTCTTCCTTGTCGACGGTCTATAAACGCTGAATTAGTCGATTATCGATCTCCGTAGACTTCTCGCTTGCGCTCCCGTAAAAAAAAAAAAAAAACAAACTAAAAACACGAGTAGTTAGAAAAATCTTTTTTTCAGTTGATTTTTTTTTAAACCCCTATATATATGTGGAAAGTGCGTGTGTGCGCGCGCACATCGCGTAGATATACGACAGAAACAAAAAAAAAAAAAAATACGAAAAACTATATTACGACTCGCGGGCGAAAAATTTTTTCGCACGAGTGCGAAATTGGCAGTCAATATAATGCCTCTGCAATCGCACGCGCCGAGAAAACACTTTTCCGCCGAGTATCGTATACGATTTTAATTCACTGCGGTGCGGAAAACGATGTTTTCCGCACATTTCGCGAAACGTGCGGAAAGTGATGTTTTCCGCACATTTCGCGAAACGTGCGGCAAGTGACGTTTTCCGCACATTTCGCAAAACATGCGGAAAGTGAAGTTTACCACACATTTCGCGAAACGTGCGGAAAGTTAAGTTTACCACACATTTCGCGAAACGTGCGGAAAGTGATGTTTTCCGCACATTTCGCGAAACGTGCGGAAAGTGAAGTTTACCACACATTTCGCGAAACGTGCGGAAAGTGAAGTTTACCACACATTTCGCGAAACGTGCGGAAAACATCATTTTTCGCATCGCAGTAAAGCAAATAATTTTTTTTTATTATTGAGGAGAAACAAAAAAAAACAGGAAAGAAGTGCCCAACGCGCGAACTTTACACTCGCTTCTTCTTTCGCTTCTTTAACTCCCTCCACCCGCCCCCCGAGAAACCCCCCAACGTTTCCCTCGCTTCACATCGGACTGCCGAAAGATTCTCGACGTCTGGAGAGGGCAATTATTGGCCCCGGATACTGTTGACCTCAACTTGATGTATAATTTTTTCTTTTTATTATCCGCTGAAGCCTGCATAAATAGCTACGCGGGTGCGTTGCGCGGCCGTTCGCCAGACTCCATGTCAGGTACTGGTATGTCCTCTATTCACCCCCTTTTTTTTTTCTTGCGCTCTCATCTCTCTGTCTACTTGAACAAAAGATTATTATATATTAAAAAAAAATGAAAAAAAAAATATATATATTCCACCCGCAAACACACAGTTATCTCATTATTATCGCCCGGTTAACCCGCTAGAAGGGTTGCCGTCTTTATCGCCTCATTCAATCTTATCCCTCCACTATTCTCACCGAGACGAGAGGGCAACGGCCTTTTTTTTTTTTTTTTATTATTATTATACATAATACGTGATTAACAATTTAACAGCACATACACACACACCGCGCGATTACGGTGTGGTAAAGAGGCACTGACGCTATTTTAATATTGTACAGAAGATACCATTAAAATAAGAAGCAAACAAAGTTTAACGATTGGCTGAGTCGGCGGTATATATTACGAAAGTTTATTCATCGCGTGGGATAAGACAGGTCATTCCCCATCCCATGGAAATAAATAGATTTTTTAAATGAACATTATAATCGATAGAACGTTTTCTGACGTGCGAGTTTACGTATAAAGTAAAATTACGGACGAAGGGTTTGTTGTTCTGTCCCTTGATTGAGTTTTTTTTTTTTTTCTAACGATCTTCCTGAACCCCTAAAACCCTCTGAAACCTCTCATTCGCCGTCACTAATTCGTTTCTCTATCTATCGCTACTTTCCTTTTCCCTTTTTCTATCTTTTCTATTCTATTCTATCAATTTGGGTTTTTAGTTCGTTATTATCACATCGAATTTTCGTCTTCTGGTGGAACGGCACGTATCGCGCATGACGATCACTCACGCTGCTGACGCTGCATGCTAACGATCGAGAAATCGTCATTTTTACTTTTTTTCTTCTATTCTCGCAATTTAATTCTCGTTGCCTGTAGACTTCGACTTTTTTTTTTTTTTTTTTTTCTTTCGTTTTTTTTATTTTTGCAAAACGCGACTATAATAGATCGGCGTATAACGGGATGACGCGTACCGATGAACGATTATTCCGAAGTCATTCGATTATCGATCTTTTGTCGGTACGAAAATCCTATTTGCATGCGATTAGTGTATATATAATGCAAAAACTTTTAAAATAATACAAAACTTCGGTGCACCGAACGATAATAATTGCATAGTAATAATTTATAACATGTAAAACTTTCCGATGTATTTCTTTGTCGAGGAAATTAAGTCCGACGTACGTCCCTTCGATAGTTATTCGGCTAATTATTAGTTATTATCGCTGCCGTCCTCCATTGCGCCGTTGACTCTCGATCTCTTAGTTTGTTCTTCAGCAATGTAGAATTCTTTTTCCTGGTAAAAAAAAATGCCTTTTATCTGTTTTTTACTATTTGGTACACAATTGATTTTTTTTGCACATAACATAGAATCGATTCTATTCGCCTTTTCTCGCCTAACAATTGCTTAACATTCAACGCAAAACGGGTCATCAACCATTAATTATCAAAAAAAAAAAAAAAAAAATGTAATTCATATCGAACGGGAATACTCTCATTTGTATTGTGTACTAATGAATCATATAGTCAAATGAAAAAAAAAAAAAAAAAAAAAATTTGATAAAATTTTTTTTTTTTTTTTTTTTTTTTTTTTCGAAGGGGGAAATTTAATCGCATTGTCATATTTGAAATTTCGAACGGCTTTTGTTCCTCGCAGTGATTCAACAAAAACGGACACAATCGTACGGTTAATGCGGTGATAAACGATTTTTTAGAGTCGGAAAAGTATCACGAGATGATAGCAGCTACGGAGAGTCCACCGAAGGGAAGCGGTACCTTTCGGCTTAACGACGACACGGAATTTCCGCCGGTTACGCAAAGGACCGATTGAGAAACTGTAACGGATCACAACGCATATCAAAACAAAAAATAAAACTAAACAAACAAACAAAGAAAAAAATACAATCGATTGAGAGAACAGTCGATCCCAAGGGACGTCCGCGTGAGAAGAGACGCTCCGGAGATGTTTCGGAGCTGAAGAACGACCGGAATAAGCGGGGAGGAGGACACAAGACACCCGAATTGCGGACAATGGATTCTTGTGTGGCGTGTGGTATTTACCAATTCCGTATCCTTATTTCCCTCTCCGTTGCTGAGTCTAATTTATAAAAAGGTGAAAAAAATGTAAAGCGAAAAAAAGAAGAAAAAAAAAAAAAAAAAAAAAAAAATGGGAAACCCTCGTATCATCGACTCCAACGCGCGCAACATCGTATTTCAAAGATGCGAACTTAAAATCGTGCGAACGAAATAAATGAAAAATACATGTCGCGCGATCTCGTTATCGCAAAAAAAAAAAAAAAAAAAAAACAAAAAAAAAACACAAACAAAAACAAAACAAAAAAACTTAAAAAAAAAACGCTAAAAAAAGAATCACAAAAACATTCATTAAGAGTCAACGCGCACTCTTTTCTGTGTCTTTAATTTAATATATTTAGATTGTTCGTAACTCGTAAATTCACGGAATCGGTGCCAATAGCTTAGAAGCCCAATTATCGTCGGTTTCTATGCGGACAACGATGCGCTTTGCGAATGATTTATCTGTACATTTATCCCTAAGGGTTACTTAGAAGCTAATCATCTGGGTTTTTCTTTTTTCTCGTTTGTCCGTCGGCGCCGTTCCGAGGCACCGTCGGACCCGTGACAATTCGAGATTTTTACCTTAGAGACGACAAACAAAAAAAAAAAAACAAAAAACAAAAACATGAAAATTCTCTTTCTCAACAAATCGAAGAAAAAATTGAAAAAAAAAAAAAAAAAAAAATTGTACGCGAGTACAACTTCGACGCGTCGGTGAAATTAATAACACGGCAGGCCACAGTCAATAGATCCACAATGTGTCCTTCGACAGTTTTTTACTAACTCGTCTTGTTTAGTGAATAGTTTTACTTTTATAAAGATGAAAATAAAACGCTAATAACCCATTGTACATACACACGAATGCTTGTGCATTGACGTTATTGCATATATTATTATATATTATAGTGTCTAATTAATACACGAAAAAAATGCTAATGTATAAACAAAAAAAAGAGAAAAAAAAAAACAAAAAAAAAGAGATGAAAAAGAGAACCAAAAAACAAAACAAAAAAAGCAAAACACGTAGTATTTTTTTTCGTAACTCCTTTTTTTTTTATTAAGAAAGAAATATAATTTTTTATTAAGAGATGAAAAAGAAAAAACAAAAAACAAAAATGAAGCAAAACAGTATTTCTTTTTTCGTAACTCCTTTTTTTTTTTTATTAAGAAAGAGAAAAATAATTTCTTATTAAGAGATGAAAAAGAGAACCAAAAAACAAAAAAAAAAAAGCAAAACAGTATTTTTTTTTCGTAACTCCTTTTTTTTTATTAAGAAAGAAAGAGAAAGAATTTTATTTTTTTTTAAAGAGAAGCAAAAAACAAAAAAAAAGTAAAACAGTATTTTTTTTCGTAACTCCTTTTTTTTTTTTTATTAAGTTCTTACATTTTTTTTGTTGTATTTTGTTTCTTCATCCACTCACAATCGTCACACTATAATGGACGCGGCAAAAAGCGACTTTACCTCGCAGCAACTTGCGCGATAGGATGCGAATTAAAAGAGAAACGGAAAAAAAAAACAATATATATGTATAATATATATATAGAACCGTAAGAACATCGAATTCTCGGCAGTTTTACGCCTCGAATTTAATGCTGAGCCATCGACACAAAACGTGGAATTAAATTACACTTCGAAATGCAGCGAGGCGCGTGCATCAGCAAAGAAACAAACGAAAAAAAAAAAAAAAAAAAAAAAATGAATGATTTCAACGCGAATGAGTAGGGAAAATTTTCTCGGGTACCATATCACTTCGAAAAAAAAAAGGATTTTTTTTTTTTTTTTTTTCATGTTCTACCTATTATAATGTCGAGACGCGGGCGTCTCATTATAAGGATTAAAATCGTCACGAACGCGACAAACGTCTCGGAAGAGATCGTTACAAACGAAAAATACCAATAACCGCGGAGATTCGCGCGTATTTTTTTTTTTTTTTTTTTTTTTTTCGAAATCTCGTTCTACAGCAACGAGGAATAGATTTCTTTTTTTTTTTTTTTTTTTTTTTTCGAAACAGTGACGACAATAACAAAAATGGACCGTCTTCGATGATATCGCGTGCGCATTATATTATATGTTATAAAAATCTAAAGCGACGGAGTGATGTATCGAGTGATTTTGTCGATGAAACGATCGATGCTAATCATGGGATGCAAAAATCGCGCGTAAAGGGGACCGATTCGTATTTTTTTTTTTTTTTTTTTTCACGTATAAAACGAGAGATTAAAATGACTTTAGAAAAAGTTTACAAACAATGAACGATATTTATGCTGCGCAGAGTCACAAAGATTATTTTTTTTTTTTTTTTTATATGTAATAACGTTGAATTTTACAGTTTACAGTAATGAAGAGGGGGACGGGGAGGATAAATGAATGCCGATCGAGTTACACATAAACACAGACGGCGTACACAGAGATTATCGAGTTATCGAGTTGCAACGTGACATGGATTTCGATCCGAAGCGATAAATACAAATCGCAGATATTTATCACGCGGTGTTTGAGAGTTTAGTATCGTCGTTTCATTTCGTCGTTAATCGTCGTACACCTCTTGTGTGCGATAAACTCTCACGTATTCGATACTTCGATGCAAAAATCGTTTTCGGGTACACAATTCAGTTTATTCAGATTTGTCATTATTCTCGTTTGTTTGTTTGTTTGTTTGCTTCTCCTTCTTCTTCTTTATCTCATTGATGAACCATTTAAAAAAAAAACCATTGGTTGGTGTAAAATTGTACGCGCAAAAGAACGGCCCTTTCGTCGTTTGCTCACTGCGCCGGGATACGGAGGAACGAAGACTTAACTATATAGATCATCGTCTCCGTCGTCTTGAAACGTTTGATCTCCTTGCGTCGTGTCTTGTGGACCGCCCGCCGCATTTTGAGGAAATCTGCAAAAACACAACGATTCATTAAACATTTCCCATTGTATTCCAAATGTGAAAAAAAAAAAAAAAAAAAAAAAAAAAAATTAAAATTAAAATTTAATTAATAATTCGTTAATTGCCTCCAATCGCATTACCTGAAATTAGTACCGAATCCTCGCGACTGTTGAAGCGTCTGTGCGAACATCTCGTACTTCCGAATATCGTTATCGGATACCGAGCGACGAGCGAACCTCATCGCTTCTTCGAAGTGCGCGCGCGTTATTTCCGGCACCGGATCATCCTCGTCCATCTGTTGAAAAAACCAATATTACGACATTATCGCCCTTTTTTTTTAGCGGGATACGCATTTTTTTTTTTTTTTTAACAACGAAATACTAACGTCCATCGATACCGAGGGATTCGCCATGCGTTCCTTCTCCCTGCGAATCTCTGTCTCGATGCACTGCCTGATCGCGAGTTTACACGCGCGCTGACATATTTCCGTCAAATCGGCACCGGAAAATCCGTGCGTAACCTTCGCGATATATGTTAAGTCGACATCCTTGGCGACCGGTGATTTTCGCAGATTCGCCTTGAAAATCGCTTCCCGAGACTTCTCGTCGGGTAACGGGATGTAAATCAATTGATCGAGACGACCGGGTCGCAGAATTGCGGGATCGATGATATCAGGACGATTCGTTGCTCCGATGATGAAGACGTTTTTCTTCGCTCCCATACCGTCCATCTCCGTGAGGATCTGATTGATCACACGATCCGCCGATCCACCGCCGTCGCCGACCGAACCTCCGCGAGACTTTGCGATCGAATCCAACTCGTCGAAGAACAAGACGCAAGGAGCCGCGGATCTTGCCTAAGAAATGGGCGATAAGATTAGTTGAAGGAATTGGAATTGTTTTATCATTGATAAAAAGTATCTTAAGGTAACTCCAGCGCGTGGTGTCCATTTCGCTTGAATTCGAGGAAATTGAGACGAAATTGCAAATACTTCTCGATAAAAAAAAAAAATCTAAAAAAATTAATTTTGCACAATAATAATTGCAAAATGTAAAAAAAAAAATCTGAAAAAATTAATTTTGCACAATAATAATCTGAAAAAAAATAAATCTAATCTGATAAAAAATCTGAATCTGATCTGATAATCTGATAAAAATCTGAAAAAATTAATTTTGCACAATAATAATTGCAAAATGTTATTAACAAATTGATGAAAAAAAAGAAATTGTTCAACAAACTTATGGTAACTTAATTTTTTTTTTTTTATGAAAATGATTCGTTTATTTTTCTGAATACGGATGAATTCTTTCAGATTTTTATCTTTGGTTTGAATTTTTTTTTTTTATATGGAAAAAATGTGTAAAGACAAAATTCAAACCAAATATAAAAATCTGAAAAATTCATACGTATTCAAAAAAATGAACGAAGCATTTTTATTAATAAAAAAAGTTAAGTTACCATAAATTTGTTGAACTTCTTTTTTTTTTCATCAATTTGTTAATAACATTTTGCAATTATTATTTTGCAAAATGAATCTTTTCAGTACCTTTAATATGCATGAATTTTTTTCAGATTTTTATATTATCGAGAAGTGTTTGGAATTTCCTCTCAATTTTCTCGAATTTAGGCCAAATGGACACCACGCGCTGTAGCTATCTTAAGGTCCTTAAGATTGCAATACCTTGTCGAATACATCGCGAACGTTTGCCTCAGATTCACCGAACCACATAGTCAAAAGTTCGGGTCCTTTTACGGATATAAAGTTCGCCTGACACTCGTTGGCGATCGCCTTAGCCAACAGTGTCTTACCGCAACCCGGAGGACCGTAGAAGAGAACTCCTCTCGATGGCTGCATGCCGAACTTCAAGAATTTGTCGGGATGTTCGACCGGATACTGGATAATGAAAGAAAAAGAATTGTCGTTAATTGCCGAAGCGTTTAAAAACAATTAGAATACACGACCGAAGCAAGAAATTACAAAAAAAGAAACAATTGTTTAATGGTATCGCAATGAATCAGTTATCGGAAGAATTAATAAAATCGGAAGATTTGCGGCAATTACCTGAACCAATTCTTGGAGTTCCTTCTTCACGTTTTGGAGACCTCCGACATCGTCCCAAGAAACTGTGGGCACCTCGACGATAGTTTCGCGAAGAGCGCTGGGACTGCTTTTTCCCATAGCGTACTGTAATTTTAAAAAATGGTAATTTTTTTAGTAATGATAAGAAAATGGATTTTGTAAAGATAAAGTAACGAATTCGATACCTTGAAATTCTCCATCGTAACTGCAAGAGATGCCAATACTTCGGCATCGATCTGATCGTCTTCCAGATCGATGAGATCCATTTTCTCGCGAATCTGCTGAAGCGCAGCTTCGGAGCAAAGCGATGCCAAATCAGCACCGACGTGTCCGTGACTCTCGGCGGCGATCTGTAAAAATTGTTTAAAAAACGTTTAAAACACAATACGCTATAAGAATCATTGGATAAAAGATTAATTAATTATTTATTTATTCGTTATTTACCGATTCGAGTTCAACATCGTCAGCGAGTTTCATGTTCTTCGTGTGAATGCGAAGAATCTCCAAACGACCAGTGGCATCGGGAATACCGATGTCGATTTCACGATCGAATCTTCCGAAACGACGTAAAGCACCGTCAATGCTATTCGGCCGATTGGTCGCTGCCATCACGATAACGTGGGAACTCTGTTTCATACCGTCCATCAGAGTCAATAGCTGCGATACGATACGCCTCTCCACTTCGCCGTGAGTCTGAAAAAAAAAAACCAAAAAAAAAATTAGAAAAAATACAACCAATGATAACGTATTTTTACGCGCAATTGCATCTCAAGTATCGATAAATGCGCCGAAACTGTACCTTCTCTCTTTTCGGAGCGATGGCATCCAATTCATCGATGAAAATGATTGCCGGTGAATTTTTCTCGGCTTCTTCGAAGGCTTTACGCAAATTACTCTCAGACTCTCCGGCAAGTTTACTCATTATTTCCGGACCTTTGAATAGAAGAAACAATTAATAAAAATTCGTTGAGATAATAATAAATGAATTTGAATTAAAGGAGATTTTTACCGTTAATGAGGAAGAAGAAAGCTCCGGTTTCATTGGCGACGGCGCGAGCGATCAGAGTTTTTCCTGTACCCGGAGGTCCGTACAACAGAATACCGCGCGGCGGCTTCACTCCGATAGCTTTGAAGAGCGACGGATGTCGCAGCGGCAATTCCACCATTTCCTTTATCTGTGCGAGTTGTTTGCGCACACCGCCGATATCATCGTAACCAACAGCATTCAAGGCCTCTTCCTCTTCCTAAATTTTTTTTTACATTAAATTCGTGAAATTTAGGAATTTATAGAATTTTTATATTATCGATTTTTTTTTTCTATTTTTTTTTCTCGATTTTTTTTTTTTTTTTTTCTCGAAGTTTATTTACCTCGCGCTTAATCGGATCGCCTTCGCAGTGAATCACTGTGTCCGGAGCGACGATGCAATACGGACCGGGATCGGTTTCCACGACTTTGAATTCCACCGCTCGCATACCTCCGCGAACGATGAAATTGTCGTCTTTGTGAATCGGACGATAAGCCTCCAGGAAGTAGGGCTTCAGATACACTTCGAAAATATTTCTGATTGAAGGAAAAAAAAAAATAATTAATTAATGCGGAAAATCGATCGAATATTGGTAAATCGCATTTTTATACATGGTGACCACTAAAAAAAGGGAATAAAATGTTTTGACTTTTCTTTGAAGAAATTCTAATTTTTTGCAGACTAAAATTCAAACTTATAGTGTAAATATGAATAATTAATTAATAAAATTCCTAATTAATCGATATTCATAAAATATTTGTAAGTTATAGTGACAAAAATAATATTAATACAATTTATAGAAATTAATCACTAAATTTAATTCTTAAAAAAAAAATTTCGCAATGTTTACTGCAAATATTTGTCACCGTCTTTTATTTGTATTTTCTTCAAAAAAACAATGAAAAAAAATTAACAATAAAAAAAAGTGATTTTTTTTTTTTTTTTTTTACAATTTCGCTTCATTTTCCGATTGATTTCTCGTTTCCATACTGTGGCTAATTTTTCCTGAGAAATAAAAAATTCTGACGATTTCCTGATTTTTTTTTTTTTTTTTCGAAATTTTTTCTCATTTTCAGGTTTTTCTCGATCAGTGGCCACCGTAATTATAATTTTTTTTTTTTTTTTTTAATTAAAAAAAAAGTTATAAAAGTTACCCAGTGAGGCCTTCGACTGTGTCGTCCATTGGCAATACGTGAATACGTTTTCCATATTTAACGTCAGGACACGCTTGAACCGATACAATGTCGCTGAGACGAACGCGAAGATTGTTGCGCACAACTCTGTTCATACGAATTTTTTCGTTTGGACAAGTTTCGTCGGACAGTACTATGCAGACTGTCTCCTTGCGCCTTTTACCCTTCAGCAAAACGGTGTCACCGCGGAACAATTGTAATTCATCCATTTTTGCCTGAGACAAGGCGACGACAGAGTTGTCATCATTGATCGCCTCATCGACAAGAAGCCTGTTAGGCCTGTCCTTCTTGCGAAGAATCGCGGTTGCTAAATCTTCACTGAAAGATTTATACGCGAAAAATTATTGTTATTGTTATTATTACGTTATTGATGCATTTTTTTTTCGATATTCAATGATTTCTGAAAGTTTATTTGTCCGATTTAATTATCGTATTTAAATTTTTTTAGAATCGTTACATTTTTACGAAAATCGTAATGACGAATTAAGTAACTAATTGAGGAATTTTGATAGTACAAATGTTTCGCGATTGGTGTAGTAAAATTAATTAATCGATCGTAAATAAACAAATAAATCGACATGTCACGCTCCGAAAATAATTTAACACGCATATACACGTACACACTCATGATTCACGATGTTGACAGCGATAGTGATGTATAAAAAAAATGGAAATTTTTTTTTTTTTTTCAATAAAAATTAATGGAGTTATGTCGACATTGTGCATGACGTGGCCGTTACGAGCAAAATTTTGCCATTGCAAATATTTCGACATCGAAACATAGGACGATCGCGCGAAACAAAACGTTCGCTCGGCGAAAAATCCTTTTGTCATGTTACAGCGGGCGGCCTCTTGGCTTACAGCCATATTCGCGAAGGGGAAAATGCTAAGGGGCCGCGACTGATAAATATAAGCAATCGATAGAGAAAGTTATCTCCGCTTTCGATGATCAACGATGACGAGAGATTTATGATTTATTTAAATCAAAAAGTAATCGAGTTAACCGTCGGCGGCCATTTGTAAGTGAGAAAAAAGAAATAAAATTCATCGGTTGTAAAACAAAGCCGCTTGGTCGACATGATGACAACGTGAAATTGAGGGGGCTGCCGTAGCGTTTCGTGTCCCTACAGTGCGGGTAAACCGTCCAACGAACCCGTCAAGCCGGGATTAATCCGTTACAATGAAATTAATCGGAGGTACGACGAATGATTCTCGATTATTCTTATTTATTACAATAATATATTAAAGTCAATCATCCTTACCTCTTTCCCTCAGTCATCTTGATATCGTATTATTCACGAATAAAAATTCACGTAGTTACGAGCGAAATACACGGTCTTGACTGTTCGCACGAGTCACCACGACAGCCACTCACAGAGCCAGGCAAAGCCAATGCGCTCGACACTGAACACCTTCCGCTTCGAAATTCCCAATGCTGACACGCGCAATTCGAGTCCAGAATAGCCAAACTCGCGGCGTTAAAAATTCGTCCCCGTTTTATAGTGTATTTTATGCTCGATTCACACCCGCGCGCCTCCCCAAAGGTTTTGGACCTTTTGCAGTCGCAATTCACGAACGGGGATGACTTTTTTTTAACGTTTTTACGAACGTCGCGAAAGCAATATTATTTTCTTGTAACGTCTTTACCGTCGTTCGCGTACCACTCCGACTGACTGTCGATGGTTCGATAAATATACGTTTGCGTTCTTCAATTGTCAAATTGATCAGCAATGGCCGGGATTAAAGGTTATAACCGTATATTTATATCATCGTACAAGTATGCGTCTCTCGATCCCCTCCCGAGTCTCTTATCGCCACGAGAAACATGTCGTAAGAGACGGATATCTCGGATTCGTGATACGATGAGACAAAAAAAAATTTACATATACACGAAAACATAACCCTTCGAGCGAAGTTTCGCTTTCGTTTGTTTAAACTCCGTGCTGCATTGTCGCGTCACCGCGTTTCGTTTACTTTTCTTAATCGAATTAACGAAACGCGATATAGCACACTACCTAATTATCGTGTTGTTTCATTAGATCTATCAGTTCGAAAGTTTCGGCATTGAATACCCAACCCCACCATGAGAAGTATGTCTTCTCGTAATTCGTATTATTTCAATTGCAATATCCCATACAAAATACAAAAAACCATCAATTGTGTACCGATAACGTTGACTCGTTGCAACAAGCGTAAAGTATTTTAGTTCGCTAAATCGATTAATTGCTGATCTCAACGATGAGTCACTATCTCCAGTTGTACCGCAAATAAATTTATCGTCTCTGTATAAAATGGATATATTTAATCTCAATGCCTTTCCGAAACCCCAAATTATTCACGTAAACTAACATATTTAAATTACGCAATAACGTTGTGCTAATTGTTTTTTTCTTTTTTCCATATTACTTCCATCGACTTGACTACTGAATTACAGCGTGAGTACCTTTGACAAAATTATAATTGTGTGAAAACAGTTTTTTTTTTCCGGCGCGGATCATTTATTTTGGAGCAATAATGCAATGTTTTTTGTTACCGTTTGCAAGTTTTGCTGTTTTGGTGCAATTTTATTTATTTATTTATTTATTTATTTATTTATTTATTTATTTATTTATTTATTTATTTATTTATTTATTTATTTATTTATTTATTTATTTATTTATTTATTTATTTATTTATTTATTTATTTATTTATTTATTTATTTATTTATTTATTTATTTATTTATTTATTTATTTATTTATTTATTTATTTATTTATTTATTTATTTATTTATTTATTTATTTATTTATTTATTTATTTATTTATTTATTTATTTATTTAATTATTTATTTATTTTCTCATTTTCTCATTTGTTTTTTTGTTTATTTATTTTTGTATTTTTTTATTCGTTTATTCATTAACTTAATAATGTTTCCTACAAGTATTTATGATCTATTCAAATAATTACACTCAACATGTTCCTATTTCATTTTAATTCATTGTTGATTAACTAATTAGCTAAATTAATAATATACACTGTTTTCATGAATTACAGATTAGTTACTTTGGCATTCGCCGGCTCAATCGGGATGACGTTAGTCATCCTGGGCTGCGCGTTACCTGTATACAAGTGAGTATTTTCTTCAAATTTCTAGTTCTCTGTTCATTATTTATGATCCCAATATTTATATCGTTATTTTTTTCTAGCGTTTGGTGGCCATTCTTCGTTGTACTGTTCTATATGCTCGCGCCTATTCCAACGCTCATATCGCGCCGTTACTCGGGAATGGAATCTTCGGGTAGCAGCAGCAATCCATGCCTTGAATTAGCAATATTCATCACTTCCGGTATCGTTGTTTCGTCGTTTGCTCTGCCGATCGTTTTGACCCGTTCGCCGATGGCGGAACCTGTGGTGCGTACAAAAAAAAAAATAAAAACATAAGTCGCTCGGGCGCTGACAAACGCTTATATGTTGCGATTTTAATACGATTTGGAATTTTTTAAAATTCCTACGAAATTAAAATCCAAAGTAAAAAAAAAAAAAATCAGTCTCTCGGGGAACTGTAAGAATTGGAATAAAAGTCAAAACAGCAACGTCTATCTTTCGCAGAACTCAAACCAATCGTTTTTTTTTAATAAATGATATTTTTTCTATAGTATATACAATAAATTGATAAAAAATATATTGATTATTGATCGATAATCGTAATGACTCCTTCAAAAATTTTGAATTTGGAACTTAAAAAATTTGAGGAAAGTCAAAACAGCAACGTCTATCTTTCGCAGAACTCAAAGCAATCATTTTTTTTTTAATAAATGATATTTTTTCTATAGTATATATAATAAATTGATAAAAAATATGTTGATTATTGATCGATAATCGCAATGATCTCTTAAAAAATTTGGAACTTTAAGAATTTGAGAAAAATCAAAACAGCGACATATAACTTTCGCAGAACTCAAAACAATCATTTTTTTTTAATGAATGGAATTTTTTTTTACAGTATATATAATAAATTGATAAAAAATATGTTGATTATTGATCGATAATCCTAATGATCTCAGATACAACCGGGAGCCTGTTACCTGACGCTGGCCGGCAACGTCGTTGTTTATCTGACGCTCGTCGGTTTCTTCATGACATTCGATCAAGACGACTCCGAGTACACCATGTGGTGAAGAATCTCCCCGCGTAACGTACTTACTTGTTACGGTAAGACGCAAAGAGTCCCCCTCACCGTTTACGATCGTTCGATCCATTCAGTCGCGGGACTTACTACCATTGCTAATCGATGTAGTATTTGCAGATTTTTTTTTACAAGATATAAGAAGGAAAAGGAGTCCACGCGCGCTGTGCATCGACTGAATGGAAAACGCTTTAATTTTTCTAACTTAAAAAAAAAAAAAAAAAAAAAAAAAAAACATACCATTAATCATCTAATTTAAAAGAAAATGATAAATGAACAAACCAGTAACACCGCCGTTTACATGGTTGTGAGATAATGCAATTAATTACATGAAAAAAAAAAAAAGAATGAAAAAAAAGAAAACAAAACCTCTGTAAGACGTTTAGACGATAGCTAGTGTGATAGATTACAGTACTCAATGTTAGCAGAACGTAACATTTTATATTATATATATATATATAAAAATAGAGCTATGAACATTTGATCGAGAATTATAAATTATACAATTGTCCCTTTATCGACTTTTTGCGTCAACATTTTGCATTTATTGTGATAAAAAAGCGTATCGAAATAATCGGCTTATCTGCAAGAAATTGATAAAAAAAAAAACAAAAAAAAAACGTAACAATTATGGAGAACTCGATCTGTAACGCCGAAGAAATTATTTGGAAGTCTCGGGAAGATTTTTTTTTTAAAGTAATATAATAAACGCAAATTTACAATATATTCGCCTTTTTTTTCTGTAATCGTCGGAGAAATATGAGAACGTTTTACGTATCATCGGTTATTCCATTGGTAAGCGATAAAGTGGAAAGAGCGGAGTGAAATTCTATACGCACGGCAACAGAACTATCTTATCTGATACACCTGTGACTCATTATCGGAAAGTTCTGATAATAATTCTAATTGATTCGATATCGCATAGCAGTCACTGCGAAATATTTACGAGAAACACGAATATTCTGTTTTATCGGCGGTTGGTTACGCGAAGCGCGGTATCGACCGCGAGTTTTATAGATCGCGTAACGCGCACGCGCACGGGGTTCGCGCGACGTACGCGAGAGTCTCAATCCACGCCTCGTATCGCGTGAATTCACCGTTTGACAGATATACGCGTACGTCAGTCGCACGAAGGATAACAATGGAAAAAAATAGATAATGGAAGAAAGATAAGCTTTTTAAAATCGTTCGGCGGACCACGGGGCGGGGAAAGAAAACTCGTTGAATTTTCATTCGCATGTTAACAACGTTACGACGATCGGTGATTTTATTCTAAAGATAGAATATGATTGACGACGAGACTGCGAGGGATTACACATTTGTTCGATGCGCCGAAACGCCGGGAGGTAAGTACATCGATGTTTAACGATCCGTCAAATACTTCGCGATCGATAAAATCTTTTTTTTTTTTCAAAGAAACATCGCGGACTTCCGTGGATTCCAATAGTGGATCAATCACGACAAGCAATGAACAGATTACGACCGAACGGCCGTCTTGCAGCCCTTCGGAACAAAGAACTCATGCGCAACACGCGAGACATTTACCATCGAGAACTATAGGTACCAATTTCCAATAATAATAAACTCTGTTTTGTTTTTATTTTGCGATTTTTTGAAATTTTTTTTTTGCGATTTTTTGAAATTTTTTTTTTTTTGCGATTTTTTGAAATTTTTTTTTTTTTGCGATTTTTTGAAATTTTTTTTTTGCGATTTTTTGAAATTTTATTTCTGCGATTTTTTGAAATTTTATTTTTACGAATTTTTGAAATTTTATTTTTGCGATTTTTTTGCAGCAATTTTGTCGCAAGCAAAACACGACAAGATCAGTAATGTCGCAGCGACGGTGGGCTACGGTACTCTCAGAGTGCCGCGATCCGCTCATTGGCCCGTCGAAGAACACGCGGAAAGTATAGCAAGTCATATGGAACTCGACGACGAACTCATGCAGGATGATCCGATATCGGAGATGCGAAGAATAGAGACTCTGAGAGAAATGCCTCAGTGTCTCACTGTGAAGAGAACAATTAGAGCGAAACTAGCAATTTCTGTTAATCAAAAAGCTAAAAGAAAACCTCTGAGTTACTGGAAAAGACTCAAATACGCTATGAGTATCAGTTTCATGAAGGTAAACCATTTTTTTAAATTCGTCATGAAGTTAATCTCAATTAATTGATTTCGTATATTTTTTTATTATTTTAATATAATTTTTGATTTTTTTTTAAATTTTATTTTATTACATTTTTTTTCAAAATTTACTATCAATTTTCGAAATACCATAAATACGCTATAGCGTACATTTTCTTGTTATTTTAATTTTATTTATTTTTTATTTATATTATTTTATTAAATTTTGTTAATTATTTACGATGATTTTTTGAAATATGCTACGAGTATCGGTTTCATGAAGATAACTTAATTTTTTGATTAGTAATGAAGTTAATCTAAATTTGTTGATTCAATGCATTTTTTTATTATTTTTATTCAATTTTTTTCTCTTTTACTTAAATTTATTCATTTTTTTTTCGAAATTTAATTTCATTAAATTTTTTTGCATTAAATTCTTATGTTACAGATATACATTGCTACAAAGGAAGTGACTTCTTCGATTGAACTTTGGTATCACGCAATCCGAACTATCGAGGGACACTTTGGTAGCGGAGTAGCGACTTATTTCAAGTTTCTTCGATGGCTGTTTCTCCTCAACTTGATGAGTTGTATTCTCAGGTGAATAAAAACTCGAAATCCATTTTATTTTTTTCTACACTACTCTCATTAATTTTTAACTTAATCGTTGTCTATTTTTCCAGTATATGTTTCATCACAGTGCCTCAATCGTTCGAAAAAGCAGCCGAAAAAACGAATTTCAGCGGTTGGGATATTTTTATCGGCAACGTAAGTGCATCAGATTCGCTTCGACTCAATTGCAAAAACGTTATTACAACTAAAATTATTTTTATTTCAGGGATATTTGGAAAATACAATATTATACTACGGATTCTACGCTAACGAAACGATAGAAGTGAATCCCGGTTACCGTTACAATATTCCTTCCGCGTATTTCTTGACTCTCCTCTGTTGCTACGTATTTACGTTCATTCTGCTGTCCGTGAAGTGAGTATCGAGAAGCTAATCCCTTGGAATCCCCTGAAAAAAAAAAAAGAGTTTAAAGAGTATAAAAGTTCCCAAAAAGTATAAATATAAATGCAAATCTTTTTTTTCTCGTATTTTCAGAGTCGCGAAATCTTACAGAAAGTGTTACATAGAAACGGCCGGAGGTATTCACAATCTTTACGCGAGTAAAATATTTTGCGGCTGGGATTTCGGTGTCGCGTCCTACAAAGCGGCAGATTTGTGTTCCGCGTCGATTTATCGCGAATTAAAGGAACTATTAGCCGAAGCAAACAAACGCTCGCGTCCGCGTTTTATCAAGAGACTCGGAACGTTTCTGTATCAATGCGGAATGACGATTTTCGTTGTCGCCGTGATGATTGCTGTGGGAGCATTGCTTTGGGTATTACTGGACAATCACGAGGCGCACGACGCGTATCCCTGGTCGTTGCTGCTTGTGCCTTTCGTTATCACCTGTATAATGAATGTATTTCCCGCAGTTATCTCGCTACTGGTGAGTCAGAAGTTTATCGTAAGGTAAAGAAAAACAATGAAAGATAATACAGCGACTATAATATCGCCGATACAAATTTGCAGGTGAAATTCGAACACTACAGCAGCAAACGTACGGCTCTCTACGTGACAATGATCCGCATCTACACTATGACTGCTATCGTCATAGGAACTCTTCTCGTTTACTGGTTATCGCCGAATACTCGCGATTGTTGGCAAACAGATTTAGCGCAGGAGATCTACAGACTCGTCGTTCTCGACTTCGTGATTTCGATCGTCGGTACTTTTCTCGCCGAAGCTTTGCGACACAAGTTGCATTCGATGTTTTGGGCGAAAATCGGCGCTCCGAAATTCGAAATTGCGAGAAATACTCTGAATCTTATATACAATCAGATACTTTTCTGGGTCGCGTTTTACTTCAGTCCGCCGTTGTCGCTTTTGATTGTCCTGAAGATGATTCTCACGTTTTATATAAAGAAATTTGGATTAATGAGACACTGCGATCCTCCATCGACGCCTTGGCGCGCCGCGCAAACGCATACGCTGTTTCTCGCACTCGCTTTTCTCGGAATGACCGGCGTTCTCGTTACCATCGGTTATGTTATCACGAGCGTGAAAAGCGGAGGCTGCGGACCCTTTAGAAATCACGATTACACGTGGGAAGTCGTCATCGACAGTGTTCTCAATCTTCGAAGAGACAGCGGTTTCTGGATCGTCGTAACGAGTATCGCGAAACCAGGAACCGGAGCTGCTATTCTTATAGCGATGTTGTAAGTTATCGTAATAATTTAGAGATAAAATCTTTTTGAAAGACGAAGTATCGTTTTTGTTATCTTTTTTTTTTTTTTTTTTTTTTTTTTTCAGGACGACTTTGTATTGTTTTCGGGCGAAAGCGCAGGCGAGCAAAGAATTGGTTCACATACTTCGCGAAATGCTTGTTTTGCAATCCCGCGACAAAGAATTTTTGCTCAAGGAATTCTCCAAAGTCGCCGACGAACGTGAGTGTTTCTTCCGCAATGATTTTCGCATTTCATTCGTATATTTATAATGCGAAAATGAAAAATTGTTTTGTTTTTTTATAGATTGGCTGCGACGGCGAACAAATTTTGATTTGAAACGCGAAAGTTCTGCCGCTGGTCTCGGATTAGGTATCGAAATGTCGGAAATGCCTAAAGGACGATCGGAAATTCGTCCTTCGAGAATTGAAGGGACACAGGCAGCGGGAGATCAAGGAATGCGTGGTGATTCCGCGCATCTCGGTAATCCGGGATCTTCCAGAGATTAAATGTTTCCTTTAATACGACCCGATTATTCGTATTTACGCAATAATCAGCTCAACAAATTATCGCCAAACTTTACCTATCGATCAGCAAATTTTATATTTTATTCATACAATAGAAAGATCAAAGATAAACGCAACTTTCTATGGGTACCAAAACGGATTGCCGCAAATCAAATCTAAAATATCTCTTATAAACGATTTCTATCGAAAAAAAAAAAAATTAAAATCGAAAAAATTGTTTTTTTTTCTCGGTAATCAATGCTTCACTTTTGAGCTCAAAAATTATTACCGGAATGCAGAGATATTGTTAAAAAAAAAATGTTAAATGATAATTGCAACTTTTCGCAAAAATCGACCGTAAAATATATTTTTTTCGAGAATTTTTTATACGAGAATTTGCCTTGAAAAGAAAAAATACATATCGTTGTTGGCGATATTTCAAGTATTATACACAACTTGTGTGCCAAATAAGCATCAGAGACTACAATGTATTAAAATGTATTTTGTATTTTACGAACTGATTATCCAAAGTGAGAATAAATATAGTATTTTATCGTTGACAATTATAGTCCTTTTAACTAATATAATAAAATACTAATCGCCTTATTAATCTAAACAACTCGAATCCTCAACAACCGTTGCTATGGTTACGGAGTTTAGAGTCGAGTAAACGATTTCGTTGCCCGTTTATTATTTCTCGCCACCTGTTCCGTTGACTTTGACAGTGACAACGAAAAATGAGGGTTGAAGTATCTCCACAGTATCCTTTTTCAAGACACAGCAACGATAAAACGCAAAAGAAATGAGAGACATGGAGCGCCTGAGAAACGGATGAACCTTTTGCTTCAGGTAACAGCGATTCTTGCAAATATATGTATTTCGTTGCCGCGGATTTTTGCTTCTTTTTCACGAAGAATTTCATTGCAGGTCCCGAAGTCGAAACAAACAAAAACGGATGAAAAAATGAAGAAAACGACCCTTCGAACTCCATGGTTGCCGGCGGCAGGCGCCGACGACGATCAGAATCCCACGAAACACATTCTTAGCGCTAATCGTTACGAGGAAAGTGCGCCGATTCTGTTAGACGATAGCTGGACGAAGGCGGCGCCTTACAAAGGATGGATCGCCGACGAGAGACCGATGGAGACTATCGGAAGTGCATTCACGCCGACGGCATCCAAGTTTCGCGTCCAAAAATTGGGAAAGAAAAGCGGCAAAGCAACTTATCCATTGCCCTTCGGTCCCGATGGCGATCTCGTCTATCCGCCTCCGGAATTTATTCGCGAACGCGAGCGCGAAGCTCTCGAGAAACAAGAGAAACGATCGAAAATACTCGATTGCGAGCCGGAAAACGTTATTAGTCTCGCAGCTTTGGCCGATGACTCGTGGCTGATACGGAAAAACGCGGCGAAAAGAAACGCCGAGATACTGAAGCATAAAGAAGTCGTAGCGAAAAAAAGAAAAGAAAAGAAGGCGAAAATACAAATGGAAAAAGAGGTGAATAATCATTTTTTTGAAATGGAATTTTACTACAAAATACTAACGACAATTTTAATTTTTTTATTTAATTTATTTATTGACGGGAAAACCCCTTTTTCGTTATAATTGATATTACGATTATAACAAATTTGATATTATTTTTAGATGTTAGAGAAATTGGAAATCGATCGACCGATGTCGATAGGATCTCAGCGGCGTCTGCTACTCGCCGCGGTAAAATCGGAACAGGAATGTTTCGTTCGGCCGGAAGATATTGAACGCATTGATTACTTGAGAAGATGCTGCATAACGGACTCGCAACTGGAACCCTACGATGTCACCAATCTAAGAGAAGCGAGAAATCGACTGAACGAACGTTTGCGTAAACGTCGAGAGTAATAAACGTTGAAGAATTAAGAGAATCATTTTAGGCAATAAGTATTGCAGAAATGATCAATAATTTTTTTTGCAATAATTATCGAAGAAATAAAATAATTTTTTGCAATAATTATTGAAGAAATGAGACAATAATTTTTTGCAATAATTATTGAAGAAATAAACAATATTTTTTTGCAATAATTATTGAAGAAATGAGACAATAATTTTTTGCAATAATTACTGAAAAAATAAAACAGTCATTTTTTGCAATAATTATTGAAAAAATAAACAATAATTTTTTGCAATAATTAATGAAGAAATAAACAATAATTTGTTGCAATAATTACTGAAGAAATAAACAATAATTTTTTGCAGTAATTATTGAAGAAATAAACAATAATTTTTTGCAATAATTACTGAAGAAATAAACAATATTTTTTTGCAATAATTATTGAAAAAATAAATAATAATTTTTTGCAATAATTAATGAAGAAATGAGACAACAATTTTTGGAAATAATTGTCGATGAAATAAGAGAATCATTTTTAGGAATAATTATTGAAAAAATAAGACCCTCCCTTCAGCCAATAATTATTCAAGAAATTAGAGAGTAACGAAGTCATTTTGCAGTTTCAACACCCGAATGAGAGCTCTAAAGCTGGAAATCATCGAAGACTACAAGCAAAGTATACGCTGCGCAATCGTTGACTACATTCTTCTCGATCCAATGGAACGAAAGCGATTGAACGTGCAAACTATGCCCCCGAAATTTCCTGTTCTCACGATGCGATCTCCGGTTCCATGGCAACAGGCGAAATGTATAGCGGAACATTCCGCTAATTACAATCTTTTCATCGGCAACGAGATACTCAGAAACATCAGAGACTTGTGGTTTTCACGGTACGTCGATACATTTTTTTCTTTTCCATCGCTACGTTCGTATAAAATAACTTTGTATTCATCGTTACAGATACAGCGCAATGAAGATAATTCAAGTAAAAGACTTCGGCGCGCTTCCGGTACCCGCATTAGACTTCGAATCAAAAGTCGACTCCCTGTGTTCGCTCGCCGGCGAACGCCTCTTGAAGGAATGGCTCGCCGATGTGGCGGAATTATTTCTCGAGAAAAAATCTGCGTGGTCCGGTTACTTCGAGACAAAACCAAACTCGCCGACGGCTCTAATCGAGAAATACTTTCGCAGCGTTAACTCTCTTCTTTCTCGACAATTGCGAATAATGGTGATGGAAACTTTGAAGGAAGTCAAAGAATTCTTCGTTCAATATAGAGACGGAAATTCATTTGCCGACGATTATGAGGATCTGACGTTCATTCGGTACGTTTTAAATCATTTATAATAATTATAGCATTTCGACGAGAATACTATCGAAACTTTTATTTGATTACAGAACGCCGTTCGTGAGGATTTCCGTCACTCCAATTCCAAACAGCAAAGAGTTGCGTCTGAATCCAAGTGTAAGCGACATGCATAAAGTTGTCTCGAGAAGTTTCGACAAAATAATATCCGTCGCATCGAAGATACCGACTATCGAGACTATACTTTTTCCCGAACTTCCGCAAGCCGCTTACCTGTTTCCACTTTTTCGGAAGGAACCAGCGGTACTTTTAATAACGAATTTAGTTACTGAAGTAACGAATTAGTAGTTTTACAGCTGTACGATTGATCGTTTCTTCAATTTACAGATTGAAACGATAATATCCGAAGCTCTCGACTCGATAATGGCTAACGAAGTCGGTCCGCTTTTGTATTTGCGATCCTACAACGATCTTTTGTACATTCAGAACGGCGAGGCGAGCAAAAGTCTCGACGACTATTTTACGACGGATCCGATACCATCGTTACGCGAATTTGGACACAGAATCGAGAGTTACGATGAACTTAGTCAGCGGATTTGTTTGTTCAGAAACAAAGTAAGTTCAGTATTTTTTTTTTTTTTTCAATTTTTAAAACCGATTTTTCACAATTTTACATTATCGATATAATTTCTTCAATCGTTTTGCAGATACCATTGAATTTGATTGAAATCGATTGTACGATTGTTAACGAAGCAATGCGATCGATTCTCCACGATCTCCGTACGAGAATATGCGATCATTTTCTCGCTGAATTACGAACGAACAATCAAGAGCTCTGCGGGATATTCGACACGATAGCCGATCGAATATCAGGAATGCCTGAGACGACGCAGGAGGTCGTTGATCTTTTCAACTTTCTCTGCGAGAGTCGAGACACAACGATGTTTAATTTGCGCAGCAAATTAGCTCGCTGCGCGGAGCTCATTCTCTTCCTTTTCGATTATCAACCGCCGATCGACGAGGATATCCAGCTAAACGCGCGGACCCTCACGTGGCCCAAGGAGATGGAAACGGTGATGGATCTCGCGACCGCTCGTCTAAACATGAGAAAAGAATTCGTCGAAGGAGTTTTACGCATTCGTCGTGACAATTTCGAGCAGCGAATCCACAACATGCAACTGGCGATCGATCAGTTCAAGAAAAAGGATCCGCCGGTCCTGACGATGGATGAGATGGAACAGGCGACTGAGGAAGTCGAGCAATTATCGCTCAGCATGGCGGAGATAAAGAAGGAAGCGGAGCAGATAAACGAAGAAGAAGGTCTCCTGGATATGGAGTTGAGTCCCTACATGACGTTACCTTCTATGACAATATCCGTCGATACTTTCGACAAATTATGGCACACGGTATTGAATTTCCACAAGAATTACGAAAAATGGTTCTACGGCCCTTTCCTCGGTCTCGACGCTGAAGAAGTTCGCAACGAGACGGACAACGCCTGGAAAACATTGTATAAATTGGGACGCGGATTGTCGGACGTTCCCGGAGCTCGTAGAATCGCGGAGATGGTACGCGGGAAGGTTGAGAAATTCAAGCAATTTATACCGGTATTGCAGACGATATGCAATCCGGGATTGCAAGCGCGTCATTGGCAACAGATCGGTACGATAGTCGGAACTCCCATAGTGCCGAGCGAACAGAGTAGTCTCTCCGACATGATAGATCACGGATTGCCGGTATTCATCAATAAACTCGAAGAGATATCTTCCGCGGCGACTAAGGAACACGGACTCGAGAAAAATCTGCGGAAGATGCAGAGCGAGTGGTCCGAAGTTTGTTTCGATTTGACGCCTTATCGCGAGACCGGCGTCCAGATATTGTCCGCCGTCGACGAGATACAAGTTCTGCTGGACGATCACATACTGAAAGCTCAGACGATGCGGGGTTCTCCGTTCGTAAAGGCATTCGAAAACGAGATGCAAAGTTGGGAAGAGAAATTGATAATGATGCAGGATATCATCGACCAATGGTTGACTTGCCAAGCGACGTGGATGTATCTCGAGCCGATCTTCAGCAGCGAGGATATAATGCGACAAATGCCAACGGAAGCGAAGAATTTCCGTCGCGTCGACAAGATATGGCGATCAATAATGACTTACGTCGCTACCAACAAAAAAGTCACAATCGCCACGTCGATGACGGATATGTTGCAGCAATTCAAACTCTGCAATTCGTTACTCGAAGAGATACAAAAGGGTCTCAACGATTATCTCGAGAAGAAACGTTTGTTCTTTCCGCGTTTCTTTTTCCTCTCGAATGACGAACTCTTGGAGATACTTTCGGAGACTAAAGATCCTCAGAGAGTTCAGCCGCATCTGAAGAAATGCTTTGAGGGAATAAGCAAATTACGGTTCACGAAAGACGAGGAGATAATTGGTATGCTATCGGCTGAGGAGGAGTACGTGCCGATGAGCGGCAAGATTTATCCTGCGGATGCCAAGGGAATGGTGGAAAAATGGCTCTGCCAAGTCGAGGAACTGATGATAATGTCGTTGCGCGATATCGCACAGGATAGCATAATAGCGTATTTCACGGCAATTCGCGAAGAATGGATACTCTCGTGGCCCGGGCAGGTGGTCCTTTGCGGAAGTCAGATACACTGGACAAGCGAAGTCTGCGAAAGTTTCGACGATAATACGACTCCGGATTATCTGAAGAAATGCAGCAATCAGATCGACAATACGGTCGCTCTGGTGCGAGGAAAACTCGAAACGGGATCCCGAATTACAATGAACGCGCTGATCGTCATCGACGTCCACGCGCGGGACGTCGTCCAGATGCTCGTCGATAAAGAAGTCACCAACGCAATGGACTTCAGTTGGATATCGCAATTGCGGTACTATTGGCTCGAGGGAAGTATCGTCGTGTCGATGATAACCACAGATGTTGCTTACGGATTCGAATATCTCGGCAACACTCCGCGTCTCGTTATCACGCCGTTGACCGACAGATGCTACAGAACTCTGATGGGAGCGCTGAAGCTGAATCTCGGCGGAGCACCCGAAGGACCGGCGGGTACCGGTAAAACGGAAACTTCTAAGGATCTCGCGAAAGCTGTTGCCAAACAATGCGTCGTCTTTAACTGCTCCGATGGACTCGATTACAAAGCTATGGGGAAGTTCTTCAAGGGATTAGCGCAGTCGGGCGCGTGGGCGTGTTTCGACGAATTCAACAGAATAGAACTTGAAGTATTGTCCGTTATAGCGCAACAGATACTAACGATACAAATGGCTATCGGTATGAAAGTCGAGAAATTTATGTTCGAAGGAACGGAGCTGAAGCTCAATCCTACTTGCAATATCTTTATCACTATGAATCCCGGATACGCCGGCCGTCAGGAACTTCCGGATAATCTTAAAGTTCTCTTCAGAACCGTCGCAATGATGGTACCGGACTACGGGATGATCGGCGAGATAACTCTCTACTCTTACGGCTTCGTCGACGCGCGGAGTCTCGCTGAGAAAATTGTTCACACATACAAATTGTGTTCCGAACAGTTGAGCTCCCAGAGTCACTATGATTACGGAATGCGAGCGGTGAAAACCGTACTGATTGCAGCTGGAAATTTGAAATTTAAATATCCGACGGAAAACGAATCTATTCTCGTGCTGAGAGCGATAGTAGACGTTAATCTTCCGAAATTTCTCGCTCAGGATGTTCCGCTATTCAAAGGGATCTATAGCGATCTATTTCCGGGTATCGATCTCCCGCAACCCGATCGCGACGAGTTGATCGATCTTCTGAAAGTTAATCTCGAAAAGAGAAATCTTCAATCGACGCCGTGGTACGTCGAGAAGATAATCCAAATCTACGAAATGATTCTCGTGCGACACGGATTGATGATCGTTGGAGAACCTCTCGGAGGAAAAACTCAAGCGTATCAATCGCTCGCTGAATCGCTCGGCGAATTGTCGGCTATAAGAAGAGCGGCACTTCGAGAATTCAAAACTTCTTACAGAATAATAAATCCCAAAGCTATTTCTATGGGACAATTGTACGGCAGCTTCGATCCCGTTTCGCATGAATGGAGTGACGGCGTCTTGGCGAATACCTTTCGCGAATTCGCTCAGCCGTTGTCCAGCGATCGCAAGTGGATTATCTTTGATGGACCGGTGGATGCTGTGTGGATAGAAAATATGAATACCGTTCTTGACGACAATAAAAAACTCTGTTTGATGTCCGGAGAGATAATTCAGATGTCGAATAAGATGAATATGATCTTCGAACCCGCGGATCTCGAACAGGCATCGCCGGCGACCGTAAGCAGATGCGGAATGATTTACATGGAACCCTCGCAACTCGGATGGCCTCCGATCTTCGAATCCTACAAGAAGAATCTTAAGCTGAAATTACTCGTCGAACAGTACGAATTGGTCATCGAACTCGTCGAATGGCTAACTGATCCGATACTTACTTTCATCAAATACAATTGTAGAACTTTCGTCGATACTTCGGAGCTTCACATGTTTTTGGTACGTATATCCTTAAGGGATCTTTCCAGTGTGAAAAAAAGAAAAATTCGATATTTTTTTTTTGTCTTATCCATTAGTATATACGGTCGAAAACATTTTCACAAACAAAATACACACAAACAAAAACAACATTTCAAAACGGCACACGCATTTTTCAAGACGGTGGACATTCTCCAGAGAACAGTTTTCAAGCGATCGTTTTTAAATTTTAGGAGAACATTCTTCACGCTTTTCTCTATCGCGCTATGGAAGCTTTTTTTTTTTAATCTTCCTATTTTTTTAATAGAAAAACTGTTAAAGAAACGGCTAAATTCGGTACTTTTTGTTCAAAATGCCGCCATTTTGTCAATTTTGATTAAAAAAAAAAAAACCTCCATAGCGCGATAGCCAATCGCATACAAATTAATAATACTTTGGGTTTTTTTTTTTTTTTTTTTCAAATCAAATATGCGACCCCTAAGGATGTCCACCATGAGGCTATCTTTTTTATCAACATTATTTTCAACAATTAAAAAAAAAAATTTAAACAATAAAAATCTTATAAAAAATCATTTTCTGTCATTCATGATTACCTTGATATATCATAAAAATTTCAGATCGATCGGCGTATAGTAACCATCCGAAAAAAAATCGTGAAAATAGGCTATTTTTCGGGCCGCCACACTGGAAAGATCCCTTATTTTTTTTTAAATTTAAAAACAGCAATTTTATAATGTATTTTTTATTTTTTTTAGGCTTTTACAAGATTGTTGAATACGATGCTGGAAGGCGAAACTCAAGTCAGTACCGTGTGGCTGCAGTGTGTACTTTTATTCAGCATGACGTGGGGACTCGCGCCGACGCTGTTAACCGATAGTAAAAAACTATTCGACGTTTATCTGCGGAAATTGCTGCTCGGCAATGTCGAAGAATATCCGAAACCCAAAGCTTTCAAGTTAACTAAGCAGCAGCTTTTTCCCGAAAGAGGAACAGTCTATGATTGGGTTTACGACAAGAGAAACAACGGCAGTTGGATTTCCTGGATGGATACCGGGATTCAGGTAAATCATTTGCCACTTTGTTAACATTCTGTTAATAAAGGAATTGACTAAGTAATTCTTTTTTCCAGACTGCTCTGCCGGCGAACGCGAAAGCCAACGAGTTGATAATCCAAACCAACGAGATGTCGATGCAGCGTTTCTTCATATCGAATTTTCTTCAACGATCGATACCGATATTGTTCGTCGGACCAACGGGAACGGGAAAGTCATCGATAGTTCTCGACTATCTTTTGAATCTTCCGAAAGAAAAATACGTGCAGAACGTCGTGAATTTCAGCGCCCGTACGAGCGCCGGACAAACCCAAGAGATCGTTATGTCGAAATTGGATAGAAGAAGAAAAGGAGTTTACGGTCCGGCGATGGGAAAGCGTTGCGTACTCTTCGTCGACGATCTCAGTATGCCGCAGAAGGAGGTTTACGGCGCTCAACCGCCGATAGAACTTCTGCGACAATGGATAGATCACGGGCATTGGTTTGATCCCAAAGACACGACGATGTTGTATCTCGTCGACGTGCTTCTCGTAGCGGCGATGGTACCACCGGGCGGCGGATCCAACGTCGTCACGCCGCGACTAACTCGTCATATGCATATCATCGGCATCGATACCTTCGAAGACGCAACACTGACAAAGATATTCGCATCGATTCTCGATTGGCATTTCGCAAAAGGATTCGACACGAATGTCGCGCGACTCGGAAAAATGATTGTCTCCGCGACGATGGAAATTTTTCACGAAGCCATACGAAACTTCTTGCCGATACCTTCAAAGAGTCACTATATGTTTAATCTTCGGGATTTCAGTCGAGTAATCGGCGGCATTGTTCTCGTACCGGCCGCGCGTATGCGAGATCCCGATAAACTTATAAAGCTTTGGATTCACGAAGTATATCGCGTCTTTCACGATCGTCTCGTCGATAACGAGGATCGCGAGACGCTGTTCAAGATGGTGAAACATGTTGTTTACGATCAGCTGCGTCAGCCGCTCGATAAAGTATTGGCGAGTTTTCTGAACGAAGGCGAAACATCGATAACGAGTTCGCATATTCGAGATTTGTATTTCGGAATGTATATGGAACCGGACGCCGATCCGCCGATATATGATGAAATTACTGATCTCAATGATTTGCAAGAAAAAATGGAATACTATTTGACCGAATATAACATGACGTCGAAGACGCAAATGTCGTTGGTACTCTTCAGATTCGCTATTGAACACATATCGCGAGTATCGCGAGTTCTCATGCAGGACAACGGTCACGCGCTTCTCGTCGGTGTCGGTGGTTCCGGTCGAAGTTCTTGCGCAAAATTAGCCACAAGTATATCGGAATATCTGATACATCAGGTCGAGATAACGAGAAATTACGGTCCGAACGAGTGGCGCGAAGATCTGCGAAAGCTTCTTCTTCGCGTCGGTAACGACGGCAAACCGACGGTTTTTCTCTTCGGCGACAATCAGATAAAAGACGAATCGTTCGTCGAGGATATAAATATGATACTCAACACGGGAGACGTACCGAATCTCTACGGAACCGAAGAGAAAGCTGAGATACTCGAGAATATGATGAATATCGCTAAAGAAGTCGGCGGCGGCGGAAAGAAAGTCGAGATAACACCGATGACACTGTACAATCTCTTTATCGACAGAGTAAAGAAATATCTGCACGTCGTTCTGACGATGTCGCCGATCGGCGACGCCTTCAGAAACCGTTTGCGAATGTTTCCTTCTTTGATAAATTGTTGTACAATCGATTGGTACACAGAATGGCCACCGGATGCTCTCGAGAAAGTCGCAAGAATGTCCTTAAAGGATCTCGATATCGAAGCGGAAGTTCGCGAGAAATGCGTAACCGTTTGCCAACAATTTCACGAGAGCGTTAGCCGCGCGAGCAGAGATTACAAGAAAACTCAACGGCGAACTAACTATGTAACACCGACGAGTTTTCTTCAGTTAATCAAATCGTTGTACAAACTTTACGGACAGAAAGTCGAGCAGATTACATCGCAACAGAATCGCTACGAAGTCGGATTGGAAAAACTCGATTTCGCAGCCGGACAAGTCGCGGTGATGCAGGAAGAGTTACACGTTCTTCAGCCGCAATTGGTAGCGCAATCGCAGCTAAGCGACAAATTAATGATAAGAATCGAACAGGACACGGTGAACGTGGAGGCGAAGAAAGAAGTTGTTGCGGCCGACGAGGCTTTGGCGAACGAGGCGGCGGCTGCGGCTCAAGCGATAAAAGACGATTGCGAAAGCGATTTGGCTGAAGCGACTCCAGCGTTGGAAGCCGCTTTGGCCGCTCTAAATACGCTGAAACCGGCGGATATAACGATTGTTAAATCAATGAAAAGTCCACCGGCAGGTGTGCGATTGGTAATGGAAGCTGTTTGCGTGTTGAAAGGCGTGAAACCAGAGAAAGTCCAGGATCCGATTTCCGGTACGATTGACGACTACTGGCCGTCGTCCATCAAAGTTCTCGGCGATATGAAGTTTCTCGAGCATCTAAAAAGCTTCGACAAGGACAACATACCGCCGGCGTACATGAAACTGATACGCGAAAGATTTATGAACGATCGGCGATTTCAACCGGAAGTAATCAAAAAAGTATCGACAGCCTGCGAAGGTCTTTGCCGATGGGTAAGAGCGATGGAGGTTTACGATCGCGTCATTAAAGTCGTTGCGCCGAAGAAAGCTATGTTAGCGGAAGCGGAAGCCGAACTCGCCGCTCAGATGGAAACTCTGAACGCCAAGAGAACTTTGCTTCAGGAAGTAACGGATAAGCTACAGACGCTTAACGATGAGTTTGCAGAGTGTATGCGAGAGAAAAAGAAACTTGAGGATCAGATAGATCACTGTATGCAAAAATTGGACAGAGCGGAGAAATTGCTCGGTGGACTCGGCGGCGAGAAGAGCAGATGGAGCGAAACGGCGGCCTCCTTAGGCGCGAGTTTAGGAAATATGATTGGTGACGTTCTTCTTGCTTCCGGAGTCGTCGCCTATCTCGGCGCCTTCACCGTTGAGTTCCGCAATAGTCTCATCGAACAATGGTACGTTTGGTGCAAATCAGCGGCTATTCCTTGCGGTTCGCGTTTCAGTCTCACGGATATTCTTGGCGAACCTGTGGAGATACGAAATTGGATGATAAACGGCCTTCCGGCGGACAATTTCTCCGTGGAGAACGGTATTATAGTGAAAAACGCCGATCGCTGGCCGCTTATGATTGATCCTCAGGGACAGGCGAACAAATGGATAAAAAACTTGGAGAAGCAGCAAAAGTTAATGATTATCAAACTTACCGATCCGAATTACGTGAGAGTCATGGAAACTGCTATACAATTCGGACAACCGGTACTCCTGGAGAATATTCTCGAGGAAATCGACGCGATTCTCGAACCCGTGTTGCTGAAGAACGTTTACAAACAACAAGGCGTTTTGTATATGAAATTCGGTGAGAATGTTGTCGATTACAACGAATCATTTCGTTTATACATAACGACTCGATTGCGAAATCCTCACTATCTTCCCGAAGTTGCGGTGAAAGTTACACTCTTGAATTTCATGATAACACCGCAAGGATTGCAGGATCAGTTGTTAGGAATAGTCGTAGCGAAGGATCTGCCGAGTCTCGAGGAAAAGAAGAATCAATTGATCATCGAAGGTGCGAACAACAAGAGAATACTTAAGGAAATTGAGGACAAGATACTCCAAGTATTGTCGACTTCGGAAGGCAATATCCTTGAAGACGAAACAGCGATAAAGATACTCTCGTCGTCGAAGGTATTGTCCGAGGAAATCCAAGCGAAGCAAAAGGTCGCCGCATTGACATCAACGGAAATAGACGACGCGAGAAACGGCTACAAACCCGTATCTCGTCACGGAGCTATTCTATTCTTCTGTATCTCCGAATTGGCGAACATTGATCCGATGTATCAGTATTCCTTGCCGTGGTTTATAAATCTCTACGTGATGGCAATCGCGAATAGCGAAGTATCAGCGAATCTTCAATTGCGAATGAACAATCTTAACGAATTCTTCACGAGAAGTATATACCGCAACGTTTGTCGCTCGTTGTTCGAGAAGGATAAACTTATCTTCTCGTTGGTACTGAGCGTTGGAATCCTCAGAGCCGACAATAGAGTCGAAGAAGATCTCTGGAATTTTTTGCTGACCGGCGGCGTGGCTTTGCGAAATCCTCATCTGAATCCCGATCCCAGTTGGCTGACCGACAAGTCGTGGTCCGAAATTGTTCGCGCGACTTCTCTCAGCGGTCTGCAGAACTTGAAGACTTCCTTTGAAAATCATATCGCAGAATGGAAGACTTACTACGATTATAGCGATCCGCAGGAACATCCATTTCCAGCGCCGTTCGAGAAGCTAAGCAATGGCGAGATGAAGAAACTCGTTGTACTCCGGTGCATCAGACCCGACAAACTTGTTTCCGCTGTTCAACACTTTATCATCGAAAATATGAGTCAATCGTTCATAGAACCGCCGCCCTTCGATCTTCAAGACGCTTACAATGATTCCAACAATGTCTCGCCGCTGATCTTCATTCTGTCGCCCGGTTCCGATCCTATGGCGGGTCTTATAAAATTTGCTGATGACAAAGGCATATCGAAGAAGAATCTCTTGACCATTTCTCTGGGACAGGGACAGGGGCCGATCGCCGCTGGAATAATAAACAGAGCAATCAAAAGCGGCGAATGGGTTGTACTGCAAAATTGCCATTTGGCCGAATCGTGGATGAAGCAACTCGATCGCATCTGCGACGAGGTCATCACACCGGAGAATACGCACGCGAAGTTTCGTATTTGGCTGACGAGTTATCCTTCGAAGGCATTTCCGGTATCGGTATTGCAAAACGGCGTGAAGATGACGAACGAAGCGCCGAAAGGACTGAAGCAAAATTTACTCCGCAGCTATCTTAACGATCCGATTTCCGATCAGACATTCTTTCGCGGATGTTTTCGCACCCTGGAATGGCGAACTTTACTGTTTTCTCTTTGCTTCTTTCACGCCGTCGTTCAGGAAAGACGGAAATTCGGTCCTCTCGGATGGAATATACCTTACGAATTCAACGAATCGGATCTCCGCATCAGCGTACTTCAGCTTCAGATGTTCTTAAATGACTACGAAGAAGTACCGTTCGATGCTTTGCTGTATCTGACCGGTGAATGCAATTACGGAGGACGAGTTACCGATGACAAAGATCGACGGCTGCTGAATTCTCTTTTGAAAAATTATTATAATCCTAATGTCATTGTGGATTCTCAGTAAGTAATTCGCTGATTATCTGTGAAGAATATTCTTCTTCTCGAGTCTAACGATTTTTTAAAAAAATTTTTTAGGTATCCCTTCTCGCCGAGCGGATTATACCGGATGCCGATTGATACCGATCACTCCGGTTGCGTTGAGTACATACGATCCTTACCTCTGAATCAGGGACCGGAAATTTACGGTCTTCACGACAACGCCGATATAACAAAAGACAATAAAGAAGCTATGCAACTGCTTTCCGGAGTTCTGTTGACTCAGACGCAAATAAGCGGCATCGCCGGCGAAGCTGATACCGAAACGATGGTCTCGAATTTAGCAGCAGATATCGTATCCAAGATGCCGGAGCAATTCGACATGGAATTCGTTGCCGATAAGTATCCCGTTCTCTACATGAACAGTATGAATACCGTACTGCGACAAGAGCTCATAAGATTCAATCGTCTGACGGAAGTGATAAAAAGGACTCTGAGAGACGTGCAAAAAGCTATAAAAGGACAAGTTACGATGTCTCCGGCGCTGGAAGAAGTTTTCAACAGTATTACCATTGGAAGAGTTCCGAACGTTTGGGACAAAAAATCGTATCCATCGCTAAAACCTCTCGGAAGCTATGTGAGCGATTTGTTGGCGAGAATCGATTTTTTGCAAAGTTGGATAGACAACGACGCGCCCGTTGTTTTCTGGATTTCCGGATTCTTTTTCACGCAATCCTTTCTCACGGGTGTCTTGCAAAATTTTGCACGACTTCGCAAGATTCCTATCGATCATTTGGACTTTGAATTCGAGATTACGCGGGATATCGCGACGGCGGACGAGGCGCCGGCTTACGGAGCATTGACCAGAGGACTTTTTCTCGAAGGCGCGCGTTGGAATGAAGAGATTCGCGAACTCGCGGAATGCAAACCTAAGATAATGTTTGACGTTGTGCCGATTATTTGGCTGAAA
This sequence comes from Buathra laborator, assembly GCA_934046635.1. Lineage (NCBI taxonomy): Eukaryota > Metazoa > Arthropoda > Insecta > Hymenoptera > Ichneumonidae > Buathra > Buathra laborator. The sequence continues at coordinate 9,378,180 of OW203902.1, forward strand.
CCGGGAAAAAAAAATGAATTCGAAATTACGCCGTCGTACAATTGTCCGGTTTACAAGACGAGCGCCAGAAGAGGCGTTCTTGCGACTACTGGACACTCGTCGAATTTTGTTATGTATATTTTAATTCCGAGCAAAATCGACGAATCCCATTGGATCAATAGGGGAGTCGCTTGTTTGTGTCAACTTGATGACTGAGATTTTGTAAAATTGGTGATTATTGGCTATTTTAATAAATTTGTAATGAGGAAAAATCGGCTGAAATTATTGGAGCGGAAGTTATCGCGGATTTATTCGCATATCGATCTATTGCGGTACGATAGCGAAGATGCGAAGTATAAGTAAAAAAAACTTTTTTAAAATTATTTTCAATGTCTCACAGCAAAAAAAATGGCTTTTTGAAAATACTGCATATTTTTGATTTTCGTAAAATTTTTTTTTTCGATATATTTTTTCCGTGATTACGAAATTTGCTTATTTTACTTCGAGTTTTTCATGTTTGCCACGAAAATTGACTCCGAGAAGATAAAACAACAAAATTGATTTCTTCGATCGAAATACTCGTAACATTACCGATCGAAGATCTGATACACAATTTGAAATTTACTGACCGTCTGTAGAAATTACCGATTACTCCCGCCGCCGCCCACCCAATGGCAGAATTCACGAAATATCTCCGCGAGATGACTTTGCGTGAGAATTCTTCTTAGTACGGTATACCGATGAAAACAAGGAGAAGCGGTTTACTCAGTTCATTCACTGTCGCGACGGTGGATTTCTTTACGACTCTCGTCGTGAATTTCTCAGCCGAAAATACCATTACTCACCGCTAATCGAGAATTTTTTATTTATTTTTTTTCGTTTCAAAACTCATGTACTTTCCCCCGGAAATCCCTTATTTGGAACATATTATTATTCGCAGCTAAATGTACAAAACAGAAACTCGCATCGAAAGTAAAAAAAAAATTGTTTTTTCCGTTAACAGTTTTTAATTACATCACTTGTAGGTTTATGTTGGTTGTATAAATAAATGGAAGAGATTTTTATTTTTATTTACAGAACTTTCGATATACATTCATTAGAGTGAATTTTATTAATAATCAATAGGTTATAAAAATTGAATCGAGTTTTTCGATTTACAAATTTGCCGCTTCGCCAGATCAATCGTCCGTGCTTCTACATATGTCGGCGTCGGGGCTTCCGGCATCTTTTCGTCTTCCGGTTCTTCCGAGCAGAAGACGCAGTACTTCGTAAAATCAGTTGCTCGGCTCTCCCCGCGATGTTTCGTCAATCGAGTAGAGTTTCCACAGATGTCTAACTCTCGCCATGTCATCGTGGAATTCATATAGTCTCTACAAATTGCGCAATTCCGACATCTCAGCGGATGGAAATTAATTGCTCGTGAAACACGGTCACGAGCATCGTGTTGTTGAAGTTTGAACGTTGCGGTGTCTCGCGCCTCCGAGAGTGGTGCTTCTCTGTCACGTGGTGGCCACCCACGTTTCGGATTGTGGGTAAACAAGGAGAGGAGAGAGAAAATATTTGTGCGCGTGTATTGTATCATCGTGGGGTTATAGGTGGAAGGAAGATCGTTTCGTTCGTCGGGGCGATTAAAAAGTTTAACGTACCCGCGTACGCATATACGCGTACGCGTCAATTTATACACGCGTTTCGTGTAAATCGCAAGTTTTGTTGGATTTATTCGTGCGCACGGTGCCGCGAGTTGTGAGAATAATAAAGTCGACGGAGAACGGAGAGGTGAACTAAGAGAGTGAGAGAGGACAAAGATCGAAGAAGAAAGTGCGAGAGAGAGGATTACGAACGATTGAAGGAGCGAGGAGGTGGGAGGGGATAGAGACACGAGTTTTTGGTGTGCGCTCGGTCGTACAGGGGCCGGCCATATTACACGTCGCGGGTTACGGGACGCGAAAAGATCATCGCTAGTGCGGTGCGTGCACGGTGCTTGGTGCTGGCCGTGCGTACTGTGGTGCGACTCTCTGTTAGCCTCGTACGTTAAAACATTGTCGAGATAGTGAACAATAATAACACCAACTGTGTACACGAGAACGAGAGTGTTGAGTGAAAAAAAAAAAAAAAACATCGTTGAGTTTTCGTTTTGGCAAAAAAACCGAAGTTTTTCCAGAGCTCAACAACGAGATACCGTACACACACGCATACACACAACACACATACAACAAAACATCGAGTGATTTTTCATTAACGCACGAAAAAGTAGTAAACGTGGAAAATTTTTTTTTTTTTTTTTTTTCTTACGCTCTAACACACTGGACCGCACGATGTCTACGTACTCGAGGACACAAGAGAGCGACGCGTGGGCGCTACTCGCCCTCAAATCGGCACCGGCTAGTCCGACGAAAATGCAATGGAATCCCGAATCAAAGGGTGCACCTATAGCACGCCTCGAGGGACGTGAATTCGAGTATATGGTACGACAGAGACGTATAACCATCGGGCGTAACAGCAGCAAGGGCGAGGTGGACGTTAACATGGGACACTCGAGTTTTATATCGCGCAGACATCTCGAAATTTTTTACGATCATCCGTACTTCTTTATGACTTGTAACGGCAAAAACGGGGTATTCGTCGATGGTGTTTTTCAACGGAAAGGGGCGCCAGCCTTTCAACTCCCAAAGACGTGAGTATTTATCGTTATCATTGTTATTATTTTAACGTACGAAACAACCGGCAATTTTTCAATCGCGACGACTTCCACGCTTACTACGTGAGGTACTATAACCCAATTTTCTTGTTGTGGAAACTTCCTCTTGGCAAACCGCACACTATATTACGACCGACGGAATTGACTATCCGTGTCCCCGTTGACTGCGACTCTTTCGCTGTCCGCTTCTTCGTCTCGCATTCCCCATTCCAATGTTCATTGATGCAATTTTAAGTGCAGTCGATGTAAACAAATAGCGCCACTGGCAACAAGATAGTGACGTAGAGCCGACGGAAACGACCGTTGGCGACGATTTGCAAATTTGACGATTCGACAAAAAAATTTTATCGTCTATTAACGTCATTCTTTGTCCGACGGACGACAATGTTTATTTACGCAAAATTATCTTGCGATCGGAGAGTTTTGAAAGTTATTCCGCGTCTTGCGTCATATCGCATAATATTTCTACGATACAAAGACTCGGAGGAAATTTTGTCGCTAAATAAAATTTAACGAATCGGCGAAATAAATTTTATTTTATTGAAACTGTTTATCAACGCCGCGAGAGAATCGCTACCGTCGTAAAGATGCAAAGATAACTTGTTTTGCAAGATAACAAGCGCTTGTGTTTACGTCGTTCCGTTCATTCAACAGCTAACGGTGTTTCGGTAACTTTACGTTAACTGAAAAAAAAAAAAAAAAAAAAAAAAAAAAAAAAAGGCAAAGTTTCTGTCATAAGAATGACCTCTGGTAATATCTACCTATTGGCACAACGAAACATGTGATAAGAAGTGTAAACAGAGAGACTCCCCATACATCTTTAGTGAGGCATTAAAAAACTAAATTTCTCGGAATTTCTACACGAATCCAAAGTGTAGCGAAATGTGTACTCAAGAAACTCGAATTCCTCAGTTCGCTCCGAAAAAAAAAAAAAAAAAAAAAAAACATTCGATTCGTATTAATACTTTACTATCGTAATACGAAAAAAAAAAAAAAAAAAAAAAAACATTCGATTGGTATTAATATTTTACTATCGTAATACGAAAAAAAAAAAAAAAACATTCGATTGGTATTAATACTTTACTATCGTAATACGAAAAAAAAAAAAAAAAAAACATTCGATTGGTATTAATATTTTACTCTCTTAACACGAAAATAAAAAAAAAACATTCGATTGGTATTAATATTTTACTATCGTAATACGAAAAAAAAAAAAAAAAACATTCGATTGGTATTAATATTTTACTATCACAATACGAAAAAAAAAAAAAACATTCGATTAGTAATACTTTATTATCATAATACGAAAAAAAAAAAAAAAAATTACGTTATCATGAATACAACTAACGCTTCGAAATAAACAAATTGATTGCAGGTGTACATTCAGATTTCCAAGTACGAACATAAGGCTGGTGTTTCAATCATTGGTGGACGAACAAGAGCAGCCGAGCAACGTACGCGTGGCATCGCCTCCGAAGCAGAGAGCGCCTTTGCCGCCGTTGCGCATAAACATACCGGACACCGGTTACAGCAGTAGTCCTTTCCCATCGCCTACGGGAACGATAAGCGCCGCAAATTCGTGTCCGGCGAGTCCGCGCGCGGGTCAAAGTCGTCGAAACATATCGGCCGATTTGCAAATGGTTGCGGCATACGCGGCGGCGGTCGCTCACGATCCGCAAAATGCGAATATCGAGAGGAACGAAGTTGGACAAAGTTCGAGTCGACAAATGAGTCCGGAGCCGGGAATAGAGCAGCGATACCGGCCGGGAAGCGGTACAGGTGGTCCGAACGGTACCGCGGCTCACTACAGTCCCCCGAAAGATGATTCGAAGCCGCCGTATTCTTACGCGCAGCTTATTGTCCAAGCGATAGCATCGGCGCAGGACAAGCAGCTTACGTTATCGGGAATATATTCGTACATAACGAAGAATTATCCGTACTACAGAACGGCGGACAAGGGATGGCAAAATTCAATAAGACACAATTTGTCGTTAAATCGTTACTTCATAAAGGTACCGAGAAGCCAAGAGGAGCCGGGAAAGGGATCATTCTGGAGGATAGATCCGCAATCCGAGGCGAAACTGATCGAACAGGCGTTCAGACGGAGAAGGCAGCGGGGAGTTCCGTGTTTCCGTGCGCCCTTCGGTTTGTCCTCGAGGTTCGTTCCCATTGGTTCACCGCTTCCATCGTATCGCTTAACTTTTATAAACAACAAACTTCTCTTTTACACAGCGATTCGGAGGGTTTTTTAAATGTTTACGTCATCTGACCTCCTTAAACTTTATTTGAACAGATGTATTTTTTTTTTTTCTTTTTTTTTTTCGTCGGTAGCAGTGGTTGCCATGCTATTTGGATTCTTAGATAACAGCGACGATTGACATTAATTGGTCTCTCGCGTATATCGGCGACAAATTCGATAATTTAAAGTCTTATCGTTGCGAATATCGTAAAGATTGTCTATTTAATTTCATCGTTTTGTAAACAAACAGAAGCGCACCGGCATCACCGTCCCACGTGGGGATCAGCGGACTTATGACCCCCGAATGTCTAAGCAGAGAAGGCTCACCGGGACCCGAACCTTATGCCGATAGTTCGGTACCTTCGCCCGCCGGACAATTGTCCAGTCAATCCGCTCCGGGATCCCCGGGACATCCGTACGTTCCTCCGCCGCCACCACCCACGCATAAGGGACGTCTTATGCAACAGATTACGCTCGTGACTAACGGCGTTAGCGGTGAGACTACGAGAGAAGGTACACGAAGATTTTCAAGAAATTTTCACGATTAAACGTTTCGAAACGTTCCATTAATCTACTTAGTCAACGAGTTAAAAATTAATCCATTAAAAATCATCGGAAAAACAGTCATTTTTCGGTTCTTGTAAATCAATTTTTTTCGAAAAAAAATTTTAAAAAATTATTTTTAATTAAACTAAACGAAATTTCACTCAACCGGTATAAAGAATTCCTTTGTATTCGACAAATACTGCCGAAAAAAAAAAAATTTGAATTCAGTTTAACGTTATCTTTTCAATGATCTTTAAAGGGTTAATAATCTTAGTCTGTATCTCGCTGATAGTTATCGTATCTTCGTAGTATCTGATTCGACGAATACAAAGTCTATTTTTGTGAAAACGATTACGAAATATGTCTAATAGAAACGTTGTACTCGTGTTTGTAGAAAAATATTTGGTGCCTGGAAACGTGGTGGAGGAACACTCGTTATCTCCCGCTGGGCAGTACAGTCCGGCGCCGGTTATTGTACAAACAACATATAATTACAGGTATTAATTTATCCGAATTTATATCGCGATTTTCGGTAATTAATAATTTAATTGATTAAAACTAATTTTCCATTCTTTTTTAAAGTGGAAGCTTCATCGGCCCTGACGCAGGCGTCGGGGTGAACAAACGGGCTCACGAGGAACCCGATAGTTCGCCAGGTTCGCCGGCGCCTCTCGCCATCGTCGAGAGTCCCGAACCACCGGAACATCAGCAACAACAGAAACGTCAGCGCGTTCACGACGCTGATGATCACTGAACTATTTACCCCCTCTAGCCTCGTTTTATGTAGGACATTGTTACATTACAATTTATTCACATTTATCGTCAGACGAATCGTTTCGCTCTTTTTTTCGCTTTTTTTTTTTTTTTTCAATTTTTTTTTTTTTTTTTTTTCGATTAACACACACATTACAAAACATAAAACGTATACTCGTTACACACATTGGACGCGCTTGCATGACCGGAATTAGTATGACGATTCGTATACCGAAGATAGTGGAAACGGGAGAAAACCGTGACGACTGATAAAAAAAAAAGAAATGAAAAAAACAAAACAGCTTAATGTTCAAATATCGAGGGAACAGTCTCGCGCTGTTATTTCTTATTCTATCTCAGTATCTTTTTCATTGCGATTATGTAGAACGTAAACATAGTGCTTTTCCATCGCTTCGATGCGAGTTTCGCGGTAGAATGCGCACACGTGGCCGGCTTTTTTTTTTTTTTCTTTTTCTTTTTTTTTTTTTTTTTATCACACGAGAAGCAGCGTCGACGGTGCGTCTGACCTTTACGTAGGAAACCCTTGTCTATTCTTACTCACGGCAAATTACCAAGTTGTTATTTTAATTCCCAACAACAGCTGCGGAAAAACTCGGCGTATTTTTTTTTTTTTTTTTTTTTTTTTTTCTTTCTTTCGTTTCTATACGCGAAACACGTAGCGACGTACGGACACAAACGCGACAAAGCAAAGCAATGCGATAGAAAAAAAACATCGACACAGTTTTTTAAAAATTATTTTTTTCGGTTCGTCTCGTTTATTCGATCGTTCGAGAGACTCGCGTAGTGTTTTGAAACGCGTAGCCGGTAGATAGAGGAAACTTTTCCGTTTAATGTACGGAACAAGTAATAGACGTTTTCGTTGCGAAATTTAAAAAAAAAACAAAAAAAAAAAAAACTCCGTACTTATATTGGGAAAGATAAATAAAAGAGATGATTTAGACGAATGTCCCGGTGATTGATATTACGAGAGTCGGTATTTCACTGGGTAACGGATACAAAAGGGTTTAAAAAATATATTTTTCAGGTCTCATTGCGTCGTAGATGTATTTTCTTAGATCGCGAATTAGGTATTGGAAATTTTTTATCGTTGAATCGGAGGTGAGAAGGAAATCGTTCGTTCCAATTGCGTCGATTACTGGGACATTCCCGTTGTGCTAACAATACTCCTCCCCCCCTCACCCCTTCCTTCCCTCATCCCTCACTTTCGATTTCTCGCGTTGACGAGTCGTTCAATCGCAACGCGGTTAGCGTTCGCGTGCTTTAGATTAGAAAGAATTCGTGAAAAAAAAAAAAAAAGAAATATATATATATATTTCTTTTTTTTTTTTTTTTTTTTTCGCAAAAGGCGTTCGTGAAATGAATTCGTGAAAAAAAAAAAAGAAATATATACATATATCTCTTTTTTTTTGAAAAAAAAAAAAAAGAAATATATACATATATCTCTTTTTTTTTGAAAAAAAAAAAAAAGAAATATATACATATATTTCTTTTTTTTTTCGCATAAGGCGTTTTTATTAAATCGCCAAAATTGCAATAGTGCATTTACGAGAATTCGAGATATTTTATTTTTTAGAAATTTCGTAGATCGCCTTGCAAGAAAATTAGATTATTCGCAATTGTTAGCAGCTGTTAGTAGAGAGGCAGCGATCGCGAAGACTTGTCGCTTGCGTTATATCGCGTCACTGATCTCCAAATTTTTTAGGCATTGAAATTACGTTTTTATGCAACTTAAACGGCCTGTTGGGCGTCGGTAACGCGATATTACAACTTCGTTACGATTTTCCCAATATAAATACGTTGCCCACTCCTCCATCCCGAGCAATTTTTACGATATATATATATATATATATATACAAATATATATCCGTTCGATGGCAGTAAAATAGATATTAAATTTGTCGCGTCTCGTCGACGACGCATTATCATGAAAAGGAATTATATAAAAAAAAAAAAAAAAAAAATCATGTTTTTTCGGTGATCAGAGTTGACCAGCGACAACGTGGATACGGGTACCGACGAGAGTGATTAGCCGTCCGCCGAGCGAAGGAAAAATAAAGGGCTCGTCGTGCGCCGTGGCAACCGAGTCGTATGGAAGCGGAGGACCGAAGGCGATTCTCTGACACACATTGAAGGCGATCGGTGCGCCGGGTACCTGCAAAACAATATTATACATCTTTTTTCTTTCCTTTTCTATTCATTCTCCACATCGCTAATTTCACACACAATCACAAAAAAAAAAAACACATTTGTAATGATAATGTTACGCGCGAAATTTTTCAAACGAATGGTAACGCGATTTCCAGGGATTGGCAAAAGCGATCCTTCATCACAAAAAAAAAAAAAATATTAAAAAATATATCGAAAATCCCGAAAGCGACGAAAACTTTCGGCCGATCGATTTACAGCATTTTTTTTATTTATTTTTTTTTTTAATTTTCGTTAAAAATCTTATTTACGTTTTAAAACGTAAAATACGAAGAAACGAAAAGTTAATAATTAATTAAGCATTTGCCTATTCCTGGACGGCATGCATGTCGCGTTGTAACGAACGAGTCGCGGACGATCACCTCGTAGTGTGACATATATTTGTTATATATCTGGAAAAGAGGATAATTCGCTCCGATCCAAAGGACGAGTGAACAAACGAGAGGAAAAGCCTAAGCGAACGAATGCAATGCTCGACGTTTCGTTAACGTCCGGCATTTTTGTTCATTTTGAAAAAAAAAAAAAAAAAAAAAAAATGCGATTCTATCGATTTACGAAGTAAAAAAAAAAAAAAAAAAAAAAAAAAACGAGTTTTACGAAATTCGTTGATAACAATTGACTACCGTCGAGAGTCGATAGACGTTCAATCGGTCGAAAGCCTTTCCTTCATCCCTTTTTTTTTCCCTTCTAATCCCTTCCCTCGCGTCCCGCAACCAAAGTTCCCACAATTTTTTCCTCGCCTTCAGCCTTTTCGACGGTAATTGTACTATATAGGGCTAAAAAAAAAACAAATCATACATTATATACATCTATATAATGCATTATTAAATATACTAAATATATTATTAATAGTATGTTACGAATGGGGTACTCTGAGTCCCCTTAGTCCCTCCCTTAGGTCCCAAGAAAGAAAATCTTCCCATCTTTACCCCTTTGTATACCCGACTAAATACCCTCGATAAAGCAAAACGATTCTTACCCCTCCCGCTTGCCCGTTAAAAAAAAAAAAAGAAAAAACGTAAAAAAGCAAAAAAAAAAAAAACAAAAAAAAACACTAAGCCTCTTGAAAAAATGTCCTGAACGAAGGGATACCTCAGGAAATGACGTTTAAACTTCGTGCAAATAAGACACAATATCGTGTTATCATTTTTTCGCAGGCAAACAGTCGTTTAATCGTGGGAATTTTTGTAGAGAAAACAAATAACAAAAAACAAAAAAAAACAAAAAAAAAAAATGAAATGAAATGAAATGATGCAATGATAATACAAATTATATATACGCCAAGCGACCTCTATTTTTGTGACGATTAGCGTAAAGCGTAATGAAAGAAAACAAAAAAAGAAAAAAAAAAAAAAATGAAAAATACTGAGAGAAACAAAAGTAATGCGAATTTTTGGATTTCCTATATTGAGTCAAAAAAAAAAAAAAAAAAAAAAACGATGAGAGGCGTCGAAGACAGAGAAAGGGGTTGGTGATTTCTTTTTTTAACTGATATGACGTCGACGTACGATCGGCATCGCGATTCGTTATTCATCTATTAATTTTTTTTTTTTTTGGTTTTTTTTTTTTTTTTTTTTTTCTGTTTTCACGAAAATATAAATAAAATAGAGAGAGGAGAGCCTAATTTACGATAATTTTATAATTGTTTATCCGTCTATCATCTTATTTTCACTGAGACGTCTCGAGTGCCAGAGAAATAGAGGACTCGTGTCGAGTCGTTTAATCGTTATATAAAAAAGAAAAAAATAAAAATAAATGAAAAGAGTGATCAGAAAAATAGCGTGAGAGTAAAAAAAAAATCGCCGGTGTTTGGAGTACGACAGAGAATCCATTGAAGAAAGAAATAATGAAAAAAAAAAAAAGAAAAAAAAAAAAAGAAGAAGAAGAAGAAGAATTTGGCTTATCAGTGGGAAGTGTCGATATTGCCTTTTGTCGAATATAATATTTCGCGTGGAACAAAAATAATTCGCCGTCGCCTCGTTGGAGGACGAGAAGAAAAAACACGGTGCACGGTACAATAAATAATAGATACACAATAAAGTGCACGTCGGTGTTAACACGTTCGTACAAACAAACAAACAAACAAAAAAAAAAAACAAAAAAAAAAGCGGTGAAAAAAAACGAAAAAAATCGAAATAATGATCGTAGTAACGTCGAGTCGGGATTTTAATCGCCGTTTCGACATTGTGATTCTGTTCGCCTGCGGAAACAAATGCGTGTGACATAATGGGGGGGGAAAAATAAAAAAGAGAAAAAGAAGAAAAAAAAGTAAAGCAAAATAGTGAAGAAAAAAAAAATAACATAAGACAGTTTAATAATTAACGTCCTGTCGAGCGTATTAATTGAGAGGATAAAACAACAACAACAAAACAAAACAAACAAACAACACAATTTAACAACCCATTGAAATACAATTTTCTTACTTAGATAATCGAAAGCTAACGAGAGTTATATCGGCGGTTAACGAAGAAAAAAAAAACAAACAAACAAACAAACAAAACGTAAAAAAATAAAAAACAATTAATTAAGTATATAATAAAATTAGGTTGGCATAATAAAAAAAAAAAAAAAAAAAAAAAAAAAAAAAAAAAAGACAACAACAACAACAAATAAATTAAAAAAATGAGCGATCGCTTGACTTGAATGAGCGCCGTTCCCCATCAATTACATTATATATTCGAGCGGAAACAACAAACAGAATCATGTAACACCGAATTGGTGGATTGTGTATATTAAAAATGTAAACAAATTGAATGAGAGAGAGAGAGAGAGAGAGAGCGAGAGAGAGAGAGAGACAGAGAGACAAAAAAAAAAAAAAACAATTAACGAAAAACGTTGATATTGTATTTATTATGCGCGATATGTATTAATTTCGAAGATGCTTCGTTGCCCGTACTTTGAACAGCGTAATAGCTGTTTCCACGTTCGCTCGCGGCAATCGCGTGTTGAGATACACAAATCACACATTAAAAAAAAAATATATATTAAAAAAAAAAAAAAAAAAAAAAAAAAGATCGCGAACACAAACACAAGAAAAACACACGATACCTTGAGATTGAGGAGAGTTACGGATAGTATGATTGAGAAAAAAAAGATTGTTGATATAATGTGAATGCGTGATACGAGAGTGACGAAGGTAAACGAGATTTTGCGACGAGACAAGGAGGATATGAACAAAGCTAGAAATCATTGTGGGCTTTCGGAAAAATTTGAGGAAATATAATGGATTCCAGACAATTCGTTATTGTTATTTGTTTCATTGTCATCGATATATATATATATATATATATATATATATATATATCATTTTTTTTTTACCGAATTTCGAAGTTAGAGAAATAGAAATTGGTATCTGCATATAGCGACAATAAATATATAGATTACAATTGCAATTGTTATCTATTTAAAAAAAAAAAAAAAAAAAGATTGCAAAAAAAAAAAAAAACAGATACAATTTTGAAAAAAAAGATACAATAAAAAAATATATAGATAAGAATTGCAATTGTAATCTATATTTTTCAATATTTTTGTTTTTTTATTGTATCTTTTTTTATTTTTTTTTTATATATTGTATCCATATTTTTTTTTTTTTTTTGTAATCTTTATTTATTTTTTTTTTATATAGATAACAATTGCAATTGCAAAAAGATACAATCAAAAAAAAATATATATATATAGATTACAATTGCAATTGTTATCGATATTTCGCGTATCGCGTATCGCCGATATAATTCGATTCTTGTCTTCTCGCGTACGGGATTTCGCGGTTTCGGAAATGTTATAAAGGGAATCGCTAAGGGTTGTCGCAGCGACTTGGAAGCGAGCAGCAAGCATTACGACGCTTTCTGTTTCTTGTTGTCCTCGTTTCGCCGGCATTCGGAACCTCTCTGTTGTTTCACGGGTTCTGTTTCAACTCCGGTTGTTCGAGGATCTCTGGTTCCCGTGGTTTTCGCCGACAAGAAACCCCCGCGAGAGCCGCAGCTCTCTCCAGCAGTGTCTGGAATTGTCTTCGGCGTGTATTTCGAGGCACCAGAAGCTTCGGGAAAACAAGGCGAGTAGATGATACCCCGGTGAATGCGAGACAAGAGCGGTGCGCAAGCCTTCCAGCTGCCGGAGACTCCGACGACTCGAGATAATTGCGCGATGCAATTTTCTCCCCTCTCGCGGAAGGGGCGACGTTTCTGTCACCACTCCGCCGTTTTCTCGGGGGAAATACAGCGTTAGTATGTGTGTTTCTCCGTTACGTGTGTAAAATACGTAACGCCATCGCAATTTTTTACTTTCCGAAGCTTTTTCGTTGGTTTAACGTAATCTTAACGATTTTGGAAACTCAACTTCGTTCGATTATTAAATCGATAATCGATTAAATATTTTTCCCGATTTACCCTTCGATCGTAAAAAAAAAAAAAAAAAAAAAAAAAAAAAAAAAAAAAAAAAAAAAAAAAAAAATTAATATCGCTTGTCGACTTCGTCTCCGCGGGTCCGCCGAAAAAGATCGTTCGCCGCGGCAAAGGAAGGCGAGCAGTTGAACCGGAAGCGAGAAAATTCCCACAGCCAGAGGCTCCGTTATAGAACTTTACCGAGAAGATAGCTTCTCGTCGTCTGTCGACTCGTTCTCGTCGTCTGTCGACTCGTTCTCGTCGACGTCGTCGTCGTCGTCGTCCGGCTGACGTTTCTATCATTCTTCGGTTTCGGTGGAAACCGCAATCAAGAAACCGGTGGTATGGGGTCTCCCGACCGCAGCTACGAATCGCGGCCGTTTTACTCTCACTTTTTCGTTTTAATAACGGAAATCCACCACCGGCGGATGACAATGACGGATATCGTCGGTGAACGCTCTGCGCGCGACTTTCGCCCTCACGTTGAATTTATAGCAGAAATCTACTTCGCTCTCCATCCCTAACAGAAACCGCATCAGAAGAGAAATTCGGTACTATATACATCGGTAGAAGAAAAAGGGAATACATATACTTTTTATTATTCGCCTGCGTATTCATTTTTCTCATATTCTGATACATAAAAAAGTAAGTAAGATAATTAAAGTGCGAAGTATAAAATCATCGAAGAATATAATAATAATAACAATAATAATAGTTATTATTATTGAAAGATATAATAATAATAATAATAATTATTATTATTATATCAACAACAACAACATTATTATTGTTATTAATAATAATAACTATCATTATTGTTAATAAATATAATTATTATAATAATTATTGTAATAATAATGATTATCATTATTATTATTGTGATTATTATATTCTTCGAAGTTTTTACACTTCGCATAATTATTGTTATTATTATTATTAATTCGAATATTTCGTGACCACGTGGAGTATTTGACAAAGTTTTTGAGGCGACAGTGTTTCATTCGACGGTAGATGGCCCGTTGTGTATTCAGAAGGGAATATATGGTATATACAGTTGTACGGGGCCCACGCCATCAGATGAGACGAGAGTTTGCGAGGCTTCCGCACTCCGAACTCTCCCGCCCGGGGGACAGGCGTGAAATATTAAACGCTTATCCCTCGTCGTGTTAACTGCCACGTGAATGAAATTGATTCACCCCACGTCCGGCTGTGCGGGCGAGAACAGCGGCGGCGAAACCCTCCACGGATCCGCCGGTTGTCAGCTTCGAAAAGCATTTCGTTGTTAGAATTTAAGCCGACCACCGATGCTACTATCCCCCTCTCCGCTGCTCTGTGCCGCGACTGTTGTAACAACCCACTATAGTCTACTATATTACTCGGAGGAAACGTCGGGACGTGTTGCTGCGGTTCGTCGTTTCCTCTCGAACGGAAATTCTCGGCTTTGAAAATCCATTCAATCGCCGAGACTTTCTTATAATCTGAACATCGATAAATCTCTTTCTTTGCGAATTTATGGCTATTATTTTATTTGCATGCATTCGTAAAGAGATTTATTTATGCGGACGATTTTTTTTTTTTTTTTTTTTTTTATAAGTTCGTAAAGAAAGAGATTTATCGATGTTTCGATTATAAGAAAATCTCGATGTTCGATATTTTTTTTTTTTTTTTTTTTGTCGCATTTCTCGGGGGAAAACGCGAAGTTTTGTATTTATTATGTATTTATTATATCACTGAGCTTTTCTTATCATTTAAACATCGATAATGCTTTTTCTTTGAGAGTTCATGCAGACGATGTTATTTGCATAAATTTGTGGAAAGAGAGTTTTTATCGATATTTAGATTATCGGAAGCCTCGATAATACCATGCAACGTTACGTTAAAAAAAAAAAAAATTTACGATTTTTTTCTTCCATCTTTTTTCGCGAATTCATAAAAATAATATTATCGTACAGAAAGAGATTTATCGATATTTCGATTGTAAGAATTTTCAAATCCTCGCATTAAATATAATATTTTTCGCACAAATCCGTACAGAAAGAGATGCGTAAACCGGATAAATATTAATATTTCGTCTGTAAAAAAAATTCTAATACGATTGATTTATTAATTTTTTTTTCCTCTTTCGGCGGGGATAGGATCGAAGCCGGTTTACTGGATAAAAATCGAATCTTGTGCAAAGAGCATAAACGATAAGGTATATTGAGGCTCCGCGTGGCCGGTTTCGCGGGGGATATCGGTTTATCGGATCACGAGTTCCACATTTTTCAATGGACGAACGGTAATATTCTATAGATACGTAGAGATACGCAGCGGGGAGGTAAAAGTGGGTAAAGATAGGATTATACTATTGCCGGACGTACCGCGTATGCATAGACGATAGGTGATACTAAAAACGTCGAGTAGTTGGCTCTCACCGTGTCGGAGGGTGGATATAGGGGAAGAAATGCGATTTTCCATCGTCTACGAGAGCTTTACAGCCGATTGTTTCGCTGCCCGGGCAGACCGGTTCGCGAGAGGGTGGGAATTCGAACGAAACGGGTAGAAAGATCGAAGAGGGATGGGGGGAGGGTGGGGTGAAGGGGGTGAGTCCAATGATCTGGAATTGTACGAGACGTACATGCGGAAAGGGGGTAAAATCGAACGATCGTCGGTCGGCGTGCAATAATGGCGGGTTACGTGCAGGTGCGGGAGAGGTGAAGCGAACAAAGAGAAGTGGCGAAGGACGGAACGAAGCGAGCGGACGTTATAGAGGGGTTGAACTATATATCGATCCCTTAGAAGTAGAAGGGCTCATCCCGAAGCGCTTTGTCGCGAAAAATCGTGTTGAGAACCGCCCTTACGTTTCTCGCTAAAACATAGCGATGGAATCGGTGGAAAGCGAGAGAGGATTCGTATAACCGTGAAGGCGAGAGAAAAAGTCCGACGTTGAGTCTCGCCCTCGCGATGTCGGGTATGGAACCGCGTCGACGGACGGAAGCGAATGTGAAAGAGAGAAAACGCCGCGAGAGCGAAAAAGGGAGAATAGATCGAAGAAAGAGTGAGATGGAACAATATACCGGGCTTTACCCATTGGTTATGGATCCTTACGGGCGTTTAATCCGTAATGGTTCGAACGTACGTGACCTGACTTCGATAAACGCGTAGAGAGAAGCCGACTCGAGAGGTATATAGGAACATGAAGGATATATAGAAAAAAAGAAAAAGACGAAAAAAAAAAAAAATCTCCGGTATCTCGAGGACTTGTAATGCACGTGGCTCTCGTGGTTTCCTTTCCTCTATTCGTACGAAGGGTAGAAACCCCTTTTTTTTATTATTGTACTTCGGGGATTGCGCTGCCGTTATAGTGATCTTCGCCAGCGGTTCATTCCGCGATTCTCGAAAAGTCGAATGAAGTAGAAGAAAAAAAAAAAAAAAAAAACGTCATAGTCGATATAAGGTAAGCGGTGCTGACGCGAAGAAATTGCCCCCTTTCTGCACTGTGCAGCAACTATAGGCATTAAATACAGTCGCGAGAGCCACCAAACATATAGAGCGCGCAGTTGAAAACGTACTGCACCCGTATATACTATACTCTTGGCTCCGTTAAACTTTTCCGATCTCGAGACAATTCGGGAATATCTCTGGGAAAAGCGCATCCTGTGCAGTTCAAAGAAACTTTCGGAAACTTATTGCCAACCGGCAGACTGCAAATTTGGATATTCGAAAGTAGTTTCATCCGAGCTTCTCAGCCAGCGTTACATATTGGCTCGCGATGCCGTGACGCGCTATATATACCGCGTACATTCGTTACGTCTATCCGTTTCTTCGTTCCGTCGGTACTGAAGAAATCTGCATTTTTTCCCTATTTTTTTTTTTTTTTTATAATCCAATCAAGTCGCGTAGTATTTGCCGAAAGCGATGATTAAGTTCGGCGAATTGGATTCCCTCGTGATTGGATTAAACGACTTTTTTTCGAGTGTTTTCCACGCAAGATATCCCCCGTTAACTCTTTCTCGATGTCTTCGCTCGTTATCTTCATTTTGTAATGTCAGTTATCCGGAAGCGTTGGAGCCATCGTGGCGCCTTCTTCCTTTTTCACGTTCGCCTCGCTTCGGAACCACTTCATGGTGTAGTTTCTTTTTTCGACGGGGTGTGGGGCAGGGAGGGGGGTGGAGGGGTGGAAGAGGAAGGATAAAACCATCACTGGAACCGAAAATGGACGATAGGAGATGGTTTGTTGCGTTGGGTGGACAACGTATACACTAACCTTTGGTCTTTTTGTTGCCGAAACTATAGTTGTACCTATCCACCCCCTCCCTCTCCCTCCGCCTGTTTCTTCTCCTCGAACAGATAGCAGAACTGTTCTTTATTGGTGTTCCGATTTCTGTCACTGGGTGAAATAAGAGGGTCGTGCGCGGAGAACGGATATAGGAAGAACGGTTAACAGGATATAGTGGAAGCATAGTGGCTTGTTGTACGGGGGATGAGAAAACTCTGTCGTGACTCCTGGCGCGCTCGTCCCCGACGTACAACCCCCCCGAGTCTCGGAGATCGATAAATACCGCGCACGAACGAAAATTGGGACACGAGGTCGAACGAGCCACCGGTTCCACGCGCTTCCATTTGCCAATCTCTCATCTTTATCCAATTTATTCGTTGTTGCCGTTTCTAACTCGTCACGTACACACACAGCGGCCGGTCTCGAGTTTCGGAAATAACGCCAATCACACGATTCTATTATTGATTATTCGCGTATTATTGAAGATTAATTATGTTATTTGTTATCGAATTATCGTTGTTTAAACCGTTTAGATTAATTAGGCTATTTGTTGTTCAATTATCAGCGTTTGTACGGTTCCGATTAATTACGCTAATTACGCTAATTGTTATTGAATTCATTGCGGGAATAATTTTTTTTTTTTTTTTATTTGCGGTTTTTTCGCTGCTGTCTGATGCAAGCAGAGATTGTCGGAAAACTTCGCCCTTAAGCGCCCTCTCCAAAACTTCGCGTTTTTTTTATTATTTTTTATTGATAATCGATAATCGAATGAAATTGCGAAGTTTTGTTGAAAAAGTGATTATTATCGAATTCGATGAATTTTTAACACAGCTATCAGTTCCAAGTTTAAGGAACACGATATCGCGGTATATACGAATTACGTGTTCTCATTATTGATTATTCGAGTATCGAAGATTAATTATGCTATTTCTTACTGAAATATCGTTAATGGAACGTTTCAGAATGATTATATATGCCATTTGTTATTGGATTATCATTACGAACGAACAGATTTTTTTCTTTTTAGATGCAATAATTTGCGGTTTTTCTGTTGCAATGCGATACGAACGCAGACGGTCGGAAAGCTTCGCCCTCAATCCCCCGACCGAAAGTTCTATCGTGGCTGCGCTATTCGAACAGCTCATTCCTCCATAACTCTCGTATAAGTTAGCCGCCTCCCGCAGTAGATAGGTTCGCGCAGCTTCAACTCCAGACGATAGTACCAGCAGTGATATCGCGACCCGGGTATATGGATGCACCCCCGTCATCTTCTCTATATAGGGTGCGCAAGCTTCCTCCGATATTGCTTTCGCCTATGCCGCTTCGACGTAACGCGTTTTCTCTGTCATTCTCACACTCTCCACTCTTCTACATCGTTCGGCTCTCACCTTGTACTTCCCTATTCTCACCTCCACTCCCGTTTAACGATCTCAAATAAAACATTTCCTCCGTCGAAAAATTGCTCGACTCGCAGAAAAGCTTCGATATTCATAGAAAATAATGAAAAATACGAACGAAAGGAACGACGAGCGAAACCGTTCGCATTTGCTTCCCTCACTATCGTATTCTTCATTTCCGAAGGCACACGATCTTTTTTTTTTTTTTTTTTTTTTTTTTTTTTTTACACGATCGACACTTACACATTGTTTACTATAGGATATTTTTTATTCACGAAATAATTACTTAGGCAGAGTGCTCCGAAGATTTATTCAAGCGATTATTCGGGGACAAGGAAAGTTAATGGGACATTAGTAATTCAGTTACAACGGTATGGCGCGAAAAAGGTAAGATTTACGTAGCGAGAAAGGAAAGGACCGTCTTTCGGGTTATCCGGCGAGAAAAAAGGGAGTTTCCCCGCTATAAATCAATGAGATTTCGTTAATTCGTGGGTATTTCAGAGAGGGTGAGTTATTCGTCGACAAATTTTTCTTCTATTTCTAACGGGCGGTACACCGCAACGAAAAATCATTTCTCCGAAAAGCCGAAAGATCGGATGGATCGGAGGGGTAAATGGATTCGCGGAAACGCATTTCCGTTTGGCGGGTTGTGCATTTCCTCGGCGAAAAATCTTCAATCGACCGGAAAAAAAAAAAAAAAAAAAAAAAAAAAAACACGACGTTGCATTGGCGGGGAGGTCACGAGTATCGTGAATAGCAAACGCCAAAGTCGAAGTAGGAAAAGTAAACGGGAGCGGAAACAAGAATCCGAGATACGGAAAGCGCAACGAAGATGATAAGAGAAGAAAAAAATAAAAGTACAGTAAGGAAATGGGGGAAAGAGGGTTCGAGTGTACCGTCGAATAGAGAATAAAGTAAGAGAAACTCCCGATATAGCTTCGGTAAGGAAATGGACGGAGTAGGAAGAGATACGAGTTTTCTGGATGGCAGAAGAAACGGGGGATGTTGAGCTTTCCTTTTGTTTTCGTAAGCATCGCTACTCACCCTCTTTGCCTCTCCTTGACTCCCCCTATCGCTACTTCTTCTTCTTCTCAAGGATCTGCGTGACTCGAGAGCCTTTCATTCTAGTCTCACTTTTCGCGCGTTTTGTTTTATTTTCTTCTTTCTTTCGGCGCTCTCTCTCGCTCTCTCTCTATCTCTCTCTTCCTCTCTCGCACCCTTCATCGGCTTTTCTTTATATCTTTCTGTATTATAGATCTCTCTAGGCGTAGCTTTGCTTTGCGTCTCCTGTCCTCTTTTTCTTTTTCATCGCTAGCCTCGTCTTGGTGGCGTCATTGAAAAGAGAAACATCCAGCGGAGACGCGAAGGAAGTTTTGGACGTCTCCTTCCTCCCTGCGCTCGTAAAATTGGAATTCCTTTGAAAATTCCAGACTGCACGAGAGAGGAGAGCCCCGTTGATAATGACGACGTGGAAGAGACCACCTACCCTCCCCCTTCCCTCCCCCATTCGTGAATGTGCCACTCCTGCGGAACGATAAACGAGACGCCACACGGCACACCGGCGTTCAAGATTCCTTATAGCATTCGCTCTCTTCGCCATGTATGACGGTATCTTTCACAGCTCGCGCTGATCTCGGAGACGACGCTGAGCGCTCGAGAGGTCTCGATCGAACAACTCGGGGCATCGCAGAAATGCTTCGGGAAATGGCTATGAGAAAACGCGAAGATTCCCCGTCTCGTGCACATTGCCGATACTTTTTCCGGTCTGCGTGATGAATTTTGTTATGGAATTTGAAAAACGAAAAAAAATTCTTTGTGCTTTTTTAGACAACTTTAATAACGTCCCGAATCTTGTGAAACGGATAATACATTTCGTTATATTTCGTTACATTTCGAGCCGAAGATGAGATTCAGAGAGAATTTCGAATATTTCTTAATGCGATAGAAATTTGAAACAAATAACCATATAGAAGATGCTAATAATATTGATGTCGCATAGTATAACAATTCAAAAAAAATGATTAATAATTTAATTTTAAAAAAATGTTTAATAAATCATTCAAACTTTTTTTTAGCAGAAGTTGATTCGTAATTTTTTCTGAATGCACATGAATTTTTTATTTTTTTTTTATCTTTAAAAATCTAATCCCGTTTTTCGGTATTTGCAAAAATGTTCGATTAATTATTAAAAAATGTCAATCAGTAGTCTTTCTGCGCAAACGTATCCGAAACACGTGACTTTTCTTCGATAAAAAAAAAAATTTTAGAATTCGAAAAAATTCAAAATAAATTGTATATGTATTCGGAAAAATGTTTTATTAAAAAAAAAAAGTTGAACTATAACTCTTGGGAGTTGTATTATACAAAGTTAATGTCCTTAACACCTTCTATATGGTTGATTTTTTCCAGATTTTTATTTCATCGGAAAGTATTCGAAATTCATTCGGAACTTCGCTTTTGGAAATGTAACGAAAGTCGTCGCTTTTGAAATTTCAGTCTAAAACGCTTTTTAGCGATCTTTCTTTATCAACCGCCAATAAAAGCGATTGAAAGCATCAGAGTTGTTCACAGAAGTGCAAAAAACGATAATTTTTTTCAATCGACATTATCGCAAACCAATAAACGTTCCGCAACAGCTGAATAGCTGACTTTCTTGTGTACAGAGCAATTACGTGAGCAAACTGTTGCGAGCCGAAAGCCACAATGGTATTTCCAAACAACAATCGTATTTCACAATGAAAATGAGAAGTTGCATTACCCCATCAATCACCACGGCGGCCGATTGCGATACAAACAGTTCTTCTTTGATCATTGAAACTCATTGTAACCTATCGACGATCAAAGTAATTCCTGCGTTTTCTTCCGCGAATTAACTGAGTATCGATAAATCAATTGGCACTGAGGTCCGAAGGGGGTATAAACATCGGAAGGGTTGATCCGCGAGAGCAAACCTCGCGAGAAACTTGGCGCACTCTCCGATTAAACGTTCCACTCCTAAGTAACTTCGTAAACACTTCTGCTCTCGGTAATTTTCTCCGTTCGCGCTTCAAGGCTGTGGGAGAAGATTAAATTGCTCGAAGGGGAATAGTTGCGGGGAAGGGCTCGAGCGCTTCTACCGTTTCGGCCGTTGAATTCAGCGGAAAGGGTTAATCGTTCGTTCGGAAATTTATTTCTCTCTTCCGCTGTTCTTTACAAGGCTTCGATGATATTCGCCGCGGCAGGAGAAATTAACTGATGTCCTCATTAAAACGAGTGATACGTGTGGTATCAAGATGCCTTTTTGCGCTGACGAGAATTCGTCAGCGTCGATCGCGATACGCTGCCAGAAGTACGTGAAAAAAATGATAATAATCGCGTTATGGAAAAACACGGTCGGTAAAGAAGAAAAAAAAAAATAGTGAACAAACACATCGCGAGAATGCAAACATAAGAATAGAATGTGATCGCGAACGAGTGGTAGATAAATAGAAGGGATGGAGGAGAATCGAGTAAATATAAGTTTGGGCGATCCTCGCGCGCGGACGATATACGCGAATAAAGAAGAAAGAGAAGAAAGAGGAAAAGAAATAAAAAAAAAACTGTGGGTAAACGAACAAACGATAAGGAGGCTATAATAACATTATCCGTTCTCGGATACGTTTATTTATTGCGGAAAATAGACGACGAAAGAGAAGAGAAATTCAATTAGATATCGGTATTCCATCCGCAATGCGAAACCGGGAGAAAACCGTATACCGGGGGTTCCTTGCTTCCTATTCTCTTTTCTCTCACCTTTAATATATATATATATATACAAAATCGTTTTCTCTCGCTTTTTGCGGGGCTCGACACTCGTGCTTCGAGCGCCCGAAGGCACGTCTGATCGATATAGCCATTCGCGAGTACCGCGGCTCCGGGGGTCCCTTCGAGATTGAATTATTATCCACACGAAGATGGATAAACGAAGGAATATAAGTTTCACGAAGGATGACGTCGAATAAGGAATCGGACCGGCGACAAAGAAGATAATAGAATCGGAAAAAAAAAAAAATATCGAGGATGCAATGATAATCTATCAATCGATCAGACACTGTAGCGATCGGAATAAATCAGAAAGTCACTCATTGATTTTGGTGGCGAATTAATCTTCCGCTCATTCAAAGTCGAGTTTATTTATACATCGATTTTCTGCATATCTGTGTTTATAATTTTTATATTCGCATTTACAGAATCATAAATGCGATTTAGTTGCATTTTTTAAATGAATATAATAATAATAATAATAATAATAATAATAACAACGATACGAGAATCTCTGGACTGACAACGGCACGATACGAATGATAGACGGGTCCCGCAGGGGTGAGCGGAGACAGGGAAGGGGTGGTTTTTAGTCGGAAAGCCGTCACAGGAGAGTCCGACACACATTTAATGCATTTTCCCCCTCTTAAAAAAAAAATTAAAAAATAATAATAATAATAATATCGTTATAATAATTAGCATTATTTTGACTACCAGCGAAAGAAAATTCAACAGAGTTCGGAGTTCGGAGTTTTTTTTAAAATAATTTCGTAATCGTCTCGATCTTCGCGAGTGTTAATTTATATTTAACTATAGTGAAGTAAACGGAGTAGTTTAGAGCGAAAAAGTTTCGAGGAAGCTACGAAAGAAGAAAAATCACCTCTCAGGAATACCGAATCCCCGAACGCGCTTAATCCTTCAGGCTGCGAAAAGCTCTCGTAAGGCGTCCCAGGGTCGCTTTGAGAAGTCCATAATTGAAGTACAAATCCTTGAGACCTTGAGAGGATCGACGAGGGCAAAGACCCCGGGAAGTAGTAACGAATATATATATATATATATACTGCATCACTGAAGATCGATGATTCTACGTGCAATGAGATAAAAAGTGAGAAAAGAAAGCCGAATAGTGAGTTAAGCAGAAGTGGGATTACAAAAGAGTTGGGAAAAAAAAAACAAAAAAAAAAAAAAATGGTAGGATTTAGTCGAGTTCTGCGAAGGCATCTTATTGTGCCATTTGCGAAATGCGACGGTGAAGAAACGAAAAGGCGCTCGATTAATCGTCTCGGCGCATAATTCGCTTCCGTCCTGTTAGATGCTTTGTCTATTCAGCACAATAAGCAGTCGGTTATTCGTACATTATATTTTTTTTCGTTTTATCGAAATCGAGAATAATTAAAGTACAATTTCGCCAGAAGAAAAGCATGAAACAGATAATGATCCATGAAGATTTTATACAAGGGTAGCGACAAGAAAAAAAAAAAAAAAAAAAATTCGAACTGTTCTATTTCATCCACTTAAGGAGCCAAGAACCGAGGACTACTGATTCTCGGTTGCTCCGAGCGTACTGCACGATCTGCGACTCGAATTTCGGATGAGAGAACGCCACCGGTGGGAAGCTACTTCGAGTTTGACAGGAAGCAGGAAGGAAGAAGCGTCCACGGTGGAGGAGCTCGATGCTAGAGGATTGCCGCGTCGCGAGAAACGGAACGAAGAAGCGGAGCGAGAGAACGAGACGGAGGCACGGAAGCGAGGCAGGGAATGCGCGTCAGGCACTTGGCGTATATATAGCGTAGACGGGATGCAAGAAAGGAGAAGATATATAGCAAAGGGGAGGGAGGGAAGATATATATATACATATATTGTTACGTCTAAACAAAAAAAAAAAAAGGAACCACGAATACAGCACGAGAATTTCAGACCGGCAGAGAGCGCGACATCGCCAAAAGGAAGCGATAGGGGAATCCCCGCGCAAACTGTATAATCGAGCGCCGACTACCAGAGTGGAATATTGTTTGACGATTTAAAAAAAAAAAAAAAAAAAAAAAATTACGTACGCGAACAATATTCCCGTGAGTAGTCCCGGGGTGAAAATAACTACCTTTTCGTGTATCGCGTTCGTACAATGTCGAGCTGAATTTTACAATTCATCGATATTTATGAGAGTCCGAGGATTATATACAGATTACATACACGTCGACGCGGAGCGTATGTTTATCGTTGCCGGGATTGTCGAGAATTATATGGTAATACGAGTTCCATACGCCGGTCGTTGACGCCCATTCGCGTTGCTAACCACAGTAGTTTTAGAAGAGAAACTAAAAGCCAGAAATCCGATAGGGTATAAGCCCGTGATTCTCGGTCTTCTCGGCAAGAAAATTCGGTGCGCTTCGCAATTAACGAACGTAACGAGGAGAACCGGATCGGGATAAATATCTTACCGAACTGGATATTCCAGTCGCGATACGAAATTTCTTACCTAAACTCATTTGCCGCGCAATGACATGCATACGTTTCCACTGCACACCGTTCCCGCTGCACCGTTCTTCAACTGAGAATATCAGATACAACGGAAGCCATTTTCGAGAACTCGACGGGGTAAAACCGCAACGAAAACGAGACCCACGGGTTATTTTCAAGTTTATAATATTCTCCGACTCTTTTCTCACTCTTCGCTCTATTTCTCGCCGCTCCAGTTACTATTTTTTTTTTTTTTTTTTTTTTTTTTTCGTGTTTTATTGTAAGCGAGCGAAACGAGTCGAGTAATGCAAACTGTAGAACTGGCAAATTCTGCATCCTCCCTCGCGTGCAAGGAAGGGGATGCAGAGGGATCCTCATAGTCCGCGTTCTTTTTGTCGTTGTTCTCGTCGTCGTCGTCGTCCTTGCGCACGCAGGAGAAGACGCGGAATGGACTAATTAAAGTTGTTGAAAGTCAGACAGTCCCGGAGAACCTTGCCCGGCGCGTCGTTCAACATTCTTCCACTTCATTCCTTCCCGTTTTTTTTTTCTTCGTCATCTTCCCCACTCTAACCCTCCGCTACCCTCCCGTTACTTCGCTACTACTGTGTGCTCTATACTCTTTTCTTCTTATTTCTTCTCGAGAGCTGTACCCGTTTTCTTTTTTTTCTTCTTCTTCGCTACCTCATTCGAGATCCCTTTCCACCCTCTTTCCTTACCCTTCTTCTTCGTCTTCGTTTGAGTCTTTCTTCTACTTTCTTTCATTTTTTTTTTTTTTTTTTTTTCCCCCCCCTGTAAAACCGTTTCTTTCTCCCGAAGCCCGAAAGTTTACGAGCACCGAGAGGGCCGGAAGTAAAAGTGGAAGCGAGAAAAACCGGTGGCGGCACGAGGCTCAGGGTTCCTCTTCTATATATACAGAGGAACTCTCTGTACGTCTCGCTTCTCTTGCCCAGTGGACTCGAACGTACAATCCCCGGAAACGACGAACGGAAGTTTTTCCTCCGACTCAACCCCCTCCACCCCTCTACCACCCCCTTCAAGAGCAACTAGAGCCTTTGTTTGCACGGGAAAAACATAGTAGCCACACTTAGCGACTCTATCCCCGCTTTTCGTACAAGAATTTTCTTTCTCTCGCCGATACGTCTGTTTCGCTGTTGTTTCATCTTCTCTCGCAAGTTTGTCTTCGATTTTTCCTACAAGCGCGACTGCCTTTACTGTCTCATTTGGTCCCTTTTTTAATGAACGAGCGCACGCATCCAAGCGCAATGGTTTTCTTTTTAATCTTTTTTCTTCTTTTAACGTTTCGCCACTGGCGGAAACTGCGCTGAGACTCGTAGACACGGATTCAAACGTCGCTTCCGTACCGGTCCGGCGCTTCCGAAAAGTCCTTTATCGTACCCACCCTCCCCCCGGACGACCGGAAGTCGTCGGTCTTAATACCCCGGGCACCAACTCTCTCTTGATGCTCGGGGTTTAAATTGCATTAGACGGATAATTCGGTATTATGATATAACTCAATTTAACGAAAGTTTGGGGTCGCTTTGTTGAGGGATGAATTTACAACCCCCCGAATAATAAAAATAATAAAAATTATTAATTTATAGCGATGTGAAAATTTTGAAAAATCGAATTTTTACAAACCCCATTGTAAAATGTAGTTAAACTACGTTGATGCAAAATGTTGACATCGAAAGCTCGCTTCGCTACCCTCTCACGAGCTTCTGCTTCCATCAACAATGGAATTATCGAGTCTAGTCCGTTGAAGGGTCTGAGTGAAAGATCCGTTGGTACATATACAAGGGCTGACGTGCCGGGAGAGCTGTTATCACTAAAGCTTCGAGCCAAGCTACTCGCTAAAGGGACGAAAAAAAAAAAAAAAAAAAAAAAAACGTGAGTGGTTGAGCAATAAAAAAAAAGCCACTGTTGGGCGAACGTAAAACTCGTGCCTCAACTACGGGACACAACTTTCAAGCTAATCCCCAATTTCGATGGATCAATTCTTGGCAATATCGGTCGGTCGGATGGTTTAACGCGTGTGAGCACCCAGCACTCCCTGGAATTTTCATTTCGTGTCGTTTCGAGAGTACGAGAGCCCCAGCTATACGCGATGTCGCGCGCGTTATATGTATATAGCATAAAACGTTGATAGTTTGTATCATTATAGCTGGTAACTCTCGAGTGGGCCCACGGCAAAAGCTCTCAGTGCCTCCTCGACCCGAGTCCTGTGGAAGCAACGATATTTATGACCCGGCAGCCGGCGAAGCAGCTACGCGAGAAATTACAAAAAATAAAAGATAAGCTTGAAGATGAACAGTATAGAAAGGGCGAAACGAAGAAAAGTATGA
The DNA here is from genome assembly GCA_934046635.1 of Buathra laborator. NCBI lineage: Eukaryota > Metazoa > Arthropoda > Insecta > Hymenoptera > Ichneumonidae > Buathra > Buathra laborator. The sequence continues at coordinate 9,405,234 of OW203902.1, forward strand.
GCGAAGAAAGTGCCGAGGAAAGGCCGTTTGAAGGCGTCGGGGGATGAAGAAAACGTTTCCTCTTTTTTACCCTTCACACTCTTTACTCCAAACCCCCACCCCCACCCCTCTCTCATCTGCCTTTCGCTACACCTTCCTTTCCCGGGCCCTTCATGTCGTTTCCGTGCAAATTTCCACCGTTCCGACGTATTTTCTCGCGCGTCTCGCTTCGGTACCCCACTTCCGGAAAACCTCGTTAGCCGGATCATCGAGGAAGAATATTTACACGAGATCTCGCGTAAGCGAGTTTATACGCTTGGGAGCTGACTGACTGACTGATCCGAACGGACGCAGTCGAGCAAAGGTTTCATCCCTTTTGCAATGCGGCGATACGTATATCCCAATGTGGTCCATAAATATCAAGTCGAAAAATAATGCCCGCGGTAGTGTACCGGGCGCCGGGCGAGCGAGGGATGAAATAGAGGACACGGAACCCGGCGCGGGTTGAAAAAGCCGGAGGTACGCGCGAGAATATCGCGATATTAAATAGGGGATGCGGCTTGGTGGTGGGAAAAACTTTTTAATTAAAAATTACCGTCGTTCGAGGTGCGGGCGCGCTTCAGATGTATATCTCTACCCACCCAGCTGCGCCGGTATACACACTACCGTACAACACGGTAGTAGTTACCCGTGTTCGTTGGGCTCCGCTTTCGCCTGAGTCTGTGCAAAAGCTCGCGAACACCCGGGGAACGTTAATGGAAGCCGCTGGCCGAGTAGGACGCCCTGCTAGTAGAGCTCCATCGTGCTTACCGTGGCCCTCTTTTGCCTCTCTGCCCCAACTTGGACATGTTTTGACGGGCTGTCGTGACGTCGTCGAAACTTTCAACGCCAACTTTCTCTGTCTGTCTTGCAAGCTTTTTTTTTCACTTTGCCACCTCTTTTTCCCTCTCGGGTCGTGGTCCATTAGCATTCGCTCAATTAACGTCATCTCGCCGAGAACCTACGGTCTTCTCGGCTTTGTTTATTTTTTGTTTTTATTTTTTTTATTTTTTTTTTTCGCGACTCTTCTACTTCATTCTTCTTCACCTCGTTGAGTATTCCAACAGCCGCTGGAGACATTCGAGAAAAAAAAAAAAAAAAAAAAAACGTAATCTGCATCGGGAAGACATTTTAATAATCCCGTGGAACAACAAAAAGCTTCGGGGAAAAGCGGCGAATCATTGGGGCGGTTTCTTCGATGACATTGATTATCGGATATATTTTTTTTTGCTGCTAAAGATAAAAGAGGATTCTACGAAAAAAAAGATTCAGGGCGTAGAAGACTTTCCTCGGAGGGTAGTTTTGTAGTTCGGACGCGAATCGAGAACGAGTGAATGTAAAGCGACTCATACGAAACAGAAGTATAGTTACTTAAGTTATTCCAACGCGAATCCACACGGGTCTTCTCTCACTCGCGTTCGAAGCGATGTCGAAAGCTTCTTGTGAGGATTTTCACACTTGAATCGTTAAATATGTATGTCGTAATGAACGCTCGATGCAAATATACATTTTTACCACAGCTATTTCGTGATATTACGTTACAGCAACTGGGATTTCGTAATAATAGCTAAATATTTATTTTGACGTATCTATTGTATAATACATCTGTTAACTATAAATTCACGCTTCACCAATTTTTATAGCTCTATATGTTGACATTCGACGAAATTGAAGCGAATTCATCAATTTTTAGGTAAATCTCGATTCTTGTAAAATTTAAACCAATGTATCGAAGATTGCAAAAATTAAAGCCAAATATTGACGGAGGTGTCGCTACTTATCCACTAAACGGTTAATTTTTAAAAATTACATAACCTCGAAGCGACAGAGAGCAGCAAATTTTTTATATTTATATTATTTTTTTATATAAATATTAAAATTAAATTTTTATTACTTTTACATGCTTTTGCCAATTTCATTCGTGAAATAAACATTTTTAAATTTATTCTAATCATAACGGAAGCCTTAAAAATAAATGCAATTTCATGTTTACCACACGCGGTAACTGATGCAAAATCGTTCAGTCGAATTTCCGGAGCCGTGGATGCCAAAGCCGGTTTGTGTAATTACATAGTTTCGATCAGCTCCGCGGATGAAGGTCCGTTACATGTATGTGATAGTGCGATAATTAGCAGCCGCTACATTCTTACCGGTGCGCATTGCCTCGACGTTCTAAAACCGAATCTATTCACCATACGCGATGGTATTACACGTATCGAGGATAACAATCCTATCGTAGTTAATATTGCCAATGTAATCTCGCATCCCATGTATCGGTCGGTAATTTTAGGCGCAAGCGGAAGCCGAAAGTGATATCGCGATTTCCCTATCTCTATAGTTTTCGCATTGCGATAATCAATTCGATAATCATATAAAGGAGAAAACTAATTCTATTACCGCCAATGATCTGAATTTTGGAAACCGATCACAATTATTTCATTGACGGGGTTCATCGGTCGGTAAAACAGTCGAAAACCGGTATTCGTACTCAACCCTCAAATCTTAAGACTGCCATTGTGAAGTTCTCGATCGACGAGAAATGTTCCAATGCGGAATGTTCTGCGAACTCTGAGACAATGGCAACATTATCTATCTGATATATCAGTTATTATATTTCCCGCGGTTATCGTCTTCGAGTAGAATTAATCGAAAGTAATGTTTGCCATTTTTTCGGGCAATGGTTGCAGTCCACTTGTATCCGGAAGAGAAATAATGGGCATTGCGTTCTCGGAAACCGGTTTAGCGACGATACCGGATGTATACACGGATATCTACCCCTCAAAACTTCGTTGCAACACTCGCATACGATAAAATTTCTCTCTTCATCCCCTATCGCCATAGGGGACGGAAACCAATTTTATCGTTGCAATGTTATCGGAGAGCGAATGCATATCTACTATAAATTATTTTACGAAAGTTGCTATGATAATTCCGACCAACATTTCCATACGGAACATCAGTTAACTCGTTCGCGCTGTCGGTGCGTGGAAAGCATAGTTAATCGTGAATCCCGCAGGGCAAGAGCTTTCCTCTGGGATCTCCTTCTGTCACGAGTGTTCCTGGAATGGGAGGAAGAGCTCGGCACGTGATAACTGCTCGCGTGAACGTTGGAGTATTTCGCGTTCGCTTCCGAAGCTAACGAGTATAAAGTTTTTCCTCTACTCAATCCGCGGTTTCCCAACTCATCTCCAACGAGACGTCGAGCTTTCGAACTTCGAAATTCGCCGCTGTCATTCTGATTTTTTTCTTATGGCTCTTTTTTTCCTCCCTTTTCTCCACAATACGGTCGGAATGGAGTACTTTTTTTTAATAGCCTTCGGTTTCAGGAAATAACATTTTTCAAGGTACCATTTATCATCGTTTTTTTTCTCATTTGCGACATTCTGTAATGACTTGAAAAAACGTTTCTTTAACCTCGCGGAATATCTTCTGTCATATATTTTTTGCTTTCTCACGAATGAAGCTTCGTTATTATGAAAGTATATATATTTTTTTCAGTGTGAGTGACGGTAAAAAAAAATGCGGAAGTGATGTGCAAATCTAATTTGCATAATTTTGTTCATAAAATACGATAGCAATACGAGGATTTTTGTTACATCGTCTGAAAGCAAAGATATCATTGTTTAAATATACCAAAAAATAGTTACTTTTGGAAAAATGGCAAAAATCAGAAAAAAAAAAAATTGTATTCATCGGCTATTTTTTTCATTGCTTTCGAATTCGTTAATTATTTTGCTCGTGAATAGAATATATCATACGCAACATCACGCAGGAAACACCGAAAATATTGTTTTTCCGATTACACTGTACCAATAGTTCGAAAATAATACGATCCAAGTTGGTGTTTGTGGTCCGATATATTCAGCGTTTCCATGAAGCCGAACCATACACGTGTATAATTGAATCGCCACTGTTGCGAACGTTGTACATACGATGCAACACGCATTACCATATTATAGTAGAAGAGGTAGCGATGGGCAGAGGATAGAAGTTGAATTATTCAGTTCGCTATTTCATAAGCTTATGCCCCGACACACCTGCGCTTCCATCGATTTCACGCGAAAACTCATCAAAGGGAAAACTCTGCAAGCCTCTCCTTCTGATACATCCTTCCTATCCTCTTCAGTTTTCCCATCATACTGCGCTCTTTCATCGCGCACATATAAAAGAGGTTTACGTTTCAAGCCTTTCTTTTTTTTTCATTTTGAATTCGCAATTCACGTTTCAGTGTTTACGAAACGATACATTAGAGTTGCTCCGGAAGCGGAAAAGATGAAAAAAAAAAAAAGGATGGTACTTGCGATATTAAGAGGAGTATGAAAGAGAGCGGCGAAATGTACAGCGAATATTGTATTTGTGAAACGAATATGTGAGTGAAGAAGGAAGATAAAATAAGGTACCAAAAAAGGCAAAGATAAGAGCGACAATATGGAATGAAATGAGACCGGAGACGTCGAGGACGAGAGTCGGAACACTCGGTCAATGCCATCACCGTAATGCACGTCGGTTACGGGCTCCCGGCTCTCTCCATCTCGCGAAACGGAGGAAAAGAAACGGGTGGCGATTTGCCTAATGAGAAGATGGAGATTACGACTTTCGCAATCCAGTGCTTGCCGAGCAGCGAGAACGAAAAAATAATAAAATAAGAAGAAGCGAGGAAGTGAAAAAAACATAGATGAGAGTAAATGATAGAAGACGGAAAAAAAAGTGAAAGAAACACCAAATGGAGGTGAAAAAAAATGGTGATACGAAGATGAAAGGATTACGTTAATTAAGGCAATTATTTATACTAAACGGCACGATATACATCGACAGTCATTTGTGTTTTTGCGTTCTAAATTAAATTTAAGAGTGAACTAAGTTAGAAAAGTTAATGTGCAGAGTATCCGCTGCATAAGAAAGTTGAGATCTGAATTTAGGTATTTTTTAAAGGCAATAGTCGAGCAAATGGGGCACAGGAAAAATCCGGTAAGACGATAACATTTCAGAGATTTTTTTTTTAATTGACATGAAATTTGCAAAAAATATGGTTAAAAAATTCGTTTTATTTTGTTTTTTAATTTTCAGTCAATTTTTTTTATCTTTCAAATTGAGATAAAAAAAAATTAAATATAACAGTTTTGCTTTCTCAAGAGGCTTTGTTTTGGTGAATTTTTTATTTTTTTTCGATATTTTCATGTAAACGCGTTCAGAATATTCCAAAACGTCGAAAAATCACATTTACAAAAAATGGCCGTTCGTTAGTCTGTGTGGGCGGATCATTTGACCATTTGGCCATTTAGTGAAGTTAAATCGAGGATTTTCAGTCGGCATTTTATAAATCGTCACGTCTGCAGTGAGGAGCAAAAAAGGTAAAGTGCAGCTTCGGCAATCTAGAGAACAGTCGAAACAAAGCAGTGCTACATAGAGGTACAGATTTCGAAGAAAGTCGCAACATGCGATCAGACTCTTGTTCTCGAGGACCGGGGAAAGAGAGTTGGACGGAGTGCAAAGTCCGAGTACTGTTTCTCGGGTCTTGACGGACGTCGAAGCGAGTGGTAAAGCCCCGTTTCTGCTCAGACAGGTGTAAAGTGAAGCGAAAGCATAGTGTTCGTTGGAGCACCGATTTGGGGTCAAAGTAAAAAAGAATGTCACTATTTCGGATATAGCAGAACGATTCAGAGTAAAAAGATCAATTTGGCATTTTTTTTTTAAATATTTTGATGCACCAGTTTAAGGCACCAGCGAAAAGATAAAGGCAAGAAAATCACGTAAAAGTAATGAATCCAAAAATATTAATTTATTGCGTAAAAAAACGACGCGATTAGGACTCGTAAAACGCCTTCTATCGCTCGCAATCATTTCTATAGTCAATGTTAATTTGTCAATTAATGTTATATTTTCTTTACCTTACATTAATGTATACATATAGTAGCAGACAGACGGCGATTGCGATCTTACTGAATAGTAATTTACTCGACGAGGTAAAATGCAATCGTTGAAAACATCGAGCGAAAGCGACTTTAACCAGTTGGTAAATGAAAAAACGAGAAGGAAAATTCGGGTCAATAGCGAATATTGTGTTTATAGCTTACAGCACGGATTTCCCCAGTTTCGTTTCTTCAGGACAGAGAAAATTCTTTAGGTAATAAGTCTTTATTCAGAACTATACAAAAGTCCAAAAGTTATTATACACACGTCGCAGCATGGTAAAGTAAAAAAGTAGATCGAGCCGAATGTTTTAAGCGTTGTGTTGTACGCCGCCTATTGCGACGCACTTTTTTCCGCTCGTTCGGTCTGCTGAGAATCTTAAGAAAATCCTAATTATTATTAATTTCATTATCTTTATATTTGTATTACGCAAAGTCATTGCGTAGCACCATACCACATGTGTTTTCATATCGTAGCGACGGTGAGAGATTGTTCGTCGAAAAATCCCCCGCGATAACCGTCTATTCAAACTTTTTTTAGCCTCTAATCTCTGCAAAACAACCGGTATCACCGCCGATTCCGGTTAAGTTACTTACCACTGTCGGTAAAAAAGGAGAACCGATTTTTTCCGAATTCGCCCGCGAAGTGGCCGCGCCCACTGCTCCCGAAGTCTACGTCGGAGCGTGAAAAAGAAAACTTAAATTTCACAGATCCGAGGGATAGACAACCACATGCTCCAAATTATAGCCATCGCTCTTGTGTTCGTCATATACGGAGATGACAAAGTATATCCAGTCGAGATAATCATAAACGTTTGTATACATGTCTGGATAAAGAACCGTGGCCAGGGTCGAGGATGCGATACCAATGATTACTCCCTCGGATACTAGTGGACTTCCGCTATCACCCTAAAAATCAACAACATTCGATTAATATCTTAGTCTTGAAGCAGTCGCATTAAGGTGAAGAACCACATTATTTTGCCCGGAAAAAGATAGAAGAGCACATCGTTACTTGAATTATTTCAAGTAAAAATGTATTGACTTTAGAATTATTTATGATTTAATAAAAGTTTCTCTTTTTGGTTGCCGTATTCTTGTGTCGAAACATCCCGGCGCCTGGCGCCCATCCCGAAAGGGAAAAATTAAAGGGGACATTTATCTTAGACTTTAGTCTGCCGAGGGACTGGATCTCGCGACTAAGTAAATTCTCGTCCTGGGAATTTACGCTACGATGTATAATTTTCTCACGAAGGAAATTTATATTCGGTATGACTTACGCCGAGAATGTTTCCGGATGCTTGAAGTCCGCAAAAAAAATGAGGACGAACGGAAATTTTCCATTTTTGACAATCCTCGTCCTCTATGACCGTCACATTGGCAACTTGAAGACTGACTGTTCGTACAATTGGGTAAGTATTGAGATATCCCCAGCCAGCGAGTTGTCCGCGTTGATTATTTCTTGGTGGTAAAGTCGGCAGCGAAACTTTGGTCAATCGTCTACCGAGATCGAGATCTCTGTCGAGCTGCAATTAGATCAATTTTGTATTTCACACAAATCCAATTGATTACCATCTCTGCTCGGACGCTGTATCTGAAAAGAGACTGACCTCTATAACAGCGATATCGTTTTGCAGGACGTTCCCATTCGATTGAACTACATATTTAGGATGGAAGAAAACTTCTGCGATATTCGACGTTACAGCGTTGGAGTCTCGTAGATTTCTAAGACCAGCGGAAACGGTATATTTTCTGATGTCGGCCTTGTCAATGCAATGCGCAGCGGTGAGAATATGTCGGTGGGTAATAATCGCACCGCCGCAACGATGCTGTGGATCCTCTCCGTACCTCCGAAGAGCGATCTCAGCTATCCACGTGTATACACCGAGTTCTGCGTCGTCGGCGCCAGAAATTCGACTGGGTGGTTTTGCATTTGCTACTGCGAATGGTCACCGATGTAATTGTATTAATTTATAAATTCATATTTATGTTTCGAAACTATAGAAGTTTTGTATTTTTTTTTTAACTTACCGGTGATTATTACTCCAATAGCTATTAATGCGAATAAAAAAACCCGTTGATTCCTTGGCGTTGACTTCATTGTGAGTTTTGAACAACTTTTGATAAAACGAAATTGAGGCGCCACCTTATATACCGGTCTTGTCACCTAATCAGACGTACACGTGCCGCCTGATAATTTCGTTAAAGTTTTATTTGCAAAAGTGTAGTGAAACAAAAGAGGATGTACTCTAGAATCAGTACATTAAACACTGAAACAAATTATGAGTTAGAAGAGCTAACTATCGATTGACAGGCCTGACAGGAATGGGTTGACAATGGAGTAATTGTTGGTTTAATACATTTTTTCTTGAAATGGCGTCACAAAAATGATTACACATGCGAGTTTCGTCGGCACGCGTGTGAATCGCTCACGTGTTGAATGGAATTAGCGATGGTCACGGTTGGCGAAGTGTGGAAACGGTTTTTTCACGACAATATTGTTGAATTCGTTAAATCTTTTGTAATCCACCGTGAAGTTTTGTGGCAGCACTCCGCCATTACTGTCAACCGCCGTCGATCCGACAGCTTAGACGATTTTTAACGTCGCGTCGGAAGTGCCGCAAGCGTCCTCTTTTCCGGTCAAGCAAAAGTCCGGGTGACCAATCCGGACGAGCAAAAAGCACGTTACCTTCTCGCTATAGTTGTGACGATACCACTTTCAACGCTAACCTTCGGTGCGCAGTACACCTCGAGATAAAAAGTTTATTTGCTATAATTTTAATAGTTTTATTTTCCGATAACATTGTGTGTCGATTGAGGTTCCTCTATTCCTTGCGGTAAAAACCGCCTGCATGCAAAAAAAAGTCGCCATATGCGATCAGACATACAGCGTTGATTTCGAGAAGCGGAAGGAGAGACATGTGCGGAGAGGAAAGTCCGAGCAGTGTTTCTGATATCATAACTGACGTCGAGTCGCGTAGAAAAACCACTTGTGTTCAGACAGGTGTTAAATTCATGAAGAACAAAGTTCAGAGATAGAAGAGTATTTGTTGAATTACAACACCAGTTTATAGTCAAAGTATGTCCAGTGGAACCTCTCATAGCGTACTTAATACGGGGACAATGTACGCCATTTGAAGTACCAATGATGAGTTAGAATCGGCGGCCGACCGGCTGCTGCCTCTACCACTCCCCTCTTCTAACACTCGCGCATGCGCAGTCGCCTCCAAATTAACCAATCGCGATGCGATGCTCCGGCCTCATACGATATGAGAGTGAACGATATGAGAGGTTCCACTGTATAAAGAACATCTCCCGTTTGGATATTTCAAAAGAATAAAGATAAAGGCGAACGCTTTAAAAAGTTTCCTTGTATTATCTCGCGTTAGTCGCAAATCGGGAAAAGAAATAAAAAAACGAAAAAACGACGTTGAAGAAAAAAGAAAAATATTCATGACTATGAATACTATGAGATACTACGGTTGACCCCCCCCCCCCCCCCCCCCAACCCCAACCCCAACCCCTGCCCGCTCTATGTAATCGAAAATCGAAAAATCAGGCCAATAGCCAAAATGGCATTATAGCTACGAGCAGAGATTTCCCACATTCTCGTACATAAAATAAATTCTTCACACATTCAGGCTTTATTTACAGTTACTAAAGTGTATGAGCATTATATACATGACGCAGTATGTTATTTAGAGAATAAATCAAGCTGAAGGATTTAAGCACTGGAAGACGAATCGACGAGGATGGAGTTAATCCAGTTTCGATAATCGTAAACGTTTGTGTAAAAATCTGGAACATGAAGGTAACCCCAACCGGAAGATACGACACCAATGACTACTCCATCAGATACAAGCGGACTTCCACTGTCGCCCTGAAGATCAAAGAAATCGTTTGATTAATCTTACTGTGAAGTAACAATTTAATTGAGCCGAAGTAAATTTAAAAATTGATATATTACGCCGAGAACGTTGCCAGTTTCTTGGATTCCGCAGAAGTAATGACGACCAACGTAACTGCGCCACTTTTGACATGCCACGTCGTTTAAGAACTTCACTTCGTTGGTCTTCAAATTCCATGTTTGTACGTATGATGGGCTTTCGCTGATAAATCCCCAGCCAGCGACAGCACCACGTTGATCATTTTTTGGTGCCGAATTCGGCAACGAAACTTTAGTTACGCGTTGACCCAGAGGAAGATATCTGTCGAGCTATAATTATATACATTTTGTATGGCATCCAAATTGAATTGAAAACCACCACGATACGGAAACTGTGTGTTAAGGGAGACTGACCACCAAAACAGCAATATCGTTTTCGACGGGCTGTACTTCTGTTTGTGGAAGATAGTCGGGATGAACGATAGCCTTAGCGACGTTTGCCGTGATAGCGTTCTTATCCCGAAGATACGTTATACCACCGCGAACGTTTAATGATCTCAAGGAAGCGCCATCAACGCAATGCCCAGCGGTAAGAATATGTCGATTGCTAATTATCGCACCGCCGCATATATGATCCGGATATGCTCCACCCCTCCAAACACCTATAGAAACTATCCAAGTGAATACACCCGGTGGGGCGTCCGATGCTCCGGAAATGCGACTGGGTGGCTTTGCATCAGTTACTGTCGGGTGTAGCAGATGTAATTGTATTAACTTATAAATCTGTCACTGCGTTTTGAAACTATAAAATACAGATATCGTTTAACTTACCTCCGATTATTGCTCCAATCGCCATGAAGGCCAATAGAGGAATGAGTTCATTTCTTGAGTTTAACGTCATACTGACAGCGTCGCAGCTTTTGGCAACCGCAAGGTGATCTCCGTACTTTATATAGCGATATATGAGAAAGTCAGAAGCTAATTGATAAACATCCGGCATTGCGTAAGGATATGATGATGAAAAACAAAATTGTAAACAGTTAATTGGTCCAGTTATCATAAAAATTGGATTTTAATGAATCTTACGCGATCATGAGTATAATTAATTTATCACGGTTTCCGATTTTTTATTTGAAGAACATCTGTGCAAGTTTACCGGAACTGTCGAAATGTTTCGTTTGTACACTGAAGGAAAAAATTGAGTTGAGTTCGGCACCATAATTATGGGATTAAACATATTTGTTCATCGTTCAAGCATATATCTGTGTTTCAAGCATTATTTTTATTGGGTATCCAATGATACTAATAGAATAATCTTATCGTGATATATTATGAGAAGATCTATTCAAGTTACGTTATGTTGGATAGTTAATGATTATTCAAATAAAAAATATCGTTTTTATTGATTTTTTATTTGTCCCAATGACGTACTGTTCCTCAAATTTATACGACGTGTTTATAATCCAAAATCTCCGCGATCTTTGGACTCCATTTTTTTTGGATATTCCGACGAAACGCTTAAAGTGTATATTTTTAATGTGTGCATTGATATACCGACGTGTTACTTCTTTTCGAATTGGTGAATCTATCTGAAGTCTATATCTCGAACACGTTTCACGTGTGTTGCAACAAGCATGTTAATTCTATATCCATTGGGCGACGGATACAGAACGACGCGTACTCTGAGGATATACACCTGTTGTCAATGAAGCACGATGGATAGGCGCTGACCTGTATATCCAAATATTATGTCATGCGCCTGTTGTTTGTAGGGTATTCAGTCGAAAAGCTTCGGGATATATAAAAAGTCTGACAGATGTATGATGAAATTTCTTTAACAACTTTCGCGTCGGTATGTTGTTTTTATTGCAATTGAAGTCATATCTACGGTGAACTGCAAAAAAAAAACGATAGTGATGGCTTGATAATCTCGAGAAGGACCAAAACCGGGAAAGCAAGCTAGTGACTAGAAATCAGTAGAAAGTGGCCATACGTGATCAGACATGCATTGTTCTGCTCGAAAATTAGAGACAGCGTGACCTGCACGGAGTACAAAGTCTGAGTGGTTTGTCTAGGTTCATGGCGGATGATGCGCCTGACAAGTAGTGACGTCCTGCATATAATCAGACAGTTGTAACTCTGATGGAAAATTAAGTTGCGGTGAGAGCGGAGTATTCATTGGATTATAGCACTGATCCGCGCTTCAATTATGAAGAACGTCGCTATTTCGGGAATCATCGCTGGATCCAGAGGAGAATATTTCACAAAATTTTCTTACCATCAGTGTCGACATTTTTTACTCATCGTAACAGACAGACGGTGATTGCGATTTTGCAGCACAGAGGTGCACCCAACGAAGTTATGCACCCACAGAAAAACGGGAGACACTGAGGGAAAGCGAGTTTGCCGCAACAACTAAATGAACGATCGAAAGGGGAAAAACAGTCCAGTGGTGAAAACGGTGTCTATCGTCGCCAGCAGAAATTCTCAACGCTCGTTCATCTTGCGTAAAAAAATGTATTAACGAATTAAGTATTTATTTTAAACTATACATACATAGGAATAGTATGCATGCGTTAAAGTGGGTTTAGGTATACAATGGAACTTTTTACTTTTTAAACTAATTGGCGTCGAGACGCTACCGCGTCTCTTGATCGTGTTGTGTGTTTTACGAGTTGTTCGGGTCTTCGATAACGGACTTTATCCAGTCTACAAAATTGTAGACGTTTGCGTAAAAATCTGGTACATGGACAATGCCGAAGCCTGAAGATACGACGCCGATGACTACTCCATCAGATACAAGGGGACTTCCACTGTCACCCTAAAAATCAAAGATATCATTTGATTTATGATTGTATGCGGCAAAAATCGCGTATTAAAGACAATAATGCAATAATTGATGTATTACACCGAGAATATTGCCATTCGCTTGGAGTCCACAGAAGAGACTCGGGCTAACAGGTCTGCTCCATCTGCGACATGCCGCATCGTCTAAGACCTCCACAATGTCAGCCTGGAGAGTCATTGTCGGGATTGGTGGTCGGGGATATTCTACGGTTACCGGATCTTCTTTGATATATCCCCAACCAGCGACAACACTTCGTTGATGATTTTTCGGAGGCGAATTCGGTAATGCAACTTTAGTCGCCGCTCCGCCAAGTTTCAGTTCTCTATCGAGCTGTGCGTAAACAAGTTTTATATGCCGCAGAGTTCTCAAATCAACCACAGCGTGAAAACTGAAAGTGAAGAGACACTGACCACCAAAATAGCGATGTCGTTGTCGACGACCTGCACATTCAGTATTTCCGGAATAAATCCGGGATAGACAAAAGCTTTGACGACATCCCTCGTGAAAACATTGTAATCTCGGAGATCCGTACTTCCAGCAGTAACTGTTAATTTTCTCAAGTCCTTGCCATGAGCGCAATGTCCAGCAGTGAGAATGTGCCGACTGCTAATTATTGCACCACCGCATAAGTGTAACGGGCGAAGTTGACCGGTCCAGACACCGATCGAAACTGTATAAGTGTACACACCGGGTGGGGCGTCCGAGGCTCCAGAAATTCGACTCGGCGGTTTCGCTTCCGATACTGCGAGGAGTAATAAATATAAACGCATTCGTTTGTGCGATTCGAAACTATAAAATACTTTCGTTCACTGACTTACCGTCGATTATTGATCCAATCGCCATTAAAGCAAATAGAACACAGAGTTGATTTCTTACGGTCGACGCCATCGTGACGGTGGGATAACGTTTGATAACTTTATGATCATCCGTCTACCTTATATAGTGGCATATTACGCTAAACACACGATCTCACTGTATTATATTAAGTTAAAACGGATATTTTGAACGCTTCATTAATACAGGCATCGTAAAAATGATACTTTAATTAATCGTGTCCATTCACGAGAATGAATGATTAATGATTTTCTCTGTGTTACCGTATTCGGCAAACACTTGCACAACCCCACATGTCCCATTATGTAGTTAAAAATGCGCGGACCTAATGAAATAAAATGCTTAAAAATCATCTTAAATATCAACTCTGGAAATTGCCATAGTAGATCGGCGTTTAAACATATGTCTTTGTTTGAAGCATTATTTGTCTTGGATACCCAATAATACTGTTAAATTATCATCTTAACGTTACCTATTTTCGAAACAGCTGTGCAATCTTACGTGGCTATTGATAGTCGTTGAATATTGGATTTTTCATAAAATTAATTTTCGTTAATCCTCGAGTCGTTTTGTTGAAATGTTATTGTTTATGGTTCGTTCGTAATTCAACATTTCACGAGATTTTTTATCGTGCTTTGTAATGGGATATTTGGATTGAACCCTTTCAATGTGTTTCTCTAATACGTGCATTGATAGGCTGATGTATTATTTCCTTTGAAGTGCGTAAGTAAATGGGTCTGAAGTTGAACCTTTCAACAGCGCTGCAAGTGTGTTTTCCCAAGTGTGTTACTTATTAACCTTTTAAACGTGGACAGCACATATTCCCGGACAAACTTACTGTCCATTTGCCCACAAAAATAAAGCTCGGAGCATTAAAATACAGTTACACACGTTGCAATACGCTGTAACATACGCTGTACGCTGTGTTGCATTTACTGAAATCTTCACGATGTATACGCAGTCAGATCGATTGTCGACAGAATGTTTCGGAGAAGAGTGGTTTAGAAAGTTTTCTTATACTTTGACGTACCAGTTTGAGAACGAGAGAAAACATTAAGGCAAGAAAATCACTAAAAAATAATAAATAAAAAATATTCATTTATTGTGTAACAAATGACGTGATCGCGACTAGTAAATCCTCCTCCTCATCTGTCTTTTGTAATAATTTATATTGGTAATTTTTATTTATTTATTTATTTTATTGTTCATTAAATAATTTATACAATTATTATATTTTTGTACCTTATATCATTTTTTACGCATAATAGTAGACAGACGGCGATTGCGATCTTGCTGAATAGTAGTTTACTCGACGACGTAAAATGCAATCGTTGAAAACATCGAGGGAAAGCGAGTTTAACCAGCGGGTAAATGAAAATACGAGAAGGAAAAATCGGGCCAGTAGCGAAGATTGTGTTTAAAGCTCAGAGCAAGGATTTCCCCAGTTTCGTTTCTTCAGGACAGAGAAAATTCGTTAGGGAATAGGGCTTTATTCAGAGGTATACAAAAAGTCCGCGAGGTATTATACACGTGTCGCAAGCATGTTCAAGTAAAAAAGTAGATCGAGTTGAATGTTTTAAGCGTTCTGTTGTACGCCTCTTATTGCGACGCACTTTTTTCCGCTCGTTCGGTCTGCTGAGTATCTTAAGAAAACCCTAATTAATATTAATTTCATTATCTTTATATTTGTATTACGCAAAGTCATTGCGTAGCACCATACAACTTGCGTTTTCATATCGTAGCGACGATGAGAGTTTGTTCGTCGAAAAATCCCTCTCGATAACCGTCTATTCAAACCTCTTTTAGCCTCCAATCTCTGCAAAACAACCGGTATCATCCCCGATTCCGATTAAGTTACCACTGTCGGTAACAAAGAAGAACCGATCTTCTCCGAATTAACCCGCGAAGTGGCCGCGCCCACTGCTTCCGAAGTCTACGTCAGAGCGTGAAAAAGAAAACTTACATTTCACCGATCCTCGGGAAAGACGATCACATCCGCTGTATTGGGGCCATCGCTCCTGTGTTGGTTATAGTTGGAAGACGAATTGGCGATGACAGAGTTAATCCAGTCGCGATAATCGTAAACGTTTGTGTACAAGTCTGCAGTATGAATCTCGTTCCAACTCGAAGATGCGATACCAATGACTACTCCCTCGGATACAAGTGGACTTCCGCTATCACCCTAACAATCAACAACAACATTCGATTAATATCTTAGACTTGGAGCAGTCGCATTAAGGTAGATACAGCGCGTGGTGTCCATTTCGCCTCAATTTGATGAAATGGAGAGAATTGCAAACACTTCTCTATAGTATAAAAATCTGAAAAAAATGCATGCATATTATAGGTACTGAAAAGATTAATTTGGCATAATAACAATTGCAAAATGTTATTAAAAAATTGTTGAAAACAAAAATTGTTCAACAAATTTATGGTAACGCAAGATTTTTTTTAATGAAAATGATTCGTTCATTTTTCTGAATACGTATGAATTTTTTCAGATTTTTATCATTGGTTTAAATTTTTTTTTATACGGAAAAAATGTGTAAAAAAAAGACAAAATTCAGAAAAAGACTCATCAGCGCTACGACGTTGCAAGGGAGTTCGAGAAATCTTCGAATTTCCGAAAAGGGCCGAGCGTTTGCGAATTTCCAAAATTATCGCGATTTTTTGAGGATGCGAGTTGTTTATATTATTTATTTTTTCTTGCGTGAGCGACTGAATATTTAAGGAGTACCGCACGTCAAAACGTTACCTTTTCCGCGACGAGAGCCTTTCTTTGTTGTGTGTGAGTGTGTGAAAGTCTGAGTGCGAGAACAGTGGCGAGTTCTCGATCGATGGGCGAGAAAAATAATCAAGGTGTATTTTTTATGTATTTTAATTTGCGGGACAGGGGGTTTTCTACGAGAACTTCGGTTTCGCCCCCTTTAGAATTATTTTCGATTTAATAAAAGTTTCTCTTTTTGGTTCCCGTATTTTTGTGTCGAGTCTGTGGATTATTTTTGTGTCGTTATCGACGTTTATCGCGACTCACCCCCCTCCAGAATTTGGAAACTGCGGCTACCGGACAGTAATTAACCCTGTCAATTTTTCTCCCGCCTGTACGCGCGCCTGTCGCCCGTGCCGAAAGGGAAAAATTAAAGGAAAGATTTATCTTAGACTTTAGCCTGCCGAGGTTGTGGTACTCGTGAGTATGTAAATTCTCGTCCTCGGAATTTACGCTACAATGTATAATTTTATCACGAAGGAAATTTATATTCGGTATGACTTACGCCTTGAAGGTTTCCGGATTCCATAAGTCCGCATAAAAAATGCGGACGAACGGAATCTTTCCACTGCTGACACTCCTCACCGTCTATGAACGTCACATTGGTAGCTTTAAGACTCAATGTTTCTACATTAACTGTTGTACCATCATTAACGGTTGAACTGACATATCCCCAGCCAGCGACTAATCCGCGTTGATGATACCTTGGTGGTGAAATCGGCAGCGAAACTTTGGTCAAACGTCCACCGAGATCGAGAGGTCTATCGAGCTGCAATTAGATCAATTTTGTATTTCATACAAATCTAATTGATTACCATCTCTGCTCGGATACTGTATGTGAAAAGAGACTGACCTCTAAAATGGCGATATCGTTTTGCATTCTGCGCTCATCCGTTTTTGATACATATTCAGGATGTAAGAAAGATTTTTTGATAGTCGCCGTTATACCGTTGGGGTCTCGTAGATGTGTAATACCACCGTAAACGGTATATAGTTTGACGTGGTCCTTCTCTAGGCAATGCCCAGCGGTGAGAATATGTCGATTGGTAATTATCGCACCGCCGCAACGATGCTCTGGATAGTCTCCGTACCTCCAACGAGCGATCTCAACTAACCAAGTGAATACACCGGGCTGTGCGTCGACGGCTCCGGAAATTCGACTGGGTGGTTTTGCATCTGCTACTGCGAATGGTTGCAGATGTAATTGTGTTAATTTATAAATTCATATATATATTTCGAAACTATAGAAGTTTTGTATTTTTTTTTAACTTACCGGTGATTATTACTCCAATAGCTATTAATGCGAATAAAAAAACCCGTTGATTCCTTGGCGTTGACTTCATTGTGAGTATTGAATAACTTTTGATAAAACGAAAATTATGCGCGAACCTTATATACCGACCTTGTCACCTGATCAGACGTACACATGCCGCCTGATAATTTCGCTGAAGTTTTATTTGCGAAAGTGTTGCGGAACTAAGGAGGATATACTGGGGATCAGTACATTAAACACTAAATTATGAGTTGGAAAGCTAACAATCGGTTGACAGGCCTGACCGGAATTCGTTGACAGAGGAATAATTGTTCGTTCAATACGTCTTTTCTTGAAATGGTGAGACAAAAATGATTACACATGTGAGTTTGGTCGGCATGCGTGTGAATCGCTCGCGTGTTGAATGGGATTAGCGATAAACACTGCTGGCGAAGCGTGGAAACGGTCTTTTTTATTAACGGTACACGGTGACACTATAAATCTTGTTCGTATTCGATGGTTCCGGGTCATTTACGTCATCATGGTCTTGATTTATATCGTGTCATATTCTTGAATTCGTTAAATCTTCTGTAATCCACCTTGTCATTGTATAGCAGCACTCCGTCATTACTGCCAACCGTCGTCCATCCGACGATTTAGAGGACTTTAAACGTCGCTTCGGAAGTGCCCTCAAGCGTCCCCTTTTCCGGCCACATAAAAGTCCGGGCGACCAATTCGGACGAGCAAAAAGCGCGTTACCTTCGGTGCGAAGTACACCTCAAGATAAAAAGTCTATTTGCTATAATTTTAATAAAGAGTTTTGTTTTCCGATAACATTGTGTGTTGATTGAGGTTTCTCTATTCCTTGCGGTAAAAACCGCCCGCATGCAAAAAAAAAGTCGCCGCATGCGATCAGACATACAGCGTTGTTTTCGAGAAGCGGAAGGAGAGACATCTGCGCAGTGGAAAGTCCAAGCAGTGTTTCTGAGGCCATAACGAATGTCGAG
Source organism: Buathra laborator (assembly GCA_934046635.1). Taxonomy (NCBI): domain Eukaryota; kingdom Metazoa; phylum Arthropoda; class Insecta; order Hymenoptera; family Ichneumonidae; genus Buathra; species Buathra laborator. Next base: position 9,423,755 of record OW203902.1, read on the forward strand.
TTGCGTAGGAAAACCACATGCGTCAGACAGGTGTAAAATTAATGAAAAATAAAGTTCAGTGATGGAAGAGTATTCGTTAAATTACAACACCAGTTTATAGTCAAAGTATATATAAAGAACGTCACCCCTTTGGATATCGCAAAAAAATACAGATAAAGGCGAACGCTTTAGAACCTTTTCCTGTGTTATCTCGCACTAGTCTCAGAACGGGAAAAGAAGTAAAAACAAAATAAAAACGACGTTGAAGAAAAATCTAAAATATTTATGACAAACAACGGCTTGATCGCAGGACCACTCGCGTCGGTCGCTAGCGACGGAATACTACGAAATACTATGGTTGACTCCTCCCCCCCCCCCCCCCCAACCACTTCCCCCTCTATGTACACTTACACGTGTTTTTTAATTTGGATATTTTTCACATATTTCAACGTATGTCGCAACGTCGCTTGAATCTTTGCTTGATCAGCCAACAGCGAAGTTAACGAAAACAGTCGGTAAATCGAAAAATGAGACCAATAGCCGAAACAGTGTTAGAGTTACGAGCAGAGATTTCCCACATTCTCGTACATAAAAGAAATTCTTCACACACTCTTTATTTACAGTTGCAAAAGTGTAAATAAGTGTAAAAAGTGTAAGTAAAAATCAGCATTATATACATGTTGCAGTATGTTAATTTAGAGACTAAACCAAGCTGAAAGTTCTAAGCAATGGAAGACGAATCCATGAGGATAGAGTTGATCCAGTTTCGATAATCGTAAACGTTTGCGTAAATATCTGGAGCATGAAGTATACCCCAACCGGTAGATATGACACCAATAACTGCCCCATCAGATACAAGCGGACTTCCACTGTCGCCCTAAAAATCAAAGAAATCGTTTGATTAATCTTACTGTGAAGTAACAATTACATTGAGGCAAAGTAACATCGATTGCGGAAAAGATGGAAACAGTGATGCCGACGACGGAACTAACAACGCACATCAAAAACATCTGTTACTTCGATATAAATAAAAAAAATTGATATATTACGCCGAGAACGTGGCCAGTTTCTTGGGTTCCGCAGAAGTAATGACGACCAACAGTACTGCGCCACGATTGACATTTCACATCGTTTAAGAACTTCACTTCGTTGGCTTTCAAATTCCATGTTGCTACGTATGAGTCTACACTGATTGATCCCCAGCCAGCGACAACACCGCGTTGATCTTCCTTCGGTGACGAATTCGGCAACGAAACTTTAGTTACGCGTTCACCCAGAGCAAGATATCTGTCGAGCTGTAATTATATACATTTTGTATGGCATCCAATCGAATTGAAAACCACCACGATACGAAAACTGTGTGTTAAGAGAGACTAACCACCAAAACAGCGATATCGTTTTCGACGGCCAATTCGTCTGTTTGTGGACGATAGTCGGGATGAACGATAGCCTTGATGACGTTTGCCGTGATAGCAGTCTTATCCCGAAGATATGTTATACCACCGCGAACGCTCAATGTTTCCAAGGGAACGCCAACAACGCAATGCGCAGCGGTAAGAATATGTCGATTGCTAATTATCGCACCGCCGCATTTATGTTCCGGATATGCTCCACCCTTCCAAATACCTATAGACACTATCCAAGTGAATACACCCGGTGGGGCGTCCGCTGCTTCGGAAATGCGACTGGTTCGCTTTGCATCAGTTACTGTCGGGTGTAGCAGATATACTTGTATTAACTTATAAATCTGTTACTGCGTTTCGAAACTATAAAATACTGATATCGTTTAACTTACCTCCGATTATTGCTCCAATCGCCATGAGGGCGAATAGAAGAACGAGTTCATTTCTTGACTTCGTCATACTGACAGCGTGGCAGCTTTTGGTAACCGCAAGATGATCTCCGTACTTTATATAGCGACATATGAGAAAGCCACAAGCTAATTGTTAAACATCCGTCATTGCATAAGGATATGAAAAACATGAAAATGATGAAGAACAAAATTTTAAACACACACACACACACATTTCAGACACATTTTGGGATTTTAATGAATCCTACGCAATCATGAGAATAAACAATTTTTCATGGTTTGCGACGTTTCATTTAAAGAACATTTGTGTAAGTTTACCTGAACTGTCGAAATGTTTCGTTCGTACATTGAAGGAAAAAATTGAGTTGAGTTCAGCACTATAATTATAGGCTTAATCATATTTGTTCATCGTTCAAGCATATATCCGTGTTTCAAGCATTACTTTTATTGGGTACCCAACGATACTGATAGAATAATCTTATCGTGATATATTATTAGAAGATCTATTCAAGTTACGTTATGTCGGATAGTTAATGATTATTCTAATAACAAATATCATTCTTATTGATTTTTTATTCGTCTCAATGAAATACTGTTTCCCAAATTTATACGAAGTGTTTATAATCCAAAATGTCCGCGATCTTTGGACTCCATTATTTTTGGATGTTCCAACGAAACACTTAAAGTGTATTTTTTTTATGTGTGCATTGATATACCGACGTGTTACGTCTTTTTTAATTGAGTGAATCGATCTGAAGTCTATAGTTCGAATACGAGTCACGTGTGTTGCAACAAGCATGTTAATTCTTTATCCATCGAGCGAAGGATACAACAGAACGACATGCACTCTGAGGATATACACCTGTTGTCAATGAAGCACGATGGATAAGCGCTGACCTGTATATCCAAACATTATGTCATACGCCTATTGTTTGAAGGGTATTCAGTCGAAAAGACTTTAACGACCTTCGCGTCGGCAGGTTGTTTTTATTGCGGTTGAAGTTACATTTACGGTGATCCGCAAGAAAAAAAACGATAGTGAAGGTTTGGTAATCTATAGAAGGACCAAAACCAGACAAGCGAGCTAGTGACAAGAAACCAGTAGAAAGTGACCGCACGTGATCAGACATGCATTGTTCTGCTAAAAAATTGGAGACCGCGTGACCTTTTTCGCCTGTACGGAGTACAAAGTCCGAGTGGTTTTTCTAGGTTCATGGCGGATGATGCGACTGGCAAGTAGTGAGGTCCTGCATATAATCAGACAGTTCTAAACGGATGAAAAATTAAGTTCCGGTGAGAGCGGAGTATTCATTGGATTATAGAACTGATCCGTGTCTTAATCATAAAGAACGTCGCTATTTCAGGAATCAGCGCTGGATCCAGAGAAGAATATTTCACAAAATTTTCTTACTATCAGTGTTGACATTTTTGACTCATCGTAACAGACAGACGGTGATTGCGATTTTGTAGCACAGAGGTGCACGCAACGGGGTTCTTGTACGCACAGAAAAACGGGAGACAATGAGCGAAAGCGAGTTTGCCGCAACAACTAAATGAACGAGCGAAAGGGGAAAAACGGTCCAGTGGTGAAAACGGTATCTATAGTCGCTAGCAGAAACTCTCAATGCTCTTCCTCTCGCGTAAAAAAAATTATTGACGAATTAAGTATTTATTTTATATTGTACATACATAGGAACAGTATACGTGCGTCAAAGTGGGTTAGGTATACAATAGATCGCGTTGTGTATTTTACGAGTTGTTCGGGTCTTCGATAATGGTCTTGATCCAGTCTACAAAATTGTAGACGTTTGCGTAAAAATCTGCTGCATGGACAAAACCGAAAGTCGAAGATGCGACGCCGATGACTACTCCATCAGATACAAGCGGACTTCCACTGTCGCCCTAAAAATCAAAGATATCATTCGATTTATGATTGTATGAGGCAAAAATTGCGTATTAAAGACAATAATACAATAATTGATATATTACACTGAGAATATTGCCATTCACTTGAAGTCCACAGAAAATACTAGGGCTAACGTGTCTGCCATGTATGCGACACGTCGCATCGTCTACGACCTCCACAATGGCAGCCTGGAGAGTCACGGCCGGGATTGGTGGTTGGGGATCTACTACGGTTACCGGATCTTCTTTGATATATCCCCAACCAGCGATAACACTTCGTTGATGATTTTTCGGTGGCGAATTCGGTAATGCAACTTTAGTCGCCGCGCCGCCAAGTTGCAGTTCTCTATCGAGCTGTGCGTAATCAAGTTTTATATGCCGCAACGGTTCTCAAATCAACTACAGCGTGAAAACTGAAAGTGAAGAGACACTGACCACCAAAATACCGATGTCGTTGTCGGTGAACTGCACATACGGTATGTCCGGAATATATCCGGGATAGACAAAAGCTTTGACGACATCCCGTATGAAAACATTGGAATCTCGAATATTCGTACTTCCGCCAGTAACACCTAATTTACTCAAGTCCTGGCCATCAACGCAATGTCCAGCAGTGAGTATGTGCCGACTGCTAATTATTCCACCACCGCAGATGTGTACCGGGCGAAGTTTACCGGTCCAGACCCCGATCGAAACTACGTAAGTGTAGACACCGGGCGGGGCGTCCGAGGCTCCAGAAATTCGACTCGGCGGTTTCGCTTCGGTTACTACGAGGGGTAACAATTATAAATGCATTCATTTATGCATTCGTTTGTGCGCCTCGAAACCATAAAATACTGTCGTTCACTGGCTTACCTTCAATTATTGTTCCAATCGCCATTAAAGCGAATAGAACACAGAGTTGATTTCTTAAGCTCGACGCCATCGTGACTGTTAAATAACGTTTGATAACTTTACATCATCCGTATACCTTATATAGTGGCATATTACGCTAAACCCACGATTACACTGTATTATATTAATTAAAAACGGATTATTTGAACACTGCATTAATACAGGCGTCGTAAAAATGATACTTTAATTAATCGTGTTCATTCAAGAGAATGAATGATTAATGATTTCCTCTGTTTTACCGTATTCAGCAAACACTTGTACAACCTCACATGTCCCATCATGTAGATAAAAATCCACGCACCCAAGTTTGGCACCCTTAAAATGCTTAAAAATAATCTTAAAAATCAACTCCGTAAATTGGCATAGTAGAACGGCGTTCAAACATATGTCTTTATTTGAAGCATTATTTGTCTTGGATACCTAATAATACTGAAAAATTATCATCTTATCCTTACCTATTGTCGAAACAGCTGTGGAATCTTACGTGGCGATCGATAGTCGTTGAATATTGGATTTTTCATAAAAATAATTTTCGTGAATGTTCGAGTCGTTTTGTTGAAATGTTATTGTTTATGGTTCGTTCGTCATTCAACATTTCACGAGATTTTGTATTGTGCTTTGTTATGGGATATTTGGATTGAACCCTTTCAATGTATTTCTCCAATACGTGTATTGATAGGCTGATGTATTGTTTCCTTTGACGTGTGTAAGTAAATGCGTCTGAAGTTGAACTTTTCAACAGCGCTGCAAGTGTTTCCCCAAGTGTGTTACTTATTAATCTTTTAAACGTGGACAGCACATACGCCCGGACTTAAACGGCACACACTTACTGTCCATTGCCCACAAAAATGAAGTTCGGAGCATTAATACAGTTACACGCGTTGCAATACGCTGTAACATACGCTGTACACTGTGTTTCATGTAGTGAAATCTTCACGATGTTTAAGCAGTCAGACCGATTTTCGACACAATGTTTCGGAGAAGAGTGGTTTAGAATATTTTCTTATATTTTGACGTACCAGTTTGAGAACGAGAGAAAACATTAAGGCAAGAAAATCACTTAAAAATAATAAATAAAAAATATTCATTTATTGTGTAAAAAATGACGCGATCGCGACTAATAAATCCTCCTCTCTGTCTCTTGTAATAATTTATATGGGTAATTTTTAATTATTAATTTATTTTATTATTGATTAAATAATTTATACTATTATTATATTTTTTCACCTTATATCATTTTTTACGCATAGCAGTAGGACAGACGGCGATTGCGATTTTGCAGCACAGAGGTGCACTCAACGGGGTTATTGTACCCACAGAAAAAAGGGAAACAATGAGTGTAAGCGAGTTTGCTGCAACAACTAAATGAACGTGCGAAACGGGAAAAACAGTCCAGTGGTGAAAACGGTGTCTGTAATCGCCAGCAGAAATTTTCAACATTCGTTCGTCTTGCGTAAAAAAATTTATTGTCGAATTAAGTATTTATTTTAAACTATACATACATAGGACCAGTATACATGCGTTAAAGTGGGGTTAGGTATAGTATAGATCGTGTTGTGTGTTTTACAAGTTGTTTGGGTCTTCGATAATGGACTTGATCCAGTCTACAAAATTGTAGACGTTTGCGTAAAAATCTGCTACATGGACGAAACCGAAGCCCGAAGATACGACGCCGATGACTACTCCATTAGATACAAGCGGAGTTCCACTGTCACCCTAAAAATCAAAGATATCATTTGATTTATGATTGTATGAGGCAAAAATCGCGTATTAAAGACAATAATACAATAATTGATATATTACACTGAGAATATTGCCATTCGCTTGAAGTCCACAGAAAAGACTAGGGCTAACGGGTTTGTTCCGTATGCGACATGTCGCATCGTCTAAGACCTCCACAATGTCAGCCTGGAGAGTCTCGGTCGGGGTTGGTGGTTGGGGATGTTCTACGATTACCGGATCTTCTTTGATATATCCCCAACCAGCGACAGCACTTCGTTGATGATTTTTCGGAGGTGAATTCGGTAATGCAACTTTAGTCGCCGCGCCGCCAAGTTGCAGTTCTCTATCGAGCTGTGCGTAAACAAGTTTTATATGCCGCAACGGTTCTCAAATCAACTACAGCGTGAAAACTGAAAGTGAAGAGACACTGACCACCAAAATACCGATGTCGTTGTCGCTGAACTGCACGTCCGCTATTGCCGGAATATATCCGGGATAGACAAAAGCTTTGACGACATGCCTCCTGAAAACATTGTTATCTCGAAGATCCGTACTTCCACCAGTAACACATAATTTTTTCAAGTCCTGGCCATCAATGCAATGTCCAGCAGTGAGTATGTGCCGACTGCTAATTATTGCACCACCGCAGATGTGTGTCGGGCGACGTGCACCGGTCCACACACCGATCGAAACTGCGTAAGTATAGACACCGGGTGGGGCGTCCGAGGCTCCAGAAATTCGACTCGGCGGTTTCGCTTCGGTTACTGCGAGGAGTAACAAATATAAATGCATTAATTTATGCATTCGTTTGTGCGATTCGAAACCATAAAATACTGTCGTTCACTGGTTTACCTTCGATTATCGTTCCAATCGCCATTAAAGCGAATAGAACACAGAGTTGATTTCTTAAGCTTGACGCCATCGTGACTGTTAAATAACGTTTGATAACTTTACATCATCCGTATACCTTATATAGTGGCATATTATGCTAAACCTACGATTACACTGTATTATATTAATTAAAAACGGATTTTTTGAACACTTCATTAATACAGGCGTCGTAAAAATTATACTTTAATTAATCGTGTTCATTCAAGAGAATGAATGATTAATGATTTCCTCTGTGTTACCGTTTTCGGCAAACACTTGTACAACCTCACATGTCCTATCATGTACATAAAAATCTACACACCCAATGAAATAAAATGCTTAAAAATCATCTTAAAAAATAACTGCGGAAATTGTCATAGTAGATCGGCGTTCAAACATATGTCTTTGTTTGAAGCATTATTTGTCTTGGGTACCCAATAATACTGATAAATTATCATCTTATCTATCGTCGAAACAGCTGTGCAATCTTACGTGACTATCGATAGTCGTTGAATATTACATTTTTCATAGAAATCATTTTCGTGAATCTTCGAGTCCTTTTCTTGAAATGTTATTGTTTATGGTTCGTTCGTAACTCAACATTTCACGAGATTTTGTATTGTACTTTGTTATGGGATATTTCAATTGAACCCTTTCAATGTGTATCTGTAATCCGTGTATTGATAGGTTGATGTATTGTTTCCTTTGAAGTGTGTAAATGGGTCTGAAGTTGAACCTTTCAACAGCGCTGCAAGTGTGTTTTCCCAAATGTGTTACTTATTAACCTTTTAACTGAAATCTTCACGATGTATACGCAGTCAGAGCGATTTTCGACAGAATGTTTCGGAGAATTTCGCATAGCAATGTTTTAGCAATGCTGACAGTGAGGAGCATTGAAAAGTGAAGCAAAGCTTCGACGGACAGAGTAACGATTTCTAAACTATTAGTAAACTACTCCACTGTAAAAACTGTACATTGTAAAGCGAATGGAAAGCAAAGTTGCGATGGAAGCATAGTGTTCGTTGAACACCGATTCGTGGTCATGGTAAAAAAGAACATCACTGTTTCAGATATTGCAGAAGAAATAAGGGATATTGCATTAAGGGAAGAAATTCACGAAAAAATAATAAATAAAAAATATTAATTTATTGTGTAAAAAATGACGCGATCATGACTAGTAAATCCTCTTCTCTGTCTCTTGTAATAATTTATATTGGTAATTTTCATTTATTAATTTATATTATTATTGATTAAATAATTTATACTATTGTTATATTTCTTTACCTTATATCATTTTTTACGCGTGGCATCAGGCAGACGGTGGTTGCGATCTTGTTGAATAGTACTTTACTCAACCAGATAAAATGCAATCGTTAAAAAAATCGAGCGAAAGCGAGTTTAACCGGCGGGTAAATGAAAATACGAGAAGGAAAAATCGGGACAGGAGCGAAAATAGTGTTTATAGCGCAGAGCACGGATTCCTGCAGTTTTGTTTCTTCAGCACAGAGACATTTTTTTAGGGGATAAGGCTTTATTCACAGATATACAGAAACCCGAGTGGTATTATACACGTCTTATAGTATGTTCAAGTAAAAGAGTAGATCGTGCTGTATGATCTAACCGCTGGACGAACCGGCGATGATAGAGTTGATCCAGTTGCGAAAATCGTAAACGTTTGTGTAAAAGTCTGGAAAATGAACGATTGACGTACTCGCGGATGCGACTCCATAGACTACTCCATCAGATACAAGTGGACCTCCGCTATCACCCTGAAAATCAACAACATTCGATTAATATTTTAGTTATGGAGCAGTCGCATTAAGGTGAAGTAACACGGTATTTTGCCCGGAAAAACATAGAAGAGCGCATCGAAAACCTATGTCACTTGAAGTTGAATACAATATCACATTTTTTAAAGAGGAAACGGCACTATATCGAATGGATCAACGTTGAGATTATGTAGTCGATCATTTGGACAATAATGAGGGTCTGAAAATCGTTATACGGGCTTCAGACACAATTTCGGCATTCCAAACTCGTTTACATGAACAGTATTAAAAGATTAAAAAAAAATCGCTCATTTTTCCCATTAAGGTTGTTCGGAGATAACTGTATTTTTACACAAAAGATATTTATATTCGGTATGACTTACCATGTAAATGTTTCCGGCGTTTTGAATTCCGCAGAAACCATGAATACCAATGTCGATCTTTTTTAGCAACTTTTCACAGTCCTTATCGATCATGAACCTCACATCGGTAGCTTTAAGTGTATTTGTCCGCACGATAACTGGGGTATCAGTGAGACGTCCCCAGCCGGCGAATTTTCCGAATTGATTATTCTTCGGCGGTGAAGTCGGCAACAAAACTTTAGTCAAACGTTTACCGAGGTAAAGAGGTTTATCGAGCTGCAATTAGATCAATTTTGTTTTTCACACAAATCGAAATGATTACCATCTCTGCTCGGATACCGTATTTGAAAAGACACTGACCTCTAAAATACCGATATCGTTTTGAAGACCGCGATTCGCCGTACGTGGTGTATATTCAGGAGGCAAGAACGCTTTTACGACATTAGCCGTTATAGCGTTCGGATCTTGTAAATGTGTAATACCACCGTAAACGGTAAACTGGCTGATGTCCTTGTTCGCGATGCAATGCCCAGCGGTGAGAATATGTCGGTCGCTAATTATCGCACCGCCGCAATAACTCGGTGAATAAGGTCCGTCCTTCCTGATCGAAACTAGCCAAGTGAATACACCGGGCTGGGCGTCGGGGGCTCCAGAAATTCGACTGGGTGATTTCGCATCTGCTACTTCGAATAGTTGCAGATATAATTGAATTAATTTATAAATTCATCACTATGTTTTGAAACTATAGAAGATTTGTATTTTTTAAACTTACCGATGATTATTGCACTAATAGCTATTAATGCGAAAAAAAACAAACGTTGATTTCTCGACGTTGACTTCATTGTGAGTTCTGAAAAACTTTTGATAACACGAAGGTGATGGGCGAACCTTATATAGCGGCCTATTACACGCATCTCGCAATCTAATCGTCAATCATTGAGCGTAAGGCAATAAAAATATTGTTGTTTTTTTCTATTCGGAAGACACCTGTTCAGACGTACACGTGCCGTCTGATAGTTTCCTGGAAGTTTCATTCACAAAAGCTTAGTTGCATTAAGGGGGCTTAGTCACCTAACAACAAAAAATAAATCGATTTTACTATTTATTTGTTGAAGATGTTGCGCGAACCTTAAATAGTGGCCTATTACCCGAATTCTGCTATCAACCATCAATCATTGAGCGCGAGGCAATAAAATTTTTTTGTTTTTTTACTATTCGGAAGACACCTGTTTAGACGTACACGTGCCGTCTGATAGTTTCCTTAAAGTTTCATTCACAAAAGAGTGGCTGCATTAAGGGGGCTGAATCACCAAAACATTTTTTAAAAATAGTTTTTATTATTTGTTTTCAGAATGTTCTACTTACGTAATACGTAAGTTAAAAAAAAATCTGAATGTACTATTTATACACCAAATTTCAGATCGAAATTTCTAAAATTACCGAAGCCAGAAGCATCTCAACAAGAAATTCATGCATTGCATGAAGAATTCATGAAAATAAAGAAACAAAAAAAAGCCAGAAAAATAATAAAAACAATGCCGTTGGGAGAAAAAAAAATTAAAGAACAAACGATTTTAAAATTACATTCGGTAGACAACGAATTACCGACCAAACGATCATTACGTCTAATTGATGCGAATCGTATTATCGCCGCTGCTGCGCTTCGTTAAGTCTATGATCCACCGGCGTACTGCAGCAGCAATGATTTTTAATTGAATGTATCAAACATGAATGTAAAAAACTCTATGCAATTATTTATAAGTCCAGTGGTTACAGTTTTTATGAATGAACCCGTTTTTATGAATAGATACTCTATTTTTGGGCGAAATACTGAAAAATATATTTTTGCAGTGAAAAATCTGCGAACTCCATGTATCCTCATAATAGTCAACGATCAGATGGTTCTGCCACTATCATTGGGTACACGACAAAAAAAAATTGTACCAAATTTATATTTAAAGCAGACGATTGAGGATTACTGGTAAACTTGACCACTTCTGGAACATCCACTTTACTAATCCGGAGGACATTATGGTCGTTTTATGAATCGTAGTCCTTCGGTTGGGTGAATGAAACTCTCCGACGGTACATGTCAGCTTACACAGGTGTTTTTCGAAAAGCGCAGATTATAGTTATAGTTTTGTATACTCATGATTGCACACAATTAATTGAAGTAACATTTTTGATATCGTTAACTCCATGAAGCCTAATTAAGCTTAATGAAGTTTAATTATCCCTACGAATTCCACGTGTGCTTTGTCGGTATATAAGGAACGTGGATCATGTCGCACTTACGAAAAATTGTGTAGCAGTCATAATGATGTCGGGTTCGAGAAATCAATCTCTATTCCTAGTTGCTTTGGCGATCGGAGCGATAATCGGAGGTAAGTCGAAGAATTCAAAATTTATCATATTTCCTGATGGTAGAAACGAATGTATGAATTGATAATAAGAATTAGAACTAAAAGAATACAAAATTTATCATATTTCCTGATGGTAGAAACGAATGTATGAATTAATAATAAGAATTAGAATTAAAAGAATACAAAATTTATCATATTTCCTGATGGTAGAAACGAATGTATGAGTTAATAATAAGAATTAGAATAATAAGAAATAGAAAGAAGAACGACGCCAAGTAACCGTAAAAAGTAATAAGTCCCAGCAACAAACGTATACCGGTTAATAATTACTTCTACTACTACTCGCAGCGACTGATGCAAAACCGCCGAGTAAAATGACCGCAGGCGCGGATGCCCGGCCGGGAGAATTCCCATGGTTAGTTACGCTCGGGGCGTATAACGGCGGACCTCTACCATATCATAGTTGCGGCGGTGCGATAATAACCAGCCGACACATTCTTACCGCTGGGCATTGCGTGTATGGCAGGGATATCAGATACATTACCGTTCGAGGCGGTATGACTGATCTTCGGGATAGAAGATCTGTCTTCGCGAATGTCGTCCAGGCATACATCAATCCTTATTACATTCCGGAAATAAAGGACGTGCGAGTAGTCGACAACGATATTGCTATTTTAGTGGTCAGTTTCACTTGATTTGAAATTTCTGCAACGTACTGATTGCTTCTATTTGTGTGGAGTACAAAATGTATGATGCTGCAGCTGGACAAATCATTGCCTCTTGGCGGACTCCTGAATAAAATTGCACTGCCAAATTCACCGCCGAGGAATCATCAACTCGGTGTTGTCGCCGGCTGGGGTTTACTCCGTCTAAACCCAACGGTGCATGCCGTGACTCTTAAAAAGGACCAAGTCGAGATCTTAGATGATGCGGCATGTCTGCAATGGAGTCCTCCCATTAATCCGAGACGCTTCTGCGGAAAGCAACCATACGGCACCATTCTTCCTGTAATTTAGCAATGATTGTGATTAATCTGATCCTTGGCGCAGAGCAACATGCTAATGATGTTTCTGATTTCTAGGGCGACAGTGGAAGTCCACTTGTATCTGGAGGACAAGTCATCGGTCTCGTATCCTCAAGCTGGAGGATTGACCGTGTACCAAGTTTTTACGTAAACGTCTACTACTATCTCGGCTGGATTAAAGCCGTCATTGGCAATACACAATAGACCTCTTAGAAAACACCTATATCTACTGCTTAGACATAGAAAAACGCGTAAATACTATTCCTGTATCTATGCAAATCTCAATAAATGTTATTTCATGTTTAAATTTGTCTATGCAAAGCGAATGAACTTTGGAAGTTTCGAATCGCAGCTTTGAACATTTTTTTCGTCACTTGACCGTTTTTATCCCGTCGAGCACTTTAACGTACCCGTTCATCTAATTCTCTTTTATTCATTATTATCAAATCGAGTCGAGTAATTTAATGTTCAACAAAACGACAGCTTCTGGCTGTATGTGACTCTATAAAAAAAAATCGCCCAAAGATATAGATTTACTTATTTTTTTTATTGCCTCCCCCCCCCCCCCCCCCCCCCCCCCCCCGGCCCCCTTATTCTTACGTCTCTATCGGTAGTAGTTATATATTGGATTTTCAGAAAAAATAAGTTTCGTGAATTCTCGAGTCGATCTGTTAAAATGTTATTGTTTATGATTCGTTTGTTATTCGAAATTTCGTAATTTTTATGTTGTCATTGTTGTTGGATATTTCGATTGAACTCTTTCAGTGTGTACCTGTAATGCGTGCATTGATAGGTTGATGTATTGTTTCCTTTGATGTTTGTAAATGGATCTGAAGTTGAACCTTTCAACAGCGCTGCAAGTGTTTTTTTCGAAGCGTGTTACTTATTAACCCTTTGATCGTGGACAGCACATAGTTCCGTATTTGAACGAACACACCTACCGTCCATTACCCACAAAGATGAAGCCCGGCGCATTAATATTTTACACGCTTTGAAATACGCCTGTGTTTGGAGTCTACTTAGCCGGAAAACGCGATGAAAAGTTTTCACTGAGAGCTTCACGATGTATACGAAGTCTGACCGATTTTCAACGGCATGTTTCAGAAGTTCTCGCGTAGCAACGTTTTTAATACAGATATCGAGTGTTTCTGAACCATATTTTGTAAACCATTTGTATCGTAACGCAGACAGAGAGAAGCATAGAAAAGTAATGTAAAGCGTCGACGGACAGAGTAAAGATTTTCAGACATAGATATTCAGTAGAAAGTCACCGCATGTGATCAGACATACAATCTTCTTTAGAAGCGCCGGACAAACAGGATTGTACTTTCTGCAAGGTCTGAGCTCTGGTGATTGGATAATGACAGATGATGTCCCGGGTAAGTAGTAAAGCGCTGACTGTGATCAGACATGTTGAAAACGAATGGAAAGCGAAGTTGCAGTGTGACTAGAGATTTTCTTGGATCTCCTTACCGGTTCGTGGACACAGTACAAACAAGGTCTGCCTTTCGGAAATTGCAAGAATCATTACAAGAATAACTTTGTGGACATTTTTCCTACGTTTGGGCGGTTTTTTTTATAAAGTAGAATACGATTCGGATTCGAAACTCCCAAAGTTCATTCGCTTTGCACAGACGAATTTAAAGATGAAAAAAATATTTATTGAGATTTGTATTGATATAGGAACAGTATATACGCGTTTTTCTATGTCTAAGCAGTAGAGATAGATGTGTTTTCGAAGAGGCCTACTGTGTATTGCCGATAACGGATTGAATCCAGTCGAGATAATGGTAGACGTTTACGTAAAAATCTGGTACATGGTCAACGTTCCAACTCGACGATACGAGACCGATGACTTTTCCTTCAGATACAAGTGGACTTCCACTGTCGCCCTAAAAATCAGAGACATCATTAGCATGTTGCTCTGCACCAAGGTTCAGATTAATCACAATCATTGATAAATTACAGGAAGAGTAGTGCCGTATGCTTGCTGTCCGCAGAAGCGTCTCGGACTGATGGGATGACTCCACCGCAGACATGCTGTATCATCTAAGACCTCGACGTTGTCCCTCTTGAGAGTCATGGTTATCAGTTGCGTTGGGTATTGACGGAGTAAACCCCACCCGGCGACAGCACCGCGTTGATGATTTCTCGGCGGTGAAGTTGGCAGTGCAATTTTACTCAGGCGTCCGCCAAGAGTCAACGGTTTGTCCAGCTGCAGTAACATACATTTTGTACTCCACACAAATAGAAGCAATCAGTACGTTGCGGAAACTTCAAATGAAGTGAAACTGACCACCAAAATAGCAATATCGTTGTCGACTACTCGCACGTTCTTTATCTCGGAAATGAAACCAGGATAGATGTGTGCCTCGGCGACGTTCGCAAGGATAGCGCTGCTATCCCGAAGATCAGTCATACCGCCACGAACTGTAATTGATTTCACATCCTTGCCAAACGGGCAATGCCCAGCGGTAAGAATGTGTCGGCTGGTTATTATCGCACCGCCGCAACCATGAGATGGTTGAGCTCCGCCGTTATAACTCCCAAGCGAAACTATCCATGGGAATTCTCCGGGCCGGGCATCCGTGCCTGCGGTCATTTTACTCGGCGGTTTTCCATCAGTCACTGCGAGTAGTAGTAGAAGTAATTGCACTATTACTTCATACATTCGTTTATACCATTTGAAAATATGATACATTTTGTATTCTTTGACTTACCTCCGATTATCGCTCCGATCGCCAAAGCGACTAGGAAATAGAATTGATTTCTCGAACTCGACATCATTATGACTGATACACAATTTCTGGTAACTCCGTAATGATCCAAATTTCTTATATAGCGACAGGGTACGTGGCACTCGCAATTTAACTGTTAAGCATCCGGCGAAAAGTACTGATGATTAAACACGAATTCATTAACGATTCATAAATTTAACGATATCAAAAATGACACTTCAATTAATCGTGTCCAATCATCAGTATGCACAACTACTATACCTATAATCTGCATTTTTCGGAACACACCTGTGTTAGCTTACATGTACCGTTAAAGAGTTTCATTCACCCAACCAAAACACTACGACTCAGAAAACGACCATAATATCCTCGGGATCAGTGAGGTCGATGTCCCAGACGTCGTCAAGTTTGCCAGTAATCCTCAATCGTCTGATTTGAAATAGATTTGGTACAGTTTTTTTTGTCGCGTACCCAATAATAGTGGTAGAATCATTTTATTGTTGACTACAGTAGGCGATCACGTATTTCCAACTCACGTAATTCTAATCATCAGGTAAGTTGAAGAAAATACCATCAAGTAAGTTGAATTCCGACCCTTCGCCGGGTCTGTCTACCTGCTCGGCGAGGCAACGGCGCGCTCCTTCCCTTTTCATACCGACCAATAGAATCGTTGCTGCAATTTCTGTGACAGAAAGAACGCGGCGGATGGGACAGTGGGCAGATATTCCAACAGGTATTAGGATATTCAATTTATCTGATGGTACCTAATTGGCTGAGTTCCCGAATCTTCAACTTATCTGATTGTCTACTGTATTACGAGGTTACATTTGTGAGCTCACGTCACCACTACGCACAAGTAGCATGTACTCCGGAAGTTTAACTAACATATATACTGTGAATGGAACACGAAAAATATGTATTCTGCATTATAGTCACACGTGTCGCAATTGCCTGTTTTTAAGTGTATTAAGCCAAAAAATTTCGAATATCCTGTTTTCGATGTTTCATGACGACCGACGATCCGAGCGATTAGTAAAGTCTTCCACATGATCACATAAATGTCATAAGGAACAAAAAAGTGAAGTCACAGCGATCGGAGAGTATGTGTCTTGAAAAAAACACCAATTCGGGCTTAAAGTATAAAAAACTTTGCTGTTTCGAATATCGCAAATGGATCCGAGGAAGAAGGACGTTTTCAAAAGTCATCTTTTTCTCCGGCGTTCGAATTTTTTCCACATAAAAACAGCCAAACGGAGATTGCGGTTTTGCTGAGCAGTCGTTTACAGGACGAGGCACAATGTAGCCGTGGAGAAACGAGAGCAATGGGCGAACGGGAGTGTAACCATCGGGTAAATGAAAGTGCGAGACAAAAAAATCGGGCTGGTGGCCAAAATGGTGTTTATAACCACGAGGCAGACTTTGTTCGGAACTCCGCAGATGTACGAGTAGTATAAGCGTGTCACTGTATATCGAGGTGTACAGTAGATCGAAATGTGTGTTTTAAGCGCCAGAGAAGAGTCCCTGGAGGCATCGGGGATGTATACATAGCGGTTTACCGGTTGGCCGATGTTCGATGGAATACTTTAGAGATCCGCGCATCGCTTGATTGGATTTAGTGCACTTAATTCGAAAATTTCCAGCTCGTGTCTCGTAAAGCGTAGCGTATACAATGAGAACTGAAGGAAAGTATAGTGCACTTTCGGCAATCGAGAGAATAGCCTGAACCGGTGAAGGCTATATAATGATAGAGATTCAGTAGAAAGCTACTGTATGCGATCAGACACATACCGTCATTCTCGAGATTCGTAGAAAGCGAGAGACTGGTACCCAATTCCCAGAACAAACACGGATTTCTGTGTCTCCAGTATGACCTCATGACGTCATAACAGACAACAGGACGAGCGAGTAGTAAGGTCCCGTTTGTGATCCGGCAACTTTAAAAGCACACGGAGAGATGGATCTGATACAATTTACGATATATCTGGTAAAAAATATCGTACATTTCTTAATAGTGCGGATTCAATGACGCCACCTGTCGAAAATTACGAGAACTATGCGAATTTCTACTATAGGATATAGTAAAAATTCTCATAAATTTGGTAAAAATTCTCGGAATATCGGGCATTTTTATGATAGGTGGCGCCACAGTCAAATTTTACCAGGTGACATATTAATTTCTACTTGATCTTTTTTCCGTGCAGTTGTAAACGTAGTGACAGTGCGAAAGGAGTATCCAGCGAATTTATCATCAATTTGTGGTCTAAGTATTAGAAATGTCGTTGCTTTGGACATCCAATAGCAATTCTCAGCCTTTTGACATTACTATTCTTTTCACATAGTAACAGACAAATAGAGATTCTGGCATTGATCAACCGTCGTCTACTCGACGAGGTAAAATGCAGCCATATTGAAACGGAAATGTGGACCCAAAACGAGATTACTGCGGATAATTGAAAGTGCGAATGGGGAAAAAACGAACTAATGGAAAAAGCGGTGTTTATGCCCGCGAGTAGGGATTTTTCAACGTTCGTACTCTCGGCACAGACAGCCTTTTTGACTAAATGAGATTTTATTCAGAACTATACAGATATACAAGTTAAGAATGTGTGTCGCTGCATATCTTTTTTAATTGATGACAGAGTTGATCCAATCGCGATAATGGTAGACGTTAGTGTAAGTATCTGGTTCTCCGGGAACACCCCAACCTGAGGATACAACACCAATGACTTCCCCACCAGAAACAAGTGGACTTCCACTGTCACCCTAAAAATCAAAGTCATCATTAGTTTTATGTCAGTCTGAGGCAACAATCAGGTTAAACAGAATAATTGATTTCTTACGCTCAGAATGTTGCCATGGGCTTGGAGTCCGCAGAAGAACTGAGGAAGAATGGGTTTGCTATATTTCCGACATCCGTCATTGTCTAAGAACTCTACTTCGTCAGTTTGGAGGAAATTGGTTCGAACGGTTTTTGGGGTTTCAGTAATGTGTCCCCAACCAGCGATTGTAGCGCGTTGATGGTTCTTTGGCAATGATTTCGGAATTGAAACTTTATCTAGGCGGCCGCCAAGTTCCAGGTCTCTGTCGAGCTGCAATACGACAATTTTTCATACACCATTACACCATTACATTATTATATTTATTTTTAAATTAAATGCTACGGGATAAAAACTCACCACCAAAATAGCGATATCATTCTCGATTTTCTGCTTGAGCGGTATTTGCGGAATGTAGTTGGGACCCGTGATAATTTTCACGACTTTAGCGTCGATGGCTTTGAAATCCCAGAGGTCTGTTACACCGGCGCGAATGCTCACTTGGCTAGGCGTCTTGTCACCAACGCAATGTGCAGCGGTAAGAACATGTCGGCTGCTAATTATCGCACCGCCGCACATATGCGAAGGGCTATAGATAGCGCGCCAAAAACGGACGGAAACTACGTAAGGGAACTGACCGGGTTGGGCAGCTGTACCTCCGGAAACCCGACTCGGCGGTTTTGCATCGGTTACTGCCAATTATAACAGACATAATAGCATTAATTTAGACAGTCATTTCTCAGAAACACATTATAAATTAGTTGTATTCTTTTATTTACCTCCGATTATTCCAGCAATCGCTATGAACGCGAAAAAAAGCGAAAAGAGTTGATTTCTTGAACCCGCCATCGCAGCGACTGTTTAGTAACTTTTGATAATCCTAATATGATCCTTTTACCTTATATAGCGGTATAATGTGCGAAACTCACTATTCAGTTAAACATCCGGCATCGAATTCGTCAAAGATGTTCAAATATAATTTTTTTTAACGTTCGATTGATACAGCTGTAATAAGTGTAATATTTTAATTAATGTTGAATAATCATGAGTATGAACAATTGATCTTAATCTGCAGTTTC
The DNA here is from genome assembly GCA_934046635.1 of Buathra laborator. Lineage (NCBI taxonomy): Eukaryota > Metazoa > Arthropoda > Insecta > Hymenoptera > Ichneumonidae > Buathra > Buathra laborator. The sequence goes on from OW203902.1 coordinate 9,443,089, forward strand.
TTATTTGAATAACACCTGTGCTAATAGTTTCATTCATCATTTACCTTGTTTTTTATTTATACCCTTAAAAGATGATGAGGTTATAGGTGAAATAAGCATAATATTCTGAGGATTGGCACTTCATTTAAGCAAACGGATATATATATTTTTTAACGTAACGTTGCATAGTTACTCGTTCTTACTAGTCTCTGATTTTTGTTAACTTTTTGGTCGACTTGGTCGATTTTCGTTATATGAGATTCTGTATCTCAAATTTTCATGATATTTTTTATTTGTTCACTATTGATGACAAACTCTACGCTTCGCTTAAAATGTGTTTGAATCCATTCATTGATATGCTAATATGTTACTTCCATTGAAATATGGAAATGTGCGCGACGTCTGCGCAATGCAACAATGCAGCAATGTGTGCGCAGCGCGACGTCTTATCGCGTTTCAAGTGTGTTCTATCAAGCGTGGTACTTATTAACCTACATAATGTATAGATGTTCCTTAAACGTATTCAGTTTAAGTATTCTAAAAGTGTTTGGAAGATTCTAGGAAGTTTCAAGATGTTTGCGTAACGCTGTAAAGTTCTACCGATATTTGATGGAATACTTAAGAGCAGTAATAATCCCGTCGCATGCGGTAAACATGATCATGCGATTACTAATGTTGCCTTTAGGCTTTTGCATGTAAAGTCAAGCGTTAGATGAACAAAAATACCGATAGCAGACGAACTGTATTAGCATAAACTACGCGCATTATCTCAGATTCTACGTAAGAGCGGGAATCACCGACATTGTTTGTCAACATACTTATCGCGGCAAATCCCGAACTCGTTTTCAAAATGATACCTTATTTTTCGTCAGTTCACATCATAACTCAGAAATGAAGTATCATAAAACATCGATCATGCTACGAAGTTGCGATATACCAACATTTTTTAGGTATTTCTTCGTCGTTTCGAGAAACACTGAGGTCTTCGGAAGGTCTCCAAGCTGAGGAGTGGTAGTGAAACGCATAGACCCGTCTTTCGCTCGGGGCGCGTCGTTGAGAGTAAAAAGTGTAAAACAGAGTCAAAAAAGACAGTCCTGGAATATTCATTGGATTACGACATCGATTCAATGTCGAAATCTGAAGGACATCCCTGATTCGCAGATTATTGAGGGATTCTGGGAAATAGCGCTTAGGAAAGGTTTCTTTTTTTTTGGCGTAACTATTCTTTACCTACTGTAACAGCCAGTAGTAAAAGCAGTGTGCATCAGACATACACAACGTTAATTTGATTGAAACACGAAAACTTCTTAACGGCATAAGTTTTATTCAGAACTGTACATATAATACAACATAAAATAGTGTTTTTTAAGGGTTGGTAGACGGATCAGCAATGATGGCGTTGATCCAATCGCGATAATGATAGACGTTAGTATAAAGGTCTGGTTCATGGATGTTGCCGTAACCCACGGATGCGATTCCAAAGACTGTTCCTTCAGATACAAGTGGACTTCCACTGTCACCCTATTAATCACCAATCTCATTTAATTAATCTTCGTCTCATGCAACGATATCATTAAATGCGATCATTAATATATATATTACGTTCAGAATATTCCCATATTCTTGGAGTCCGCAGAAGTACTGAGGGCTAACGGGTCGTTTGATGTTCGGACATGTCTCGTCGCTTACAAACTCCACTTTAGCAGTCTTGAGAGTCAATGTTTTAATGTGTATCGGGTCTTCCCTGATCTCACCCCAACCAGCGACAGAAGCGTATTGATGTTGCACCGGCATTGCATTTGGTATCGAAACTTTACTCAAACGTCCGCCAATTTCCAGGTCTCTATCAAGCTGCAATTGAAGGAATTATGTTCTCTGTAAAAATTGATCACAGAGCTCAGTGGAAACGGCAACTACAAGAAAACAGACCACTATAATAGCAATATCGTTTTCGTCCACGTCGTGTTCGACGTATTCGGGATGTAGGATAACTTTGTCGACATTCGCTACAACAGCGTTATTGTCCCGAAGATGTGTAACACCTCCGCGAATTATGAATCTTCTGTGGTTTGTCTTGTAAACGCAGTGACCAGCGGTAAGAATGTGTCGGTTGCTAATTATCGCTCCGCCGCATATATGAAGCGGATAAAATGAGTCCTCATGTATACCGATCGAGACCATCCAAGTGAATGTACCTGATTCGGCGTCCGAAGCTCCGGAAATTCGACTGGGCGGTTTCGCATCAGCTACTGCGAGTGTTAGCAAATGTAATTGCATTAATTTATAGGGTCGTTGATAGACGATTAAAAACTAAATACTAGTTGTATTCTTTGGCTTACTTTCGATTATCGCTCCAATCGTTATCAAAGCGAATAGAAAAACGATGCGATTTTTCGAACTCAACGCCATGGTAACTGGTGGACAATTCTTTACGATCTGAAGGTAAGACGGGTACCTTGTATGCTGAATAGCGTAGAAAACCGAATGGTAATCACCTGCCATTACTGATGCTTTAATACAGATTTATAAACGCTTTATTCGTACAGTTATCGTAAGAATGATACTTCAATAGATCTTAATAATCCACGAGTACGATGAATGATTCTTAATCTGCGTTACCCATGCGGAAAACACCTGTTTAAGCTTTCAACACTTTCGATAATCGCTATTTATTGAATTTAACATTTCCATTTTCCTTATACGGCGGGCGACGATTCGGCGATGATAGAGGTGATCCAGTCTCGAGAATTGTGGAGGTTTGTGCAAAAATCGGGAATGTACGTGATTCGAATCAGTGGAAACGATACCGATGACCTTCTCCTCAGATATAAGTGGACTTCCACTGTCACCCCAAAAATTAAAAAAAATTATGTAATTCAGAAAAATTGAGGGTCGTGAGAGGGCGGAAGTACGTCGAACATGCCGCGTTATCTAAGTACTCCACATCGGCATATTTAATGTGTGAAAATGTGTGATACCACCGCGAACGCTGAATATGCTTAACTTTTTGTCCCAAAAGCAATGTCCAGCGGTAAGAATGTGTTGATTGCTAATTATCGCACCGCCGCATAAATGAGTTGAGTGAATTACATCCGAACAAATACCGATCGAAACTACCCAAGTAAATACACAGAATTCGGGGTCCGGAGCCCCGGAAATTCGATAGGGTGGTTTTGAATCAACGGCCGCAAGTGGGTGACAGACATTACTTACCCCATTAACTTATCATGCCGTTGTTACGCATCGCACGCCTAACCTATTTTTTCTTGGAATACCTAGAATTATTGCTTCAATCGCCAGTAAAGCGAATAAAAAACGTACAGTTCAAGCTCCGTATTCTTAACTCGACGGGACCGGACCCGTTCCCTTTTCTGTATTTCCCCTATCGTCCCTACTTCCGGTCAGTTGCTGTGAATAGGGGTAACAAGGGGTATAAGCGTCCGTAGGTACGAAGCCACCTTGTACCTGCTGCGCATGCGCAGTTTACATTTTACGAAATAGGCTCCCCTTTGAGTGGGGCAAACGGACTCAGGGGAAATACAGTTAAGGGAACTTGTTGTCATGGTAACGAGTTAAAATAAAGGATCGGTTAAGTTAAGGGGAGTTAAGAATACGGAGCTTGGACTGTAGTTGGATTCTTCAGCTTCACGCCATGGTGACTACTTGAGTAGCGATAACATGAAGATAAAATGTCTATTTTAGACAGCGGCAAATTACATCAAACTTACTATCTGCCGGATAAAATGACAGCCATTTTCTTGCTGATAATTACGTACATATTTACCAACGCCTGATAGAGCTATCTATTGCATCAATTGTGAGCGGTCATGAGTATGAAAAGTTATTTGTATAGGCAGTCGAGCATTTGGAGAACATCTGTATAAGTATACACGTGTTGTCCGATGTCTTCATTTATCGCCAAAAAAAAGAATACTTGAAACGAGGTTCATATTCGGAGTATATTCAGTGTTCTTGGCTTTAGGATGTTTAATCGCCTTCAAAACATATATTCTTGTTTCAAGTATTCTTTTCTTTAAAACACGCGATTCAGTGATTCGGTTAATTTTTACATCGTGTCAATGCTTTTTCGAGTGTACGTCGAGTTTATTATTGGAAGCATGTTACTTACTAACCCTGAAATGCGAAAAAATAGTGTCTCGCATGTTTTTCTAATCGCCCGAACGAAGAAGAAGCGTTGCGCGTTATATTAACGTACTTCAGAATACGCGTGTTTTTGACGTTATTCAGTCAATAATACGGGGTGAGGAATATTTCCAGGAAACTTCCGGATGTATACTCAGCGCAGTTTGAAGTCTGACCGACGTCTGGTAGAATCCTTTAAAGACTCGGATCGCAAGCTTAATTTTCCTAAAGTTAATCCGGGTATTCTCTGCTCGCGCTCCGTAAAGCGGTAGCGTTTATAGTGGAGAGAGTGGAGAAAAAAAATACAGTGCAGCTTCGGCAATGTGAAGAATTGTAAAGCCAGGATGAGGCAAGGTGATATAGAGATAGAGATTCAGTAGAAAGTCACCGCATGCGATCAGACGAGTTTTTCTCGAGAGAAGAGAGAGTGGAATGGAGTACAAAGTCTGAGCTCTGTTTCTGGCGTCATGACGGACGACGAGCCGAGTGAGTAGTAAAGCCCTGTGTGTGATCAGACAAGTGTAAAAGGAATGGAAAGCGAAGTTGCAGTGAGAGCGGAGTATTCGTTGGATTACAGCACGGATCCGTGGTCAAAGTATAAAGAACGTCGCTGCTTCGGATATCCTAGTGGGATCCAGAGGAAGAAGAACGTTTTAGAAAGCTTTCAGGCTTCGTTGAAAGTCTGAAAAGTCTCCGGTTCTTCCGAATGTTTCGTGCCGGACAGTGTATTCAACGTACCATTCAATAGTTCGGCCAGAAACTGGGAGGGAAAAGGACAAAAAAAAAACTAAACAAAGTTTTTACCTTTGATGAAACTAAAGTCGTTTCTTTTACGATATCGAAGACGAACGAAATAATTTTATTGGAATCCTATTTTTGAAATATGGATCTCATACCTCACTGTCCCATCATTTGCGATGAATATTCAGTAGATTAATTTTTTATAATTGGACAAACTTGTCTCGGAAAAATCTGTGTATGCAATTCCAAATGAGTTTTTTGAAATCATTAATAATATGTCAGCTTCACATTACAGCCAAGCGGAGTCGTTACTATAATTACGATAGATATACATATAGTACAAGTTGCAATCCAAGTGGAAGAAATTAAAGATAATTGAATAATACCAGTGTAATGTCGAGTCAAAGTTGAAGCCGAGCAAAGTTCGTATAATTGTATTTGAAAAGGACCGCAGGGAGTGCGGAGGGGCTAAGGCGAGGGGGGGTGTAAAGCGTACCAGATATAACTTATAACATTGGAAATTCGTCGGAACGGTTGTACCACTACGACGAAGGCCCTTGCGAACTTTCGTTCTCAATCCCAGGTACGACGGCGAGGGAACCGTTCCCGGGAGCTTAATTAGTAAAGCCCGGGCTGAGACTCCTTTTTTTCCCCTCATCCTCTCTACCCTTTTCAGCTCGGCACCATCATTCCCCTGTTGGCGGGAGTCGGGTGAGGCCATGAACCGACCTTCCGGCACCTGCCAAGGCTTTCGCGAAAACGGCACACGCTCCGCTGGGAGTTTTCGAAGCGCCTCGGCTGCCCGTCAGCCTTCTGCCCGGTTGCGCGCTCGCTTACTTGTTGGGCAACTTTTAATTTTTATCGCCGCAACGAGAAAAAGGCCGCGGGCCACAGAGGGCAAGAGGCACTTCGTCGGCAAGCAAGAAAGAAAAACGAACCCGATGCACGGAGTATGGAAAGAGTGAACAAGCAGAAAAGAAAAGAAAGCGTAAGCGCGCGACCACCGCCTAAGGGTTTCAAACGAAAGCCCGATCTTCTTCTGCAGTCTTGAATCGATCGCGACAGCTTCCTCGGCTCGACTCTATATCACCCAACATTTATCTTTTCTTAAAATGCTAAAAATAATATCTACTAACCAAAAATGCCCTCGCTATAAGCGATATAAAGTTAGCATGGACATCTTTTTTTTATTACCAACAGATATTATTATTGCGCTTTAAAGCCCCTCGAGGGGCATTTTATTAGAATTCCTGCAGAGATTCCTCCTCGTATGATATACGAGATACCTGTCTCGTTCGTGTGAAAAAAATGCCACATACTTCATGCCATGCAGATAAAAGAATTAGAAAGAAAACGAAAAAAAAAACTACACTCGAAAGTCAATAGACGATCGTTTTAAACAATCGAGAGGGTTGGCCGCAGACGTATAAATTCTTTACACTGGTGCCGGTATAGCTACCGTATCTACTACATAGTGCAGAGTATATATAACATCCACATGCGGAGAGTACGTGCTCAGAGCTTTTTTTTCCCTCAGGAGGTTACCCCGCGAGCAAGTGAGATATAGAGTAAGCAGCCTGTCGGTTTTCGGGCTGTGGGATTGAATCGCGCGACCTCCTCGCGCCCCCGCGATATCGATGGCTCGGTCTGACTGGATTTACGAGGGGGTTGGGAAAATTTCGATTCGTCGATAGAGAGTCGGTAGTCGGTTGCCTCCCTCCCCCTCCGCCCTCCCCATCCCCTAGACCCTCCCGCTTCTCCCTCGGCCCGTGCTGGCGAAACTGCCCGGGAGAAAGTAACGCTGGAAGCGCAAGAGAGCGAGACAGAGCAGATATAACATTGGGTGCTTTTCGAGCGGAGGTAAAGCGCGACGAGAAGCCGGAGACTCCGTTGGTTGGTAACCGAAATGCCCGACCTCTCACCCGCCGGTACCGTCCGGAGTTACGGCCCTGCCTGACGAGCCGCCATTTGTCTGCGTGACAAATTGCTAGTCGCAATTAGTTACCAAAGTTTCGGACCGGATGGCCCAGGCGTGCTGCGCTAGGTTCTGGTACTAGCTAACGCTTCCATCCGTTCCCCAAAGCGTCGGGGTCGAAATTTCTCCTATTCGCTGCAACGTCGTTCCGGCTTCGCTAGGTTCTGCGAACCTCTCTTTTGCTCCTTTGCCCCGGCTGACTCTTCGTTCCACTCGCGTTTTGTCCTCGAGAACGCCTCCCTCCTGCCACCCCATCGCTAAGCATCGCGCGCGAGCTTTGGTATAAGGGACAAAAAAAAGGTCGAGCGAACCAGAGGCAAAGCCAGAGGAAGCTGAACAGCAGCAGCAGCAGCGGCATCCGGGGGACTCAAGGCAAAAACTACGTACTGTGAGTTGTGAGCCTTATCTGCGCGACGCTCAAATGCTCTCCAGGTGTCCGTGACGAGTCCCTAGCAATAACGTATATTCGGGATATCCCCCAAACCCAGCGAGGATAAAGTCCGGATAAGAGTAATGGATTCCATTAACCTATGCCAGTTATTCTACGGTATATTATCTCTGCTCTACTGAATATGTCAGGCGTTATAAATCCGAATATGTTATGAAGAAAAAAAAAATTTAAGGAGCCATTTTTTTGACTGTCGTATTAACGCTACGAGGCGCTTCGCTTTAAGGGGTGATTGTCATAACACCCTAAAAAATAATCGTTAATTTAATGTACCCGGAAATTAAAAATTTGCAAACATCGCGCATTCATCGAAAATTTAAATACTTTACCCTGTAAATTTACGAAACATTCTTGAAATTTATAAAATAATTTGGATTAAAATTACTCAATTTGTCGGTGTATTTCAAAAATGTGTTTGAAATTCCGATACACATTGGGTTGCAATGTATTATACGCTTCATATATCGGTATAGGAAGCAATTTTTTCAGTGAAAACTGCGAAAAAAAATAATAAATTTAATGCATTGGTATTGAAAGCTTTTGTGCACAAATCGAATAAAATTTACAAATGAATGCGTGTTGAAATTTTAATAAACTTTTTTTTGTAACGTAAGGAAAAAATTTGGTAAATTAAATGTAATTAAATTCGGAAATTTGAACATTTTTTTCTAAATTTAAAGGTTACGATATTTTAATTTTTGATTGTTGTGCGATCGTTATAAATTAGTTATTTTCGAGGTCATTAGATTTAAGACTTTTTTCTACAGTGCGGATAATAGAAATCATCTATAATAATTAGACATTTATTTAAATAATTAAATTTTTGCGAAAAATGGAGGTTACTTTTCCTTCATCCATCGTACTGCAATTCGTTAAATAACTTGATAACTTTTCGAGTTTTTGACATGACAAAGATTTGTCGAGTATTTTCGTGAGCGTCTGCAATGCTCGATAGTGGAATAATACATTGAAAAATCTGTGCCAAAAACTGCACCGCTCTGATTTCATAATAGTCGCATTAATATTGATGTCTCGGTGTGTACGTCGAAAAACTTTGTTCCGTCGGAGTTGAGAAAAGTGAATAAACGAGCGTAAGTAAGAACGACTCGTAACGGAGAAACTGCTCGACCTTTCGGCTAATTTCGACGTTACAATATTACATATTCCAGTTTCCGGTAACGAGAAACTTGCAGCGGCGGTTGTAGCCACTGCGTTTCCATGGTGAAAATTAATTCTGACTCTCCCGGGCGAGCCGCTGGCTGATTCTGTTCTCTCGTTTTCTTCGAGGCTTACAGCACACACACACAGCGTATACGTTTTGTAGTGAAACAATGTTTTAAAATGTATTCACGGAAAGGATTGCAAACTATTTACCTCCGCGCTGCGTGTACCATTGCCTCGTTTTCTTCCTGTGTTTACAAAGATTCTCGGGTCGGAGATCCCGCGTCTCGATTTCCCGCTGTGTGTACGTACCGTGCTGAGCGCGAGTCCGGCGTACGTGATTAACGGACGTTCTCGAGGATCAAACGGTTTCGTCGAAAGACCAACGCTCCCTGACTAAGCCATGCAACCAAACAGCTACAGCCACTGATCCCAGAGAAAAATTCTTTGGCGTCGATTTACCAACTGGCAGAGCGGTTTAATCCTGTCCTTTGAGTGGGTCGAGTTTTCCGCGCGAGAAAGTGCCTCAAAGCTTGATATAAGATCTTTCGCGAAGAGGTATTGAAGTTGTGAGGAAAATGGCGGCGGGGGTGGGGGGGGGGGGGGCGGATGGGGGAGGGGGTGGTGAGGAGGATTGGCTACACGAAGAAAAGCTTAAACTACAAAGAGCACCTGCGCTCAGTTAAGAATCAACGAGTGAAGTCACCAACTAGACGTTACAGCGACGATTTTTTTTAATACCGGACCATAGCTTTTCATGTTTTGTTTTTAATCTCTCAAAGGCAGGCGTTGCCACGCGAAAACGCGAAGTTTATACATTTTTTGTAGTCGATAAAAACAGCTTTTTTTTCACGTAAAAAAATATGTTACTCGGTACAAATTGTATTTATTTGAGTTTATTGAAACCAATCGGAAGTACTGGTAGCGAAGGGTTGAAAAGGTCTTTTCACGTACGAAATAAAATGGTATTATAAGAACGAGAGTGCTACCTGGAGAATATCTACGCGGATGCATGTAGAAACCGGCCATTTATATTCCGAACGGGCAGCCGGCTAACTGTACCGATTTCGCCCTTTCCATATATGCATAGATACGTACATACATAGGAGTACGCAGAGGGAGCATCAACGGCCGAGAGGGCGGAGCGGAGCTATATACTCGCACTGCGCCTCGTAAAAGCTCGTTGATTAAGCCTGCGTGCGGCGAGTCGTCGTTCGACGGTATGACCTCGGGCTCTCGCGCAATCTCTCCATATCCCTTTTCCGCCTTTCTTCCTCTTTCCCCACTGTCCGATACTCGGACAAAACTTGTTCATTCGCGAGAGAGTTAATTAAACGTTAAAGGGGGACGATTAGTTGGCAAACTCCTCGTGTTGGATGAAAATTTATTGTATCCTCGGAGTTCCACACACGCTAACCCGAGTTCCGCATCTTTTTAGCTCTCCCTCACCATCTCGCATACACCCAATTTCACTTCGTATTATTATAGGGGAGAGCGTAGCACAACGAACACTCGGGGCAAAATGGCCACATAAGTAGAAATGGACAGTATTGAAAATAATAAAAATAATATTAAAATGAAATTTTAAAAAGGAATGGAGATAAAATTGATGAAAAAAATGAAATTATGTTTGAATAAAAATTGACGTTTAATTTTTTTTTTTTTTTTTTTACAAAAATCTAAATAATTGTTATCGTAATGTTTGTTAAATAAAATAAAAATATTCTGAGCTCTTTCCCTGTTGTGCTCTGGTTGGGAAATGTGCCGGTTTTGGCGCTGTAGATTCTCGAAAAACTGACCGCGACTTCCTGTTACATAATTCAATTGCTCCAGTAGTGTATGTATGTCACACGAAAAACCGCGTGTTTATGTGTGCGTAAACATTATCGACGTTCGTGTAACCAACACCGAGACGATCATTGAATGATTTGTTGGAGGTACGGGTAAGTTTAAGTAGAAGACCAGCAGTGAGATTGTATAATATACAGCGTTAAGTAGTGAGCAGCTTGTTCCGGGGATTAATGGGTTTAATCTACTTAATGAACGGCCAGGTCTCGCCTTGGGACCAGATTTCTACGCGATAACTTAGAAATATTCTACTTTGGTATACGAGGTAATTAAATAATTAATTGATCGTATATAACATTAAATGGGCCCTTCGACGCGCATATATGAATATTATAATCTCGAGAATCTCGCATAATCGACGCAAAAGGCATTTATTGATTTCGACGTTACGCGATGAGTTGGAACTCCCGGTATCAGCGTCCGTTTACAACGGGCCAATTTCACTGTTGCAAACTATTCGCTCTCTCATATCTTTCGATGAATTAATGGCCGCATATATAACACACGTTAGCGCGCAAACTCTGCCACGAAGCTTCGTGGGATTCGTGAAACGTTTCGATTTCCAGTTTGCAACTCGATTTAACGAGACCCCAAACATTTAAGGTAGGAAAGTGAATCGAAATCTGCAGAATAAACGCGGCAGCTGCACTCGAGCGTTCTCTTCTCGTTTGCGGTTTACTCTGTGAAAAGTCGTCGATGAAGCTGAAGTAAGCATATAATAATATGAAAGTATAAACTGCACGCCCATTTGCATGTACGCACGAGTTATTGAATTTCGTATAGAATATATTATTAGTATCTATGGTAACGGACATCAAACAGCAACCGAACCACGAGTTTGTACGCTGTGCATTGGCGTTAATATTTCGTCGACCGCGAAGCCGGTGGAGGATATAGTTTAGTAAACTAGTCAGTACAACACATCTCATTACAGCGAACACTAACAATCAACAATCGTCCGTTACGTGAGCGCTACTTTTAACTGCTCTGTTACGGCTACACTTTCCTGCACGCCATTCCTCACTCGGAGACCCTATACGAGTTGGTGGACGACCAACAAAGATATCTACAAACGCGAGAGCTATTTGTCCGCTCTGCGAGTTCCGTTACTACTAACCCTTCGCACGACCTATTCGTCACCGCGCTCACTCCTCCATGTCAACTAACATACCTATTTGCTTCTGCGATAAGATCATTCGAAATTTTCCGCGTTGCATTCATTTATCTTGTTACTTTCAAGCTATTAATGGTGAAAAATTGAAATGCCTTTGCTGCTCTTGGTGTTGTCTGACCAATAAATGGTTTTTCTACTCAGGTAAACTGAACCGAACATTTCGATATGAAATCAGTGCGATGGGTTGCAGATGCATATTTTCATGTACAGAAACACCAGTTTCGTTGTTCCTTTGCATGTCTGATATAGAATGGCTGTCACTACTACTACTGGATGTCGCAGTCTGATCCGTTAATGATGTTTCCACTGTGGCCACAGTTTGTGTCTGAGATCAGTTGCGGATTTTACAAATTGTTATTTACGTGTGTACGATCACTTGTTTATCCGTCGGTCTATTTGTCTGATCCGGAATGGCCGTTACTACTACATCGGCTGGAACATGTATCTTCTTGCCACTAATACAAACGTACGTTCACTCTGCCTGTCGCTACTTCGTATACTCGTGTCTATACTCTTACGAAGAAGCTACGAACATCCGAGTGAACGTTGCAAGTTCCGTGAAACCATGAAACAGCTATGTATCTGGTGTTACTACACACTGACAGGGTCTGTACCCTCGGTAGTATACATTACTAACGCACACCAGCTGCTGCGGGTTGCAGCGCCGTTACTACAATACGATTTACGACGCAGCTATTCGGAGAGCCCGAAGCCCTGACTCCCTCGAGTCGACGCCATCGTGCGGGGGGGTCCCGCAAACCCCGAGGTCATTAATATCCTCGGGCTCCTCGACATTTTGTCGAGGCCCCTCTCTCGACACTCAACGGGCCACTCACCGAGACTCTCCGCTTCCTCGCGCTCGACAAACTCTGCGTCATGCCTATCCAATCAAGATCTCCTATACTTAAGGGGATAAGCAGACAACAAGGGGTTTTTGCTTTTTTTTTATTTGCAACATTTATATCGGACCGGAAGTTCGCAGTTTGACAATGAAATAACGAACCTTTGACTCACGAATTAGCTGATTGATCTCAATTAATAATTGAACAGCATGCTGAATTTGGAAATGTGTGCCGATGACGCATACGCCTTGATGAAACGAACTGTTTAATTTTCCATAGTTCCGGGTTCGCGCGTATGAAATGGCGTAAATAGCGCATACGCGAGCGTTGTGAAATAAATTATAAACGAGCATCGAGACCGTTCGTTCAACTGGGATTTGGAATTTCTGTCAATTAATACGACAATGGGAAATCAAAGTCAATTTCACGCACCGAACGAATCGATCGGCCCCTATGGAAATAAATGATGGAATTATTCAAAATTTAGCCCCCCGGAACCGGTAAAATTCGACGGAATCATTGATTGCCGTTTCTATATCCGGTGTAAAATGTAAAATATTGTTTTGTCGTCGATAATACATTTTCGTCGCTATTGAAATCACGATTAAAAGTATAAAGAGAACAAATGCATTCGGGTCACGGTAGTGCGCGATGGATTGCCAAATCAACGACCGATTGGTATTATATTACAGCGCGAATAGAATTTAATCGATAGCGATGAATTCGTAAGCCGCACCAGTCGACTTTCTACTTTGCACGACAGTTCTTCCGTTATTTCGCTCAACCACCACTCGTCGAACTATTGATTAATATAATTATGCCTCAGCTTCGGTTCTTTAATTGCCATCGTTATCCCGTTCGCCCGACGATTCGTTTTTTTTTTTTTTTTCTCTCGTAAAAGTCACCGATATGGCTCTACCGATAATTTAGGAACGAAATTAAATTGTCGACAGACAGGAAAAAAAAATAATACAACGAACTTTTTTTCTTTTTTTTCTACTGTTCGTTCAGCTTTTATACGCGAGCTGTTCACGCTCTATCTTTATCGCAATAAAGTGTCCGTCTCTATCTCCATCGTCTGGACGAAAGCTACCAGCGAACTCAGAACGAAGCTCCGTCTCTATGGGTTCGTAAAATCTCAAAAAACCTTTTTTTTTTTTTGTAATCCGACTCGACTGACGAAAGCTCGTTTCGCGAGTCAAAGATGGTCTTTCCGAGTTTATACGTTTTCCAGACGTCGTCTAAGTCGTTAACGAACCGCGGGCGTATATTTCTCGTGCGCGCGAAACGAGCAATTCAGTAGTAGTGTACTGTAATCGTCAGACAAATTTGGATAACCTAAGCATGCAAGTAGGATAGGGTTACGAACGGAAGGAACGGAGCGCTGTTCGTCGACAGTGCTTCGCTGCAATATACGCGACAATAACAATTTGTTTCGCCGGAAGGTATCCGAAGCTTTACACGAGAATATCGTACGTCCGTGTGTCTGGTCCTCTCGACCCGATGGTACATCCGTTTGCAAAGTGAAGAGAGAGGGCAAACGCGCTTCGCTATATAGTAAATGGACCTCGTAACCAGGAATTACTTGTTATCGGTTACGATCCTCGTACGTATGCACTCGGTTAATTATCGGAACAAATATAATTGGCGAAGCGAGAAACGGGAACAATAGGCGAGAGAGCGTGAAAATACAAGATCTCTCTCGACGCTCGAAATACACATTGGTTGCTTTCCCCCGCTTTCGTTTCGTAGAAATACGGATATATACCCGATACGCGATAGTGGGGTTCGCGAACGAACGATAATAATAATAATTCACGCCTCAAACATGGATTCCTACAAGGGTCACTCAATTAACTCGAAATTATCCGGCAAATATTCGGTTCTCGTTTGCCCTCAATTATTATTTTTCATCCGATGAACACATTGTTCGGAGGTAAAATTGTATCGAAAATTGTTCGAAATAAATTTTTTAATCGTATCACGTCAATAAGGAAATAATAAAAATACGCGTGTGTCTATAATTTTTCTCATTTCGAGATGACAAAGCACTTTCATTTCTGTCGTCGTGAGCTTTTCACCCTGAGCGATGCACTCCAGAGAATTCGATTTGCGGTTTAATAAAGTGCAAGCCGCTCTCGTTCATTCCACGCTTCTTTCTTTTTTTTTTTTTCGTTTTTTTTTTTTTTTTCTCTTCTTCGTCTTTCCCTCTTCTCTCGACTCCTCGACGGCCGTTGCCGTTCTCGCAGCTCGAGGCAAGGATTCGTGGCCAGTTGCAGAAGCATCAGCAGAAGCTCAGCTCAGTTAGTTCTCGAGAGAAGAAAAATATGGAATGGATCGGTGCCGTCACTCGCCTTCGTCCCCTTCTGTGGTCTTTCTCCCTTCTCGCCAAGCAAAAGCTCAGATTCGAAATGGTTCGGAGAACCTTAGATCTCGGGATAGGAGAGGGGGTGGGAGGGGGTGCAAATAACGAGATCCCGGTGAATTATGGGAAGCGTTTCCGCAAAACCACTACTGGCCGATGTGCCACGCAAGGGCGCCATGCTTCTCGTCTCGACGTTCACATCCCATATCCAAGGACATCGATGTCCTTCAGCGCGAATCAGATTTTTCACCTACGTGACCCCGCCAACGTTGTTCATCCTCTTCGTGATTCTCGTTCCAATTCTCTCCTTTTTTTCCCGACTATCCTGGTCTCGCGTGCCGTCTGCTTAATCTCGACTTCTTTTCCTTATTTTTCATTCCTACGCTCCTCACTTTCTCTTCCCGTCTTACCTACGATTCATCGTCTTTCTTGCACTGCCTACTATCGTGATAGCTATGACTTTGTCTCTCTTATCTGTAGGTTCACTTTCCTTTTTTACTCTTCTTCGTCGTTCTTTTCATCTATTTTTCTCAACGCGACATCTTTCCCTACGCCCACCCCTTCCAACGTTTTTCCGCATCTTTCCGACCGCTGCATAGTCTGTCTCTTCTCGCACACCCCCAACATTTCACCCTCGCATCTCTCGTCTCGGGGTTGTGCAGTCCTCGCTGCCAAGATGCATCAGTGGAAAAGACGTACGACCCTCCACCGAGAGCTATGTGCGTATCCTGTACTCACACTCCTTACATTTCTCTCACTCTCCTTCTCTCCGCTCTCTCCTCTTTTTCTTTCTTTCATTTTATCACTGATATACGAGACACACGCGATTCCATTCCTTTCGCCTTCAGAACAGAGAGACGCGTGGAACGGGAGAGACGGAAACAAAAAAAAAAACGGGGCGAGAAAAAAAGAACGAATGGAAATACTCCATCATGATTCCGCATACAATAATAATACCGCCGTCATTTTGCAGTATGTGCTTCGCGAACCGGAATATTTGTGTTCGAAACGTATACGGGACGGACTCGAGAGAGAGAGCGGTGTAAGTAATAGAAAAAAAAAAAAAAAAAGCTCACCTCCGCGTTAGTTATGATAGGGGATGAAAAATGAAAGAGAACTTTCATCGATATCGCAACAGCAGTCGCAAGGGAATTTCTAACTACGCGAATAGCGCGATTTCCAAAGCTCTCTCTCGCGTTCGCTGCGTTAGATTCGAACGCGAAATACAGTTCCGACCGAACATCGCTAAAACTGGCAAAACAAACATCGTTCACCCCGATACCCTCCCTTGACGTGAACTCATATAATGATCGGAGCTCGAGTTACCGGTGCATTATTAAGGTTGGCCTCTCGTTGCGCGAAATCAATAGCGACCGTTCCTCCCCTCTCTCATGGACTCGAATTTTACCCAACAAATTGGTTTTCACTGTTTGCACAATTTTTGTTTTCTTTGTAATTCTGTAACGAGATCGACTACAACGGCACGCCAATTGTTTTCCGTCTTGTAAATAAACTATATAATGTTGTAATAAACTTTACCAACCCTATATGATTTGTTACGAAGCTCGGAGGATAAAAAAAAATCGTCAGAAATGTTTATTTTTTTTTTTCGGGAGAATAAAAAAAAAATCGTCAGAATTTTTTTTTTTTTCGGGAGAATAAAAAAAAATCGTCAGAATTTTTTTTTATCCGGCGAATAAAGTTTGCGAAATGATCGGACAGGCAAAAATTTTCCGAGAAATTTTAAAACCTCCCTCACGATTATAGGAAAATGCGAGGCGTCGAGTCGGGAAAGCACTTTTTTTTTTTTCATCGTCTATTAAAAAAAAAAGGGGTAAGTCGACAAAAAAGGTCTCGTTTAATTAGCCGTCGTGAGACTGACGGCGTTCCTTCGGTAAACTGCTTAATTACTTTGAGTTATCCAACCGGACATCGGGAGGGTTAGTCTGAACAGAGAAGAGAAGAGGAGAGACGATCGAAGGGAGATCTCGTGATGAGAGAGAAATCGTCGGACATCGGAGTAACGGAACGACTACACGTGTATATAGTCGATAGTATATATATATATATATAATGTATATATATATATATATATCGACTATATACTGTGGAGAGGCAGAACGAGAGAAGGGGAGAAGGCATCGTGGAGGGCGCCGATTGCCGACATCCTGAATGATTAGCGAGCTGTCCGAACGAGGCGAGTAGAGAAGCAAGCAACGTCGGATTGTGTACAAAGTGCACACTAGGCATCAGAGGCCGTGTTCTCAGCAAACATACCTATATGTGTACCGCTACGGTTTTCGATGAACCCCAACGGCTTACTGCACGATCGCGCTGCTATAAGTTTATCGTGCTCCATTTACCGAGCAGCGATTGCGGGGCAAAAGGGGAGGGATGCGGGAGGGCGGCCAGGCAACCGGTCACATTCATCGACTACTCGCACGTGTACAGACGTTTGTAGCTTGGAGCAGACGTACTTTTAAGTACTCACCGAGCATACGATGATGCAGTGTGCGCAGTCTGAGTGCCGGATCTCGACTCGCTGAGAGTAGGCATTGTGTACCACCTGCCTTAGTGCTGAACGGGATATATCCTTTTGCTGCAAACGCACACTGTCCGTATCGCATGTACCGGAAAGTCATGCGCGAACTATATTCTCGAACTTGAGACACACTGAGAATAGTCGCAACTTTACTACGAAACGGCATCGAAAAATTGTGCATACGAATATAATTAAAGAAAAAAAAGAAAATAAAGAAAAAAAAAAAAAATCATAAATAGCCATTATAAAATTAGTAGGACTTTGAGAAAAGCAGCGTTTTTCCGCTGTTTTAAAAAAGCGATATCTTCGCTTGAAAATTACTTACGAACGAACCAAAGTGTCTAAGTTACACAGTTCAACATGTTCTTCGAAAAAAAAAAAAAAATGGCACAAGATAGAGTATTTGGCAGAGTTCCAAAATCGTTTTTTCGAGCCATTTATAGGAAAATGGAAAAGTGAAAAAAAAAAAAAATATAATACAGATTTCCTTGCAACTTTTTCGTGTAAATACGGAATCGTTCCGAAAAACGTTTCGAACAACGATTGCATATACGGGAACTTCTTTCCGTTAATTTTTTTACGCTTAACTCGATTTCGGCAGATTTGGCTTAAAGTCAAATGGTACATTGCAAATAATTTTTTTTTTTTTTTTATATTTGTTAGACATCGATTCGGGAGAAGTTCTTCCCCGAGTTTAGGATCATCACCTGCATAGTAAATGTAGGTACACAGTGTCTATATCTATAGGAAGTATAGACGGTGGAGTTAATATAGGCTATACGGGGATTCGGATGCGCTAGCGTACGACTTTAATTAGACGTCCGTTTTGCGGTGATGCGGTAACAGGAAAGAGGGGAGGGGGGTGGAGGAGGGATATAGAAGGTGGGCTCCTGCTACCACCATCACCTTCTCTGCCCGAACAAATTGGAGTCTAATTGGCCCGCAACTTCGGAACGCCCGCGCGAGTCCGTTTTCATTGAAAGTTACTCCCCCACCCTCATCCCCCAACCCTCTCCCCCGTCTATACCTCTCGTTCCATCTTCCTTCGACCCCTTCCAACAGTTTCTCTTTCTCTTCCCTCTGTTTTTGGCTTTCCTCCGTCTCCCATTTACCGGCAAAGAGCAAGCGTTCAAGTTCCTACCTCCGCTCATTCGTCTGTGACTGCCTCCTGCCTCATCTTGTCTTATACCACTCTCCCCCCCGTCTCCAATCCTTCCCGACTTGGTTAGAGAGGTGTGCGCATCGCGAGCACAGTATTGGAGTTCTCGAGTTAACGACGCAACGCCAGACAGGCAATTTTGCGTCGACAGGGGAGACGGGTAACTCGGTCCCCGCGATACAGAGACTCGAATAAAGCTGAGATACGCAGAGTGCGAAGTTGAGAAGAGACTTTATACCGGGCAAACGCGGCTTCAAATCGACTATACAAAGTTCTTCTTCTTCTTCTTCCTCTTCAACACGACCGCGTGAACATAAAATCAAATGTATTTCCCGAGAAAATGTATATTTCTCTTAGCGGTAGCGGCAAGTGTTGTACCTCTTCCTTATAGTCGCTCGTTTCTCTATTTACTATTACAGCTCCTTTTTTTTTTTCTTCCAGGAAAGTCGTAGTTAGTCTACTTAGTTTACAACGTTCGCACGAATTTTAGTATCCATAAATAGTTGGAGAAAGGTAAAGCACTCGGGGTGGCATTACTCCCACTGCCCTGTTTAGCGGCCGAGAAAACGAGGGTTGGTTTCCCTCAGACGAAGGGTGAGACATTTCGCAGTGGGTATAGGATGACGAGAGAACGGGGAGGGGGGTCGACCCAGGTGGCGCACGTGGTTTAACGCACGTTAGTGCACAGGTGCGCTCTTTGCTTCTACGGTTTTCAGCGTTTCGCACTTAGCTTTACACGAACCGGGAAGTGAAACGGGCGAAATAGTTGGAGAGGAGGAGGAGGTCTCTTGGAGGGCGCAGCAGTCTTGCCACGAAGAAAAGTGTCGAGGTAGACTAAGCCGACACGTAGACGTAATTTACCACACATGCTAGGAAAAAAAAAAAAAAAAAAAAAAAAAAAAAAAACCCCACGAAGGAGAACACGGAATGTGACTCAGAAGTCGCATTGAACTTGTATGTATAATTGCGCCGCTTTATACATGTAATTGCCGCATTGAAAATTTCTTTTTTACCTCAAGAACACGACATTTCGAATACATTGTTCGCGCACTCGACAAAACGGAGAGAAACACGAAGGGATGAACGTTGAGAAATTTTGCATGCGCGATTATAAAGTACTCTTTATCGCATAGTTTCATCGCTACGTAGCGATAGAACGAACGACTGAAAGGTCGCGTGAAACCCAATTTTCACATTATCCGAGATGAAGGAGCAATAAAAAATATAAAAAAAAAATATTCCAAGGGTCGCGAAGGGTGAAAACTATTTTTCAGCAAAGAGATATTCCGCGTCTTCTCTCGCTTCGAGACGTTAGCTCACTCGGCGCAACGAAGACAAACGAGTTATAGTCGCGAGACTTTGGCGCAACGTCATAAAAGTATACGTATGTTTCTTTGACGTACGGAGAGAAGAAGAGCGTCGGGAGAATAACGAGAGGGTAACAAAGACGAAAAGGGACAGAAATAAAGCAAAGAAAGACGCAGATAAAAGGGGGTGCGGAAGATATTTGACGAGTTTTAGTGCACAACACAGTGGAACGAAAAGCCGAGTTAGGAAAAGCCGGAAGAACGAGAGGCACTAGTTGGATCGGTGTGCGAGAAGCTTGCAATGGCGTTAGAGTGCGAAGCGAAAAACGAGTTTCTCTCCGGCGCGACACACCACACATCTACACGCATACACCCTCGAGTTCGAGTCCCAAAGGGGAACCAAGTATAGTTGGAGAGGGTTCTCCAGTCTCGCGTATATACCGTCGAAATTCCACGGAAGCAGAACTCCGAGAGAATCGGACGCGAGAATTTGCAGCACAAGTGAGTCGGGCGCAGTGCTGCAGCAAAGTCTCTCTTATGGAGACCATTTCGATTTTCACTCTGATGCAATACACCAAACAGTTGCTCGCTTCGGTGGCTGTGCCTTCGAGTGGAGTGTCTCGATGTTGCGAACCCAAACGCCCGGCATTGATGCCCTTTTCATCCGATTTATTCGCTCTTTCCGGTTGCCGATAAGTAATTGATTAAACGTTGAAACTCTAATGGATTTTACATGAGTTTTGGGCACCCGATTGATGGTAACTTCTCGTCTCTATCCCGGAAAAAAAACTTTCAAATACGAATACGCTTTTCGCAAAATATTCTACAAACGAAGGAATCGGGGAAAAAAAATGATACATAAGTCATAGAGTTCCGGAGCGCGCGACGGAGTTTCGAGAGGGAAAGCGGCTTCCATCGACCTTGCCAAGCGGGGAGGTTTATTTACGAGGGAAGTACACTCGTTGAACTTCTTGTGACTTTTCGCGAGCGCGTAGAGCTTCGAGCTCTCGAACTTTCGGGGCACAGAGGACAGAGGCTGAATGTTGAGGGTTCGAAATGAAGTTCAAAGTTATCAAACGCAATGGGCTCAACGTGGGAGAACCAGCGGGGAGGGTTGTGAAGAGGACGAACTGGTTTATCGTGGGTATACCGCAGAGCAACGAGAGTCCACAACGATGAGGAGTCATCTCAACCTTTGATCAAAACCACGAGAGTTCACTCAAGGTCTCCCGAGATAATTTGGACGGCAAACGGCGTTTATTCAGTCTCTGCTTTTACCATCCCCTCTTTCACCCCTCGACGCTAAAGCTCGGACTAATTTGATGCGTACGCGATTTCGCTGTTGGTCGAAAACCGTACGTGGGACATGGATGAGAGCGTCGAGGTGTTGCGCAAATTAAATTCTCGGAGAAACCCTCGTCAGGCTATTCCTCGACCTCGCTACGGCGGTTGCTTTTCCACGTTCCAACCGAATCGTGATTCGCTTTTGCTCAGTTCCGGGTTAGAGACCCGAAAACTACTACACACGTACCCGGTTACCCCCAAAAGCATGCTTCGGCAGTTTACCCCGTTTCGCCTCGAAAATGTTTCACTTATTCGCGCGAACTTTTGTCCCACGATGCGCAAAACGGACTACCGGATCTTTTGCATTTTCGAGGAAATTCAATCGCTTCGACGAGCACGAGTTTCGATGAAAGAATATAGTCAACGAAGATGAACCTTTTCCGGTTCGGATTCAATTGGAGGATTCATGAGATTTCGTCAATTGTCGTGATTAATTGATTAGGTCCAACGATACGAACGTAGGTAATTAAGAGAGAGAGCGCTGAACGAAGTGCAGCCGCTACCGAATCTGCTCTCTTGTCCCTTTTCCGTCGCGGGTCGAACGCTTAAATGCAGGAAATTAGTTTGTGTACCGGGGGGCCGATGTTTCATTCGACAGTATAAAATCTATATATAGACATCAGCGTATATTAGGGGAGACCGGGGCTCGTCGAAACACGGGGCAAAGTGAAACAGCTATCGTAAAAAATCGGAGATTTCACGCGGCGCGTATGTTTATTTAAGCAATTACTCGATATAACGTTCACTCTAATTTCATGAAATGCTGTAACCACTACACGGAATTTTCGATTTTTTTTTTAACACGTGGCTTTCGACTTGTCCCGTGTTGCGATTAGCCCCGGTCTTCCCTGCGCGCGATCTATCGTCTACATATATGAACGCGTATTAGCTTCATTGGGTTCAATATCTCGCTTCGAGTCTCCCTTCGTCGTCGAGTCTCGACGAGACGCGACTGCCGATAGAAGCCTAGCGATAGTATTTTTTTTAAGGCTTCTGTACAAAAATTCACGAAAAAAAAAAAAAAAAAAAAAAAAAAAAAAATTGATAAATTGCAACGACACATCGAACAAAAATTCGTCATAATACGTAACGGTACAAAACGATCAATTTTGCACTCTCGACGATTTGTCATTCGAATGTATCCACGTACTTCGTTATAGGAGGTGGAAAAATAATGGGGGATCCATCAGTGCCGAAATCGTATTGGAAATTGTCGAGTACGAACGATAACGAACGGGGTGAGACTGATTCTCCATTAAGCGGATGAGGTACCATGAATAACGGGAATCATGATGAAAAACGGATAGACGCGATGCTCGTACCGATAGCGACAAATATAAACGGATTTTTGAATGAAAAACTGAAAAAAAAAAAAAAAAAATTGAATGGATACACAAAAATTCGATATCACCGCGCGTGTCAGCGACTCGTACCGGTCACGTCGTCGTCGTGTTTTTCTCCTCTAGAAGCTCGTCGGCCTCGACGCGTCGAGTAAATTTGTATAAACACTCGAAAAATCGCTCGTTACCGTCACGGGTTTGCCGTCAAGTGACGAAACGCTCGAAGTATTTGCGGCGAATCCGGGGTGACTGTGGTGTACGCAAAAAATGTTAAGCGCATTTGCGATTGGGGTTGTGGGCGCAAACGATGGCCGATAATTTGTGACACTATCGCTCGGGAAGGGGTTACAGTTGTTGGGCTCTAATGTTTGGGTTGTGGAACCCTTCAAAACGCGAGAGTGATGCAGTAATGCCGATAACCAGTGATCGGTCAACCCTTAAGGGGAAGGGGTGGAGAGCAGACGTGGGAAAACCTCGACGAAGTATTTACAGTATCCGTTCTACGGCCGTACACCAGCGATAGTTTGCGCGATGAAAGAGTACCTATGCAAGTGCATTCGACGCTATGTACACATTGTAAATTCCGTTACAAACGCTATCCGACGTTTTAGTATCGCGCTACTCGCTTTATCCGTACGTAAACGTATTTGCGAATTTGTGTTGCGCTACAGTTCAATACACATAGTCACAGCATCCGCGTGCCTTTATTTACACGTTGCGCTATCGAATATCCAGCGTCGATCGTATTCACCTACTCGTTCGAAATACGCGCCTGTTCAGTGCCGTAATTTACTAATTGACAATTGATCGAACGGGTTTACCACGTGGTGTGATTTATACTGTATGTACGGATACTACGGTGTGTTCTGTAGTGTGTAGTGCAGGCGAATGGGAAGCTACGAACTCGAGTTCCATAGCTCCGGCGATCTCGCAGCTCGTCTAGCTAGCTGCACCGTACTGACGGGCTTTGAATAGCGTACTCTAAACCACGATCCATCCGTATTAAATAGCCATCTCTATCTCTTGGCGGTCAGTCGAGTTGATATTGCTGCAGCCAATCTTCGAGATCTTCTCTACTTGCTATCCCACTAGAATTACAGATCATTCTACGGATCGCAACGTCGCAACTTCTCGATATATATTGAAGCTCAATGGAAGTAGAAAATACCGCGATATGATCAGACACAATAAATCTTTATTTCTTTTGCTTTCTTTTATCGGCATTCATTCTTTAACAGTCAATCGACGAACAATGCGCTGTCTTAATATTCTTAAGCACAGATTTGTTGTGAAATAAAGGGTTTTTTTTTGTATTACAATTAATCTCTTGCGAAATTAATGCGTATTTACAATCTCTATGTGGCTTAACACTGGAAAAAACCTAATTGAAATATTCTGTAACTTTATATATACTAATTAAATTATATTATGTATTGTATAAGAAATCATTTTTTTTCTTCTATTCTGTCTCTAAACTTCAAAGGGTTAAAAACACTGATCAAAAATCATGATTTTGTTAACGTCCTATTATCAAGTGTTTGAAAAAAAAAAAAAATTATATCGAATAATAGAATTTTCGAAAAACCTTCCATTGCAAAGTAAACGCAATAATCGTTGAAAAAAATGAGTAGCAACAGTAAATAATGGAAAATTGCAATTTAGCGCGACATTCAGTGACGATTGAAGGATTAGCTGTTTCCAATCAACATCGGCAGTGTTATTGAAGCGTATAGTTCAAGCGATTGCAAGTAGAGAAATAACTTATTAATCGAAGTTTGATTAAACCCGTTAGTTGGTGGAATACACGGCGTATGTATGGGCCTGTGGACGATATTATTCTACTTCATGTTTGCGGAAAGTGACCACCTTCAATATCTTCTCCGCAGCAACGTCGAAGGCAATCTGCCGTCGGCGGTTGCACGATCCGATATTGCCGAAGCCAATCATGCCGATCCCTTCAAAGCTCTCATGAAGGTTCCGGAGACTGGAAGTGGACAGTGTCTCGATGAAATCGAACAGACTTAATCTACCATGTAAGCCGACGACCGTGTTTCTCCAACAGATTTCTCCTTTGATGTATCTCGTTGATGTAATAAATAACGCTGATGAAATAACACGACGCGAGTTTAGCTAATTAAAATGCTCCGCATACGGATAGACATTTATTGCTGTTATAAAGATTGGGTGCAAGGCGATTTTTCATATTTTAAAGAAACTTCGAGTGACTCGGCAGTAGTGAAGGGCCGGATGTGGTCAGACGCGGAATAAAGTCTATGCATTTTTTTATTTATTTTTTTTTCCGATACAGCTACGAAGAATATTGGAAACAGCGGCTCGTTGATAAAATGATATACGATCGTAATCGAGGTTGGCTACTGATGGCCTTCCGATCGTCGAACGATTAATCTCTCCAAGGAAATCTCGCGTTCTCTCGGAAAAGTTTGCTTTTCCCTTTTCTCTGTTCTTTTTTTTCTCTCTCTCTTCTTCAACGTCCATCCTCCCTCTCCATTTAGCTCCTTCTATAGCAATGCTTTACCTCCTCCGCAGTAGTTATTTCGGGTCGTTAGAATCGATAATCTCGCTGGGGATGCTCGGGGCTCCGAAGAGAGCGACCCTCTCTCGCCACTTGAGAGGGTACAGAAAGCAGCGAATCGTGATAGAACCGTCCGAGGGTTTTCACGCTCACAACCCCTTGCTTTACCGATGAAATAAACAAAACTTTCGCTAATGCATTCCAATAGAGGGTTAACCCGTCCGAATAACAATTCTCGTGTGAAAGAAAAAAACGGTGGAAAAAAATACGCGTCATTGAGTAGCGTAACCTTTGATTTATTTCTCGATTAAAAAAAAATAATAAAAAAAATAACAATTATGATTTTATCGTTAATCGCGTGTCTTGATAAAATTAAAAGGGTGGAAAGATTCCGGGCGCCGTTCTTACGTTACTTTCACAAACGTCGCTAGTTTTTGACCGCACAACGGGGTATCGCGAACGTTTCGCTGCCGAAGTAGAGAGAAGAAAATTCACCGAAGAGCGGGGGAGTAAGATAATGGGGGATAGAAGCTGCGAGGAAGAGAGATGGTAGGCAGCGGAGTGGATGGAGCTTGCGCAAGCTTCGACCCACCGCCAGCCGATCGGACAGCAGCAGCCACGCTGAGCTTTTGTGCCGCGGTAGAACTCTCGGTGCTGCCAGTCGACGGCAAAGCAGCAACTCTCAAGCGGCTCGGTCGTTCGTCGTGATAGGACGTTTACCGCGCGTCCCGTGTATATCGGTGCAGTCACTCTGTATGTCTATTTTTTTTGTTTCCCTTCAACGCCGGGATCAACCGTCAATATTTGTATACGTATAATCCTTCGCTCGTTGGGGTGTTGAATAATTTCTCTTTTGCATCGAGTCAATGAATAAATAAATAAATAAATAAATAAATAAATAATCAACGAAACAAATAAATAGATAAACATTGACATTTATTTTTTTTTACTATCGGACACATCCCGAGCGTTAATGAGTGATTAGAAAAAAAAAAAAAGGTGTTAAGTTAAATTCCAATAATCCGAAGAATCATCGGTTGCTGGGATTATTCCAATAAAAATTTCAAGTTTAATCGTCGTCTGCGTGAAATTTTTGGAAAATCGGCGCACATTCTGCTGGAATTGAATTGGACGAGCGAAGAGACAGGTGAATTCATTTTTAATAAAATTTATAATTTCCTCATTCATCAATTAAAGATTTTCCTAAAACTTCGATAGTTGGGCATAAATTATTTTGCGAATTTTAGTATATTAAAAAATGCCAACAACATCGATGACTGGGTCATTCATGCTTCGTAAATATCTATATAGACAGTGGCGCTTAATGAGACGACGATGAAGTAGAATCGGTCGAGTGGAAAATAGTGTTTCTCTATACCTATATCTACTTGATTTTCGGTGGACGAGAGAGAGTCCTGGTGTACGACGGGCCTTCTACTCTGATTGTTCGTGAGATTGGGTAGTTCGGAGCATTCGGCCCGAGAAGCATTTGCGCTCTCGTTTGGTGGTTCTCGCGTGTAAGGGTGATTTTGAGGTCGGACCGCATTCAAGACTCGGCAGAATCAGGGACTCGCTAGTTCGCTTCAGGGCTTCCTATACCAATGTAGATTCTCCCCGCTGCTTGCTACTCTAGTGCTGCTGCTGCTGCGTGTTCTTGTGCTCTGAGAGGGTGAGATACTGACGTCAGCGCGGTCTGTTACTTCTCTCTGCTTTCTCTCCCCTTAATTCAACCTCTCCGTCGCTCTTTCGCCATCCACGATGCTCGCTCGGGAGAATTCTAGGCTCGCGTGTCGCGACACATTGCGAGACATTGCGCCAACTATAGAAGGGGTGCAAACACGTTTGCCAGCCCCTCCCCCTCCCTCCTGGTCACGGTTCAGCGATTCAAGAAACTTGGACAATTTATATATATATATATTTATATATTATATAAATACCGAGTCGATCGTTAAGCGAATGGAACAATCATTCTGCGAATTCTTCTAACGACAACCCTTCAGAGAAGCTCGTTATACTTCTTATGAAAGAATTACGAGTATTATATTCGTATATACATATCGATAGCTCGGAATAAGAAGGGCGTAACCTATGAACTTTAACACACGCTTCGCAACCGTTTTATTTGAGCTGTTGATATATTTAAAGCGATATATACCTATTTATATGCCATACGGAAGATTTCTAGTTTCCTGGAAATTACTTTTATCGTTAAAAAGAAATGTCCGTAATGTTTCCTTCGCAGAATCGTGTCAAGTTAAAAGTCTCAATGAAGCGTTAAATTAACCGTTTGTGGTGCCATTTTTTCTTGGATTTCTCGACTACGATCGATGCTGGAGTGAAGTCTCATTATGGCTTTCCAAGGAATGCACTATTTTCTCATAAATCTCTTTGAAAATAGAAATAAAAGAAAAAGAACCCTTAATACAGATACAGAAGGGATGCATGAGCGCTTTATATTGTAGAAAATAACAATAATTATAAAATGCGGAATGCGGAAACGCTTCGGTAAAATCAAAGTTATAATGAACGAAACTGGAGGAAAGGGGAAGGGAGGGGGGAGGGGGAGAGAGACGGCTGCAATTAGCTGGACTGTGGTTACCGTGTGGTTGGACCACTAGCATTATGCATCACTTGATGAATTTCACCCCTTCTCTCTAACGCGCACGAGCTTTTGCTATCCGCGCTTGAAAATTAATAATTAACGAGGTTTACTCCGCGTATTTAAAATAATTATTCCATATTCACATGTGACGCGGAGTATCGATATTTCTCTCTCTGTCTGCAAATCGCTTAATCGACATTTGAACTCTCATAATTCGATGTCTGCATTGGAAATAACAGTCTGAAAGGTCCGTCCTGAAGTGCCATTATCGGATAGAAGTATACGAAAAATATTTAAACTCCGAAGGGGATGAATCGAAAATTTGCGAAATCGACGTCCGGTTAAAATTAATCGATATATATATACAATGAAATAAATGATGTGTATTTCGTAAATCGTATTCAATATTTCCTAATTTTAGAAATTTTCGAAGGGAAGTTTGGGGATGAAAAATTGAAGAATCTTTAATTCGAAAACAAAATTCACCGCGGATCGTGTCGTCGTCGATCGTTATCAGAAAGAGATACGATGGCTCGTTGACGATATAACGAGCGTCGCGATAACCCCGTGAACTCTGTTGACTCCCGGTGACTCTATTATCCACAACCCCCAATGGAATCGGTTGACAACGAGAGATTCGATTAAATTCCACATATCGCCAATGTGTATATAGGAACGCAAAGGGTGCGAAGCGCACGGAGAAATCACGTCAACGCGATACCGGGTAGCGTCGGTTTGTGTTTTCCGCTTTCACCGACTTCGCACTCTCAGCCACCGTTGCACGCTCGCTTACACGTTAATTCGATTCAATTAAATTCGCGGATAGAGGTGCGCGAGGGAGCGACGAATACGCGAAGCGCCGGGGCTCTCGCAGTTTCCGCGTTTGAAACGTTGTTACGATTATTCGAAATTACCTCCAAAGCTCTGTAACTCAATTTCGAATGATTTTTTATTTGTTATTACACCGTCGAGCGTTTACGCTCGTCGGTACACACAACTTCGCAATTATTCGCGATTTGAATCTCCGTAATTTTCGATTATTAATCATTCGATGTTATATAGTATATGTTGTATAGCAAAATTCGGTGCACAAGTAAAAGTTATGTACAGTCAATTAGTCGGGACGATAAAACGATTGTCGCGTATTAATAAACAAAGAGGTCAACATTGATCCCCTCGCGATGTATCGGCGTATTGGAAAGCGGCGAGGGGAGGGGGCGATGTTCCTATAATCGAAATGTGTTCAACTTGACTCCCGTATGTATATATTAGTAGCGATGTATTTACACACATTCATCCCCAGGGGTGAAGAAGGGAAGAGAAAAGCGATATCTCTCTTGTATGAATTATCTATTCGCGTTATCGGATCGGTGAATTTTCATCGCGTTATTAGTTTACGTTAATTATCCGAATGACGATATCGCCGAACCAATAACAAACGGGAATGAGTTCTGTGCGATTATAATACACGGCGCGAGATGGGGAGAGAGAGGGAGAGAGGGAGAGAGAGAGAGAGAGAGAATTTCGTGAGAATAGTTTGTACTCAATATAGTTAATACGTCGAAATAACGATCGTTTGCTTTGGATACCCGTAAATTGTCTCTCGCGAAAATTTGACCGCTCCATTGTAAATTATATTAAATTTCCTATTGGCTGCATCGCGACCCCTCGTTTACGACATTTTGATCGACAATTCAATTAACTTGCAATAATGTATTATCGCGAACGTTGTTTTAATATTGTCCGCTTGGATTGTTTAATTTCGAACAAATACATCGATGCAAATACTTCAACGAAATAATAATATTAATTGGGGTCGCGCAGAGGGTTAACCAATCGAAATAAAAATTAAAAAAAAATAAAATAATTGTCGCTTTAATTTTTTTTTCCTCTTTTCGATGTTATCGCTTGCGGTTTATTTAATCTGACGATTCGTCGATGGTGTCCTTCGAACTCGAGAGGAAAAACAACGACGACGAATAGCTGACGCGAGACTTTCTAAACGAACTGTCTGGAAAATAGAGTTTCGTCTATTTCCGTTGCGATCGTCTCTCGCGTCGTCTAACAAGCGTGAAGCAAAAGGAAAGGGTGAGCCAAGGGAAGATACTCGACGGTGACAAGGATATATATATACTGAAGCAGACAGGTACGGGTGCGGAGGAGGGGTCGTTCTCGAACCACGAAAAGCTCTTGAAGTTCTCTCGGATTCCCAGCCGCCAAAGGGTCAATGGCAAAGCCCAGTCAGGGTCTCTATCGTTTCGATCTTTTTATTTTTCTCCCATTCCCAACCAATCTATCTCACTTCTCACATCGCGCACGTATTTCTTCTCGCTGCCTTTTTCACTCTCGTTTTCGTTCGGAGCTTTCTGGCGACTCGGCTTTTTCATTTTTCCCGCCGAATCGGTACGAAAGAGGAGTGACGAGGGTGAGGTCCATTGATAATGAAAATTTTACCGTTTCTCGTCAAAGGTGACGCGGAGCGAAGGTGCGATTAAATATCTGATAACATACATAACGATTGCGCAGCGTAGCTGAAAATTCTAACCTACAATTCCGATGCGTGTAATTGCGATCGCGTATACCGAGGGTGCGGCTTGCGCGAGTGAGCAATAACAGTAAATCGCAAGCGAAAGGCGAAATGTTAAAAAAAGAGAAAAATAATGAATCGCTGTTATCACGAATTGCTAGCTCGTTGGACTGTACAGTTTCGGTAGTAGTCGATCTGCTGGTGCGTTGATCAGTAAAATCTCAAATGGTATCGCTGCGTTGGAGTGTCGAGCAAGCTTTGCCGATCGCCATCGGCTACAGATAGAACAAAACGTTCATCTATTCGTGTGCATCCGGCGCCTTCGACGTGCCGAAACAACTGAGCGGTGAAATAGTTTGTCCGAATAGACTGCGCATATTCGTAGTTATATTCGCGATAAAAAGCGAACGAAAACAAAAAAAAAAAAAAAATGTATGCCTCCCCCGAAAAAAAATGAAAAAAGAGCGTTGGACAGACCGAAAAAAAATGGCACCCGAGGCATGCACGCGTCGAACCTGTCGTCGATTGAGCGATTTTTTTTTTTTTTTTTCTGCGCGTAATAAAAATCGAACGACAAAACTTTGCGTACCTCGGCATTTCCGACGATTTGTCAGCGTTACAAAACAATTTTTTCGCTGACATAAAAATATTTCCCGTTCGAATATTTGTACCATGTTTCAGCTTTCCTTTATCGAATACTATATATCCATAGCTGTAATATACTGTATGCATATTGGAATACAGCCTCTCTGTACGCCAGAGCTCTATGCTATATGCATGCATAGTATATACTCGGAGTCCACGGAATTGCCAGTGAATTTTGCAACGTTATATTCGTTTCCTGTGGGCCGCACTGCGAGAACGAGAGTGTGAGAAAGAGGATAGAAATTGCGGGACTGTTACATATACATATATATATATATATATATATATGTGCAAAGCGTAGGCGGGGGGAAAGTTGGGTCGTATGCAAAATAGATACTGAGCTTCCGGACTATCTTTCCCTCTGGCTATTTCCACTCTCCATCGCCCGGCAATGTTTGCGAACCCCCAAAGAGTTTATAAATATAAGGTCCTGAACGAGAACTCGTCTTTCCAGCCTCTTCTCCTCGTTCCCCTCCCTTCGACGAGATCGGAATATTGAATAATGCGGAACCATCGGGAAGAATTCGAATCGATGTTATAACTATCTCGCTGCGATATGATACTTTCAAATAAAGTAATAGAAATAGAATGAAAATGATGGAAAGATTTTTCGTTGACCTTAAGACGCGGTAAACTTAATTTTTAAATTTTTTTGCAAATTTTTTTTTTTTTTTTTTTTTTTTACTTTATGCTTTCAAACTTTAATGTGTTAAGCATATTGTGTACAAATTTCAATTCGAAGTTCGTAAAATTGACGAAGTTATAAGTTTTGGGCGATTTACTGAGTCTTCCAACAGTCGAACCGTTAGAAGCGCCAAACTTTGAATGCGAGTATCTCGAAACAGCTTTTTCACTGTCGGCTCCAAAAATATCTCGCAAATGGTCCATTGTCTTCTAATTTTAACAAATTTTACTAAAGTCCCGAAAAAAAAATCAAATCAGTAAAAAAAGTATGTAAAACATACTTTTTAAAATTGCAATTACATTACATACATTACATTTACATTAAAAAAAAATTTAGTAAATTATTGGCACATTCTTTCACATAAAAAAAACCGGAAGCGCCCGCAGCATTATTTTTAGAGAAAAAAAATTCCGACGTTTACCCACTTTTTCATTTGTCTATTCAGTTACACGGCCTTAAAATCATGTTATTCCCTTAATATTCGCTCTCTCGGATGCTATTTTATTCGTGAAAAATCAAAGTAGCCTTACGAAAGAGAAACTGAACGGTAGAAAGAGGCAATGAACGCAAATCTGCGTGTTGGAAAACAAAATAGAGAAACATTGGCCGGCGCCGATTTCGCCATTATACGATGCGACTACGAAAATGTTCATTGAATAGAAACGAGCGAATACCATCGCGCGTATTACACTAACGCAGTATGGGTACCGCGTCGGCTATTGGTGTTAGTATTGGTTTACGGTTCTCTGACGCCGGCAACAGAGTAATTCACTGAAGGGCTGAATAAAACGAGTGTTTGCGTGACTATGCGTGTATGGGGATTGTATGTACATATATCCGAAACGAAAGAATGAACGGGGGAAAGAGGGCACCACGTTGAAAGCTCAAGCGCGAGCGATGGCTCGCAAAGAGCTCCCGCACACATCCGGAAACGCAAACACACTTTTGTCAGCGTTCTCCGCAATCCTATGTAACAATTTTTTGTTGCACTGTTAGCACCGGTTTTTTTTTTTTTTTTTTTTTTAGAGGATTAAATAGTCACGCTGCACCGCTCTCGTCGAGTTATTAGGCGTTATCATTTTTCCTAACAATGGTTGAATGAAAAAATGAAAGAAAAAAAAAAAAAAAAAAAATTACGAATGGTCAATGAAAACTGAAAAAAAAAAAAAAAAAAAAAAAATTTGATCCACAAACATTCGTATCCAATTCAATTTTTCTTTTGTACCTTTGAATCATCGGACGCATATAGCCTTCTCGTTGGTTCCCTCGCTTTCGGATCTCTTTTTCGCTGCATTTCAGTTCAAACTGTTTTCATTCTCTTTTCGGTTTCTCTTCTTTGTGTAATTCGCGTTCATTGCAGTGTCAACAACAACGCATGTCGTCCAATAAACGACAAGTGGATTATACATATATATATGTTGAATACGTTGGTGTATATGATATAAAAGAAGAGTGTCACAGTTTCACGGCCGTTTCTCTCGCTATCTAAGTTTCTCATTCTCGTTCTGTCGTATCTGCACGTTTTTCACCTCGAGGCGTCCGCTCGTAAAGTGTTTGGGTCTCGGTATGCGCGCGTGAGAAGTCGTCGTCGTCGTCGTCGTTGTCTTCATCGTCTTTACTCCCTTTTCTCCTATTTCACCGTAGCAGTTTGCGCGAATTCCTTCCGTATTTTCCTTTTTTTTTTCATTCTTTTTTACGAGACTCGCGAGAACGCCGGAGGGAGACGACAAAGTTACTTTGCGGTACTTCTCTGCGGCCCGGAAATTATACTCCAACGCGTTGTTTGCTCCACAAGATTGTCTTGTATCCTTAGACCTCTTCGCTGCAACATCATCCCGCTGCGCCTCCATCTCTCCTCTTTTTTATCGCAGTGTTAAAAATGTTTGTTTCCATGAAGAAAAACATCGCGAGAATCGCGACGACATTTCAATTATCGAAAACACCATTCGTAAAAAAAAAAAAAAAAAATAAAAAAAAAAAAAAAAAAAAAAAAAAAAATCTATAAAAATCATTCCGCCGATGAATTTGTCAATAAATTGTAAATTAAAGGCGATATCCTTCGATTAATCGATTACAGGTGGTGATCGCAAATGAGGCTGCAGGCGTGTAAGGAAAAAGAGGTCTGACAGTCTTTGGGGGGTGGGGAAGGAGGAGAGCGGTGGCTGGGAAAGGATGCCTCCACTCGCAGCTGGAAGTTGGAGTTTATGGTGGGGCTTCTTCTGTCTGGCTCTGCTCGTCCTCGCCACCCCGAGTCCCGCTGCCAATCGCAAAGGTAAGCCTTTAATCCTTTCACACATTTGTGTCTTATTCGGTATATACATATATGTACGCATACACCTTTGATTGTTGTACAACGCCTATACGTATCTATAGAGAAGGGTATAGATGCGAAT
This sequence comes from Buathra laborator, assembly GCA_934046635.1. NCBI lineage: Eukaryota > Metazoa > Arthropoda > Insecta > Hymenoptera > Ichneumonidae > Buathra > Buathra laborator. The sequence goes on from OW203902.1 coordinate 9,476,842, forward strand.
ACATGCGCGTTTCCGGCGGACTGTATATGGGTTCGAAGTCCTCGCAGGTTGAACACGGTAAACAGAGTAGAGACTACTGTTGTGTACATATGTATACCCTATGAAAGCCTCGGTGTGGTCATTGTTGCTCATGCCGCGAACGGAGCAAACGTAGCATTAACCAAACTAGCATCAGGTTGAGTGCTCTATCTATACGCGATACACGTGCTTTTGCCAATTCCGCTCTGTCTGGTCACTTCTGTATGGTTTTACCTATATATATCGAATAGATACGGCTTCTGCTGACTCATTTACTTGAAAGCCTACGCCGGGAATTTCGATATCGAACTTTGCATCGCCAATCTCTTATAGTGTATCAATATGCACTCTGTACAAAGTGATTGTTATTGTCTGTGTCTCTTTATCCACATTTTCTGATTATTTTCATTAATTTAGGGGAATCGGTGATGAGATCGAAACGAAGTTATGGGTATAGAATTTTTGTATTTTACTGTTTCTGTACTAATATTACAAATGGGAAATGAAAATACCTGTAAATTGACATAACGTTCTTAAAAAAAAAAAAAAAAAAATTACATTATAATTAGCTAATTTTTCGTTATATTGTAAAAAGTTGTTTGAAAGTTATTACACGATTCATGCGTAAAACTTTCAATACCGATGTTGGAAATAATTTTTTTTCAGCTTTTTCTTAAAACGACGATAATCTTAGTGTTTTTTAGATTTTAAAACGATTTACTGCCGTTTTTCTGAGATACCGAAAATGAAAAAAATTGTATTATATCGATGTATTTCCCATGTAAATTTGATGTCATTTTCTTAACATTTAGGCAGTCAAATCGAACGATTTTTTTCCAGTGATGCTTATTTAGCTTAAAAATGGCTGCCATAATTTTTTAATTAAATAATTAAAAAAAAAATTACTATCGTGTTATTTAAACAATTCGAAATATCAAAATGGAACAAAATTGCATTTTTATTTGTCCATTAGTTCCTATGATTATAATAATTATCCGCGCAATTTTCGGTCAAACTGACCACTGGAACTTCCTTAACTTCTTTTCCTCATCGGTTGTATGTATCAATTGTTAATTTTTAAATGAAAACCGAAGCTGCAAGGGCTCGGAATAGCTGAAAAACCTTCGAAGTACTTATATTTGTTAATTAACAGAACATTTCAATTGAATAAAAACGACGGTTCAATCAATTTTACTCAATAATTTGCGCCCTGCGGCTGTGCTATTCCTGATTTGTCCGCAGACTTTGAATTATGTAGGATTTTCAGTCTTCTTCAACCCTCCAAATAGCCGTCAATACGAAACACTATTTCCTTTACAGTCCCCCGTTTTATTAACATTTCACGACCCCTTCAATTCGCATAATATACTTCTCATCGATAACGTATGACGGGCAAAAAAATCCATTTAATGTTTTTTTCAGCTACGATGTTTCGCGAAAAACTCTGAATAGAACCTCTACTTTCCACAAAAAACGTTAATAAAAGAAAAAAAAAATCAGGTTTGTCCTCTATTGCGAATGTTCTTGACGTCACGATACCGACCGCGCTACGATAAGCTTTTCTTCGTAACCCTTATTGACGCGATTCTCACGTTTCCGCGTAGATCCCAATCCACCCCCTTCATCCCCCTCGGTAAAGCTTATTCTTCGAAGCTGCGCTTATACGACGAACGAGGATAGAGATACAGGAAACCTACGAACAACATTGCCTCTTTCTTATTTCGCCCTCGCGGCGACAAAAGTTTTCGAAGCTCGCAACGAGCAGCAGCAGTACACCCCACGCTCGCCGAGGAAAGAAAGGAGAAAGCGTATATATCTTGCAAGAGTAGAAGCGAAGCAAAAGGGTGTACGGGATGCGGAGAGGGAGAGGATCGACGGGGCGGACGCATTTGGGGATTTCGAAGTTTAGACTCGGAGCGATAATGCTCAACCTCCCCCCGCCCCTCCCCCGTTCTCTTCCTCGTGAAGCAGAGCTTCGCAAAACTTTCGTTCTCAGGCGACGGCTCGTTCGCTCGGTAGAACGCGTTCTTACCGCATGTCAGAGCCTCTCTATCTATCTTCTTGTGCTCTATATACATCCCTTGTTCTTTCCCTCGTCTCTCTCCCTCTCTTGCTTTACAAAACCTTTCTTTTCACTCGTCCTCTTTGCCGCCCCGCGTCACCTACACCGACGGGGTTACCAAGTGTTTTGCCGGGCTTTCTAGGTCGGCAAAGAGAGAGCAGAGGTTGAGTCGCGCCACCACCGCGCAGCAAAGAGAAGAATCCCTCTCGATTTTTCTATCCGGATACCCGAAACCCTCAGCTCTCGGAGTCCCGGCAACACACACTCTCTATGCTTCTTCGGCTTCCCAGCTTCTCGTTTCTACATCCTTGCGACGGTTCGGGATATGTCTAAACCTCTCTTTACTTCGACGTCTCAACTATCACAACGTTGCGGCACTGTTGGAAATGGCTTTGCGGCTCGGCGAGAATATCTCACTCTTTCCTCCCTCTCGCGAACTTTTTTCTCGATTTATATATCGAATTCGAATTGTGTGAAAGAGAGAGCGCCGTTCGCCCCACGATATTCTCGCCCCGTTGCGGATATATAGATCGAGGAAAAATTGTGAAGAAGAAATGCTTTCTACCATCTTCTTTCCGCAACCTTTTCATACCTCGTCCCTCTCCCGTCTCGAATTTCGCGATCCCGCAGAGATAAAGAAAACTCGGGGAGGGCGCGGCTCTCTCGTATTGTCGACAAAATGCCGTCGAAAAACCGCAGGGATTATAATTTTTCTTGCGATGAAACGTTCACGATAACAGAGTTTACTTAAAAATTAAAAAAAAAATATCCACCCCCTCTGCTGTCCTGTTCTTCTATTCGAAAATTATTTCTGTATCGTTACTTCTCGTAATCCTTCGCCGCCATTTCTATGTACGGATTCAATCAATTTCTGGTTTTCACAAATGAGTAAATTGTTCCCAAATTGTTTTTTTTTTTTTTTTTTCCAAAAAAAAAAATTTATTTTTACTTTTTATGAAAAATTGAAGATTCATTTTTTTTTTTTTTTTGGCATACGATTTTTACAGTTTTTGAAAAATATCGTTTTCTTATAGTTTCATCAAAGTTTGAAAGGTCTGACGACAGCGATTGTCCATTCACGGAAAGTTACGTTTGCTATACTCAATGTAAGTAGAGCATTGATAAGAGTTACGATTGTCTGGGATTGTCAATCACTCCGCGACGTTTCTGTCGATACACGTTTTCCCCTCGCGGCGCTGACGAAAATTCAAGCGTTTCTCTCGCACCACCGCTAAAGTTAACGGAGACGCGAAGACGTCCGTGATATCCGGGAATTATATAATTTCCTCTCGATATCGAAGTTTCGACTCCGAGACGAATCCGGTCGGATCCCGGAATCGCTACTGCTCTGCTGCTTTCGTCAGCCCGCGGCGATGTCACGTCGTTTCTGTGACTCTCTGCTTTAGATCGAAACTTTTAATTAACATCTCATATTTATTCATAATCTCGAATAGATAGAGTCGCCGTGAATAGTAGTGATCGCTGTGCCGCGCGGCTGAACGTTAATAGCCTTCGTTGCAGAGCTTTCGCAAGTAACTTTGTACCGTAAATTCAAAAGCCCGATGAAGTATTTACGGGGAGAGCCTAAGACCAATACATCAACGTATAGCTCAGTATTCCCGCGCGATACTCTCTCTCGCGTTCTCTTAAGGATAACAACGATGAGAGAATAAAGTAGAGCACTGTGCCTATCTCAGCAAGATTAATATTTCAGACACCCGCGAAGCGAGCAAAAGCAAAGACGAACTATAGAGCAAAGAGTGAAGGAGTTTCCCATTTTTTTTCTTTTAAATCCTCGCATGAAAATTGCACGAGAGCGCGAAATCCCCGTTCTACTTCTCGCAACTTCAGCAATTTCAAGACAAGAGACTATCCACTAGTGGAAAAAGCTTTTTACCTCTGGTCTTCTCTCGTCTCGCGCCTCTCACCGAGACAGGCGCCCTCTCGCATGGATAATAAAGTAACTTAGTTCACGCGATTTCCAACTGTTCGCCAATACAACACCTAATAAAAGAACCGAAACCCCGTAAGCCGCGTAAAAAAAAAAAAAAAAAAAAAAAAAAAAAGCAGATAAGCTGCAATCCTAACCTAACGCAGCGGTAATCCAAGAGAACCCGAGAAACGAGAAAAAAAATATATATCCCCATAAAAAACACTATGCAGTGGCCATATCGACGAAAAAAAGAACACCGTCACGGAATTGCGGGAATTAGCGAAAAAAAAAAGTGGGTTAAGCGCGAACTTTGCGAAAAAGAAAAATGCTCGCCGAAGCCGCGCGTGGGACGAACAAACTCTCGGGTGTTAAGAGAACAGCGTTATATACCGATGTCGGGTGATCGTGAAGTCCAGTAAAGCGCGAGAGGCTACGTTAACATTGTACACGTACGTAGTTGTAATCCTCGCCTCGTAAATTAGGATCCCGAAGGGAGCGAAGGGGCACTCGGTGGGAAAAGGGGCGGGGGGAGGGTTGGGGGTGCGGGGGGGAGGGGGAGGAGGTGAGGTATGTTTTGGTAGAGGGTTGAAGGGGGAAAGGGTATGTCGCGGCGTTAAGCCGTGAGCTTATGCGATCCTTTTAAGAGGAACCTAATCCACATTCAATGCTCGACACGATGGTTCGTGGGGGCGTTTCATGCCGCGGACTTTAGCCTTCCGGCTGGTGTGTTACCCGCTGGTATGCCCATCGTTGTACGCGGTAATGCGTTGTGTGTTACGTGTTACGTAAACGTGTACCCAACACTAAACTACTATCCACACTTGGTTTGTATAGATGGTAGAAACTACGGAAGCTGGGCGATTACATGTGTATACGGGGGTGAGCAGCGTAGTACGTTAATACGTGTACGCATTCGTACAGATACGGCGAGGGGTGTGAGGGAAAAAGAGAGGGGGGAACGGGTGGTACAACCAGAGGGTTGCCGCGGCCCGGATTCGGGGCGAAAAGTGGGAGGGAAAGGATAGCTCTACACACGTAGTTGTGTAACAACAAGAATATGACGGCAACGATGTACGTACGTGCGGGAGAGTTCAGCAGGCGTACCATTCGCGCCGCGCTTTATACTTACTGTACATGTGGAACGAGCGATCTACCCACACGTCGACGTGCACAGGAGAACGCGAATCCGCAAGTGCAACGACCTGAATTCCCAACGATTTTCCCTGCACGCCAGATGCTGGTGTAATCGGGCGAGTAGCGAGGGCAACAGAGAGAAAGAGGCGTGTGCTCTCGTAAGATAAAACTACGTGATATATATTCCGCGACATTTGTTATATTGTGTGACGTTGCGTTATGGATCGTAAGCTTTGGCGGTCGATCCAGACGCCCTGAGGGTTGTTGTCGTTTTATAATAATTCGTTTTCTGTTTGAGTTTTTTTCAATTTCGTTTTTTTTTTTTTTTTCAATTAACACCGAAAAAATTACTTTCAATATCGGTATATGAAGCTTTTATGCATGAACTTTGTAATCATTTTTTAAAAAGTGTTCTTTTGGAATTTTTCATTACTTTTTGCAATATAACGATTAATTTGATAATTATAAGGAGGGTGTATCGTTCATATGATTTTTTTGATATTGTTGTACGTATGAATATGATTTTTTGAAGGATTTTTCCTAATTTTCGAAAATTCGAATTTTCGTGACTTAAAAAAAAAAAAATTCGAAAATTCAAAAAAAAAAAAAAAATGTTCAACAGACAAATGAAAAGATTCGTTTCTATTAAAAAAAAAGTTAGGCTGCGCCATGATTGGTTAAATCATTTTTATTTTAACCAATTTGTTAATAATTTTTCTGCATTATTATTATTATGCAAAATTAATGTTTTTAATGTCTTCTCTTTGGTAGAATTTATCACATTGGGAGGTATTTAATACTCCATCGCAATCTCACTTTTGGCTGTTAATGTAACGATATGTAACCGAAATGTAATTTCTTCTTTTAATTTCGATGTTTTGTAAATTTACCGGCTGCGGTACTTTAATTTTCGATTAATATGAGATTTCGTTGCCAATTTGTTACTTCCGAGTCCATTAAATTTACCATTATTTTCTACACTGAAAATCGTGTAATAGGGATGAGTTTTCGGTCAACGAATCCGCGATGTATTTTCCATTACGTTCGGAATCTATATTTGCTGCAGTGTGAAGCCGTTCGGTTTTCGTTAAGAAAATAAAACACAATTTGTTTTTATATATATATTCGCATCCCGTAGACTCCATCCCGTTGACTCTTTCTTTTCTCTTCTCTCAATCTCTTATTCGGTTCGTTCGTCTTGCCGACGACGAACCCCGAGGAGCCTCGCGACAACGACGGGGACGTCCATTTCGCGAAATAAGATCAAATGCAGGCGCGTTCCCTACCTCTCGGCATCGGTTCTCTCCCTCTCGGCATCGGTTCTCTCCCTCTCGGCATCGGTTCTCTCCCTTTCGCCCTCTCATACTCCCGAAGGTCTCTTTCGCTCGCCCGTTTTCACTTCCACGGATATAACGCCTGGTCGGCGAAGCGACCAATTGAATTGCTGGCACTGAAGATTCAATCGTCTCTCCGGGTTCCTCTCTTCTCTACTTGCTTGCTGCGGCGATGGCTCGGAGCCACCAAGCGAACTTGAGAACAATAAGAATCGTAGAACGTAAAAGAATAAGAGGGACGAAGGACGCGAGAAAACTTGAAAAGATATCGAGAGTGTACGTAAGCCGAGAATGAGAGTTGAAAAAGGGGATGGAAAGGCAAAAAAAAAAAAAAGAAAAAAAAAAAGGTGAAAGCGACGAAGAGACGAAAATCACCGTGAGGATAGGTCTCGAGTGTTGAACGAAAAGTTGTCTCCGGCGATGGTACGAGGTGAACAAAGCTGGGAAAGCTGAGACAGAGGGAAAAAGCGAAGAAAGGTACGAAATAATGGTGGACGGTGGAGTTCAGAGAGATGAAACGAATGAAATTTTGTATGGCACGTGATGGTTCGTGTGAGTTGATAACTTTGACATTCGTATCACGCTCTCGCGGATATGTTCTTACATCGAAGTGCTCTATATGTATGAATTTTTTTTTTTTTTTTTTACATTTTCTTTTATTGAATCTACTGCAGGCAATGGAAATCGAAAGAGCATATCCGTGAAATATCAGCAGCTAGAATCGGCTTTTCTACCGAAAAAAAAAAAAAAACAAAAAAAGGAAAAAAAAAATAATTTTGAAAAAAATTCTCGTCGAAAAAAATGTTAAAATAATTTTACCGACTGTAGGGAAGTCATAAGTCATACGATTTCAATATCAGTAGATACGGACCGTACTATTTTTTTTAATTAATTTTTTTAACGAAACGCCGACACTTCCGGTGCTCTTCGAACGTCCGGACATTTTTTCGTCGATCGGACACAGTTCCCTCTCCGATCGACCGACATAAAAAAAAATTCTTAAGCTCACAGTCGAATGTCAGGTTCACATAAAAATTGACGCAGACTTTGTTCCGCTATCGATAGAAGCGACTCACGATAGCCATTCCACTGGCTGAACTCAGGCTATCCAAGCTGCAGAATCAGTAGGAAAGCTATAGATTCACATATAGTCAGCCGTATACTGTCGAGGCAACTCCCCGGGGTCTCGTTCGTCCCGTGAACTTTCCATTATACACTCGCGAAGTCCGACGGTGTAGCGGAGTGTGCACGCGGAGAATACAACCCTTTATTTATAGGGGTGCGATAAGTCAGGTAGAGCGCGGGGCGGGGTGCTGGCTAACTCGGGACGCTCCAGTAGGAGCCCCCGGTTCGTACTGTTGTGCTGTGGCTCTGGCTACGGGCGGTTTCGACGTTGCTTCGTTGCGCCCGTTCCGCATCAGGGGAACGAGTACGTGTTTGGTCAGACGTGAACTAAGCTCCTGGGAACGATACGTGACCTCTCGCACGATGCACGAGAGACTTACCGTTCGCTATGTTCCAACGACTGGATATAGTAACGAATGGTTTTAATTCTCAGTCTCGTATCGTCAGTATTGTTTTCTGCTTTTTCTTTTCCTTATCAGTCGTAAATAGCCACCGAGCGATTTGACGCTTTAGCGAAACTGCAAAGTCCGTTGTGGATCCTCTTTCTCTCGGAACAGAGAAAGGCTATCGCGGTATCACTTCTAAGTAACGACGAGAGCTTTCATTACAGAATCGATAACGCCACGGCGGTAATTATGTACTAAACTAACGTTGTAACGCTGTTGTAATTAATTGCTCGCTGACGGATGAAAAGGAGGTCGAGGATGTTGCCGGACTGTCAGTCGCTTTGATAATGATGTGCCATGTAATTGAGTAGATAATAGTTGCGGATGTAATTATAATTATTTACCGACGATGCGCTCTGCGTTAAAAATGTATTGTCGAAAGGCTTTTGAACACAGGAAAAAAAAAATACAAAAATTTCTCGTTCACAATTTTTTTCGTGTTTATTAAAAAAAAAAAAAAACTAAAGTTGGTTACTTTAACAATCTTTTTTTTAGCTTACAAATCATTTTCGTAAAATTGACGAGAAAAAATTTGCGGACTTTTCAAAAAAATTTTTGATAAAAGTACAAATATTTTTTAGATCGCAGGATTATAGATAATCGCAGCTCTTTGCTTCAATATTTGTTTTAATTGATAAAGTCATTGTAATGCCCTTTGGATTGAATCGTCGTAATCCAGTGTACGAGATGTGTACATTAACGTCAAAATGTAAATGGCGATTGGTAACAGATGGTGTTATTAATTTATCAACAGGATTCATCCGATATGTTGGCCTCAATTGTATATTCATTGGCCTGTCGAAGCCGACAGTGTTTCTCATATGGAATTTTCGTAATATCGAGTGGCAGCCGGCGAAAAGCTTTCGGCTTGTTACGCGAAACAAGTTATCCGAGTATTCCGAACTCAGTCGGCAAGGGATGTATCAATTAAAATGCAATGTCTCGCGAACGATTTTTCCCCGCGAGCATCCGCAGCAATTTCGCGGGGAATCAACGAAAAAAAAAAGGGCGATCGGCGTAGCAAAGGATGGGGAATGAGTGAAAATATAAAAATCGGGAAAAAACTGGGCAAACGATTTTTCGCGTATCCCACGAACATTCCTGAATGGCAGTCTTTTTGCATTGAACCGGATAAAATTTCCTATTTTCCCGACGTTGTAGTCGATTCTTTTTTTTTTTACCTCCAATTTTTACCTGAATCCGCGCGCTCCCTTCGCTACACTCCCGTGGTAACGATAAGCTCGCGCGATTGAAAATTTTTCGTCAGCGAGTCGACGAAACGCTTTTTTTTTTGTTTCGTTTTGTTTTTATATCCGTCAGTCCGACTGTATTTCAATGTGCAGAGATTCGACGGAGTCATCCATGTGAATTTAATCGATCCATCATGAGGCATATATCTGCGATATCGATCGATAAAATCAAATTTTCATATTCCGACTGTAGTTCTCCGAGTTGAAAACATTCCATATGAGGGCCCTTTCGCGTGCGATTATTAAAAAGTTATAATTGACGTTTGCGCAAAAAAAGCGAAATAAAAGATCGTTATGCAGTGCGACACAATCGAGTTATTTCGCGCGCGAGAAGGAAGGGTTTGTCACGTTACAATTTGCGGACCTAATGCGACCCGGCAATGGATGATGCGAAATCTCGCTATTTATTATACGCGTTTATTAATCGACGGATTAAATGTGCTAATCATCTGTATATTCATATGACGCGTTATCGCCCTCTGTAGTTCGCAAATATCGTCGAACGGTCACTATTGGTCATTCAGCAGCACCAACAGGCGCGTTAATTCCAAAGGATGATACGCGATAGAATAGGAAGATCGCCGGGATAACGATTAAAATTATTCATAGGTATAGCCAGCGACCCCATCTGTCCGAATCGCGCCATCAAACATGTAGGATACCGCGATCCGAATTGCTTCCGATTCGGATGGTCCGTCCAAAGTGTTTATTCTCGGATCGTCTACCAAAGTTGTAAACCCGTCAAATTTAATAAAAAATTTCGGGGACCGCCATTGCGGTTCATCCGAAGGATATTCAAAGCTCTACTGACGAGGCATACGTCACTCCGACATCTATCATTTATGTATCCTCTGTCGGTAATTAGAACGTTGAACTTTCGGCACGATACGAAAATAGACGACGAGGCAAAAACTATTCGAAGTTTGTTGGACTTTCGTTCTCGTAGTTTGAAATAACGAATTTTTATTGGTCACGAGGGCATTACTGGACGAGCGATGCCCACATAGGCTCCGCAGGGAACGTTGAACCCATCCCGCTATCACTTATTTCTTTTTTTATCATTACCCTCTCCACTCGTTTCCACTTTATACCCGCGGTCACCCATTATTCCGCGACCATGGAAGCGGCAAATGTGCAGATACGACCCCATCCCCCCGTTCCTCCCCCTCGTAATTTTACGTGTGTATGCGGATGTGTCCGATGTGTGTACATAACGTCGATGGGGTTAGCGAATGCTAAAGAGGCAAAGTAAAAAAATATGGGTAGTTAGAAGAGGGGCGCGATGATGAAGAAAAAAAAACGAGGGCACACATGCAGTCCGATCGATCGACAGACACACGGGGTATTCATCGGTACGCACCCCGAGAGTATGCTTTTCTATAGCATCTTCTCATCCCCTTCTGCAGCGCAACCCCTTTCAGTCTCGTATTCGCTATGCCGCCCCTCTATTACGTACGCGAAAAGAGGTTACTCGCTTTTTTGCCACGCATCCCCCACTCATCCCTCTCCTTTCGTGTTTTTTTTCCTGTTTGGCACAGAGAGATCTTTTATTTACCTATTCGTATTCACCTTTATGTTATTTTGTTTGTAAAACGAATTTACAGGGTTGTGAAACACATACGTAGGGAATAAATGAGAATTAAAAAAAAAATGTTACGAAAATGTAAAAACTCGCGATTGTGAAAGGAGTTTAATGAAGAAATTGTATTAACAAAAAAGAGTGAAATACCAATTAATTATTGGCATATAGTCGGGCGATTTATTCGACATCGAGTATCGAAATCTCCCAACTATAATATTTAAATAATTAATTGCTATGAGACTCTTTATTGATAATTCAATTTGTTCATCGTATTCCTTAAAATTTTTTTTTTTTAAATAGCAAAAGTCCGCCGTGCATTTCAAGTTATACTTCATAGAGGTCGGAAGTTGAAAAAAAATATCGCAAAAGATGGCGCCTAATCTTATATTCGAAGGACGATTTTATAAAATGCTTTTATTTTTACCAATATGCAACTGATTGTAATTCTTAAAAAAAAAACAATGATCGTTTATCATAGAAACGCTGTGTGAAATCGCGTGAAGTATTAGTCGATTATTTTCGAGAAAAATCGATTCGATTTTTTTCCGGTCGGAGAAATCGCTCATCTCCGTGAAACTTCCAATTTTCGTATTTTTTTCTTTAGCGAGCAGTACGGAGTAAAAAAAATATATTTGTAACTACTTTCGAGTGTTATTAGCAAAGAATTATTAAATGTGTACCATTTTCAAAAACCTCTTAATAAGGCCTCTCGTTTCACACTTGTGACGGCATTGGCACGACGCAACACGTTTCAAAAGCCGTGAAGTTCGAAAAAAAAGTTTATCGACTTTAGACGCTCTCGATTCGCGAGGGTAAAACACCCTCAGCGGTGCAACTGCCGCGCTAGAACGTGCAAAAGCTCTTCGCGCTCTCGAGGAGCATCGCAAAGTCACTACGAAGTTTGTCGATTAGGATCCTCGATGGTCTCGAGTTTGATTAGAAAGACAAAACCGGGGGGTGGAGAGAGAGAGAGGGAGAGAAAGAGAAAGAGAGAGGGTGTCGGGAGGACGTCTATGCCCCACGGGGGAGGTGTGTAACGAGTGAAGCAAATCTCCCCGGTGTGTGTGTGCATTATCGATAATGAGAATGAATTAATAGCCCGAGGAGGGGGTGAAAACTTCATCGAACCGTTTCAACGTTATTTCGAACGACTCTTCCATTATATCGATGAATTATTTTCGGTAAACAGTAACGATGGATAAATGTACGCGCGAACAAATTAATTTTCCATGTTTGACAAACAAATACAAAGATTTGTGTAAACATTTACAACGCGTTGACCGAGCGCCCCGAATTGTTGAATAAAGTCCGCGCGAATGAGTTGTATAACTCGCGCGCGTTGCAGGATGTACGAAGCTACTGCACCTCGTAAAACGTACCAGGAAATAGACTTGTAAAGGCGAGAGACGAGAGAACGATATAGATAGGAAGGGACAAGCCGGCGGGAAAGGGATGCGAAAGATATATATATATATAGAGAGAAGAATCGACAAGAGTCGCGGTGCCTGTGTCTCTCGTTCGAGTTTTATCGAGGCGATGCACCCCTCCCATCCTTCGTTCAAACGAGTGTTGTACGCAAGCGTGTGTGTCTGTGTGAACTATACTACCGGGGTATATCCTGTCTTGCTTTACGATCCCGTTGTACCGGCCGTTAAAATAAAACGCGCGCGGCAAGCCGACTTCCGGTGGCGCGTGCAGCCGTTTGTAACGTGTTCAACGGCTATCCTAGAGACAGGACTCCCCTGTATAGCTATATATCTATACATATTACACCAGTGGACCTCGTAGAAGGAAACTGTGTTCCAGTTATCCCGAGGAAAGAACTTCTATAGCTACTTTCTCCGTGTAGCATTGGGTTCTCACTTCCTTTTCTCAATCTTCACGAACGTCCTACGAATTTCTAACTCCACTCTTCTCATAACAATTTCGCGTATCGTTAAGCGTAACTAAACTATCCGAAAGTACGTGAGATACAAAGTTTATCGCAGTCTCTCGAGAGACAGATATTTCTATCCGAGAAGTTACGGAAATGCATATCTCAAAGACGTATCAGATTTCATTCTAATTACCGTAGTCGTTGAATATTCAACGAATGGCAATTTAATTACGCGTCGGAGTTTATTCATTGCTGAAGGGAATCGAGAGAAAGATGAGATTATAATCGAATGGAAGTAAATTTGAAGGGTATTTCCGGTATACGGAGAGTATCGAGATAAGTTAACGAGTTAATTATATTTCGCAGCTAACTGTAGACATACGTAAAATCGGGTTACCGCGATAGAACGCCGCCGCGTGCATTAACCTTTCGAGTCTTCGGAATAAGCGGATGGTATATATATAGTGCGCACCGTGGAATGGTTGAACTCGACTCCGTTATCTTGCTTTGGGAGTTACTCGAGGGTTAAGCCCTTCAGTCCACTCTCTGTTGGCGTCTTCAAAGCTTTATACCGCTGTCGTTCCCACGACTGTTGCTCTCTGCAGGTTTCTACTATATTCAACGATAGCGCATATACACTCGGAGCGTATAACGAAGCACCGGCTTATTGAAGTTAAAAGAATTAACAGAAAAAAAAAAAAAAAAAAAAAAAAAAAAAATGGCGTCCGGAAGTAGTCAGGTATCCGTGAAACTGCAGAATACCTATTGTACCGGTATAACATTCTCATGTACGACGAGAGCAAATCGGATAATAGATTCTCTCTGGAGAACGCATAATCGCTGCAAACTCCTATCCAAGCCCCACGCCCTCTCGAATCGAATCGAATCGATGCCAGAGCACGATGTCAAATGTTTAAGTGGAAATTTGCTCAATGCACGTCGACACGTTTGGTGAAATCGCGACAGCTATCGACGTCGACAGAGAGACGTGAATAGAGGCGGTGCGCGCTTGGGTTGCGAGGGGGCGGGGCGCTGACGATTTGATTTGCAAATCGACACTGCAGCTATCGAGGAAGTAGGCGCAATAGAGAGTATGCAATGTGAAACGTTGAGGATTGCAGCATAGAGGACGAACGATAGAGAAAGTAACGACTACTGGCGCGGAGATGAAGATGTTAGTCTCGTCGTCGAGCGGATACTTCTACCCGAAGTGATTCGAACCTCTCGGCTTTCCACGAGTAGAGTCAGTCAATGGTATCCGTGAAAAAGATTTGTTTCATTCGACTTTCGTTTAACGATGAATTTGATTGCACAAGAAATCAGTGAATTATCAAGACGATCGCGAGACGATAAATAAATTTTTATTTATTGGAATCGATGTATTTTAGAAGAATTTCGATCGTTTATACCGGTTTTTGGAAGAATCTACTTGCATCGGCGACCCGAGGGAAATTTTTATTATTTTCGTTACAAAATGAAGTTTCGATAAACGAAGTTATTTAGGCATTCGGGTCATACCGACCGCCGATTTATTTTTAATAAAAATCAACAACGAACTATTCACGGAACGCAAATGCAAACAATTATTCAAAAAAATGACTTTAGTAATCAATTTATTTGATCAATTGATTAAAAATAACTGTGGAAACCGAAAAACGAATGTTGAGCATCAAAACCATAATTTGCCAATCGCATTTGGTTCGCCCAGTGACCCGTATTACCCCTCAGCACCGATTAGTTTTGTTTTACCTACGAAAACGATATTTAACATTATATTGATTTCTACGAGAGCTTAAATTACTCCCGAAAAAAATGATAAAACAGTGTGTTTATATTCAATATAGTCAATGCTACGATGCATTAACAACAAAAATGCATTTTTCAAAATTCGGTATTTTTTTCCGAAAAACAGTCCAAATTTTTAAATTTTTCTAAAAACTTTTCCAAATCTGTTAATAACACGAAATTAGAATTCAAATTATCAGCTTACAGTTCGTAATCCGATGAATAAATATTTGCGTTCATATTAGGGTAGACGTACCGTTAGTGGCAACTGTACCATTTATGGCCATTTTTATTATTATACATATTGATTCTTCGAAAGTTCTCATATAAATTCACCAGATGATCTACTCGAATCTTTTTTTTAATTCGATTACATTTTATTTTATCGCTTCGAATGTGATGGCCACAATCGGCCCTAAAATGTCCAAAAACGGTACCTCTACATAAAAAAAAATCAGTTTGCACGGTATTACGCAGTGGTCGGCGCTATCCTGTTCTCCCTTACGATAGGATAATCCAAATCCACACAGTGAACCAAACGCCATATGTTAATCAAAGCGCAGCGGCGAGTTTTACATCGTTAATGTGACATGCACTCGATCGTTTATCGGCAAAACTCTCTGCTATTCGATTCGGTGTCTGGGAGCGCGGGATTTACGGACAGACAGGCATGACAGTAGCTCCTCGGGCTCTGTAAGAGGTCGAATATCGATTACTCCGAGGCTCCTTCAAAGTTATTCTCACTCGGGTTTCCTTCGGTCGTCGCGAACTCCCGAGGCCCTCCGACACGAAGAACCTTCGACCTACGCTCGTCCTCTTTCCTCTCCCTCTCCCTCTCCCGCTTCTCGCACTGTTACGTTTCAACCCCTTTCGAGACTCTTCGCTCCCATACATTCTCACCGTTAGCCCACTCTCCTTTGGCCATTTGTGCCAAGATCCTGCCCGCGAGACGATAAACGAGGGGATGATTACAGCCGTAAGTTTCCTCGCGGTGTAGATGTATTCCCGCTTTACTCTTGCGTCGACACTCGCTTTCGCAGTGTTGGATAGTGGAATAGGGAGAATGATGGAAGCTCCAATCGTACGGTAGACTACGTCGAGTTTCGGAACATCTGTCACATCTTTATACGCAATCGTAGTCAATAAACAAATGGCCCCATTTCGCTCTCGAGTGAATGAAGCCCTTCCAAAGGTCATAGCATTAAACTGGGAAGATCACCTACCTTCCGATCCCTCCGGGACATTTTCGGAATCGTAATCCTCAAAAGTACCATTTTTTTGAGTTAATAACAATGGAATAAAATAAATGGCACTTTTGTGATCAGCGGAAAAAAATCAATACGCATACAAAGCTGAGACGAGGAGTGATCATTTTTTTAAACTCATTTTGCGAATAGCGATGTTTTGGGCATTTTGAAGGGTCTTAATATCTTTGCTTCCCGAGAGAATTATGACAAACGGCAGTTGCCTATCGCATTCCAAACAAAAAATACATACGATAGCATTTTTGACGAAGTTACAGAAACGTTTTTTTCAAGAGGTTACAGGATGTTGGAAAACGTAAAAAGCTGTGATAAATGGCCCTTGTAATTTAAAAAAAAATGGATCAGTTCCAAAAAATTTCTCGACTACATATTTTCATGTCTTTTTTTTTTTTTTTTTTTTTTTCACGCAGGGGATGAATCCGCTGCCAATTTTGGCGCGAAATCGAGTCGGACATTGGTAATCGTAAAAAAAAAATGAACAATATTTTTCTCGACCAGCGCGGCTGCTATTTCTCATAAACAGCTTTCAGCTACAGCCTCATGTAACGGCCTCATTCGCCGGACATAGTTTATTACACGGGGGTGGTATAGGCCTTTATTTTTTTGCCAAGTCGTTAAGACCTCCCGTAGGGGCATCTTACAAAATATGAAATAACCGGAGCTATACTTACGTATACGATAGTTAATACAGAATCGCCTAGCAACGGCACGTTTTGCGAATTGCGCCCCTGCGTCGTGGTAACATACAGTATAAAAAAAAAAGAAAATTCGATATTAAAGTTAAAGCAAGGAACGGCTGGAAAAATGGCTGTCGCGCAGAAAGTAAAAAAGTAAGAAAGGTTTTCAGGGTAGAAGACTGTGGGGGTGCAGTCAGTCGGTAGTTGTGTGTGTCGTTGCAGACCGCGTCGAACGTGTTTCTGCATCCCAGAGGCAGAGGAGAGAGAAGTCGTCGAGCCGACGGCCAGCAAGCCACGTTTTGCCACGACTACGACGTGCTCTCGTGCCGGGCTTTCCACCACGTCGCCCTCGAGACGCGAGGATCTTATTACGCGAGCGAACGTGTAGCCAACGTTGAGTCTCGAATTACCTTGCAGCGGCGCGCCGGTTTCTTTCTCTCATTTTTATATATATTTTTTTCTTCCCTTTACCATTTCCAAGACGCCAGTTTTACTTACTCAACCTTTCATTTTCTTATTCTATTATCGAGAAAATAACGAGATCGCGTCGTACTTTGATGTCTTTCGTGCGCGTGTATCCGATATACTGTTCGTTACATCGCCAAATAGCTTTCCACTTTTTAACCGAGAAAAATACATTATTATTTTTCGCTAATGAAATGGTTTTTTTTTTTTTTTGCAGCGGAACGAGATCATTGCAACAAGACAGTCGACATCTACGAGGATGTTTCGAGTCCCCCGGTGAGCACCACTACGTGGGGAAAGCCATTGACATGCTGGTACCGATTTCGAGCTTTTCGCGGCACCCCTCGAGACTGGATACTCCGCGTGCGTTTCAAGAAATTCAAGGTCGGAGTTTTGGCGAACGCAACAACATGTTCCGGTGGATATCTTCAGGTAAGATCGTCGGAATTCGATTCATCAACAATTTATCGGCCTTTCAGACGATTGAACTTCGATATGGTTGGTTATTGCAAAGAGGTTTGATTGATCAAAGAAATGGCATTTGACGCGAGCGATTCGCTTTGATCGGGGGGTTGCTAACTGCGAAAATTCATTGGCGAACATTGGTTGCACAACGTTGGTAGCGATGTTGCGCGGCAGCTGCCCGTCGTAAAACCGTAGCTAGCAGAACCGATAGAGCGGTATGGAAGGCCAAAGGGATGGCAAGTGAAACGGGAACGGGGTGGGAAGAGAGAGAGACTGGTCCAGTGAAAAGGGATGATGGCGTTTGATCACTGGCGTGAGACACTGCCGGAAATTCGATCGCTAATTATTCAATGGGCTACTGGAGGTCCTGTGGTCCTGTTTCGTACGTATGTATACCGGGGGTACCGTAGGGAGGAGGCGGGAGGAGGGGATGGAGGGATATAGGAACTGCACATGGAAGCAGGGACCATAATGCACCGGTGCGAGAGTGACCGCAGGAGCTTCTCTCGGGTACAGCTCAACGGATGTGCGAGCGTTCGCCAGCATCGATCTAGTGCGCACGACACGCTATCGCCGATAACCACCGTTCGCGAGTATTCCCGTACCCGAGCGAGCGTTATATTGCCAGAGAATCGAATTAATTTGTACCGCCGCGAATTCCGACGAATTTCGCGGCTCCACAAAAGAAGCGTTTGGGAAAAAAAATATATATATACACACATACAAAAAAATTAAATTAAAAAAACACCCTCTCCCGGAGGGAAACGGGCGCAGCGAGCTTTTACAAATAATTAACGCGTTCATCCCCCTGCTACCCTTTTTCCTCGTCTCCACGCTTGTTTTGACCGGTTTTTTTTTTTTTTTTTCATAGTTTTATTTATTTTTTCCCACGTTTGCACTCCGTAACATTTCAATCTCCACCATCTTTTTAATATATCCTCTACTAAACTCTCGTTTCTGCTTTCATCGGGGAAAAAAAAAATTAAATTAAATAGAATTCACGTTACCTCGGTAACTGGGAGGCCATTTTCCCCCCGCCGGCAACAACTAATTCCACTAATTAATTGCGTCATTTCGTTCCGGTAACTCCCCCGGCATTGTAAACCGCCCCAGGCGCTGTTTTACCTTCAACTACCTAACCGGATACTCATTAACGACAAAGCTCATTGGTTCGTGACACTGACCGTTGACTGGCCTCGGACTTCTTGCGCACAATAGGTTATTGTTTTAGCACTATTTTTTTTTTTTTTTTTATTTTTTAAAAACATCGAAAAAAAGAGATCGAAAAAAAAAAAATTTAGACATCGCGAACAATATTTTTCGTAATAATGAATATAATAGTAACGAAACTCTGAGGAACATAAGGAAACTTTAGTTTTCCAAGCAAATGGAAGTTTCTGATGGAACAAGAGAACGGCTTAGAGGTAAAGAGCAGAAAGCTCGGCCAGTGCAGTGAAAAGTATGCATCGTATTCTCCTCAAGTTTAACAATATACGCAAAACTTGACTCTCATTTTAGCAGCTTTTCTCCCTCAATCTATCTTTATATTTCGGTCGTTGTACTTCACCGGTATAGTGGCCAAAAATGTTGCTATAGCTACAGAGAGACGAGTATATGTCTCACAGCTAGCGCAATGCTAGCTTAACGCGTTCGGTACCGCCGCTCTTTTCCAGTGATAAATCGTTATTTTTCCCCGGGTTGCTTTGACAGCGAGGGATTTTTCGTTGCTGCGAAACGCTCGAGGTACGTGGATAGAAAGTACGAACGCAAGAGAAACATGAAAGGGGTGAGGTAAAAAGAAAGAAATAGCAGAGATGGTGAGAGAATGAGAGAACGGTACGAGAGAAATAGAATGTACAGAAAAAGGGGCGGGGGGAGGGGGAGGGGTGGTGGTGGAAGGGTGGAACGATGTCTCGGGATTCTCTCGTGTGTCTGGTGCACACGTTGCGAAATCACTGGCGCTTTTCTTCACCGATGGAATTTGCTTGTAATTTTTTACACTACCTACTCCTCCGCCGTTCTCTCCCTGCGCCAACTTTTATTCCGCACGAATTGTTCTATTTTCCTTTCTCCCATTGTTCTTGCGACCCTTTTACCTCGTGCCTCGTGCCCTTCGGCTCTTATCAATCGCTTCGAGTAGGGCGCTTCGTCCCGGATGACAGTCGCTTGAATTTGTAAATGGTAGACTCGCGTTTAGAATCGAAAGATTCGTTTTATTCCGCTCGATGTTCACCTCTCGCTTTTTCATTTCCGACTGATTGACTTTCCGTCGCTTGGGGAAACTTTTGATTGCCATTCGACGCCCTCGCTGAATTTTTTTGACGTTTTTCAAATTGGATTCTCTTCTCTCCATTTTTTTTTTTGCAGTTTTTTTCGATTTTTTTTTTTCTTTTTTTTTTATCGTTTACCACACTAAACAATCTGTCGTTACGCTAAACGCTGCTGTCTATCATGTTTCAATGTCGACGTGATCGGAACTTAACTCCGCTGATATACTTCGCGCCTTAACGAAGAATTGTTTTGCAACAAACTCGATCGTTCATCGAGACTCTTGGTGTCTCGTATCGTATCGATACGTCTCGCTTTTCTTCTCCGGTAACTGTGTACCATGAATCCGAAACAGCTTCGCATTTCAAAGTTCGCAAACTCGAGTTCCTTCTCGCAACAAACCCGCGAGAGAAAGCTCTCCCCTTTCTCGTTAAATATCAGAATTAATTGCTTTGTAACTTTTGCCGGTGCCCGGCGGAAGCTCGAAACTTCACTATACAACCCGCGAGGCCGCAACCTCGCAAAAGTGGTTTCGACGTTTAAACATCTTTCGAAACTCTTCGTGTCAATATTATTGCAAAAGGTGCAAAAGTGATGAATGTAAAGGACCATTTTCGCACGGGCTTTCTATGCTGTATGCCAATCACTTTTTGGCCGGAAATTCAAGTGAAGCTCGCAATACGCCTCATATTTCTACGTCTTTGGCCACTCATTTCCTCATTTCCTGTATTCCTTCGATCGCCGAAAGGAGCAACAAAAAGTGAGAGAAAAGGTGCAAAAATGATGAATGTAAAGGACCGTTTTCGCACAGCCCTTCTATACTGTATACCAATTACTTTTTGGCCGGAAATTCGAGTTAAGCTCGCAATACGCCTCATATTTCTACGTCTTTGGCCACTCATTTCCTCATTTCCTGTATTCCTTCGATCTCCGAACGAACCAACAAAAAGTGAGAGAAAAGGTGCAAAAGTGATGAATATAAAGGGCCGTTTTTGCACGGCCTTTCTATACTGTATGCCAATTACTTTTTGGCCGGGAATTTGAGTTAAGCTCGCAATACGCCTCAAATTTCTGCGTCTTTGGCCACTCTGCTCATTTCCTGTATTCCTTGGATCTCCGAACGAACCAACAAAAAGCGAGAGGAAAGGTGCAAAAGTGATGAATGTAAAGGACCATTTTCGCACAGCCCTTCTATACTGTATACCAATTACTTTCTGGCCGGAAATTCGAGTTAAGCTCGCAATACGCCTCAGATTTCTGCGTCTTTGGTCACTCTGCTAATTTCCTGTATTCCCGCGATCTCCGAACGGAGCAACAAAAAGCGAGATATCGAAATCACCAACAGTTACACATCGTCGATAGGGTATGGAGACATCTCCAAAAACGACCCTCGTGACCGCTATCTCTCGCTGTACCTTATCGGGTATTGATCTTCTGGACTACAGACGACGTGCAACTCTCCGTATACCAGTACCGCAGGAACCGAAGCAGCAGAAGCCGCGCGGCACGATGGGTATAAAGGAAAGCCATAAGCCACTCGTAGTCACTCGTAGTTCCGGCAACCATTTTGTCTTTCTCTAGATACTCGTTTTTCTTCTAAGCATTCGCTTCCTCTTTTTCCGTACTCTCTACGACTCTGTACCGAGTAACATTTTTCGATTGTTCCCTTTTGCCTCTACTTTTCATTTCTCTTTTATGCTTCATGCTTGTCTGTCTCTCTGGCGATACCGCGCGGCAACTTCACCGTGGCAAACCGTTTGGCAAATGTATATATATATATATACAGAGAGAGAGAGAGAGAGAGAGAGAGAGAGAGAGAGAAGGAGAGTATATACAAGTATATACTATACAAGTGTACATACTGCTACTACTGCTGCTGCTGCTCGGTCCTCTCCGTTTGATTAAAGAAGGCACTCGTGACTTTTCCGGGACCGAGAGAGAGTTTCCGGAAGCGTGGAAAACTCGTTTCGCTTGTACGAGGCTCTCATTCTTTGTTCTTCCTGTTTGTCGTTTCTCGCCGGAATTAAGATAGAGTAACGTCAGAAAAGAGGCGACTTTAGTGAAATAGAGAAACTTCAAGAAGCGTAAGCGCTGTTGATTAAAGTACTAAACTGAGTGATTCTAGGAATTGTCAACTGGTTGTATTAATGTACAGCGAAAAAGAGAACGACGACTGAAAATCGTTGGATGTTTTTTGCTCGAATATACAACGATATTTCAAGCGCGTCGATGAGAAAAAGGCCAACGGCTTCGTGCCGTTATATCGAAATCGGTTTATGGAAATGATAGAGAGAAAAGCCTTCAATTTCGGTATACGACGTTGCGGTTCGCAAAATTTTGAAATCGGGGTCGCGGGAGGCTTGCAGAAAACGGGAAAGAAGGGAAAAGGGCGAGGAGAGAGCTATAAATGTCATGGAAGCGATGACGTATCGCGCTTTACTCGGCTATCGCGCATTTTCCTCTTCCCTTCTTCAATTCCCTTCCACCGAGCCGTCCACCTTTGCCTTGCTATTAAATTCAAATCGAGTACAACCGCCCATCCACTCCCTTCCCAACGAAACTCTATCACGAACATACGGCCTTAATTGAAAAGGGCGTTGCGCATATAAAAGCAGAATGCGAACGTAATGTCCCCCGACGCCGCATTCGGCTATCGGATATACACCACTGCGCGAAAGCTAAACTTTAACGACCTCGTCGTCGTTGAGCTCCAATGCCATTTACTTCACGCGCTATACGACAAAACAAAATAAAATATCCAACGGATAAGTAAAAAAACGAAAATCGCAAAATGGCACTATCCAAAAAACGCTTCGACATGTTTTTCGCTTTTCATAAGCGTCGAACTCGACGTTTTCGATAGTTTCGATAGCGTATCGAGTGCCTCCTAAAAGTCTTGGAACAGATGTTCCATTTTCCTTCTTTTCTTTTTTTTTTATTTTATTAAAACGTCACTATAAAATCCACTATTCCGTGGTACACGACAGCGTCATAAAAGTTTCGTTGCATTACAAAAAAAAAAAAAAAAAACCGGAAGTAGGACATCGACCAATAATTCGAATGATGAATCGTTGCAAAGTTTATTTTCATTTCGTTTAAACGTTTAAAAAATTGTATTGATGCATCAACGTAACCGCGGCGTTTTTCCCGAAGAAAAATATTGCCGTTTGTACGCATCCATCAAATTTGGCTGAAAATGGATTAAAATGGTTGCGGAAATTTGTTGTATTTTTTCCACCGTGAAACTCCGCGTCGATGCTTCCATTTAACTTTTTTATATTCGGTTTCAACGAAAAATTTATCAGCCCGCAGGTAAAAATGTATATATCCACGTTTTTCGTGTAAACGGTAATGGTAACGGGTACATCGTAACTGAGTATATTTTCGCAAGTGCGTTCAGTATCTCTCCGAATGTCGTTTATAGAATCATATTTCGTTGCGCGGACGAAAATTGCTCAGCTTATATTTAATTCACTGGGTAGGATTTTTTTTTTTCTCTTTCGAGTTCAATTTATGACAGAGGGTTTCGGGCCGCGAGCTCACCGAATCCCCGACCGGCCGGGATCCGACACCGTAAATTGGTCCGCCCGAAATATTTTTTCGTGATATATACCGTTGGATACGGCCGCAGAGAAGGTTGGGATTGGGTACGAGCGTAAAGGCGATAGATCGGATCGAGGTAGAAACATTTATTTTCAAACGCTTCCAACTGTAAAGCATCGCACAAGGGGTGGAGGGGGTGGAGAGGCCTTTTGATCGAATCAACTATTTCTAATTCTCGTGGAATCCGAGTTATTTTTGTATTCCGGCTGCGAATGGTGAAAAAGGCTTTCATCCCCGAATATCAAATTCATTCTCTCTCTCTCTCTCTCTCTCTCTCTCGCGGACGTAATTAACAAAGATCGTTTTGAAAACGAGGAGAGGACAGAAATGAAAGAGATAAACGAGAGAAAGATAACAGCAGAGCGCGAGTTTCGAGAACGATGCATAAATAAAAGTGAAGTGTGTACAACAAAGATCTACCACTTTCGCAATGCGTCTTCTCATTCCCGAGTAGCGTGTGCAGGTGCGCGGGGAATAGTACACAGAGCAAGAGAACTCGAGGATCTCAAGAGAGGAGAGCATACAGAGAGGAAAAGGGGTTGCACCGGAAGTTTGTGTGGGTCGGGGGCGTCGCGAAGGAGGTGAGGCCTGCCGAAGATTAATGACGCACTGCTAGTGGCACACAACGGGGGGTAGCGTGTCCCCGCGTTTGTAGAACCCCCCCAGCGCTACCCCTATATCTTATTCCCTCACCGACGCTTCGAATTCGGTCCTTCCCCGCTCTCCTGCCTCGCAACACGTTCCCGAATGAATAATTAAGAACGATGCGGGTTCAGCCATAATGAAACCAGCCACTCGCGCACGTCTACTTCCTCGTTCTATCCCTCTTCCTCGCTTTACCTGAAGCGGAAAGAGGAAAGAGGCTTCACGAGAAAACTCGCACGGTGCCTCATTTCGTCTCTCATACTTTTTCATCCCTTTTTTCCACCCTCTCATCTATGCTCGACTCCTACTTTCAGTATTTCTTGCCTCTTCCTTTCGGGGTTTGCCATTTTTTTTTTTTTTTTTTTTTTTTTGAACGCTCCCTTCTTTCCCTCGAGAGCCCTCTGCGAATTATGCATAATTTTATACCCAAAGTGCCGCGCTACGTAGCTCACTCCTCGCGGAATGAAAGCACATGCGGAGAATCTCACGGTTTGAGGGTAAAATAAAAAGGTTTCCGTTGCGCGGAAAGACTCTTTGAACGATGTATCGTTGCCAACGAGCTCGTTCGCCAAAGATATATCTTACAGTCGAATCTTCAACGAGATAATCGTATTTTCCACGAGTTAAACTTCCCTCGGAAATTCGCGACCGGAGGGGCATTATTATTATTATTTTTTTTTTTTTCGCTTTATGAGGGAAGTAACTGTCGAACGAAAGTGCCACGCGCACGAAGATTCGTTCATGAAAACGGAGTATCGAGATGAGAGGCCCGTTGAGGATACTTGCGAAGAGTCGCTCTGTTATGCAGCGCGTGTATGCATTGCACTATGCATTGCACTATGTATGTATAAGGTAATTCAGGCTGATATAGCCGAACGTTATATCTTCTTACAAGGTGAGCCAATCGCCTTATCGTTCCCACGTTTTCGAGTTTATGAAGCCGACATTCCAACCGGAAGTGCACGATTTCTATGCCGAACGGTATTCGAGAAATTTCAGATACATTTAATGGATTGAATCACTTATCCGCATAACGTGAAGTCGCAGAGATACGAAAAGATTTCATTTTTTTTTTTCATTTTCTCATAAAGGAACCTTCGGTTCCGTGACCATTTTTTTTTTTTCCTAATTTTAATAAAAATGTGTAGAAAATTCGCAAACTTTCGAGAACGAGAAAAAAATGCGCGGAATGCTTATTGATTTATAGTCGTCTTATTGTTGACCATAGAATTTGTCGAATCTGTTGCGTCAAATACTAACGAAAATCACGAATCATCGATCATTTCATTATAAAAGAACCCCTCATCTCGGTAAAAAAAAAAAAAAATCATTGCCACATCACCCCGTGTCACCCTATATCTTCGATTGAGATTGGTTGCGCCGGTAGACGTTCGGGGAATTACGAGAACCGGACTCTCGCAGCCCTGACGCTCACTTTTCACGTTCCACACGTGACTGGAATGCATCAGACGCGCACGATTGAACGTCGAGTGCCTAACACCGCTGTAGCTTCGTGTGCACATGCATATCTTGGCACTCGCGGAACGTATGGACCGCGTCCCTTGCATCGCGTATGTCCGTTCGCGCGGCCATACCGAAGGCTCGCAGCAAAATCCGATAGGTCACACAGGACGTAAAGTTCGCGAACTGACGCGATAAGATCGGAATTGCATCCTCGAAACTGTGAACAGTCCCTTTTATATCTCGAAAAGTCATCGCGAACGATTTTCCCCATAGTATTTCGATTATCTATCACCTGGTAGAGCTTCAGATAAATCCGGCATCGTCTTTCTCGCGATCATCAAGTTTAACCGCAGCGCCATAGCAGGAGATGCGCGGGCAGCGTAAGCCGAAGCTTATCATCAAATCGATTCATAATCGAGCAGACTGTATCGGGGGGTGGCGACTTTATTTTTATATCTATATAAATATGTATAGAATAATCCTTTTCAAGAACGTAATGCCCAAGAAGCTGCAGTTTTACTGCAGCTTTCTTTACTCCGAATCTCTTGGGCTTTCGGAGCTCCGCAAGCCGACGAGATCAAGCGGGGGACAAGGGTGAAAACTTTTTATTGTTTGACTCTGGCGAGGAATCCAAACGACTGCGGCAAGTGAGTTCGTAAAAAAAAAAAAAAAAAAAAAAATTTAAGCCCGCAAGCCAAAGGGAGAGAAAAGGAACGGAATGCGATGAAGGGATGGGGCGCGCGGAGATGGAAGGTTCTCTCTGCGATTGAAAATCAATGAGCTCAGAAGTGCGAGGTGCAGAGACCAGAAGCGCATATATAGCCGAGAACCACGGATAGTATTTATGGATTCGCTGTGGTGAAACTTGCACGTACCTCTCCCGCGGCAAAGCGAGAACGTCGGAGGCGAACCCCCAAGACTACGTGCTTTCGTGGAGGTGATGCCGCTGGGTTTCTCCTTCGCGGCTATGCGAGTCAATAGTGCCGCGCGTAGGGTGGTATATACATTGGGGCGCTTCTGGCGGTATCCAAGCTGTCGGAGTGGGTACACAGGCCTGAAGACACGTACACACAGCGCAGCTGTACCCGAAACGACGTCGTCTTCGTCGTCCACCTGCTTCGAGCCATCGAGCCTCGTTCTACCGCGCTTCGAAAACGTATATACGTCTCCAACCCTCCGGGCGTTTCACGACCGCATATACGCGAAATCGACTCTCACGTACCTCGGCACACACTCGTCCGGTATTTTCATTGAATTTTCTTCGGTCATCGTAACATCAACTGAGGCTCTTCCTGCTTTTACTATCGACCCGCACCCCCTCCCTTTTCCTCGCGTCTTTCATTACGATTCTCATTGATTTTAATTAATTTCGTTCAAAGCATCCGACCGGTAGTTTCGTCGCTTCTTCGCGGAAATTTCTACCCCCATTCGACATCGTCCTTTGATACGAAATGTATACGGATAGCTTTTCTTCGGAAATGAGTTCTCGCGCTCGTTAATAAATTGGAAATTGTAAAAGACCCCGAGGGGTATAAACAGAAATTTCGCGAAATTATATCGTTACTTCCATAAATTTATAAGGGCAGCAATGTCGGGTGGATTTAGGACACAGGGCACCAAGTGCACAAAATTTGCGTGTGATTCATATTGATATATATATGTATACAAGTTAAGGGATGGTTTTTTGTTGCCCATACGAATTCATTTACATATTCGCTTCTCGACTGTGTACCTCTTTCTTGCCCTCTCGACTGGCGAGCAGAGCAAATATACTGTAGTATATTATATTATATGTAGCATTGCAGTATTGCGGAACAGGTACACCAAAGTCGGATTTTGTACTCGGAAAAGGATTTATTTTAACACGGATTTATTTATAACGCGTATCTCACGTTGGGCGGCGGAGGGAAGAAGAAGCGTCGGGAATGGTCACGACTCTGCGCGACGACCCTCTCGTATTCCTCGCGTCCGCTCTGTTACTATTCCCTCACTGGAATCTCCGCGTTTCATCCCCTCCGACTACTATTTCTCGTTCTTCCCTCTATTTACATACGTACCGCTCCTCTCATCTCCGTTTCCCAGAACGGGGTAATCCTGTTTACATATTTATTATAGAGTCGAAGACAACATTCGTCGCACCCCCAACCCCTGCCGCAACTTCGTAGTTTCACGCGAAGTTTGCACTAAAGCCCCAACCCTTCGGGGTGCACGAAATTTTCGCATAAACGTGTCTATGTGTACACAACGTCGCGGAACGATACGCGGTATATTTAACCAGGGGGTGTGCATATGTACGAATGTAATACTACCGATGCGTAAACCCCTCCACCGCATGAGTTTACTGGAGAAATGAAAACGTCAGCGAGCCAGACAACGATTATATGCGCTTTCGTGATTTATTCGTTTAAATTGATTAAAATGTGTATAAGTAGTATTGGTGTCACGTATACTATCTTAACCGTCTGACATCGTCGGGGAGTAACTCAATTAAAGAGACGAAGTCATTGCCTCGTCGTTCCATTTACAGAAGCTGCGATATCAACCCCGCTGCGATCTTTTTTTCGTCGCGTCTGCACCGAAATAATGAAATATGAGAGATCGCGCGCTTACGGTACTTTTCGGTAATTATCATAACATTATACCGGGTAATAAATGAAGACCATTAAGAATGAATTTAATTAATTCCCGTATAATCGCAGTAAGCTCCGCGATTATTACAGTTATATTTTTACTCATTTGAATTATGAATTTAAACGTTTAAAAATATGAAAATCAAGGGATGTAAAAAATGTTTATTTTTCGAAATGGTGTTTTTTTTTTTTTTTTTTCATTGTGTGGAAATTGTTGTCATTATTTCGCAAAGAAAGTCGGATCAAATGTGCTCTCCGCGACGATATTTGCGGATAAATAAATGACGTCCCCGACGACGGCGTATCCGTCGGTTTACGCCAGTCAGAGACTTTTCCCCGCGGAGGTCTGTCGCTGACGCGTGGTAATCGACGTCCACGAGAAATTCAACGAGCTAACACTGCCGCGGGCGCATTATACATTCGTCTGGTTGCAGCGGCGCAAGAAATTGGAGAACCGATGCTTCCGCCAGAGAGAAGCAAAGACGAATACGATCGTCTGTTGAGAATTCTATTAAAGATTTTCGATTTATTCGAAAATTCGAAATGCTTCTATAACTGGACACAGTTACTTTGAGTAAAAATACTCAGTAAAAAAAAATAGAAACATTTCTTGTTCACTGATCTCCACACAATTTTTCGTGTTTATTTCACAAAAAAAGTTGTTACTTTTACAATCATTTTTATAAACCAAATAATCAAAATCAAAAATCATTAAAAAAAAAATCAAAAATAATTTTTTTTTATTTTACGAAGAATTTTCGTAAAATTGACGAAAACGAATTTATGAACTTTTGTGGATAAAAAAATTTGTCAAAAGTACGAATATTTTATAGCGTCTATAATGTATTCATCACATTCGTTTTAAATAAAATTATAATTGAAGTTCGTGGAATGTCATGTACCGTTCGAGGAATCAGCTAAATGTGAAATACAGGGAAGGAATGTCATACATAAAAAATAATTTCCAAAAATACGAAAATTTCCGACTGAAAAGGGACTGTAATGAAAAAAGTGTATTATTAAAAAACAGTAATATAATGAATAATTAATCATATGTGACTATGCGAGCGATTCCCACACTCAGTAATGAATAAATCTCTCGACTATAATATGTGAATAATTATTTGTTATATCACTCATTTCTGATAATGCAATTTTTTTATCACATACCTTTTTCAGTCGAAAATTTTCGAATTTTTGCAAATTTTGTAAAATTAATTTCATATCGTCCTTTTTAACGTAAAAATCTCATAACACGTTATTCAACAGTTATTCAGTAGCCTTCCGGCAGCGGGAGACAAACAAAAAAAAATGGCGGCATATATCGACAGATTTCCGATATGTTATAAAGCGAATTATTTTTTTAAGTCTTTATCTCTGTCGACTCGCATTCGATGGTAATATAAAATCCTGTAAAACGTCACGAGGTGCAAAGTAACGTCTTTCACCGGTAGGCAGTCGGGAGTAAAAGATCTAATAATGCATGAAGAACAACTGACGCGTATAGATCGATCTATAGAAGCAAAAAATCGCCTAAAAAATCGTAATAAAAAATCATGAATACGTTTAATTTGCCTCGAAGCAAATCAACGATACGACGCTCTCATCAATCGTAATGCCGATTACATATATTTCGAACACATTTCACGTCTCACGCGAGTGATTATATTACCGCAGACTTGCGTTTTCCTCGTTCCTCGTGCGAATGAGTGTAAAATTGTGAAACGTCGCGAGTCGACGATCTCGCGAAGTCACGGACTCGAAAAATTCGTCAAGCTGAGAATCGTCGAGATGGATACCCTCGTTAGAGGAAAACGGGGAAGCGGTTGGCGCGCTTTGCCGCGAGAGAAATGGAACGCGATGCGAGGAAAAGAGAGGTGAGACAGAAAAAAAAGAAGTAAAAGCGTAAGAAGAAATCTCGACGACAGACTCGAGGGTTGCTAAGTTCGAAAGCTCGACGTCTCGTAAGGGATGAGCGAGAAGGGGGAGTAACCGCGGAGGAAGGAAGGGAGAAACTTCATACTCGTTGGAATCAGAAACGAACGCGAAAGCTCTTCTTCCGCAAGAGAACCGAGCGAAATACCCCTCCGTTCGTATTCGCAGTCACCACGTACCGGAGTCTCTGCCTCCCTCTCTGCCTCTTGGAGGACCACTCGTGGTGGAGGCAGAAACCGGAGGAAAACTCCATCCCGTCGGGATTTACGATTAACTATGCCGCTCACGCAACGACAGCGTAGACGACGAGTTAACGGATGCGTTGTGTGGTGATGTCGCTTGGGGGTTAAATTATCATAGTAACTTCCATTATTTATTGGTATAATTCATCAATTATTAATATTTATTTCATAATTCGTTACATATATATATAATTGCGAGTATTGCAAGACAATTTCAAGAGATATCAGAATAATTCTGATTTTTGACGACGAACGTTATCCACTCTGTATACTGGTAGATGTTTGTGTAATAATCAGATTTGTGCGTTGAACCGAATCCCAGGGATGCGATACCGTTAAGTTCTCGATGCCATTTTCCCCCCGAGACAAGTAGACTTCCATCGCCAATCTAAAGATCGCATATCACATTGTTCGTTTATCGTAAATTGAGTGAAAAATCACATTTAACGTAATAATTGTATGTATTACTTGGAGAGCGTTTCCATTTTCTTGGAGTCCGCAGAATTGTCCGCGTTCCACGGACTTTTCCGAACAATCGCAGTTGTATAATACGTTCACAACCGCCTTTTTGAGAGTCAAAGTCGGTTCATATACTGGGTATTCGAGAATATTTGCCCAACCGGCGACGTCGGCGCGTAGTTCGGGTCGTCTGTGCGGTGGCCGAATTGGCAACCCAATAGCACTTATTGCATCGGTAATATTAGACTCGAAATAGCTGCTGAGCTGCGATAAAAAAAGTGAGCATATCTACGTGTGTTGACGATAATTGTATGTGAAAACATCTTTAGTATTCTTAAGTTCGGCATTTTGGTAATTCTTTTTACTCGATTTCACGAAAGGCTATCTTTGCATTTTTTTTACCAATTTCCAGAAGAATCGGAACATTTTTGAGAACACTTTGCCATTTTTTGCTGAATTTCGACAAGATTCATAACGCTTTTTGAGAATAGTCTGCATTTTTCACTTCATTTGCAGAAGGGCTTTAACACGATTTCCGGACACTTTGCATTATTGTACTCAATATCTAGAAAAACAGACCCCTCCCATCCTTTCCTGTTTCTTTTTGGGCATTTTGCGTCCAAAAGAAGTCCAAAAGAAGGGCTGTAACACGTTTTCAGGACACGTTGCATTATTGTACTCAATTTCTAGAAAACAGACCCCTCCCACCCCCTTCCTGTATCCTTTTGGGCACTTTGCGTGCAAAAGAAGTCCAAAAGAAGGGCTGTAACACGTTTTCAGGACACTTTGCATTATTGTAGTCAATTTCTAGAAAAACAGACCCCTCCCACCCCCTTCCTGTATCCTTTTGGGCACTTTGCGTCTAAAAGAAGTCCAAAAGAAGGGCTGTAACACGTTTTCAGGACACTTTGCATTATTGTACTCAATTTCTGGAAAAACAGACCCCTCCCACCCCTTTCCTGTTTCCTTTTGGGCACTTTGCGTGCGAAAGAAGTCCAAAAGAAAGGCTGTAACACGTTTTCAGGACACTTTGCATTATTGTAGTCAAATTCTAGAAAAACAGACCCCTCCCACCCCCTTCCTGTATCCTTTTGGGCACTTTGCGTCCAAAAGAAGTCCAAAAGAAGGGCTGTAACACGTTTTCAGGACACTTTGCATTATTGTACTCAATTTCTAAAAGAACAGACACCTCCCACCCCCTTCCTGTTTCCTTTTGGGCACTTTGCGTGCAAAAGCCTTACTAAAGATGTAATCACATAAAATTTGTCAACTCCATTCAAACGGAAGTGACTAAACATGCCGCTAAGATCAGAAACTGGAAAGGAACTGACCAGAAGCAGAGCGATATCGTTTTTCGTATCGCGTCGACCCGGAAGTTCTGGAAGGAAATCGTTATGCGTGATAATTCTGGAGACATTGCTCTCTACAGCGTTGTCATCCCAAAGATAGTTGATACCACCGCGAACTCTCAATAAGGTCGAATTCTTGTCGTAAACGCAATGAGCGGCGGTAAGCACGTGCCTCGCAGTGATTAATGCACCGCTGCATATGTGATCGGGACGAACTCCGCCAAACATAACACCAATCGAAACTATCCAAGGAAATTCATGGGGCTCGACGTCATAGCCTCCAGAAATTCTACCGAACGGTTTTTCATCAGCTACTGCGAGTGTTAGCAAATTTAATATGATTGCGTTAATTAATAAATCAATTGCTGCGATTTGATTGAGACGATAAATTAGTCGCGTTTGTTTACTTACCTCCGACTATCGCTTTGATCGCCGTCAGGACGAACAGAAAGAGGAGTTGTTCTCGTGTTATCAACATAGTGGCTGCTTAACAACTTCTGATAAACGAAAAAAAAATCGCGAGCTTATATACCCGCGCGTTCGGCAACATCTGCGCGCGGAATGATTTATTGAATAATTGCCGAGCAATGATCACTTTGCTCATTGATAAGCCTTTACTTTGTTCATTGATAAGCATCTTTAAATAAGAATGTCAAGATTCAAACGTTCGGAAGTTCCGTCTTTCGTTATCATGAATACGGAGAATCGTTTTGTATGTATCGTTTCGTCTGTGTGGAGGAAAGTCCGCGCGATAATGTTGAATCTTTGTACCCACTAACCTTATCGCACCGATGCAAATATGTGTAACTTGCAAACTCTTAACGTTGCACAGTACTTCCGTTATCTTTTTATTTAAACGTTTCTCTATTTATGGTGAATTCCGATTAAAAATTCCGTTCCTCTCTTAACGATTGTAATTTTATTTAAATGCAGTTATAGCGGAAAAGTGATTATTTCGTTCGGAAGTTGACCATCGACTGCAGATGTAAGTCGTTCGGATGGTAAAGTAGGACTGATTAATTAGAAGTAATAACTGACCGTCGCGAGGCGACCGAAAATGCTGAGATCGTGATCCACGCGCGATCGTACGAAAAAGAGACGGCAAGTGTTGTGACAGAGAGGGAAGATAGAATTTCGTGAAAATAATAATAAAAATGCTGATCGGGAATCGCGCGATGTTAGGAGGCGAAGCGCGAGATTCGATGCGTGCGACTTTCGCGAGAAAATCGCACGCTTCTTCGCAACCGGATGCGCGTTGCCGTAATTCGAGAAGGAATGTCCGGTGGTTTGAATGTAATTATTGAATACAGAGAAATAGGAATTCAAAGAAATAGCTTCGAATCGTTAGGATAACCGATCTATTATTATTATTCTTTTGAAAAAAAAAAAAAAAAAAACCTTAGAGCTCTTCGCATTAAACTTATTTTCGGCATATGGTCGCTTCGCAACTTCGACGCAAAACGCAAAAACTTCGATACCATTATATCGATGCCATTTAATATATACCTATTCTATACTCATGCATATTCCATACAAAAAAAAGTTATAACGAGGCTGCGCGCTCGTTAAATATTGATCTTTCGAGAGTTTGTTCGAGTGTACATACTCGCCGAACGAATTGGGTCTTCGGCAAATTTCACTGCAGCGGAATAGAACGAAATTTCGAACGAACTTGAACATCTCTGACGGTGAATACCGGGCGTATATTCTCGTATTGAAACTATAGATACAGCGAACGGCAGTAGCCTTGGATTGCAAGTGTAACGAATGCAGCATCGTTCTCCCTCAATGCGGTGAGAGGAGTTTCGCGTTTTCATATCTGTCTATATGCATATCTCCTTCTGTGCCACAGGACTTCGCGGATAGTTCTCTCGTTTCGCAACGACGCGTGTTTCTGCTCTGCTGCCTTCTACCAACCCCCACACCCACCCCCTCCCCCTATCGCACAGCCAGTTGATGTTACTTCGTTAATCATCCTTTGTGTCGACTGCACTCTCGCGATTGTTCCTTGCGGCTCGACGGTCATAACGAATCTCTCTTGCCGCTTTACATTCATCTACCACTCGCTCTTGTTCTCTTTCGTCGTACATACGGATGCAGATACATATACAAATGCCTTGGTACCTTTATATAAAGATATATAGCTTCGGGCGTTTCTAATACACAAGACGAAATTTTCTTGCGCGATTTCGAGTGGAATCTCCGAGTCACTGAACCGACGAAGCGAACGCGAAAGGCCGGTAGGATTGGGGGTTGGTTGGGGGTTGGTTGGGGGTTGGTTGCGCGTATTGATACGAATTTGTACGTACAACGAGAACAAAGCTTTCCGGAGCATATCGACACCTATCCTGAAACATATTTCAATCAAATATTCTCACGGGATTGGGAGAACCACGACGAGTGATTGCACCCCGTTTCGCGATCTTTTTTTTTTTTTTTTTTTTTTTTCGCTCTATTTTATTTATCTTCTAGTTCGCGGTTGAATAACAACGGAAAAAAAAGAAAAAGAAGTCGGAGAAAATAGGTCGGTGTATCGCCGGATGTATGGTTCGTTGCTACCCTACGTCGACGAGTCTGTTATAGAAATATTTTTATCCTCCTGTCTCAATGCTCGATTGAACCGCAAATGGTTCAGTTATAAAAAAATCGCATAGTTCCTCGATAAATATTTTATCTCGACGATACGGGTTGATGTAAATTTTTTTTTTTTTTTTTTGTCGATTTTTTCGTTCGTCAATGACCTGCGGACGTAACGAGAATCACCGTTTGTTGAATAAAGTATTCTTGAATGTCTGCCGATTTCAATATCATTTCCGTACCGAACGAAAGCGCATAGACACAGAATTTTGCCGAACGAGAGTTCAGAGTCATTAAACGTATTTGAATTCGAAGTCTCGTACTGCAAGTAAGTAGTAACTCGTGCAGTAAATTCATCCTGAACCGCGGAGCTATGCTAATGAGTAACGACCACGCGCCGCTTTCGACATTCTCTCCGATTCCCGTTCGTCTCTCGGGCTTCGCGGCTCTCTCGCTCTTTCCAGAAGCCACAGAACCCTAAGCATTGGAATCAAAGCTCAACCAGTGAAGCAAGAAGTCAAATGGTAACTTCCCCGTCAGTGGTTATTCGAAGATAACGATATGGATACGAATCTTCAGCGTATATATAACGTTTTAACGATTCGGGTCGTAAAAACCGGTATTAAACTTCGCGTAAATCAGATATATTAACGTGTTCTCTGTTATCAATTGACGAAAAAAAAAAAAAAAAAAATGTTCGTTTTCAAGAATGTTTCGAATAAATCGCAATTCATTCATAAATCATTCAATTTATATCAACGTCATTAATAAACGTCGTTTGTTACTTGTAAATTACAATTTTCATTGTTTTCTTTTTTATTTTTTTTTCAACCCCTTCCATTTGCCGGACTCTTATGACGATAAATCAACTAATAGCGTGACTCAGTCCATCCCTCGTGCCAATGTTAAAATTTCGTTCATACACGAACCGGTACTTCGTTCCCTCGATCGTTTCAACGAGATTATGAATAGCTCTATTAATCCAACGTCGTGTCGTCGTCGTTGTCGTCGTTGCTTCGTCCGACACGTACAACTTCCTCTCTCGCGCCCGGCTTATCGCGATCCCCGTGTACGCCGGGGCGCGTGACGCGCCAAACCACCACTACCCACCTCTCCCACCCCCTTATTTTCATCCCCCATCAATTTTCGCGCTTCTCCGTTTAACCCACTGCGCGAGAAAGGGCTGTTGCTTTCTCGGTGTCGCGCTGCACACAGCCCGCGAAACGTTCCGCGACTATTGAATTTCCTCCGGTGTTGTGTACGCGACTGAAGCGCAGCCTCGTTTCGCAATGGATAATTAGCCTTGAACAACGAGGCAAACCAACGAACATCGAGAACCCTGAATAGATATAGCGTATAAATACGCATAGCTGAAGAGACGGACGACGCATTCTCTCCATCGTCGAATGGACCGGACGTACGCGCGCGCCACCAATGACGTGTTGAAATTACCCCGAACCCCGACGCTTGCACCAAGCATCCCTTCTCCGAGCGTTATGCCGGTACACTTCGATCCCCCGCTTTTACCCCCTCTCAGCGGACAATCTCTACCGACCATTTCGCAATTCTCTGCAAGTTCGAATGCGCATACCGTACATATACTATACATATATACATAGATATATATATATACATATGTACGACTACATTCTATGCGAACCATTGCATGCCCACGTTCGTCACCTTCCTTTCACCGCTCTCTCTCGCGTTTCTCTCTCTTCCACTAACGGTGACACACCGGATTTCCGACTTTACGACTATGCTGTACACACCAGTCACCGACACGTTGGGCTATACAAACCATCGTAGTTTCGAGTTTTCGAATCGAGACGTCCGAGCAAAAGCTCCATACCAACCCAACATCACTCACAATAACAAGCGCTATGCAGGACACGAGTGTTATGTGATAATGTAGCTATCATTCGTCATTCACGTGACGGTGTTTATGCTTTTTTCGAAATTTACAGACGCGAACTGAAAATGCTGATGGTGTTTTCTCGATATTAAGTTTGATCGCCGGGATACATCGATCCAATTTCTTATTATTTTTTAATACCTAAAAGGGATGAAGTGCTATGCGCTCGACATTGCCGATGCTCTTTCGACATCTAAGCCGATGAAAAGGATTAAAATTCGATTAATAGGAGTTAAATGTTCGATGACTCGTTCAGCCGTTGATTTATAAAGTTTTACGATTTACGAGAAAAAAAATTGTAGACTTTGGCGGACAAAAAGGTTTGTAAAAAATATTATTTTTTTTACTGTGCGCCGATTTAAACATCGTAAACATAAAAATACAAACAATAAAAAAAATTCAAATTTAATATCATATCAGTTGCGCTTCGATGTGTCAGCGATAGTCGAAAGGCTATTTAAATCATCTGATCCAATCGAAAACAAAAAAAAAATGGCGTCGAAGAAAACTAAATATCCAAAATATACAAGAAAATCGAAAAAGAAAAATAAACATTTTGCAAAATACAACTCAAAAATAGTTATTTTGCAATAAGTTATTAATAATTTAACAGATTAGGAAAAGTCTCCGATGCAGTTGGGGAAATTCCTGTTGAATTCTTGCAATCGCGTTTCCTGTTTCGGAGACATTTTTCGAATCTGCAAAATTATTAATAATTTTCGCAAATTATCAACTTTCAAGTCGATTTATTGCAAAATGTTTATACCTATTGATTTTTTCTTGCAATGGAGCAGTTTACGTAACTCTCCAAAAATTTCTTCGTTAATTAATTTCATGCTTATCACAATTGTAAGACATTATTTATGCATCGCTGAAGTGCAGAGAGTCAAAGGCTGTTAGACGACAGTTATATATATATAGCACTTGTGAATAGAGTCGTACGAGGTTTGGCCATTATGTTTGGGCGCACGTGCACCGGGTCTTATCATGACTTTCACGGTACAATGGTCAGCAAGGTTGGGAGAGGGGGGGTTTGTCGGTCTTTCCTCGATAGAGTTCCTACCGTCCTCCACGCGTACAATGTCTTCGTGGACCAACGGCAAACCTTCCTTTGTGTTCGAAGATATATGGCGAACACGAGTGCGATAATAATTCTCACGCTCGAGTTCGTGCTTTTTGTTTGTCTGCGTAACGCAAGTTGCAACATTAATAT
This sequence comes from Buathra laborator, assembly GCA_934046635.1. NCBI lineage: Eukaryota > Metazoa > Arthropoda > Insecta > Hymenoptera > Ichneumonidae > Buathra > Buathra laborator. Next base: position 9,514,559 of record OW203902.1, read on the forward strand.
ATGCCGAATAGAGATTACAGTGGAAACTCCCGTATCTGACGCTCTCGCATTTGACGAGAGCCCTACCTACTGGCTACTGCCTTTCTAGGGCGGTGGGGAGAGGGAAACTGCTGAGCGATTGGCTCCCCGCCGCCATTTCGTGCACCGGTTTGGTCACTCGTGTACACGGAGAGAAGGATCTGATCCAATTTACCATATATCTAGTAAAAAATATCGTAAATTTCTGGTAGCGGAGAGTCAATGACGCCACCTATTGAAAATTACGAGAACTATGCGAATTTTTACCATAGGATATGGTAAAAATCCCCATAAATGTGGTAAAAATGATCACAATATCGAGTACTTTCGTCATAGGTGGCGCCACCTTCGAATTTTACCAGATTACGATGTCTCGCGATTGCGTCAAATACGGGAGGTTCCACTGTACTATTTATCGTTCCATAAACCGGCGCGAGTCCGGTGTCTCTTAAAAACTGTCGGACGATGTGTTCAAAATGAAAATTTGTGCTTTTTTTTCGCCACTCTGAACAGTATCAGTTATATACGACGTCCATTTTCAAGCGCTGTGAAACGCAGTCACAGCAGCTTTGTAGTGGATTTTTAGAATGCAAACTTTTCTGCCGGGATGCATAGCTCTTGCGCTCGTTGTGGCACAGAGGGTTTTTGAAGTTTGTACTTTAAAAGCGTCGTGAGCGGCGCACACGATTTGGCGGACTCTCGCTCTCCGCTATACGAACGACCTTTTCCTCCGCAGTGCAGGTCCTCAGGGATAAGGTCTTTACGAGGGAATTGTGCCCTTCTCTCGTTTATTATTCCTCCACACTCCACGGTCTCGTTTCACACGATCCTTCGCATTGTACGAAGACTCGTGTGATATACATATATACCATTGCATATCACATATGCGCTGCACGAGGGCAATACGAAAGTGGGCCAACATCCAAACGCATTCACACAAACGCTCCCGGCAAATTCGCGCCCGGAAGTCTGAGAAAGACATAAACACGAATTGGGATTACGATCTAACATCGCCGTGATTTACGTCCGCACGGCGAAAGAATTCTCTGCAACTTTAAACCGGAACTTTGCGAAGAAAAAAAAAAAATCAAGCGATTTCTTTTTTTCGTGATTTACTATAAGTGACTTAATTGGCCATTTTTCAATTACAGTCCTTTCATATTTATTTCCCTTTGGCTGAGCAGTTTTTCTGTCAGCTTTTGCGTTCTCTTGATTTTTTTTTTTTTTTTGTTTGCACGTTTTTCCTCTCCTCTGTATATTTCAGTGTCGGAAACTGGTGAAATGAATACAAGGTTCAGTGGGCAATTGGTATGCTACAGCTGATGGAATAATAAAGCGAAATACAGAGTGAGAGAAAAACCTCTGTACCGCGTTCCCCTTTTTTTTTTGCGCTGAGGCCGGAATGAAAGTACGAATGCGAGTGAGACGAGAGTCGAAGAGAGATTCTCTCATGCAGGAGAGTACGCGGTTCTGCTGGGGAAACCCCATTAAAACACCATTAAAAACCTATTAAAAGCTCGGAAAATACGGCTCCGCTGTACCTAAATCGCATTGCGAGAGGCACACGGCGACCTCAGTTCCCTTCATACACTCTCGACGGGATCCTTCGTCCATTTCCCTCAACATCGCAGGGCTCTGCGTGAACCAGGAACGTACCATCGTCACGAGACCACTACAGATGCTACGGCACAAGTATTATGCTATATAGATATCCGCAGTACATAAAGCTACTAATACTATCACCCCACTACGAGAGTCGGCCAATTTCGCGTACAGCGATACGACCAGAGAAATCTCCGTCGCGAAATCCACTTTGCTGGATGGTCTATAAAAAAAAAAAAAAAAAAAAAAAAAAATGCCCGCACCACGGGATGAGAACTAACGGAATTGCCGCAAAATTTCCGAGGACGCGGGATATTTCATTAGGTTTTGATGAAGTTTAAGGTATCTCTAGAGATAAGGCATCATGTAAGTTTGCGAGAAAAAAAGAAATTTCTTTTTTTCTCGTGGTACTTCGGTGCATCTTATCACAGCACTTTATCGTGTCAAAGCTGTAAGAGGATAAATATACTGTTCCGGGATCATTCGTACACTACGCGGAGAGAAGGATCTGATAAAAATTACCATGTCGTTTGGATAAAAATTACTATAGTTCCTTGTAACGCGGCGCTACAGCGCCACCTATGGCAGAAAGTACGCAACTTATAAGAATTTTTACTATAACTATGAGTCTTTGTCAGAACTTATGGTAATAAAAAAATTGTTCCAACTTTCGCACTTTCCGCCATAGAGGGCGCTGTAGCGCCGCGTTACAAGACACTATCGTAATTTTTATCCAGACGATAAGAATTTTTTTAAAGAATTTATAAGAATTTTTATTGTAACTATGAGTTTTTGTCAGAACTTATGGTAATAAAAAAATGGCTATATCTTTCGCACTTTACGCCATAGAGGGCGCTGTAGCGCCGCGTTACAAGGCACTATAGTAATTTTTATCCAGACGACATGGTAATGCTTATCAGAACCTTTTCTCCGTGTAGTTTTCAGTATACTCGCCGATGTTCGAAATCTTCGAATGCCTTGAGGCAAACTATAGGGGTCGTTGTTGTCCGTGAACAATTTCGCATCGCTCAGTTCGAAGGGTTTGTGTTGTTTGTCATGCCTCCGTTGTCGATCCTCTTTCTCGGCAAGGAACCGGATATAACGAGGAGAAACGGGTACGTTAGTACGCAGGTTGGTTGCTTGCGAGATGAAGCAAACGTGCGCGATAGGAACATTTCGGAAGCAGAGAATGCCCCGTCCTCGACAACCCCAGCGCGCCAGGAGGCAACCCTGAGGTGATACGATAATGCGCTGAAACTTGAGTTAATGACGCCACACCGGCACGCGTGCCGGATATTAAATGGGGATCCCGCGCCCGGGGCATTGGAGGACGATAACGATGACGGCAGAGAGGAGCTTATTGTGTAATACCAACTTGTAGAATTGTAGCTTCGAATGAAACTGCAATACAGTAATATTGATCTGCGTGATCAACCAATGTCTTCATAAGGCAATTTTCAAAGATTCCCAAATCCAAAAAAAATTCCAAAGCGAAGCCATATTCATGTTAATTGAAGGTACAGTATTAATTCTCTCTGCAATGAACATCTCTATTGATGACGTTCCTCGCAGAGGGATTCGAAGCTCTCGTATGTACATATCTTCTATATCGTCTAAATGCTTGGCGTCGAGACACTGTCTCTTGATGGTAACGATAACATCGAGTAGAAGGCTATACATCGTAGCACAGTGAAACTTGAGTTAATAAAGCAGCATTCGCCAAACCGGATATTAAATGACACTCGGTGAGTGGCTCCGTCAGGATGGCAAAAGCAAAGAGCCGCGACGTTATTCGACGGTGCAATGTAGAATAAACCGAATTTATATACAGTGGAGCGTAAACTTGGGTATACATTTCGGGAGAGGATGTATATAGTACACTATATACTTATACATATACATATATATATGCAGTACACTACTGTAATATACAGTTTAGTATACGATGAGAGTTCTCTGGAGCGTTGGCTCTCGAGAGTCGACCGGAAGCGAAACTAACGTCTACACGGCAGACAGTAGGTTTAATTTACTGCGCGCGGGAGTCGAGTCTCCATCCTCTCGCAACCAGTTCGCCTAACCAGTTCCAAATGCGTTCGGAGATATCCCGAGAGCAGGACGCACCCCACGGGACACGCCGCAGCGTATAATGACGGGGAGAGTAACGGCTCCCAAAGTACCGGCTGAATTAATTTCACGGTGAATCGGGCGAACGTGCCAGTATACGTTGTTATACCGTTGACTATATAATACACTAGTTGTATAACAAACTGGTATACCCTGTACACGAATATAGACTGTAGATGTATGGAGAGGCCCAGCGAGGGAAGTTTAAACTGTGAGTGACTGGCGACGAAATCTTGGTATCGTAACGCAAGGGAATCAAGAACGGAGAGCCGAGAGTTTCTCAACTGAAGTGAGATGAAACTTCTGCTTCATTTAACTCCCAACTCTCCCGCTGATGATTTCTCATTGGCGCTTTGAACGTGCAACGAATCAGGTAGCGCGCGGTTCGCAACAAACTTTGTCTCGATTTTGATTCATTCGATTCCAATGGGAACTATACAAGAAAAGCTCTTTTTTTCCTCTCGAGAAGAGGATTTAGGGTCAAATATTTGGATGGGAGTGAAATAAGTTGCTAATTCGTTATTGGGGAGAAAAAAAACCATTAGTACAATCTTTGGACGATTGAATTTCTTTTTTTCCGATTAAATTTACGAAAAAATGGAATTTTGGTAAATGGAAAATGGTATGGGCGGGTATGGGTATGGGTATGGTATGGGTATGGGTATGGGTATGGGTATGGGTATGGGTATGGGTTTGGTATGGGTTTGGTATGGGCGCAACTGTCGAGATTAGAAGGGCAAGAAGAAACAATACACAAGATAAAGCACCTGGTGATATTACCTACAAAATGAAGTTTTAAGGCCGTTATCAGCTTTAGAAAACGCAAAATTAAAAAGCTTTAAATTCCAGAAAAATACTGATAAAGGTAAAAAACTCTGCGTTTGGGGAGGTGATACATTTCCGTTGAACCCAAAACGATATTGCAAGAAAACTTCCCAACATTGCCATAACTCTCGTTTGTTTTGGTGTTCCAGATAATCGACGGCAACACGAAGACCGAAGTGAACAATCGCAAGGATCCCGGTCTATTCTGCGGCGAATCGGAGCAGCCGCAGACCTTCATTTCCGAAACAAGTTTCGTGCGTGTTGTCTTTCACGCCGACAACTTTACCGATCAAACATATTTCAGCTTCGATTCCCGAGCTGAGCAACAATTTGAGGTTTACCTGCGTTACGGTCAGCATCCCGAGCTGTATCCGAATCGCCGGGGTGAGATAGTTCCGGGTAGTTATTGCGAGCGCGTATTCAAGGATTGCAAGCTGCAAACCTGTTACGTTCAGAGTCCCGCCTATCCGGGTATATACCCGCGCGCTTTGCATTGCAAGTACAGATTGAACACGAGACAACCATTCATCAAGCTCTACATCGAGAATGAGGAATTCAACATAGACGGTCAACGTTGCGAGAACATAATGACCTGCCCTATGAGACCTATCAGTTCAGGTTCGGAGCATTGTCCCTACGATTACATAAGGCTGTATGACGGGAAGAACGAGACGGCGCCGGTTATAGGGACCTTCTGCGGAATGGGCAAATTCCCCTACAGCATCATTGGTACCAGCGAGGATCTTTACGTCGAATTCGTTTCATCCCCCGCTGGTCCCCTGCTGAATACCGGCTTCCACTTCAACGTTGGCAATTGGCCCGGTCAGATGAAGACCGCCGGTGTTAAAAATGGTACATGCGATTGGTTGTTGAGTAGCGAAGCTCTGGTTAACGGAAGTGAGGGTATATTTCTATCGGTATCGCACTGGTATCCGCCGCACACGAGTTGCACCTATCGTCTGAAGGGCAAACCCGGTGAAATAGCGCGTCTCTACTTTCCCAGTTTCCGCGTCAACCGCATACAATCGCCGATCGTAACTTACGACGGCGATTGCGGCGAAAGTTTGACCCTTTATGACGCAAATTGGCCCGACGATGCGAGAATAATCAAAACCTTCTGCGATACGTTCAGCAAACCAATGGAAAAGCACGATTTCGTGTCAACTTCGAACTCATTGTTCGTCAGATTCGAAAGCAAAACCGGAAGTTATTCCGGAAGTTCGCTTTACTACTGGGCGCACTATGATTTCTTTAATGCCACAAGATTCGGCGAACCGGTGCCGAATACCGAATGCGACGAGACGTTCGCCGCATGGAAAGCCAAATCCGGACGTCTGCGATCGCCGCTGAATACTCTCGTTTACAAACGACCCGGCGATCCGCCTGCCGATTTGTCTTGCACTTACAGCTTCATAACCAACAAGAGACTCTACGCAAGAGTTATCTTGACCATCGAGTCCGTGTCATTCAAAGATACAAATTCGTACGCACAGTGCGGACACTGTTGGGACAGTCGAGCCGACAGAATAATAGTTCGCGAACCGGTCGGCGACGCGTCCGACAAGGGTCACTGTCTCTGCAACATGTCGTCCTCGTCGCCGCCGCTTCGCGTTGTTTCGCGCGGCGAAAAGCTTGACCTGAAACTTCTCATTGACGGCGCGCACTCAGCCGCGAGTTATTTCAAACAATCGTCACCGTTGTTCGAGGCGCGTTACGAATTTGCGCACAGCCCACTCTGCGGTCCGGCATTGTTACCAGCGACGAACGACGGTGAGATCGAATTTCCGCACTACGAGGCGCTCGGTTACGTCACACCGCCGCGCTCGATCAAGTGCATCTGGGAACTCAGGGTTAATCGGGAAAGAGATCTTTGGCTACACTTCGACAAGATAAAGTTTGCATCGCGATCTTGCGAAGACGGCAAACTGGAGATATTCTTGGCGGGTTCGTTGGAGCCGCATCTCGGTATTTGCGGCGAAAACGTTAGTTTTGTCCGCGAAATGCCGATTTTCGAAGCCGCCAAACTCGGACCACCGAGTCCAGTTAATGGCGAACCACCCCCCGTGGTGATACAATTCACGGGAACTATGGCACCGGCGAGAGTCGCTTTTAAAATATTGTGGACGGAATTGTTTCACCTCGCGCGCGACGGTACCGGCGCACCGAAGACGCAGAAGTTGGAGGATTGCGGTTTTCAATGTCCCGGCGACACGGGTTGCATCCCCGAACGACTACGTTGCAATGGGGTCGTTAATTGTCCAACGCCGAGCCTTTCCGCAGGCACATTCAACGTCAGTATACTTGAGCGCAATGACGAGGATGTTGAGACATGCGGAGAGCCAGTCGGTGGCGGTAGCGGAAATTCCGTCGGTCCCGCCGGATGGGCGGGCGCAGGACTCGGCGCCGGTATCGCTATACTTCTGGGACTCGCATGTCTAGGTGCTGTCTGCCGAATGTGCCGACAAAGAAGCCGATCTCGCGATATTCATGTGCCCTATTGATTTCCCGATTAAATCGATGAATTAAAGATCGTTTAACTGTACCCATAGAAGAAAAACTGTAGGGGTGCCATTTCTCGGAAAAGGGAGGAACTACTCTTGCGAAAGAATTCTCTTTTTTTTTATTAAACAATGACGCTGCCAGTATAATAATACAAAGATCCCCAAGAATCCTCTTGAATGAGATTTACCGTTACTTAAAGTACCTATGATTTTGCCCGTTTATCCGTAACGATTCACCGACTGTTAAGCATGAAAGATACGCTCTTCGAAGTTCAATGACTCGCTGAGAAAAGGTAAATGAACGATAAGGGAGGAAAGAACAAAAGTTTAAAAGAATGATAAGAAGATTGAAGTCACGAAGGCATAGTTTAACACCCACGGGAAGCCGAGATCCTCGTTGCACGCCTCTTTTACCGCGAACAAAGACACATCCGGCAGCAAGGGGTGGGGTTAAGCTTCTCTCAGCTTCTAAGAGGGAGAGTGTGTCAAGTATATCTATACAAGTGCAATGTATAGGGATGCAAGCTGCTGGAAAGAAATAGTAGGGAGATGATGTCGAAGAGAGTTGAAGTCAGGGGAAAGGGAAAGAATTGGGGGTGAAACGGGGGATGGGAAAAAGACAGAAGGAGATTAACGACTCGCGTGGTTAATCGATTAACCATGTTAGCCTGAAAGTTTACACGCGTGTCGCAAACTCGACGCGGTTCGTTGGCAAGCATAAGCGCGCAGTGGCCTGGAGAGACGGTGGTTAACCGGTCGTTCTACCCCGGTGAGGTCGAGGAGGATCGATGGATGACCCGTACCGGTCTCGCTATCTTTGCCCCTAAATCTTGATGAGACACGTCGTTTCTCTCATCGCCCCGTGGGATGAGAGAAACGAGATAGTTTGCACGATAATGGCCGCCTGTTACCAGAGGGAAGAGAGAGTTCACCGGGTTACCAACAACGATACTTGAATGTTACACATGCACAGTAGAATATGCTGTGTATAACCCGACGGCATCGGGTATTAGCACACCGGTGGGGTACACCGTTTTCCGGAATGAATCTCCCCGTTCAACGAGCACCGCGCTTAATCCCAATAAAGTGTACGATGGCGGAACGACGCGATGAGTATCATCCCCTACATTATATCGCGATCGCAGCTTGAGATTTCGATCCAGCAGTGCGCATAGCACGCAATCTCGCAACCCTAATTAATTTTTTAAAAAACAACCCTTAACGAACGATCATACAATTATAGACTCATGAATAGTTGTATCGTTGTTAATTTAACGCACTTTACCACTGAGTAAAGTTAAGCAATGTATTTTTTTTTTTTTTTTTTTTTACGATCGGCAAGACAATCGTTAGCGAAAGATAAGTTCCGTGGCAACGAATTAATAAAAATGACGATAGATTTCGATCGAAGCCGATTAACGATTGATCATATCTCGATTGGGAAACGGCAGTGGAAGCCATGAAGTACCATCGACGAAAGCGTAAGGTTGCATTGATAATCTTTCATACATATATATATATTACGAAGCCGATCCCGGTTATCCGTGGCTTCGGGTTGCATTACACGACGAAGCTGCAGTAGCAGTTTATAGGACGCGAGGAAATAGAGAGACCGAGCGGAGGCTCGACGAATGGAACTATACCGGCAGGTGTAATGAAATTCCTCTGACGTTGAGGGGAGGATATTCGATAAGTCGAGGGGGTATGAGACGGCGAGAGAGTTGAATGGATGGGAGATGGATCCAGGCACAGCGTAACACTATATAGTCGGGTAGAGTACCAAGCTGAATCCGTCGTCGGATATATATACGTCACAGAGTAATAACTATATAGGAAACTGTGCTATCGCGAGACTCTCTGCAAACGGATTTGCGTTTGCATTTACGAGTGCCACCCACGGTTGCCGTGGAGAAGGATAAAGGAAGAGCGGGGTGGATGACTCCGACAATAATCTAGGAGGATCCTACGGGCGAATCATCCCCCCGCGTCGTTGTTAACATTCCGCACGATACTCCGCGATAAACTACCCCTACGGTTTCCTCCATGCCTCGGAATCGTGACGAGCATAATCGACCAACGGTATCATCGATTATCCGCTCTTCGAATAGAACGATACAACAATCGATGATTAAAAATTCGAGTAAATCGTCGGAGAGAAACGAAGAAATCCAATATCGAAACGTTGTATTAAAAATTGCGAAAAAAAAATTAAAAAATGAAATAACTACGAATAAAACGCTGTAAATATATGATCGAAATGAGATAATTATAGACACGGAGGGCTCAGAGCTCTCGTAGGACGAAAAAAAAAAAAAAAAAAAAAATTGAAAAAATGTGAGATTAAAGAAGAAAAACATGTATTTCTAATAAAAAATGTAGAATTTTCAGGATAAGCAGGTTGTTTTTAATAAAATATGTCGATGAGAGAGAGAGAGAGAGAAAAATGGAGTAGAAAGGCGTCGATCGCGTTCCAGTGGGACGGTACGTCCGTTGTCTCGTCGTTAATGTTCGCCGAAGTAAGTAACGTCCGCAAACGTCCCACTGGATGCACTTCGAGGCCGGCAAGGCCTCCGCTTGTACATAGACCATGTTTACGTAGACAGTAGATGGACAGTTTTTGCTCCACCTTCGAGAGTTAAGATCGATATAAATACGATACACGTCTCCGGAGAGAGACGAGAGGGAGTTGGACTCACAAAGTAGCATTCGCTCGCTATTACCTATAAATACGTATAAGTCGAGCGATATACACGATGCATCCAAAGTACACAAATACACAGCGGATTCGTATGTATAAATACGTAAATGTAAAACCACCACTGTCATTGAATATAGGTGTTCACAACGTTGAAATCTGCCGTAATTTATCGATAAAAAAAAAAAAAAAAAAAAAACACAGACACAGACACACATTCACATTATTGTAATTATATGATTGTAACGATTCGATATTATTATATTTTTTACTAATAAAGAGTGACTTCGATTGCGAGGTCGAAAAAAAAAAAAAAAAAAAAAAAAAAAAATGGATTTTTCAATTTTTCTTGATTCCCTTCGCATTTATTTCCCTTCTTCTGTATTCTGTATTTTTATTTAGATTTATGAATAATTACGATAACGAAGTGTTTGATAAAATTTCATCGCACCTGAATATTCCGTTACGCAAGCATTATTATGGTTTCCGTGATAAATTAAATTATAAGCTTTTTCGTTGACGTTGACGTATGTGACCCGAGGGGCGGATATACCATTCTGCAAGTCGGCAGAGTCCGATGCTTCTCTAATTTTATTCTTTATACGCCGGATTTTCTCTCATCAATCTGGCATATCAAAGTCAGCAATTACGGATACCTCGGTGGGTTTCGTCGGATAGCCACGAGGGTGAAATGAGATCGAGAGAAAGTGAGAAAGCGTGAAAGCGGAGGGGATAGAAACTGAGAAGAAGGGAGATTACCGGACGAGTTTCCGGTCGCGAACCGGCAAAGTGCCTCCGGCCACTAATTTCTGCGGTCTTCCAGAGTATCTCTCGCTCTATATACACATCCAGGATAAACCAACGGTTATCATAATGATTTATAGTCTTTATCTTCGCGGAGCTTCCCGTTTCTACTCTTCTCTTCTCCCCGCACCTCGTCCGCCGCCCCTCTCCCATTCCCGGCATCTCTTCGTCCTATGCGAACTTTTAAACGAGGATTATTATCAACACGCCACGGAGACTCTAATCTCTTAATCCAGACGCGAAGCTTCCCTCATTTTCATCGTCATAGCCGCGCGAAAAGGTCTGAAAAGCTTTTTTTTTGCCTCTCACAGTCGAATATTGAGGTCAGAATCTCTCTTTTTTTCGTATTTTTTTTTTCCTTTCTTTCTTCTCTCGACGACACTGTAGTCTTTCATTCAAGCTTCATCGACATTCTCCGAGTTTAATTTGAAATGTGCACAGCGAAGCCGCGAAGGATCACTTTAATCCGATGCGAGAATCATTCCGTTGCTCTATTCTCGTCTCTACGCTGTGTCAACCCCTCCGATTTCTAATCATGACGATTTTCTCTGATTATATCCGTCATCGACAATTAGCCACGATTTTCATAGACCGTCGAATCGACGGCATTCGCGCTATACGAATAATGCACAAACTATTCCGATTACAGGCATTCAAGAGATCGCGAGAATCGAGGGACGAAGTTGCCAGCCGCTCGTAGTCCCTTCCCTCCCCTTCAAGAGAGCCGCGAACCGAAAAGCCAACGTTAGAACTTGCGAGACGCGAAACTCCGAAGCTCTTCTATCATTTCTCTCTCTCTCTCTCTTTCTCTTCCTCTCTCTCTCTCTCAACCCTTCTCTCGTTCATTGTAGTCCGTAGTCTTCGGTCATTGTATACTCTATCTATAAACTCGTCGTAGCGAGTTGCTTCGCGAAAACTCGTACCAACCCCAACCCCTCCCTTGCGACCACACGGACAAGATGATAATTCAATTCCTAGAGAGATTGTCAAGTTTTAACAATCGACTTGTACGAACGGAGCGAGGCGCGTGCATCGGCGTCCCTCGTTTCCCTCTCACATCGCGGCGTAACTTTGACAATGGAACGACGCTGCCTTCGTTAACAAAAGGACACGGATGGGAAAGCTTCGCAACGAGAATAACGCTGCCAACGATGGCGCTTTTCATTGTCTACGAGTCAACGCACATCGAACTGTTGCGAAAGTCGATGTCCATTTAGCATTATCCCAATACAATGTAATTAAATAAATCTCTCCTTTAATTTATTTTATTACGAAGAAGAGAGTGCAAGTAGCTTCAATATTCAAGAAAGACGAGAGTAATTAAACTCTTTCCGATGCAAAATAAGTAAATAAATTTTTTTTTTTTTTTTTTTTTTCCAGAAAAAAAATCGATTCTTATAATTCCGAAAATTATTTATTTAAAAAAATGTTTCATAGCGAAAAATATTCGATTTTTTTTTAATAGCGAAAAATATTCGATTTTTTTTTAAATAGCGAAAAATATTCGATTTTTTTTTAATAGCGAAAAATATTCGATTTTTTTTTAAATAGCGAAAAATATTCGATTTTTTTTTAATAGCGAAAAATATTCGATTTTTTTTTAATACCGAAAAATTTTCGATGTTTTTGATAGCGAAAAATATTCATCCGCTAATCCCCAACAGAAAACAAACGCGAATCGCGAACAAATGAAACGCGTCGATACATCGAAGTAACATCGCGTGCCTCTGAATCGATTTTTTTTCGGAGTCGGCTTCGCGGCGTATACACCGATCCCGTCGTTGGTCGTTAATTATCGGTTATCGAGAGTTCGCATTTTCATTCGCTCAGTTTCTCCGGCGTTTCTGGATTACTTCGAAGAAGTCAAACTTTCCCGTATCTCCTCGCGTTCATTATCGTCGACGAGGTGCAACAATGTTGGATCTATTTACACCGCTCAAGGGTCTCCTGCAGAGCGAACCCGTGCGGGTCGACAACTTCGTCTTTAGATTGCACTCCCGTCTCACCGTCGTTATTCTCAGCGTATGCGCTATTCTCGTGACGGCGAAACAATACTTCGGAGAACCGATTAGCTGTATACCCGACGCGTCGATCGGTAAGTTACGAATTTCTCAATTAACCTTTTAAAAAATGCGTATTTCACCCGTTGCATCGGCGACAATGGATTTTCACGTGAAACGAAACGATCAAAGAGAATATCAAACAAAGTAACAACTTATACAAAGTTACGTTAGTTTACGTCGGGATAACATCTAATTGCGAACGAAAGAGTTCCGGGGTTATGGGAGTTACCGCGAGGTAAGGAGACGAAGAAAAAAAAAAAAAAAAAAAACCCTTCTCTCGGGAATTCGCCGAGTGGAAAAACGAGAGAAAATTACTCGAGACTATTAAAAGTTATCGGCTTACCCGAGTGTGCCGAGTCGTGGCCTCCGCTCTACCGTTCGCCTCTGTCCTCTCTTTACCCACTATTTTTCATCGTCTTCTCTCGCGAGATTCGCGAAAGTTCAATATCAAAGAGAGACGTTGAGCCGCGGCAGCTAAGTTCGTTTTCTTAACTCGGGTCATAGGAAAGCTTTTCCAGATGCCGAGAGACGAAAGAGGATGAATGGACCGCGGACAATAATCCGCAGGAGAGCGGAGAAGAAATCCCTCCGCTCTTTGTCATATACTCGTCGAACAAATCTGTTTTCTTCCCTTATCCCTGTACCCCATTGTTCTCTATAGGGAATGCGCGTATTTTTCCTCTTTTTTTTTTCACTCTCTGCCATAAAATTCGAACAAACGGAAAGCCGAAGGAAATGAGTGTCTCGAAAGTAATTTTTTACATCGTCAAACTCGTTTTATCTTCGTAGCCAAAGAACCTGTGAACGCGTATTGCTGGATCTACAGTACATTTACGGTTGCGCGGCATCTTCGCGGTGTACCCGGCAGAGACATCGCGAGTCCGGGAGTCGGTCAAGCGTTGGAGGACGACGAGATACATTATCATCGTTATTATCAGTGGGTCAGTGAAAAAATTAATAATCTTTACCACTAACCGAAAAAAAAAAAAAAAAAAAAAAAAAATGGAGTCAAATTTTTTTTTATGCCGACATTGACGAATTTACGACCGACAAGAATAATTTTTCAGTTATTTCCGTAGTTACTCGGGATAATGCAAATTAAATATTCATTCAAGCTTTTTTCCTCGGGCAACGGAAACGGATTAAGGATGTACGAGCGTAAAAAAAAAAAGCCACAAAGACGGAGAAACGAAATGTGGAAGCATTTTTTTTTTTTCTTTTTTTTTTTTTTTTTTCTTTCTTTACTGAGGTTCCTTTCCTAGTCCCGCCGGAAATACATAATTTACCGTCACTCCCGGGATAATCCGAAAGTTGATTCGTAAAATCCCGTTGAGCTCGTTGTCGTTTTCTCCGAGTCGAGGCGGTAGGGGTTTGTTCGGGGGGTTTGACTTGGCTAACTCTACGTTACTATCCCGTTTTGTGTCTCGCGCAACAGGTATGCTTCGTCCTGACGCTTCAAGCGATTCTGTTCTACGCGCCCCGAGCGCTCTGGGGAGTCTGGGAAGCCGGTACCGTCGGTCACCTAGCGAGAGATCTCGCGTCTCCGTTTCCCCGTGACATTACGACCCAAGAGAGGAAACGTCAGCTCGTCGAATATTTCGCAGTCACCGCTATTCACACCCACAACTTCTACGCCTTTCGCTTCCTCGTATGCGAGCTTCTCAACTTTCTCAATGCGGTGAGTTTCCTTCAACATCACGTGCAAAGACGGCAAAAGTTTGTATGAGCTACGAAAGTGCCTCTCTCGCCGTATAACGGATCGTAAGTAAAAGACGATCCTATAGGGATGTACCTATATGGCTTTATGTATATTTGTTCGACGCCTCCCGGGCGCGGAAAACTTTACTTCGCAGCAACTCTATTTAAGTATCGACGGTAGGCATATCGCAAGAGCTTGTCGAGAAAATGAACGAGTACTTTTGAAACTACGTATACCCGAAGGGGGAGGGGGTGGGGAGTAGAAATTGATGCTTCGGTAACCAACAAAAAGAGAAGAAAATTGTCGAGAAACTATACTCGGGATATCGTACGCTGGAACTCGAAAACTCGAATCCTTTCGAGATCATTTTTTTTTTTTTTTTTTTTTTTTCTTTTTTTTTTCATAGCGATCTCTCGACTTCGATATGATTATGAAACATTCAAATTCTGTGTTATTTACAATTTTTTCGAAAAAATAACGAAATTTTCAATTTTAAGAAACATCGATTTTTTTTCGATAAAATATTTTAATGGAATATTGAGGCGAAGAAAAAATATACTTTAAAGTATCTTTTTGTATATTTACGGAAACACATGTTTTTGAAAACCTTCAGTTCGATACTACAAAATCGTTGCTTATCAAACTTGAGATGATCTTTGCGAGAAATTCCCGGATAATTGAGTAATTTTTTTTTTAAGTGTGAAACCGCCGTAACTTCGATCTTATAGTATTATTATAATGAAAATTACCTCATGCGGTAACTTCCATTGAATCCATTGACATCGAAATATGTAATTTTACGTTTCTATGAATTTATAAATTTAATTTTTTTGGTTTAGTCTTATAATTTGGAAGTCAATGTAATCAGGAAAATCCTACAACTTTCGTTTAAAAAAACTGAAAAACTCGAAAAATATTCGATTAGCGATTGAAATATTAGCGGAAAAAAAATAATTTGACAAAATATCGCAACGGAAAATGCGTCGAGTCCAAAATGTTGCAAAAAATGTATACTATTTCTGCAGTCCATCATAAAGAATATTTTTCCAACAAATAAATCTTTCATGACGCAAAAAAATTTTCAAAATATTTCAATAACGTTTTCAAAAAAAAAAAAAAAAAAAATACACGCGCGCTATCGTTCTCCGTTTCCGCAGATCGGACAGATATATTTACTGGACGTTTTTCTGGAGGGTCAATTCAGCACTTACGGACCATCTGTTACGGCGTTCTCTGTCGAGACAAAACCGTTCGAAAGAGTGGATCCGATGGCGCGACTTTTTCCGAAAATCACGAAGTGTACTATTCATACATACGGTTCCGGTGGTTCGCCGCAAACGCTCGACGCTCTGTGCGTTTTGACGCTAAACATCGTAAACGAGAAGATATTCGTTTTCGTGTGGTTTTGGTTGGTATTTTTGGCCGGTATCAGCGCATTGGCCGTTTGTTATAGGTACGAAATCGACTGCGATAATCGGCGAAAGAGCCAATAGGCGCTTCGCGTATTCAATGCCAAACGATCGTCTCGAGTATTCCGCGAAATAATCGTACGTTATTTATTTCTTGGCTCGTGTTCGCAGAATCGTCGTATTCACTCAGCCGTGGTCTCGAGTGTACTTGCTTCGCGCCGTCGCTCGAGTACTTTCGCAAACAAAAGCCGAAACACTCGTCGCGAAGCTCCGTTTCGGTGACTGGTTTCTCCTTTACCAACTCGCGCACAATGTGAATCCCATCGTGTACAGAGAACTCGTCAACGAAATAGCCGGAGCGCTCGCCAACAAATGCGTATTGTGAGAAAATTATTGCGCAATGGAGTCCTCGGATTTCTCCGAAATTCGCACAACCAGTGTGTACACCGCGTGCAATTTTTAAAGGGATCATTAAACAGTCGAATAATAGACTATTATTTTCGTTTACCGGTGTAAGTTTCCTGCTATACGATTGATATAAATAGATTGTTATAAAAAATACGTGTATCCCGATATATTTTTTTTTGTGATTAATGGCGTTTGATTTTGTCGCACGTAACACTAATGTTTTAATGAATTTCAATAAAAAGAATTGATAGTAATGAAGTTTACTAGTTATTCGATGTTTGTGTTGAAATTATCGTTTACTGGACAGGAAATGCCATCCTACGATCTTTCGGAACGAATTATTTGTGTTTCTACGAAACTGCTTTACCGACTGCGGGGTTGGCGATAAACTGATTTATTATCTGCTGGAATAAAGGAATTATGTACACTAAGCGCCTTTTTTCTGTTTTTATTTATCGTCTGCATTATTTATCCGCGCCGCGGAATTGACGAGAAGAATTTCGGAAGATTAATTATTAAACATCCATCGTCTGTGGATATCAATTTTTGAAAATTCATTAGATTTCGTTTGGTTTTGTCGTAATTATATCAGTAAATACAGAAAATGCTGTAATATATAAGGGATTTTAATAAAAAATGAATTTACTAGGAATCGATAATATTGGTTTCTATTCTTTATGGGACTTTGTATCGAATGAAATATATCGTTTAACGTATCTTAAATAATTTCATCCGAACACCTCGTTGATAACGAATTGCCGACGTTTCTACGTAACTGCATTATCAATAGCAGTGCAGAAAGGAAACTAACGTAATATCTGCCGAAACGAAGCGCAGATGTTCCGAAACCGCTCTCTATTTTTGTTTACGCATCAGTCAGACAAAACACCCATTTTCGGAATGAACGAAATCCCTTTCGGACGATAATTATCGACAAATAAATCCTTCAGGAGCTTCAAAATTACCCGTACAGCGAGAAATGATCTTCTGATTAAAAATCAAAGAAAAAAAAAAGAAGAAATTGAAAAAAAAATCCTCGAGTTACTCGTGTTTATTCATCGCCACACCCAACTCCCCGTAATTATTGTATATAATGAACATTCCCTGTGAGTATATTTCGTCAATTAGGCTTTTCTCGACATTAACAATAACGTAACTTAACGCTTTTTCACATTGGACGGTTATGCATCGAATTTTATTAATAATCCAACATTTCTGAATCATCGGATTTTTTTTCGAGGTTAGAATTTCAAAATTCGCGATCTTTTTTTTTCGTCGTAATGCTTCAACAACGATTCCGAAACGCGCGATAACTTCGATAGGATTCATAAATGTTGATGATCAACAATTTTTTTTTCGGATTTTATGAATTATCAATAAAAAATACTCTTAAGTGTGTCGAACTCACCGTTGCTTCGCGAATTTCAAAATTCGCGATCTTTTTTTTTTTCGTTGCAATGCTTCAACAACATTTCCGAAACGCGCGATAACGTCGATAGGATTCATAAATGTTGATGATCAACGATTTTTTTTTCGGATTTTATGAATTATCAATAAAAAATACTCTTAAGTGTATCTAACGACTCACCGTTGCTTGTGTACCCGTTGCAATTTTCGCACAATAAAGATTTCACTTTTGCATGAATTAGAAACAAAATCCTCGCATCCTTCTATCTCTATTGCGCCGTCCCTCGCCGTTATGCGGCGATTAAAAAAAAGCTGTAAAAGAATAACAAGGAAAATGGAAGTCAATCTGATGAAACCGGACGTTATGTTGATTACGAAGAATCTTATGGTACCAGTTGCGCTGCCGATTCCCGAAAATAAATTATTTCGCGCGCCTTGCGTTATCGGAACGAAGACAAAGATTGTGAAAGACAGAAAAAAAAAATGTTCATCGAAAAAAACGTTGCGTAGCGCTGAAAAAACGAATTCCATGCTTTGGGAAAAAACGAAGTTATTTAGCGGAGAACTGCTTTCTAGCGCAGAAAATTTTGATTACGATTGCGAATCTTTCGTCGACTGGGAACCGGAATCAAAAGAAAACTATGAACTTCTTTACAGTCGAAAATTTGCGATTGACGATGATTACGTCAGCAACGCCACGAATGAAGGAACAAAACAACAGGTTTATTTATCGCAGAGTTTTCCTACGCATTCGGTGCCTTCGAAAAATTGCATCGATAGCTATAAAACATTTTCTGTAACGTCGGATACAAAAACTAACAGTACTGTTGACGCTGATGCGGAAAATAGGATCCCAATGCCGCCAATGCCTTCCAAAAATTGCTTCAAAAATGATAAAACAGTTTCCATAACATCGGATATGAAAAATAATAGTACCGTCGATGTTGATGCAAAAAATAGGATCCCAATGCCGCCAATGCCTTCCAAAAATTGCTTCAAAAATGATAAAACAGTTTCCATAACATCGGATACGAAAAATAACAATACCGTCGATGTTGATGCAAAAAATACGATCCCAATGCCGCCAATTCCTTTCAAAAATTGCTTCAAAAATGATAAAACAGTTTCCATAACATCGGATACGAAAAATAACAATACCGTCGATGCTGATGCAAAAAATACGATCCCAATGCCGCCAATGCGCTCCAAAAATTGCTTCGAAAATGATAAAACATTTTTCATAACATCGGATACAAAAACTAACAGTACAGTTGTTGCTGATGCAGGAAATAGGATCCCAATGCCGCCAATGCCTTCCAAAAATTGCTTCGAAACTTATAAAAAAAATTCCGCTGATGCTGATACGTCAGCAGGGAATGATACCAATAACGTTAATGCGAAGAAAACTTTTTCAATAATTTTGACTGAAAACGGTATCAATCTTAGCGATCAAAAAAATGACCTCACAATTCTGGAAGCTAAACGCGATTTAGAATTTCGAGAAAACAGCATTACGGAACTTCGTCGCTGCGTATCCAACGATATAAGTAGATATTCCCCTTCGATCGACAAAAAACGAGATAATCAACCCGATGGCAAAGATTGTGAGATAAAATATTCTTGGCAAGACTTGGATAATTGGATACCGCCATCAATAAAGAAAAAAATCGCGGAAACTGATAAACAGTCAGAAGAATTCGGAGCGAAGAAACGCGAATGTAAAATCACTTATTCTTGGCAAATTATCGGCACGGGCGCCCAAACTTCCTCCGAACTGTTACAGAGTTTGTTGCCGAACGTTAACGAACGTGAAAAAAAAGTTTCCGAAGAAATGCTTAATTATCCGTGTAAAATTAAATACTCGTGGCAAATTATCGGCACCGGTACCCAAGTCTCCTTCCGCGATACGAAAGATTCGTTTCCCTGCGATGATAACTATTGGGATGGAAAAATAATAATACCGGGAAAACGTTTCGCTGAATCGAAAAACCGGAAGCACTCGAACGGCGAACGATGCAAAATACAGTACAGCGAGAGAACGCAAACAACGATCGAAAAATCGCATCAAACCGAAGTCAGCGATTGTCGGGTGAAATATTCGTGGCAAAATCTCACCGATGTGTACTTAAAAACCGCGAAAAATTTTTGAAAAAAAAAAAAAAAAAAAAAAATGCATTTTTTTGCGTATTGATCCATCGATTCTTCCGCCGCGTATTAACGCTTTACAATCGATAAAAACACAAAAAAAAACTGTTTCTCCGAATGGATTCTCTTCTAAGGAAGTATTGAATTTTTCACCAGGAAGTGCCTATCGGCGCGCGAAGAATGACGAGAAGATAAGCGTAAACATGGAACCGGAAATCGATATGCCGTCGGACGGCGCAGAAGAGGATATTCTCGACAAGACTCTCAGCGCTTCTTTTACCGATGAGACTGAACCGCTAATGCCGGCATTGGATTTTCAACGTTCGGATAACAATGAGACTAAAAACGACAGAGATTCCCGCAGAGAGGAACTCAAAATGCGACTCGCAAGTGCTTTGAAGAAATTGGAACAATCCGAGGAGTGCATTGATGCCAATTGGTCATTAGAATATTCGCTTCCGAATACAAACGACGAGATCGCCGCAGGGGATGAAAAATTGCCACGACACGTTCAAGACAACGTTAAGGGAATTATTTTGTCGGCTCAAGAATACATCGGCAAGTTGGAAGATCAACTTAGCGATCTCGACATTGCCGATGAACAGGTGAGTTGTTTTTTTTTTTTTTTGTTCTTAAAAAAATTGCTTCAATTATTGTGGTCACTGAAAACAGTGAAAAAAATGTCCCGATTTTCTCTGACAAAATTCTAATTTTTCAGCGACTAAAATTGAAACTTATAATGTAAATTCCAATAACTAATTAATGAAATTCCTAACTAATCGATATTAAAAAAAATGTTTATAATTTATGGCGATGGAAAATTATATTAATACAACTGCAATATAGAAATCGATCGCTGTATCGATTTTTTTTTCAAGTTTTCTTAACAAGTGAAAAAAAAAAAAAAATTACTTAAACATTTTTTTTATTATTATTAAAATATTTTATTTTAAAAAATTATTCAAAATTTTTATTTTTTTTTTCGGTTCGTATGGTAACTCATTTTTCCCGATGAATAAAAAAAAATCCCTGACAATCCCCTAATTTTTCTGACAATTTTTTTATTCCTCGACTTTTCCCCGATTTCCAGATTTTTCCTGATCAGTGACCACCGTATCGCTATCATTTCTTTTGCCTCAAATAAAAAACGTATCATTTCGCAGATCGTCAAAAGTACGGAGAGGGTAATGAGAGAAATCGACGAGACTTATCAGGATCTGATAAACAGAGTTTGCCGAGAAATCAACAAGAGACGCGATCTCATGAGACTGGAAGCCGAGATTTACAAAAACGAGAGTCTCGCGCCTCTGAGAGGCTGCAGGCAACAGGTGAACGCGCAAATACGAAGCAGTCGCAGTCTCGTCTCCGAACTTAACAGGGCATTGATCGAGACGACGCTTAAGAAGCCTCAAGAATGTAAAATAATCGAAGCGAGCAGTAACTTGGGACGGTAAGCTGCGCGACAACTCCGAACAGATGCGACTCTGAAGAAAAAAGAAAAAAAAAAATTAGAACGATCTATTGATTCGACTGATTCCCTACAGAATACCGGCGGTGCCTCTCCCCGAGGAACTTCCATACGTTGCCTTCAGTCCTCCTGCGACTTCCGTCGTCGCCGAGGCGATAAAAGGAATTGCGGACCTCGGAAGCGTTCTTCGCATGGGACCGGCGCAGATCGTGGAGATCGAGGAGCGACCGGCATCGCTGTACGTAAAATGGCACATTGCCGATCCGGAGTACGCGACGGAGGAGCAGATATACATTCTTCAGAAAGCTAACGGAGAAATTCACGACGTTATTTCCGACGCTTTTGAAACGGTTTACGAGGGTTCGGAAAATTGGTGTTTCGTTAGAGACATTCCCGTCGACGAGTCTATCACTCTGAGAGTCGGTTTGCAGACGATGGAAACTGCTTGGAGTGTTCATCGATACGCTAAAACGAAAATACCGGCGTACAGTTGAGTCGTCACCTATAATTATCGATAATTGATTATTTTATGGAATTTTCTCTGCGAATTATGTACTTAAATATCGATGTATTCTTTCGATAGGTTGGTCACTGGATAACAAGGATTATATGATCACAAATGGGGGAAAAATCGCCGCGAAAATAAGCGATAGAACGACTACACTGTTCTCGCGCGGTCCGCAAGTTGACGCCAATCAGATAATCGAGTTTAAGGTGCGATAAAAAAAAAATAACGAAATATAAAGTAACGATTAATAAAATTGGATTTTTCGATTGATCAGTTTTTGGAGGCGTCGCTGGAGGGAAAGGACAACGAGGGTATCGCGTTGGTATCCGAGACAATGGGTCCCGACGATACTTTGCGCAGATGCGGAGCTCTACTCGTGACGACACAGGGAAAAATTTTCATGGATGGCGACGAGAAATTAATGAGATTACCGAGAATGCGTTTCGGATCGCGTCTCGTGTTCACGATAATGCGAAAGGACGACGATTCGTTGAGGATAAACATCGAATCCGCCGACAAAGCCGTAACTTACGATTGGACGGTACAAACGCCGTTGCGATTTGCGGCGCGTTTCAGAGAATCGAACAAATGGAATTTTATCGTGAAATAGAACTCTCCTCACGGATCGATTCGTATATTTACAGATACCTTCGCCTTACTCTCCGCACAATACGCGCCGTTTATAAGATCGTTTAAGTTGATAATAAAATAAAAGAAATTCATGTGCCTTAATAAACGCCTCTTTCGTCAACCGGAACATCCCCTGCAGCCGCAGTGAATGCATTCAACTATCCTTCCCTCCTCCAGCTTTCCTTTGGGCACTCGGCATATGCAGTTTGTGCCGAAATTCGTATCTCTCGTCTGTATGCAGCGTAAACAGCAGAGATTCTCGTAGCCGACTTTCTTCCATTTCGCTATGAGATTTTTGTCCGCTATGTTCTCGTTGAGGCAATAGTCGTATAATTCTGAAATAACGGAAGCGAAATTTGCGAAATTTTTTTTTTGTCGCCGATGATTTAGCAATATTGGGAAATGAGTAAAAAAAAACAAAAAAAATATTTTACGCAACGGAAATACTCGCTTACCTCTGCTGATTGCCTTTCGACGATAAAACAGATCGTAAATATATCGTGATTTTTGATGATGAATTTTGAATATCGGCCATAGAGATTCTTGCTTTCTTTTACCCTCGTGCGGCTCGGTCTCCGCTGGAATCGAGAAAAACAACAAAATATCAATAATCACATTCGAACATAACCTATACGATTCGTCGCGATCTCACTAACCCTCGCGCATTTTTTGCTCCAATTCTTCGAGAGTCGGCTCGATGAGTTCCCATCCGTCTGGAGGGGGTTTTCTGCTTCTTCGAACCTTCGGCATGTTTTTTAATACTTCACTCGCGTTGTTTGTTCGTCAAATTTGTAAGTTTTAACCGTTTCGCGACGACGTTGACTTGAGCGTCAAACAAATCGTACTGAAAAACAGCAAACAGATTCGCGTCGTGCACTGCGACGCACGGCTGCGCACCTCTCCGCGCGCATATCGTTGGGAACGAAAAAAAAAAAAGAAAACCCGCGATTGCAGCGCTCAAACGTATATTTCGCACGATGATGCGCCAGTTGGCAAGAGACCATCGTATCTCACGGTCGTGTGCGTTCGGAGGCCCGAGATCGTTTTTTGTAAATAAATATAAGAAATGTCGCTGGATCAGACGGTGTGCGAGGGTAATAATGAAATAAACGACGAGTGCGAAGCTCGGTTAGATAATAAACATTTAGCTGTTTTATCACTTTCGGCTGAAATGCTTCGCGAATCGAACGATCGATCAACGTAACCAATAACATTATTGTATCATCTCCGTGCGATATTTCGTTTAAATTCAATACTTATTCGATGTTTTGTCGTTCATTTATTGCAGATTTGAAGGCTTTCGAGAGACGACTGACGGAAGTCATCGCCAGCCTCCAACCATCGACGCTTAGATGGAGAAGTAAGTTTGTCTATCGGCAACTTTTTTTTTTTTGTTTTCTTCCGTAATATAATAAACTCACAGCATGGATAATTTTTTTCTTTTTTTTTTTCAAAATTCTTAGCGTCCCGACGCTATCGTACCTCAGATATAGTTAAAAAATCCTTTTTTAGTCGAATCGCTTATCTGACTTACATTCCGATAACAAATTACGATACTTGAAAAATCGATAATTTTTTTTTTATACTCGTTCTTTTATTTTCAGTATTACTAGGATTTATCTCCGTCTGCACAGCAGTCGGCGCCTGGCATTGGCTTACCGATCCAAATACCTCTGCGGTGTCGTTTGCGCAGAGTCTCTACAATCATCCTATATTCACAATGGCTAGCGTTCTTCTAGGTACGCTACCCTTCAAATATCCTTAATTTTTTGACGATTTTAATAGGCAAAAAATTAAATTAAATTATTTTATATAATTCATCAAAATTCGTAAATTTCGATGTTTTCGATGTTTTAGTGAAATTTTTACTTTCGAATTTTTTTTTGCCTTCCAATATCCTTAATTTTTTGCCGATTTTAATAGGCAAAAAATTTAATTTAATTATTTTATATAATTCATCAAAATTGGTAAATTTCGGTGCTTTCGATGATTTAATGAAATGTCTGCTTTTGAAAAAAAAATTCCCTTCAAATATCATTAATTTTTTTCCGATTTTAATGGGCAAAAAATTAAATTAAATTATTTTATATAATTCATCAAAATTGGTAAATTTCGGTGTTTTCGATGATTTAATGAAATTTTTTTTCCCTTCCAATGTCGTTACTTTTTTGCCGATTTTAAGAGGCAAAAAATGGTTTTATATAATTCATCAAAATTGATAAATTTCGGTGTTTTCGATATTTTATTGAAATTTTTTTCTTATTTACGTAATTTTTTATTTTTATTGTTTCATAGTTTCTATGATTTTTAAATTTTATTCGATTCTATTTATTTTTATATTTACGGGATCATTCTAATACAAAATTAGTGCAAAATTAATGCAAGAAATCGTGAAAATCTTTTTTTTACTTTTTTGTCAATTTAATATCATTTATCACGATAGTTCTATAGCTTTCAATGTTTTAATAAATTTTTTTTAAAGTTTCAATTTTTTATTTCGTCACTCAAAAAATCTTTATTCGATTTCGATTTTTCCTCATTTAAAAAAAATTTAATTCAATTTTTTTTGTTTTTTGTTTACGTCGATCGTAATTGTTTCCATTTTTATTTACAGTTATACTATTTATGATGGGAGTTCACAGACGAGTAATAGCGCCAAGTATAATAACGCAGAGAGCGCGGAAAGTGTTAGGAGATTTCAATATGAGTTGCGACGACACGGGAAAACTTATATTGAAACCAACGAGACCCGCGCATCCTCACGAGACTTGAATAACGTATACGGATCCGAGGATCCGAAGAATCATCCCTGCAGCATTCTAATGATGGAGGGAAATCGCCTTCCGACACTTATTCGTTCGGAACACAAATGCGACAAATAAAAACAAAAAATCAGCGCAAAAACATTTTGCGAGTTCGGATACTCGTAATAAATTCCTCCCACGTGGGGTGTCGTAGGTTTGGTGAATGTGTTACGTTATTAGGATAAATTGACGAGAAATTGGAGCACAAAGAAAGTTCCGAATCACCGATAACGACGACGATAACGACGTCTTCCCTCTCCCGAGTGCTCTGATTTTCTTTAATTGATGAAATAGTGGAAATATCGACGATACCCCGTCGTCCAACGGCGAGGGATGAAACGGAGTAAAAAAAAAACTCTACGGACAATCAACGCGTTCGAAAAATTCGTCTGATAAAATTGAATACATTCGCCGGTATATGTTGCCGTGCCGTCGAATTTTGTTGATACATTATACAACTTAAGAAAAAAATCTGTACAACTCTTATCGTGTTTATCAGTATGTTGGCAATATAACGTTTTGGTAAAAAAAAAAACAAAAAAAAAAATTAATCACCGAGATAATAATTATTTTCGATGATCCTGACGAAGCGCAAAGGCAATTAAATTCATTTGCGACATTAATTTACGTTCAAAACATTTATTCGTGATTTCTTTTTCTTTTCTTAATCCGCACAATATAATGTTACAAGCGAAATACATAGTCTCCGCATTAATTTGTTCTTTGTTTACGTTTTTCTTTTTCTTTTTTTTTCAATTTTTTTTATTATTAAATAATTGATGTACAGTTTTTCGAATATTAATAATGTCTTTCGCCTGCCTGTTTTTTTTTTTTTTTTTTTTTTTTCATCTACGATCCGATCAAAAGTTCAACGTGTTCTTTTTCATTTTCATTTACCTTAAGCAAGTAGTCTCTCAGTCCCAAAAAATCGTCTCAATAATGAGATATATATATACAGGGGGATAACCATATTATTCACGATACAATGTGCAATTTGTATTCAAATATAACATTGTTGTGAAACAAAAAAAAAAAAAAAAAAAAAAAAATTAGTCGCTCAACTAAGAAAGATGTATAATAATAGATAATTCTTTCATGCAACGAGGATTCTTGGCATTAAAAAAAAATGGTTTTATTCAACGCTCGATGAACTCGGAAATATTGATTTTTCAAGCCGATTATCGTTACAAAAAGCGATGGATATTGCTGTGTTATTTCCAAGACAGCGCGCGTTGCCGGAGATAATCCTCTCGAATACAAATGGTACTCAACGTGACGGAGTAACGTCTTTAAAAATAAAACATTATTCTTAGGTTTGAATTCAATAATGTAGCGGGTGGGAAAGTTTAAACGATATTCGTTATTTTATTTATTTTTTTTCTTTTTTATCGCCTCGATCGGCTGCAACGATCATCGATCGGGTTGTCAAGGAATTATTTTAATTTTTTTATTTTTTTTCCCCTTTAAATAATCACAATGTCAACAGGAAGTCGGTTCCGCGTCGAGAACACTAACGCGCGAATTATAATCACGTCGAGGAAGAATGTAAGGCTGAGCGCACGAACTCAGTCTTTTCGTCTCCCAATAAGACACGTATACCCATTGTTCGTTACGCTACGATTTTTTTTTTTTTTTTTTTTTTTTTTCGTTCTTTTTTTTAAATTTATTTTTACGTTTTTCTCGTTAATTTCAATGAAAATCGTGTATTTATTTTGTATTTAAATCGAGAGAAACGGTAGCGCGCGTCTTTCCCCTTAGTACTTTCGTCACGAACAATATCTCGTCTCAAACCCGTAGCAAAGGAAGGGCACAATTGGACTGTGTGTTGTTTTTCATTAAACTAATGATGAAGCGAGAAGAGATCACCTGCGGATGGAAGAGGCGCGAGACCACCGGTGACGTCGGGCAGCTGCGTTAGATCCGGAAGATTCGAGATGTGCGATTTCACCTCTGATCTCACAGCGCAAACTTTTTTCAATTTTTCTTTATAATCCTGCGAATTTTATTTATTTATTTATTTATTTATTTATTTATTTGTTATTGCTATTATTATTATTTTCGTTACAACATCGCTACGGCGAAATTTCGTACTTTAGGCAAATTAATTTACCTCGAGGGTCGTCTGCGCCTGTTGAAGCAATTGTCGCTGCGCGAGCGTATAGTCCCTCAACATAGTCAATAATCTTCGACGATCTTCCATTTCGCCCTGCAAACGTCCATTATAATCGGCGAGAAGGGCAGCGGCCTCGTTAACAGCGACGCTCAATTGATCCGCCGCCGCTCGGTCCGCGAGATTCGCCAGTAACGAAACTTCCGATACTTCCGGTGGTAACGATGCGATACGCTCGCGCACACCGGCGTCCGAGGAAGCGGTATTTTCCAGGTCCTGGAACCATTTAATAAATCTAATTGTTAGAAAAAACAAAAAGTTTTGGGGAATAAAAATAATCGCGATTATCGACGAATAATCGAACGGACGATAACGCGCGCGGAATTTTTACGATTTTTCGTTGTAAACTTCGAGGATACGAGATTATCAGTTTTTTGTTTTGTTTTTTTTTTTTTTTTTTTTCATCGATTATAGACATTTTATTGGCGTATACATAATAATACGGTTTATCGACGATCGTACAAACGGCAGAGACCATTAATGCTTTGATGAGTTCCTCCGTTTCCGGCGGATCACCCGCCGGCGTTCTTGGACTCAGAGTCACGTGAAGCTCTTTGGTACCGTCCACTTCGACTTCCGTTTCCGATTTTTTTCTCTCCTTCTTCTCCGGTTCCTTTTTCTGCAATTGTAAAATGTAACATCATTTTTTTGACGATTTACATAATTTTTTTTTTTGCAACATCCGATTTACATTAATTTTTTTTTGCAACTTGCGATTTACATAATTTTTTTTCTTTTTTGTAAGTTGCGATTTACACTAATTTTTTTTTTTTTTGTAACGTCCGTTTTACATAATTTTTTTTTTTTTTTTGTAACATCCGATTTACATAATTTTTTTTTTTTTGTCACATCCGATTTTCATTAATTTTTTTTTTTTTCGTAACATCCCATTAACGTAATTTTTTTTTTGTTACGTCCGATTTACATAATTTTTTTTTTTGTTACGTCCGATTTACATTAATTTTTTTTTTTTTTTTTGTAACGTCCGATTTACATAATTTTTTTTTTTTTTTTTTGTAACGTCCGATTTACCTTTGTTTTTTTTTCCTTTTCTACGTCGTTTCTGGGTTTCTTTCTCGGTGGCGTTCCGGGCTCTTTGACGGGTTCCGTAGCGGCGTCAAACGCTCCTTTAAATTCGGTAATCTGCGCCTTGTCGTAGACTCCTCTTTCTTCCCAAATCGTCAACAGCCTATTCAATCTGTCTCTCGTCTTTTCGTCAAAACTTTTCATATGTTCAAACGCCTTTGGAAGCACCGATCCGAATTCTTTACCAAATTCTGGACCCTTTTTTTTGCTATTCTGTATAACGTCATTTGCGAGATACATGAACATCAGCTTACGATTGTCTTTCACTGAAAAGATAATATCGAGCGATTGCGTCAGGCAAGTTTTGCGAGTTTCGCGAGTTTTTCAAACGAAAATTATGGGAATTGGCGTAAAAATTGAAGTGAAATCTCTTGAAACGCTAGTTTAACCTACAAATTTGTAAAATTCTCCGAACGTCTCGTTTCGACGATAGTCCGAAATGTTGGGCAACGAAATAAATTTTTATATACGGTAAAAACAACGCAGCGCAGTTTAAAACGAAAGTTATAGACAATTGTTAACCGGTTCTTTTGATAATCGCGATAAACGGTGCTTCGGAGTGAACAATTTTTCGTCTCTCACCTTTGCACATTTCCTTGTACCAAACTTTGACGATCGTTGGATGATGCTTTCTGTGATGTATCAACCACAATGATAATGTCTGTATGCTCTGTTGCGAGGGATTTAAGTCCATTAATTTCTTGACGAGAGCACTTTCCGTGAAACCTGCCATTTTTTTCGTGGCTTATTCGATAGTTGAAATTTTTTCGCCAGCCAGGCGAACAGCCAGCACAACACACAACACACGCGACGAGCCGCGCTCGTACTAAACTCACGTACGGCCCTACCGAGTGGCACAGTCAGTTACACGTACACACGCGAACGTAACGAACGGTGTGTTGAATGGAGATCACGGCTGATGCAGTTTCGTCAGTCGACGGACGGGAAAAAACATTGAAGAAAACTCCACACTGCACGTCTGTCAGGTAGGAATTCACTGATATTATATCATTAACCGATACAAAGGTACCTTCGAGAAATGTACAATTTATTATCGAGAACTGGTAGGTTAGGAAATAACCGTTGAAACTTCGCGGCAGAGAAGGAAATTTCCTTTCCAGATATTTCGATTCTAACTGCCTTGTGCGCTTAATTTCTTGTATTCCCCCGATGTTTTATCACCGGCTTTCACCTTTTAAATATTTTTCCAATGGCGAAACTTCCAGAATCACTAGATACTCTCCCATTCCTTTTTTTTTATCGATATATCGAGGACATAAATAATAAAACAACCGCCAACCATAAAAGCAAACTTCGGTTTTCGCAATTCAAACAGCAACCCGTGAAATGTTTTCAAAACATCCAACGCAATAATTAACCAAGTCGAACCTGCAGTTTGTATACGCGAGTTTTTTTTTTTCGTATTAAAGAAAGTCTCGCCGCGGGGCTCGTAGACTAAAGAAAGAGATTAAGAATTCAGTCAAGAGAAATGGTCGAATGCTTTTAAAGAAAAAAGAAAAAGGGCGCGGGGGGGGGGGGCGGTGCGCGAGCTCCTGAAGATTGCAGAGGCAATTTTCTCGACAATGACGCCTACTTTGTTTTACGTATGAGGGAGGCTCGCAGGGCTCCCTTTGTGCTCTCTCGGCAGGGCGTTACGCACATCAGACAGTAGAAGCCCTCGCGTTTGGGAGGAGGGGGGGGGGGGCGGCCTTCCCGTCTGTGTGATACGCAGCAAGCGAGCGTAGCAAAGGCACGTTCAGGCTTCGCAAACCCTTGTATGCGAGGCCACCAGAGACCACAGAGTCCAGTTTATCCTTGCTGATGAACCCCATGAAGTTTCGCGTCTGTTGGTTGTAGACTCGGCCACTCGAGTACATGTACACAATGCCTCTACAAAAAGTTTTTTCGCTGCTATAAAAGGGAAAACGATTCTCGTACCGCAATTTCGTATCGAAACTCAAAACCCCTTTTTCGTTGGCAAAGTTTTAAATTTACAAAAAGGTACGACGAGAGAGAGAGAGAGAGAGAGAGAGAGCGGTTTTAATCACTGCCTCTCGTCTCGCGTACTGTTTTAACCCTCTGATAGACCGTACGACATTCTAATTACGATGTAGTCGACGGAATACGCTTAAACGGAATTTAATAGAGTGACAAAGCTCAACGTCCTATTAGCATTTATAGTAGACTAACTCTGCTCTGTAAAGATCCCGTAAACAGTGAAAAATAAATATTACTATTTTAGATAACAGATATGTGATTTTTTTTTTTTTTTTTTTTTTTTTTTTTTTTTTTTTTTCGGGAATATCTAAAATCGATCGAAATTACTCGCTTGTGTTTCGGGGGTCGGTGATGAGGTCAAATACAAGTTAAGGGTATACAATTTTTGTATTATCTTAAAAAATGAATTATCGTTGATATTTTGCGATATCCGTAACAAAAATAACGACACTTTTTTCCAAATTTGAAGTCATATATCTCGATATATATCTATGCGATCAAATTAAAAGAATTTTTTCAAAAATCCTTATTTACGATAACAAGCGATTGCCACGATTTTTAAATTAAAAAAAGTTGAATTTTTTTTTTTTTTCAATTTTTTATAGAATTTTTAAAAAAATATCAAATACGGAAAAACACCATTACTGCATTTATACTTTTTCATTAGTCTCGACGATAATATGACGAATGAAAATATTTGTCAGGATGGCTTTATATTGTTTATTCACGATACGCAAACACATATCGGTGAAACTGATCGCCGAATCCCTTGAATATCCGGCATCGTTCCTATCGCAAACACGGGATTATTTAACGGTCACCACAGCAGTATTTGTCAACGAAATAATTAATTATTTCCGATGTATACACATTTTTTTTATTTTACCTTAACGCTGTTAATTAAACAGCGCAATGGAAACGAAAAAAAAAAAAAAAAGTTTTTCCGCGATGTTTAGAGGACTCTGTCCACGTTGAGATTATAGTTTCCACAGCCAATATAACGGTGGCGTGTCGAGTTTGTTTTCTGCGAGAACTTGCAGTAGTACAGTGCAATGCCTGTGTTTGTCCGTTCGCGGTGTCGCAGCCACAGGCCAATGGTTTCGCAGCGGTACAAACACCTGTCCCATTCAGCCAACGCGTTAGTTCAACAGTAACTCCGGTACTCCCGCGCGTAGAGCAAAAACTTTAACGTTTCATCGGGTTATAACGTTGTGTACACGTTGTTGTGTATACATACGTATAATATACATATCATTTCTCCCGAAGGTACTATCAGTCAATTTCGCAACGGGGGAAGGAGCGCTTTAATTTCGCCGCATTTAACTCAACGAGCTTCAATAAACCGTATAAACTCTCGCGGCCCCCAACCGTTCTCCACCATACGTTTCGTATTTCCAATATAGTTTTATCATTGAAAATCGTAATGAAATCACATTACGTGAAAATTACGCGGTTCGCTTATTGCTACCACACGGATATGTTAGCTTCCGGTTCATGCATCCGGCGACTTCCGGTGTAGCCGCTGTATAAACATAGTCGCCATAATGCTGATGGTTGTGTATATATGACGACGGCATCAACCCGTAGAGTAGCATGGGGTAAAATGGATACGGGGGAAAACGGACCCACGATGTAATTGACAAAAAAAAAAAAAAATTACTCACAATTTTTTTTTATTTAACATAAAAAATGAAAAAAAAAAAAATTGAGTTAAAATTTGAGAAAAAATTGGAAAAAGTTCAAATTTTAATTCAATTTTCGTCGAATTTCAAATTGAGAAAAAAGTTTTACAAACATTCAAATTTCATAAAGATTTTTTTTTTTTTCAAATTTTGTTTCACTTATTTTTGTTTGTATATGTGGCCATTTTTCCCCGGTGTCCGTTTTGCCCCACTTCCACCCCCTCTATGGTCAATGTGTATTCGATGTGTATATATGTATATATATATATGAATGCACAGTGACCATATACCGGCTGATGCCGTCGCCATCGGGACCCCGTGCAGTCTCGTAGCTTCACTTGCGGCGAACCGAGAGGTCGTGAACGCCGGGGGTTGATATAAGCACATAGGTATAGGAAACGTATCGTCGGCGATACCGGAAGCGTCGAGCTGTCGTTTCAGGATACTAAACAGAAACCAATTCGATTATTCGTGTCGGCAATCTAGACGCGGTCTCAGAACATATATATATATATATAAGTCGGGCGTACAGTTTCTGTCTCGAATCCGTAAGATAGAACAGAGTCTAAAAGCATTAGTTATAGTTGTTGACAAACTTATCGATGAAGCCTATCAACGAAAGGATATTATTGCGTTGGTACACAGAGAAAAGGATCAGATACAATTTACCATATCCCTAGTAAAAAACATCGTAAATTTCTGGTAGTACGGAGTCAATGACGCCACCTGTTGAAAATTACTCGAACTATGCGAATTTTTACCATAAAATACGCTAAAAATCCCTATAAATGTGGTAAAAATTCTCATAATATCGAGTATTTTCGTCATAGGTGGCATCATCGTCCATATCCCTAGTAAATTGACCATATCCCTAGTAAAAAATATCGTAAATTTCTAGTAGTACGGAGTCAATGACGCCACCTGTTGAAAATTACTCGAACTATGCGAATTTTTACCATAAAATACGGTAAAAATCCCTATAAATGTGGTAAAAATTCTCATAATATCGAGTATTTTCGTCATAGGTGGCATCACCGTCCATATCCCTAGTAAATTTACCATATCCCTAGTAAAAAACATCGTAAATTTCTGGTAGTGCGGAGTCAATGACGCCACCTGTTGAAAATTACTCGAACTATGCGAATTTTCACCATAAAATACGGTAAAAAATCCCTATAAATGTGGTAAAAATGCTCATAATATCGAGTATTTTCGTCATAGGTGGCGTCACCGTCGAATTTCACCAGATGACATAGTAATTTCTAGTAGATCCTTCTTTCCGTGCAAAAGACGAAGATGAGCCAATAATGGTATCGTTTATCAAATGAAAACCCGGAAGTATGGAACCCGTATCTCGGTATCTTTAGTTTCACATCTCACATCTTCACTCCCTCGCGATTCCGACGACACACGAGACCCTTGAGAGTCCCAAGTACTGCAGCTCCAGCTGCAGTGCAACACTCGCATGGCTCAGGGATGAAAATAGGCTGCAGTCGGCGAGCGATACTTCACATTATATACCTGGCTTCACTACTGGGTCGAGGACTCGTATTAGCTTCACCTGCACCGAGGAGTTTCTGAAAAGCAATGGTTATCTCGCAGATCCTTCCGACAGTAAACAATATTCTTTCGTTTCCAATAACAATATAATTAATCGTGAAACCCGATGATTCTCCGTGGAAAATACTTGAACTCTAATGGGAAATGAGAATTTTACCGAATAAACAAACGTCAATATTGAATGTATCGATATCAATTTCGAGAATCTTCTATCACTTCCGGTCAGTGAGTTTATCGAGTATATTGTTTGGACAAATTTGCGTCAACGTCATAGCGCATATTCGCGGAGATATACGAGAGAATCGAGATTCACCGCGGGGGGATGAATTGCCTTGCGGCAAATATCGACGTCAATAGTACGCGAGATATTATCATGAATTCGGCATTGGTGAATTTTCGCGGAAAGCCCGGGTGTGTATACCCAACAGAATTCATTATATCGCCAAGCGTATTACGCCACGCATCGATGATTCCACCGTGGGAATAGCTCGTGATCAAATAAACACGCGAGCGAGGATGCGCGAAGAGATGCGAGACGCGGGGCCACGCAGTTGCGTTTCATTTCGTTGGTGTGCGATCTTTCACAGTGTTATACCATCCGCAACGTTTTCATTATGTACGGCTTCATTTTTGAGATACTCCACGTGCTCCGAGGTTTCGTTCGATAGGTTCGATGGTAATGGAAGCATCGGGCGTCCCACGGCGCAAAAGCTTTTTCGGTGAAAACACAATTTTTTAATTTTTTTTTTTTTTTTTTTTCGCTCGCGACTCGAATTTCGATGAAAAGTATCAATGCAGGCGTAAAATATGAGTAGCGTATTTTTGATAAGTGGAAAAAAATAATACTTCGAATTAAATTTCTAACGGATGAACGAAAAAAAAAATAAATAAAAAAATTCCATGACCCATATTACGAAAAATCGCGGTTTTAGGTCATTCCGAAAAACGTTGTTTTCGACTTTCCGATGAAATTGCGGAAAAATTCAAATGTGTAACGTGTTCTATGAAAAAAAAAAAAAACGTATTTACATCAGACAAGCGATTGTGAAGTTCTGCTTCCGGTTCTTTAACTCGTTACGAACCGTTTAAAAACTTCGAAAAATCACGAGGGTTCTTGCAATTTATTTTAGGGGAGATTTTGCTCATTGCAAAAATTAAAAAACTTCGAATTGAAAAATGAGTATAATAAAAAATTTATATTAATAAATAGAAGTTAAATATCCCGTTAATAATTATTTGTTATTTCTCTTCTTTGCGTTAATACAATTTGTTTATTATACTCGAGAGATCTTTCATTATCGTAAAGTTATTTTTGTTTCATCTTTAATAAACCGAAATCGTATCACGCGAAGTCTTGAATACGGAAAATGCGGGTGAATGCGGAGATTATGTAGTTCTGCGACCGGAGATCAACGCGAAAATACCATTAGCTTCAGTAGACGAGAACGGCGTATCATCTTCTGTACCCAATCCGAAGTGAATCACGAAGTATAGCGTGAAAAAAAAAAAAAAAAAAAAAATCGCTCGATTTTTTCGCCATCGATCATCGTACCGATGTGCCAAAAACCTTGAATTTTTTTTGTTCCCATTTTCGAGAAAATAAAACAAAACGAAAATTCATCGTAATCAGTTGATCGCAGTGAATCGCGCAACCCCCGTCTTCTCCCCTAATACAGTCAGTCGGAAGTTAAAAAATCGAAGATTTCATGAGTTTAAATTCGCTCCATGTTCCCCGCGCCAGTCTCCCCTATGCATTAATATGGAAGACTCCCGAAAAATATTCTCTAATACATATTTTCATGCAATTTTCCGCGGTAAACACGAACACGATAGCTATCATCCCCTAAAGTCTCGCGGGGCGTAGATAATCGCAAAAAAAAAAAAAAAAAAATGTTCTATCACAACGAAAATGTCCCGTGATTCGCTTCGCGCTTAAACTCAATTAATCCTTCAAAGAAAAAAAAAACACATACGCGTTTTTCCGGTATAATGAAACGATAAAGGGATATGCCGTTTGAGTTACACAAAGTCGTGTACCGCGATGATAAAACATAGATGACGTGTAGTAGAGGAGTCAGACATTGTCGTCGTCGGTATTAGTTGGAGGGGGAGGAAGGGGGAAGGGGGTGGGGGAGATCAGGGCGTCGAGGGACGCGAAGGAAAAGCCCGTGTATGCTTACCGCCCATTCACGGCGTGACAGTGACTGTGTCGGCGGCGCGAGGCGTCCCGCGAGTACCGTCGGCGCACTCCAATTAAGGCTAATGATTTTACGCGTCGCTCTTGCCTCCAATTGTCAACTCTTGTCCGTGCTACGAGGGTATATATACGTTATATCTCCTTCAGCCTCGCGAGGGGTGAGTACACACGCTTTTCCGTTGTGTGTACAAAACACGCGCAGCGTACGCGACCGATGAGGGTGAGGCGTCGAGAGAGTTTCTTGCACCGATGTATTATATCCTCTTCTCTCGTTCATACATAACGCTTCATTCGTACATACATATGCGATATATTTACACTCGAGTATAATACATCTTTGTACCTATGTGCTTCGTACCCTTATATAGAGATTTTACCAGTAGAAAGCACACTTTAACCCTCTAATCCAACTAATTATCCTTACTCCACGATCGCGAGTGCGGTTTTGCCGTGTGTGCGACAGACCATTAAATTATATAAGCATATTTAAGAGCGCATGTAAAGGAGCACAAACGACCTTTATCTTCACTACAGAAATGCTCGACGATACTTAACGAATTAAGCATAATTACTCTCCGCAACTGTTGTCCTTTCTCTTGTTATATCATATTTCCGCAATACGCTTTTCATTGCTCTTTTGAACCGTAAAAAAAAAAAAATAAAAAAAAAAAAAATATCACGAAGCTGAAAAAGGGGTAAAAGATCGCGATGTCGGAAGAAATTTAACCGTGAAAATTCATAATCCATTGAAAGATTATTCTTGACTCGAGAACGCGGCAGAATCCTGCGGTTCTCGATCGCGTTGGTCGAAAGAAATGAAACACTCGACCCCGTAGCGAGGGCGCAGAAGGGCCGAAGGAGTTTGCGGGGGTCAAAAGCCCTCCGGGACGCTAGACGCGAGCGATTAGTGAGCTTTCTTGCTTCACGTTCGCGTATATATAGCTCGTGTAAGAAACATAGCTGGCTTGTCACTCGAGAAGCAGGTATAACCAGTGTAGGAAGGGAAGAAAGAGCCCGAGCGGTGCTAGTAGATGTCGAGGGAATGGAGTTCGGCCGGCGAACGGACGCGCTAGTTAATACGCGAACCCCGAAGTACCCGGTGGAGCCTTCTTGATTGTGTTACCGGCCAACTTTGTTCCCGCGGTGGCGAACGTCGTGCTTTTCATTAATAATTCCCATTCTCCTTTCCCACCCTCTCTCACCCCCTTCTCTTCCCTCCACCTTCTTCTGCGCCGTCCTCATCTCTCTCTCACGTTCTCTCTGGTCGTTTCCTTTAATTACGCCGCTGTGTGTATACACAACTAACCAACCAATGAGATGGAAGAGGACGGAGGAGAACGTGGAAAACGGAGAAGGACGACGACGGGGTATTCTACGCCGCTACCGCGGGAACTGAATTGCACAAAGTGGACGACACAATGCTCAACGTTCTATAATAGAATACTAGCGAGAGAAAGACCGAGAGCAGCAGCCTTCACTTCACCTCTGCTCTCTCGGCATGCTTTCACTTTGCTCACCATCGTTCGGTCATTCTGTCTCAGTCGATTCCTTTTCGTTTTCCGCGCAAACCTTACGGGACTCATGGTTTTCCGCAATTGCGCGAGAAACGCCCGACCGCACGCCAATTCGTCGATGTCATGAAAGAAAACAACGTTTTTCCGTGTATAAGACTCCGCAATGAATGGTACAACGGTGAAACTACGCGAGGCAGTCAATACCGCGAAAACTAGAGACCTGTTAAACATGAACACTGTACAGTCCAAGCTCCGTATTCTTAACTCGACGGGACCGGACCCGTTCCCTTTTCTGTATTTCCCCTATCGTCCCTACTTCCGGTCAGTTGCTGCGAATAGGATTAACGGGGGGTATACGCATCCGTAGGTACGAAGCCACCTTGTACCTGCTGCGCATGCGCAGTTTACATTTTATGAAATAGGCTCCCTTTGGAGTGGGGCAAACGGACTCAGGGGAAATACAGTCCAAGCTCCGTATTCTTAACTCGACGGGACCGGACCCGTTCCATTTTCTGTATTTCCCCTATCGTCCCTACTTCCGGTCAGTTGCTGCGAATAGGAGTAACGAGGGGTATACGCGTCCCTTTTCTGTATTTCCCCTATCGTCCCTACTCCCGGTCAGTTGCTGCGAATAGGGGTAACGAGGGGTATACACGTCCGTAGGTACGAAGCCACCTTGTACCTGCTGCGCGTGCGCAGTTTCCATTTTACGAAATACAGTCCAAGCTCCGTATTCTTAACTCCCCTTAACTTAACCGATCCGTTATTTTAACTCGTTACCATGACAACGAGTTCCCTTAACTGTATTTCCCCTGAGTCCGTTTGCCCCACTCCAAGGGAAGCCTATTTTGTAAAATGTAAACTGCGCATGCGCAGCAGGTACAAGGTGGCTTCGTACCTACGGACGCGTATACCCCACGTTTCTCCTATTGGCAGCAAATGACCGGGAGTAGGGACGATGGGGGAAAAACAGAAAAGGGAACGGGTCCGGTCCCGTCGAGTTAAGAATACGAAGCTTGGACTGTAGGCTCCCCTTGGAGTGGGGCAATGCAGAAAAGGGAACGGGTCCGGTCCCGTCGAGTTAAGAATACGGAGCTTGGACTGTACGCTCCCCTTGGAGTGGGGCAAACGGATTCAGGGGAAATACAGGTAAGGGAACTCGTTGTCATGGTAACGAGTTAAAATAAAGGATCGGTTAAGTTAAGGGGAGTCAAGAATACGGAGCTTGGACTGTACACGCAAAGCTAACTCGTTATCCCGAGCATTCGCGTAAAAGACTCGTTCTCCGTTTTTTCCTCATTTTTCGTAACAATAAACATTCCTTGAGTAGTTGAACGGGAAAATAAATGTAACACATTTTTTTTTTTAAATTCCCGACCGCGAAAGGAGTGCAATAAATAAATTGTATCGTCAAAAAAGAGTGAAAAAACAGATAATTATTCGCATATATCGTAGTCGGGAGATTTGTTCGTAATTGAGAATTTGTTCTGAGAATTTCGCTGATATTGCAATTTTCTGATATAACAGCGAACTATTCATTATTCCGTATCCATTATACAGTACAGTAGAACGGATCATCGAAGGATATCAGCGGATATCTGAATCGCTAACGTTATCGCGCGAAGGTAAACTACACAGTTACATTGTTCTCTATCGCCACTGTGTCCGCATTGCATACCTATGATCCTTCGCGGACTTCGCGAGAGTTTGGCAAACTAATTCATTCGCGGCAAACACACACACGTTTACATTCACACATATGCGTTACATAGGACATTGCGAATCGTGAGAGTTCGAGGAGTAGTGAAATTTAAAGTTGAACGAACGGGAGTAATAGCGACGAACGAAAGAGAGTCCGGAAGCTTTACCGACTGTTCAAATTTCGCCCTACTAGGGATTACAGTATTCTGTTTGCTCGTTTTGTCAGAGAGAGAGAGAGAAAGAGAGAAAAAGGGAGAGGGCTAACTACTGCACGTCTGACTATACACTGACTACTACTACTGGCAACGATTCTGCTACCGCTCCGCTGGAGTTTCTCGCGATTCTCGCACCAACGATCTCGTCGACTACCACGTTGTGAAGGATACATTTCGCCCTCTTCCTCCCCGTTGTATTAACTGTCTCGTGCCGTTTTCTCTCAGTCAATTCCCGTGGAAAATTAACCGATTCTCACGAAATTCGTCGACTCCGCGAAATTCTCATTCCCGGCGATCCTTCGCGACCGCTGGTGATCGCGGAGAAACTGGTTGGTTTGAACGCGCGACCCTCTCCCACCCCTTTCCTGCTGTAACGCTATATCGGTAAGCGATAATTATTGACTAGTCGATATATCAGTAGTTTATACCGCTAGTTACTGTTTGTATCCACACGGCAAGGTCTGCACGGAAGTTTGAACGCGATAAACGTTGTCGACGTGCAGTAAATGGAATGCGAAACTCTGTCGAGTGTATTGTGTACATAGGTACCACACCGCCGTCGGGCGAATTCAGTTTCTCGTAAACTCGCAAACTGTACAACTGATTCAAACTATGTTACTATTTAATTGACATATAATTACGGTTGACGCAATATATTACGCAATATTACGCGTCGGCAATATGAGCGATAGAATTACGATGAAAAAAAAAAAAAAAAAAAAAAAAAAATTGCACAATTTTTTTTGCTGAATAAGTTTTATCGACAATGGTAATTTCGGAGTTTCCAATGAATTTTCGCGATAACGGAGCTCGTTGACAAACTATACGGACCGGAAGCTCGATCTTGATACATACGGTTCATACACGTATATATATATATATATATATATATATATACGTTTGCCATCTAGAATGACACGACCGTGTATAACGTATATAGGCTCGAGAATTCCAGAGTCGAACGAACGATACGGAAGCGGAAATCGAGCCGTCGAGAGATCGGGAGCCCCGATCGACGTTCTCCGAACACCCCAAAGCGTTCTCGAGAGTCTACTGTAACTACCATCATACATACGCACACCGTGCAAACCTACCGGTAGTATAGAATACCATCGTCAACTACCAACCCCCGTTATTCGCCGGGCAATAAACGTTTCAACTGTGGCAGTAGCATCGCGCACTCCTATATAACGAAGTCGTCGTAGTCGTCGTCGTCGTGTTACTCTGTCTGTATCCTTCCCCTATCGTTTTTCCTCGCATTCACTCTCTCCGTTTCCCCAACTGAATTCTGTAATTGAATATTTTGCGTCCTGGATACGCCCGAGGTCGAGGCGGCGAACGGGTTGCTCTCGCGTTATCAGTGATGTATGTACGTTTGAGGGGATGTTCGGTAAGGGGATGAGTTTCGGGATACGCGCTTCACCCGTTCGCTACAGCGAATGGAGAACGATACCATCCCAGTTTCCCGATGGTTCACTTTTTTTTCCCGCCCTTCTTCAAATCACCCCTTTGCAATCCATCCTGTGTGGTCAGAGGAACGAGAAGAGAATTTTTCTCTCTCGAAATCCATTTTTTGTTTCCATATTCCACCCGTTTTTTTTTTTTTTTTTTTTTTTTTTTTTTTTTTATATTACTTTTCTTCTATTCCAACGGCACCGGTAGATACATGCGGCATCCCCTACATTCTATTTTCCATAGGCATTGTTTTACTTATTCGTAGAAGTTTTGTTTTCGTGGGGAACTTTTTTTCGACGTTCTCGTGTCCACCTGTTCAGGATGTTCCGAAAGATCGAATGGGTGTATCTGTGTTAACGTGGACGTTAAAAAAAAGGGTCAAGACTTCGGCTGTTGTAAATTTTGGGCGATCAACATAAAACTTTGTAGACAAATCGAGTTACTAAGGTTGTTTTTCGAATTTAGTTCGAGTCAGCAGAAGGGTACGAAGCTTATAGTCTGTTTTTTTTACGTAAAATCATTTTTTTTTTTTTGTGTTTGCTATTTTTTCTGTATTTTTCCAAGTTATTGGATGGAAATTTTACGTATAAGTAACGAAGGAGTTTAGTAATAATTTAATTTTCATGAATTTTTTTATTTATTTGTATATTTTTATTTATATATCTCTTCATATCGTGAAAAGATCACCCCGCCGCGTAAAGATTACGTATCAAAATAATTCAGTAACATTCCTTATAATAGGCAAAGTAAAAAAAAACGCGAGTGCGCGAACCCTGCGATCCCTTAATATTTTTATATATTTGAGTAAAAACTACAATTAAAAGTAACAAATAATCACAGAAACAAAAATTTCGCTACGAGAAAGTCAGATACTTAATAATTTTTAATATTTAATATATTTTTTTAATAATTTTTTTTAACTACTTCTCCGCATTATTCTCTTCTTCCGTATCTTCTTTTTATTTTTTTTTTATACCTTTAATCATTCGTTTCTCGCGTGCGAGTTCTTTCGCGAGTTTCTGGTTTTTCTCGTGCGCCGTGTGTTGTCAAAAGTATAATGGAGTTAATGCAAAAATTCGTCGAGTGTATAATTGCTACGGAGAGTGCACCACGAGTTTCACTTTAACGCGCTTCAATTATCGCGATCTTTCTTTCTCGTCCGCTCCGCGACTACGAGTTGCCGTTTCTCCAACTTTTATCCGACAATATTGCTGCTCGCGTGTATCGCTACTATTTTCTCGATGATTTGATGATTTTTTAATTGCCTCTCTCGGATCTCCTCAATCTACGCGGAATTTTATAAAATTTATTTTTCATCCGCATCCAATGCAATCTTGTTGGGGGGTCGGGGGGAGGGGTAGGAGGGCACTAACTCAATCGACAGTTTTTTTTTTTTTTTTTTTTTTTTTTTTTTTCCACTTCTTTCACTCTCGAACGACCCCACTCGATATTCGAGAGCGCGCATACATCGTGCGGCATCGATGACACCCCGTTTTTGTGAAAACAACAAAATCTATCGAACGAATGAGAAGGGACTTTATCGAGTATGCGGTACGAATACCTGTCTGTTATTGTCGTAAAAGGGAAAAAAAAGTTTCAGTTTTCAAATTGAAAACATTTTACTCCCAAATTCAATCGTGTCGATCGGTCAA
Source organism: Buathra laborator (assembly GCA_934046635.1). NCBI lineage: Eukaryota > Metazoa > Arthropoda > Insecta > Hymenoptera > Ichneumonidae > Buathra > Buathra laborator. Next base: position 9,556,899 of record OW203902.1, read on the forward strand.
TTTCCCGAATTTTCGACATTTGTGACATTTGTGACATTTGTGACATTTCGTAAATTCGGAGCAAATATGCGATTTGCGGCGAATTTGACACTTGTGAAATGTTTGAAACGAGTTTATTGATCAAATAAAACCAATTAATTGCCCTTAACCCACGGAATAGTTGCATATGTTCCATCCAATTGATTGTTGTTTGGTTTCGCGTGGTTACGCTAACCAATTAATCGTTTGTCCCAATATATTAGTTGGTCACCACACAATTAATTAGTCCGACCAACAAATTGATTGGATAGGCCAACCAATGGCTCAGCGATTCAATCTATTGATCGGAAGGTATTTGACCATTCAGTTGATTGAGAAGCGATCGATGCATATTTCTCCGTACGCATCTCAAACCTCCCAACGGCTCTTTATTTCTGTACCAACAATTCCTCGATTCCCAACTTTTCTATAAAACAAACGAATCTATTTATATTTCCAACCGGAATAGTATCAATTCGCGTATTGCGCCGCTATCTTTGCAGCGTTAAAAAGATCGAAAAAAAAAAAAAAAAAAAAAAAAAAAAAACGGCACGACTGCCGCACGCCGTTTAAGTGAGAAATACATATATTCGGAGGGTTGTATTATTGGTGAATATATGTCTGTTGGAAAGTGGTAGGCGACGTCTCTAGTTCCGAACTGCCGGGCCGTCACGATTCTCCTGTACGAATCTGCTATAGATCGCGCGACGCTATATGGGTAGACGGCGTTGTGTGTATATATATATATACCTATAACTCACAACGGGTCTGGCCGCGGTACAGAAATTCGCATGAAGCATTACCAGAAGAAGATGTTCAGAGATTGTGCCCTCGAGCAAGACGTATTCGGGTCACCCACGCCTTCCCCTTCTCTTCTCTCCTTCCTTCCTTCATCCCCAGTGCTGTACTATCGCCCACCCCTTTATCACCCTCAATCCGACCGCAGGGTCCTCCACCTGATGGCGCGGAGGACGGTCGAGCGTGTAGAGGACGAGCGGACCGTTTTCCTCTTTCCTATCTGTTCCTCTCGACCGAACCGTCATCCACACATATCGTTTCGGCTCTCCAGTCTTCTTGTCTGTCTGTCTGTCTGTCTGTCTGTCTTCTTGTCTGTCTCAGCTGCTTCTCTGCAATATCAAATACAACTCTCTGCATGTAACAACGTATTTTCTTGCCTCTCCAACCTTTCGCATCCCTCGTTTTCCCATTGCGGGAAAAACCCTTCGGGAATAGTCGAAATCGGAAAGCCGCGATGCCGCGCGTTTTGCCATACAAAGTTGCAAACACCGGTACACCGCTGTAGTTTTCGTTGACACGAAAACTTCGACAATTTGCAACTCTCCCGAGTGAAATTGTCGGAAAGCAAAGGATTCGAAACTACATAGTGGCAATAATCGATTATAAGCCAATAACGAACGTCGTTTGTATCAAACATCGTTTCGCTCATATCACAGATTGTTTGTACATTATACAGAGAGGAAGTTTACCGAACGATACAACGAAACGATCCATCATACCGGAGGGTTATTGCCGCACAGTTTCCTCTTTGTACAGCCATAAGCGTATTTTTTTTTTTTTTTTTTTTTTTTTTTTTCGCTTTTTATTTTATTATCTGCAAAAATTCCCCTTTCGTTCTCTCGTACCTCCGATCGTATTAGTTTCGCTTGTTTCTATTTTCGAAGTAAATTTTATCACGCTAAAAAACGATTCGCCGATTTAACAGCGTTGTTTTAAATTCTCTCTCTCTCTCTCTCTCTTTCACTCTCTCGTCTCTGGCGTCGTTGAACGATCATGTGAATCCAGTTATTTCCAGTCAGTCAATTATTCTCTCCTTCCCCTCCCCTTTCCCCCGCGTTACCGTTTTCCGTTTCGTGAGATTCGCAAATCGCGTGTCTTCTCGCGGCAAACCGTTGCGCCCGTTCGCGTTCTTGGCGCAAACGTTTGAAAATTAGCCGGCGGCAAACTAAACCTCTCCGCCACGTTTTCGTCCGCGTGGTATCTAAACCAACCAACCGGCCGTTCGTGGCATTTCCCTCTTCGTCGACGTCGGTTTCTCGTCGGGACGGCCCGAGGCAACGTAATCGACGGAGAGTCCCTACGAATCACAGGAATCAACGCTCGTCCGAGATTCGGGAAACCGGTCTCTTGGGATAGGTTCGTGAACAAGTTTGCAAGCGAACGAGAGACAGACAGAGACACGGAGAGTACACGGATAGGCAAAGGAGACATAGGGAATGAGTGAGTGGAAATGATAGAGGAAGAGAAGGCAGCAGCGCGGGCCCTCTACTCGTCCGCGTAGCCCGAGGGAAGCGCACATTGAGCGCCAGAGCCAGAAATTACCACGAGATTCGTGAGAGCATACCGAGCACCACATTTATACCTCCTCCACGGTATATCGAGAGCGCATCTCTCGTTTGACTCGAGTGAGAGCTGTGCGCGCTTATTTTTTTATCTCTCGTTCGTCGTTTATGCTCGCAATTAATTTGCGCTAAGTACGAGCCGTTTGATTACGAAAATTAATAATAAACAGTTTCACTATATACTTCGCTGTAAGATAGAAAAAAAAATGGAGTTTGGGAGCTTAAAAAATTTCCATGGTAATTGGAAAATCAACGAGAGGCTTATGAATGCGAATTAATCGTCATAATCAGCTGATAATAATGAATCCACGAGTGGATTTATGAGCCTTTCCCGTCGTCGTTACCAGAGCTTATCGCAATGCGGATTGATATAAGTTTCACAGGGGGTTGACAATAATCCGATCTTAGAGATCGCGATCTACAATGCCGATGATACATTGTATGCATGCTATAGCATCACTAGTCGATCTCTAATCTATTGATATCAAGAATAAGAGAGGCACGACGGGAGGAAGGAGTAATAACTTTGAGATGGGGAACGAGCAAAGCCCAGAAGAGTAGAAGCAGCCGCGGCAGCAGCAGCGGACGACCCAATTCGACGCGCTTCCTTCGCTCGCCATATATCATTCCAATGTCTCCTTTATAAGCGCTTGACCGACTCTGGAGCAGCATAGGGCACCAACGGAGCAGAGCAGAAGAGCTCAAAAGAGAGAGAGAAAGGGAGAGAGAGAGACTGAGGAAAATAGAATAGAGAAGAGTATAGAGAGAAGGAGAGATAGAGATTGCCGAGCAGCATAAGCGAGGACTTTTCCTTCCTCGTTTCTCTTCTATGCTGATACTCTGGCGCTTTTTCTTCCCTCTTTTCTCTCAGCCTCTTCACCGAGTCCTCGCGTTTCGCACAGCTTCGTCGTTCCTTTCGGCGCTACTGAAAACTATCCCCTACTCCCCCCTCTTCGCCCAAAGGTTCCCACACCGTTTCTCATCCCTTCTGCGCTGAATATAAGCGGCTCGCTCAGCAAACACGTATGAGGCACGGGTTTTCCGCAAGATAAAAGATGTTTATTGTCACTGTATTTGGCAAAAAAAAAATCCAAAAAAAAAATGGTCAAAAAAGATAGGCGCCTCTGCGATAATCGCTTCGAATGTAATGGCTTCGGGATTTGACCTCAATGAGATTTTTCACATGGAAAAAAATTATATGGAATATATATCTGAAAGATATGAAATATATTTTTAACGAAAAATGGTTCTGTAAAAATTATATTCGCCGATTTTGGCTATTGTACCTGTTGTGTCTATTTTCTCTACAATTGCTACCAATTCGCTATTTATCAATATTTTCTTTCAAAGTATTCATATAAATGTATAGAATTATCATCCCTTATTTTTTTATTTAATTTTATTCGGAGTTTCGTACTTTCGAATATTGGGACCAAAAATGGACCGAAACCGATACTTCTGCCGTATATTACCGAAATATTGTAGAATATTTTTCTGCAAATATTAATTAAACAAAAACACCGATTTTAATATATTATTAATGTATTATTTTTCCATATATTTCATTTCCATGTGAATTCTCAATCGGAATCGAAAAAGTAGTCAAATTATTGATGAATTAATGATGAAAAACATTACACACTTACAGTACGAATAAATTTTTATCAAACGAATAAATCACCGAAAAAAAGATCGCATTAATATGCATTCGTATTTGCCGAGCGAATTTCTCGATAATCGAATTCGATATTTGCAACCTTGTCGTCACGTGTGTCGCAACTGTTGCTCGCGGATCTATTCTCGCAATTTTAATGGCCCCAAACGTTGCCGGTAAACTCCGTTGCACCAGCGATCGCGTTAAAAATGAATTCTTGTTCTGCGCACTTTCACGATTTCAAAATGATATCTCTTATCAAAGATTTATCGTCGAACGTGGGTGCAGCACCTCGATGCAGCAATTTCAAAATGTGTTCTTCCGGTATACCGTACCATTTGGTTCTCCACAATATACAGTCTTTCTTCGCAAGAATCGTATTGTTTGTCTTTTGCAACTTTCCGCGGTAATCCGACAAAAAAAAAGAGCGTAAGCTTTAGCCTACAGAAACTTCAAATTTAACGATCTTTTGAGCCTCTCGACTGCGTCTTGCTGGCTTCCGGATTATCTTGCCGCGACATAGTTCATGTAGATCTCCAGGAAAGATCCATCTTTTCATCGTTACACAAGTAATGGCACGAGGAGTGCGCAGTGGACGAAGAGCCATATATATATGGTTCTCTTACATACATAATACATATAAATATATACAAACATATATATATATGTATGTATCCATGAGACTATAATGTATGTGCCGATCTATGAATGTAGTTTCGTCAATTTACATACTACGCATGTAATAGTAAACGTATACAGATACAGTGAGGGACAAGCTTTCGGAGTGTCCGTGAAATTCGTACCGTGGAGAGTGAGACTGGATGGTGGAAGGTTGTAGGAAAGGGGTGGGAGGTAAAGAGGGATATACGCGAGCGCATAGGCCGGGTAATTCGATGCAGCGGGCCGAGTGCCACGCTGAATGCGAAATTTGAGCTCAATCCGCCCGCATCTCTCCCTCTCCCTGCAGCAACGAGTCGGTGTTATATGGCTGCACCAACGCGACGATCCTAACGGAGATCTGCTAGTAGGGGTAGCAGTGGTGGCTTGGAAAATATGCTGCTTACAGGTGTACGCGCCTCGGTACATATAGTTTAGCACGCAATAGTATATGCTACAGGGATTCTCTCTCTCGTGTGCGCATTAATACGTATACGCAATATGCATGTAGACCCAACAATGTTACCGCGGCACACAGACAATTGTACCGAAATGGAGATATAGAATGGATCTCTCCATGTGGGGGTGTTTTCGCCCTGTTGGATTTACATGCGCGCTTGGCTTTTCACGTACAAAACGTAGAAGGGAGGAGCGTATTTATTATACGCGCACGATGTATACATCTAATCATGGATCTACGCGAGTGGACGAGAGATTTGCATAACGAAAAGGTCTTATTAGACTTGCGTGTAAACCGGTTTTCTATTTCCCTTTCTATATAAAAAAAAAAAATGAAAAGAGTATTGGAAAAATTGGAGACTTCATTGCCAACGATAGGACTGCAAATGCAGGTCTTTCACAGCGCGATTCGATTGATAGTAACTGCGATACATGTAGTCATATCCATGTAATCCAATCGAAGTGACTTCGATTCGCTATGCACACCACAAGACTTGCATATCTTATTTATTGATCGATCTGCATGTCTATGCAGTTTTTGATGGGATTTTCGTGTCCGCAAGTGTGCATTTTAACAGCGGGAGGGTGTTGTTGGAAGGGTTGCGTGTCTGTGTCTTGCGTGTAAACCGGTTTTTTATTTATCTTTCTATAAAAAAAATTAAAAAATGAAAAAAGTATTGAAAAATTGGAGACTTCATTGCCAACGATAGGACTGCAAATGCAGGTCTTTCGCAGCGCGATTCGATTGATAGTAACTGCGATACATGTAGTCATATCCATGTAATCCAACGGAACTGACTTCGATTCGCTATGCAGACCACAAGACTTGCATATCTTATTTATTGATCGAACTGCATGTCTATGGACTTTTTGATGGAATTTTCGTGTCCGCAAGTGTGCATTTTGACGGCGGGAGAGTGTTGTTGGAAGGGTTGCGTGTCTGGGTTGCCAATAAACATGTTTGTAGATGAAGCGTGTAGGAAAGACGGAGAGAGGGGAAGCGGGGAGTAAAAAAAGCGCTTTATCGTCGTCCTCGTGGCTTTGACGTGACGCTTCCGGTATCGTCACACGGCGCACACGCACTTCGTGTACGGAATTCGCCTATAACGTCGTGTATACAGGTTTTATAGGGTGGTATACCAGTGTGTGATCTTTGACCCGAATACGTGGATGACGGTGAAGCATCGGATATCCGATATACCTGGACACACAAGTGCAGAAACGGCGGAAAGTTCGCACACTGCAAAGTCATCCGTTGCACCTAGTCGTCTAGTCTCTTCGTTGGTTGATGCGCGCGGTAGACAGGGGGAGGAACATTGAGATGCAGATGCATAGCGATGTCTCGCATCCTCTCTACTAGTGTACGGATATACATTCGCTAAAAGGGTACGTGACTCCCAGGTACTTCTATCGTTGTATAGGATCCATTTTCTCTCGATTCGCGACATCTCGGATAGTACACACGTTTCAAATTTAACTCCCTTTGACTGATGAATTCGCTGTAAACGCGACGAGTGTGCAACGAGTCTAGTGTACTCGAAAGATCACATGTACTATTGTACTCGGATCTGCTCATCGAGGGATGAAGATGGTACTCGATAGTCCTTTGAATGGCGACAAAAGGACCAACCAATCGATTGGTCGATCGGTTGGTTTCGATTGGTTGTTACCAATCGAAAAATCTGCATTTTCGCGACACAGGACACGCTTCTCATTTCCATTGGGAATTCCTGTAACAATTGATTTCCAATTTACCCTCGAAGCCCATGCCCATGCCCATGCCCATGCCCATGCCCATGCCCATGCCCATGCCCATGCCCATGCCCATGCCCATGCCCATGCCCATGCCCATGCCCATGCCCATGCCCATGCCCATGCCTATGCCCATGCCCATGCCCATGCCCATGCCCATGCCCATACCCATGCTCATGCTCATGCCCATGGATGCCGTATTTGTATGTAGCGACGTTAGGTGGACGTCAAAAGGAAATACCGCAACAGAGCTTTCTGTGAAAACTATACGTAGGTATCAAGAACCCGCCGAGATACGGGATATGAAACAGCGATATCAGGTCCTGATTCGGTTGCGGAGGCGAACTCATCAGCCGTTGTGCTTTGTGGTCCGAGAAACACCTTATAATACACCAGAGAAGGAGCAAAACCAGAGAAACGAGAAGCTCCTCTCTCCCTTTTGCTCCAAAGGATAACGTAACATAAGCGTGTCGACTCGAAGGATCTTCCGACGGAAAAGCTTCGGGTTGTCTTCCAGCAAACGCTTCACCCCGCCCTTCCTCCCCAAGTATCGTACCCGTAGCGTCCAGGGTACAGAATTTCACATTTCCTACCCACCGCGAGAGAATATATTGTCTACGGTCGCCCGACCCCGTGTGGCCAAAGTGTCGTCGTTTCGCGGTATGTGTTCTCTCGCTCTCGACAGCGGGGTGAACATCCCCCCCGGGCGCGCGATATTTTCATAGGATTCAGCTGCGAGGAGAAACCCTGCGACATATATAAGACCCCCTCGACTCCGGTGCGGTGGACTTCGCCGACCACCGAAACACCGGCCAATGGCCAACCTTCCCACCCGCGTATACATCCTTATTTATAGTCGACTACCCGTACTATATATTTCATATAGTATTTCAAAATATAAAAAAAATGTACGAAGAGCAGAAAAAAATGGACGGGCGGCTCGAAAAAGCTCTCTTTCGATTGCGTTTACAACAAAATCGATAATCTCCGCGCTGCGGCGATAACTCAAATTTCGCGGATCGAAGAGGAGAGCGAAGGAGAGGGGAGTTGGTTTCGTTATTGCGAAATAAATTTTCTTGCGTAGCTGAAACTTGTTTTATGATTTTTTTTTTTTTTTTCTCGTATTTCACTGTAACTACGAAGTATGGATAACGCAAAGCTTTTACCGAAGAAGTGGATGAAACGCGTGTGCGTTTATTTTATACAAGTTTCGGTTTCCATGGTACGCATTCGTTCGGATTCTGGTGAAATAGGTGGATGTAACAGCTTGTCGAGGAATACATTATCTCGTTACACACAAATCCTCCTTTCCATCTGTTAGTTAATGCTATTAGATGATAGTCTCATAGAAAGCTCTACGGCAATCGTATGGAAGGGCTATTGAAATCCTTGCTGAAGCAGATGACGTCGAAGTGGCACGCGCCTTTACGTACCGTCACGTTCCGTGCGCCATTAGTCCAAGCCGTGGTCTCTCCTCTGCGCTTCGGGCTTTCGCCGTCTCTGTTTCATCTTTGCCTCTCGCCTCTCGCCTCTCTTCCATGCTGATATCCCTGTGGTTCTGCATCGGGTACCTCCGTTGACTCTACTGGTCTCTCACTCTGCCAGTGTGCAAAGGGAAGAGCAATAGAATCGCAGTCGCCGGATAGTTTCCTCTCCTCTCCTCTCTCGCACACGTCGGGGTAACAACGATCCGAGAGTCGAAGAGGACGAGAAGGACACCTCTCTCGCCAATCCCAGCATCTTCACTATCCATCCCGCCGCGTTAGCCTCTGAGACGACCACTTGTCGCTTCACGATCCTCTCGGATTCGATTTGCAACTCGATCGTCCGACTATTACGTATCCCGTATACAGCCGGAAATTTGCTAATAGCTTTGACACACGCGATAACCCTATGTAAATTTTGATTTCTCTACTCGGAAAATACCCCATTATTACTCTCAATCTTCGCTTCGATGAGCTAAAGTAACGCTTTTCCAATGAACGCCACAAGTTAACCGCGACTCACATATCTTTCATTTGCTTCTCCTCCAAACGAAACTCGAAAGTTTCGCTTCATTGGAATTGTGCCACTTGTAGGAAACGCAATGGCAGTCACGAAGCCTTTTCGGCAAAAGGTGCAAAGTCACTTTCGCAAATGAACAAACATTATTTATCGCGGTAACGTCTGCCGGTTTTCGGGCTCTTTACTCCCAAAAGTGGAGTGTGCGTTCTCTTCCTGACTTCCGACAGCTCTTCCTCTCTCTCGCAATTTTCAACGTTTCGCAATTATCATACGACTCTCTCTGGTGCTCTACTTACTCGCGAAAAGTTCTACTTTCTCTCCCTCACAGTCGTGTCATGTAGACTCAAATAAATTACGCTTCTGCTTTGTTCTAATTACTCTCGAGAGATGATTGTGCGCATACTATCTTGTCGTTTTCTCTATAGATATAGATGCGTCGTATATATATTATATACATATATATATCGCTCTCGAATAATTAATTATCCGTTCTAATGTCATTTGTCAAATTTACTATTCCAAAATTGTTCGTCCAATTTTCAAAGTGTCGCGAGGCCATTATAACGGATGAGAATATAAATAAATCCGCACAATTCCGAATTGATTTTCGCCAATCGTAAAAAATAACTCGTATCAATAATTAAAAATCGTGACGAAGCGCAAAAAAAAACGTGCCCTCGTCAGTTTTCGAACGTTTCGTTTCCGCGATGTAACGATGAGAAATTTAAAAAAAAAATTTCATGTAATGAAATATATTTTTTTTATTTTGCTAACTTGACAAACGACGATATTTCAACGCGAAACAATGATATTTTATTTTTTTTTCGGGGGAAGTTTGGGTGGGAATTGGGGGAGTAGAGAGGGAGACGTCGAGAGAGGCGACGAATAGGCGAGTCTATGGATAGAATATATTTTGTACGTAGAGATTGTCAACAGCGACTCGGGACGCTGGTTGGGTCGGTCTCGAGGTCTGGTATATAACTCGGAGAGACGAACGAAGCGAGCTCTCGTTCCTCTCATCCGAACTTCGAAGCGTGGAAATCCCAACTCGCGCGAAGGACCACCGGTGGGATCGCACCCCTCGCGACCCTATATATTCCGAGTACCAAGCCGCGACGCAGAGGTGAAGGAGGCGAAAGGAGGAGTGGAGAAGGCGAGGACGTGAACTAGCGTTGCACCCATCGGTGCTGCATTGTTAAACTCGAACTTGTTAACTCGGTTTTGCGAGGTTTTCCCGGAGGGATTTTCATATATACACTGTCCTCCATGCCACGACAGAAGCGCAGCAGAAGCGTACATCGCGAGCATCTATCTCGCTTATTCGTCTCTTGTACTCATCTGGTCCTCCCTGCGGTTTCCTCTCGGTTTTCCCGCGCGCCACTATCCTCCCCTTTCTTTTTTTTTCAGCCCTTCTTTTTTTTTTTAATGCCTATTTCGTGCGGCCGAAGCATTGTCCCGATTCACGTACAACTAACTAATTCAACAGCCGTAGTTGCCCATGGTAGAGATTCACCTGAACTGAACGAGTCCGGCAACCGAAGGGGATGCCAGGGGTGAACAAGATAGATAATTATTTTGTGAAAAGAAAGGAGAACGGAGTCAGTGCAATTGACGAGACCAAAAGACTCGTTCATTCGTATCAATAATCTTCTTCATAACTCAGGCTGATCTAATTCAATTTCCGCCACTCTCTCCCTTTCTCTCCCTCTCTCTCTATTTCTCTCTCTATTTCGTCTGAGAATCAATGGGGAACGTTGATAAAATATGCCTCCAGGAGAACGAACGAGAGAGGTTCCGGGACTCCAGAGATTTTCGCATTAGTCCAAATCAGATATACATTCCTTCGACTCCTATTCTCACCCCCCAGCCGCCAAGTACCCAACGGTATAAGAGGGATAAAAGTAATTTGGTGAGGTTCCTGCGGTTGTACGAGAGTCTTCCTCCTTTTGGCGCTAAATGATTAATGCAGTCGAGGATAAACGGGTGCGTGCGGTCACGATGAAAATCCAATCAGGGGAAAGTCGGTCGCGGCCCTTATAGCTCGCGCTACAGTAGAACCTCGATTTTGGAAGCGGTTCGAGGCATTGTAACCAACTTAATGACAATGCCTTCGAAATTTTTTTAATCCCATCAACAGAATAACTCATCAAGGATCAAGTCGTAACCTTTTAACGAGGAGCTTTAATTACGCGGGAAAAAAAATGGAAAAAGTTTGGTAGCAATTATCGATGTCCGGCTGTATTTTGAATGAAATTTCTTCGCGGATTCGTGTTGATGGAAAAAAAATGTAAAATAATTGATGATCCATCGAATTTTTTGGGAAAAATTGCGATTTTACATTCGCAAATGGCTGTCGATTCCGCGGTGAAGAAGTTGCGTTTGCTGCTTGTTGATTCAATCGTCTCGCAATTGAAAAATCCGGTTTGCGATTCGATGCTATCGAAGGAGCGCCGTCGGTTTATCACCTCGCATGAAAAACGGGTGAGGAATATTCACATGCGGATGTTCCGCTGGGAGCTTTGCTCGCAGTTCTATACTAACGATGAGAGTTCGTTAGACGAAAGGGATCTCTCTGGGAAAGGGCGCGGGGAGTCTATAAACGAATCACAAATCAAGAGTACCGGCTATAAAGGCTGAATGATTAGATAAGCCGCGAAGTGAATAAACGGCTCGTTCAAGTTGTACGTCATAATCAAATGTGTGCTGTGAGACGAGGCGGATGATGGAGATACAAACGAGATAAAGTCTCCGAGACAGAAATATATACATCTATAGAGATGAATGGAAAGAGCTTCAGACTCTTTTTAAGGTATACGGATATTCGAGACGTACGGAGAGAGAGAAATAGAGAGAGAGAGAGGTAGAGTAGGGAACAGTTGTCCTTTGATAGAGAAAGAGATCGCGTGCGACTAGCGAATTAAGACAGCGAAACTCGAGTGATACGTCACTCGATTATCACTGAAATTTGCCGAAGTTATCGGAGAACTCATCTAAAGGCGCGACATTTCTGCGATAGCCTTCGCGCGAACGACAAGTATCTCTCCTGACCCTACGCACTCGATACGTTGAACGATTCCGTACGGAGTCATTATCGCTCCTGATCAGCGCGGTTTTTGTCCATCAACTGCGACTCTATCGAAGCGTAATCTTGGGACTATCCGGTCGGAGGTCAACGACTGATCATCACATCCATCTGCAAATTATCCTGATAGGCACTCGAGAAGCAAACGACAACGCATAAGGAAATTCTAGAAGAGTCGACCAGCGCGTCGCAATCACGAGGTCAGAATTATTCCCCATCAATAAACAATCTCTCTCTCTCTCTCTCTCTCTCCCTCTCTCTCTCATATTTCGTATACGCGTTTGAAACCGCGATTGGTGGTAATTATATATATATATTTTAAGGGGATGAGAGTCACATGTATATATATAACGAATTCCATTTTTTTTTCATTAATTGCGGAAACGACGACGATTCCCTTTTATAAAAATAATCAGCGATTTATTTAATTTAATTTCATCGATTATATTTTTCGTTTGTCGTTTTCATATTCCGATTGTTTTGTTAAATAAATAATTAGAATCGTTTAATTTTTTTTTTAAATATTCACGTGTTCGTTACCATTTTTTCATGACGAATATATTATAGCGTTGTGCGTTTTTATTAGTTTTTTTTAACTCCCAATTAAAAATGAAAAAAAAAAAAAATTGATTCCACAAAAATTTTAAAACTCCGACTGAAAACTGAGTATAATGAATGAATTGTATTAATTATAATATCCGAGGAAGGAAATATTATTCAGCAGTTTTATTCGTCATGACGCGCGGAAACCTTCCGATTATAATATATAAATTAATAATAATTTGCTCTTCGCATATTATAGTTAATACAATTAATTTATTATATTCCTTTATCAGTCGGAAGTTTTTGAATTTTTGAAAAATTATTTCTCATTTCTTCGATTTAAAATGCATTGTAAGAATTTCAATTAAATTGAAATTACATCTGTTTTTGGCAATTTTTTTCATTTTTTCTATTCAATACATTTTTTTTTTTTTTACATCGCGCGTTTTTAACATCGCGCCATACGCATAAATCTAATTACCGAAACGCGTTCTATTTTTTAGCCGAATAGCCGAATGTATAAACAATCCTAACGGTGTTAAGATAATTCGGCAAAAATGGCGACACATTTTATCTCCGGGATGATATTAGATTGCTATCGTCATCTTGAAAGTTACTAAAGCAAAAACAACAATCCGATAACTTAATGTCAAACTGAACCGTACGACACGTCGCCTTTTTACTCGAGTGATAAAATTCGATACACTTTTCACGCTGTAACTGACTTGCAACGCGTTGAATTTGTTATGATTTTCCATCTATTGCTGTCGGTCGCTGATGCCCTACTGGCAACAACCTCTGTAACTCAACGTCTCGAACCTACGAATGAGCGAGGGGTGGATTGAAATATACTTTTTGCCTCCGGGTCTCGAAGAGAAAGTTGGCCGTTCTCGTACGGACCTCCAACAAGCCCTCTCGCGTTCCAGACTCTCGCCGGCTTCCACAGTTCGCGCACTCGAGAAAACGTCGGGAAAATCCCCTTCGCCCCTTCCCGCCCCTCTCTCTCTCTCTCTTTCTCTCTCTCTTCCTGCACGGGACAATTTTCAAGAAAACTTTTCGCCTTCGGCGCTGCTACGCCGTCGTCGGCGAAACGAATAAGACGCGTGCCGCGGGCCCATCGCGCGCGGTAACCCTACCCTTTCCAAGTTAAGTGGAGGGTTTAAAATGACGAACGACGAATGAAAAAAAAAAAAAAAAAAAAGAGAAAAAAAAAAGTGCAGGAAGCTCGCGCGATCGAATTTTTACGGTGACACCTTCCCTATTGCTATTTTATTACGAAGCTCGCTAAACTTTACAGCGTTATTCGAAGATTATATGCGCGGAAAGCTTCCGCACCGAACGACCAATATTTTTTTTTTTTTTTTTTTCACACCTCTCGGAAAATATTAATAATTTGTTGGATGAAAATTTTACGCGAACTTCATAATTTATGGATCGTAGTGCAACTAACGGGCTTTAGAAGATTAACAATTATCTTCTTTGCGTAACAGCTTTCTATTAACTGTAATAATTCGTTACGTTAATCTCTCGGAGCAGTTGCTCTTGTCGGATGATCCTTCGTATTCTCTCGTTCTGCCAACGAATTCTCACATCCGATGTTACATATTCGGATGTAATTTTGCCTCGAGATTCACCTACAAATCTCACGATGACTTCGCGCGCATAATGGCCTCTCGGGTTTGTGCGTTTCCCGACGGGCAAAAGCTGAGCTCGCAGCTACTCGGTAAGGAAACTGAGTTAACAAGATCGCGTTAACAATTCAACGACGATGAGCACCCGCACTGGGTGTTGGGACTGTCTTGTTGGTTCTGAATTTTACTGTAACGGGGGCCCGGGACGTTCGCGCGGCGGCGGCGGCGGGACAACGTTCTCCAACTACTGCGAACGACGCTGAGACGCTTACGAATTCCACAGCGTGCGACACAAGAACGCCTTAAATATCCAAGAGTTTCGGTACTCGACCTCTGTCCTCTTGAAATCTTCCTTTCCGTTTCCTTTCTCTCTGTAACATTTACACTTTCGCGAATGCTCTTCCACCCCGAGAATGCTGCGAAGATTTAGCGCGATGTATTATTCGTCGAACGTACTTTGATCTGCGAGAAATATTGAAGGAGATTTGGCAGTTGAGATTGCATCCGAATCGCGGCAAACACCATAAACATCGTTCGAAAAAAAAAAAAAAAAAAAAAAAAACCCCACAGCTTTTTTACGTATTCCCGGCGTCAAGTAAATCGTCCCGAGTATCCAAAAGAGAAAAATTGAAGCAGATTTGGCAGATGAGATTGCATCCGAATCACGGGAAACACCATAAACATCGTTCGAAAAAAAAAAAAAAATCCCCACAGCTTTTTTACGTATTCCCGGCGTCAAGTAAATCGTCCCGAGTATCCAAAAGAGAAAAATTGAAGCAGATTTGTCAGATGAGATTGCATCCGAATCGTAGCAAACACCATGAAAATCGTTCGAAAAAAAAAAAAAAAACCCACAGCTTTTTTACGTATTTCCGGCGTCAAGTAAATCGTCCCGAGTATCCAAAAAGGAAAAATTGAAGCAGATTTGGCAAATGAGATTGCATCCACATCATGGCAAACACCATAAAAATTGTTCGAAAAAAAAAAAAAAAAAAAAAACACCGACAGCTTTTTTACGTATTTCCGGCGTCAACTAAATCGTCCCGAGTATCCAAAAGAGAAAAATTGAAGCAGATTTGGCAGATGAGATTGCATCCGAATCGTAGCAAACACCATAAACATCGTTCGAAAAAAAAAAAAAAAAAAAAAAAAACCCCACAGCTTTTTTACGTATTCCCGGCGCCAAGTAAATCGTCCCGAGTATCTAAAAAGGAAAAATTGAAGCAGATTTGGCAAATGAGATTGCATCCACATCATGGCAAACACCATAAAAATCGTTCGAAAAAAAAAAAAAAAAAAAAACACCGACAGCTTTTTTACGTATTCCCGGCGTCAAGGAAATCGTCCCGAGTATCCAAAAAGAGAGAAGAGAAAAGCGCAAAGCTGTTGAATTTACACTGACGTGCCGTTCGAGAGGATTTCGCATCGTTTCGAGAAAGCGGTAAGCTCCGTGTAAGCTTTGAATAATTTGAAAAGAGGATCGTTCCGTGTCGAAAATACAACGGTAGATGGTTCGCGTGTAACGTGATTTTTCAATCTTACAAATTATTCTCGTATATAGTCGATAGGTTCGTATATACCGAAGAAGCAGCCGGGTTTTCGATTTGCGATGTCGAAGGCCCGTAAGCGTTGCGGTAAACTACTTGTTTGTGTGTGTGAGCGCATCTGTTAGAGGGAAGTTGTTGGGATTGCCGGGTATTGGAGTTATATAACATTGGCAAAAAGGATGAACTCTCCAGACGTGAGGGTAAGCTACAGACACGAGGAGGAAGGATCACCTAGAGAAGTGAGAGAGAAACGACGGGGATGGGGAGAGAGAAACAGAGAGAGAGAGAGAGAGAGAGAGAGAGATTGTACCGCCTGCCTCTCGTAACTTTGATGGAAACCGGCTGCTGCAAGTGGCGGTATATGGCAGCGAATGAAAGCTCATTAAAGGGGTAGTAGTAGTCTCTCTCAGCAGTTGGTATGGTTGCGCGTATCCGATGTTTCATGGATGGAGAGACTAGAAGAGAGAAGTGAAACTACGAGAAAGCAAGAGCTTAAGGTAACGCGAGCGAAGAGAGAGGGAGAGGGTGTGATGCTTATATATATATATATGTACCAAACTACCGTTTGCCGAGTCCGCGGCTCCTTTATCTTCGAATTTTATTACGAGCAATTAAGTCTTTATTGCTCGTGGCCGCACGACTCAGATCGTACAGCACGGCTATCCCAATTACCATTTCCCGTTCTGTATAGAGAAACGAAACGATACCAGAGGCATATATATACAGACTTTGGCTACGAATCGATTTTCTCGAAGTGGGACCAGACGAGTACGATGAAAAGATCTCTCCGTCTGTACTCCGATATTCCAGGGAAAGGCATTACGGGAAATACGGAACGTTACCGCATTTTTGTACGCTTACCTTTTTTTTTTTTTTCTCGCGATCCTATAACGCTTCCATCTCGCTATCGTTACTCCTCCCCGTTGGGCTTTCGCACTGAAACGATAGTCTCTGTTCCGAATGATCCTGCATTGCTGCCCCACCCCCCTCCCCCTCCCCCCCATCCCCCTCCCTCTTCCTTCCCCCCCTTCGTAACTAAACGAAGACGAATCGTCGGGCAAAAGTTCGTCGAACTCGGACGGTGGGAAAAAGAGCGGACGAGAGCGAGAAAGACTCTGATGGACACCAATTATCGTTCCTTGCCGTTCCGCAAGCCCAACCGAGAATCTCAGTGCAGGGGGTGGGTTGGGCGTGAGAAAATTCGACGAAAAGTTAAACCGTGCAGAAACGGCGGACGCTCGGGCCAACTGATCGCGCGGGAGGGGTTTTCAGCGAGTCATCAGAAAGTCGAGTTGTCTTTTGCTTCACGGTGAAATAATTACGCGAGATAATTTGCATGTTACAATCGCAGAACAATTAGCGTCGGATAACACCGAGTATCCGTTGAATTAATTTCCTTGGTCTCCGCTACGGTTATTTTCGCCGAGAATCCGAAACCGCGAAAAGATGGAACGTAAAAGCGGTGCAAAAAAAAAAATTATAAATCTGCAAGATTGGAAGAAACTGACAACGGATAGTCACGATTTCGAAAAAAAAAAAAAAAAAAAAAAATGCTTGCGTCGACATGGTTACTCGCCAAGTATATGAAAATCGAATATCCCCAGTCGGCGTGATAACATCGGGATGTTCATCATTTCCTATCGCGTACAAAGTCTGAATCTCTGATGCGCTTTGAACAATCAATTGTCAATTTTTTTTTCGCATTGATTATCGCTCGATGGACATTTCTTTATATCGATCTTTCGGTTAAAAGAAAAAGGGTCAAGGCATGTGTCTTCCGTTTCGTCGATTGCGCTGCAGCCTCATTCCGAAGTCTGTGTCCGGCACCCCTCGAGGGTATCTCCGATATCTAAAATATCTCAAAATACTCGACGTTAAAGACGAAAAAAAAAAAAGAAAAAAAAGAAAAAAAAAATCGAGCCGTAACCATCCAACGTAACTGATCCCGTCGACGCTCCATTCTTTGCGAACGTTTCTTCCCCTTCTCCTCCCCTTTTTTTCCGATTATCGCGTGTACAACTAACGTCAGTCTTTTCAGACGTCAGGGTCTCTCGTACCTTCCTTTTTCTTGTTCCTCTTTAGCTTCGTCTCTCCCCGCGATCTTGTCTTTGTGTCCTTTACTCTGGAGGGGTAGGGGGTGGGAATCGGGGAACTCGAAGGCTCGAAAAGTCAGTCTACAAAGCACACGAGGCTCGTCGAGAAGTCATCCCTTGAATTATGTCAGCCAGTGTGGGCGGCAGTTGTCTGCGAAGACGAAGCAGCCTCGAAGATGAGAAAGAAATGAGGAAAAGGTAGATAGAGTACGGAATGAGGAGTGTAAGCGGCAATAGTGAAGAAAAAAAAAAAAAAAAAAAAAATGATACGAACGAGGCACGGAGATGGATACAAGGCAAGCAGCCCACGGAGCTTTGGACACGGGCCAGTCTTTCCGTGTTTTAAGATATTGCTCTCGTTCGTAGGTACGGAGGGACGGTTCCCTATGCCCGACATGCCCGATGCTAAGGGGACACAGACGGGTTGTATAGCAACGCTGAGAGATAGAAAAGGTCGGCATTCTCTTTCTCGATGTTTCAGTACCCCTAAAGTGAGACAGTGAGATTCGCTCAACAAAAGATTCGCCCCGTGTTTTCTCTCGTCTTCGACTGCGGCTCGACGATGCAGCATATCTTCTTCTGCTATTCGCTGTTTGTATCTCCGCAATGCCTGTTTTCGTCTACTCCCACACTTGTTTATCTATATCCTTCTTTCATATTCCTTTCGTTTGATTTACATCTTTGAATCCACAAGTCTTACTTTCTATTTCCTATTTTTTTTTTATTTTTCTTGCTTATTTCTTACATTTCTGTAGCTATTTTTCTTGATCGTCTTTTCATCCGCTCGTTCGCCGAGCAATTTTCGCTCTTGTAATCGTTACACAGCGATCATCCCCGAGACGGTACCAAGTCACTTTTCATCCTATCTGTTCGGCGTATAACACCCTTTTCGAGTCAATTTTCTCGACTTTATTGTCGTACACCCTATCGTCTACCGTATCCTTCGAGAGAGGAGACTTTGACTCGGCAACGAAAGTGCAAGCGACTTTTCGCCGCTTGCTTGTCTATACCATGACTCTTGCGGCTGTTCGCTTGGTCCTCTCTCTACATCCCCTTAAGAAGCTTCAACGGCCATAGACTCGAGACTTCTCCGACGCGGTGCATACTCTGTCAGTGTAATGAGATCTCGGAGGATCTACTCGGCGCACGCGAGCAACCGAGTCGGAGAGAAAGAGATCTTTTCAGAACAGCAAGTGTACGAGAGAAAGACTTTGCCGGTTCTCTCTCTCTCTGTCTCTTCCTCTCTCTCTGTCGCTAGACATCAGACGGGTCGTACGGAAGATGCTGGGAACGGAGAGAGTCTCGTCTCTCGTCTACTCGGATAGACGTATCAACCCCTTCGCTTGCGACCCTCTCGTTTTTCTCGTTTTATAAACAACCCTTGTAGATTCGATCGGTGCGACAAGCTACTTTAAAAAATAAAAAAAAAATCCCAAAAAAGTATCTCAGCTGCACTCCGTGTAAATGTGATCTCAAAAAAGTGCATAAAAACCGTCACAACAAGATAAAATCTCGGATGCAATTCCTGTAAAAGCGAATGAAGACAGACGAGTGAAGACTCCGACACTATTTTTTTTTTTCCCTCATTTCTTTCCCATGTATCTTTCGCATTTAAGACGAGTTCCATCCAATTTTACGAAAGCCCATCAGCGTAGCCACGACGGTGGGACTGCGTCGCGATATCCATAGCGCCGAGGAACCCCGCGGATCGAAATAATCCGCGATCAAGCGTGGCGAATGGATCGACTCTTCGATGTATAGATACATATATAGGTATATATATACGTTGTAAGGTCTCTGGATCAGATGGTCGGCAACGTCGGCTAGAAGCTGAAAACTTCAATCTGTCCCTTTCTATCACAACCTGTCTGGTGAAAAGCTTAGGTGAACGAGACGGATAGAGGGAATGTAGCTAATGCGAGGAGGAGAAGGAAATAGCGAGCAAAGTAGCGAGAGAACGATGAACCGAGGGACAGGGGGGTGGGTATGGGACGGAAAGGGTGAAAATGAGAGAGTGGAAATCCCGCGTGTAGATATATATAACTATATAGGTACATATAGCAACGGCGTGAGCGCGAGTAACGACGAATATCTCGAGCGTTGAGCGGCGGGGCTCGCGGCTGAGAGTCAAGATGGATGACTCGATTTCGAATTTAATCAGCGTATACTACATATACCACACCTCGGAGCGCTATGGCGCAATGTGTTCTGCTCATGGTGTATGCCGCGGCGCATTGCTATAGCTTCGATGTATATACCATGGCGAGAAATGCTTGGTGATCCTGCTGATAGCGGCGCGGACCGGCGTGAGGGCACTTGGCAACCATCGACCGCTGGCCGGCTATGGGTAAACCCGTGCAGCATCCGTACCCGCCACAGCTGCAAAACATTGTTGTCGCATACGCGGGAGAGAGGAATTGCATGGGAAATGCAAAAAAATATATATATATTAAAAAAAAAAAAAATAGGGGTGGAAAAACAGAATTTAACACTGAAATACTGCGACAATCTTTCATTCCGCTGAAGCGTTACGTTTTTTTTCGCCGCGTTACATCCGCTTCGGATGTACCCGCGCGAGAAGAAAGAAGGGAAAAACATACGGATTATAAAAAAAAAAAATTGCGCCTAGAGTACAGGAGGCGAACGACAAGGTCGGAAGGGATGAGTAGGGAAGAGCTTTACCCATTTCTTTTTCCTTTAAAAGCTCAGCTTGTACCTTCCGATATTTATGCGCTTGTAATAACGCTATGTAATATTCATCGGTATTCCGAGGGGCGCATTGAGCACGCGGAACCGGAAAGAGGGGTTGTTGTCCGGAACAAGGGGGGGCGGCGAGAGGGCACTCTACGGCCGCTGTTACAGAGGTCGATGCCTTTCGCTTGGTCGCTACACTCGACGCTCTGTCTGCCCTTCACAATTCTTACCTTTCGATTTACTCATCGTAAAAGTTTCCATCGAGGGATGGGGGTGGTAATTTCTATTTTATTCTCTCGTTCACTGCCGATACCTACAATTCATCCCTTGAAAATCATTCTTTTATCTTTATTCTCGCGTATTGTTGTTACATTGTGGTTTTGAAACACATTTC
This sequence comes from Buathra laborator, assembly GCA_934046635.1. Taxonomy (NCBI): domain Eukaryota; kingdom Metazoa; phylum Arthropoda; class Insecta; order Hymenoptera; family Ichneumonidae; genus Buathra; species Buathra laborator. The sequence continues at coordinate 9,577,787 of OW203902.1, forward strand.
TCGTTCGTGATTCGTTCTTTAGTTTGTACCGAGACATCGAAAGAAAACAATAATATTTGGATACGCATTCAAGTATCGATAGATATATTTTTCTCGTGTAAACAGCGAATAAACGAGACGCGATCAGTAACTGGTACATCGAGCTTAGCGCAAACTACGGCATCTCTCCTACGCCGACGGGGATGAGGAGATAGGGAGTCGTCGGTCAACCTCCGGGCTTTCGGTACACACTAACACCACTGTAACCCTTATTTTTCGCCCGCGTCAGGCTCCCTTGTGGTCGAGTGGGTTTTAATGAAGCTACCCACGACGCGCATTCGCCGCAAACTCGACAAAATAACGAGCCCCGGAGCCCTGTCTATTCCTCTCGCTCTTGTCGCGTCAGACGAAATAAAATTTACCACTGTCAACCCCCCCTTCACCCTCACATTCTTTGTTTCTTGTGACGATTAACAGGTTGATGCTTCTTTCCCTTTACGATTTTTTTTTTTTTTTTTTTCGCATTCACGGTGAACAACAATGCTGCCTGCTGTTTTACGTTTTTACGGGTGCACCCGGTTATTCCGCTTTTCTCATAAGCCAGCATTCTCTTCTAGCGAACAATTCAGTTACACGGATTTAACGTTTTTTTGTTGCATTTTTTTTTTTTTTTCTGTAAATCTCTGCACTGGTGATTAACGGTGCGGAACGACGCTAGGATGTGAAAAAACAAATTTGAGATTCGAGAGAAATTTTTTTTTTTTTTTAAATCTCCGCGCCGCGGTTAACGGAGCGAAAGAGCGCGATGTGTAAAAACGAATTTTAGATTTGAGAGGATTTGTCGAATTTTTTTTTTTTTTTTTTTTCGCCAAGCGTTAATTTCTGTTCGCACACAAAGTTTCGTTAGGTGAGAGCGTAAATTAAACATAGATAGATAACAGAGAGATGTTCGGAAGAACACGAGAAAAAAGGTAGACGAGGGTAGAAGGATTGCCGCGGTAGTAATGGAGCACATGGATGGAAGGAATGAAAAGTCGACAAGATAGAAGGCTCCCACTATCACGAAAGAACAAAACCTCTTCAAGCAAACTTCCCCGCTTTCTCGACATCACCGGCTTTTACAAAACTTCGTATAGTACGGTATAACGGGTGGGGAGGGGGGAGTCTCGCGGTATTCTTCGAAGGGTATACCTGCAACATCCGACCCTCAACTTTGCGAAAGTCAGTTCGAGGAGTTCGAAGAGCGGAAACAAGGTACGAGGAATGCGCGAATAGAGGGACACTGTGTCGGAACGGAAAGGAGCAAAAGTCACGAGAAGTATGGGATTCGGCGATTCCCTCTCGACGCTCTTAAATTAACAATTTAATTTCCGTTTTTGTCTCAATTATCTATTGTTATTAATGGCTTTGTGCTTTAAAATGCTTACGGTGCAAATTATCTTCTCGCATCGCGTCCTTTAAATGTGCAGTATCTCACTGTGTAACGATAATGTATATTACGATTACCATTATTATTATTTATTCCACGTTACCAAAAAAAAAATAAAAATTAATTCAGTGAAAATGATATTTTCAATTAAATGTGATGAAAAAATCGTATTTAAAAATCGCAAATTAAAAATAATTAAAAAATCAAAATTATCTCATAAAATATTAATAAATCGATATAAATAAAGTTTGAAGATAAATTTTCTGAAAAATCTAATTTATCTTGAACGTACGTGTAGAAGGGGATGAACACGAATTTTCTACGGTCCTCAAACGAACAGCACGTTCAAGTGAGTGCCGGTGAGTAGGGCATAGAGGTGAGATAGGCGACAGTGTAGGTGGGTCAGAGTTCGCTTGGATTTTGGCTCGGACTTGTCCCTCTGCTTCGTCGAGGGTACAAGAGGGATATACAGTTGTGCACGAGAGGGTGTTCGAGTGTCCTGGTAACTTCTTGGTCCTCCGTAGCCGGTAGCTTTGGGAAGCGGCATTAATTATCGCTCGGTGAATTCAACTCCAAGTTGCATTCCGAACAAACGGTTTTCGCTTAGCGCCGGGGAGGCCCCAGCCGAATCGTCGTAATGTAGGGGAGGAAAAGGGGATGTTATCGGTGAGGAGAAGAGGAGTGCACAGTCCCTCGTGTGGCAATCCGCGTATGGTTCGTACGAAACTCACGGAAGCGTCCATCGCGTCGCGTTGCAACACCGAAGCGGCTATATCACATTGCAGTAGTGTAGCACCGTGTATGGTCAGACCGGTTGGTGCAGGAGTCAGAGTAGCCGGCCGACAACCACACCGCACAAGGCTCGCTAGCTATGTACTATACCTATGTGTGACATTTCGGCCGCGCGTGGTCGGTCCAACCTCGCGCGGGATTCTCTAACTATGTATATGGTTAGGTATATACAACACATAGGGTACATAGGAAAGGTATATATATATATACCGCAGTAGGTATAGATATAATGGAACCGCGAGACACGTTCCCATCGATATTCCATTCCATCGACTATCCGTGCATCGATACTTCTTTTATTAGAGCGCGTAGAGAAGAGCGAGAGCGAGTGGGACACCGAGGGCTATCAATCTCTCGTCGACGGGAGATGAAACGCTACGAAACATACACAACGATATATAAACGACGAGCGATATATTAAAAACAATAAATTCATCGGATCAAAGATCGTAATTCCTTTAATGAAATTTCGTATGAAAAATCGATTTTATTAAGAAGAATAATGATTTTGATTAACGAATTAATAAGATTGGTCAATTTTTGCGTATTCGCGTAAGAATCGCAAGGGTGCGGATTCAAAGCATATGGAGATCGAGACTCGATGGAAAATCGTCCTAAAATATCGCGAAAAATCGATTTTATTAAGACGAATAATGATTTTTATTAACGAATTAATAAGATTGGTCAATTTTGGTGTATTACGCGTAAGAATCGCAAGGGTGCCGATTCAAAGCATATGGAGATCGAGACTCGATGGAAAATCGCCCTAAAATATCGCGAAAAATCGATTTTATTAAGAAGAATAATGATTTTTATTAACGAATTAATAAGATTGGTCAATTTTGGTGTATTACGCGTAAGAACCGCAAGGGTGCGGATTCAAAGCATATGGAGATCGAGATTCGATGGAAAATCGCCCTAAAATATCGCGAAAAATCGATTTTATTAAGAAGAATAATGATTTTTATTAACGAATTAATAAGATTGGTCAATTTTGGTGTATTACGCGTAAGAATCGCAAGGGTGCGGATTCAAAGCATATGGAGATCGAGAATCGATGGAAAATCGCCCTAAAATATCGCGAAAAATCGATTTTATTAAAAAGAATAATGATTTTTATTAACGAATTAATAAGATTGGTCAATTTTTGCGTATTACGCGTAAGAATCGCAAGGGTGCGGATTCAAAGCAGAGATCGAGACTCGATGGAAATTCGCCCTAAAATATCGCGAAAAATCGATTTTATTAAGGAGAATAATGATTTTTATTAACGAATTAATAAGATTGATCAATTTTGGCGTATTACGCGTAAGAACCGCAAGGGTGCGGATTCAAAGCATATGGAGATCGAGATTCGATGGAAAATCGCCCTAAAATATCGCGAAAAATCGATTTTATTAAGAAGAATAATGATTTTTATTAACGAATTAATAAGATTGGTCAATTTTGGTGTATTACGCGTAAGAATCGCAAGGGTGCGGATTCAAAGCATATGGAGATCGAGAATCGATGGAAAATCGCCCTAAAATATCGCGAAAAATCGATTTTATTAAGAAGAATAATGATTTTTATTAACGAATTAATAAGATTGGTAAATTTTTGCGTATTACGCGTAAGAATCGCAAGGGTGCGGATTCAAAGCAGAGATCGAGACTCGATGGAAATTCGCCCTAAAATATCGCGAAAAATCGATTTTATTAAGGAGAATAATGATTTTTATTAACGAATTAATAAGATTGATCAATTTTGGCGTATTACGCGTAAGAATCGCAAGGGTGCCGATTCAAAGCATATGGAGATCGAGATTCGATGGAAAATCGCCCTAAAACATCGCGCAGAGAACCGTGAAAGAGAAATGTCGACGTTCGGCCCAGTTTCACATTGTTTTCCCCGGCGCATAAACGGATTCGGTAAATCGGGTTACGTAGCTTGTTTTTGCTCCGGTGGAACGATCGGTGACGATGCACACAGCCCCCGGTGGTTCGAATTTGGCTTTGCGATAGGGAAGATCGGTGCGGGTCAAACGGTGCATGGGATGGAAGTGTTCCTGTGTGCTTTCGGGAAGGGAATGAGGAACAACGCTGCAATACCGCCCATAGAGGGTCTATAGGCGATGGACTGATGCGCAACGTCACGCCAGTCAACCCCGTCGACTACCGCGTATTAACGTTCGGCTGGAGAGCCTCTCTCGGCATTAAAACCGTTGATGTTCGTTCATTTTCATTCATCTCTCGTACCTCGATATTTAACCCTTTGACAATTGGTAAAAGAAGAAAAAAAAAAAAAAAATCTGCTCTTCATCGATCATTTTTGAGAAATACTCGAATACGTCAACGGGGGGTGCGTTTGTAGATATCGTGGGCGTCCTTCTCTGTAAGCCGGCGCTATGTCTCATTCGCTCTTCCTCTTTTGGGTGCATACAACCCCGTTGCACCGTTCCTGTCGGTCTATACTGGCGTCGTTGCCGCAGCACAGAGCTCGTCCATCGTTGCGTCAGCGCTAGATTATTAATTAATGCCCGCTAGTGAAATGAGGGACGTTCGTCCTCGTTACCGGCAAAATCTACGGTAGAAGGAGGCCCGACGACGGGGAGAGGATGATGATGATGAGAAGGAAGTGACGCCGTTGGAACGCAGAAACAACACGTTATTATCTCTCGAGAATCTGCGTTGCTCACCAATGAGATTGGGTCCAGGAATATCGAGGCCTCACCTCGGCTATCGCGAAATTTACATTAATTTGAATTAACCTATGGCGTCGTTTCTATGCAATCCGGCAATAAAAAAAAATTAAATAAAAATTCTTTATCGCTTAATTAACGATAGGATGCATTCAATCTTCTCGATAAATAATTATAGATATGCGAAGTTAATGTGACGCTTCGTCGGCTAAATGGCGCATAGATTGATACTTGGGATCACCACGATAGATGCGCTTCTGTTGGATTATAGTTTACCCCGGCTTTTGGTTCCGTCAGCATTAGATATTATTCAATCATTAACGTTAGTTCATCGGGTATCCATACTGCAGAAGGAATACTACAGACTCCACCTACCCTGTCATCTCGATTTCAAAGTTCAGCGGTTTCTATCTCCCTATCTGATATTCTACGTAATGTATATATAGATATATGCATACATGCATATATATATATGTATAATTTGTACATAGTAAATGCTATATAACACATGAACGTAGCATTCGTACTGCGACCACAGTCGTTAGTATCGCTTGACTGCAGATACGTCTGATCGCATACGAGAATCGGAGGCCAATTTTACTCGACGTTCTCTATCGTATCAACGATCAGCGATATAACGCACCTGACACTAACGTTTCGCAATGGCGTTTATGATTTTCTGTTGGCTGTTAGTTATAGTCACACCCTCGAGTGTTGGGAATAGTTAGCTTGTCCATTTGACCGTTTTCGACGGTGGATTATTAATTAACGCCCTCGTCGGCGAAATGAGCCAAGTTCTCGCCCCCTCCCATTCACCCTCCCCCCTCTCCGGCTCTCCTGCACCCCCACTCTCATCGAGTTAGATCCACCCTCGGTATAACGCTTCGCACTACCGTTCATATACTCCACGAAGCTTTTCCGCGAACTGTCCATTCGCATCGGACCTCCACTGCGCGCCAAGGGTCACTGGTCTTTCGCCTTCGACGATTTATAGTTCCGTCTCTCTGTTTCACTCGAATATAGTACCCGGTTACCTTAGCTTCTTGGGAACAAAAGGATATTCGATCGTTTGGATTTTCACATCTGGCGTCTGACCGCACACTGCCGTAATCCCTGGTATATTGCTTCCCGGATATTTTACGCGATCTGAGAATTATCCACGTGCCTTACTTTCTTAATATAAATTTTTTCGTTCGTTTTTTTCTTGTATATTTCATTGTACTATTTTATTCTATCGAATATATTCGATCAATTGCATTATTACACATTTTTTACGTTCGAATGAATGTCGCGTATTGTTGATTTGAATAGAATACGCGAGATTTGGAATTTAATATACACATTTTTTTTTTTCCTTTCTTTCTTTCTTTCCTTCCCTCCATTTATAGTTTCCATTGTATATTTCACTGTACGCAGAAAATACTCTCACCATCGGAAGAGACGAAAGCGAGTCTTTCGTTTCTCGTTCTACCCCGCGGAGCGAGGGCATTGAAAGCGGGAAAGAGGGGAGGAAAAAAACAAGGGAAGAGATTCGATCCTTCGGATTTCGCCCAGCTGGCGCGCACCTGACCACGCACGGGTGGCTTACTACTTTCGCTTGACGGACTGGCATCGACGCCACTTGGATACGTAAGTAGAGCATTCCCAGCAACGATCAGACATACCCACACTCTTTCGATACTGTATTCCGCGTGCCTCACTCTCCATCGGAGCTAAAGTATCGATGATCTATCGATATATCCGAGAAATTGCTTAGTTTTTATATCGTTTAAGATCCATTCAACATTTTTTTTTTTTTTTTTTTTTTTTTTTTTTTTAATCGGGAATATTGATCCCACTGACAAATGGCGAGTACGCAATGGCCTCGCGTTGCAACAAATGGGCAGTATGATAGGTTCTATATATATACCAATTCGTCGCTATTGCTGTATATGGCAACACACGGATTTTTCGCCGCTCCCCAACCCTACGAGAGAACATACCACTTCGCAATATACGATCGGGGAAAAGCTCGCCAATACTTTTCTATCAACGAGATCAAAGAACAACGCTTTCGACTTTGTCTGTTTCATCTCGTTGCTCTCAGTAATCTCCCTCTCTCTCCCGCATTCGTCGCGTCGATTCGATGATGAAAAAAAAAAAATAAAAAAATAAAAAAAATTGATGCAATTCACTTCGTCGTCTCTCCCTCTCGCGTGCGAACCCTTCTTTCTTTCCATCGCTCTCGCAACTTCTGTAACCCCTTTTCTCTGTCTCTCCGGCTTTCCGCGCCACGCTTTCCGCGCCCTCCTACCCTCTTTTCCACGCTTGACTTTTTCCACAGATTCCTCTCGCGCACCTGTGGTAATTTTCTCCACTACTAGACGCCCCGGGACCTGAAAACTCCCTGCGGCCAACGCCGCGTTGTGCGAATAATTACTGTGAGCGAACGTGATCCCTCTCCCTCTTCCTCCATTTCTCTCTCAGCGCGAATAAAAATGTGCATATTAATAAGAATAATTCCCGGTTAATTGACAGAAGTCTCCCGCTCGTCTTTTTTGTCCCTTTCCCCGTTTTCCCTATTACGTTGTTTTTCGTATCCTTCTTCTTGCGTCTCTTCGCTTTTTTACTCTTTGAGACTAAATATATATATATATACTATATATACCCTTATATATACCTATATAGATTTTTTCTTTTTATGACTCGTTGGTACACACGGCACGAGACTCGTTCTTTTTTCTTCTCATTCCATTTTCCCACCGTTACCACTGACCCCCCCCCCCCCCTTTCCACCCCCTTCCCTCCCCGTCCCTTCCCTCAGAGCCGACTATCGGTGGATTTAAGTAATTTACTCTACTCGGCGCGTTTTCTTCCCTCGCATTCCTTCCACCCGATTTTTCTCTTCGCGGATTCTTTCCTCTGTTCATCTCTTCCAGCATCTTTCCATCTGACTCCTCTCTCTAACCCTCCCTCCCTCCCTCTGTACACGTCTCTACGCCAGTCGGACTTCTTTTTCACGAATTCTTTTGCCCGCCCACTCCAGCCGCCCGGTAATCTCGCCTGTGAATTTTTTTTCCCCCTCTCGCGAGCCGAATTCCAACGCTCATCCGACCTCTTCTCTCATCGCTCGTTCTACTGATCCTCTCTCTGCGAGAGTTCTAAATACTACTGTACAACGAAACGAGAGCGATCTTTGAGTCGCGACTATGAGATTATCCCGTTCTCCGTTAGGAACTCGCGATATAGATTATCAAACCGCAGATATTCGCATTCAGTTTACTCAAACGGAGGACTAGTAGATACGGAAGTAGATACGGCAAGGAGCGCACGAGGATAATCCAGCGGCACTCGTACGATTTCACTCGTATCGACAGCGCATCTATACAGCGATAGCAAAGAGCCGTGAAACGCGCAACGCGGTATACGCGGAACCTGTGAATAAACGCGTCGATCCTTTGCGAGGTTATCCTTTGTCAATTGATAAAGTAAAGCTCCATTAATTTTCCCCTATCGAAGGACGCGCGCACTCACACGCTCGGCGTTCCGTGAACGCTATCGTTGCTCACATCTATTCACCCCCTTTGAAAGTTTATATCCATTTTCTTTTTTTTTTTTTCCCTTTTTTTTTTTTATCAACTACTATTTTTCCTAAAGCTATGTGCACAGTTCGTACTTCCAAGGTACACAAGAGCATTCGCGCCTTTCCAAAGGGTTGAAAAGAATCGTAGTTTCAACATTGTCCCCTGAGTAAATTTAGTCAACTAAAATTCTATCTCTTGAGTAAAGAAATGAAAAAAAAAAAAACGAAAAAAAAAAAATTTGAAGCGAGTGAGAACGGAATGGAATGACGAGAGATCTTGGTCGCAGAAAACGCGCAAGAAACATACATATTCCCGAGCTCTTCGGTAGTATCTCGAAAGCAACGGGCGAGGGAGCGAGGGAGATGGGGATTGGGAAGCTTCATTGAGATAGAGGGAGAGAAGGGAGGCCAGCCGCAGGAGAGAAGAGCTTCCGGGATACCACGAGCTTCTGCGACTTTTCCTCGCTGGTCCAAGGGGGTTGTGCGCGCGCGTTGAGTCTAGCTGGCGTCGGCAGCCTAGTAGCGGCGCTGTCGTAGCGCACACGTACCGCGCGCAACGCGGGGGTAGCGAGCGGAGTACGAGGGCGAGGGATGGAAAGCGTGGGAGTTTCGGTGGTGTGCGAGTGGGCGAGGGTTACACGATCGTCGAAAGGTTGAAGGGAGACAGTGCCGGGGTAGAAAAGCCGAGCGAACGAGAGAAGGAAAGCTCCGGCTCGGTTAGCGTAGCGGGAGTTTAGTAGTGGGAGGATGCGAGTGAGGCAGCGGCAGCGAGGGGAAAGTCGGGGTTGCCATGGGAGCTACCCGGCCGGGGCGCAGAGCTCCAGTCTTGCCGCGGCGACTCAACCGCTCTTCGGTTGTCTCGTTTTCACGACGAGGCCCGAATGCTCGATGGTCTGGTGTGTGCGTGCCGCGCGCGTGTTAGTGTATATATGTGGTTCATAGCGTGCATGCAATTCCTTGCGGACACTCGGCGCCTTCTCCGTACTCCACGGTACGTCGTCGTACCTTATTTGTACGTTGGTGTGATAACTCTGGTACGATGCATTGTATAAGTTTCGGGAAATTACAAAAAAAGCTATACGGGCCCTCGATTTTCGATTAAATACGAAAAAAAAAAAAAAAAAAAAAAAAATTAATTACGTGTGTGTATATACCGCATTTTTTTTTTTTTCAACTTTACACTTTATCGCAAAGTTTCGTATATACGTCGATAGATAGTTTGGGAAATTTGCAAAAGTGCAACCATAAGAACCGATGAATAGGTGACGAGTTCGCGCGCTCGAGTCTTACGAACGCTTGACCCTTACTACTTACTTCGTGACACGCTGTGATCTCTCAACTAAGACTGCAATGCTCGTCCGCTGCAGCGGGCTTCTCCCGCACGCGGGGACCGTGAGAACTCGACACCGGTTATCCCACGAATACTGTAGACTCATCAATTGTTTACGATATTTACTTAGCTGAGAATCGAATTATTTTGGTTCTAATTGATATACAAGACGCGGATGGATTTATGCGAAGTAGTAGAAGTCACGATGTGTCAGACATCAATCTGAATGGAAATGAGCAATTCATTTAGTACGCTACGTTAACTGCATTGCGAACTAAATATCTATTATCCACTTTCGCGAGATCCGCAGTAAAAAATTTCATTCGGGGGATGATTTTTGGTGAATTTTACGCGGATCGCGACCGCGATTCGAACGAAGTAGTGACGGCTCTACTGGGTCAGACATTCGTTACATTTATAGAAGTGGCGAATTTTTCCCTTTAAATTTTTATCTCGCGAACGATTCAGTTCGTGATTATTTCCAACCCCCGTCAATGGGGTCAGTTAGATTAGCTTTAATTTGCTAGAGTTCACTTAATTCTATTTCTTAACCGCGCGCGATTTTCCTCGACGATGAGAAATAAAGGTGTAGTAAATTCCTCGGTGTACAGTAGATGAGGAGAATGTCGTTGCTCCGCTCTCCAGTCGGAGACGAGAGGTGGTGCGCGGAAGCGAGAAAGATAGATGAGTAAGGGGCGCTCTCCAGTCATCCTCATCGTCGTCGTCGACGACGTTCTCGTTGCCTGCTCGTGAGATTTTGCCGAGCGTGGCTTTGTCCCCCCACAGCCGCGGCACATCGTGAACACGCAGACTCACTCTCCCCGTTATATACGACGACGAATCGTCTATGTACTATCACTCATTCTACTCCGGTGTTTCGGTGTGTATTCTCGCACTCGCGCCTTCAAACGAAACAACTGTCGCGTGGTAGTCTCCGCATTCATAGTTTTCTTCGCGATCTTTACACTTTTTATTTTCTCATCGTTTCACCAATAGAGGTGAACAAATGAGATCGCGTATTGTAATAATCGTTACAGTGAAAGAGAAATAACGAAATTTATTGCTATCGAAAAAATTTCTGATATTTACCCTTAACATTTTTTTTTTTTTTTTTTTTTTTTTTTACGGTACTGATTCGCAGTAAAAAATTTATTGGATGAAATAATTAAGAAATACGATCGCAGATTACGTGAAAATACTGAAGGTGATGAGTTTAACGGTATTTCCAATAATATTGCACACTCAATGGCGCGCCGATTCGATTGTATTCGACTACTGTGTTGATTTTTTTGTGGATGTGTGTGTTTTTTTTTCTTTTGTTAACTGTTATCGGAACAACGGCGTTGTTTCCATTCCATTCACACTCACCGTTCTGTAATGAATTTAATCTGTTTACATCTCTCGTTTCTCGATACACACTCTCGACAATCGTTGGATGAACGAGACGAAGAGGTGTATAGAACGTATGAAACAAGAGAATAGCGCTTACGGTTTGGTGATTTTTTTATACCAGTTGCTTCCGTTCGCCAACCAGTTGCTTTCTCTCGAGGCTGACACGGATTTGTCTCTTTCGCGATATTTCTACACTGTCTTAGGCATCCCCCGCCCCCCCGACCATCCGCGCCACGCGAGATTTAGACGACAGAGAAACACGCGCCCGTTATATTATTTCTCTTCATAGAATATTTCACTTTATATTCGCGACGCTCGGTTTTCGTTTGCTAAAAAAAAACGTAAAAAAAATATTATACTTCGCGACCGAAGAGAAAAAAACGTCACATTTCTCAAGAATAATTTAATACCTGCAATTGCCGGAGAGAATATATTTTTTTTACTTATCTGTCGAGTTTCCGTATGAAATATTGAGCTCCGAGTTAAAAAAAAAGTGGTATATACAGTTAAGCCGACGAAGGAAAACATTTTTCATTGAATATTTTTTGTAAATAATTTTGCGAAAATTATTAGAAATTTTTTTGTCTTTTCACATAGCGATATTTTTGCTTACTGATGATATAAGGAGAAAATTTTGTTCACTGTCTTAATTTTCGTTGAAAAAATACATGGAATCCGTGAAGTCTCGATCTTTTTTTTTTCTATTTTTTTTGTAGTTCTGAGATAATGAAAAAAGTTTTTAAACGATAAAATTACCTTCGAATTTTTTTTTTTTTTTTTTTTTTTTTTCATCACATCGAAGAATTGCGATACATTTTTTATCTCACATATTTCGAAGAATTGTTTCACACTATTTGTTTCACACAACTTTTGTTGAGATATTAATAGCCGCATTATTATTTATTTTTTTTCATTTCCGGCGCAACTGAAGTTCCTCGTGAATATCTTCCGCGTTCGGTATCGCGAGGCAGCGAATCGGTAAACAAATAAAGACGTAACAATTACCTTCGCCAAATAAAAATGTGTCTTATCATGAATTTTTTTTCCCGATATCGATAAGTAAATTACACAGCGTTAACGAACAAATGCGACGAATCATAGATTATTGCGATTCGGGCGTCAAATTTCGCACTAATGAATAACGGTGTTAACAAATGCTTCGTCCGAACGCTTCGTCGGAAGGACACATAGTTGTCTATTGGAATATGCGATGCATTAGTAAATATCTACGCGATAGAATGCATAATATATTCTGTGCCATTAATGGCATAGAATTTCTAATTATTCGCGGCTAACAATTGGATACAGAACATTAGATTCCCGCGTTATTCCGCATTCGCTAAAGCGTGTTTATCCGTTTAATAGTGAATTAACGTATGTTTGGTATATAGTTGAGCGTTAATCGTAAACGAATCGAGATAGCGGAACGGGGAAAGAGCGACAGGGAAATCGAGTTGTCTCATGGGGCTGATGCGTGTAGATAGATAGACGGCCCTCGGAGCCTTCCGGTTCCCGTCGATGATCGAAGGGGGAAATGCGATGAAGGCCTCGAGGGGTTGCTCCGTGAAATCAGCGATCACGCGGTTCATTCTTCCGAAATCTTTGCTCGCTAAGAATACGTCTTACAAAAGACGAAAAGCAAAATATGTTCCAAACTCATATTTCACTATTAAAAAGACTCAAAACGGAGCTTCTGAAATTCATCCTCGTAGTATTGTAATTTTGTTCCTTTCAGTTGATTATACGCATATTGTAATATAGAAATATCGATCAGAAAGTGCTGCAAGGAAAACTGATCCTTTGTACACGAGTCTGAATAGATCATCATATACATAGAGCGTTGTCCCTCCCGATGGTCTCTTCCTCGTCTTCTCCTCGTGTATGAGGTTTGCCAAGAGTCTCCGTCACTTTCTTTCTATCCTTTGCTCTCTCTCTCTCTCCTCTCTCTATATCTCTCTCTCTCTCTCCTCTCTCTATATCTCTCTCTCTCTCTCCAAGAGTCTCCGTCACTTTCTTTCTATCCTTTGCTCACTCTCTCTCTCCTCTCTCTCTCTCTCACACATTCTCTCACTCTCTCTCAGTGCTTCTGCGTCCTACCAACCCTCTCGTAACTCGACCCGTGCCGCCTACTTACTCACTGCACCTTGTATGATCCGATTGGGATCGATCTCTCGAGAGCCGCACGTCGAGGCCTTTGAGTGAAGACTAAACCTCGTTAGCGCATCGAAGACTCTATCTATCTCGGTATCGCGGGGTGAACAACACCGTAGACTAGATGAAGATAAGAGAGCGACGGATGCTGTGCGAAGCGCCGAGAGGGACGCGAAGTTAAAGTGAGAAAGAAGAACAGTTTTCCCTCCGCGCCGATAGAAAAGATCGTGTATACACACGAGAATGGACTTTCTCGTCGGTATACACATCCAACAGGACATTGCGAGTTATCTGGCGGCACGACACGACCTTTCGTTTCACCTTTCGGTGAACTTTAATCCATTTGTCACCGTTGTTTTTCTTTTTTCGTCTCGTATAAGGGATGCGCCTCTCTCGACATCGGAGGTTTGGCGTTCGCGATCTTTTCTTTTTGTCGACTGTATTCGTAATTGAAAGAGTGTCTCTACGCATCTCTGTATTTCCAATGATATAAATTCGCGTAATATAGAGTACCGTTGGTAGACGGACAGCCGGAGGCTAAGGGATGATTTGCACGAATATTAAATTACACCGTAATAATCTAATTACACGACGAATATTCCTAATTGACTTGCAAACGAATGAACACAAGTGCGAAAGAGCGATCCGAGAATACGGGATTAATGGATATACGTTGTCTCTACGGGGAGCAGAGAGATAGAGAGTAAAGTTCACTGGAGGAGAGCAGAAGGCAACGTAAAAAAAAAAAGGGAGAGATAGAGAGTTCGAGCGAAACGAGTGTGAAGAAAGAAACGGCGAGTGAGAAAGGGAAAACGTTGAAAAGTCGAAGGAAGAGCAAAAGAAAGCACAGAGAATGAAACAGCGTACGGAAAAAAAAAAGTTCATATTCAAGCGACCTGGCAAATGGCGTACAGACTTTTCCACTTCGTGAGACGAGCCGTGCTGTGTGCGGCTCGTTCTACTCGTTGGTCGGCGTGATGCGCGCCGCGCGCGGCTTACCCACGGATAGACGCAAAGAGAGAGAGAACTCTCGTCTATACAATTTTAACAAGAGTGAGAGGAAGAACCGTCTCGCGCAACACCGCGACAATCATATTACTGAAAATTTCGTAGACGGAATTTCTAGTCTCGTTATCGCGAGTTCTACGGCATTCGTTCGTAACAACATCGCGCGCAATGTATACTCGTCATCGCATCGGTTAATAGATCGGACTGCGATTTTAGACGCAAACGTTTTTAGAATTCAATGAAAACGATTTATTTTTTTTTTAATTTTGAATTTCACTATATTCGTCGCTGTTAAAGGGGTTTTTATTTAATTGGATAACTGAAAATTTCGTAGACGGAATTTCTAGTGTCGTTATCGCGGGTTCTACGGCATTCGTTCGTAACAACATCGCGCGCAACGTATACTCGTCATCGCATCGGTTAATAGATCGGACTGCGATTTTAGACGCAAACGTTTTTAGAATTCAATGAAAACGATATATTTTTTTTTAATTTCGAATTTCCCTATAATCGCCGCTGTTAAAGGAATTTTTATTTAATTGGATAACGGAATAATAATTATACAAAAATTATAATTTTCTCGACTGGAAAAAAAGGGTAAAAAAAAATTGGATTAACGAGAATTCGAGAAATAACGAGTAATTATTTCGTATATTATAACTGGGAGATTTTTATTTGTCAGTAAGCGTGTAAAATTTCACACTATAATGTGTTAATAATGATTTGGTATATAACTCATTTTTGGTAATATAATTTCATTATTACGCTCCATTTTTAGTTGGGAGTTTAAACATTTCTTTATAATTATTATTATTTTATCGCCTTTGAAATAATAATTCCACCACACGTTGCGGCAAATGTGATCATGCGATCGTTTATGTAAATTTCGTCGGTAGCGAAACAACGAAATAATACTGACGATATATATCGCGGAAATTTCGATATATTAGAGGGGTTTATTTTTTAAAGTCTTTATCTCTAACGACTCGTAACTAAACCACAATAAAATCTGAAAAAATAAAGTAAAGGCGATACAATGAAACGGTGAGAAAAATTAAAAAAAAATATTTTTAGTCGTTTAGAAGAAAATCGCATACCAAGAAAGTACGCAACGTCACGTGTTAACAGTGAAATAATTTTTTTCCCGTCACACGCGTTAACGATGTAAAACGCTTATTCCTCGTCGTTTCTTTGGCGGGCAGTCGACTGTTAAAAAAAAAAACAAGTGTTCCGATCTCATTTTACCCCTTTATTATTAACGCTCTGTTGATATATACAGTTTTCCATGTATTATTAACATATTAATTCGAAAAAATTTGTTATCAAATCGGTGATTTTTTTTTTATAAAATTTTTTTTATTTTTAATGATTCAATTAAATAACAACACAACAGGAATGGGGGCGTTGCAGTCGATTTTTTTTCTCGCGTTCTAGAAATACGCGAAGTATTTCCAGATTTTTTCAACCTGCGAGGTTTTAACATTGAAATTACTCCGCGTTATTCTCGATCTCGACGCGTTTTTCTTCTCCAATCTGGCGCTCGTCTCATCGGCCAGAGCCCGGAGCGATTGCGATGAAAGCGGGACAGATGGAAAAAAGAAAAAAAAAAGAGAAAGAAGAAACAAGGGCGCGGCAACGGAAAGAAAGGAAGGATATGCGTGAGATAAAAGTTCGAAACGGGAGAGTTATATATACGTATGTGCGTCCGATGTGCGTATACGTGTCGGGAAAATCGCGAAGAAGAGTAAGGAAAAGAATGATATTGAGTGAGAGAGCGAAAGAGAAGTGTGTATCTCAAGGGAGTGATAGATTCCAGCGAGTGGCGAGCGAGAAGGAAAAAAATGCGAGAGACCAACGGGAACGAAGAATAGGAGAAAACAGATAGAGAAAGAGTGGAGTCTGGAAGGCCGCCGATCACTTCCTTCGACTTATCCCGCCAGTCAGTCTCGCGAGTAAAGTAACTTTTGCACTACTAAAAAAAAGAACAAAAAAATATTTTCACCCTTAAAAAAAAAAAAAAAAAAAAAAAGATCGAAAAAAAGTTACAAATTATTTAATCCGACCTCCATGCGATTTGTCGCTAAAAAAAAAGAATTATTCAAGAACCGATCGGGCAAAGTGATTTTCGAATTGACGGAACAATTAAATCTCATGCGAATAATTGATATAGAATTATCGACTTTTCGACACGGTGCGGTGGCAGTCTGGTGACATCAAAAAACTACGAACCGCCCCCTCATGTATGTCATATGTGTGTGCGTATGAGCTTTTCATACTGCCAGCGGCCGAGCCGCCACCAAAGCCAAAGGCAATCGCATCCCTAGCAGTTCAATTTTTTACGCGAATATTTTTTTTTTTTTTTTTTTTTTTTTTTTTTTTTTTTTTTTTTTTTAAGGTGTTAATCGAATTTTGTCACGAGGGACAAATTGTATTTATAGAAACGGAGAGAATGAAAAAATACACACCGGTGATTCTCCTCGCCGAAATGTTAACCGAATCTGCGGTTCAACGATGTAGTAAATAACTGTAAAAGCCGGTAGATAGATTTTTTTACCTGTCTGCAGTGGTACCCGAGAAATACGTTCAATCGAAAGATTTTTTTTTTTTTTTTTTTTTTTTTTTTTTTATCGGACTACTCTGCGTTTATCGGAAAATGAAAGTACAGAATAGGAAAAGTCCAGGGAATGCTGTAGCATCGGACGAGCTTCGCCCAATTCAAAGTTCTTTCAAAGAACTTCATTGAAGACGTTCCGCAGCAAAACCTCAAAATGAAAATAGTAGAAGTACCTTTATCGCGATTGGATGTATATATCCGTAGATGCGAAGAAAAGGGAAACATGTTAAGCCGAATAAAATGCGCGTATTTTTTTTTTTTTTTTTTTTTTTTTCGGACACCTCTCTGCATTGCCGTGAGAGTCTGTAAAGTCGGTAAAGATCAGAGAACGTTTAAACATCGCGGCACTTCACGTGATTCAAAGTTTGTTCAAAGAGCTTCGGATGAACGCGCGGTCTATCGCAAAATCCTCGGCACCTCTGACTTTCCGACTGATTCATCTGGAAACTCAACAGCTTCTTCAGTCCGTCAATTGCTCACTTTTCTTTCAGGTTTACTAAATACGGCCACTGTATAGGAGAGATACATATATATACATATATACATGCGCGAGTATATAGAATATGAATATCAAGGATGAGAGTTAAGTGTCGCGGTCGTCGGGGATGAATAGGGGGAGTCGAGGATATTGAGACTCGGCGCCGGGGGATGATGATGGTAGCCGTCGACAGTGCGCCGCGTAGTGGTGTCTAGTAGTTTGCTGTAAAGTGGAGTGTCGTCGTGCTGCTGGTCGGCGCTGCTATTCACTTTGCTTGACGGTACTTTCATTCGCCTCTCTTGCCCCCTCCCGTACTTCCGGTGAAGCTGATATATTTTCGTCACAATCGAGAAAAGCCTTCAACTGGGGGTTGGAGGGGAGTGGTGTTGCGTCTATCAATAATCGAGAATGGACCGTTCAGTGTTGACGATCAAAATGAACGATCCGGTGACGAGATTGGTGCGGAATCGTCACGATTATATCACCCGGAAGTGCGCGGGCACAGAGAAAAGAATTTCGACTGTTGATTCAGTTTCGATGTGCCGAGCAGCGTATTGCGTGGCGCGTCAACAGTATTATTTTTAATTGGTGTTCGGTTGACCGTCTTCGGTGTTTCGTGGTGTTTGTGCGGCGTAAAAACGGCGAGAAGTAAAATAAATAAATAAATAAACACATAAAGACGACGGAAAACGAAGAGTTCGAAAAAGCGATAATGCATCACGGCGCCGGATATGACCATCACGGTCCACAGGAGCGGGTGCACCAGGTGTCCAGATCTGCTGGCACTGGTACTCTCGACGGGACGAAGTGCCCGTACGAGACTTACCAGGCGCAGATACCGGACTGTTGTGCCGCTGCGGCTGCTGTACAGGATCCGTATCCCCGGCCACCGAGTGGATACGACGGAAGGTGTTACGACGATTGTCATCGTATAAGAACACCTTATCAGGATGACTCGTACTCGCAGGTGAGTTAATCAACCATTACGCGATGCGCCGTTTAGCGTTAAAAAAAAATCCGAACGATTTCATAGCCCTTATCTTTCGGCTTAAACATCGTGAAAACAAGTATGACGTCACTTCCGGTGTACTTTGAAATCACGAATGAACATCAATAACGATAAATCGTTCATCGTTTATATCGAAATTTTATTCATACGCGAGTTTATTAATAAATGAACTCCAGGATATCCGCACAGAGAGTTCGATCGCGTGTTAAAGTCGTCAGAGTCAAACGAGCGGTAGCGGCAGCATCATCGTCATAGGCACACAAGCGTCGGTACCGAGCCGTGTCACGTACCACCACGTGCAGGTGCGTAGGCAGAGTTGCCCGCGACACGAAACGTCGATCTCTAAAGTTCCCTGTATCGAATCTCCAGACGCGATGTATATAAATACAAAAAACGTCTTTCTCACCCTTTCAAACAGCTTTTTTTATTATTATTCGTAACAATCGGGAAACCGGAAAAAAATTGAAATCGATGAAGAAAAAGATTATTATTATCATCCATTATTATCATGAATAATAATAATAAAAATAATAATAATTATAATAGTTTCTTCGCGGAAAGCGGTGATGAGTCAAATATGACAATCGCGTTTCCTAGCATTTTGAATTTGATGAGCTCAAAGCGGTCTATCCTAGTTGGCGGTAGGGCAAGGATATAGGAAAGAACGTTAATTAAAATGTCAGTCGAATTGATTGTCATAACGCTTCCGCGAATCTAGGACAATATCCGGTGAGGTGCTATTGTCAGGTTTGCTGTTGGCTGCCGGTGATGCCTGTGCTGTTGGTACTGCCGCTCGAGGCTTTCGTCCTTTTAAAGTGGCATAGCCCCGTAATTGTTTGCTTTCGCAGGACGTGCCTCCGACCCTCCATCGTCCCCAGTCGAGACTCGGATACGACGAGCGGCCTCAATCTCGCGTCGATTACACCTCGGACTCGAGGTGCGCGAGTAGACTGGGATACGATGATACAGGAGGGGGCTACTTGGACCAGAGTGACCCGAGAATGTATTGCACCGGCAGCTACTGCATGGGCGACACGATGATGGCAACCACCAGAGGCGTCTGCGGCGAGGAGGTTGAGCTCGACATGCGAAGACACATCCAGGCTTGCGCGTGCACGTGCAATCACATGGGTTACGGAAATTACATGGACTATCAGGTAAGAGACCTTTAAGCGTTCAATCGATACCGGATAATTTCCGCAATTTTTTTTTTTTTTTTTTTTTACGAGCGACTAAATCGAAAAATTATTCATCCCTTAAAAAAAAAAAAAAAAAAAAAAAAAAAACGAAAGTTGTGGGCAAAAGTGTGCGTGTGGGTGTTGATATGCAACGAGAAGTTGCTGGTCTCGCGTCGAAGTCAATCTATGCCTGCGGCCAGAAGGTATTAAACTGTCTGACCAGTGTCGGACTTATCCACTAGACACTCCTTTGATCAATATTTAGCTTGGACGGTTCGGTAGTACAAGAGTTCCCGCTTTCAACCCCCTCCCCCCTCTTCCCCCACTACTCCTTCACCTCCACTCGGATAATATGACCGCAGCAGTTGACTTCCCATGTACCCGAGGCACTACTTTGATCGAGAACGTTCAATTTTTCAACTAGTAGACGAGAAGCACGGAATCTCGTTGGAGATTTTTCGAGGAGAAAAATCAGGGCAGCCGCGGCGCGCGGGTGCGAGCCGTCGGATTTATCGTGTGCACTCGACACTCGTCCGGCAACACGAGTGAGAGTCGGGGAGCTTGTCAGTCGGTGTAGTGTACGGTACTCTCCGTCGATTGTGAGAGGGAAAGCAAATTGATTTAGCTTATTCGAGAATCTGACTCTTTATTTAATTTTCCTCATTCCCTCTGTCAGGAGTATCAGATAATAAACACGAACACAATGGGCGGTATACCACGGCGAAAAAAAAAAAAAAAAAAAAAAAAAAAACATAATGTATTGTGCGCTTCAACACGAACTAAAATGTTGATGATTTTAATTAAATGAGAAATTCTTGGAATAACAACGGATCCGTTGTTATTTCAGTATATTTCTCCCTGTTGCCGAGAGTTTGGTTCCAAATAAATTTTCCCATTTTCAGGCTGAAAATTACTTCGCAACGAAATAATGAACACGCGGAAAATAATGTATTTCGAAATACGTTGCAATGAGAGATCACAGAGTTATCTGATATTTTGATAGGTTAAATCGCGTATTCGCGTAGATTAACACTCATCAATAAGATTTTTCGAAAAATAAATAAATAAATAAATAAATAATAATACGTAAATAAATAATCAGTTTCCCAGTGGCATATTTTTTTTATACATTGTGTGTCGTCACAATAAATCGGTGTCCCCTTTCGCGCAAAAGCATATCTTCAAAAGCATACAAAGGTTAAAAAAAAAAAAAAAAAAAAAAAAAAAAAAACGTAAAAAAAAATGCAAAAAAATTAAAAGATCGAACGACTAAACACCCTCCTCGGGATCGTGAAAAAAAACCTTTTTCCGCAGTACTGCCCACGGTGCAAATAGTATAGTACAACATTGCACTGTCCGCTTGTGACAATCGGCCTCTCGCGACCTTCTCCAGATCAGCACGCTTCGCCAGCCGGAAAAACAACCCCTCATCCAGCCTCTGCTCGTCGTTTCGCTCTCCCTCTCTCTCTCTTTCTCTCCAATACACATACTTTGTATCCATACATATAGCGGCATTTTCACCGTTGCTGTTGGCGCGTTCGCCACGGCTATGCTACTGCTATTTCGCCCGAACAAACTTTTTCGATCGGCCGACGGAGTCACGACTCTGTGAATTCCTACTGTATTCACCGCGAATCGGAAAATTCGTGTTGAAATACGTACGGTATATTTCAACGTGAATTTTCTCGTGTTAAAATCACGACAATGCGCACCCAGAAATAATACAGCAATGCCGAGTGAAATTCGAAACTGTAACGCGTAACCGATGGAGATTCACGTTCCGATAATCCTTCGCGCAACGATAACATTTTCGGATCGTTTCAAACAAATTCTATTATCTTTTGTCAAACTTTTCAATACATCTCGAAAAACTTAAAATTTTTATTCACGATGTTCCGTGTCCCGTGTATTTCGAGAGGGAAGCGAAAGAGAGAGAAAGAGAAGAGAACACGTGTGCGGTTTGCAATTATTATTATAAATAGGCGTGGGAGGGTTGAGAAGAGTGCTCGCGCCTGGATGCACCGGGGCGGCCAGTGCCGATGGTAGGATGTGTGTCGAGGTGAAGATACCCATATATATATATTTAGATTAGTATATACATATATATATATATTTATATAAAGAGAGATGTATAGCAGTCTCGGTAAGGGAAGAGAGCAAACGGATTTGGACCAAACGAGGAAGAGGCTGCGATATATAATATACATACAGTAGAATTCTCTCTATATATATATGCATATACGCATATATATATGTAAAACCGCAGCTATATAGTCGAGATATAGAGGAGAAAGCGCCGGTCGGATTTCTGTGTACTCTAAACCCGCTACCTCGGCGAGCCCTGCTTTCCACCACTTTGAAAATGCCACAACTGCAGTGCAGCAAAGGCGCGGAACACCGCTTCGGCCCGTTGCTACTATTGCTGCCGTAGCAGCCGCACGCTGTGCTTCTGGCAGCTGCAGAGCTCGAAGCCGCTGCTGGTGGTAACCAGCAGTAGCAGAAGCAACGCTGTAGGTATAGAGGGGCGTCCACGTCCGAACTACCTGGTCTGCACCGAGCTTTGGGGTTGGAGAAGCGAGTGGCTTTCGAAACTTTCACCCGCGAGCGGTTCTCCTTCTGGCACACCCCTATGCGGCTTTACCGATTATACGCACGTACACGTGAGAGCATATATAACCGCGTTTTGGTATAGAGAACGAGAGGCTATGTGCATCGTCCCGTAATGATAAAGCCTTACCTTGCCAATGCCTCGCTACTTTTCCACCCCCTCTCTCTCTCTCTGTCTCTCGGTCCTTTCTCTCTCTCTGTCTCTCTGTCCTTTCTCTCTCTCTGTCTCTCTGTCCTTTCTCTCTCTCTCTCTCTCTCCTTTCTCTCTCTCTTCTCTTCCTCTGGACCCAAAAAGGAAACGGGGATGAAGAGTCTCATCCCTCTCTACCTACCAACCCAATGCGCTCGGTTGCTGCTAATAATAATTGACGGGTTGGGAAACGGCTGACCGAATATCCAAAAGCCCGTCGGTATTGATCGGGACTCGTTAAACTTTGCCGAAAGCCGACTATTTATTGTCGTATTATTTTGTCGTTTTATTCGTGTCATATTGAAAGCCATTGGCTCGTTACGAATAATATGCTATTGGCATATTATACGGAATTAGCAGCGCGATGATCAATTTTTAATATTTTCTGATTGGAGTTCGAAGTATTGAGTAATTTATTAAAATTATCGATATATCGAGGAATCGAAGTATCTTATCGGCGTTTTAGTTCGGGGAAAAAAATTAATCCGATGTTGCGGAAGTGTCTTATAGAATTTTTTATTTTTTTTCGCCGATCACGGATCTGCCACTTGTTTCATCCCCAACTTAACATTTGACACGGAAATCCACGTCAGATGTAAAAAAAAAATTAGATTCGGCCATTACTAACCTTAAATTATTCCTGAGTGCTTGAAGCGCGCTGATGTTACTGCTGATGTGATAAAAATTGAGTATCACATATCATCCTCTCAGTTTCTAATATTCCTTATTCATGACACAGTGTCGAGTAGATTAGGGAGGGAAGCTTTTTTCTCGAGATTTTTATAGCGCCAGACCCTTTCCTTGTAGGGAGGATAGTTTTTTTTTTTTTTTTTTTTTTCTTTTTTTTATTATACCGTTGTCCAGCTGGAGTGGCTACTTATTTTGTTCTCCACCCTTATTGCGGCCTGCGGTTGAAAATAGAAGGGAATCTCGTCACACTGGCACCGGCCGTCCAGAGACCGGTGGACCTCCCTGCCACTCTCGACGTCTCGGCAATGCGTTTTCATTTTCATCCCCTTAGACCGAACTCTCGACGTAACCAAGGTCTGCGCGAAAAGTGCGAGTGAAAGAGGGATGATGAAAAAAAAAAAAGAAAAAAAAAAGAAAACGCCTTCCCATCCATGAATGAGAGGAAAGGAGGAAAAAGGGGAGCGCAGGGGTCTCGTTAGGAAACCGAGTGCGTCCCTTTTGTTTGCACCCTTCTTTCCATCGCGAGAGAGAGTCACCGTGCGCGGCGCGCAACCCTGAAAACGATTCAAAGCTCAGCCGCACGAGGGCCCTTCGACAGTTTCAAATATTCAGCTCCCTTTCGCCCTCTTTCGCTCGAGCGGCAGGCCAAAGCTGCGTTTCTTTACTCTCCGGCAACACCTTGCTTGCTTCGCAGCATCTCACGCATTCGCGTCCAGCCATAGGCATCCATCCCCCACCACCACCCAAAAACAAGCCCTCGCGCCTCCTTAACTGCCACCAGAGACGACCTCCGTAACGCACAGTGTGAAACAGGTGGAGAAGTGAAATGGATGGTAAGAATGAAATATGCGAGAGAGAGCCGAGGGGGGTAAAAGCCCGTGTCGTAACGAAGATTGATTTATTCGTGGATATTTCCGACGATTGAGAATTCTTCACGTTGCGAAACGAGAAAATCGTTGAGGAACGCCGCGAGGAAGTAAATCATTGATTTTCGGGGGGGTGAAAGGGAGGATAGAAAAACCTAAGAAACAAATGTGTTACGGTGCAAAGAGATGGAAGATAAGACGGAAAATTTTGCCATTATGAGAGACGGATGGATACGAGTGTCGCGCAGCTGTAAAGAATCTTCGTTGCTGATGAGGGTGCAAAAAGATAACAGAGAATAGGAAAGACGCAAAACATCCCTGAATTTTCTCTACAGTCCGAAGTCTCTCCGGAATGTGATCTTTTTATTCATTTTTTTTTTCTTTTTTTTTCGCGAACATACGTAAATGGAATCGCGTTAGTGTCTATGATCGATTTCGAAGGGAGACGAATTCGGACAATTCTACCCTCGTCGTTATCTCTCAGCGGACACAACAACGACCCGTTCGCTCACTGGCCGTTCGATCTTGTCAAATATTCAGAGAGGTCCGTATCCCGCGAACGGATGACTAAATCGGTATAGAGATACTCATCGATTTGGATACCGGGGATGTGGAACGGATCTCTGAGTGAAATTGAATGTGAGGGAAGCAGTAAAGATAAGCGAAAGCAGAATTACTACAAAATACGACGATATATATCTATATATAATGGTATCGAAGCATATCTATCGAAGGGGCAACGATTTACTCGACAAGCGTGGCAAATCCTTCACTTCCCGAAGGTCCGCGAGGCGAAAAAAAAAAAGAGAAAAGGGCAAAAAAAAAATGAAGAGGCAACTCGTCGTATACCGATGCGCGAAAGAGTCTCAAGTGGACCATGACGACGATATGTTACACGTTATACCGATTATTATCAATAATCGATGCGCGGATGTATCTCCGAATCCGATCGCATAAGGTGAAGAAGATGAAACATATCGGATCGCGGCATACGAGAATCGAGGGATTTTCGCCCGGAGGGTGAAAACTAAAGGCAGCGACGGGGTAAAGTGTAGTAACCGTACGCGGGATGGTATAAGAAAGGGTATAGGGCTGAGAGAGGGGAAAACTCGCGAGCGTCGGGCAACGATTTGATCCTATTGATTTCGCGCGCGTCGCCCACGAGCCGAGACCGAGATGGAAGACCTTGACATCAATACCCGGCACAACAGCATCCCTCCCCCGCTCCCCTTCTAGTGAGGACTTCCCTAACCCTCCGCTTATTCTATCTTTCTCTTCTCTCATATCCCTACATAGATTTCTCTTCTATCCTCTCGCTTACTCTTCAGCTTTTCTATATTGTGAGAACCGGCCGCGGCATCCCCTAACATGCTCCGTCGCCTTCCACGCGGCGCGCAATCCCTCCGATAGCCGCGAGCCACCATCCCCGGTGACTCTCACCCTTATTCCATCTCCCCGCTCACCCGCTGCTTTCTCACCTATACTCACCATTCCTCCCCCACCCCCTCTGTCTCCATGTATAGGGGTGTATGTGTGTATCAGTGCGCACTATTTCGCCCACGCCGTGCTCCACCGACACTCCGAATGCGGCCGAAAATCGTTCGACCACCTTCGGGCTCATTCGCTAGACTAGAGACATCTGCCACGGATTGTAACTTCGAGACCTGAATTACCGGCTGTAATATTCGCTTCGGGGCAAAATATGTATATCCAGCGTCGTCCTTATTCACCTCTAACATTTTTTTCTCCTGTTTCCGGGGTTACGCTTTCTCATTTTTATGTTCTCAATGATATTCTATTTTGTTTACTGAATCTTCCGCCTCTCCGGTATTACAGACGATAAAAAAAAAAAAAAAAAAAATAGGGTTGTAAAGGAAAAACAGGATATATCGAGGGGGTTGTTGCTTTGGGTCGCGTGCCGATTGGCTATCCTGGAGAAACTTCGATGGCGTCGGAAATAAGAGAAAAGAAAAGTTTTCTTTCGCAATTGCACCGAGAAAAATACGTACCCCCGGAGAACAACAATGAAATTGTTGTTTTTATAACTATCGTAACTGTTCTCCTCTACCAGACATTTTTCTTTACGTACCAATGTTCCGTTGAGCAATCGCCGAATTTGTATTCACCGCGAATAAATATATTGAAATATGGATAAGAATATTTTTTCGCGAAGCTTCGTCTCGAAAACGCCGAAAGAAAAAATGTCGAGGAAACACCCCTTTAGCATACTTTTTCTTTGCGTTTTTTCCCATCGGCCTATGTAACGATGAAAAAAACGATTCTGAAATCCACTCGACTACGCTATCTTGAGTATTTTTATTTTTATTCCCCGAGTACACGACAGGAATCTGGATTTTCGCGTAATTCCATCGGGAAGAACATATATAGCACAGCATTCGAAAGTATCGAAAATCGATACTTGTCGCGAAATTCGTTGCAACAAATTTTTCAGTATTCGTCGTTTAAGAACGATGTCTCATGTATTTTTACCCCAATTGATCGAGAATCCGCGACTTCTTTTGCTCCCCACTCAATATTTCATACGAAGCCGCGCTACGGGGGTTGAAAAAAAAAAAAAAAAAAAAAAAAAAAAAAAAGTTATTTTCGAACATTATCAGCCATAAACTATAGTCGATCTTCGATGCTAATAACCGTGAATTCGACCACCAGATTTACGAAAAGTTCCACGAAAGTCTTTAAAATCGACAAAAACCTATTTGCAAATCGTTACTTCTGTATACCTTACGGTGGGATAAATCACTCATCTATTTTTTTTTTCTCGTTTCATCTCGAGCGCAACGTGTATAATATGTGTGCGCATACCTCGTATCCACCCGCATAAATATTGTACCGAGTATACTATCGTTGCATGAGAGTATACTTCGTATAGTAGATGCATAGATCTCATGTGTATGTAGCGCCCCCGCGTTATACTACGTGCTCCGTACGTATATCGCGATGTCGTAAGGGTGTATGTGCGGTTCTCGAAGTACGTGCTGCACGCTCGAGGAAGCGAGTTGGTCTATATGCATACATAACCTCTGTGTATACGCACGCTTATACGTTTATTTACATAAATTACGTTCTCATCAGAATAATCATCCCCCTCACGGGCTAAGATATCCTCGAGAGTTTCCCCCATCGAGTCGTCGTAAACTATAGGAAACCTGCACCGTTCCAGACGCGACTTGCCTCTCTTCCGCGACTCGTCTATCCGCCGGTATATAAGAGTAGATAATCCCTCGCAGTTCTTTCATCCCTGAAATAAATTCAAGCGCGCATCTTCCGAGGGTCAAAGTGCACGTACTTCAGATCCGTAGAGTCTTCCCTCCCGATTACCGTTTCTCCGAAGTTATATTCATGTCGCGAGAAAAATAGTTCGCGTCGTCATTCGAGATTGAAAAAAAAAAAAAAAAAAAAAAAAAAAAATAGGGGTTGGTATAGTTTGAAAAATTCAGTGATCGTGAGAAACACGCGGCGTTTCGCGAGTTGCCTGTGTCACTGACGAGCCTCCGCCGTTCTTCTGACGTTACGATCTATTTTCGTATACCGTTTCATATCTCGAAATATCCGAGAACTCCCCGTTATACCAGATATATCTGCAGTATTTATGTAAAGAACGCCGCTATATTAATCCCAACGAAACGATCCGAACGATCGATCAATTCGCGGCGTAGCTGCACGCTTCTACAGTCAACCGAATAAGATAACAGACATTAAGAGATATAATTGGCACACATCTGTGATGAAGGTAACGGGAGTAACGAGAAGAGAGCTCCTCGAAGGACACTGACGAATATACAGCGGTGACATCGAGCGAATAATAAAGCCCGAGGGCTCTGATTGAACGAATTTTAATCGGTTCGCCGATGCGTCCTAATATTTCCTTCGCGTTATCCGCCGCGGAGAAACGAGGCTAATGGCGAAATGTGACGAAAAAAATAAAAATAAAATAATAAAAAAAGGGCCCAAAGGTTCGCGATGAAAACTAAGAGTTATCACTATTTTATTAAACTTTCGCGGAAAATTTATCAGAGAATTAGCACCGGGAGTAACTGGCATTCTTGCGACCCTCTTTCACCCCCTAACGGGCCGTATACCTTATAGCTACCGGACACGGTGAATGAGTGTCGCCTAACTCAGCTTTAGCTGAAGGTATATTCACCCCCTTCCACCCCCTCCCACCCTCTCTCACCCCTATTTCACCCCTTTCTCACCCCCTCTTCATTCTCTGTATATATATATCAATGTGTTTGCGTACCGTGCAACGAAGCGGCTGCGAGTCACACGGGGTTACAGAAGGCTCGGCAGTGAGCGCACGCCGTCCTCCTCTCTAAATCCATGTCGCTACGGAAAATTAATCGCCGGCTCGATAGCGCTTGGGCCACCAGCCTGGATTTTCCCGGCGTCCCGGCGGCGCTAGCATCCAGCATCCAGCATGCAGTTGCAACCACTTAGCCGCATCTCTTGCCCCCACCCCCCCCCCCCCATTCCCTTTCAGGGGTAGTAGACGGAGAAGGGGTGGAGATCCAACGAACGTTGAGCGAACGAGGGAGGAATAGTTTTTTCTTCGTTTCCCGTTTGGCCCGTTGGACGATTTTTCATCGGAGCCAAAATGTTGGCTCAGTTAGTCAACTCGTGAAAAGAAATCCAAGAAAGGGGTTTTCGAGGATTAAGCCCCCTCCCGGCCCCCGTGAATGCCAGTGTGATATCTTAGGCAAAGTGCCACCGCACGCTTTCGCTCGACAATTCTTTCTTCTCTTCCTCGTCGTATAAAAATTCTAACACTTATAGCAACGCGTCTCGATAGGGGTGGTTTTTTTTTTTTTTTTTTTTTTTTCCGTGAAGCTGATAATCGCATGAATTCCTGATTTTTTTCCTAATTTTATGTTTCATCGATGTTTTTAAATGCGAAACAATATCGTGAATAAATTTTCTCGTCGATGAGAGAAATCAAGCAGTCTAATTACAATTGCCAGTAACACCAAAGCTCTGCAGTTCAGTGGCACAGCGAACGTAGTAGCTGTAGTAGATATTGAGCAGACATACCCTCTCTGTCGTTTGGGCTCATTTGTTCGATATCCACCCTATATATATACATATCTCTGTCCCCGTGGCTGTTATAAACCCGTTCTCGGTGTTGCTTTGTCCGACTAAATGCGGGTTGGGCTTCCACCACCTCGGCGCATCGATATTTAGCCCCGGGACTTCGACGGCCCGCTTTAATTATTACCGCTGTCAATTATCATTAATGGAACGCGCAAAACCCCTCCACTGCAGACTGGATTATCCTTCGTGCGATGATCTCCACTCATATACTTGAAAATCATACGTATAGTATATAAATGCTGTACCACCCCTTCTCCGTATCGATTGTTGCCGTCAAAATAACACTCTCGATAAATAGAAATCTAATTGACGTTGAATCGACCCCTATGAAAGGGGTGGGAGGGGAGGGGGATGTATATTTCGGAGGCCCCTGATGAACGCCGAAACCCGCAGCGGGGGTAGAGATGCGGGAAAAATCGAGGGCGGGAAGGAGAGAATAAAAAAAATAGTCGGCAGTAGAGAGGACCGGGAAAACACGAAATACTAATGATGTCGATGAGGGTTTGTTGGACCATTCGATTGTGATGGTGATGGTGTCGCCGGTCGAGGGCCACACACGCGATAGAGAGGGTTTCTCCGCTGGGGGAGGGAGTTATCGCGCGACATTACCTCGCTCTTTCGCTCTCGCTATTGTCACTCCCTCGGCAGTCACCGCGGCAAACCCGCAACCCCCGCACAGCATCCAACAGTAGGGACAGGGAAAATCGAGTAGGTTGGGGAGGAGAACTCCGGACGGTGCTCTACTATTCTTGTCTCTGCTATATACACGGAGCTATATAGCGGCAAGAAAAATGCCACAAACGCTTTCGTGTTTCACGATGATAGAAAAGATATCATAAAGGAGACAATATCCTCTCGAGAAATAATGTGTTGCGTATATATACTCCGCTGCGGTATAGTTGTATATATACCTATCATTTCCTCGGAATGGGTATATATATATATATATCTCCATAGATATAAAAGCGAATAAGGTGCCGAAAAGGAATTCGACAAAGGGGAAAAAAAAGGGGGGAAACCGCAACTTTATAAATCTTTGGGAAATATATCAATACATAGTGGAAGCGATAAAACGACAAGATAGCCGCAGTGTCAATTTAACACTGATGAAAAATCATTATTTTCCAGTGATTAGATTACGCGATAGTCGATGATTCAATGATTTCGGAATAAAATCGAAAAAATATGACGATTTCGATCGAAAAAAAAAAAAAAAAAGATCGAGAAAACTCGCGGAGTGTATAACACAGCGAGTTAAGGAGTTCAATTTCAGAATAAAATCAAATCAATATG
Source organism: Buathra laborator (assembly GCA_934046635.1). Classification (NCBI taxonomy): domain Eukaryota; kingdom Metazoa; phylum Arthropoda; class Insecta; order Hymenoptera; family Ichneumonidae; genus Buathra; species Buathra laborator. Next base: position 9,608,144 of record OW203902.1, read on the forward strand.
ACGATTTCGATCGATCGAAAAAAAAAAAAAAGATCGAGAAAACTCGCGGAGTGTATAACACAGCGAGTTAAGGGGTTCAAAGTTGAAAGAGCGTTGAGAAAGCAAAATCGCGAGTATACGACGGTGATGTTCGGTGTCTCTTCCTCCCCTAAAGATGGTCGACGAGATACAATTAGTATCGAGAAATATATCGATACATAGTGAAAGCGATAAAACGACAAGATAGCCGCAATGTCAATTTAACACTCATGAAAAATCGAATAAATCGAATAACACTGATAAAAATCATTATTTTCCATTGATTAGATTACGCGATAGTCGATGATTCAATGATTTCGGAATAAAATCGGAAAAATATGACGATTTCGATCGAAAAAAAAAAAAAAAAAAAAACGATCGAGAAAACTCGCGGAGTGTATAATAACAGCGAGTTAAGGGGTTCAAAGTTGAAATAGCGTTGAGAAAGCAAAATCGCGAGTATACAGTGGTGATATTCGGTGTCTCTTCCTCCCCTAAAGATAGTCGACGCGATACAATTAGTATCGAGTTTCCATCAGGGCCTCGTTTGCTCCTCTCGTCCTCTCTACGAGATGACGGGGTACGGCGCGCAACACTGTTCTCCTAGCGATCTAATCGGCACCTTCTATTTCGCATCGTGTGGCTACGTACTTAATGGAACGTGGCGCCGCAGCTATCCCACTTTGCTTGGCACCTTCGCATCATTGTCCGCCGACACTGTATGGCGAACAAGCAAAATTCCTTCCTCCATATACACGTATCTCTGATACATCGTTTCCAAATTACATTTTCGCGCTTCTCGAGAAATCCCACATCTACCCTAACGTAATAATCGTTTAAAGAGTATATAAAACGCGTAAGAAAATCGAGAACAACCCTTTGCAATGGACGAATAGAATGATAAATAATAATATGAAAAAAAAAAAAAAAAAAAGAAGAAAGCTTCCGTTGTGCGCGCCACAGCTTTCGAATCGAGTCATCGGTCCTCCCGTTCTCCACTCGAGAAATTGTTGGCCTACTGCTATCGATATACTCGGGATATATCCGTAGAAGTAGAAGAGAGTGCCTCTCGACGCCAGGCGTACAATAGGGAACGATCAAAATATCGAGTGTCTCGGCTGTCTCCGGGGCGCGCGTCTCCACTCGCGTCCACTTTTCTCCGCTGCGCCCCGGCTGTCCTTGCAAGTCCCGGGGAAATCGTCTCACACAACCTGCTATGCTCTCTTTTTTTTCCTTCTCACACTCGATAAATCAACGTACAACGGCTCAGGGCGTCTCGCGAGCTTTCTGTATGTCGCCAGCAGCGACATTGGCCCCCGGTGGCCTTTGCGGGTCTTCAACGCGCGCAAAGCACACCGAACGTGTTGAGAAACCGCCTAATCTTACGGTTTCATCGCTTTCAATTTTACGCTGTACATAAAATCTCATGAAACTACAAGGAAACTCTGTTTACTATTCACAGCCGGTTATAAATTACTTTTTTCGATTTTTTTTTTTTTTTTTTTTTTTTTCGGTGTTTGTATAGTTAATATGAAAAATTCTTGAAAAAAGGAATAACAGCCCCGAGAAACCCATTTCCTGGGATAATGGGGTACGTTAGCATATACGGTTACAGCGACAACAAACGCTCTTGTTTCCGGTATACTAACAAACGTTATGTTGTCTTCGCGAGGTACACATGCAAATGAAAACAAAAATATTTTCGCAGTTCGGTGTTTAGCGATTAAAACAAAGCAGACATCTCGAATAATAGAAATGAAGAAATAGTTCGTGAAATTCGTTAAAAACACTATTTTCACTTTTTGTTATCACTAAAGCAAATATATCGAATAGCAATGTAAAAGATATATGGTATATATAGTAAACTATGTTTACTACGTGATATTAATATCGCGTGAAACTCGGCACAGCAGGTAATAAATATTCCAATAATAATGGAATCGCTAATATCGGTTGCGCAAGCAATACAAACTAATTAACCGTGTAATTCGAATCGATGGTCAAAGTGGCCAAACGTTTACGCTAGTTAACTGATTTGTATAATAATATATATATGTATATCAAACGAGAACCCTCACTGCGGTGCGTCAGTGAAAATGCATTCGACACACCACCAGTAGTGTGAGAAGTGCCGAGTTATAACCACCGAATGCCACTTGTATTATAGTTTACCAATGAAATCCCACGTTATTATCGTGAAATTTGCCCGCAGTTCGCGATCGTAACATCTGTAACGCTCGAGTCTCGATTCGGAAAAAAATCGTAAAATATGCGCTGAAAAAATTGATGCATATACCGATATACGAAGATTTTATGCATAAAACGTGCGATAAATTTTAAAAAAATGCCGATTTAAAAAAAAAAAAAAATTGCAATATCACAAAAAATTTCGGAATTTTTATCAATTTTTTTATCTTAATTTGAAAATTATTTCGTAACTCGTATCGTAATTTTTTTACAGCGTATATATTGTACACTTTTTCGCGTTTAGTTCTCTTCATTCACTTCACTTCATAACATAACATCTGTAACGTTCGAGTCTCGATTCGGAAAAAAATCGAAAAATAGGCGCTGTAAAAATTGATGCATATACCGATATACGAAGATTTTATGCATAAAACGTGCAATAAATTTGAAAAAAATGTATGTCGATTTTTTTTTTTTTTGCAATATTACGAAAAATTTCGGAATTTTTATCAATTTTTTTCATCTTAATTTGAAAATTATTTCATAACTCGTATCGTAATTTTTTTACTGCGTATATATTATACACTTTCGCGCGTTTAGTTCTCTTCATTCACTTCACTTCATAACATAACATCTGTAACGCTCGAGTCTCGATAAAAAAAAAAATCGAAAAATACGCGCTGTAGAAATTGCTGCATATACCGATATCCAAAGATTTTATGCATAAAACATGCAATAAATTTCAAAAAAACGTCAATTTTTATTTTAAACATTTTTTTTGCAATATCCCAAAAAAATTTCGGAATTTTTATCAATTTTTCATCTTAATTTGAAAATTATTTCGTGACTCGTATCGTAATTTTTTTACAGCGTATATATTATACACTTTCTCGCGTTTAGTTCTCTTCATTCACAAGTTACATCTGCGAAGTTCCGTTCGCTCTCGAATCTTCGCATATATATATATATATATGTAACAAGGTGGAAGAATCTGTTAACGCCTCGACGCTCGCGAATGTCGTTACATAATGTCGACTGGCTGTGGCTACATTACTGCCAGTCTTGTGAACACACCTTTGTCGCCGTCTCGCTTCTTATTCCATCTATATATACGACGTATAGATAGGTATATAGATAGATAGGTACATACTATATACACATACATATATAGAACACGTTCCGTCCGGATGTTTCGGTAGGGTCGACGGACTTGTATACCACTGAGCTATGTACACATCCCGTAGTGCACTGCAGCTGCAGTACGTATACATCCCGCGCACTCTCCACGTGCGAAGCTTACACCCCCATCCCTCTCTGTAGTGTATACACCGAGCGAATGTGTATATATATCTACCGGTGCTGCGAAGGATGGGAGCCTTGCAAGGCGGACAGAGAGCTTGAGATAAACGCCACATTCCCCTGCAGTCGACATAGACTACTTCGTCTCTCCGTGCAAAAGCCCCATTTCAACTGCGATGCAAGTCACCGTAAAAATCGTAGTCCCGAAGGAAAGTCACGGCGATTCTATTGCGAGAGCCAAAGATCTTCTCTGACGTTAACAAGAATCGATTTCGTTTCCCAAACGTCGGAAGATACTTTTCGTCAGCGATACAGCATCGCGAAACTGTTTGTAGATCGATCGTTCGTAAGATATTCGACAGACTGAAATAACTCTTTCGCACAAAAAGGAAATAAAAAAGGGAAAGAGCCATTTTTGTCAACGTAGTTTTTAGTTTCCACTTCTATTGCTCCGCGCGATTTCTTCGCGTTTCTTACACACGGCAAATAGCGTCGAGTCTGACGGGAAAAAAAAAAAAAAAAAATGATCAAAGTTGAACCCCCCGACGGGCGCTCGCGAAGGTAGGAAACGCGAGAAGGAGGTCTCGAACGGAGGTCGCGCGTACCTCTTTCTCTTGACGAGAAATGCGAAGATATATATAGAGTTGCGAGGAAAAGAGGAAAAACTGAGACTTTGCTGAGAGAAGAAGGAAGAGAAAGAAAGGGAAAGCTGTCCAGAGGCAAGGAGGCACCGGTCGCAGGGTCGAGAACGAGAGAAGGCGCGCCAAAGTGGTCCGGAGTCCGGTTACCCGGAAGCCACATTTTAAGGGCGAGAGTCTCTTAAAGCGTTCAACTTCCTCAAACATTCTCTCGCGGTTTCTTTCTTTTTCTTGTTCCTCTTGACTCTCTGTCTCTCGGGTGAACCACGACGGCTTTCTTGTAAGGAAGCATCCCGGATGCCGCGGTATGTTACGTAACGCTTTACGTTTTACTTCGAAATTTCGAGTCGGCGACCGCTTTGACTTCGCGAAAACACGAAGCATTTACACCGCCAATAAATTTGATGGATTCGTTAAAAAGTTATCAGCGATCGATCTGCAAGCATTGAGATCCTTGTTTGGCGTCTGAAATACCTGCAGAACGAAACTCGATATGCCAGAAGTCTGCCAAACATCAACGGGGCTTCTGGCATTACGAATCTCGCGTTCACCCCTTCCGTATCGCGCGTTTCTCCACGTGCCAAACCGTTTCTTAAAGTGCAGTTATCCCCGACAATTCGATATTACGACATAAGCGAAGAATATTGTCGGAGCATTGTGAACGTCTTAATGCTTATGGATGTGTAAATAATGAAAAAAAGCTTCGAAGGGAATAATACGGGGAGGAAAAATTGAAAAACTGTAGAACGCCAAAGAAAGAGAATTCTTTAGACGACAAATTGATATTCCTGCTGAAAGCTCCGCGTAGTGTTGTACACTGCAATATATATATATATACACTGTACATATATATAGCATAATAACCGTCGGCTGCTCGATATGTCGTGTCACGGACAATGATAGAAATTCCAGTACGTTGAGTGTACTTCACGGAATTTATGATAGAAAATTCGATACTGGAACATGAAGAATCTCTCATTCTGCGAACGTACGTACGCGACAGACGGGGGTACCAAGTGAATAGAAGAAAAATAAGAAATTGCGATCGAGAGTACAGAGAACCAGTGGCAGAGGGCAGTAAAAGAGAAGAAGAGGCGAAGAGGCGAAGAGAAATAGAAAAGAAATACGTATATACGAAAGCAAACAATGAAAACCAGAGACGGGCAGTAAACAACACCTGCGTCGCGATGACTCCATCGCACTTTTTTCTTATTCTTTGTTTGTTCTCATAACAGATATATTTGTGTTATAGTTATCGAATCGAACATTTTATCGTTTGCAGCTCTCTGACAAAGGGATTCACTAAACTTTAACTATAGTTAAGCGGCAAATTGTTTTGCGGTCAGTTTTGGGAACAAAAGTTCTCTCGGCACAGAAATAGAATACCTGCGCGTGATTCTCGTTTTTAGACATAAAATAACATGTGAAATAATCGCTATGTGGCATTACTTGCTTCCGGTAAACGTTACCGGGTCACCCCTTTGGTTGGAAATTGTTTTTTCCCGAAATCCAACCGATGCTATCGATGTATATTTTTTTATTTTTCGTTTTTTTTTTTCAATTTTGTAATGTAACGTAAATATGTACCGCGAGCAAACTGCTCGTCAATAATGCGTATATACCCCCTAAATGTATTTTTTTTTTTACGAAAAATCGTCCCAAAAAAACAAATTAAATTTGTTTTTAATTTTGGCAATTTATATGGTAGAGAAATTAATTGTTTACTTTCGTTACGTTCGAATACTTGCGAAATTTTATCGAATTTTACGCATTCTGGAAAAACTGCCCTATATAAAGGGTTAAACACGATGTGACCGAATATACGCGAAAAATGTAAATAATACGCGTTGACTGTTTTTTTTTTTTTTTTTTTTTCTTCAATTTATCGACGGAGTTAATGAGACTCGGGAATACTTTTCGAACTGTTCGATTATTAATTTCAATGCTCCCCGGGGATGGAGTAAAATAGTCAAACGGCCAGTTGCCAGCTTACGATCTCCTCGATTTCCCCAGACGCATTCGTCGTCTTTTTGTCACTAAAGAAATAGGAACTAATCGCAATTCCTTCGACTTTCCTATCGTACTCTGTTATGCGTGCGACGCATTCGCAATTTCAAAAACGTCCGATTCGCAAGTTCGCGGCAAAGAATTTCCATCGGGCATTTTAACTTCGGGGATCTCGAAATTTCGCTCGTTTTTCATTATTATTGCGAATTTATACGACTCCGGCATGAAGACATTTAATCATCTATATTCGGAATAAAGAACGAAATGAAATAAAAGGAATAAAGAAAAATTATTAGCCCGGCGTCATAAAAGTATAAAGAAACAAAGAGATCGGGAGCTTCAGAGGCCGAATAAGAAAAAAGCGAACTAATAGAACTTATGACGGGAATTGAACGTGTGGCAGTTCGATTAAAATGAAGGGTCGCCGGGTATTAGCAGCGATAGCGCCTCAACGTCCCACTGACTTTGCTCCAATTACTCGTCAGCGAGAACGACATTCCCCCGTTTACACGGTACGTCAAACCCCGAAAGGGTTGCAATTCTACGGCTTCCCACTGGATTTCCAATAAACTCGCGCTTTTTCTATTCATCCCTTTCTTTTTTTCTTCGTTATCGATCTTTACGCTCATATATAGATATATATCCGGCAGTAACGCGCAAAACAGCAAAATGTCTCATCATTGTTTTTTTTTTTTTTTTTTTTTTTCGTAACACCGTGTTGAATATAAAACGCGGCTCTTTAACTTTTTGTTCGGTAAACAGCTGGAGGGCGAATATATATGCATAATGCCAGAGTTATATGAAGAAATAAAATTCTATGGGCACAAATATACAGCTATACGCAGTTTGTGGATAACGTGACAAACGAGTATTAAAAGTTAAGTAAATGCAACGCGATGTATTTACGACGAAGTTGTGTATAGTAACGGACGGAAAACAGCATTACCCGAGGAACTAATACTCGAACACGAGCGATAAGGGTTGCACGCAACACGTACTACGTGTACCACGTAGAATCGACGCCCTTCCGATCCAATGGCTCACCTACCATCCGCTGAACTGATAGCCTGATCCGGTTAGACGTCGGCTTGAATCGCTGGCGATCATAAAAGGCTTTAAGACCCTACTAGCAGTAGCGGTAGCAGCAGCAGCAGCTAGTTTCCCGAAGCCCCTGGGCGATACTCTGCTGTCGTTGCTGCTGCACACTGTATTTTGCTGACGACGCATCATTGGTCCCTCGAAGAGTCAGATATAATAGATATCCACATACATACATACACCATGTACAGTATATACTCATTGATTGAGACATTGTAGGATAGAAGTACCATTAGTGGCCATTTTACCGTTTGTGGCCATTTATTTTTTATTTCACTTGGTGCAAAAAAGGCCAAAGGCACGCTTCGCGCGCGTATAACTCCCATTTTCACATCTTATGAATTAAATTTTTTTACGATTCCCGTGCGAAAAACTGTTTTTAACTCGTGTGATTGAAACACGCGTCAGAAAAACGTTTTTTCGCACTAGTATCGTAATGTACTATTTTTCATTTGTTTTTACATACATACATCATGTGCAGTATATACTCATTGATTGAAACACTGTAGGATAGAAGTACCATTAGTGGCCATTGTACCGTTTGTGGCCATTTATTTTTTATTTCACTTGGTGCAAAAAAGGCCAAAGGCACGCTTCGCGCGCGTATAACTCCCATTTTCACACCTTATGAAATAAATTTTTTTACGATTCCCGTGCGAAAAACTGTTTCTTAACTCGTGTAATTACAAAACTCGTCAGAAAAACGTTTTTTTCGCACTAGTATCGTAATGTACGGTTTTTCATTTGTTTTTACATACATACACCATGTACAGTATATACTCATTGATTGAGACATTGTAGGATAGAAGTACCATTAGTGGCCATTTTACCGTTTGTGGCCATTTATTTTTTATTTCACTTGGTGCAAAAAAGGCGAAAGGCACGCTTCGCGCGCGTATAAACCCCATTTTTACACCTTACGAATAAAAATTTTGTACGATTCTCGTGCGAAAAACTGTTTTTTAACTCGTGTAATTGCAAAACTCATCAGAAAAACGTTTTTTTTTTTGCACTAGTATCGTAATGCATTATTTTCCATTTGTTTCACCATTATCGCGTCTTGATTTTTCAAAAGTATTATACAATTTAACTGGATGATCTGTTTATTTTTTTTATTCATTTATATGTTCTTTTTATCCCTTTAAAAATAGTGCCGACAATTGGACTAAAAACGGCGAAAAACGGTTCGTTTAGTCGATCATTTCGTAACACCCAAATGGTTAACATAACATGATATTTACATCTTTGATATGAGAAAAATCTATCGTCATCGAGAATTCATATTTTTACTACGGTAGAAAAAAAAATTTACTTTCAAATTTAAATTTACTGCACGGTTTGACAGAGAAAGGAAATGAAGTGAAATCCATCTTCGTTAAAAATTCATTTTTTTTTCTACGGTAGAAAAGTTTTTTCGTTTGACTTCAATAATATTCGACCTTCGATTTTACGTAGACTCCGCGAAAGATTAATGGTTATAATTTCAATACATTATTTATCCATTATCAAAAAAAAATGCTTTCTTGTCCCGCAATCTCACGTCTCGCGAGAAATTTATTCGAAAAGATTCGACAATGGTTTATGCTTCGCTCGCTCGCCGTACGCAATGTATAGGCGGTACGTGCTCGTGCGAAGGTGGTACAGAAAAACGTTGAGCCGCTGATTCGCCCGTTGCATTTTCTCTGCATCCTCGTTCCAAAGTTCCCACTCGTACCAACCCCCTCGTACCAACCCCCTGGCCAGCTGCACATTTTTATAGACACTATAGATGTACATATAAAATGCGCGTATAGTTATATCGTTTCACTCTCTCTCGTTCTCCCTCGTTTCCGTTCTCCGTGGCTCGTTATAGTTCGTTCACTCTACTTTATTCCTTTTCACTCATTTTTTTTTTTTTTTTTTTTTTTTTTTTTTTTAACCCTTCGGTAGAAAACATCCCTAGTTCAGGATGGTATTCGGGAGGGGGCTATCCATGCAAGAATCGTGAAAACGAACAAAGTGCGAGCGAACAAACCGGTGGCGATGTGGGGTCAACCGTATAGGGAGGAAGAGGGAGAGGTTTGGCACAGGCCGCAGAGCAGAGCAGAGCAGAGCAGAGTAGAGTTGGACGAACGGCCGCATGATTCATCGCAAAAGCCGACCCGCCCTTTTAGTTTTGTCACCGTGGGCATCCGTGAATCCACCCACCCAGCAGCGGGAAAATTCCAATTCCATTGCACCCCGTAGTTTATATATTCTCCTCTCTATCCCTAACTCTCGCGTTTTACCCCCTTCACTCTTCCCGCTATATCGTCGTTGAAATCCCACTATCGTGAACCAAAAAACCAGCGTGTAAATCGTAAACACTCGAGTGAACTGTACGTTGTAAACGAGAGTACCAGTTTGCGTTTCTCCTACACTCCCGTTGCATGTTATTCTCAATGAAAAAAAAGGGGTCATTGATTGGGCTGATCTATCGATCTCTGATAGTATCTCTTCCCCTCTCCACACCAATGGCTGTGCAACGATTATCACCCGAGTATTTTATTCGTTCGTCGAGTTGTACAACGCATTGTGCAATTGAAGAGATCGACTAAACCACCCAAATCGAAAAAAAGGGGGTGAGATAATAATATACGATAACGGCGCTGTTTTTCTCGAATTCGACGAGTCTTACGCGCCCCCGGAATGCTTCGTACGAGAGACTTCCCTTTAACTAAGGGAAAGAAAAGGCCAAAGACATTGAGGTTTTCTCTAGCGCGGCGAAGAGTCATACAGAAATCATCCCTTGCGTGCCCGCAGGTGCGAATGTGATCTATAAAGAGCCCAACGAAGCCTCGAGATTCCACGTTCAATGGCGCCTGCCATGCTACCCCTGTAACTACACGCGAGTCGTCAGTATATTCAAAGGTAGAACGACGCAGTTCACAGCCTTGTAGGGATCGCGTTCTTGCGAAACACGGAAGCTTTACCGTGCAGAACGTTCGGAGTGGAGAAGACGTCGCGTCTCCACTCCGTCAGATCAAAGAGTCGCCGGCGTTGAAAGACCACGAGACGCACCCAGACGACGTTTCACCCCCTTTTCCACGGTCTCTTTACCTGTACGCGCTTTCCCTGTTGCCACCACTTCGCGCACATACACTTCGCCGTCATATTCCACCCCCTGTTCCATTATAGCGAAAGTCCCGTTTCGCGTCTCCAGAGGCACTCTCCTACAGCGCTTTGCGGATAAAGTATTATAGCTGTGGCCCGTTATATACTACATGTGTTAGATACATGTAGTGTATTAAATATGTACCTCTCGTGCTTTATAACAGACGCCCGTCATTTACACTTTTGCCTCGAGCAACCGGCACGTTACTATACCGCGCGTTCTATTATGTATATTATAACGCAGAGGTGTGATAAAGTCACGACTGCTATTATGAAATGAGAAAATTGATTATCTTATTATCGCTGGTAAATAGTTGCGCCCCTTGTTATCGGCTTATTGCTCTCGTAAAAAAAAAAAAAAAAAAAAAAAAAAAAAAAACTACCCTTTAAACCGCTAAACCATTAAAAAAAAAAGCGAAGAATTTGGCATCGGGTTTTCATCGCGTAAAATATGAAACGCGTAATCGTCTTTTGCGCTCACGATGGGATGACATATTTCAGTTTATCGATTTCGTAACTTCTCCGAAGTTGTCGCAACTTGTATGAAAGCTGAAACAATAGTATTATAAGAGCTTACGGCGAATGAGAAACGTTGATATATCGGTGAGATGAGAGCCATTGCTAGTGTTGCTGTTTCAAACGTATAGTTTTGCGCGTCTCGCGCGTATCATAGAACGCCGGGGCTACCGGTAGACCCCGTCAACAATATTATATACAAAGTTCGATTCAAGACACGAGGCACCCGATTCAGAACGTTGTTTCCCTCGTGTAACGGAGACTATGAAAGTTTTAACGTTGCGCGTTTGCATAACCCGAGCTTTCCTTCGCGACTGCTTCATATAGTCCGATGAGTGTTTCACCATAGTAAACCGGGTGTATGTGTTCGCGATACTTCGATGTATCCTCAGAATGGACGAATTACCCTGAGGTTATTCACGAGAAGTTTACCGGGTAAAGACCGCAAGCTTGCGGAGGGGGAAGATACCGCCTCGACGATAGAGAGGAATATATATCTCTTGGCTTTTCCTATAAAGTCGATCCGCACGAAGCGCCAGATGCTAACTGATTGGAAACACCGCATTGACTAAAGATTTCCCGAACGCGAACGCGATTTGTTATTAAACTCGATCGTTAATTTAATTTCTAACGAAGCCAATAGTACGGCAACTACGATCCCGAGGCGCAATCATATTCCCGAAGAAAAGAAACTTTTAACTTCTCCGTCAGAGTCGAAAGCTCCGATCGATGAGCTGAATCTTTCAGTGACACGAACATCTACGCCAATTGATGTTTTATTCATGTGCGATTACTGTCAAGTGTCCCGAAGACTTGTTCTCACGGAACTTGTAATAAATTCATCTGCTTTCCTTCATTTACGCCTCCCGCGCTATCCGCGCTTTTCTTCATTCAGTCTTTTCAGTTTGCCGTTCCAGTTATAGATGTGGGTTAGTTGGATTTATTAAGCTGACAAGTTTTTTTTTTCTTTCGGCGCTCACGGCAAGACTCTCCTCTGTTTCTCTCTCTCTCTCTTACGCGTCCAAGCGTCGTATCATCCTGTATACAGCCGAAGCTGTGAAGAGGCGAGTGGAGGAGACGCGGGAGGGGAGGATTGAGAGGGTCGGGAGAGACGAACGAAAGAGAAAGTTGTGAGAGAGTTCTGGTTGGCCTCTGCTCTCGTCGTTAGAAGGGTAGTAGGCCAGATTTTGAAAGAGAGTTTGCTCTCTTCTGGGGGACCGATAACTAATTAACTTCTGCTTATTATGCATCCGACGATTATCGCGCTACTTTCGCACGATCGGTGAGAATAAAAGAGTGCAATTATCGGATTCTTTCGCGAGGAAAGAAACATCCAGTGGCTTCGTCGTTGACTTTCGCTGAAGTGGCGTCGAAAGTGTTGCATTACGATTTTTTTTTTAATTCAATGAGCTGTAATTAGAATCGCGAGAGAGTGACAGTGGTTTTCTTTAAATTGCTGTGGATGGAGCAATCGCTCGATCTTTAAATCTCATTGGTTAACTTTTATCGGTTCTTTAAATGGCGAATACGCTGATCTGCTTGCAGACAACGTGCCTAACAGAACTGCCAGACGTTGCGCCGTGCAATGGAACTGTTCGACTGCCACCACCATGCGAAGATTCGCCGAGTAGCGGAAGTAGTAAAGACCGAAGGGATCAGACGCCGAGGAAGAGGTGTCGAGTATTAGCGCCTATATTACTGCTCGTTGGGGCTCTTCTACTCGGTGGATTATGTCTGCCGTTGTTGCTGCAATCGGCACCGGCGACGCATGAGCAGAGACTCGACGTCATCAGGAGGATTCTCACCGAAGTGCCCCTGATCGATGGGTAATTAATTAACTACAATATATATATGTATAGTATTATCGGTGAGAGCGGCTGCAGCATTCGCGACTTCATCATACACATCTGAACGATGAAACGGAGGCATATGGCTTCGTTTGCTTTTTTATTGGATAAAAAGATAACAACAGCCCTTTCGTGACGATGATAATCTTTCTCCGTACTATATATTCGAAAGGTACGATGTTATCAAATACATCGATAAACTTTGCTCCTTGTTTTAGGCACAACGACCTGCCGTGGAACGTAAGGATGTTCGTTCACAATCAACTCGGCGAACTGAATCTCAGCAGCGATCTCGGCCGCGTTGATCCGTGGGCGACATCCGACTGGAGTCACACGGATATTCCGAGATTGCGCGCTGGTCTAGTTGGCGCTCAGGTAAGTTTCTGCTGTGTTAAGTTCAACCCTTCATATCTGGACAACTCCCAAAATTCTAGAGGAATAGACGAAATTCTAGAGGACATTTAGAGTCAAATTCTAAAGGAGTAGAGGGAATTCTAGAGAAGTTCTAGAGTAAAATTCTAGAGGAATAGAAGAAATTCTAGAGAACTTCTAAAGTAAATTTCTAGAGGAATACAAGAAATTCGAGAGAACTTCTAGAGAAAAATTCTAGAGAACCTCTAAAGGAATACACGAAATTCTAGAGAAGTTCTAGAGAAAAATTCTAGAGAACTTCTACAGTAAAATTCTAGAGGAATACAAGAAATTCTAGAGAACTTCTAAAGGAATACACGAAATTCTAGAGAACTTCTGGAGAACAATTCTAGAAAACTTCTACAGTAACATTCTAGAGGAATACAAGAAATTCTAGAGAACTTCTAAAAGAATACACGAAATTCTAGAGAACTTCTAAAGGAATACACAAAATTCTAGAGAACTTCTGGAGAACAATTCTAGAGAACTTCTACAGTAACATTCTAGAGGAATACAAGAAATTCTAGAGAACTTCTAAAAGAATACACGAAATTCTAGAGAACTTCTAAAGGAATACACGAAATTCTAAAGAACTTCTAAAGGAATACACGAAATTCTAGAGGATTTCTAGAGAAAATTTCTAGAGGATTAGACGAAATTTTTGTTTTTCCGGTTCAACCGGTTTTTTTTCCCAGTTGTTGTTTTCCCGGTAGTTGAATGCACCAATTTATCGGTGAGCTTTAATCTGCCCCAACAAAAGGCAAACATTTGGTCTTTTAACCAATCAATTTCCTGGATTAATCGATATCCTCAAAATTGATCACTGCAACAACTCTTCGACAGTCCCTAAAAAATGTTTTTAAATATTACTGTGACTCGTAAAAAAAAAAAAAAATTGTATCGCACAATTGATACAAGAATCGGTTATACTTTCCGTGATTTTTGTCAAAAGCAAAGGTCTCACTTCGATATCGGAGAAAATAAATTTCACGTCGTATCCTTCTCCTCCTCCTCCTCCTCCCCCCCCCCCCCTCTCAGCCGGCTGGAAGATTTCTATAAGTTACGATAGTCGCGAACAAAATGGGGGTCAACAAGTGAGCGCTAATTCTTATATCCGGACAAAGGATCCACCGTCGTTGGAGGTCGTAGCTCTGCTGGCTAAAGCGTATAAACTGTGTCCCACAGTAGTGTTACCCTATATATAGTAAGAACTTCGAACGCCCGCCAGCATCCTCGGCAAGATATTGGCAATCAGGAGATAGATAGATCTGCCCGGGCGATTTCTCTTCCCTATCGAAAGATTCCTTTCCCGTTCCGCCGGGTTTCCCCTTCTATCTCCGTTTACTTCGACAATCGTAGAATCGTCGCTCGCGAAACCAACGCGAAACGTCGAGTACCACGGACATTTTTCGATCTTGTCTCACTCCACGAATCTCGGGGTTTTCCACGAGATCCGGTTCCCTTAACAACTTTTCTTCTGGTTATTCTTTCTATTTCTCCTGTCTCCATCAATTCGCGTTTCTTCCTCTCGTAGTTTTCGGTTCAATCCGAAACGTCACAATCACAGGAACTCTCGCGGAATCTTTTCCATTAATCCGATGAAAGAAAAATCAATCATTACGACGACGGAACCATTCGATCGTTCTGGATGGATAGATCGTTAGATACGCTCTATTAAAAATGATTAATTAATCGATCATATCCAATCGACGTCTCCCGTCGTAACAGAGATTCCCCGATTGTTTAGCCGCTGTAACGTCGTCTATGAAACTGTCGAAGACGGCCCGCGTCTCTGTTCTCGCCTGGTGTATGATTGAACCATCGATTAATCGAGATGTATCTCAACAATCGCGCGTATATACACTGCCGCGGACAATTGTCTCCTCAGATGGCAGTGAGAGAGATGGACAGGGGGAGGACTTGCCGAGGCGTCACGGGAAATCGGTGCTATCGACTCTGCTCGCAGCATGGAATAGGCCGCTGGGATATTGCTGTTTGCCTGAACCACGCTGTGTGTGTCGCGGCAGTGTGTCCGTACCTACTGTGTCCGATTAATCGAGGGAAGCACGCGAGCAACTCTGGTCGTACAAGCCTTGCTGCTCGTTCGAATGGCTCCACGGAGAGAGCTACTCCACTGATTACGATATAGCCATTGATCCAGAATTCGCAATTGTTACGCGCGGCCCAACGGAAGCCCAATAGAGACGAGTAAATTCGCCAATAGGCACACAGCTATCAAAATCCTATCGAATTTCAATCGCCGTCAAAAATATGACCTTTTCTACTTAATCCTTCCGCGTAGGTATACAAGCCGCAGAAATCTTCGCGCGGATTGATTCATTCGTGAAATAAAGATTATAAATTTAACAAATTCGACGGATAAATCATTAAATCGTATCAAATTTCATTCCTCGTCAAAAATATGACCTTTTCTACTTAATCCTTCCGCGTAGGTATACAAGCCGCAGAAATCTTCGCGCGGGTTGATTCATTCGCGAAATAAAGACTATAAATTTAACAAATTCGACGCACAAATCATTAAATCGTATCAAATTTCATTCCTCGTCAAAAATATGACCTTTTCTACTTAATCCTTCCGCGTAGGTATACAAGCCGCAGAAATCTTCGCGCGGATTGATTCATTCGCGAAATAAAGACTATAAATTTAACAAATTCGACGCACAAATCATTAAAACGTATCAAATTTCATTCCTCGTCAGAAATATGACCTTTTCTACTTAATCCTTCCGCGTAGGTATACAAGCCGCAGAAATCTTCGCGCGGATTGATTCATTCGTGAAATAAAGATTATAAATTTAACAAATTCGACGGATAAATCATTAAATCGTATCAAATTTCATTCCTCGTCAAAAATATGACCTTTTCTACTTAATCCTTCCGCGTAGGTATACAAGCCGCAGAAATCTTTACGCGGATTGATTCATTCGCGAAATAAAGACTATAAATTTAACAAATTCGACGCGTCAATAATTAAATCGTATCAAATTTCATTCCTCGTCAAAAATATGACCTTTTCTACTTAATCCTTCCGCGTAGGTATACAAGCCGCAGAAATCTTCGCACGGATTGATTCATTCGCGAAATAAAGACTATAAGTTTAACAAATTCGACGCGCAAATCATTAAATCGCATCAAATTTCATTTCTCGTAAAAAATATGACTTTTTCTACTTAATCCTTCCGCGTAGGTATACGAGCCGCAGAAATCTTCGCGCGGGTTGATTCATTCGCGAAATAAAGACTATAAATTTAACAAATTCGACGCACAAATCATTAAATCGTATCAAATTTAATTCCTCGTCAAAAATATGACCTTTTCTACTTAATCCTTCCGCGTAGGTATACAAGCCGCAGAAATCTTCGCGCGGGTTGATTCATTCGCGAAATAAAGACTATAAATTTAACAAATTCGACGCGCAAATCATTAAATCGCATCAAATTTCATTTCTCGTAAAAAATATGACTTTTTCTACTTAATCCTTCCGCGTAGGTATACGAGCCGCAGAAATCTTCGCGCGGATTGATTCATTCGTGAAATAAAGATTATAAATTCAACAAATTCGACGGATAAATCATTAAATCGTATCAAATGTCATTCCTCGTCAAAAATATGACCTTTTCTACTTAATCCTTCCGCGTAGGTATACGAGCCGCAGAAATCTTCGCGCGGGTTGATTCATTCGCGAAATAAAAACTATAAATTTAACAAATTCGACGCACAAATCATTAAATCGTATCAAATTTAATTCCTCGTCAAAAATATGACCTTTTCTACTTAATCCTTCCGCGTAGGTATACAAGCCGCAGAAATCTTCGCGCGGATTGATTCATTCGCGAAATAAAGACTATAAATTTAACAAATTCGACGCACAAATCATTAAATCGTATCAAATTTCATTCCTCGTCAAAAATATGACCTTTTCTACTTAATCCTTCCGCGTAGGTATACAAGCCGCAGAAATCTTCGCGCGGATTGATTCATTCGCGAAATAAAGACTATAAATTTAACAAATTCGACGCGCAAATCATTAAATCGCATCAAATTTCATTTCTCGTCAAAAATATGACTTTTTCTACTTAATCCTTCCGCGTAGGTATACAAGCCGCAGAAATCTTCGCGCGGGTTGATTCATTCGCGAAATAAAGACTATAAATTTAACAAATTCGACGCACAAATCATTAAATCGCGTAAAATTTCATTCCTCGTCAAAAAGATGACCTTTTCTACTTAATCCTTCCGCGTAGGTATACAAGCCGCAGAAATCTTCGCGCGAATTAATTCATTCGCGAAATAAAGACTATAAATTTAACAAATTCGACGCGCAAATCATTAAATCTTCGATGTTAAAATAAGCAGTTAATTACAACTTATATTGCGTTTTCATTCATAATAAGTAATACGGCGAAAAGCTGTTCCCAGACTCCCATGGAGTTTGCGGTTTCATTAGAAGAGTCCATAAAACTTCTCAACGATACTTTGCCCGTCTCTTTTTCTCTCGCAACCCTCGAACATTTCCCGTGTATCTCAGCGATATTAAATATCACCGAAGGAATTAGTAAACGGAAGTAAGTGCTTAAACTTCCGTGTTTTTTTCGTTGTCTCTTTTATCGCGAAAATTTCAACGATGTCAAACGGTGTTAGCGTTTGAAAATTTACTAACTCTCGACCTCTCATCCTCCTGTATCTTCATTTTCGCGTTAAGTATACCTCCGTTATACCTTCGCACGTAAGATACTTAATACAACTTTCAGGTGCGCTACACTTTCTGATACGTGAGATTCACAGCACGAAACCGCGTTCCACTTTCCTGCGTATATACATATATATCTATATCTATTTAACTTTCACTAAATACACGAAGATCGCTATCGTCAAGCTCTCTCGCAAGAGCCATCAGCCTCAGTGAGGTTTCCGGTCCGCTACCTATCGTCCAGTGAAGTTTCGAAGTTCACACAGTTGACAAAGTCTACTCAGGAATGAGGTAACTCCCTCTCGCAGAAGACTCTCAGTTGGCAGGTGTCGATATGCCAATCACGTTTCGAGATTACAGCGCTGCCTCAGCTTTCAGTCTCTATACCTATATATATATATATATATCTATCTGTAGATATATATATAACTATTGCTTTATCGGTGGAAAGGGTCCGGTACGGTCGGTTGGACTGCAGGAGTGGGCGGCCTGGACATAGATAGTGGAAGCGACGACGTATGCAGCGACAAGAGAGAAAGCCGCACAGAGAGTAGGACAGTCCGATGGTATAACCCCGAGTACGCCGAGATGTTGTATATACATATATATACATATATCTATGTACGGTTAATGCGCTCTATTCGTAGCGGAGACACATAGGGACGCGCAAACCCGGCATCGTATAGTCGCTCGTTCATAATTAGGTCATACAAGCCGGTGGTATCGGTGGCCACGCGGCGTGATGCACATCCCGCACCGAGCATCACCCCGACACTTTCTCATCCTCCCAACCCCCGCATTTACCCTCTCCGTTCATATCTCTACCCGCCCTCAACATTTTCCAAGTGTAAAACTTCGATCTCTCTTCACTAACACCCTCTCGTTGAACCAGTCGTCTGTATCACCAGAGCAGAAGGCTCTCCTGATGCCGCTGCTGCTGCTGCTGCTGCTGCTGCTGCATTCACCTCAAACTCTCCCTCCCTTCCTTCCTCCCTTCATCTCCTCGTCACCCTATACCCGGCACCTCCCGTGGCCTCTATAATACTTTGTGTCATGACCTTCTCTCTTCTTCTCCACCGCCTCAACGTTATGTACATTACGTGGCGCGCTCGCGATCTCTTTCCTCACTGGGTCACTGTCAACTCACTGGTTACTGGAACTATCACGCTTTTACCCTACTCACGCCTTTCTCAACTATATTATACCCCCGTCCCGTAAAGCCTCTCGCGGAAAGCTTCCTCTCTCTCAATCACTCTACACCTTTCAACCCCCTCCTACACCCCCTTTTCGATGCATTAATAATCCCCTTTCCCTCGTCATTAGCGAAACAAGTGATTAATGCGAGTGCTCTTTTCACCCAATTCCCACAAAGCCGAAGAGGCAAATCTGTGGATGTATATTTCTTGCTTACATTTCGTTATTAATATTACCGAGAGGCCGGGGATAGGAATATAGCGAACTTTTTTTTTTTTTTTTTTTTTTTTTTTTTTTTTTTTTCGGATACGACGTTCCCATCTCTGCTCGGATTTCAATGGATTTTTTTAGGCCTTTTTACGAAATGTCTTCGATCATTCCAGTTAATTAAAAAATCTGCTAAAATGATTGTCGAAAGCAATCCATTTGCGCGATCGCTGTTTCTGTTCTTTTCACGGGGGATGTATCGCTGAATAAATACGGCAGCATATGAATAGTCGAAGCGTGTCGAAACGAGGAACGTTTGTAGTGACGAATTTAATAAAATTTTCGTAATAATAAACGACGCTGTGTGTACAGCTGGGGGTTGGTAAATAGGAGAGGATATTCGATGGTTGTAAACGCCGAGGTTACATTCCGGAAGGTCGAAACCTTCATTTCCGATGTTTGTCTCGTATATTCTTGGTCGCTTTCACGGTGACACGCTTCTCAGGATGCGCAAACAACCCCCGGAGGCCGTACTCCCCTTTATCAGCAAAGACCAAAACGTCTCTCGCTTTGCGTTTCTTTTTTCTTTTTTTTTTTCATCGTTTTTCCATTTCATGCCAACGTAGCGAAACTCCTCTCTTTCGTGGCCCTTTTCCTAAACTGTGTAAAAAAAAAAAGCGCCGTTCCGAAAGCGAGACGTAGAGAAAGAAGTCGAGTACACCGGAGACAACGGGGAGGACGCGTCGCGAATACCCGGACGCATTGGTTCTCTCTGCTCTCGGGAATTCGCTTGGCTCGTTCGACCGGGAAAATCTGCTGCGCTTCGCGGAAATTGATACCGTATTCCGAAGCCTCCAACGGATTGAAATACGTTTCCAAAAAAAAAAAAAAGAGTTTTTATTGATACGAATGGCTTCGTTAAATATCCGTAACATAGCAGTCTCACCGGCGGATATATAAACGCGATTGTCCGTTCGCGTATCCTCCACTCCGGGGGTTTTCACC
Source organism: Buathra laborator (assembly GCA_934046635.1). Lineage (NCBI taxonomy): Eukaryota > Metazoa > Arthropoda > Insecta > Hymenoptera > Ichneumonidae > Buathra > Buathra laborator. Next base: position 9,628,414 of record OW203902.1, read on the forward strand.
CCTCCGTTCCACAGTTGCAGCCAACAATCGACACGGCGGAAAGGGTCGTGAGAAAAAAAGCCCTCCACACCCCCCTTTCCTCCCGAAACTGTGTTATATACCGTGTAAACGCAAGCGTGACAATTCATAACTGATCCTGGCAAAGGTTTTAGCCGATATCGGTAGAAAGCGTAACCATTATCACTTCGATATGACGCGACGGGTCAATCGGAACTATTCTTTCTATAGACTATATCCCTCGTTTTTTTTTTTTTTTTCCATATGTTGTTTGCGCGATGTATATTTCATTTCAGCATTTTCTGTATTTGTAGTAAAAAAAATAGCCATGCGAGATAAACTCAACGTCGAGGAGAAAGAAGTCCGATCGTCACATCGGTTATTCTATCTCCTCGCGAGTTTTCTGCATATCGAAAGAAGCTTCGCATTATACGAAGGGAGTGGGGATTAGCGCTGTCCGAAGAGTTTCTACTTTTTTAAGATCCCTCTTCCGGTAATCCCGTGTCTCGGTCTTTCTCGCACCTTCGTACGATTTTCGCTTAGCTTTGCCTCGCATTCGAAGCGTTTGTATTTATACCGATTCAGTACGTCTTTTCCTCGTTGTCGAACTCTCGCTGGAAATAACGTATAATCCCTCCTCGTTCTGCAAATGCGTATACTGCCCGCTCTGCGAACGGGTAGTAAACTTTCTACCGGCCTGAAAGATGAACATCGGTGATATAAACGAGGCGGAGATGGAACGTTGAGAGAAGCCGATGGTAATGCTTCGTTCGAGTTAACGCTCTCGCGCTCTCGTTTCACCTTCTGTTTTTCTCAATCCGAGTGTCTCGATCTCACCTACATCGACGAAAGGACACTGCCGAAGGATAAGAGAAATTCTACCACCCGATGCGGTCCATGCATATCCTCCACCCCATCCCATCCCCAAGCCTCGAGGGTAAATCCGCATTGGAAAAGTTCAGTGCTCACTTCGCTTATGCATAGATAAAAGCTTGCTGAGGAAAAGTGGGTTCGGAAACGCGAATGATGTTGAGAGCTATCGCGAGAGATGGAAGGATAGAGAGAAAAACGGACCGTGAGAAAGGGTGCTAGCGGCCACGAATGGATGATGGAAAGAGAAAAGATCCCTGCAGTATAACTCGTCTCGACTTCGACGACTCATCGAGACACACTCACTGAATAAGGGAACAAATACTTTCGAGCGAATAAAATTCGATAGTAGAGATTGCCGACTAGAGATATAACGCTGGTTAACGAAAGAAAAAAAAAAAAAAAAAAAAAAAAAAGAACGCGGAACGTTGAGAGATTCAACAGTGAGTCGAAGCGGAAGTTTATTCGTCGAAATGAATTCTGGAATATTACACATTTTTTTTTCATAACTTTTCATGGAAAAAAAAATCAATATCTTTTCGTTTATTCGTAGTGAAATTGAAAAGTCAGGATATAGCTGCATTTCTGTTTGGATGTTATACAAGTTGCATACTCGAAAAATGGAGCACAGTCGACGAGTAAAAAAAATAAAAAATTGACGATTTTTATTAAATCGCTCGAATCCCATCAGACCCTTCGGGGGTCAAAGAGACTCGTGTATTATTTTTTTTTCTGTAGCATTATTATTATCACGGACAGAAGGGATCTGCTAGAAACGACTATGTCAACTGGTAAAATCCGACTGTGGCGCCACCTATCGCGAAAAATGCTCGATATCATACGAATTTTTACCACATACATGAGAATTTTTACCACATTTATGGGAATTTTTACCATATGCTATGCTAAACATTCGCATAGTTCTCGTAATTATCGACAGGTGGCGTCATTGACTCCGCACAACCAGAAATTTACTATATTTTTCACCAGATATATGGTAAATTGTATCAGATCGACATTTATGGGAATTTTTACCATATCCTATGCTAAAAATTCGCATAGTTCTCGTAATTTTCGACAGGTGGTGTCATTGACTCCGCACAACCAGAAATTTACTATATTTTTCACCAGATATATGGTAAATTGTATCAGATCCACATTTATGGAAATTTTTACCATATTCTATGCAAAAAATTCGCATAGTTCTCGTAATTTTCGACAGGTGGCGTCATTGACTCCGCACAACCAGAGATTTACGATCTTTTTCACCAGATATATGGTAAATTGTATCAGATCCACAGTTATGGGAATTTTTACCATATTCTATGCAAAAAATTCGCATAGTTCTTGTAATTTTCGACAGGTGGCGTCATTGACTCCGCACAACCATAAATTTACGATATTTTTCACCAGAAATATGGTAAATTGTATCACATCCACATTTATGGGAATTTTTACCATATCCTATGCAAAAAATTCGCATAATTCTCGTAATTTTCGACAGGTGGCGTCATTGATGCCGCACAACCAGAAATTTACAATATTTTTCACCAGATATATAGTAAATTGTATCGGATCCTTCTCTCCGTGATATTCCTTCGTGAAAAAAAATATATATACGTTCCCTTTCATCGAAAATTGAGAGGGTTCGAGATATACCGGATGGAAAAGTGAGGTAACGACGAAGAGTTGCCGCGGTGGATGTACGAAAGGAGGAGTTTGGCTCGAAGCACGTGACCATCCAAGTGTCTGACACACATTATCCATTTTCCTTGTGGAAGGACGTCCATATCCCCGGCTGCTCTTCGCAGGACCGTTTCCACCCCTCACTTCCGGTTGGATGGCTTTATCTCTCGCTCGCTTATTAACCGACAAGCCCCGGAGCAACCCTCGGGTTTTCGCAGCTCTCTAAACCGCTCTCCCGTTCACCTCTCAGCTTCCACAATCGCCTACGTTCCAAAGATACGAGAGCTAAATCCTCTGCTTCGTACTCTCTCCTTCCATATACCCGTTCGTTCCGTCTATCTCTCATTCGTATACACTGTTTCTCCTCCGGGCTAACATACTCGAGAGGTAAACCACTATTCGTGGCTATCACTCTCGTCAAAGTTATCTAATGCCTTCTGGCGACGACTGACAACCGTAGATCCCCGAGTGTCTGACAACTCTTCTCTTGATATAACATAGACAACTCGAATACACGCTTCCCATTGGAAACAATTTTTTAAGATTAAATTCATCATTGTTTTTCCTACTTTTATCAATTTCATTTCAGCGTTAAATAAATATCGAAAATAATGCTTTTTTTATCGTAAGTTTGCAAATATCCGATTCCGTGTTTTCGTCTTTTATTTCTTCGATCTTTTTGTTTTTTTTTTTTTTTGTATACGTTCCGATGACCCTACCCGCTTCAATTTCCCTTCGTTCTTTCTGTCTTTCAAAGCACATACTCCATTCGCAAAGCTTTAACCGTTTTCCTGCTGTCGTGACCGTACGTGGCGGAGCTTTGGCTCCGTGACCACGTAGCCCTCCCCTTTTCCCCGGCCGTATATAGATCCGTAGACTACTGTGAAGCTAAACGTGCCGCGGGCGAGCAGTCCCAGGTACTGTGCAGATTTTACCCTCGATTCACCGGAGTTCAATTGTTCAATTGTTCGATACGCGCACATCGTGTGCGATTGAACAATCAACGTGATCCCGGATTTTCGTGCGTTCATATGTACACGCGGGGGTTGAATTGACCGGGGCAACTGCAGGAAAGATAAACATTGCGCCCCGTCGACGCCGACAAAAGTCACGTGGATTGAAAGAACGAATAAAAAAAAATAAAAAAAAAAATTACAATTTAATCCTAAACTGTCTACAGGGCAGTTATCGATTTTTTTTTTTTTTTTTTTTTTTTTTTCGCACATTCATCGATCGATAACTACTGGATTTGTCAACAGTTTTGGGCGGCTTACGTCCCGTGCGGAGCGGCACAATTGAATGCGGTTCAATTGTTACTCGAGCAAATCGACGTTATTCGGAGACTCGCCGAAATGAATGCTCAACACTTGACCCTTGTAACTTCGGTCAGAGGTGAGTAAACGAGTTATCGAAGTATACTAATTAATTGTCGTTTAATTTCAACCCTTTTAAAATCGTTCATAAAATGTCTATCTAAAGATAGAGACGAAGGAACGTCGCGCATCGGCGTTTTTTAAATATATTTTTCATAACACTTTGCAAATCGTCCGCTTAACTTCCGCTTTGAAGATCAAAGTTTGTCCCTTCACTTCGTTGCGATCCTTCATCTTGGGGTTTAAGTTTAATCGCTAAATGCCGGTGGGATATACAACCCCGCGAGAAGCTCGACGGCTATCCGAAGTTAAAAAGCTGCCGTCTTCGGAAGCGAACGGGAAAAAAAGGAAAACAAACCAAATAAACGCAAAGTAAGGAGGGTGGGGAAGGAAGGGAAAGGGGGTGAAAAAAAAAGAAAAAAAACGCAAAGAAGGAGACGACCTGTCGACTATCAAGCCGCACAGCCGCGTTACTACTTTGCGGCTTCGCGGAGCCCTTTACAGAGCCGAGAAGCGGGGCGCGCGGGGATGGAAGGTCGTCGTTGAGGGCGACGAAGCTACGACGAAATGCGAGACTCCGCGAGTTGAGGGTGGGAGAGGCATAGCCGGGGGAAGATTAATACGGTTTACAGCGAAGCGAAAGAAGCGCGCGATAGAGAGAAAGAAAGTGATAGAGAAAGAACGCGCGGCGGAGAGAGCGAAGCGACGCACGGTAAGGGAGGATGGAAAAACCGCTTCCGCGGTTGCGTTACAACTCGAAAGTTTCTACTTTATAAAATCCGCGAGGGTGAAACTCAGCCTCGGGGATATATAGGTGCGGACTATAGTGCGGAAAGGGAATAACGCTCGAGATAGAAGAGACGGCCATGTTTTCAGGACAACTTTCGAAACCCCCCACCGTCGCCATCCCCGCGATACTCTCTCTCACAGTCATCCCCCTGTTTTCGCAAAGGTGTTGCGCCTCTCGGCTTTTATTTTATTTTACTACTACTTATTCTCATTCTTCGCCGTCTTCCCGAGTCTTCTATTCGCGATAATAATATCTCTGACTTTCACACTCTCCACATCTCTAAGTCACGATAATAATTCCATTCGTGTTTCTCGAGGGTCGTAACTTTTCGAAGTTACAGACATAAGATGCCGAAGTTATAAAAAAAATAATGAAAAAAAAGAAAAAAAAAAAAAAAAATGCATAATCGATACTATATCGATGGATACCGCTGCCGTAGAAATGAAGAAAATTCTCATATATATACGATATATCGAACTTTTTTTCCGTCTGATATATATATATATATATATAATTTTATTCATATATCGTCTATATGTTCGACACGTATCCCATATATCTTCGAAGATATGTTAAATATTAAATAATAGATGAAATATAAAATCAAATATTAAAAATGAGATATACATATATTTTTACTATATTTCTTATATCTTTTTTATATATTGCGAAATATGCTCCCTTTTTTATGAGAATATCCACAATAATCATATCGTCTTACAAAGTGAACACTCCGAAGACAAAGGCGCGAGAACAGTGCAAAGGCTCATTGCGTTCGCGATAGCGAGATATACGAAGACTCGCGGAGTAATATATATCTTCGTATCGATTCACAAAGCCATCCTCACCCCCGGATATCCGGTGAAAGACTGCGAAGTTAATCCGCGTGAGAGCAAAGTTTATAAATACGACCCGAATTGCGCGCGCGGATACCGAGGAAAAGTTTTTGCAAAAATTCGTGACACGAAGGCGCGTGTTGTATATATATAACAGACGAAACTCCGAGCTTCAGAGCTCCAGAGCTCTTGCCGGTGAAAAATGCGAGTGAAAGATAGAGAATGAGTTGTATTGGGTTCATACGTTTCGACGATTCTCTCACTGCGTATGTGCGCTTCTCATGTATTTATCTATATTCTACTGTACTACATAAGCCGCGGCATCCGTGTCGCGATATTTCACGTTCGGGAGTTGAATATCGGGGTCACGGAGCGAGTGTACGTGTGTGTGAACTATATAGCGCCGATAGAACGTGACCGCTGACCTTCTTTTTTTTTTTTTTTTTTTTTTCCGCGCGTCTGGCCATTTACCCTCGAATTCTCGTCGATAAAAAAAAAAAAAAAAAAAAAAAAAAAAAAATTCTCTAATTAAACGTTAATGATAATTGAACGATTTCGCGGATTTACAGATGTCCAGCGAATTAATTAATTTAATTTGTAATCGTCGAAGTATTGCATATTATTTTTTATGCATATTATTTTTTTTTTTTTTTTGTGTTTAATGATTAACAGGTTTGATCGACGCGCATCGCGAGGGAAAGATCGCGAGTCTGATCGGAGTGGAAGGCGGACACTCTCTCGGGAACAGCTTGGGAGTGCTGAGAACGTATTACGGCCTCGGCGCTCGCTATCTAACACTGACTCACGCCTGCGACACTTCCTGGTGAGTCGTAGCCGACATGTCGAAACTAACTACCATCATCCCCCTGTTCACCCCCTCCCCACCCCCCCTCCCTCCCCACCTACCGCGCGCGAGGACTTCGAGAGATGGATAATCTCACGACCACTAAAACCGCCGCTCTTCCCGAAACTACTTGCTGCATGTCTCTGCAATATTGAAGCAGCAGCTTGCGGCTTTCCTCACTTTTGATATCTCTGTACGGTCTTTGGCTTTTCTCGTTATATCCTTGAAATACAAACAATTCGTTGTTACGTGAAAGCCGAAGCTTTAAGCTTCTCGCCGAGAAGTCGAATCGTATCGGACACGAAATTTTTTTTTTTTTTTTTTTTTTTCGATTAGTGTAGAACTGAACATTGTTTCCGGTTTCGCGTTTAACGCGATAAAATATACGAAAATACGAAGATTTTTTTTTTTTTTTTTTTCAAATTTTCAGACCTTTATTAAGATTTTTTTAATCGAATTAAAATCGAATTAAAAAAAAAATTCGAGTAGATCATTTGGTGAATTTATATGAGAACTTTCGAAGAATCAATATGCGGTTTTGAAAAAAAAAATTATTCGAAGAGTATAATAATAAAAATGGCCATAAATGGTACAGTAGTCGCTAACGGTACGTCTACTCTATCTATATCTTCGCCATAACTTCGTCCGACTTGTATATTTTTTTCTCATAAAGCACAATAGGTATCAATATTTTTCCATGATTTCCATCGGGATGCGAGAATATCGTTGTTTAAAAATACCAAAGATAATAATTTTTCATAAAAATGGGTCATATGGAAAAACAATGTTTCGCTCGTCATTCGCTCGTCACTCGCGGCAACATGCGATGTATTTTTTTTTCCCCCGCCGATCACGACTCCCGCGACCTATATTTCTCTCAATATAATAATTCTTGCGAAAAATCGGAAAAAAATATATTTCTCGCTTATTATTATCCTGCGGATACGTAAAAAAAAAAAAAAAAAAAAAAAAAAAAAAAAAAAAAAATGGATTTTCCTTCTTCTCCGCCTTTAGCTGAAATATTGAGGGACAGAAATCGCAACAAAGTTTATGCCGTGATATCCGAAATAATCGGATGAACATAGAGCGCAGACGAAATAGGGAGAGGATGGACTGCGAAGGGGTGCACGGGAAGTAGATGAGAATTAGATCAGTGTGTTGGGAAATTGCGTGGTCGGGCCACGAGGGAGTCGCGGAGCTTTCGCAAACGGCGAAGGGGAAAGCACGACGTTGCACGGGTCTAGTCTGGTTAACAGTTTGAGCCGTTGCGCCTAGAGAGAGAGAGAGAGAGAGAGAGAGCGAGAGAAGGAGGAGAAGGAAGAGAAGGAAGAGAAGGAGGAGAGGGAGGAGGAGAAGGGAGCCTATGCGCCCTCGCGGGCTTTTCCCCGGGCATCACGTGAAAAGTTGGCTGGATTCGTACGTGCAGCATGCGGAAAATATTAGTCCTGCCGGTGACCGCCAGCGCTCTTTCTCTTCCTCTCTCTGTGGATCTGACCGGCCTACCGCCACACACCGGCGACTCGTTTATTTTTCTACACAGCCACAGATATTTCAAGTAGAGAAGGCGGAAGTATAATATACTACAGAGGGCTCTCGTATAGCTTTCGTACGTATATATGTATATATAGGTGCGGCGAAAAGCGAGTTTCTTTAGATTTTCAATCCTTCCTCAGCCTTCCTCCTTCCTTTTACGCGTCCCTCGACGCCCTGTGCTTCCGAGAGCGTGAGGACGACGTTGCAGGTGCCGTAAATAAGCAGTTGGGCCGTTGTTGGTTCTTGGGTGACGCGAAATCACCGGCCCACTCCACGTATACCGCGTAAATTCGTGCTTCTCTATATACCGCCGGTTGCACCCGAAGAGAGACAGAGATAGAAAGAGAATAAGGGATGCTGAGAGAAAGGGAGAGAAAGAGAGGCTTCACGCTCCGCCCCGGCGTTGATCTACGCCATTTATCGAGTCCACCAGGAAACTTTGCGAGGTCGCGACGCCGAGAGGTCTCCGCGCTCTCTGCTACGGCACAAATTCTCATCAACTCTGGCTTTCTCGCGCTATACACGCCGGGGCTCTCCTTCTGCTGATGCTGCAGTGCCGGCAGAAGGAACGCTGGTGCGGACCTTCCTTCTCTTACTCACGAATAAAACGTCGTAACCTTCTAAATAAGACCGCAGACCACTTGAGCGAAATCCATTGTCATGTTTTATCCGCGCACTTCCCCGCGAGATTTTATCTTTACGAGACTATAACGAGGGGTTGCGTATTCGCGTTCATATGCGTTGATGACTTGATGAGCTTTATATGGTTCGCCCTTAAAAAAAAAAATTTCGGGACATTTTTTTTGTTTTTTTTCGGAAATATATCGATATATCGCGATTCGAGATTTTTTTTTTTTTTTATCGAATACATCGGTGTTTTATTCGCGATAAGCTTATTCGACGATTACGAGATCTATTGTTCACTTCTCCGCGTTGAAATTCTTTTTTTTTTTTTTTTCACCCTTATTTTTCGCTCTTTCGGTTTACGATTTTTCTTTCGAGATTTACAGACGAAGAATGGAACGGTAGTAGAATTCCTCTTACCCTCTCGTACTTTGTTATTTTTTTATACATGATATGGTTTATCGAGGGGGGATGATGGGGGGGAAGAAGCCTTTTAAACGTAAGAAGGGTACGGGAATTGCGTATGCATATCAGGCTATATACGCCCTTAGGAAGGATCCCGGAAAACGTTTCGCATGTGAGATTCCGCGCACTTGCCGTCCGCACACTTTACGCCTCCCTCGACAGTCGTCGAGACGCTGTGCAGAGTCATAAAGAAGAAAATGTACTGCGCGATATATATAACCCGTATATAGTAAAGCAGAGTATAACCGAAGGACCGAGTAGGGTTTCCTGCCGGTTGACGCTGCTTTATAGAAGTGCGACTACGCTTTCCGTAAGCTTCGCGTTACTTAAATCTTTGCTCGCGTCTTAAAAGTTGTCCTTTCGCGCTTTCATCCACCCATAAGACTATCCGTTCAACAATCTTTACGACCCCTTTTACCGCGTAAATTCTTGGAAAAAAAAATCGAGTGCCCGCGTTGCTTTTTTAAAACAATTTCACGATGTTGTTACTTCTTGTTTTGCCGCTGTAAAGTCGGCTGTACTTCATTCTCTCACAATCCAATCGGTAATGCCATCTTAACGCTATTAATGGACTCGAGAGCGCGGGAATGTGTTTCTCACCATCGCGAATCCGTTCGCGCAACATTTCACCCCGCGAAGCTTTGCTTCTTACCAGCGTTCTCCATCGTCCTGCGCGCGGAGTCCTCGTAGACTCATAAAACAACCTGCTAACCCATTGCAGCTTCCGGCTGTCCCGCGTACTGTACAGACCTCCTTCCTAACCCTCCGGTGCATTCCGAGACTCGTAGAAAATCAGAAACTCCCTTCACGTACAACGTAAATTCGTGTAGCTACCCTCGGACGATGGAGAAAGTCTCGCCTTTCGACTCCCTGCTAACGCGAAACTCTTCGCCTTTAGACTCAACGAAATTTCACCTATTTTAACTCCTCTCCCGACTATCCACCAGCGCAACGAGACACCCCATTGGGTAACAAGATATTAACAACCGATATTACTTTCTTCACGGCAGGGCAGTCTGTTCGCTTGGCGAGACGAACACTACCCAGGATAACGTTCCGGGACTCAGCGAGTTTGGAAAAGTAAGTTAAAAAAAAAAAAAAAAAATTATTTTTTTTTTATTATTTTTTTTTTTAATAGCAGAGTGTCGCTAGAAAAATTTCGCAAAATTCTTTATCGTCGCTCATTTATTCGATATAAAAAAAAATATATATATATTGTCCAGTTTCGGGTTTTCGCTCCGTTTCTTATTTATTTGGGTCATTTTTCCTTTCGTTCATTTTTTTTCTTTTTTTTTTTTTTTTCGTTTCTTTTCTTCGTCCTTTCTTCGTACTTCTATTTCTCTCATTTCGCGGTCGTATCACGTGTATGAGTCGCGAGCGTTCGGTCGGTCGCGTATCTGGAAAACAAATGGCAATGCCAGACGACGATGGCGTAGAGCAGCTCGATGGTTGCGCGAGAGAGCATATAGCGAAACACACACAGCGGAAAGACGAGGGGGGCTTACTGTCCGGAAACACGGTCGTTATTATGCTTTCCCGTTTGCCGGGGGATCGACGTGCCCCCGGCCCGCGTCTTGTATCGGCCGCCATTACTGGTTACACAACGGCTGAACAAAGTGGGACAATATACGTATATATATACACATATCCATACGTACGCGCGCTACTTTCTTCGGCGAAATCTTTTACTCCAATCTTTTCTCTCGCGAATTTACCATTTTTTTCCCATTTTTTTCGTAATTTTTTTTTTTATCCGATATAATTGTTTGCGCGTAATGCTCTCTCCCGTTGAAAAAAAAAATGCTAAACGCTTTTCTCGAGAGGGTTGCTGCTGCGTTTGGGCATAAAACAGCTCTTTCACGTCGCACATTAATTAGCGTAATTACTGTGGCCGTTTAGAAGGCTACTACTACTACCCATTATCAAAGAAACGAGAAATAGCGGGAGAAAGAGAATTCTTCGTCTTCGTTGGCGGAGGGTGCGGGAGGCAAAGGGGTCGCTGTGATTGAGAGATCCTTATTGAACGTTTAACGATTCTTTCGACAGGCGGTTGTGAGGGAACTTAACAGACTGGGAATGCTGGTGGATCTATCTCACGTTTCAACGAAGACCATGAGAGCGGCACTGCAGACGACGAGGGCACCGGTGATTTTCTCTCACAGCGCCGCCCGAGCTCTCTGCAATTCGAACAGAAATGTGCCGGACGACGTGCTCAGAAATCTGGTGAGTCTCGACCGGGGAAAGGGAGGGAAAGATAGGAAGAGAGAGAAAAAAAAAAAAAAAAAAAAAGTCAGCGAGACGCTTAAAAGAAATAAGTGAAATATAAAGGGGCAGTAAGAGACTTTATATCGAAAGGGTTGAAGCAGAATTTCGATAATACGACATTAATGCGAAACATATTGAGTTTAGGATGAGTCTGTTACGAGAGGAAAAAAAAAAAAAAAAAAAAATGTCGACGAGACGCTTAAAAGAAATAAGTGAAATATAAAGGGGCAGTAAGAGACTTTATATCGAAAGGGTTGAAGCAGAATTTCGATAATACGACATTAATGCGAAACATATTGAGTTTAGGATGAGTCCGTTACGAAATAACCTTCGATATAGTAAAATTACACGATGTTCTCGAAAACCGGGAGAACTCTCGACGGTTTAGCTTCCCTAAAGTTCAATAACCCCTTTCCAACGATGTTACACGCGTATATATGTATATATAGTCGTTGAGACGAAGTTTCGGAACGTTTCCAGAGCCAATCATTGGCGGGGTTTCGCAGTTTAGGCGATAGAAACTATACAAACCTACGGTTTCAAACATCAGGAATTTCGACGATAAAGAAAGCACCGGTGTCTGTAGCAATATCGGCTGCAGCTGCAGTATACAGATATATATATATATCGGTATAACACTAAAATACGGGGAAATGGGATACACACCCTGTTCGACGGTAAAATTATTCCGATACAAAAAACTTATTTGATGCGTATCAGTAAAATCGTTGCGATCTTAAAAAATTTCACCCTGAATTTCCGCGCAGACGGGAAACCGTAAAAAAAAAAAAAAAAAAAAGTACTTAGATATCGAAATGCAGAATTTGCCGAAATGCTATCATACGGCTTTCGATGTAATAAATTCAATTAACTCATTTATCGATGCGTATCAGTAAAATCGTTGCGATCTTAAAAATTTTCACCCCGAATTTCCTCGCAGAAAGGAAATCGTAGAAAAAAAAAAAAAAGTACTTAGATATCGAAATGCAGAATTTGCCGAAACGCTATCATACGGCTTTCGATGTAATAAATTCAATTAACTCATTTATCGCTGCGTATCAGTAAAATCGTTGCGATCTTAAAAAATTTCACCCCGAATTTCCTCGCAGAAAGGAAATCGTAAAAAAAAAAAAAAAAGTTCTTAGATATCGAAATGCAGAATTTGCCGAAACGCTATCATACGGCTTTCGATGTAATAAATTCAATTAACTCATTTATCGATGCGTATCTGTAAAATCGTTGCGATCTTAAAAAATTTTACCCCGAATTTCCTCGCAGAAAGGAAATCGTAAAAAAAAAAAAAATCGTTGCGATCTTAAAATTTTTTAACCCGAATTTCCTCGCAGAAAGGAAATCGTAAAAAAAAAAAAAAAAGTACTTAGATATCGAAATGCAGAATTTGCCGAAACGCTATCATACGGCTTTCGATGTAATAAATTCAATTAACTCACGAAGGACCTAAGCTTTCCGACGGCTCGAGATGCTCGTTTATTAAGATACGAGAAATCAGTTGCGAACGAGGAATCGTTCGTACGACGATAGAACGAGACGGAGGGGTTGCCAACGAATTACGTCGGGAGTACGTAGTTTCGCTCAACCGTTGCGGCGGTTGCTACTGGATTCCGACAGTTGCGAGGATCGCTGTGGAATCGGTAGTAGTTGCTACGAGTGTTACTACAACTACCTCCGTCGCCTCGAGAATACATTCCTACTGAATTTCCGACAGATGCAAATTTCGCGTGGCGCGGTCACCGCCGCCGTCGGGTGGAAACTTTGACACACCCGAGTCGCGAGACTCACGTAGAATTATTCCCTTTTGCCGGCATTCGGAAACCGCAGAAGCGCAAAATTTCTCCCACTCAGGGATATTCGCAACTATATAGACGTTAGAATTTGTTATATACGAAATTTCGCTGCTCGACTGAATATTAATACGACGCGCAATATACCGCATAAACGATTATTGACTCAATCGCGCAATGTGCTTTTTCATTGCAGGCGAAAAATGGTGGTGTAGCGATGGTACCTTTTTATCCGTACTTCATAACGTGCAACATCACCGCGACTATAAAAGATGTTATCGGTGAGTTAACATCAATTTTGATGACGAAAACACGATTTTACGATTAATCCTATATATTCGTTCATAAGGGTTGCAATCAATTTTCATTAATTTTGTTTCGTTTGTTTTAGCGCACATAAATCACATTAGAAAAGTCGCCGGCATAGATCACGTCGGAATCGGCGCGGGTTTCGACGGAATAAATTTGTAAGTAATAAACGGCTATTTAATGAAAGTGGAAAAAAAAATTAAAAATTTATCGATGAATTACCGTTTGTGGACGATGTCGGAATATCGGAGCAAATGTCGTACAAATTAAAAAAATTTAAAAAAAAAAACATCGAACGACGTAAAGTTCTTTTCGCCGAATTGTCTCAATCGAGTTATTTGATTTTGAAAAAATATATACATATATTTATCGATGAAATACCTTTTGTTAGCGATGTCCGAAAATCGGAGAAAATGTCGTAAAAAAAAAAAAAAAAAAAAAGCGAATGGCGTAAAGTGCTTTTCGCCGAATTGTCTCAATCGAGTTATTTGATTTTGAAAAAATATATACATATATTTATCGATGAAATACCTTTTGTTAGCGATGTCCGAAAATCGGAGAAATTGTCGTAAAAAAAAAAAAAAAAAAAAAAGCGAATGGCGTAAAGTGCTTTTCGCCGAATTGTCTCAATCGACTTATTTGATTTTGAAAAAATATATACATATATTTATCGAAGAAAATGTCGTAAAAAAAAAAAAAAAAAAAAAAAACATCGAATAGCGTAAATTTCTTTTCGCCGAATTGTCTCAATCGAGTTATTTGATTTTTCAGAACGACCACCGGACTCGAGGATGTCTCGACGTATCCGCAACTATTGGCGACTCTTCTGGAGGATCCGGCGTGGACGGAGGAAGATATAAAGAAACTCGCCGGCCTCAATCTACTCAGAGTGTTTGCCAAAGTCGAACAGGTATGTTCCGCCTTCCCACTGTGCCGCAATCAATTTCCTTATCTTCAACGCTCGGAATCGATCTTATAACGCTTCAATGATCATTCGCTTCTTTTCTTTACCCGTCTTCTCGTTCTCCGGCACTCCGACAAATCCTTTCCTTTTCGCCTCACTGTCCCGTTGATGCTCTCCGTTTTCCTCGAAGAATTTTCCAACGAGTCCGTCGAGATTCCATTATTAGACGTCCTGATTTCTCCGCACTTTCGCCAGAGCATAATATACAAAATACGATTATTCACTCGCGAATGAACGCGTTATTTCATTTTCCATGTCAACGAATCCGCACAATAAACCGCTTTCAACAATAATTCACAGCGACGATATCTCGAAAATAAATGAAATTTCAAAGATTTAAGTTAATAGAGAAAGAGCGCCACCTGTCGGCACTGATTTTCCTGATCGCTGATCCGCATCACAATCGCGTTATTTTGCATTACGCGTCGAACGCAGAATTTATATAAACTGATATATATAACGTTTCTCCGTTTTGGTTCATCGATACAGGTGCGCGACGAGTGGCAAAGGGCCGCCGTACTTCCCGTCGAGAAGATCAGTCCGCCGGACAATTCGGCCTGTGCGTTCGGCTCGTCCTGATCCGTTTGGCCAACTATTTCACCGGCACTTCTCGACTGGTCACGCATTCCCAAGATACGTCATGGCATTCGGGATATCGAGACTCTGCATTTATGGAACGACGGCAACAACTACAAGCAGCAGCTGCTACTGCGCGGCGAAACTCTATGAATCATTCACGAGGATTCTTCCTGATCTTTTGTTTTTCTCTTTTTTTTTAAATCGTTTCATCCGTTTATTGTACACAAACTCTCCAAGCCGCGCGCGTCTCAATCAGAATTCATCGATTTGTCGACTATAAAAATGATATTTTAATGAAAACGACTTATTAATTAAAGCCAAACAATTCATAGATTTCGTAGACTGATCAACGAACCACTGAGAATTCTGTGAAAGGAGTATATAATATATCAAATTCTCATTAATACTGATGATCTTTTTTTGCCGTTCGACTGCCATGTCTGCGTGCGTATGTATGGGTGCAAAGGGATGCGCTATAGAGAATTGTAAAAAAGAAAAAAAAGAAAAAAAAAAAACATATTTGCGAGCGGCGGGAGTTGAGGTTTTTTTTTTTTTTTTTTTTTTTTTATATGTCGGGAGACAGAGAGATCGCGAGTAAAGCAAATGCGAAGCGAGCGAAGTAACTCGAGATAATATTTTCGCTTATAGAGAAGTGAGGAGAGGAAAGAAAAAAGTAAATAAACGAAATGCTGCCGTAGAGAGCGGAGTTAACACGTTGGAATAGTGGCGCGTAGAAAAGCAGCAGAGGATTGACTTCCCGGAGCACCAATTCTATCGACCGATAACTAACGATGCGAACTCGATTAGCCGCCATGGACGCTCGATGAACTTTAGTTTCATCATCCCCCGCCCTCCGCTACCGCCGCTCGCGTTCTTATTCAATTAACGGCTTCGCTGCTACACGAAACACCGGTTACTCGCAAAATGTTTTCTCTTTTACATTCATTTCACTTGCGTCGAATTTTTTGTTTTTTTTTTTCGATGAATCTCCTCTGTTATACTTCGCGATCTTTAATAACACGGAAACCTTTTTTTTTTTAATTATTAATCGATAACTCAATTTTTTACTTTTAATGGAATAACACTGAAGGACTCCGCTGCCTATAACTTTTCGCGATATCTCGCGGCGTTAGAAACAAAATTTACCCTTAAAATGCCTTTTTTTCGAGAGAAACGCCAACTTCTCGACGGAAATTTTACGATGTTGCAGCGAATTTGTTAACACTGAATTTGTAATTGAATTTCACATTGAATGGAGGAATGAGTGGAAATTTAAAAAAAATACTATCCGAGCGCTGAGCCTACGAGCCCCGCGCTGCGTTAATTATTAAGGACGAGTGATATTCCCTTTTTTTTTGTTTTTCCAATGTATTTTACAATGTTTGTGATATCTCGGAACTATTCTCCGAGTCGGCTGATCTTTGTAATCGCTGTACCAAGTGATTCGTTCGATCGATTGGATCGAACGAATTTTACGATTAATTAACATCGTCTTTTTCTTTTTGTTTTTTTTTTCCAAAATTCCATCACATTCGGCAATAAACGATGAGAATATATCCAGATATTGGATCGCATTTAATTATTGTCACAAGCGCAACCGACTCGCGCGACTCCGAGAATCTTTAATTACACGAATTTGTTTGTTTTTTTTTTTTTTTTTTTTTTTTTTTCTTTCGTTTTTAAGATCATTTTTAATACCTTCCCAATCCCGGCAATGTGGACGATGAGAATATTGTTTCTCAGCCACGAGACTTCTGCGTCATGACCTCGAAACGACTCATCGCGAGATCGCCGAGAACGATTAATGATTTATTTCCATCGCCGAACAATCAGCTCAGGTATGAGACGATCGATTGAAATTTCTTTCTCAGCCGATCAGCGTCAACCTCGAGCCTTCGTTTACAATTTCCTACGAGCAAAGAATTGATTACAATCGTCGAGCAATTTCGCGAGAGTTTTATGAAGAATAAATAAATTTAAAAAAAAAAAAAAGAAAAAAAAATGTAACTTAACTTCGTTGATCATTGAAGACATAGAAAAAAAAAAAAACAGAACGCGCGCGAAGACAAGTGCGAGATGTGCGAAAAAAAAAAGGAGGAATGAAAGTACGACGGATTGTTAGAGATTGCAAGTAGGCAGCCGGAGCGAGAATCTTGTAGATAATATAAAAAGAATGAATTAGCAAATTAGACGAATGAAAAAAAAAAAAAAAGAAAAAAAAAAAAAAAAATTGTACGGATCGTCTCGCGACGTTTCCATCTGCGACTAAGGGATATAGATGATAAATAAATAAACAAAACAAAAAACAAAAAAAAAGAAATAAAAACTAAACAAAAAGTCCAGGTATTTGCGGACCATTGCGAATGAGGGACTTTTGTATACAGAGTCCACAAAAGTTGAGCGATTAAATTTTAACGCCGCCGACAGTAATTAGAAAAAAATTTTACCGCGATGTGCGGAAAGTGTTCATTACGACGACGTTTAGAAAAATTAAATAAAAACGGACAAAAAGATGACATTTCTTCGTCTTTAATTTAAAGAAAAAACAAAAAAAAAAAAAAAAGACGTAGGGCACACGCACCGCGATGAAGATGTGGGTTGACATATTGATCGATCATAACTATAACCAATTAATGAAGATTTCGTAAATGTAATAAATAAACAACACACAACTGCCTAGAAACTCAGATTAACATTGTACTAATTAAATAATAAGTCCAAACGCACAAAGGACAAGTTTGGAGACGTATATAGACATAATATAGATATTGAACATATATTATATATATACCTTCTCGTGGACGATAAATATGTAAATAATGATCGCCTTTCTCAAGGATCAAAAAAAAAAAAATAATAATAATTAAAGAAAAAAAAAGAAAAAAAAAAAAACAAAATCACGATCCACGGTGGTGCGAGAGAATTTTTATTAAGAGCTATTCGAGTGATTGGCCTTGATAATCGCATTCCCACGACTAGATGACTATATATATATATATATATATATATATATATAAATATAAATAAATAAATAAAAATAAATATATATCAATTCGTATTCGGATCGACGATTACTTGAACAATTGCGAATACGTTGATGTCTGAATGCCAAGAGTAATGCGTCTGATCGAGTGTGAAAGTTTATTGGGAGAGAGAATAATGAAATTAAAAAAAAAAAAAAAAAAGAAAAAAAAAAAAAAAAGATCGTAATAATGTGCGAAGTAGAATTTTTGCATTGAGGACCGTCGAAGACCGTCATTATTGCATAACATACTACTAATTATTTGATTCTGTATGCGCGCGTGATGAAAGATGGCGCTCGGCTGTTTTGAGCAAAAAAAAAAGCAAAAAAGAAAAAAAAAAACTATGAGAACTAAGACGTTATTTAATTAAAGTCATTACCTTAGGAACACGAGACATCGTTATTGAAAAAAAAAAAAAAAAAAATTCCGCGTACGGAACGTATATAATGCATTAATGAAATATGCATACACGAGAATTTTTTACTGTCAGCAGTCAGTCATTTTGTTTTTTAATTGCTATTTGCGTTTCGGCAGCTTGTTAAATCAACGGGAACAGCGCAAATTTCGTTGTTACTTAACGTTATAATATTGAATGAGATACGAGGGATTGATAGGGAAATTGATAGAAACTTTTGAAAAATTGATTATCGACGATAGAAATTTTTAAAAATTGATTGTCGACGATAGACATTTGTAAAATTGATTATCGACGATAGACATTTTGAAAAATTGACTATTGACGATAGAAATTTTGTAAAATTGATTATCGACGATAGAAATATTGTAAAATTGATTATCGACGGTAGAAATGTTGAAAAATTGATTATCGACGATAGAATTTTTGAGAAATTGATTATCGACGATAGAAATATTGTAAAATTGATTATCGACGATAGAAATGTTGAAAAATTGATTATCGACGACAGAATTTTTGAGAAATTGATTATCGACGATAGAAATATTGTAAAATTGATTATCGACGATAGAAATGTTGAAAAATTGATTATCGACGACAGAAATTTTGAAAAATTGATTATCGACGATAGAAATTTTGAAAAATTGATTATCGACGATAGAAATTTCGAAAAATTGATTATCGACGATAGAAATTTTGTAAAATTGATTACCGCCGATAGATATTTCGAAAAATTGATTATCGACGATAGAAATTTTAAAAAATTGATTATCGACGATAGAAATTCGGAAATGCGTGACTGCTGGCAACCAAAATAAACGTGTGTGGCTTTGACGAGAGAGACTTGGTAAAGCTCTCGTGAAGTTTGTCGTAATCTCGCAAACCGCTCAAATCCGTTATCGTCGAATTCACGAGTACGTTGGCGTTTGGTGAAAAATAGAAAAAAAAAAACTTTCCGCGAGTCGACAGACGACACGAATTGCTTCTATTATTCTCGTCAAAACTTAGGCGATTCCTTAGGAGCGTGAAGCATGGTTTAGAGACCGAATTAGTTAGCGCAAGATTAACTTAGGCCGTGAAAACGAAGCCAAAAAAAAAAAATGACTCACCACCCATAAACACACGAACACTTATACATACGCGAAGAAACAAACATACAAAAAAAAAAACCACTAACACGTAAGCTAAAAGTACTAAATAGACGTTTCAGTTCTCGTTTGATGTTAGACGTTCGAGAATGTGAAACGCGCCCGCACGTCAATGCAAACAAACTAAAAAAATACGCAGCTGGGAAATCGAGTTGCAATTGTTTCCTTGCCGTACTTTCCAACTACGAGTACCAATAACACGAAAAAAAAAAAAAACAAAATATCGTTTATGTATCAAAAATAAAGTAACAGAGCTGCCGTTTGGATGGCAAATTGCTACTTTACACAGGTTTCATTGAATGCTATAGTTTTTCCATGAATTGCCAAAGAATTATACTCGCGATTGTTCAATTCATCTATCCTGATAATTGCATTTCATCGTAATAATACCAAAAAAAAAAAAAAAAAAAAACATTATCGACGCAGTCACTGTACAAAGATTCCCTTCCGCACGCCAGCTCTTTGTAAAAAAAAAAAAAAAAAAAAAAAAAGAAAAAAAAAAAGTTAGACTAATTGATATTCGATACTAACGAATACAATCGACGGCGACTCGATTTCCTCGTCGATGTTACAGAGTGCGTGCGCCTCGCGAAGAGAATCTCGTTATCGCGAAGACCGATAACGCAGACCCTCTATGGCGTTCGCGCAAAGGTCGATTCTTCAACAAGTACCGACGGCGGCGACATGCCTGAGTGAACAAATGTAACAAAAAAAAAAAAGAAAAAAAAAAAAGAAAGCGCGCTATAATTAATATACATGTATGTTGGGCGGAAGAAGAATTGTTGACGACGAGACACACATGCCGTGCACCCACTGACCTCTTTGTTTGATTTTTTTTTTTTTCTTTTTTTTTTTAATTGTTTTTTTTTATATATATATCGTCGCCGCGCCAAGGAAAGCGAGAGTTGGAGTGTGACAAGGATTTTATCTGTGTTACCTAGACGACATTGCTGGAACAATGATTTGTACGCCTTCTATGAAGGACCCTAGAGTACATTATGTTACCTAATACCACGTAAGGCACTTATTATCTAATAAATATTATTTACAAAAGGATATATATAGTATTTCAAAAAAATAATTAACACCCTAATCCTTTCATTATCGCCAATTCCGCAGCAGAAATTGATTTTACGCGCGAAAAAAAAAAAATCCGCACCCCCGAAATTTTTTTTATTAAATTCGGAGACACTTCGCGAATTCGCGTATTTTTCGATCTCCGAAATTGTGATATATGGAAAAAATTAATTTTGAGCGAAAAATTACATAAAAACTTTCGGGAAAATATGCAAATTTATTTTTAGGGTTAAAGGGGTGCGTATGGGCTGTTTTATGGTTTGTATTCCCACATTGTTTGACGAAATGGTCCGCAGTGAAAATATTATGAGTTTAGAGAACTAATAATAAGTTTCTACAACTTTTTTTTTTTTGTTTTATGTAGTTTTTCGAAGTAAATATTTGTTCTTTCGACTTATCAGTTGTTTTCAAGACTATTCGTAACTTTTGCTTTGAATAAACGAATCGTACCACCGGCAATATAAACGCGAATGCAATCCTTAAAGTATATATACATCAACTTTAGATTTGTGGAAAAAAAACGTTTATAGAGTGATGCGAGAGTCGGGAGAGACGATAAACTCGTTTAACCAGCGATAGATACAACCTGCGATTTTTCGTAGTCGTCAAGAATTTCCTCCCATTTTCGCTGATTCCACAGCAGAGATTAATTTTATGCATGATAACGAAAATCTGCATTGGCAAAACCTAAAGGCAATACGCGCTTCCGAAAAAAGTCTATCAAATTCGTATAAATTTTACGAATTTACGTGTTTTCCGGTCTACTAAATTGTGGTCAACGAGAGACCCAAACTTCATCCGAAAATCCACATAAAATTCGTTCGAATAAATTTGCAATTTTATTAGGGTAAAAGGGGTGAAGTATGCGACAATTCAAGTTCTATATACCTATATATCAACACGACGAACCGCACTAAAAAAAAAATGATTAGTTGGAAAACCAAAAAATTAGTTCGAACAAAAAATCTTTTTTTTTTCCAAAAGTAATTTTCCTATTCAACTATTCATTCTTCCAATTCATAATTTTTTTTCCGTGTCAATTCGCCACTTTTGTTATTACTGTTCTCCGAAAAAAAGTGGTATTAAATTCAAATAAATTTCGCAAACTCCCGTGTTTTCCGGCCCACTAAATTGTGGTCGACGAGAGAACCAAATTTCATTCGAAAAGTCACATAAAATTCATCGAATAAATTTGCAATTTTATTGGGGTTGAAAGGGGTTGAAAGGGATATCAATATCAACGTGACGAGCCGCAAAAAAAAAAAAAAAAATCCATCGAAAAAACTAAAAATTCGTTAGAAATAACAATCGATTTTTCTTTTAAAATTGATTTTTCAACTATTCGTTATTCCAACAAATCATCTTTTTTCAGTGTCTA
This sequence comes from Buathra laborator, assembly GCA_934046635.1. Taxonomy (NCBI): domain Eukaryota; kingdom Metazoa; phylum Arthropoda; class Insecta; order Hymenoptera; family Ichneumonidae; genus Buathra; species Buathra laborator. Next base: position 9,650,392 of record OW203902.1, read on the forward strand.
TTGACGACTTTTCGTCAAAACAAACATATATAGTACCATCGAGCTATGCACGTGGATTCATTTCGTGTTGCCGATACACCTATATATATATAGTCATCGCTAAATATGTGTAAGGAAAGCGCGTTTATAGTCGGATTTACGATACTCCAGACGATAAATCCGTCTGACAATGGATGGACGTCCGTCCAGTCGATGCATATACATCGCGACTCTTGGTAGTGGTCAAGGATCTCGAAGCTTGATGTGCTTCCTCACCGTGTTCCACACGACAGAGAGCCCCAACACAGCGCGGTACAAAGAAGAGAAGCGGGAGTGAGAGTTCCGCGATATAACACATCGATCTGGTTTCGCGTATGCGCAATAGCTAAAATATTCTCCCGCAACGTCGGTGACTGTATTCGCATTGGCGTGTGTGCGTGATATCGCAATTGTGTTGTGGACGACCGGGATACCTGAACCAACAGGTGATGCTGGAGCGGAGACACTCCCTAGTAGCGGCACAAACGCGGCGACGGTTCGCCATACCCGCGCGTTTATACATCGCGCGTTTCCCCGGTTCGCACACTCGTCCTCACACTTGCCTTGTTGATCCGATCCTTGATCGGTCAATCAATCAACCTCGTAGATCCCGGCATTTATGCCGCTATCTATATCATCCCTCCCCATTCTCATCCTCCTATTCCCCTCCACGGTATATCTCTCGTATCCCCACAGCATCCGTATTTCGTTCGCTAGTTCGATCCCTCCGAAGCGTGTATCTTCGATCGCGCGTGACACACTCAACGAATCTCCGAACGGTGCTGATTTCCGAACTAAACTCGGAATCTGACAAACGCCGTACTGAATTTGAACGAAATCGAGGAGTGTAGTGCTCTACACGCCGCGTTCCGCTCCGTCAACAAACATTTTACTTTTATTTATTTTCTCGCGCTTCAAGACCGCTTGCTTGCTATTGATTTTATTGATTAACTTGTATCTTTTATTACGCGCTATTGAGATATAAATAAATGTTTGTTATCGTTGTTATTGAACATCGCGGATCGTGATAGTGCCGATTATCATAGACTCGTCCGACGAAAAAAAAAAAAAAAAAAACAATAAGTTCGCGGCGCAGTTTTTTACGCGATCGTTATCGAAGCTTTTTCGTATTTAACGAGAGCAATTATTTTTAAACGTTCGATGGAGTATCAATGACGATAGGTTACGGGGGCTTCGTCGATGTGGGATTTTATTCGGGGATTTTGAAATAAAAATTTCGACGAACGCCGCGATGTGTGTCGAGTGACAAAGGAAGGTTAACGGGTGCGCATGTAAATGTAAATCAATGTAATGAGTAATCAATGTCCATTTCTGGCCGTTCAAAAGGCCACAGCTATGTATGCGCAATTAATAATACCGTTCGATCGCGAAGCATTATTGTCGAGAGGGAAGCAGTGAGATGATATAAATTCAATCGGTGAATTCACCCGAACGATGGTCGGAATTCAAAAAGCATTCGGTTCGACGCTTTTCACGAGTCAAGGGTCAGATATCGGGGCGCAGAAATACATCGCGGAATTTTATCGAATCGCGTAACTGCGCGAAAAAAAAAAAAAAAAAAAATATTGTCGAAAAGCTAATTGGAGATAAGCGTCGATCGCTATAGAGATGGTGTGACGAGAGGAAGATATCGTCGGCTACGACCGGTACCGGGAAGGTGAGTTTAATGAACGAAAAACTTTGTATATCAATTTTCTAAACGTATATAAACGAAAACGCGAGACGCTTACGACCCCTCCGAACAGTGTGCTCATCGCTTCGGAAAGAATTCACTTCGGCGAGTCGGGAAGAACCGTCTGCGTATTATAGATAGAATAGAGAAGAGACACGGATAGCAAGTTAGTACAAAGTTTACCGTCGTCTCATCTTTCGAGAAGACGGGATACCTCGCGGCTATAAAGGGTAACTTCGTTACGAAGTTATTCGCCTCGGGGCTCTCGGACCCTTTGGACTCCACTCTCCGCTACACTTATACCGCAGAGCGTTCGTTTTCGTCAACAGGTGGCGAAGCACTTGGCTATACCTCCGAAAAAAAAAAAAAAAAAAAAAAAAAATTTCAAGCGTTTTTGTGGTCTCCGAGAAGTTGCCAACGATGGCGTTGCCGTAATCGCTTTATTAAATAAATTTTTTAAAAATCTTTTTTACCGATTCACATTTTAGCTCTTCGATAGTCTCGCGGATTCATCGCGGATTCAAAGCACAAACATTGTACTGTTTGCCTCGTTACACTACGTCGTCGCGTATTTTTAAACGGAGCTTCGCAAGCTTCCCGCTGAAAATCGTTATGGTAACAGATTCGTGTTCCAGATACGAGGGAATTCGCGAAACGTCGATTTCGAACCCATCGCATGGAAATTTTATAGGAATTATTCGTAGAGAGCCGCGAGAGGAGAGCGCGAGGGGGAGAGGCGCACGAGAATCCACGTGACATGAATAATAGATGGAAAAATCGAATTCTGGGATAAGACGATGGGTCGTTTTGCGTATAGAAAGGGGAGACCGGGGCAATTCGAAACACGGGGCAAATCGGAACATCGCAAAAAAAAAAGCGGAAAGTTTCCCATCGTCACTAATGGCACTCTAAGAAATTAGAGTGCATAACACGCTACGTAATTCCTGAGAAAGTTCACTATATGCAAACTTCCATTTTTTTTTTTTTTTTTTTTTTTTTTTTTTTTTTTTTTTTTTTGCGTCGTTCAGATTTGCTCCGTGTTCCGACTTACCCCGCCATTTCCTACGCCGACGCATAGAATCCTCTGCATTCGCTTTATTATCGTGTTATATCAACGCGCGTCTGGTTTTTCTTCCGCGCGTTTCTGTTATTATACGCTACGGGTACGCGGAATAGCGTGTGAGAATCTATTTTCGAACGCTAAGGCCAACGATCGTGAATAGTTTAATCGGCGTTCGTTCATAGTGTACCGCGGAGCGGTGGAAGTTATACATAATGAGGATACGTTGCGCACGTGTGTTCTAATGTTACAAAGAGGCTTCCGGGGGCTTCCAACGGATGTACGATCGATGCAATACTCGAAGTATCCCCGGGGAACGGTTCGGTGTCGAAGCATGTCAAACATTCCGGATCGTAGACAATATACGAGCGGTACAAGCCCTCCCGATGTTACCCCACACTTTCGAAAGTCCCTACTTCACCGCGTACTTTGATTCCGATGCACCACCGTTCGCAACGTGTGTGAGACTTCCGGTGAAAACGTGTTAGTAAAGTTTCGCACACCGATAGACACACCACAGACTTGAATGCCATTGTGATGAAAACATCGAGTCAAAATGAACAGAGGCTCGCGATTGTAAGAAAAGGAAAAGCCCCGGAATAAGAGGCGGGAGCAGCGGGAGAGCGCGTGGTACCGGTAAAAGTGGGAGACGGATATTACACGGATAGATAGCAAAGAAACTCGTCACGAATCTATCTCTTCGACTTCATGTATACACAGCACACAGCGAACTGAAAGGGAAGTCTAGGGAATGAGAAAATCCAGGAAGTACGCAGCGGCTATATCCTGACGATGAAAACTCACGGATATTTTTTTTTTTTTTTTTTTTTTTTTTTTCGAGACACGAAAGAAATTGGAGATGCCGGAGAGAGTCCTCGTTGCTTCGTGTTTCCTGTGAAATCCGATAAAGCACTTCAGCGATAAGTTCTCGAATCGCGAACTTCTCGGGTTTCTCATATACGCGACGGATAGAAACTTTTTTTTTTTTTTTTTTTTTTTTTTAACGTCGAGTAGGATTATAATATTTTTTAGTCAGAAATAGAAACGCGGTCATCAATAGGGCCATTTTTACTTGACGAGAACTCGCGGAATGATCGCGACCGAGAAACGTTCTCATTAACGCTTCTACCACTCAAATTTACGAGAATTTCCGCGCAGCTACATTTTATCTCTATTTCGTTCGCCTTTTTTTTTTTTCGTCCTCTTTTCGCCGACTCTCATTTCAAGGGACACTCCAGCCTTGAAAAATCTTCGTTAGCGAAAGGCTCTTAGGGGTGTTTTTCTTTTTTTTTTGTCCTTTTCTTTCATCAGGAAGTGCAAGGATGCCCCAGGGTAGCGTGCACTGGCAAGGGACACAGAGGAGAGCTTGCGGTCCGGGCGCAAACTGGAATGTTCAGGTAAATCGATATCGTCGAATTATAACACGAAAAAAAAAAAAAAAAAAAAAAAAAAAAAAAAAATTACGGAGGGCTAAGGCTACCATTTTCGTAACTACTACCCACTTATCCCGTTAGAAGAACATTAATGATCCACTCGTTGGTACTTACGCCACCTATATACCCCTCATTCAGGTCGTTAGAGGGAAAGTTACGACCAGATGCATATGGCACGCCTGCAAAGCCCTTGGAATTGGATTGCTACTGATGCTTCTCGGAGGTTGCATGGCCACTATAGGTAAAATAGCCCTTCCAAATCCTTCCGAAATCGCATTCAAGATACACGGAACTTTAACACGACTTTCTCTTTATTTTTCTCTCGGCATCTCGTACGTTCGGACATCAGGATATTTCGCGGAAAAATTGTCCGTTGCGCAAGAGATTCACGGCAACATGACGGTGAAGGTGAAGAATGAATCGCGAATATTTCATCTGAACAATCTTAGCTACGCTGGGCCTATCGTGATGGGAGTCGGAGGTGAATAATACTAATTTTATAATTCATCGTTAATTTTGAATTAAATAAATTTCGTTTTTTTAATATGCAATTAAAATCATTCGATATATGTTGCGGTCAATAATCGGTACACGGTCAACGACTGGGACTTCCGGTTTATTCAAAATTTAGCGCACGCAGTGAAGTTGTATATTTCGTTTCGGAGTAACGCGTTTCGGAGTAAATTCGTCGTCGCGATCGACCGAAAACCGGAAACGGCAAAACACGCGGCGTAAGAGTATTTCACTGCGAATGGGAAATGTTGACAATAGATTTTCCGCTTCTGTTTCATATCCGAATAACGTGTCGCTCAGGAAAAAATGTTTATCGCCAAAGGCGAAATAGACGTGTGTTTCGTAAACTTTTGTTTCGCGCCCTCGTTTCGCCGTATAAACCGGAAGTAAAAAAGTATGCCCCCAGAGAGATTTGAACTCTCGACCCCTGGTTTACAAGACCAGTGCTCTAACCCCTGAGCTATGGAGGCTCACGCAGGCCTTATGATTTTTAACTCGTCAAGTACCCGTGGAATCGGACGTCCACCTTTTTTCGCCGAATCGCCACTCAATTACGATAAAAATTACTCCGAAAAGTTTTTAAAAATATATATTACGTGTTTGAACGGCAATTGCGATAAAATTGGATATATTTATCACGCGTTATGCCGGTAGCAACGGGAACTACAATACTTGACCATTATCCGTCGGTAAAAAGGATACCTACTATCGTACTTAAAGTATCGAGAAAAAGAAGAAATTTGCCACGATTACCTATGTCCCATCAACTTTTTGCCTAAACTGTTGTCGGATTCATCCTCAGCACGAGAAAATACATAAAAATATGTGGAAAACATTTTTCGGAGCACAGAATTTTTATAAAAAAAATTGCAAAGGTTTTTTTTTTTTTTTTTTTTTTTCGTTGCGGTAACAATTCAAAGAAGTGGTTCTGTAACTCAGCCGAGAACCCTTTCTCGTGCATTATTTCCGTGATACTCACGCGAGCGAAAAATGACGAGAATTTTTTTTTTTTTTTTTTAACCAAATTTAAAAAAAAATGTATAATTTTTTTATTCGTATAAAAAAACGAAACATTTGTTTTGCTCATCGTATAAAAGCCGTTTGCAATACATGTTTTCCCGATTATCGCGAATCAGGCATTTGTTTATTTCCCATCGTGATATTCGATACGAAAATTCACTCCGAAACCGAAAAAGATATTATTTTCCTGCAATTACGAAATTCGAAAAATATATATCGAATTACGAAACATTTATACCGTAAAAGCTGTTTTGGCGATTTAAAATAACGGTAAATGAATAATCGACAGGATTTATAGTGGTAGCCGCATGCGTAATGACCTTCGAGGCGCGCGATAGCGCAGCGAAGGTGGTACCGGCGCGTTTCCGGTTTAATCACGGATCGACCCTGAAAAATCGTAATCAGCGCAGTCGCCGTTCGACTTCGAGTCAAACGACAAAGTGGGATCATCAATTCGGATTGTTTCGCGTAAATCGAACGCCCAGTCCGAGCGCTCAAGAGATCTATCGGAAGCAATTGACGGCGGAATTTATGAGATTCTCGAAGAATCTTCACGAGAAGGGAGTACCGACGAATCCGATAAAAAAGAGTCCCAGCGCGCCGTCGTTAGTGACGAAAAAATCACCGTCGTGCAGAAAAACCTCAAAGTACACGGGATGCGCACTTCTGAATCCTGAATTATTGCAGAGACACGCATTATCCGTTGACAATCCCGGTTACAGTCCGCAGCACAGACCGAGCGGCGATAGTTTAGAAAGCAACAAAACGAGCGGAAGTCAAGTATCCATGGCGATGGATTTGCATATTCCTAACAAGGGACCGGTGACACTAAAAGTTAAAGATCGATCGGACACAGCGAGGAGACATCAGCTCCTGAGGCAAACAAAGATCGAAGACGCGGAGGAAGCGTCCGCCGAAGAGGCGAAAAAGGGTACCGGACATTCAAAGAAACAGCAACCGCAACCGGGTACGAAATTTTTTGCAGCTCTTTTCCCTCGAGTAATGCGTCAAATCTGTTGTTTTGTTTTCTTTTTTCACTCGTAAAATTTTCAACAGACATATCGAACTTCGCACTCAGCGCATACAGCAGATTCCCCGATGACTTCCTGCCCCGGAAACGCAGCTCGATCGACGTGCGAACACCGGAGGAATTCGGCATACCAACGCTCGGCAGTTGCTCGCCCCGGGACTTTCGCAAAACTTCGTCGCCGAACTTTCGTAACATGTCGTTCGATAAAATTGGAAACGAACGAAGAATGGAGAGATCGTTGGGAAGCCGCAAAGCGAGTCTCGAGTTCAAGAGGAGTCCGGACTTTCGGAGAGCCGACTACAGGCAAGTTTCGATGGGTCGCGTTATCGCTATTACTTATATATGGATATTATTAGCGAGTTTGAAGGGCGCGTCTATATTAGAGGGTTGCCGCGTCGCTCCGAGCAAAATTTTGATTTTATTGATCTTCAAATTCTACATATATGTATACATTCGTATATAAATCGCGGATATCAGTATTTTGGCGCCGTAAAAATAGCATACAGTAGAAAATGTTTAAACTTTTTTTTGTCACATCCGTCCACAACATTTTTTTATTTATTTTACAACAGAGAAACTTTATACTTTTACAAACATTTTTTGTTAATTTTACCAAAAAATTTTACTTTTACAAACATTTTTGTTAATTTTACCAAAAAATGTTACTTTTACAAACATTTTTTGTTAATTTTACGAAAAAATTTCACTTTTACAAACATTTTTGTTAATTTTACGAAAAAATTTCACTTTTACAAAAATTTTCGTTAATTTTACCACAAAATTTCACTTTTACAAACATTTTTGTTAATTTTACGAAAGATATTCGTAATATTCGTATTTTTTTGTAAAATTAACAAAAATGTTTGTAAAAGTAATTTTTTTTTTATAAAATTAACGAAAACGTTTGTAAAAGTAACATTTTTCTGTTACGAAAAATTTTCGTAAAATAAAAAATGGAGATTTTGGGAACGTTTGCGAGGCAAAAAAGTTGGGTAAAGGTACAAAAATTTTTTGTGGTATATTTGACGATATTTCTCGATAGATGCATACCGGACGATGTAGACATGAGGTCGAGAGCCAATACCGGCGAGAGTCTGCGTCGTCAGAGACACCCGAAGCTCTATCATTCGAGATCAGACGACAACAGACGCAGATCGTTCGATAAGCACAGAAGGGATTCACAGCAATCAAGTAGACACTCGCTGAACACGCAAGTGGTTCTCGAGGGTTGCGGACCGGAGTACGAGCTGAAGTACTTCGCAACTGCGTCCCTTGAGAACGATCACGACAGTCGGGCCAATTCGGAGGAGAGTCACGTCCTCGAATCCGAAGAGGCTGCTTTGACTGCCGTATCGTCTGAGGGTCCTATGGAAAGCGACGCATTGCTCGAGGAACCGGAACTCGAGAATCTCACTGATCCAGAATCCGGAAGTTCGAGCGAAGAGGAGGAGAACGGGGAGGAGGAGGAGGAGGAGGAGGGAGGGAAGGAAACTGGTAACGTAAAACATCGGCCACAGGGTTCCAGAAGCTCGGGTAAGAAACGTCTCGTGGCGCAAAATACGGTATTGCACGTGAGCGCGGATTAGATTATTCCGCGGAAACATACATAACTTATGTGTTATAATAATATAAATGATAAATTGTTAAAAAAAAAAAAAAAAAAAAAAAAAAATAACGATGTATTTCGATCGCGTAAGTAAATTAATAAGATTACTTCTTGAAGCTCAATTGCGAGACTCGCGACGTTGTAGAAATTAATAAATAACATTATAGTCGTGTTGTTTTTATTAATCTTTTTTTTTTTTTTTTTTTATTTTCGCGAATTGCGTTTTATAACGAGACAATCATCTCAACGAGCTGGTCTCGGTTGTCAATATCGACTGACGCGCACACGTTACCGTGAACAATAGTATAAGCCATATATATACATATATATAATATATATTTCAAATTAATTTATTATCATCGGGCGACAGGGAGAACGAGAGAAATTGTATAGCTTTCGACGAGTATTTACATAAACGATATTAGCACAGATGCACGCGGTGGAATTCGAAGTTACGTTGGTACCGAACCCGACTGCGGCTTCAAATTTTCCGAAGCGAATGGCAGAAAAAGTCGCGAAACACTTTCGCGTACTTTTTTGCGCCTATTTAATGCCTCAAATAGCATTTTTTTTAGGCCTACGAATCTTATACGTAAGAAAAAACAACCGGAGGATTATAAAAATTATTTCGTTCGATGTTTATGGTGACTTTTGTAACAGGCATTTCGTTACAGCGTTTAGATGCTTTGACTGTTGTAAAATATATTTTTGTACCCTGTGCAGCCGTGAAATACGCTTTTTCTCGCAGACTTAGCATCACTGATAATACTCTCGGTACAGAACCGAACTATGCTAATGAACAATCACTCCAGTACCTTCGCGACTCGATGAATTCGGTCTCTACGATATTTTCTTTACTATACTATAACCTCTATATTGCTAAAACGCAACAATCTATACGATTATACGAGTATTAAAGTAGTTGGAGCGCTTTATGTTCATTTCGCCGAAATTCGACGAAATGGAGAGGGAACTGCAAACACCAAAATAAAAAAAAAAAAGCAAAAAGTAAAATCTGAAAAAATTCATGCATTTTAAAGGTATTGAAAAAATTAATTTTGCATAATAATAATTGCAAAATGTTATCAACAAATTCCTGAAAAAAAAATTGTTAAACAAATTTACGGTAACTCAATTTTTTTTTTTTAATGAAAATGATTCGTTCATTTTTCCGAATACCTATGAATTTTTTGAGATTTTTATCTTTGGTTTGAATTTTTTTTTATATGGAAAAAATGGGTAGAAAAAGAAAAAATTCAAAGCAAAAATAAAAATCTGAAAAAATTCATACGTGTTCAGAAAAATGAACGAATCATTTTCATTAAAAAAAAAAAGTTGAGTTACCGTTAATTTGTTTAACAATTATTTTTTTCATCAATTTATTAATAACATTTTGCAATTATTATTATGCAAAATTAATCTTTTCAGTACCTTTAACATTCATGAATTTTTTCCGATTTTCATACTATCGAGAAGTGTTTGCAATTCCCTTCTCCATTTCGTCGCATTTAGTCAAAATGAACACCAAGCGCTCCAACCTCTTTAAAGAAAATGATTATATTTTTCATTATCTTGTACTCGATATCCCGATTACTCACGATGAATAACTATATAACATTGTAAAAAAAAATAATAAAAAAAAAATAAAAATGATCTCAATTTTTAGTACGTCTCGATACGTCTTCCGAATTACACTCCAAGTGTACGTCTTTCTAGTGTAGCGATATACTCGATTCTCGTATCTATTCTATACATTCAGAACTATAATCTTTATCATGTTGAAACGTAGCAAAGGGGGCAATGCGATTCGATATTCGATACAATTGACGAATCGTGTTGCGCCTGTATGCCCCAGAAAACTCTCTTTGTACGATATTTTTTGTGGCGGTACCGCGACGCCCGATACGAGCAGCGAATACCCCCGTTGAAGTGTTATATCACGCGAGTGTCTTCGTTCCCGGACCACGGTGTGTGAGGTGCATTACTCATAATCGTTATACATATATACACATTGTAATAATCGATAAGATTAAAAAAAAAAAAAAAAAAAAAATTAAAAAAAAAAAAAAAAAAAAAATTTACTAAAAAAAAAAAAAAAAAAAAACTCAAAAAATGAAAAATAAACATAATCGAGCTGTGATGTAATCTTCGTTGTTAAGAAAGTGTAAAGAAAAGAAAAATCGTAATTATTATATACTGTAGCGAAAAGGATAGAAAATAACGAATGAAAAATGCGTTTGATTGATATATATATAATAATAATCGTTCTTCCGAGCGCAAAATTCGTAAGAATTAAACGAGCGCTCGGTGTCTCTATCGAAAAAATCACGAATGAAAACACAAAGTGAGAATACGCTGACGAAGCGTAATGATGTAATTTAGATTCGTTGTGAAATATTTACCCCGTATCCCTCGAAGTTGTAATAACCCCCGCATGTTCGTTGTTGTGACACGTCAATAAAGAAAGGAGAGCTGATTGATCCTCGTTTTCGGTTGCTTCGATTGTTTTCATTTTAGCAAAATAAGACGAAACGATCGCAATTTTAATGCGCAGTTTCGGAGCGGTAAATCACTTCAACGCTCCGTCAGCACATTTTTTTCAATTCAAAAGGTCGACTCGACATTGAAATTTTTTAAATTTAACTACAACTTTCAATTTTCATATTAAAAAATTTAAAAAAAAAATAATAAATTAAAAAAATATTAATAAATGTATTGATAAATAATTCATATTTATATTATTATTAATCCATTTTTTATTTTTATTCAATTTTAATATTACGTGTATAACATTATAAATAATATAAAAACACTATTTTTATTAATATTCGTCTAAAATAACTAATGCGTTGATTAAACCCCTAAAAAAGTCCGAAAAATGAAAAAAAAAATTGAAATTTCGGAATTTTTTGAAAACCTAACCAACACTTCGAGTCCCCAGTGTGCAGACGAAAGTTAAAAAAAAAACGCGTGAATGTCGCGATCTTTTTTTTTACGCCGGAGAAATTGCAAAAAAAAGGGTCGGAGAGACGGAGTTCTCTGCTTTGCGGAGAGACGTTTGCTGTATTATTGAATCGCGATAAGCAGTAGAAATCTTTGTTTCAGGTAAGAGATAACGAAGGTAAAGGGTTTTTGTCAATGTCGGTAAGAGGCAAGAATGGGAACGAGGATCGGTACCTATGTACCGAGGTGCACACGGTGCGTCGACCGGTCGAGCAGCAGGTGAGAGACGCACAGGTGAGCCTCGGAGCGAACCAACGGGGGAGGGAAACTCCGCGACCCACGTTACAGTAGAATCACTTGGAGTGCGAGAGAGTTAGTTACACGAACGTTGTTAAGCCGGTGAGGGAGGGGAGAAAGATAGCCAAGGTGAGCTACGCGGAGGCAAGGAACTACCGGGCCCCCGCGAGTTCGTTCGGTTCAGTCAGCGTTCACTGTGCGGTTGCTGATGGCTACGTGGTCGCCATAATCTGGACTGTGCTTCATTTTCTTTTTTTTTTTTTTTATCGTTTCATATCTGTGCGACTTTCGTATCTAACGATCCAAAATCGTAGATCGTCGATAGATCGAAAATAATTTCGTAGTTCTTCATTACCGATCGATAAAAATCGTAACACAAGCATTACTTTCGCATCGGAGCGTCGAATTATTTATTGAAGATTCAGTGAATCATTGATCGGTCGATCGGATGACGAGGATCGAGTTTCAAGTGGAAGGAAGCCGTGAAAAAAATACTCGTCGTACAGACAAAGTTTGAAAAGAAAAAACAAAATCAACGAAACGATGTCTTCGGAACGATTTCACAAGTAAGAATATTTTATTCGTATTTTTTTTTTTTTTTTATCTTTTGAAACTTCAAATACCGATCAAACGCGATATTGCGACGTTATTTCGTTATCGAGACTATCGACAATATCTTCAAACGCGATACTCTTTGATCGAAATCAATTTTTTTATTCGACAAATTTAATACGATGTAAAAATGAGGAATAATACGAAAAATCGATAAAATAATAAATTTAAATATTTTTTTATCGCAGAAAAACTATTTTTTTTTCATTTGCAACGATTATAATTAGTATACGTCCAGTTTTCTCAACTGTCTGACAATTAATTATAACGGAGCGTTAATGACGACACTCGCGACAGTGCGATCTCGATGACAGTGTAACGAGCGTAATTTCAAGGTTTGACGAGTATAAATTGGGATCGTTGACGATCGCGACTTACTCAACAGCATTGTAATCATTTTTTTTTTTTTTTTTTTTTTTTTTTTCACGTCATTTTGATAAGAGTTGAAAAAAAACCGACAAAAACATATATTTTTTTAAATCTGTGCATCAGCTGAAATGCTATTGACTCACGTCGAAAGAATCGTGAAGTCACAGGTTCTCGTTAACGCTTTTCCAGAACAACGACAGCCTTTATCGCGAAACATCTCGATAATACCGATAATAAAAAAAAAAAAAAAAAAAAAAAAAAAAAAAAAAAAATCGATATCGCGTGTTTTTCTTTATCGTCGATATAAAAGTCGAGATATACCGAGAACCGCACGAGGCGCTTCTATACCATCACACGAATGCTTGTTAGATGAATTCCTATATGGAACTCGACTAACGCGAAAATTTCTCGGGAGGGTGAGTTTCCTTTCGTTGGAGAATATAGCGGATTCAAGTGACGCGGCGTAGTTGCTCGATGTACATATATGTATACATAAAACACGCGGGATCGCTGACCGTGGAGAAAATCAATTAAAAATAGAAACCAAACATAGGAGAAACTGTCGCATATCTCGTTTGTCCCGACGTTTGGGACGCGTATTTACGTTGAATTATATCAATTAATTAAGAAATCACGAAGTTATCCGCCGTAACAATACCGGAGATAAACGATAACGCGAGAAATGAAGTATTTTTCGATATTTCGTACGATTAATATCGAAGTATCGGGCGAATTGAGAAATTTTTTTTTTTTTTTTTTTCAACGGCAATAATACATCGCGGAATATTTTACGAGGAATGCAAAAAAAATTTTGTTTTCAAGGGCCGCGCGAGACGGAGCCTTGGAGATTCTCAAAGAAGCGACGCGAAAGGACTGTAACTCACGAGATGAAGGAGGAATGACCCCTACGCTATGGGCAGCCTTCGAAGGTCACATAGATGCGCTGAGACTGCTCGTCGCCAGGGGGTACGTAGCTACGTGTACAGCGAATCTTTTAGCTTTATTCTTGCAAAACTATCGGCAATTCTTCGCGATGTTTATTATCGATAATTATTTAATAACTAATAATTATTTGACGAGTATTTTACTCAAGCGAATCTCCGCGAATACATCGCGAATAGATCGCAAATACATCGCAAATACATCGCGAATACATCGCGAATATATCGCGAATAACTATTAATAAAAATTCCACCGATGAAGTGAAAGTCACTGATTATAACTTCAATGACATAATGAAAACATGAATGAAAAACAGAGATGAATATCTGCGAGTGGTAAAACACTGCGAATTCAGGGAGCGAACGATTGTTCGAAGGCCTTGTGGGATAATTTCATAGGTGAACGGAAGTGAGGGACAGAGGAAAGAGCACTCTCACCGGTGAAGTCATTCGTGTAGCTTACAGGAAGCTTTCGTCGAAAGTGTTTGCATTTGCATTGCTACTCGGAAAATCGTTAATTAATTGTGAATAATAACAATCGTTTTCTTCGCGTCTGTGTATAAATAATATTTTTTTTTGCGATGTTTAACGATGTTTCGCTTGAATTTAAAGCAAAACTGCGTATTCCGGTATATGTTTTTTGAAATGTCATTTTTTTTCGCGTTTTTTTATCATTCTGTTGCTCCCCGTCGATAAAAGTGCATTTATATCGCGGGTCGGAGAATAATTAATTAATTACGAATAATAACTATCGTTTTTTTCTTGCGAATAAAAAATGGCGTATTTTTTTGCTATTAGAGACGTTCGGTTTGATTTTACGAAAAAATTGTGTCGCGCGGGATATATTTACGGAATTTCTGATTGTTTAGCAAAAAAAAAATGGCGGTTATCGTAATTTTTTCACGATTTTCATCGTCCTGTAACTTCGTCGAGTACCGTGTACTATATATTTTATCTTTAAAAGTGCGATGAATTACTGTGTTTTATCATAATTTCATCGGAAAGCAAAGATCGCGCTGTTAAAAAAAGAAACAAAAAAAAACAAAAAATCATAACTTTTCGCGAAGTGTATTGACAGAAATAAAAAATTCCACTCGTCGTTGTCGAGGCCGCGTCGGCTATTAGCGAATTTGCGTCTCATTTTAATCACATAAGTCAAAAAATATTTGCAAAGGGTAACTCTTGCAGCCGCGGAAGTTAAAAAAAGATATTGTCTCTTACCGATTATCATGTTTCCAGTAATCGTAAACACCGATTCGGAGGTTCGACGAACCACGCGATCAGCGTGTATTTATCTTCGAATTCTCCGGTTGACTAGTCGCGTGACTAATCGGCCCGAAAAAGCCTCGAGGCAGTTGTTTTTTTTTCTTTTACCCATCACTAACAATCCCCGATATGATTCAAGTTTACTGTTCTCTTGTTGCGCAAACACCGAGAATCCGCATTTAGTTTTTGCGTCGACGAAAAAAAAACAAAAACGAAACGAAAAAACTTCGATGTGAAGAAAGAAAAATGACATTTTCGTACCTCGCTATTTCGTCGTGCGGTAAGCAAGTTTCCGGCGCTGAACATCGATATTTTTCGTAGCCGACAGATGGCCCCGTCGCAGGAAGTGCACCGTGCAATCTGCCGCAGCGAATGAAAAGAAAATATACGATATATATATATCGTATTAAACATATAGACATTATACGCGTATACATGCGTGAGAGACATACGCGTAGAAAGGGGATAACCCCACGGAAATTGGCGGTGTATACATGTTTTTTATTTTTACTATATATATATATATATATACGAGTCTGCTGGGTGCTGAGGCAGCAGCAGCACCAGCAGCGGCAACGGCGGCGCGACGAAAAAACAATCGAGCGCGTTCACGAAACAAAACCGGGGCAAACGAAACGAAACGGAACGGAGCGGAATCGAGAAAGAGATGGGATGTTGTTGTACGGTTACGCTATACCCTTCTATCCACAGTACTATATACAGCAATGTTATTGCCATCGTTATTCCATGCCGCAAGCTTCAGCGGCGTTAAAGCCGACAATAGTTTAACGATCGTTGGCCGCGAATAATGTGTTATCGAACGCTTTCTACAACACGTTACTACATTATTCGTGTTGCATAAATAATTAATAAACTTTGTAATATTATTATCGATAATCTGTTTCAACATCGATCTTTTGTTTCGAGATAATTTGTAACGACGAGAATATATAATAACAATAAATTTTCAATAAATAATCCCAATCCCCGCGACGAAAAAAAAAAATGGATTTTTTTGTTTTATTTCGCAGTGGCGACGCCGATAAAACAGACTATTTTGGTAATACGGCGCTTCATCTATCGGCTGCTCGAGGTCACGAATACTGTGTCAAATTTCTAGTCAAATTTGGATGCAACATATGGTCCCTCGACATCGACAGACACTCGGCCCGCGAATTGGCTGCTATCAATAATCGCGATAAAATATTACAATTCTTGGATCTCGCGCAGGCGGAACAGGAAGCGACCAATCGAAAAAAATGCAAAATGCTTCGCGAAAAAGCCGAAAAGGACGCTGAAAAAAGGTATCGAATACATTTCGACTATTTATCTTTTTTTTTAATGATATTTTCGATTTATTTTATTATTTATTTATTATATAAAAATATATATTATTATTGTTATTATATTATCGTATATATTTTTTATTATTTTTGTTATTATTTATTTATTTATCAATGAATTATTATACTGTTTTTTGCAGATTCAAGGAATACGTGAAAAGACAGAAAACAGCGGATATTCGCGCGGAAAAAGAGCAAAAAAAATTGCTTAAGGATCGCGCAAAAATGGACATCGAGTCGATGAACGAGAACAACGTATTACCTCATAGGCCGAGTATTCTCACGTTCAAGGGCCGCGTAAAACCGTCGCAAACTTTCAGCGACATTGTCGGTACGATATCAACAGCTAAAGCCGGAACTACGGCGCGACGCGGCAGCGCCGTTTGCCGCAAAGCATTGGCACGGAAAGCCGTGACCGACGATTTCAAAGTTGTCGAGGTACGATAATAAAAACGTTATATGAGTTTAAGACGATAAAAAAAAAAAAAAAAAAAAAAAATCGAAAATCACGGAATTTGATTTTTTTTGCAGATCGAAGAGGACGGCAAACGCTCGGTGCGAAGTCTCACCGGACTTCGACGAGATTCCGAAGTTATGTACGTCGGTACTTACGAAACTCAGGCACAGCAACAGATCGGCAAAAGAGGACGAATATCCGACGTTTGGGGAACTCTGAGCAAAGCTCAGAGTACTCCCGATCTATTGGGCGATCGGGATTATGATGACGACGATGATGATAATGAATTATTGCACAGAACAGGAACGATGAAAAACGTTGTCGAGGAAGCCGTTCTTCTTCAAGAACCCGCCAGTATATTCAACAGGCCGGGATTCGGCTCCGTGGCTTTCAGACGATCCGTGAGTCACATTTTTTTGTGCTGAAAATTCTGTTTCTTTTTCTGAATTTTTTCTATTTTTTTTTCTGAATTTCTGATTTTTTTCTCTAAATTTCTGATTTTTTTTTCTTTCAATTTTTGATTTTTTTTCTCTGCATTTCTGATTTTTTTTTCTCTGATGTTCTGATTTTTTCTTCTCTGAATATCTGATCTTTTTTGTCTCTCAATTTCTGATTTTTTTTCTTCTGAATTTCAGATTTTTTTCTCTCTGAATTTCTGATTTTTTTCTTTGATTTTCTGATTTATTTCTCTGAATTTCTGATTTTTTTTTTTTATTTCTAATTTTGTTTTCTCTGAATTCTTAACATTTTTTTCTGAATTTCTGATTACTTCCCAGATTTTCGGAAATTTTTCCATTTTTGTCCGCATTTTCTGGATTTTTTTTCGTTTATAAAAAAACCGCTTATGTTATACGTGTTTTAAATTTACCTACACGCAGATAACAGCTACGCTGGACAACCTACCGGTCACGCAGTTGGACGTCAATCAGCGTCACGGAAATGCATACACGAACGGTTCTCTCGACGGTTCGATAAACGGTCACAGAAACAGTGTCAATGGTCACAACAACGAAGAAATTAGTATAGGAAGCGCCGGAAGTTTGGCGCGAAGGCAGAGTATGTGGGACGACGATAGACTATCGAGTAAGAATAAAAAAAAAATATATATATAAGAATACCTAAGAATCGATCGTTCGCGATATCTATTTGACGAAATTAATTAAAAATCAATAACTATCCGCAGGTTTTTCGGGTGAAGACGAAACGGACGAAACAGACGAGGAATGGACACCGCTACAGAGATTTCTCGTTGCGAATAACCTGACCTCCATACAGAATATCCTCGAAGCGGAACAAATAGATCTCGAGGCTCTGATGTTACTGACGGAAGCGGACATTTCAGCACTCAAACTTCCGCTCGGACCGCGGAGAAAGCTTATGAACGCTATAGCCGACCGGAAGGATGCCCTTGCGGCACCGGAAAAAATAATCAAGGATACGAGATTATGAAGAAATCCCTCGACATCACGGCAATCGCGTATTTTTTCAGAAAATCGTTTCTTGAAACTAAAAAAAAAAAAAAAAAAATTTCAAATTTTTTTTTTTTTTTTTTTTCTAAGTAAATATAAAAAAAAATAAACCGAAAGGTTTCCTTTGCCGCGTCAGTAAAATATAATCGAGAAAAATTGTGAGAAGCCAGGGACGGCTTCCAGAAAATCGTTTCTTGAAACTAAAAAAAAAAAAAAAAAAAAAAAAAAAATTTAAAATTTTTTTTTTTAAGTAAATATAAAAAAAACCGGAAGGTTTCCCTTGCCGCGTCAGTAAAATATGATCGATAAAAATCGTGAGAAGCCAAAGACGGCTTATCGCGTATTTTCACAAATATTTTCTTAATTGAACGCTATAGCCGACCGGATGGATGTCCTTGCGGCACCGGAAAAAATAATCAAGGATACGAGATTATGAAGAAATCCCTCGACATCACGGCAATCGCGTATTTTTTCAGAAAATCGTTTCTTGAAACTAAAAAAAAAAAAAAAAATTTCAAATTTTTTTTTTTTTTTTTTTTTTTTAAGTAAATATAAAAAAAAATAAACCGAAAGGTTTCCTTTGCCGCGTCAGTAAAATACGATCGAGGAAAATTGTGAGAAGCCAGAGACGGCTTCCAGAAAATCGTTTCTTGAAACTAAAAAAAAAAAAAAAAAATTTTTGAAATTTTTTTTTTTTTTTTTTTATAATTAAATATAAATAAAAACCGGAAGGTTTCCCTTGCCGCGTCAGTAAAATATGATTGAGAAAAATCGTGAGAAGCCAAAGACGGCTTATCGCGTATTTTCACAAATATTTTCTTAATTGAACGCTATAGCCGACCGGAAGGATGTCCTTGCGGCACCGGAAAAAATAATCAAGGATACGAGATTGTGAAGAAATCCCTCGACATCGCTGCAATCGATTATCGCGTATTTTTCCAGAGACATTTCTTGAAACTGAAAAAAAAAAAAAAAAAATTTAAATAAATATTTAAAAAAAAAAACGGAAGGTTTTCCTTGCCGCGTCACTAAAATATCGCGGGAAATTGTGAGAAGCGGCTTATCGCGTATTTTCACAAGTGTTTTCTTAATTGTATGTACGATACAACGAGTATCGATTCGACGGCTGCCTATCGATAAAATATGAATATCATAGTAATTTGTAAACTATAACGTGTGAATAAACAAAACTATTTGTAAATCGTCCCTTTACTTTAATCCTAATATCGCTGCTAAAGGGAAATAGTATAATTTCCAATTTTTTTTTTTTTTTTTTTTCTATATCATACGAATCTTCGATTCTTTCGGTTTCATCTTTCGTTTATTTTAATTATTAATTCATACAAACAAGAGACGCAAAAATATACAAGCTTCTTGTGTCTGAGAACAGAACAAATTAACAGCACCAATCCTCTTTGCCTCGTCGTTTATTCTCTATCGCTCTGAATTCCAAAGATCTTCGTTCTTCGCGTCTTGATACAGAGAAGAAGAAGAAGAAGAAAAAGAAAAAAAAAAAAAAAAAAAACAAAGTCTCTAAGCTATAAAGTGGTCGATCTATTTTCTTTATCGGTGAGAAATACAAAGTCAACGGATCGTAGAGTGTTGTAAAGCAGTAGTAACAGCTTAACTTGTGTATCGTTGACTCGTAAAAATCGCTGCCGCGTAATTGTTGTACGACGACAAAGATTTTTTGCCCAAAGCCTTTTTTTTTTTTCGGATTTTTATTTTTCGTCAGAACAATTCGAATAAACGCGCACGCCAATTCCTCGTTTATCACAGGAGTCCTCGGTCTCGCGAGGCCCGATATCCCCGTTTAAAAAAAAAAAAAAAAAAAAAAAAAAAAAAATCTATCCGTCGCGTAACTACGTATAGTTACTCCATCACTGTTGCGCATCCGAATACAAATGGTCGATGTATGGATCTGTAAGTGTTTTTTCTTTTTTTTTTTTTTTTTTTTTTTCGTTTTTTTTTTTTAAGTTTGTAACGGAGGCATCGATTTCATGGACATTTATTGGATATTGCCTTATCTTTTCGCTTGATAAATATTACGATTAAAGCTATCGAATAGTAATCAATATTAATATTAGCTTTATCGACTAATTGTATTACAGCTTAACCGTTAAACTATTATTTAATAGTAAAGCGTTCTATTTACAACCGAATAACAAAATGGCTCGTTAATTTTTTTTTGGAACGATGTTAATCGCCGATCCTCGCGGCTACAATTGCCTTTTTTTTTATTCACCGCGAAATTTCGAGGACCGAAAATTATGCCGCATTCCGAAAAATTTCGTTTTTCGTTTTTTTTTTTTTCTTTTTTTTTTTTGGCTCTGACAAAGAAATTCTCTCACAACATCGGGGGATAACGGCGATCGAATTATTTGCGAATTTTGATGCGTCCATCGAGATCCAAAATTTTAACGAGACACGGTGCGCGCGCGCGTTGCGAATAATTTACATTTTACAACGAACCTGAAACGTCGCGCCGTTTTAAAGACGTAGCATTCTCTCTCTCTCTCTCCGAGAATGTCTTACATTTTTTTTTTGTTGGTGATTTTTTTTTTTTTTCTTTTTTTTTTTTCTATTTTCATATACTTACACATGTACATCAACATACAGACGGAACGCGAATAGCTGCCCGGTATCGGTTTACTTTCGTTTGTAGGCTTTGATTTGTCTTTTTTTGTATTTTTTTTTTTTTTTTTTTTTTTTCATACATTAATAAAAAGTCGATTCGATTTGTTTGATTGAGGAAACAACTGGAAAAATTGAGTTTCACTGTACAGAAATGAAATATGAAAAGATATTGTTGAATACCGAAGCAGTTATTCTCGTGAATTCCGTTAATATGCACCTGTAGATATGTAGAAATATATATATATGTATATATATATATTGTATACGACTTATACATTTACGTACATTATACGTGTGTAATTGCAAAGGAGGAGTCCAAGTCCGAGCTTAAGCGGTGCGCGTATTTCTGCTTTGTCTTTTTTTTCTGTTTATTTATTTTTCTTTCATTTTTTGACTCGGAGATTCTTGTCACGCCGACGCGTTAATCGAATTAACGCAATTGGTAAACGCGTTTAATCGCTCTATGCACTCGTAAAAACGGAAAAAACGCGTCACAGCTACCGATCGACTTGGACATTGTGTGTCGGTGAGCACATGAATGTTCGGCTTGCAAAACTCAAAGATCAAAGTGTTATTTTACAGAATGGCTTTTGAACGCTACATATCGTCGTCAATTCGTCCCTTTCCCTCCCTCATCCCTCTCTAAGCCCCTCTCGCCGTTCGTCGGCAACGGATAATCTACAAAATGATTATATATATACGTTTGTTTTTTGTTTATTGATAAAAGCGTCCAAATATCAATTTTCTTTTTTGTTTCTTTTCATTTCACTTTTTTTTTTTGTTTGTTTTTTTTTTTTTTTTTTACCTATAATCACATAATAACCGTAACAATATTACATTATACGGGGAAAGAAAAAAAGCGTTTGCTTCGATTCCGAATGAATATTTTACAATCGTAATTTTCTTTCCGGTATTTTTTTTTTTATAATCCCTCTTTGCCCCTTTGATCTTTTTTTTCGTTTTTTTTTTTTCGTATTCCTCATTTGCAAAACATACGATGTCGATATTCGCGCCGCGTAGTCATGCGCCTTCTTGCCGTTAAAAAAAACTGCAGATACGTGATTTTTTTTTTTTTTTTTTTTTCAATTGCGCGTAAAACTCGAGCCGTTCTTCTCCACCTTTTTGCTTTTGCCTTTTTGTAAAAATCATTATACGATTACGAAACGCGATCGTCTCCCGATTTGAAGGGGAAAAATTATCGGCAAATGTTTCGTTTAATCAATCGATCGAATTAAATTCATTAATTAGAGGGACGCGAGGGAAGTGAGGCTACTTTACACGTAGCGCGTCGTTACATGAGGCGCGAACGTTTGTGCGTCGGTGAGCCCATGTCAACGTCGTGAGACGCGGGCCGTTTATGGTGACGTGCGAACTCGCTGCTTATAAAGGCTGATAGTTCCGTTTGCCTTCCGGTACGTCGCGACATCGGTGAACCTGCGAATAAAAAAATAATAATAATAATAATAATAATAATATTTATTGCGGAATATAAACAAAGATATTTAAAAAAAATAATAGGAATAAAATAATAATAATGATATTTGTCGCGGAATATAAACAAAGATAAAAAAAAAAAAATTAATAAAAAATAATAATAATATTTGTTGCGGAATATAAATAAAAAGATTTTTTCAATCGATAACTCCAAAATATTTTTCTTCTCCTTCTCGTCGTCAACTCTTTAAATAAAAAAAAAAAAAAAAAAAAAAAAAAAAAATGCATTTAAATACCCGACAGCGCGATGGCTTCTCTGAAAGTGTGAAGTTCGGGATCCGGATCACCGCCGGCTGCTGGCGACGGCGTCACTACCATACTGGGAGTAGGACTCTGCGACGGAGGTGAACCGCATACCATCATTCGAGGTTTCGGTGAACTCCTAAAAAAAAAAAAAAAAAAAAAAAAAAAAAAAGAGCAAATTAATTAAAAGTTACAAATCCACTGGTAACGAGACGCGATAGAAATTGTTGTTTTTTCCGCTCGTAACGAAACGAAAGCAATTAAAGTCAATTAACTCGATTGGAGCTTTTTGTTCGGCGAGTCGCGATGGACTCGTATGACGTACCTGTGTGTGTGGGGTCTCGGCGGAGGTGGTTTTCCTGCGAGATAAGCTATGAGATCCTCTCGGCGTATCATACGCCTCTTCTTTCGCGCCCAATTCATTATCTCTTTGCTACATTTTTGCCTTCCCATTTGCAGTCCCAATTCGCTACATCGCCGCATTCCCTCGACTGAGTCTGCGTGAGCGATAATTCATCATAGTAGTAAACAGCAGTTGATATCTTATAAAAGCGTCTTACGTAATTAATAATTCGCTAATTAATGGACGTAACACGATTTTTTTTTTTTTTTTTTTTTTTTTTTTTTTTTTTTTTTTTTTAGCGATCTTATGATTCTCGTGACTCAATTAATTATTTGCGAGACACGCCCTTCTGTTAGTCACGTGAATTTATATATGCATTTGCGAACGAAAGAAAAAACGAAATGCAGAAATAATCGATTTTTTTCTCATTTTATCTCTGTTTCGAATAAAATAATTTCATCTTCCGATACATTTAATTTACGAACGACAAAAGTGTACGTGTATCGTGCCAATTCACGCTATTTCCGTAACTCGAAAGTATGATGCAAAAAGTCGTGGTTGCGCGTGATCGCTCGACGTCTCGAATGTCCTTGCGCGTCGCATCGATAATTAGCTTGTTTCAGATCGAATAATAAAATCGTTTGATATTCATACGCGTATCAACGGAGATACGCGCATTCCGTATCGACGATACCGTGACAATGGATCCTATGGAATTTCTGCTCGAATAACATTACGCGATTTTTTTTTTTTTTTTTCGAATACTTCGCGATTTCTATCGAAAATGTATTTTTACGATTTCCAGTCTCGGAAACGGCTTTTTTATTCGTTAATCTTCGAATTTAATAATTTTTCGACCGAAAAATAATGATAATGATATGTTATACAAAAAATTAGCATAATGGATTTTTTTTTGTTTTTTTCGAATACTTCGCGATTTCTATCGAAAATGTATTTTTACGATTTCCAGTGTCGGAAACGGCTTTTTTATTCGTTAATCTTCGAATTTAATAATTTTTCGATCGAAAAATAATGATAATGATATGTTATACAAAAAATTAGCATAATGAATTTTTTTTTTTTTTTTTTTTCGTTACATCGCGTCGAGTTTCGTAAAAAAATAGTGTCGTTTGACGCAAACGTAAAAACATCGCGATTTCGCGGGAGACTCGACGCGTTGCACGCACAACAGTAAAATTTGACGATTCGCGATGTCTCGTAATATTCAAAAGCGAGAGGAGGACGAGAAAACGTGTGCGAGAGGACAACATGGAGGGGTAGGGATAGAGGAGATTAGGTGGGAGGCTGTGAAGTTGGTGGAAAGGGAGAGGGAGTTATGTGAAGCAGTGTGGGCGAACGGAGCGTTGTTGACGATAAACATTGCACGCACCTTTGTACAGCGATGTGACTGTGCCAGCGGCGGTCTGAAAGGGCAGCCAGAGCGACGCACCCTGCGTTCGGTCTGTAATGAGAAAAAAAAAAAAAAAAAAAATTCGCGTTCGAGACGCGAGAAACGCGGGTTAATAAAAATATAAATAAAAAAAAAAATAAAAAAACACACATTCTCGTGGTTAAGAATGTGTGCGTTAGGTATATAGGTATATGTGTTATATAGTATGTGGAAGTGGACGTCCTTCCCCACGGATGTTTCGTTCCCGTGTTGGACTCCCGTGAACCCCTCGGGCCACGAGATTCCGCGGCGAGATTCTCTCGCGTGTACCGAGAGATATATACACAAACGAAAGACTCCATCGCACGAGCGAAAGTAATGATTAAAATTTTTTTCGTATCGTCGTAAAAACGTGACACTTGCGATTAAACTCACAATCGTCGAGTTTATCGCCAAACGAAAATACGTATATTCACAAAATGGATGATCGAGCAAAATGGCAACGCAGTTAACAATGCACACGAGAGGCACGTCGTTATATGAGAGTCTTCGATGTATATATATATATACATATATATAAAAAATATTTTTTTTCTTTTTTTATCAATTTTTTTTTTTTTTTTCGCGAGATCAGAGTTTAGCTCGCGATACATCGCAGTCACCGTACGTGACGAGTCAATGAGTCAGAAAACAGACAGGCGGCTTAATGTGTACGGATATAGAGATAAAGGGATAATGAGATCTCAAGCACGAGTTTTATCTCTCTCGGTTCATCTTCGCGAACGAATCTACGCAGCTAACCAAGATGTTACGATTTTTGACACGATGGAGCTTTCGATGTATTGAGAAAAAAAAAATGAAAATTTTCCGATACGCAATACGCGAGAAAACGATGTATTAGTCGATTTATGGTAAAAGGGAAGAGATAGAAAAGAGAATGAGCCTCGCCTTTGTAGAGCTGGGCTATGGCCGAGGCAGTAGTCTGAAATCCAGTCCATATCTGTTGGGAATATATTTCCTTCTCGTTGTGAAGCTGATTTTCATAATCCGGCTCTGCCTCGATCGCCTCGACGCACTGTTGCTCATAGTTACTGTACCACAGATCCATTATGGGATCATCGTCGCTTCTGTCGTCGCTCATAGCTCGGCCGTCCGTATTATTTTTCACGCACCACGTCCACCCACACACACACACACCTCTCTCTATCTTTCTCTCTCTCTCGTATTCGTACGAAACTCACGCACACGAGAGAATTGTCCACACTTTCTAACTAATATAAATTAATTTACAAAAAAAAAAAAGGGGGGATATAACGATATTTTTTTCTTCACCGAACGAACCCTTTGTTTCGTTTATTTAAACGACGAGACGAAGGGAGGCTCGAGGGTCCAACGGCTCGCACGTCTCCAATACTAAAAAGCACGGTGATCGCTCTTATGGAGGTCAGGTTGCGGCCATTACGGACAGCTCTCTGGTTGCCTGCTTCGCGCATGCAGTGCTGCTGCGGTTTCGATACTACGAACTATTTTAACTTCGATCCAACGCCGCTGCTACGGTGCTGCCACTGCTATTGTTTGGCGACGGGAGCCGCCGGTCGTTTCGTAAAATAATTGGTATAAAATGTAACGGTATAGAAAATGTTCTTTGAATACGAAATTCGGATAGCATAGCATGGAAAAAAATCGAAAGAATTGCGGAATTTACCGCGGATCCCGAAAAAAAAAAAAAAAAATTAATATATATGACGCGCTGTTACTGACGTTCCTTTATCAACAAATCGATTATTACGATACGGATTTTTGATATTACGATGTAAAAAAATGTCCGC
This sequence comes from Buathra laborator, assembly GCA_934046635.1. Taxonomy (NCBI): domain Eukaryota; kingdom Metazoa; phylum Arthropoda; class Insecta; order Hymenoptera; family Ichneumonidae; genus Buathra; species Buathra laborator. Next base: position 9,676,398 of record OW203902.1, read on the forward strand.
AATGGAAAATTCGAATTTTATAGTTTTGAAGGATAATTGTAGGGTATCGTAAGGTTGGAGACACGAATTGCGTCATAGGAAATACACGATTTTTTTTTTTTTTCCGCGCCGCGATACTGAGAACTATTTAACTTTGAATGCAAATTCGCTGTTATCATTTCGGTACTCATCCCCGTCGTCAATGTTTGATATTACGATAAAAAAAAAAAAATTCTCATTACAACACGCGATCCGTATGTTTCGGAGCTGAAAATAGAATGGATGAGTTGTAAAATGAATTTTCTCGGATTTCTTCGTTTTTTTTTTTTTTTTTTTTCGCGCTGAAAATATTGTTATGGATAATAAAATCGTAGCGCTAAATGTTCACTCGATGTTTTATTTTATTCTTCACAGTTCGGCAATCGTTTCTCATTACAACGAAATCTATTTAACGATATTACAGTTCAATAATCTCAATAATTAACGTTTGAAGAATACACACTATCGTCACAGCTGTGATATTTAAAAGATAAAAACATTATTTGACTGTTTATCTGAAATATAATGCGATTGAGCCGTTCAATTACGAACGATTGCTATTTATAGGAAGTTTGGTTCGGAAAGATCGCAAATACTCGATAGTCGATCGCATTATTTTGCAATTGCGAAACCGACGCGATTATTGTGCATATCGAATTCGGTGTAAAAACGTCCGATGAAAACGTCACCGAGAATCCAGAGAGGTCCGTTCGGTGGCGGAATATCGATACCCATAAAACCACTCAAACAAATGGTTTTGCCGAATTGCGTCACCTGCAAGAAATAACGAACAATCAATCGTCGGTTCTTTATATGCAAATTAATTAATTAATTTTTTTTTTTAATTAATAATTTTTTTCCGCCGAATGAAACGCCGGACGTACCTTGAGGATGTAATCCTCGCCGTTCAGAGCGAATGCTTTACCTCCGAATACAAATTCGATTTTCGGCAATTTGGGGATCAAACTGCAATCAACCTGCAAAAAAAACGAGAGATCGAAGTTAAAAAATGAAGAAATTCGGTTATTAAGCGTTAATTATAATTAATTTATTTAATAAACTGTTTTTTTTTTTTTTTTTTAATGAATGTATAAGACGTACCATTGCTTCACCCGCCATTATAGGAGTCGCGCCGATGGCTTTGTTAATCGCTCCGATTTCGTCAACGGGACCAGCGATGAGAGAAGTGCCGGTATCGGCGATCGCTTCGCAGCCGTTTGCGCAGAAATCATTTTCGCCGATTTTTATCCTGCAATTAGTTAGTTATTGTATTAGGAAAGCTGAATAATGAGGAATGACGATAAAAAAAGGATATTGGCGATGAGGAAACTTCTTACTTGTCCATCTTGAACTGCCAGTAGGCTTTGCGGTCGACGGGAACGTAAGTGAAATCACCGGAATAGTGATCGGGATCCGATCCTCCGAAAATAATCTCTCCACCGTTCGGAGCGGCCGGATCTCTGTTCAAATAGAAACTGAAGATCGGCTGCTGGACCAATCCTTGCTTTACCATGTTGTAGAACGGCGGTGTGACGCCGTCAACGGCGATGCGGGCGTAAGCCATACCGAGGATACCGTCGAATTTAGCGGCGACGAAGGCGAGTCCCGGTTCGCTCATCGCTTCCGCAAATGTTTGATCCGCGATGTCTGCTCCGGCAATCTGTAAATGGCGAAAGTAATCGTTAATTATGTGGAATTTTAATGGAGGATACTGAATAAAAAAAAATGGGAAATTTAAGATTTAAAATACCGGTACGCGAAGTTTTACGGGTAAACTGATGCATTAAATTTAATGAAAAATAGGGATGAAAAATTAATGTACTTTTGGAGTGAAAATAAGTAAATTATTGGATTTATTGTACTTTTGGAGTGAAAATAAGTAATTATTGGATTTATTGTACTTTTGGAGTGAAAATAAGTAAATTATTGAATTTAAAGTACTTTTAGAGTGAAAATAATTAAATTATTGAATTTAAAGTACTTTTAGAGTGAAAATAATTAAATTATTGAATTTAAAGTACTTTTAGAGTGAAAATAAGTAAATTATTGGATTTATAGTACTTTTACCGTAAGATGAACGTAAATTACTAAAAGTTATCTTTACGGTTTTTTATACACCGTATAATAATTTTTTTTTTTATATTTGATTTAATATACAAATTTATGCATAAAAACTTCCAATAGCAGTGCATTAAATTTCCAATAAATATTTTTTACAGTACAAACAATGCTAATAGCAAAATAACAGAGAATTCATTAATCGTAAACTTACATTCACAACATCGGTAGACAAAAAGCCCGAGAGGCTTCCTGACCCATAACGGATATTAAATTCCGTACCGTTAGCCTTGTAAGTATTGGACAGTTTGCTTTCATATTTATTGTGAAGCACTGAAATATAACAAACATATTATTATTATTTTTTTGCATAATTTTCATAAGATATTATTATTTTGATAATTGAATAAAAAAATTGCAAAAATAATTTTTGTTTTTTCATTTCGATAATTTCGATAAAAAAATTTTAATAAAATTTACTATTTTTCGATATGTAAAATAACATTTTTTATAAAATTCCGAAAAAAAAAAAAAAAAAAATGATCAGAAAAATAATGAAAAGCGTGTTTTTTCATTTCAATAATTTTGATAAAATAATTTTTATAAAATTTACTTTTTTTCGATATGTAAAATAACATTTTTTATAAAATTCCGAAAAAAAAAAAAAAGAATTTTGATCAGAAAAATAATGAAAAGCGAAGCTTACGGCATGCGACGTTAGTGAAATGGCATTTTTTGGAAGGAATCCAAAGATTCGATGATCCCGTGTCGAAAACTACGCTGAATTTTTGCGGAGGTGTGCCGATGGTAATATAGCCGTAGTACTGAGCGTCCAAATAGTTGGAAAGCGGTTCTGGACCCGGTTGGCCGTATCGTATGCGAATCTGTTGAAGATCCGTATTGACTTCTTGAAACTTCCTTCTGGCGCTCTGTGCTTTGTAAACCGGAACGCTAAAAGATCAATCGTTGCGTCAACGACAATAAAAAAAGGCTGTTGCTATTCGTCCCGATACTGGATGAATAAGCGTATATTATTCGTCCCGTTTTTTGGCTAAATGTATGAATTTTTTTTTTGCGTAATCCAATTTCTTAATTTTTTAGTTAATATGATGGACGAATAAAAATAATACATGATTATTCGTCCAGATGTAAATCATTATAACAAGATTCGAATAGTAAGAAAATGCATCGGGACGAATAATCTTACATTATTCGTCCCGACAAAACTTGGGAACGGCAGGAGACTGGATCGGGACGAATAATCTTACATTATTCGTCCCGACAAAAGTTGGGAATGGCAGGAGACTGGATCGGGACGAATAATCTTACATTATTCGTCCCGACAAAAGTTGGGAACGGCAGGAGACTGGGTCGGGACGAATAATATAGGATTATTCGTCCCGACAAAACTTGGGAACGGCAGGAGACTGGATCGGGACGAATAATCTTACATTATTCGTCCCGACAAAAGTTGGGAACGGCAGGAGACTGGATCGGGACGAATAATATAGGATTATTCGTCCCGACAAAAGTTGGGAACGACAGGAGACTGGATCGGGACGAATAATATAGGATTATTCGTCCCGACAAAACTTGGGAACGGCAGGAGACTGGATCGGGACGAATAATCTTACATTATTCGTCCCGACAAAACTTGGGAACGGCAGGAGACTGGATCGGGACGAATAATCTTACATTATTCGTCCAGATAAAACTTAGGAACGGTAGGAGAATGCATCGGGACTAATAATATAGGATTATTCGTCCAGACAATACTTGGGAACGTTAGAAGAATGCATCGGGACGAATAATATAGGATTATTCGTCCAGACAAAACTTGGAAATAGTAGGGAAATTGTAGGAGGCTTTTTTTTTTCATTATAATAAATAGTATTTATTTCTTCAGTGGGGGGGCTTCACCCCCCCCGACCCCCCACCGGGGCTTCGCCCCGGACCCCACTAGGGGCTTCGCCCCTGGACCCCATCCGTTCTTCGTAGAACCATATATGGTAGCAATTCGTCTGCCTACTATACACATGGAGGTGGCAGGGTGGGTGTGGGTGTGGGGATGAACAATATACATTTATTCATCCCGGTACGAATTCTAAACTTGATGATCGGGATGAATAAATGTATATTATTCGTCCCGACCATTATCACATGGTTTAATATTCATACCGGGACGAATAAATGTGTATTATTCGTCCCGACCATTATCGCATAGCTTAAAATTCATACCGGGACGAATAATATACATTTATTCGTCCCGATCATCAGCAGACTTTAAAATTAAAAAAAAACGTCCCAGGACGAATAATATTCACTTATTCGTCCAGCAATTAACAACAAAACTAATGAATACATTATAATGCAACAAAATAAAAAAAACCACTATCGTCGAGACTCGAACTAGGTACCTTCCGACTTCCAATCAATTTTTTTTTTTTTTTTTTTTGACGTAATGTTTATTGTTTTGAAACGATACCACATAGTATCAATTACAGGATACAAGTAACATACAAAAAAAATCCTCCCATTCATCATAGATATATGTATGCCTGAGTACTTTCAGGTCTCGCAAATAAACAATCTCGTGGAGTACTATAAAGTAGATACATATAAAGATCAAAGACTGTCAATGTCTAATATCTCTAGCTAGGGTTGCTTATAAAATGGGAAAAGAAATAATCATTTATTTTTTAAAAACCCATTTAACAACGACTTCCAATCAACCGCTCAGCTAACTGAGCTACGCCGCTTCGATGTTTTATGTTAAATTTCGGTAGTACTTATGTCGTATGGGGTATGAGGGTAGCCGATTTTTTAGGCAAAAAATGGGTACACAACGCATCGCATGCATCATAAACATGAATTTTCATTAACAATATTTTAATTATTTGATTTATCCTTAGTTCAAATTTTGTCGGGACGAATAACATACGATTATTCATCCAGCTACGGGACGAATAGACACTCCGATAAAAAAAATCATTCTAACCGCAAATATTATTAATCGAAATCATCCATTTCTCGATAATCGAGAATTGTTTGCGTGACATAATCTGTAAACAAATTATTTGCGGCAGCAACAGAACTCGAGGAAAATTGCATGAATCATAATTCCCCGATGAGTTGCCCACTGTTGCCAAGCAGAAAATTCAATGTAATAGATAGCGTTTAACTCGTATTGTAAAATTTTTCGTATTATCGTCAATTTCGTATTTATCATAAAACTCGCGAACGACCCTTAGATCAAAGGCCAAAACGGTCTCCTGATAGTTTGTTTGTCTTTTTTTTTCGTTTTTTTCGTCGATAACACTTTTTCCGCGACGTAAATGCGACATTGTCAGATGACCGGATTTTACGAGGCTTCGTATACGAAATGATCGATGTATTTCGTATCGATTGAAACGAATTATGAATAGAAAAAAACAATGACGAAGCTAAGGACGCGGAGAAACCGTTGAAATTTCAACGTCACACGACCAAACGATTATATACCGCGTTGATTGAACAGATCAAATTCTATAGATAATGAAATTAACGTTTCTTACCGTAGGAAATCTGCCGATGCAACGGTGACGAGTAAAGCGGTCCAAAATAATACACGCCACATTTTCGTTTCGTGTTTATTTCGCGAGATAATTATTGACTTCGCGTAAATTTGATTATTTTTTTCGGATGAGAATACGCTGCTTCTTCGTCTGTATCCAACACCGAACTCACAGAGTCATCCCCGAACAAAGCGCAACTACGGGGAGAAAACAAACCGCTCGATGCGGAGGGCGCTGGTGTCGAAATCGCGGGTACTCGCCGCGGCGCGTGTTTAAACACGTCTCGGTGCATATATTACCCCCGCTATCCGTAATACGCATATCACCCGAACAAAAATAGAATAAGTTTGCGTAAAATTCTCCGTCGATTGACGACGTACCAAATGCATCGAAGAACAAAAGATTTTAAAAATCAATGAATTAACGTTGCGAAGGATGAAAAAACGATTGTTTATTTATTATTATTAAAAAATCACATAATTCGCCCGAAAGCGTTATCGTTAAACAATCGCGTCGCATTCGTAACGAATGCATTAAAAATCATACAAAAATCTCGTAGTAATTATTAAAAAGTTACAAAAATAATGATTAATATATAGATTCAGAAAATCGTCTCGGCGATACCAACGCGAGCCTTTTGAAAGTCGAATTCCGAGTAAAACTGCATCATAAATGCACCACCGAGAACCCACGAATTGTCCGGACTGTTAGAGAAGGGAGACAAACATAGACTCCATCCCATCGTTGTCATCTAAAAAACGATATATATAGATATAAAAAAAATCAAAAAAAAAATATATATAGGTAATAAATAATTTTCGATATGTTTACAACAGATATGTTACGAAATCTCGCGATCTTACGTGTTGTACATAGTACTTTGATTCGATGACAAATGCCTTCCCCGCGAGTATAAATTCCACGTGCGGCAATTTTGCGAATTCACGACAATCGACCTGACGATAAGGAAAAAAAAATTATTTTATTTTATTTAAAAAAAAATAATAATAATTGAAAAAATTTTTTAAAAAATCAAAAATTAATTTAATTAATTTTTTTTTCAATTAAAAAAAAAATTTTAATTAATTTTTTTTTTTTTTTTATTAATCGCTTCAATTATTATATCTTGCGAGAGGCGCTTAAAAATGTTCGTACCATGAATCGGTACGGCCAACCAGGTGTGAGTTCTTTCGCGTGAAGCAAATTATTGATCTTTTCGATTTCCGAAGCCGGTCCTTGTATTTGATTACTACTCGTGTCGAAAGTCGCGTTGCACCCGTTTCCACAAAATACGTGAGACTTGTTATTGTTGTCAATTACGACTCTGAAAACGATCAATGAGATTTATCGATCGAAAATAAAATATTGTCATTAAAAACGCGTAAAATATAAATCATCAAATACCTATCCATGTGTACCGTCCAGTAAAGTTTCTCGACAACCGGTAATAAAGTTATATTGCCCTTTACGTGCGAACGTTCCGTCGCTCCGAGCAAAATTTTCCCCGCCTTTTCGGTTGTAGGATCGCTGAATTTTCACAAAATTACAAATAGCGAATTAAATTCATCATTAAAAAAAAAAAAAAAAAATTTTGATAATTTTTCGGAAAATTTACCGATTCATGTAAAACGTGAAAATCGGCTGTTTGATTACTTCCTGTTTCAGAAGATTGTAAAAAAACGGTAAGGTATTACTTTCGCTGACGCTTTTATATGCGAGACCTATAATTCCGTCGGCTTTGTTAAGAAAAAATGGAATGGTCGACATTTTTGTCATTTCAACAAACGTCTGATTCTTCACTTCCAGATGATCCAACTGATAAAAATTGCGATTTTAGATATGCATATCGGACATAAAATACGTATCGAGAAACGGAAATAATTATTTAATGCCTTTTTAGCATTTATCGCTCACATGGAAATTATCGATCGATAAAAATCCGGTCAATGTAACGTTTTTAGTCGATCGATCATACGGTCTCCCGTCTTCCTTATACGTCGATGATTTCGAACTATCGTATCTCGTGTGAAGCACTATAAAAAAATTCGTAATTATTATCATTATATTTCGCATTAATTATTATCAGCAAAGAGATATTTAAAAAAAATATTTACTGCACGCTATTTGCGTGTAACTGCAGTGTTGAGACGGCAACCAAGAATCGCCCCAAGAGGTGTCGAAGGTGACCTTGAATTCTTTAGCCGGCGAACCTACGCGAATTATGCTGTAATATTCGGCCTGAAAGTAAAATAAATCATTTTTATATAAATGCGGAAGAAATGGTTACTGAAAAAAATTGCGAAAATTGCTGGACTTGCGATTTTTTTTTTTTACTTAAATTCAATTTTTTTTTTTTTTTTTTTTCGGATAGTTCATTTTTTCGCCACTTTTCTTGGGTGGAGCCTCTATACAGTTTCTTTGTTGTGATTTACAGAAAGAATTGCAAAAATTGCACGTTTCGCGATGTTTTTTTTTAGACAAATTTCCGGCTTTTTTTTTTTTTTTTTTAATAGTCCGTTTTTCGCCATTCTTCTCAACTCGTTTTGAAAGAATTACCGAAATTTCAGGATCAGCGATGTTTTTTTTTGTATACAAAAAAAAAAAAAAAAAATTCAAAAATTTTATGGCGTACGATGTTTTTTTTTGTATAAAAAAAAAAATTTTTGCAAAAATTTTATGGCGTACGATTTTTTTTTGTATAAAAAAATAAAAAAAGATTTGCTAAAATTTCATGGCGTGCGATGTTTTTTTTTAGCGCGATGTTTTTTTTTATTGTCCGTTTTGCCCCGCTTTTCACGCCACGAGGGGTCCAAAGTTCTAAAAGTTTCATTGCGATCGTTTACATACGTTCATATACTTGTAGAGAACAACGGAATCCGATTTCGGTGCCGGCGGAGCTGTGCCCTGTATCTCGTTGTCAGGCACATGTCGACGTCGATAGATATCCAGCCTGTTGATCAGAGAAACAGCGCTGAGAATGTGTCTGTGTCGATAGCGTATCACGACCGCCGACAACGCAAGAATCTTTGTATCGCTGATACAGTTATTTTTATATATTCCGTGGGGATACGTAATGATTAAAGATTTATTCCACTCGTTCGCGAATTTTTGTGTACAAAGTAAACTGTAAACTTACTTCAGTGCCGAAGTCACAGCGAGAAAAAGTATCGCGAGAAACAACACATTGTATCCGTGATTTGTGGACACAGACATTTTTGTCTGACCGCTGTGGCTGTTATAAGCTTTTAACTCGGTAAACGTTTCGTCGCGACTGAGACGAGATTGTCCTTAGATAAACGGAGCCCACAGATTGGTTCGGATGGCATTGAATACCGGGGGTTTCCCCCTATCGCTCGACGCCGGCCGGTACTCAAATGACTCACGTGTGTTCGAGAATTCATTCCAAATGATACAAAAAAAAAGAAAAAAGGAAAAAGAAAAGGAACGACGGAAGTTTCCGAAGTGTTCCGAAAGAAAAGTCGAGACACAAAATTAGAATAATTTCGATCGGAACCCGAAAAAAAAAAGGGAAAAGACGAGGGAAGCGTCCGAAGTGTTCCGAAAGAATCGTCGCGACACATAATTCGAATAATTTCGATCGCAACAACTCGAAAACAGAAAAAAAAGGAAAAGGAACGAGGGAAGCGTCCGAAGTGTTCCGAAAGAATCGTTGATACACAAAATTCGAATAATTTCGATCGGAACTCGAAAAAAAAAAGGCAAAGGAACGAGAAAAGCGCCCGAAGTGTTCCGAAAGAATCGTCGCGACACACAATTCGAATAATTTCGATCGGAACTATTCGAAAAAAGAAAACGGAAAAGACGAGGGAAGCGGTCGAAGTGTTCCGAAAGGATCGTCGAAACACAAAATTCGAATAATTACGATCGGAACTCGAAAAAAAAAAAAAAGGGAAAAGACGAGGGAAGCAACCGAAGTGTTCCGAAAGAATCGTCGCGACACAAAATTCGAATAATTTCGATCGGAACTATTCGAAAAAAAAAAAACGGAAAAGACGAGGGAAGCGTCCGAATTGTTCCGAAAGGATCGTCGAGACACAAAATTCGAATAATTACGATCGGAACTCGGAAAAAAAAAAGGAAAAGGGAACGAGAAGCGTCCGAAGCGTTCCGAAAGAATCGTCTAGACACGAAATCCGAATAATTTCGATCGGAACACCTCGAAAAAAAAAAGAAAAGAAATACGGAACGCGGAAACGGCCGAAGCGTTCCGAAAGAATCGTCGAGACACAAATATCGAATAATTTCGATCGAAACTCGAAAAAAAAAAAAAAAAAAAAAAGACGAGGGAAGCGTCCGAAGTGTTCCAAAAGAACCGTAGAGACCCAAAATTCGAATAATTTCGATTGGAACACCTCGAGAAAAAAAAACTATATAGACATATATATGTTTATATATTCGAACACTTGTTGCTTGTTTATTACACTCTTTTTATTAAATTACGTTCCTGTAATATTTAACATCTGTTTAATCGCTGTTACAAGTCAGAAAATATTGTGTTCGCGCATTTGGGATCTTAGCTGCACATTGCACTTGTCGTGTACGTACGTTCATTAATTTGCAACAAAAAGTAATCAGATCTTGCGAGATATTTATTATTGATTGATTTTTTTTTTTTTTTTCTTTGTTTATATCGATAAAAACTAAGGCTATGGATCTCGAATGGGCTTTATTCGGATGTTTTATGTATTGTCCTCGAGGCGCGATTTCTCTTTTAAACGCTCAAAAAATTTCAGGATCGCTCGATGATCAGAGAGGTTTTTGGATAAATTTTTCAGATCGATTATCGAAGTCGTGATGATTTTTAAATTTTTTTTTTTTTTTTTTTTTTTTTCTTTACTTTTATGCGAAAGTCAATCTTTACATAAACGTATACTTTTGTTCGTTTAGTGTTTACAATTGTACATCGACGCCACCGTAGAACATAGAAATCGCGTGCGCTTTTTTTTTTTTTTTTTTTTTTTTTTTCCTTAAGCCCTCCGAATACAAATAAGTTTGAAACTACGATAAATAATAATATTTACGGAGAAAAAAACGCATCGACACCTATGAACGAACGCCGGATAAATAACACAGATTTTTCGCGTGTTCGTCGTTTATCGCCAAAGTGTGCATTTGTTGTTTTTTTTTTTTTTTTTTTTTTTTTTCCCCTCTTTTTCTCTCATATAGTCATTCGAGACGCACGAATTGAGTTATACAAAAATGCCTTTAAGCAGTTGTCATCGTAAAAGGTACAATTGAAATCGCCAAATTCGTAATACAGGAATGTATTCAGCTCACCGAAAAAAAAAAAAAAAATATAAGTTGTTTCGCCGCCGATATAACTTGCGCTTTCGACTCGTGTCGTTACTTCGATTTAAAAAAAAAAAAAAAAAAAAAAAAGATTATTCAGCTACGACCGAAGGAGGGGTAATTACTGTTTAACGTTTTTTTTTTTTTTTTTGCTTTTTTTTTCGAGGGTTTCTCTTTCGGTAAAACACTTAGCAAAATGTATTGGTTTATCCCTCAGAGCACCGTATCTCGTTATCTCTCCGAATTACAAATATAGGTACTTACAATATCATCCGCGTCTTTTTTGTTTTTTTTTTTTTTTCCTCTTTTTTTTTTCTCTTATTGTAACAATATAACAGGTAAATGTGGGTGTCAAGCACACAGGAGAGGACACGCGTTTGGGCGCAATGTACTTTTTTTTTTTTTGATTAACACACTTCTAAAAAACTGAGAATCTTTGTACGTTGTATGTTCACAATTTTTTTTTAAGTGTTTTTCTTTTCTTTTCTTTTTTTTTTTACAATGTCATTAATTACGGCAGTGTAAGTTAAAAAAAAAAAAAAATTGTAACGTATCAATTTAATTTTACGATTTGTTAAACACGTATATAAGAGAAGTAATGAAAAAGAAAAAATATATTGTGCCCATTGCGCTAAGTGGGAGACGCGACGATGTACAGATTTTTTTTTGGATACGAGATATCCTCGTAAAACATTTGTTAGAACGCTACTTTTGCCTTTCCATCCAATACGTTATTATTATAACTACTGAAATGTGTCGTAATCGTGAGAAACGATGTTTCACTTCGTCGCGTGACTCTTGCCGCCCTTCGGAGAGGGAAGGAGGGCGCTGTGTCCTCTCCGACTCTCGCGCAGATGATTCTGTGTGTTTTGCAGTCTGAATTCACGCATTGAACGGTGAAATTGTCCATAGAATTAAGTCTGAGATATATGATTTTTTTTTTTTTGTTTGTTTTGTTTGTTTGTTTGTTTTTGTTGATTTTTTTTCTTTTTCTTAGATGGGGAGGGATGAGATATATTAGGCCGCAGTCTCCGTGTCTCCGTTACTCTCGGCTTCTACCGCCGGTTTCTCGTCGAGTTTTGCCTTTTTTTCCGGACTAACACCGTCGACCGCTGATTCTTCAGACGCCGCGTCTACGCCGGCAGTTGATTTCCTCTTTATGCTGCACGCATCGACCGCGGGTGCGTCTAAAACGTTAAGGAAAAAAAAAAAAGAAAAAATAATGAAAAAAAGAACGTTGAAAAGAGATCATTAAATATCCCGTTCTCAGTTAACGGTAACGCTTCCCAGCGTCGTGCAAAATTACATCGTGTCATAGCTACTCTCGCAAATATCATAGATAAACTGCGAGAATTTTTTTTTTTTTTTTTTTTTTTTTTTTCTGCGTTCGTATGAGGAATATTCAATTTTAATCGCTCATAACTTACGCGCGCATGCAATTTTTTTTTTTTTTTTTTTTTTTTTTTTTTATATATCGGCGATTGATGCGGTTATAGTTTGTGGATATATTTACCTTTAGAGTCACCGTTCTCCGTGGATTCGGCTTCTTTCTCATCGGATTCCTTCTCCTCGGCGGAACCGTTTTCCTTCGTCTCTTTCGCATCGCCGTTTTCGGACGCCCGCGAGTCCTCGTCGACTTCCTCCGCTTCGACAACCTTCTTTTCCTCCTCTACGACCTTCTTCTCCGGAGAGGCAACGACTGTAGTTTCCCTGCAAGATAATAAAAATTGTTAAGTTTCGCGTAAAAAAAAAAAAAAAAAAAAAAAAAAAAAAAAAAAAAATTATTTCGCTCCGACACGGGATCTTCGTAACGGTAAAACTACACAGTAGAAACGAGTTAGACGAGCGGAACAGCCCTATTAGCGCTCATCTGGAATCACCAAGGGTATTCTATTCTTTGCTACTTTTTGTTTTTAACTCGTATTACATCGCGCGAATAAATTTACGCGCAATAACGGTACGCAAAGCTTCAAAAACAAATATTATTATTATTATTATTATTTTTCGTAATTTTTTTTATTTTTTATTTTTGTTTTGTATGAATTGCGCCTTAAAAAACTATGCAACTATCTACAATGTATAAATTTCGAAAGAAAATGTAAATAGAAACGCGTCAAGACGGTTGTTTTGTTTTTAATTTTTTTTTTTTTTTTTTTTTTTTTTTTTTTTTTTTTTTTTCGTGAGTAATTCGCTCGTCTAAGTGCGCCGGTGGCATCGCCGGTACGTCACGGTTATTAATAATGGCATAGTGTGTAATCATTCTTTCGCGAATTCGTGACATCCCGCTAGCGGCGGGAACGCGGAGATGCTCGGCGAAGCAGCGTGAAGCGCCATCTCTTCGAGCTGAATAACCCCCTCCCCTTGTCTCGATCGTGTTTCCCCACCTTCGCGTGACCCCTTTCTCCCGCAGACTCAAAGCCGCGTTTCAGCGTTGCGCGGGTAAATCGTGATTTTCCCGCTCGGCGTCGCGCATTGTTTTCATCCTCCGAGAGACACACGGAGCCAAAACCCGCCTTTCGTAAAAAAAAAAAAAAAAAAAAAAAAAAAAAAAACAAGGAAAAAACAAACAAAACCTCAAACTTCGATATTTCCCGATTTAGAAAAACAATATCGACATTTATACTTTGTTTCATTTTATTATTATTATTATTCTTTTTTTTCAAAGTCTCTTTTCGTATTCTTTGCCGCTGTTGCGAAGCTTCAAACGATGACACCGAGAGAGCATTCAGCGAGGCACGACGCGCGCGGGCTTTATTGTTTGCCGCGTTCCTCTAACCGGCGTCGGTGAGAGAGCGAGTGCCGGATCGATATTCCGGCCGTTCTCTTTCGGACGCTCAACGCTCGCCGTACAGTCTTCAGCAAAACGTTATTTTCCCCATACACGAGATTTTATACAAACTGAGAGAGTGTCTCATCCTCTCGAGTACCGACGCTTACGTTCGTTGTATACACAGTGATACTATATCGCGTACAAGCGAAATCGAACACGACCTGAATAAACTTCGCGACTAGTGTCGACCCCGCGGGACAGAGGGACGGGGAGAAAGCGTATATGTATGTGTATCCGTTTGTTTTTGTTTTCGTTTTTTTTTTTTTTTTTTTTTTTTCGTAAATTTTTTTTTTTTTTTTTTTTGTTATGATTTGACCTTTCGGTAAACAATGTAGCGCGTGCGAGACTGAGGGGGAAGCAACTCGTTAAAACGCGTCTATTCGTCGCACCAGGTAGAGAGTCGATTGTAGCGTATTCGTTAGCGTGGTATATATGGTATATAATATTATCGTCATGGGAATAAAAGCGGGACGTAAGAGAGACGCACATAGCGAGGTAGTTTGCAGCACGGTAAATCGTCCACGGTTCGAGAGGTGCGTAGGCCGGTAGGCAGAAAATAACTCGTACGCGGCGTCTCTCTCCCCCCGCGCGTTTCGCTGTTCATCCCCCCCCCCCCCCCCCCCCCCCCCCTCCGTCCGAAACGAAGAAGAAACACAAGCCGTTAAGGTTTACGATACGATGCTCTCGACGATAAACCCGACGATCGAGCAAAAAATTCTCGAAAAAATGACGTCGCTTACCGAAAATGTCTCAAAAGGCCGCGAAGAAAAACAAGTGAAATGCCCCCGCGCGCGTCTTGTCGGCGCGTCCAAAAGCACGCGAAAAAAAAAAGTCGTTTCGCGTCGAGAAACAAAAGAGCACGAAAATCGCGATGATTTAATGATTTCGGGATAAAAAAGCGTAACATCGAGGTTCAGCCACGTGGCAATAGTTTGATCAAAATAGAGAATAAAAATACTTCGCGGATAATTGATGAGAGACGCGCGGTCCGCGTCGGCGTTACCGGGTGGCGTGGACTTTTTTTTTTTTTACCACGAGATCGTTGAGAAACACCGCGCGATGTATTTTTTTTTTTCCGACACACGCGAATTAAACGATAATTACGATGTATTAATTTGGTTTTTTTGTTACTTACTTGGTATCGACATCGGCCATTGTTGATGATTGTTTTGTTATCGTGGAAGCACAAGAACAATTATATCGATTATAAAGCACTTGTAAGATCCTTGAGGTACCGCTTGGGTATAAACGTTTAAGCCTCGTAGTGTGACGGAGGTAGCGGAGAGAGTAACACTAGGGCTGCCTACCGACGCGCAAATGGCAGAGGGACTCGCTCACCGATTCGCCTGAGTCCCTCGGCGGCTTGGCCCGGCCGGCGGGCCGGCGGCCTTCAAACGGTTTTCTTTCCCGCTCGTTTGTAGGTGGCGCTTGGATCGATACACTACCAAAGCCTTCTACAATGCGATTCTGAACTAATAATCTTTACGTTCTTACGCCGCAATTTGCAACGGAATAAACTATCGATTTTCCAAAATCATTATAACAATTTTTATTATCGATTTATGTTAAAAATGATCTTATATCTTTATGAATAATTGAGATACTTTTCGGAATCTAAAATAAATAAAAATTATCCCGAGCGAGAACCGATATATTCAGACTTGCGCCGGAGCATCCGCGGACTCAGCCACCTTGCGGTTCCCCTTCCACGCGCCCCTCTGCCAATCACAGACGAGCTTCACAGGCATGAAAATAACCAGCGTTTCCGGTGGTAGCCGGGAATTATTTAAACAAATCCTCGTGCTCGTTGTATACGCGAGAGTTGCTAATGTTGGCTTTAGCCGAGCAGCGAGTTGTCGCCTGAGTTTACTATTCACTTTGGCACGGGAACTCGACGCTCGGATGTGCGATTCTCGTCCAAACGACAAACTGAGTTACTGGAATGTTCTAGAAGTTTCGTGGATGGCCCCATTTCCGGCGCATGTATTAAAAAGGTGTGCGAGGAGCTATAACGACGACGACATGCTCGTCGCTTCGCTTCGCCTCATCCACCTTACGCGTCCATGTTACGAGACGCGTTATAACTGTATGTGAAAAAAAAAATAAAAATAAAGAAAATCGTAACAAGTATCTCTCGCTAAGTTCAAGCGAATGCCGGTTGACGATAGTAACTTCGAAACTGCATAGTCGCGAAAGAGTTTCCGCGTAGCTTATCGGTGACTTTATACGGGAGGGAGGGAGGGGGAGGGGAGGGGGAAGCTAGTTGCGAGAGCCAATGTTGCACACCCACTATAGCTACGGTTCAGACGATTTACGAACGTTACAATATACGATATATCTCGTGTCAAAAATTAAAATGGCGGCTTTCGTAGGCATATTACATAGAAAAATACGTCATTTTTACGAGCGAAGAGAATATACATCGTGACGGAATGGTAAATGCGAAAATGGATGAATCTCACGGAGTTTTCGAAGCTCGTTTTGCTCGACAGAATTTCCGATGGTCGTTTCCGTATCTCGGGGACACGGCGCATGCGTCTATCGAATTGGTTATAGATCGACGCCGCTCTATTTAACATGTGCCTCAGGCAGGTGAATAGAGCAACAACGATGCTGCTATCAGTACTTCGACGGAGGACCTAACATTATTCAATTATGGCGACCATCATCCTGTGATGGCGGATCTATTTTACGAGGAAAAGAAAAATCTATTATTCCGTTTATATACGCGACGTTAACAGAACCTAAAAATCGAAGTTTCGTGTTTTCCTCGAACCCTTCGGATCTTTGACTGATTTTTTTTTTTTTTTTTACATCTTCGCGTAATTTTTTTTCGAAGTTTTTTTTTTTTTTTTTTTTTTTTTTTTTACTATGTATCATGAATCGCACGCGCCGCCAGTCAATACAAGCAGGAAAACGATTATTCGAGAGGGCCACAGCTGCCGTCGACCGTGCAGGTGAAGACACGAAGAGCAGATGTACCGTTTTTAGGGAACCATCGGCGAGCGTCTGTGGTTCGCCCGCACGCGCATGCCCGTCAAATTGAATGCGCAGTTATTGGCCCTTTTGAACGAATGAACGCACAGTTATTGGCAAACTTGCGTTCTCTTTTCTTTCAATGCGTTTCGAACGACTCGGCTAACGACTGTACGAATTAACCTCTCCTCGTCTCTCTCGTTCTTCGCGTGACTTTGATTCCCATGCTTCTCTCGGGAAAATATATACATACACACGATGTTCGCTCGTTTGCTCGGGGGGCCCTCTACTCTGCACTCCGCGTCCCCGCGTAACGCCGGAGAACTTACGTCAGAGAAACGTTAACGATTATAAATTCTTCATTGGTTTTTCTCGCTTCTTGTTCATCATTTTTTATTTTTTCTATCAGTAACACAAGTTTGATGCAGAAGTTATTTTTTTTTGTATACCGCAACATCGAGACATCGCAACAGGTAAAAAAAAAAAACGACCGGAATAATTCCCGAATCGCACATAGCCTATTTGCACAGTAGGAGACGAGACTTCGTATTTGCACAACGACGCTTGTTCGATGATTAAGAATGATCGCTCGATTGTAGATAAAAATCGAGAAGCTTTTTTTTTTTTTTGGGAATGTTACAAAATTTTTTTTTTTTTTTTCGCGTAAAAATCTTTCGAATGCTAATTAGTGCCCAATACTGTAGTTAATATATCGGCTTTAAGGAGAATAAAAGAATTATTTTTCGTTAGACAAAAGCACGCGGTTGAAAATTCTTCACGGTGAAACGCTTTCGAAGCGTCAATTTTGAATGCAGATCACGTAGAATATCCATAACCGCACATGTAACCGAAAAAAAAAAAAAAAAAAAAAAAAATTTTTTTTTTTTTTTTTTTTTTTTTTTTTTTTTCGTCTGTATTTCCCACGAACGAGAAGGAATCTCAATGGGCGCTTGTCTTTGTTGCAAACGACTTTCTTTCTTTCGGGCACACAATTCGTTCGTAGATATTGTACTCTACGGTTATATATACGTACGCAGCGCTTACATTATTACCAACCGACTCTTATCTCACCTATAAAGTCACAGCTCGGGCTGTTGGAAGAACTGGTGGCTACACTACTCGCTTAACGAGAATATTCACATACGTGTTTATCGCGCGTGTGTTCGCGCGTCCGTGTGCAACCGGATGCTATTTCGACGATGGGAACTCAGACCTCTCGCTGACTTCGTAGTATTGGTATACAACTAAATATAGAGCTCTACACATGAAAAATTTTCTGCGTGTTTGGCGTCTTATCAATTTCTTGACATCTAAAACTCTTTTTTCTATGTCACAACTATGTATCGTTTTGAGTGCACAGACGGTAAAAACTTTCGTAAATTAGTTCATTCCTCTCGACGATGATATTTATTCGTCAAATTGCGCTTTCGTATCGGATATGCGAATGCATATATATATATATATATAGGTTACGATCGCGAGCCTCGCTACGGTCGCTTTTCGTCGATGTATCGGAATACCTGATATCGTAACAACCGACAGCGAAGTGGATTCAATCGAATTAGCGGAGAGTGTAGGTATACGGAGTGCCGAGAAGCCTCAATTTCAGATATTGCAATCAAAGTGCACACGACGGAACGGCCCGAGCCTTCGTATGCCGCGAAAATTGCAATTTCGCTCGCAACTAAGTATATACGCGAAAAATATTTGTCATTACGCGATTTTTCGCCTATAACCCTTATTCCGCGAAAGAAAAACATCGAAAAACGCGTATATAAGGTTTTTTTTTTTTTTTCCGAATTCAACAATAATAACAATTTATTTCCATTTTTCGAGGATTTTTCGGTGCGAAACATCTGCATACGCGTAAATTCGGGATTTTTCGTGTTTTTTCTTATCAAACTTTTATTTTTCGATCTCGAAATCATCATTTTTTTTCATTCGACAATCACGCAGTTTTTTAGGTTATATACATTTTTCGGAAAAAAACAAAGCGTACAATGTATATAAAATGCGATATATAGTAACGATGAAAATGATATTTCGCCGCACGACCGGATCACTAGAGCGTCCAGAAATAGCGCACACAACTTTCCATTACATTTGCGGAAGAAGGTCGACCGGCGTGTGCTGCGGCGCTACGCGTGTATGAGTCGCGTCGGCAAAAAGATTTCACCTCGTGTTATACCGCGTTCATCGTTGATTCTAAGACACCGACACATAGAGGGAGAGAGAGAGAGAGAGAAACGATACGACACGTACGTACGTAAGGATAAAATTTCTACCGCGCATCCCCGATATCCATGGAATATATAATCATTTGTCCCCTTCGTAACGTGCAACAAGACGAGCGAACATCGTTAGTCGACCTATATGAAGCGACTACGGGGTTTCTGACTAATTTTATTCCGGAAAAAGCTTTGAAAAATCGCCCCAACGACGTTACCGTTCGACCCTCCGACTTGCTGCGCCGTTTATTGCTATTATAATATATAGAAGAGTATAGATATCCCGTATTGACCTGACGTCACCCAACTGCATAACGCCACGACGCGATGTTATAGTAACTTTTAACATACATGCATCGTAAATGGGGATTTTGACGAAAAAAGTGATATATCATTGACGGTATATCTATAACGAACCCGTAGCTACTAACCTGCGGTTCGATAGATATATATATACATAACACACACGTAGAAACGGCGCGTATACCATAGCTGCGCTCTACCTACAGGCACTTTCCATGGGCCGCGCTTATGGCGTCTGTTTATCTCCTCAACACGAAAGTCGGAAAGAGCGAGTTTCGCGGGTATACTTTCGTCTCATTCTAAACTCATTTTCAACGAAAGTCTCATTATTGCTGTCTCTCTCGGGACTCTCCTTGCCGCCGCGACTCGACGTTTCGTTCTTTCGCTCTTTGTCGGTCGGTTCACGCGAAATCGAAGAGCGAGACGAGTGAACTTTCGCTGGCGTAGCCACGCGCACTTCGAAATGTCGTTCTCGTGGTTCAAATGAGAGAATAAAGAACGAAACTAAACGATAAAGTATTATTACGAACCAATGTCAACCGCAAACCGCGGAGAGGATTGGCGTTGTTATCATTATATTTGCAACGAATGTGTGGAAGTATCGGTAATAATCATAATAATAATAATGATTGTTATTATTATTATTATTGTTGAAAGGGA
Source organism: Buathra laborator (assembly GCA_934046635.1). Taxonomy (NCBI): domain Eukaryota; kingdom Metazoa; phylum Arthropoda; class Insecta; order Hymenoptera; family Ichneumonidae; genus Buathra; species Buathra laborator. The sequence goes on from OW203902.1 coordinate 9,696,335, forward strand.
AATTTGTCGCGGGGCTGAGAGTCGAATAGTCGATATTAAGACTCAGTCTGTAGTATAGCAGAATTCGTTATCGACGTCGATCAATAAAATTGAATTATTATCGTACGCTTCGAGGTCATCGAGCTTACGGCAGTCCCGTCGCTCCGTGGTTTCATCGTTCACGACTGTGTTACGACGCTTTCATTCTCAGCTCCGCTGAAATTGCTATAAATAGACCCCCGAGACTCGTTTTAACGTCATATAATGACCGTCGGTAACGTCGATTCTCACTGTTTCGACGTTAGATACATTTTTGATGATTTACCGACGGTCGGTATGTCGAGCTTTGAAAATATCGTTTATCGTTGGGAAACTTGGTTTTTAAAGAACGAGCTTCATATTCTTTTTTTTTTAATCATATTTATTTATGCTTATCGAAAATTCGAATAAAAATAATGATCACGCGATTGCCGACAAATACCTTAAAGGTTTTTGAGATTTTTGTTGCACCGCTTTATTTATTTATTTATTTCAAGAAATGCGGTACAAAACCGGTAACCGGTACCGGTACCTCAGTCGGTAACAAATAGTTTTTCCGATTTTTTTCAAAATGGCGTGACGACCGGAAGCAAATTTGGTTTTTGTAGTCACAGGTGAAAATAGATCGACTCGTGAAAATGGAATTTGCTTTCGATCGAACGATTAGCCGTTTCGGAAAAAGTCGGGAAAGCGATTGGTTACCATGAGAGCATTTTTCGACTACTGTACCATATTTCCTTAAATGCATGTGAAATGCCGACGGTCGGTAATGAAAACTGTAATGCTATTATTTCCAGGGTGCAGGGGGCTTAAGCCTTCAAAGGGATTTGCAGGCCGCCGCAGAACTAAGAGACGGGGGGCATTATATTTCCGATAGACGCTAAAGTTTACGCATTATTTTTAGAAAAAATTGCAGTTTTTATTATGGACTCAACGGCAGGGCGCGAAGTACGTCATTTTTAAGGGGAGGTGAAGGTTGGACATTATCTCGATACTTTACGGGTTCTTCAATATTATCAATAACGTGTAATCGATATAATAATAGTCTTCTAGATAATGAAGCAATTTAGAGTTTCTCGTCTTTCGCAAAAACAAAAAGTTTAAACGCAGTAGCCTCGGGTGGAATTTGCGAATTTATCGACGAAACGAGTACATCTTTTGCTATTTGATTTGCGACTTGAAAATTTTCTAAAATGTAAAAAAAAATGTCCTTCTCGAAAACCTGTCGCAGTTAACAAAGATCGTTATCTTAAAAAGAAAAAAAAAATAAAAATAACGCATGAGCTATCGTAGGATTCACTCGTTTTTTAACGAAGTTCTTCAGGAGAGGAATTAAGATGTTCAGCATTATCGACGCATTATCTTAGTTCAGACCAAGTTATGGAAACTTAGAGATATGATTTATTGCCATTTAAATTATGTAACATTATTTCCCATAATTTCTTCATCTCTCCACATATCGAACTATAGAAGTCAAAAAAGTTGTTGCAATGTTTTATGTGCTATCAGCACTGTAAGATTCATCCTTTTCTTCATCGTTTTCGGGACAATCGCTGTAACGCACGCATCGACCAGTGCTACGACTCCGATACAAAGTACCACCGCATCTGCATGCCTTCTTACCGTCCGGCATTTCGTCTTTCTGCAATAAATTACGAGTTTTATTGGATGCATTTTTATTTACGTAACGAACCGACATTCTTCAAAACTTCAAAAAACAAAATCACGTTAAAAGTTCGGATTGTTTTCTGTTTTCGTTAATAACAATTAGCACAGCCTTCTTGTACTCACGCAATTAATCCAGGGAACGGCGCAAGTGCTTTCGCATTCTTTTTTTAGCGTTGTATATACTTCAGTCGATTGGCAGAAAGCCGAATCGTCGCCCACTAAAATTAATTTCTAATTTTTAATTTCGTGTTTGCTGATCGAACCTGTTAATTATTGTGCCATTTTATTTATCGACAACGCTCGGCGTCAGATTTAAATCTTGAAATACGAATTTTCGTTACATACGTGAAAATATTCCGCGGAAAAAAAGAATAGCAATTGTGCGATTATTATTAAAGTAGCTGCAGCACGTGATATCCATTTCGCATAAGTTCGAGGAAATAGAGAAGTACTTGCAAACTCTGCTCGATAGTATATAAATCTGAAAAAATGCATGCATATTACAGATGCTGAAAAGATTCATTTGGCATAATAATAATTGCAAAATGTTATTAAAAAATTGTTGAAAAAATAAAATTGTTCAACAAATTTATGGTAACTCAACATTTTTTTTTAATGAAAATGATTCGTTCATTTTTCTAAATACGTATGAATTTTTTCAGATTTTTATCTTTGGTTTGAATTTTTTTTTTATATGGAAAAAATGTGTAGAAAAAGACAAAATTCAAACCAACGATAAAAATCCGAAAAAATTCATACGTACTCAGAAAAATGAACGAATTATTTTCATAAAAAAAAAAAAGTTGAGTTACCATAAATTTGTTGAACAATTTTTTTTTCAACAATTTGTTAATAACACTTTGCAATTATTATTATATGCCAAATTAATTTTTTCAGTACCTGTAATATGCATGAATTTTTTCAGATTTTTATACTATCGAGAAGTGTTTGCAATTTCCTGTCCATTTCGTCGAATTTAGGTGAAATTAACACCACGCGCTCCAACCTCCTTAAATTACGAAGCAGATTTTCGGTAGATTACTCACGTTCGACTGTTAATGTGCTATTCGAATTAAAAAAATTGTTTTTTGCTATTTTATGTTATTAAAATACTACATACCAACGACCGTCACTAGAAAAAGGGTCACAATAGACAGAATCATTGTGTTGGAAAAAATACAACCGTAGACTGAAGGATCTTTCATTTGGTTGAGGAATTTATAGAAAATGTTATCATTTGTTGTTGGAGATAAGTGCAATTTCGCGGAATCGATAATAATAATTATACTGATAATGGGTGGTTAAAACAATCGACATGCATGTTACTTAAGTACCTAACCTCCTCTTGCATAAGGTGCGTCAATTAGTTGGTCGAATCCACGTGTTCGTATTGTCGACGTTTAAGCGGTAAACAACGCAATTTTGATAGTACCTACTTTTTCGTTAGTTGTTATCAAGAAACTGTTCTCGTGGTTCAAATGAGAAAATAAAAAATTAAACTAATCGATAAACTGTTTTTACGAACCAATATCAACCGCGGAGAGGATTGCCGTTGTTATAATTATATTTGCAACGGATGTGTGGAAGTATCGGTAATAATAATAATAATAATGATTGTTATTATTATTATTATTGTTGAAAAGGAAATTTGTCGCGGGGCTGCGAGTCGAATCGTCGATATTAAGATTCAGTCTGTAGTATAGCAGAATTCGTTATCGACGGAGATCAATAAAATTGAATTATTATCGTACGCTTCGAGGTCATCGAGCTTACGGCAGTCCTGTCGCTCCGTGGTTTCATCGTTCACGACTGTGTTACGACGCTTTCATTCTCAGCTCCGCTGAAATTGCTATAAATAGACCCCCGAAACTCGCTTCAACGTCACATAATGACCGTCGGTAACGTCATATCTCACTGTTTCGACGTTATATACATTTTTGATGATTTACCGGTGGTCGGTATGTCGAGCTTTGAGAATATCGTTTATTGTTGGGAAATTTGGTTTTTAAAGAACGAACGTTATATTATTTTTTTAAAATCATATTTATTTACGATTATTGAATATTCGAATACAAATAATGATCTCTCGATTGTCGGTAAATACTTTAAAGGCTTTTGAGATTTTTATTGCGACGCTTTATTTATTTATTTATTACAATGAATGCGGTACACCCTCAGCCGGTAACAAATCGCTTTTCCGATTTTTTTCAAAATGGTGTGACGACCGGATGTAAATTTGGTTTTTGTAGTCACAGGTGAAAATAGATCGATTCGGGAAAATGAAATTTGCTTTCGTTCGAACGATTAGCCGTTTCGGAGAAAGTAGGGAAAGCGATTGGTTACCATGAGACCATTTTTCGACTACTGTACCATATGTCCTTAAATACATGTGAAATGCCGACGGTCGGTAATGAAAACTGTAGTGGGATTTCGCTAATTTATCGACGAAACGAGTACATCTTTTGCGATATGTATTGACTTGAAAATTTTCTAAAGTGTAAAAGAAATCTTCTTTTGCAAAAACCTGTCGGTTTTATCAAGGTTAAGTTTTTTTTTAATATGAAATCAGATCGTCCCCAGGATGAACTCCAGGTCATTATATTCGTACTATCGTATGGAATGTTCCTCTAAATTGACAAGTCTCTATGTGCGCGTATTTACATGTGACACGCGTTTTCGCCCACAATATGTACGATTTTTTTTAATATTAAAATAGACCGTCACCTAAACAGAATATACCTGCAAATTGAAATTACGCTGCGGTTATGCGTATTGATGTTTCGTCGATATTTTCAGCCGTTCGTATTACAACACAATTTTTTTAGTAATAAGTAACTAGAGATCATCTCCGTGATAGTTCATTGTGTAATTGATGTATATGAACATTTAGAACATTCACATAAATTTACAAAAAAGGTTAACAATGCGTGAGGAAATTTCAGCCGTTTGTTTGTCAAAACGCTGTACAGAGGGTGGCGCTTACGCAGCTTCTGAGTCCACTAGGCAGCCGCGCTAAGCCTTGGGTGGGTGCAGTCCCTTCCATGAATGGAGATCGTCTGGTTGGATGAAGTGTTCGAGAGATGTAATGTCATCAATGCTCGGTAGCTTAAAAAAAAATAAAAAAAACGTATAAGTCATCGTAGGATTTACTCGTTTTGTAACGAAATTCTTCAGAAGAGGAATTAAAATGTTCCGCATTGAGTTCAGACTGAGTTGTGGAGATCTGGTGATAGGATTTACTGCCATTTAAATTATTTAACATCATTTCCCATAATTTCTTTATCTCTCCACATATCGAATTGTAGAAGTAAAAACAGTTGTTGCACCGTTTTAAACTTCACCGTCAGCGCTATCGTCGCTTTTGTCGGGACAAACCTCGCGACGCACGCATCGGAGGCTTTCGCTATCCCGATAAAAATCATTAAGGCATCTATATGCCTTCTCACCGTCCGGCATTTCTATTCGCTGCAATAAATTACGAGTTTTATTGGATGCATTTTTATATACGTAACGTACCGTGACATCATATCTTCAAATGTTTAAAACACAAAATCACATTAAAGTTCGTATTGTTTTCGGTATTCGTTAATAACAATTAGCATCACAGCCTTCTTGTACTCACGGGAGGTGGCCAGGGACGTTCGCAATTTCGCTCACATTCTTCTTCTAGCGTTGAAAATATTTCATTCTGTTTGCGTGCCGACGTAACATCGCTCACTAAAAATAATTTTTAATTTCGTGTTTGCTGATCCTGTTAATTATTGTGCCATTTAACTTATCGACAGCGCTCGGCGTCCGATTTAAATCTTGAAATACGAATTTTATTTCAAGTGAAATAAAATTCATTTTATCAATTTCACATACGTGAAAATATTCCGCGGAAAAAAAAATAGCAACTGTGCGATTACTTTTAAAATGAGCTTAAGGTCTATCCGATTGGACCACGTGATTCACTTAAGAAGGTTGGAGCGCTTGGTGTTCATTTCGCTTAAATTCGACGAAATGGAGAGAGAATTGCAAGCACTTCTCGATAATATAAAAATCTAGAAAAATTCATGCATATTAAAGGTACCGAAAATATTAATTTTGCATAATAATAATTGCAAAATATTATTAACAAATTGATGAAAAAAAAATTGTTAAACAAATTTACGGTAACTCAACTTTTTTTTTTCAATGAAAATGATTCGTTCATTTTTCTAAGTACTTATGAATTTTTTCAGATTTTTATCTTGGGTTTGAATTTTTTTTTTATGGAAAAAATGTGTAGAAAAAGAAAAAATTCAGACCAAAGATAAAAATCTGAAAAAATGCATACGTGTTCAGAAAAACGAACGAATCATTTTCATTGAAAAAAAAAAAATTTAGTTACCGTAAATTTGTTTAACAATTTTTTTTCATCAATTTGTTAATAACGTTTTGCAATTAATATTATGCAAAATTAATCTTATCAGTACCTTTAATATGCATGAATTTTTTCAGATTTTTAGACTATCGAGAAGTGCTTGCAATTCCCTTTCCATTTCGTCGAATTTAGGCGAAATGAACACCACGCGGTCCATCCAACCTCCTTAAATTACGAAGCAGATTTTCGGTAGATTACTTACGTTCGACTATGAATGTGTTATTCGAATTTAAAAAAAAAAGTTGTTCTTTGCTATTTTATGATATTAAATTACGACGTACCTACGATCGTCGCTAGAAAAAGCCCCACAATAGAGATAATCATGGCATTAGATAAAATACAATCATAAGACTGAAGAATCTTTAATTTTGTTGATGAATTTATAGGAAATGTTATCATTTGTTGTTGGAGATAATTACAATTCGGCGCAATCGATAATATAATAATTATACTGATAATTGGTTGTTAAGTTAATTGATATGCATGTTATGAGATAACATTTGAGTTGTTCAGAGAGGTACTTAAGTAGATTACCTCCTCTTGCATAACGCACCCTAATTAAGTTGGTTGAATCATCGTATTCGTGTTGTCGATGCTTAATTAAGCAGTAAAAAACACCAATTTGAAAGTACTTATTCGTTAGTTATTATCAAAAAATGCGGAAACGTCTCCACGTCAAGTCCCTGAAAAACTTTGAAATGAAAAAACGGATCAAATTTTTGTTGGCGCTTTTAAAATAATTCCGCGATAATTTTTCAAAATCGCTTAGTTACGATTAAATGAATTCAGTCAATTTCCTCAAAATTTTAAAGTACTCGGCGTACTGATTTTTTTTAATGATCAAAATAATGACTATTTTATTAAAAAAAAAAAAATGAAAATGTGTGCATCTCAATCACTTCGATAAATTGCCTCATCCACTACTGTAAAAAAAAATTGTATCCAAGACTATCCACTTTTTTTTTGTTAATTTTATAATGGAATTGAAAAAATGCCGGCAGTTTATCGTATCCATGTAACGTATCCTTTTTACTGTCTATAGAACGCAATTGGTTTATGACTCATAAGCTTTGAATGGGACGTTTATTCCCTTCGCTCCCCTATCTAATTCATTAGTCGCTTACAGTCTCTCCGCACCTCCCTAAAACAATCTCATCCGACCATCGAACTCTTATCGTTAGTATTGAATCTCATGTAGAGGTGTGAACACAGCTTCCGCGCGTAATATACCTTCTCCGCTTTAAAACTAACGATCTTGCGCAGTGAATTGACTTTTTGTCGATGTTTCGTACCATTTTTCTAGCTAAAGAAAACATGAGCGATTCCATTTTGACGCCGGGTCAGCAAATAAGACCGAATATCGACGAAAAAACGGCCATATTTCTCGTCCGACAATTATACGGATTCCGCGTTAAAAAAATCAACGAACTAAACGCCTACGACGACAAAAACTATCATGTTCTCTGCGAAAATGACCACACGAATCCACACGTACAAAAGATCGCGGAACACGGATACGTTCTAAAGATTCTCAACTCTCTGGACTCTCGTAACACAAACTTCATCGAGGGGCAAAACGAGATGATGCTGTTTCTCGATCAGCGGGACATAACGTGTCCCGTACCGGTAAAGAATCTTCGGGGCTCTTTTTACGCTTTGGAAAAGCTGCAAAGCGGACCTAACGAGGGACACGTGGTAAATATAGCATTCCGTCGATACGTAGTGATGAGATTTTATGATTTTCAATTCTTATTCGATTGATGATCATCTTTCGATGTGTTAGGTGCGTCTTCTCGTTTACCGACCGGGATCTACTTTATTCGCTGTACCGACGACCGTCGAACTGCTTAAAGATGTCGGTCGTTTCGTTGCACAACTCGACGCGACATTGTCCGCATTTTCTCATCCCGCGTATGAAGACCGTTCAACCCTTTGGATGCTAACCGCAACCCCTAAACTTCGAGACTTTGTTTACGCGGTCGGTAACGAAGAAGATAGAAATATGATTCTTCGGATCGTCGAATCTTTTGAGGAACGGGTTCTCGTTGTTGTCGATCAATTGGAATACGGAATCATTCATGGCGACATAAACGAACAGAATCTCTTGGTTAACGACGAGGGAAATCGAGTCGCCGCGGTTATCGACTTCGGAGATACCAACAGAACTTGCGTGATATTCGAGATCGCGATAACCGTTTGCTACATGATAATTCAAGCGCGAGATTTCACAATGGCTAAACACGTGATCGATGGCTTTCAGAGTATAAAAAAATTAACGAAACTCGAAAAAGATATTTTGAAAATCTGCGTCTGTTCGAGAATCTCGCAAAGTCTCGTTCTCGGCGCTTATTCGCATTTGAACGATCCGCAAAATGATTATTTGCTCACAACGCAAAAACCCGGCTGGGATATATTGCGAAAACTTTGGCCGCTCGATGACAAAGAAGTAATGCAAATTTGGGGACTCGAGGATTCGTGAAGATTCTACAGTCGTAATATTTTTTCGAAGCAACGATTAAAATGCTCTTTGATAAGACTGCGAAAATTGAGATTATATCTTCGATAAGCGATCTTCCAATCCCGATTTTTGTAATTTTTTTTTTTTACATCGTTTTTATACAATTATAACAATATAAATTTTTGTAATTTTTTTTAACATAATTTTTATGTAATTAAAAGAATTTAAATTTTTGTAATTTTTTTTAACACCATTTTTATGTAATTAAAATAATTTGAATTTTTGTAATTTTTTTTAACATCATTTTTGTATAATTAAAACAATATGAATTTTTGTAATTTTTTTTAACACCATTTTTATATAATTAAAATAATTTGAATTTTTGTAATTTTATTTAACATCATTTTTGTATAATTAAAACAATATGAATTTTTGTAATTTTTTTTATAACACCATTTTTATGTGATTAAAACAAAATTAATTTTTCTACAATTACTGTTTGAGATTATTCTGCTATCCGATTATTAATCCTTTGTACAACATCGACCCACTGGTGCGGTCGAAGCCATCGGTTTCGCGCCAATTCCGCCGCTCGTGTAGTTAGTTGAGCGATCAGTCGAGCGATTAATTAATCATACAAACCCTGAATTATAGTGCGTTTGAAATTGTATAAATTGGAAGGTATACGACAAGCGTAGAAAACATCGCCCGACCTCTCTTCATGGATTTGTAATTACCGCAACTTTCGTAATTGAAACTGTTGTGTAATTAGCAACATTAAACTGCATAATACTTCAATTAATCGCAAGAAAGATTGATAAATTTTTATCTATTGCAACGCCATCGATTTCGGACAAATTCTACCGCCGTAAGTGGCATATCGAGCGATGAATGAATAATAAAAAATTAGAGACCAATATATTGAATTTAAATTGGAAGTTACATTACGAGAGTACAAAGCATCGCTCGATGTTTTTTTCTGGAATTACCAGAAGTTCTATAAATAAAATTGCAGTGTAAAAACCGCACAAGAAAATGTATAATAGTTCAATTACTCACGAGAAAGACGCATATCTTTACTTATTTCCATATATTGCCGTTTCGGACGCTTATCTCGTCTGTATCTTTATCATTCGTCTCAATTCTACACTACACAATTGATTATGATGTACAATTTCGAACGCGGCGTTTGTTCCCTTCGCTCCCTATCTAATCACCGGGTCCCGACAGCTCGTGATTTATCATTCGTTTAAAGCTCTTCCCCCTCCAATCCGCAAAACGATCTCTCGCGTCCAACAAACTCTTATCGTCAGTATTGAATCTCATGCAGAGGTGTGAACTGCGGTCGTAATCGTAAAAATCGTTAAAAACAGAAAATACCTTAATATTTCTCCTTCATTTTGAAGTTCTCGCGATTTTGTTCAAAAAAATTGAATACGAAAAAAAAAACCCCGCGATTTCGGATATTTTTTAATTGAAGGTAACTTACCGACGGCGTTTACCTTCCGATACTGTGAAATGAGTGATTCCGTCGTTTTGACGCCGGGACAAGATATAAAACCGAAGATCGATGCAGTAAGAGCGATTGAACTTGTTGAAGAATTGTATGGATTGCGCGTTAAAAAAATTCACGAACTCAACGCCTACGATGACAAAAATTATCACGTTCTCTGCGAAAACGATCACACGAATCCACACATTCGGGATGTCGCGACACACGGCTATGTGCTGAAAATTCTCAATTCTTTGGACTCCCGTAACACAAGCTTCGTCGAGGGGCAAAATGAAATGATGCTCTTCCTCGATCAACGGAACGTAACTTGTCCCGTACCAGTAAAAAATCTTCGCGGCTCTTTCTACGCTGTGGAGAAATTGCAGAACGGACCTAACGAGGGACACGTCGTAAGGATATAATTTCATTACGTTTTTTTTATTACGAAATTATGGTTTTTCGATTGTAAAAACATCTTTAGCGAAACTTTTGGATGTAAAATGTTCGCAAAAGCGTTACGAATCCTTCTGGAAATGGAGTATAAAAATGCTAAATGTTCTCAAAAAATGTTCCGATCTTTTTGGAAATTGAGTAAAAAAAATGCAGTGTCTTCAAAAAATGTTACGATCTTTTTGGAAATTGAGTAAAAAAAATGCAGTGTCCTCAATAAATGTTACGATCTTTTTGGAAATTGAGTAAAAAAAATGCAGTGTTCTCAAAAAATTTTCCGATCTTTTTGGAAATTGAGTAAAAAAAATGCAGTGTCTTCAAAAAATGTTACGATCTTTTTGGAAATTGAGTAAAAAAAATGCAGTGTTCTCAAAAAATGTTCCGATCTTTTTGGCAATTGAGTAAAAAAAATGCAATGTCTTCAAAAAATATTACGATCTTTCTGGAAATTGCTTTAAAAAAAATGCAAAATGTCTTCGGAGAACATTACGAACCTTTTGAAAATTGACTAAAAAAATTTAGCGACTTCAATAAACCATTACGACTCTTCTGAAAATTGACTAAAAAAATGTACTGTCCGCAAAAAACGTTCTGGAAATTAAGTAAAAAAAAATGCAGTGTCCTCGAAAATCTTTAAGACACTTCTGAAGGGTCTTAAAGTAATCAGCGGTCGGTAAGGTTCGTCAAGGGACTTATACTGTACTATAACGTCAATTATAATAAAAATCCCTATCCTGATCCTTGAGTTCAAAATACTAAAAATGTTTTTGAATAAAATTTTCGTAAATACGCAGATGTACTCAATATTTTCAATTTTTTTTATTATTTTTTTTTTCTTATTTTTTTGCATCGATAACATTATTGATTGTTGATAGGTGCGTCTTCTCGTTTATCAGCCCGGATCGACTTTATACAATGTCCCTATAACCGTCGAGCTGCTCAAGGACGTCGGTCGTTTCGTCGCACGACTACAGGTGATTTTGGGGGAATTTTCTCATCCATCATACGAAGATCGTTCGACTTTATGGATGCTTTCCGCGACTCCGAAACTTCGAGACTTTATTTACGCGATCGAAAATGACGAAGATAAAAAAATGATACTTCGAATCGTCGAATGTTTCGAAAAACGTGTTCTCGTCGTCGGCGATCGATTGGAAAGGGCAATCATTCACGGAGACTTAAACGAGCAGAATTTGCTGGTCGATGCCGAAGGTACGCGAGTCGCCGGAGTCATCGATTTTGGCGACACAAACAAAACATCGACGATCTTCGAACTCGCGATAGCCGTTTGCTACATGATAATTCAGGCGCGCGATTTAAAAATGGCGAAACACGTGATCGATGGTTTTCAGAGTATAAAAAAATTGACGAGACTCGAAAAAGATATTTTGAAAATTTGCGTTTGTTCGCGACTCTGTCAGAGTCTCACGCTCGGCGCTTATTCGCATTTGAAAGATCCGCAAAATGAATATCTGCTCGTAACGCAAAAACCCGGTTGGGATATATTGAGAAAACTTTGGCCTCTCGATGAGAAAGAGGTATTGAAAATTTGGGGACTCGAAAATGCGTGATAATTTGAGGATTTAATATTTTCATTTTTTACCCCTAAAAAAATATTTTTTTAGGTGTAAACAATGTTTAGTTGAAAAAAAATGTTTATAATATTAAAAAAAAAAAAATGTATAATAATGAAAAAAAAAAAATTTTTAAGGACGAAATTTTTTTTTTTCTCCAATAAATGTTCATTGAATCGAATAAATATTTGTCTTGGTGTGCCATTGACTCCACGTCAACGGAGCAGCGGTCAATACGCGATTAGATAAGACTACGACTGTTGAAATTGTATTTTCACGAATAGATCGCGGAAAATTTTTTTTTCGGTTTAATCGAAGTTAAAAAAAAAATATTACGATTATTATTAAAGGTCTACGCCGCCATTTTTTTATTTGGTGAATTATCGGTGATATGGGAGTGAATTCGCCTCGTCAATTATGCAGTGGTTTACATCCTCTCCTTTTTTTATTATTATTTATATATGTAGGCAGTTACATATGTACATATAGATGCAATGAACAATAATAATAATAATAATAATAATAATAATAATAATCTTCATTTAACCATACTGTGTTATCATTTTACATAGCGGCATCGTGGTATTTAATATATACAAAAGGTTGCTGTTTTTTTTTTTTAATTTTTTTTTTTTTATCATCTTTAGTTAGCAATAGTGAGATTACCGTGACGCCATTACGCGTTCGGGAAACGCAGTTAAACTGCGTTTTCCGTTAACGTTCTATTCGATAGTTATTTTGTTTATTCCCCGCGAGATTTTCGCGAGAAACGTGTTACACTGGGAGAAACATAAGGTAAGTGCACGATTTAGATTAATGCGTCATTTTTCGAACGCGTATTATAGTATTTTTTTTCTTGGTTTTTTTTTTTTTTTTTTTTTTTTTTTAGTACATAAGGTATTGCAGTTTCTTACTGTTATACCGCGAATGTGCAGATTTGACAAAAAAACATGTATTTGGCGCGAACTACATCGGAGTTTGTGCAATCGAGAGGTTTTTTTTCAGGCCGGTCGCGACGAAAAATATATCGATCACACGCGTCCATTTTTTTTTTTTCCCAATCGTCAGCAAAACAAAGATAGTTTGTCTCTCATTCGTTCGTAAATATTAATTTTGAGGCGTCTCGACCGTCGATAAAACTTGAACGAATCTCTCATTCACAGTTCGTTAACAAAATATTATATTACACGTTGTATATCTAAACGTATCTTATTGCTTAGAATCTATCGGCTTACGTTCAATCCTTGAGGGTGATTTATAGGCGTATAATAATAATAATAATTCAATCAGCGTCCTCCTGATTATTTATAATAACTATATTATATTTTTTTCGCCCTACGATTAACGATAGAGTTGAAAAATAATCATTAAATCGAAAGAAAAAAAAAAAAAAAAAAAAACTCAAAATTTTATCACAATAAATACGATGGATCGGAGTGTGACAAATGAACGATAATATGTGCGAGTGGAATGTTCATCTAGAGTGATAGTCACTTTTTTTAACGATAAATTCGTCGATTCTAATTACTCAGCGGGAATGGTCTGTGAATATTACGAAGTACCCTTTCAGTCTTGAGAAACGATTTTTTTTTGTATATATATATATATATATACTCTTAGGAATGAGCGCGTCGATGAAACGAAGGGCGCCTGCGCAACAGCCCCGAGATTGGTGATGAAACGTTGAATTCTTTTTTCTAAGCTCGTTGAGTATAAGTTTTATTGTTTTACGAGTGACGCGAACAGTATTCCGAAAAGAAAGCAATTATAACCGACATCGGGTCAACGCATGCAAGTAATATTCTCGATCGCGCGCCGGGGGTAACTTTTCAAGAACTTACTACTTCGATGTTATCTAAATGAACGCCTAATCCGATTGTCCGCAGAGATGCTTTGTTTTTTTACACTCATTCGCACTCAAACGATAATACGTTCGCCACTTCACGTCGGAGAAAAAACGAAACACATTGCACTGAATATTAGAAGTCGCGAGACGGACGTTATTATTAATTTTTTCTTCGAGTTTAATCAACAAACAGAATAGTTGACGCGACGCGTGATTTGATGGTTAAACGCTTGTAACCGGCAAGCGATTATGCGCATTCACACGTGGTTCGCAAACGTACGTACGATCTCCCTGACGCCACGCGTCAACGGCAAGGACTACTCAGTACGCGCTCACGCGTAACGACTGACAGTTGGCTCGCGACGCGGATTCTGCCGTGTTTACGGAGGCCACGTGTTTCGGGTTTCGCGCCGAGTTTCCGTCGACGATTCTCGTAGTGTAAAGTTTACTCCCGAATATAGTTTCCGATTAAATTCCATGAGTGACTTCGTATCGTCGCGGTGTCCAAATTATTATTGCCGGGATTATGAGATTACTTCGATTGCGATTCGTTCACGTGCACTACGAGTAGTGAGGGGACATGTGGTCGATAAAACGCGGAAATTTCCGGCGGTAATTCGATTCGCGAAACCGTTGAATGTGACAGGACGAGTAATTTATGCGCGTTTTCGATAAAATATTTAATCGACGTAAGTGTGAGCCCCCGACGCCACGCGCGTGAAGGACATGGTCTATCGATGCTGCGCGCGCAACAGTTGACCGTTAGATCGCGGCGGGCATTTTGCTGCTTTTATCGAAAGTCGCGAGTGTCAGTTTTTGTGTCGAGTTTCCGGGGAAGACGATAAAGTTGCATCCGCGTCTTGGTTTTTGATTAAAGTACGCGAATAATTCTGTAATGGAGTAACGTTGTTTTACTATCGACGGCGCGTCGAATATTACGTTAATCGCGACGGTTTTACGTGCACGAGAGTGGGGAGGCGTTCCACACATTTCGATTGCTTCGTAAGCTCGTGACCCGTACTTTATATCGATATAATTTTCGTCGGTGTTTCATTCGGTCAGTTAAACTCGATAAATCGATAGCTTTTCCGATCAGTAACATTAATTTTAGTGCAATATCCGGTGAAGAGTTCAGTGTCGAGTGTGTGCCTTTCTCAAGACTCAAGATACGAGCAGCGTAGTTGTATTATCATTGGATTACAAGATTCTCAACGGCTGTTCATCGGAGAGACTCCGAAGTAGTAAGTCTTCGATAAAAACCCTTAGATCGTATTTTTTTTTCACGTTTTCTCGAGAAAGTTCTCTGGAAACGTTTACAATGTTGACGCAACGCCGTGTAACTGCGATTCTCGTCTCTACAAAACGTACCATAATTTAATCGATTTGATGCTGCAGTGTTGCGTGTTTTCCCTCTCAAAAAACGAAGAAAAAAAATCGTTTCGATGATAAAACATCGAGAAAAATCGCATTTATTATCGCGAGACGCTCAATACGTATTCTTCCAATAATGACAATAATAAAGACAATGTTAATTAATAATAACAATCCTTTGAGGACGTCCGCTTAGTCAATAATTATCCAACACTTTCCATTTCTTTTTTTTTTCATTTTTTTATATCTTTAACAACAAATTATTCAATTCTTAATTTCTCTCTCTCGTCATTTTTCCCGCTACAACAAAAATGTGTACAGTCGAGGTACCGGCCTTGTTTTTTTTTTTTTTTTTCTTAACTGGGCGTTCGTAAAATTGGGCGTAAAATAATTCTATATATATATATCAAATGTCCAACGATGGTCAATACTGTATTTTACCTTTTTTTTTCATGCTCCCTAATCCCTCTTCCGTCCTCAGTTTGTTATTTTAATTGGTTTTTTCGTTTATCTAAACTCCGCGAATAATGGACGAAGTGGCATGAAGTTTTGCAACGTCCAACGTTGCGGCTTATGCCTCGCGGCAAGTTTCGCAGCATTGGTCCTGATAGGACGGCACTCCGCACAAGTTCATCATCTTGACTTTGTTGCAGAGTCGCGAGTCATCCTTGCACTCTTCTGCAATTTTTTTTTTTTTTTAGCTTTTTATCGCATATATAGTATATTACGTCACGAGGAAGAAAAAGTGTGGAATAGTTATTTCTGACCGTTTTTCCGCATGGCGTGCAAAAAAGTGCGTTTTCCCGCACAGCGTGCGAAAAAGTGCGTTTTCCCGCACAGCGTGCGAAAAAGTACGTTTTCCCGCACAGCGTGCGAAAAAGTACGTTTTCCCGCACAGCGTGCGAAAAAGTGCGTTTTCCTGCACAGCGTGCGAAAAGTGCGTTTTCCCGCGCGGCGTGCGGAAAAAGGTCAGAAAGGAAATTTTCCGCGCGCGAGACGTGCGGAAAACCTCACTTTCCATACCGCAGTAAAGTAATAGATTTTTTTTATTAATAAATCGAGTAGTGAGAGATTTTACCGGACGTTCGTTGTTGACACGGTTGGTTACGGCACGTCTTCATCACGGGCGGACGCGGGATATCTCGACACGCATTTCCCGCGGGTTTTTTCGTGCCGTACCAAACGCATTGCAAGATTCGATATTTTATACCGTCCGGTCCGCAGGATGGTGTACACTAAAATGAAAAAAAAGAAAAAAAAAATTTGAGAAATTTAAATTTTATACGAAATAATCATTATAACCGAGAAAACAATATGTACCTTTGACCACTCGCCAACTCTCCACACGCCTTTGCACGCATCGTTGTAACACTCTTGACGCTGCGGCGGTCTTATTTCATCGTCGCATTTGTTGGGATCAAGTAGAGTTACGTTTTGCGTTCCATCGTCGATATCTCCCGCGAGGCGGCAACTTATGTCTCGTCTTTGCATTGCTGGAAAAAAAAAAAAAATCGAGAAGTTGAAATTTTTTTTTTAATTTTGAAATATTTGCTTTTAAGAACGATAAAAATTATGGAGAAAAACACTAACCAGTTTTCCAATCAAAACATCGCGAAGACTCGCAGGGTGTCCATTCGCTGGTGTGCCATTGCGGACATCTTCCCGTACCGCACGGGCGAACTTTTTGTGGCGTAACAAATCCCGCGTTTTCGCACAGTGCGGCGCCCATTACGGTTCTTGAAATTATTCGAGTTGAATTGCTGGCATTTTTCGTTGGTCTTACAGTGCACTGAGCTCCTCTCGTCTGTGTAATTAATCATTCGCACGGTCGTTAATTATTTATCATAAATTTCATCGATTAATCGATTAATTCTTATCGAATATAATGTGAAAATAATAAATTTCATAAAATAAATTTCATTAAAAAAATTTCATAAAATAAATTTCATTAAAAAAATTTCATAAAATAAATTTCATAAAATAAATTTCATTAAATAAATTTCATTAAAATCGCAATTTTTTTCGTTAAACTTAAATAAATTAATAAAATTGAAATACACATTTTTTTTAAATTTCCCGTACGATTTCTGCACGAAATTTTTCAACTATCGGTAAAATTTTTAATTTAGAATTTTTTTACATTACGTACCTGAAATCCTCCTCCTCCGCAAGTCTGTGAGCACTTCGACCAATCCGTAGTTATCCATTCGAAGATTAAATCATCGCTGGTAACTGAAAAAATTTCATTAAAACTCGTAACTGATGAAAAACAACAAACGTTTCACTAAAAAAAATCTTAAAAAAAAAAAAAAATACATACCGCGACTGAACACGTTGATGGATCCAGCGATCGTAGTTTCATTCGCCGAATTTTCCCCGAAAGCTAACGACGCAGCGGTAGCAATAGATTCTTTGGATTCTTTATTATTTTCGGTAGAATTACGGGATTCGACGGCGGGATGCTTCGGGATTTCTACATCTTCAACGATATCTTCTTCCTTCGTAACTTCCGCACCGCCGGAGGTATCCTCCTTAGTAGTTTCGTTACCGAACGCGTCCCATCCTTCGCTTCCTCTCGTTCCCAACACTTTTCCGTCTTCCGACAACACGAGAGAATCAGTTTGATTCTTATTTCGCGTCGTCGTAATTTTTTCTCTACTCAACTCGCCGTCGTACGACTCGTCGTCCTCGAGGCTGTCGAGCGTCAGTTCCGATCTAAAGGATCCTTCCTTTTTGCTCACAACTTCCGGCGCATTAGTTGTACTCGTGTGATCGACGATAATTCTCGACGATTCAATGACCGCAGTACTCGTGTCCGCGAAATAACGATCTTCCGATTCTTCGATAGTTTCTTCGCTCAGACTTCTCGGCGAAATGGACGTTCGATGTTTCGCGGGTTCCTCGAGATGTCCCGATTTCTTTTCAACGATTTTCTCATCGGATTCGTCTCGAATTTCTCCGCTGTTTATCTCTTCCCGATTTTTATTCGTTTGCACATTTTCCTCATCGTAATCCGACAATCCGGTGCCTCGTTGATTTCTCAAAAAATTATCGACGATCCCTTTGTCACGTTTTTTCGTGTTTATCAACGATTCCTCGACGTAATCGATGCTCCGATCGGTACTGGTGGCGCGGCGATTTTCGTGATATTTTCGAGGTTTATGATGATTCAAAAATTTCGCTGTTTCTTCGTCAATTTTTGGCGCGTCTTCGTTGTGAATGGCGAAGAATGCGGCGTCCAAATCGTACGGATCGTCATCGATGAAAATTCTCTCCTCGTCCGGACCGAACGTGTCGTCGGGAATTATCGTGTCGGTACCGAAGATCTTGAAATCGTTTTCACGATCGTCGTCGCGAAGATCGTTATCACCGTATTCGCCGCTCGGACGCATCTTCGGGGATTTTTTTCGCGAATCGTCCAGAAGCATCGGCGGTGCCATTCTGTGACCTCTTTCCAAATTTGAATCACTCCGGAACGGCCAATACGCCTAAAGGACAATATAAAAATACCAAAAAAAAATGTAACTCGTCGAGAAAAGCTGCGAAATCTATTGAATTAACGAACAATTCCAAAAGCCACATAATTAATCTGCGGAATGGTAAGCTGACGTAAAAATGGATATCGAGGACACGCTGCTTCGTAAATATTAATTAAAAAAACTTTGATTAACGCGACGAGAAACTCTCGTAACGTACCGAAAAAAAATTTGTATCGTTATAAGTTGAAATTAAAATAGTATTTTTGTATCGCGTGTAACTAACAAAAAATTTGCATATATAAAGAAAAAAAAAAAATTTTTACCGATTATTACGATTTTCAATTATTTAGTAAAAGAATTAAAAGAAATCGAACAACAATACCAAAAAAACGCAAAATATCGCGTAAAAATCGCGTAAACTATTACGAGAACGAGAAAAATCGAAATCGTTAATTAAAAACGTTGATCAGCGCGACCGCAGCATTAACGAAGCGAAAAATTAAAAATGGCGAATGTTTTATCGAAACGAAGATTTCATGAAAGAGTAACGGCGCTGGTGTCGCGTGTAAAAAAAAAACTGCCGATTTTTTACCGACAATTTTGCGGATTATTAGAAATTCGTATTAATTAGAGAGCAATGAGATAATCCGCAGTGTTATCATTATTATCATTATTATTACTATTATTGCTGTGATAATTATTATTATCAGGATTATTATTATTATCATTATTATTATACGGTTAGCGTACGAGTGAACACGAGTGTTTTGTTGTACGTATTGTGAAGTACTCTCTAATGATGAGATCGCGGGAGCTTTCGCACCGTGTGAAATGTTTCTCTTGCGTGTCTCGTATTTCACGTTTAAACCTCTCGGTCACGGATTAATGATGTAAGCGTATACAGCAAGTTCGTGAATTGTTCGTAACTATGTCGAAAGAGCGAAAGGAATAGCGTTACAAACGAAAACGTATATATTCATTAGCGAAGGCTTCGTTGGTGCATTATTTTCGATCTTTTTTTTTTTTTTTTTTTTTTTTTTTTTTTTTTTTTTTTTTTTTTCGCTACCAAACAGGCGCCTCTCACCTTTAAACTTGAGATAAATTGACTCAAGTGAGGATTGAGTCGCGATGCACCCGACGACGCTGTCGGTCCAACGGATTCTTGATATCCGGGCTGTTGGTTAGTGGGATTATCGATTTTATTCCCAACAAGATCCATCACCGGGACGAATGCGAAGTAAATAGACAGGGAAGACAAGCGTCAAGGCGTTTGTTATATCGATTAGTTGCGAAAAGTGATACATGCAAAACTCGCACACAATTATTTTTGGAATTTTTTTTTTTTTTTTTTTTTTTTTTTTTTTTAGACCCTATAAAACGTTTTGGCTATCACCGGAAATACAAATATCTATATATAATAAGTATACAAGGTTTACGCTTTAATATCGAGAGGATTTTCAAAAATTAACGTTACTGCGATTTTGGTGAAAAAATTATTAAATAATTCGCCGAATGTGAGACGAAATACGGGATGGAAAATTATTAAATAGTCGGACAGGCAGTATTTATCGATTTTCCGTCAATTCGTCTATTCATCCAATCCGCTATTTTACCCCTCAAATCGGCAGTGAATATTTCATAGCATCTTCTCTGATTGACGCGGCGATCGATACAGTAACACAGCTAAACTATTTCAACTTCCGCCAATTTTTTTTTTTTTTTTTTTTTTTTTTTTTTTATCCTTTACGATTGTTTCGATAATCAATGGGGAAAAAAATATAACGTACCTGATTGAGCGACGTAACCGTATATTCTCCGTGAGACATCGACGAATCTGGGGTTATCGAACTTGGCTTCGGCTTCTTTCGATTACGCGGCTTTTTCGTTGGCTTACCCGACGATGGAACTTCCGGTCGGGCCTCGTGACTTAGATCGTCGTTGCCGAAGGTAAACGTACCTTGGTAACCGGAAGCTGCGGGCACAACGGAACAGTTTTTTCGTAATTAATTCGTAATACAATCGATAAATTGATTACAGTAGTATATTTTTTTAAATTAAAAAAAAAAATTTAAATACGAAATAAAATGTATAAAAAAAATTATTATTATTATTATTAAATTAATTAAAAAATTAATTCATTGTCGAACAAAACAAAACTTTATTCAATCTTTAATAAAAAAAATTTAACGAAAAAAAAAAATTTTAATTAATTTTTTTTTTTTTTTTTTTAAATAAATTAAGAAAATAACACAAAATTACAAAAAGAAATTTTTCTTTTACAAAAAAAATTTCGTAAAATATTTATTTCGAAGAAAATTTCGTAAAATATTTATTTCGAAGAAAAACGCTTTCGACAGTCGTGCGCGATGAAAGATATTATGGATTAGAGGATATAAAAAGAATTCCCACCGGTTCGATCGATCTGGAGATTCTCGCCGGAATTAGACGACGCCGAATCGAGGTTGATGTTCTGATGATGATGGACGGTATTTCCAGAGCGAAGTATTTCCTCGCTGCTCATCTGTTCTCTCGGACGTGCATTGACGATCAATCGAATTTCCGAATGTGATTGACCGGCTTCCAAAAAAAAAAAAAAAATATCATTGTAGATACACTTTTAATTCGTTCGAATATTTATCGGAAAAAAAAAAAAAAAAAAAAAAAAAAAAAAATTATTATTATTACCGACGCAGCCGTAAATCCCATCGTCGGCGTACGTTATTTCCAGTATTCTCAAAGCTCCTTTTCGGCTGATTTTGTATTTTCTCGATTTTTGTAAATCCTCACCGTTCTTCGTCCACTCGATTTGATTTCTTGAATTTCAAAAAAAAAAAAAAAAAAAAAAAAACAATATAACACATTTAATCGATTTTCACCAATTTAAAATTAAAAAAAAATATATATATATTCTCCTTACTTCTTAAATTTCTTGACCGGGCAACGAATTTTAACGACTGCAGTGCCGGGAAATACAGTGGCGGTACCGCCGATCTTTAGATCGACTTTTTGGTCGATATCGCGTTGAATAAAAGTGGTATTTGCGCTGAGAATAGTTGGCTGCACGCCGGAGTTCATTTCGTGACAGGATCTCGTATTGCAGGGTTTTTCCAGCGGTGGTTTGCTTCCCGGACAGTCGCGATCCGAACGATACTGCTTGTGCCCCTGCGCCATTATTTGCTCGCAGGAAACTTTTCTTCGTTTAACGCCGCCTCCGCAACTCTTCGAACACTAAAGAAATTCGATGAAAAAGCAAAAAAAAGTTAATACAATGCGTTTACATCGCGTAAAAAAAAAAAAAAAAAAAAAAAAAAAAGATCGGGAGAATTATCGTAAAATTCGGGGAAGTGAATTCGTCGAGTTGCAGGTTACTAACGAATTCGTCATCATCATTCGTCATTCGTCATATATTTCTTTGCATTTTTTTATTTTCACGACTACTCTGATAATGAAATTAATTTATAGTTAACAAATGTATAATTATTGTTAGCGAATATCAGTTGAGTCAAATAATATTAAAATGGGTTAATAATCAAAAAAACTTATTTGGTTTAATTGAAATTTGGTCACAATAAGAAAATACTTATTTCGTTTTATCCAATTATACTTTTAATAATTACAAATTAACTATTTTCTCAGTGACGATAAAATGTTATTTAATTAAAAAAAAATGAATTTTAATTTATTTTAAAAAATGAATAATAATAATCAATAACAACTAATAACTTTTCATCGTTTAACGCCGCCTTCGCAACTCTTCGAACACTAAAGAAATTCGATGAAAAAGCAAAAAAAAGTTAATACAATGCGTTTACATCGCGTAAAAAAAAAAAAAAAAAAAAAAAAAAAGAAAGGATCGGGAGAATTATCGTAAAATTCGGGGAAGTGAATTCGTCGAGTTGCAGGTTACTAACGAATTCGTCATCATCATTCGTCATTCGTCATATATTTCTTTGCATTTTTTTATTTTCACGACTACTCTGATAATGAAATTAATTTATAGTTAACAAATGTATAATTATTGTTAGCGAATATCAGTTGAGTCAAATAATATTAAATTGGGTTAATAATCAAAAAAACTTATTTGGTTTAATTGAAATTTGGCCACAATAAGAAAATACTTATTTCGTTTTATCCAATTATACTTTTAATAATTACAAATTAACTATTTTCTCAGTGACGATAAAATGTTATTTAATTTTAAAAAAATGAATAATAATAACCAATAACAACTAATAACTTTTCATCGTTTAACGCCGCCTTCGCAACTCTTCGAACACTAAAGAAATTCGATGAAAAAGCAAAAAAAAATTAATACAATGCGTTTATATTGCGTAAAAAAAAAAAAAAAAAAAAAAAAATCGGGAGAATTATCGAAAAATGCGGATACGGAGAACGATAGGTTTATGCAGAGATTAAGGCATTTACTTTGCTCCATTGGCCGGGTTGCCACTTGACAGGACAGTCCCAAACGTTGCAATGCTGCCTGTCGGCGGGTGGTGGCGGTTTGCACATCTGGTTCGGCACGACAACTGTGTTTCCGGGTCCCCTTGCAACCTCGTGAATGCATGTGACATCCCGCGTTTGTATACCGATACCGCAGGGACTCCTGCACGGCGAGAAGTCGCTGTAGTTCCACCTGAAAGCGTTCACCAGATGCGCTATCTAATATGCAGGATACAACAATATTCCGTCGACCCGGCAATATCCATTGGCTTCGTTTGCGTACGAATACGCGAAGGAAAGGCGTAAAACCCATTCAATTTGCTCGAACTCTCTTTCAGAACTTTTTTCGTCTTTTTATATGGAAAAATTGTGTGAAAAATCAAAAAAATAAAAAAAAATCAAAAGCAAATTGAAAAATTTGAAAAAATTCTTACGTATTCAGAAAAATGAACGAATCATTTTCATAAAAAGCAAAAGTAGGGCTTCTGGTACATTTGTTGACCAATTTATTTTTTTTCATTAATTTGTTAATAACATTTTGGAATTATTATAATGCAAAATTAATTTTTTCGGTACCCTTAATATGCATGAATTTTTTCAGATTTTTATATCTTCGAAAAATGAACGAATCATTTTCACAAAAAATAAAAATTAGGTTTCCGGAAAATTTGTTGAACAATTAATTTTTTCATCAATTTGTTAATAACATTTTGGAATTATTATTATGCAAAATTAATTTTTTCGGTACCCTTAATATGTATGAATTTTTTCAGATTTTTATACCATATCGCGAAGTATTTGCAATTTTTTTTTCATTTTTCTCGAAATTATGCGAAACGAACGGGAAGCGACAGATCGAACCCTTAAAAATATATAGATATATATTTTATTATTTTTCCATGGAAATAATAATAAAAAAAATATATTTACGAGATACTTTTGTCACTATAGGTATTTAAATGTGTTATATACGGGTTGTTAAAGTTTCGAAGGATCAAACTTACCTCGGAGGACATGGATGATCGTTGCAAGTCCTTATCCTCGATTCCGGCTTCGTTTCCTTCGTGCAGAGCAGAGGCATCACCACCTTGCCGTCGTCGTCGCGAACGCAGTTTATTATTAAGTCCTGAACACCTGAAATTAATCGTAACGTACAGGGAGAGGAGTTGATTGTTAACGTTAATTACGACGCGTCGCGGGTAATTGCCACAGTAGCAATTATCGAAGATATCACATACGTAGACTAATGATGATGAATTTATCGGGTAATCACCCTTTGGCGATGCAACGTCGACGATCTTGATATCGAACATTACGAGACACAACAGCAGTTACGCGCAATACGCACGTAGTTTCGCGTACATAACTCGAGTTCGCGATACGGAATCGTCAAGATCATCGATTCATTGAGACAAAATTAATATATTTCGTATATAATATAAATATATTTTTTCGATGATTAATACAATAGTTTAGCATCAATTTTTTTTTTTTCAATAAAAAAAGAATTGTTGATTATTAATATGTTTTATTAGTTATCCGATACTAATACAATTTTTTTTTTTTTTTGCGCAAAATTTTATAACTCACCTCCCAAACACGTGGCAGTGCACGGCGTGTAACCCGATTCTTTCCATGAATACGTCGTTTGTATCGAACTTCCCGGCGCGACTTTCACGTTACTCTCGTAACTGCTGATACCGGTACCCGATGACGATCTATAGGAATCCATGAGATTCGTTTCTTCGTAACCGCTGTCGCCTACCGTGTCGATTCTGTACGACAAACTGTTGTCCAACGGAGCGCACGGTTTCCGCGTGCATTTTTCCGTCTCCGCGGGTTTAGGACCGGCGCACTGTTTGTCCGGCAATTTCGCGATCGTTCGACTGAACTCCAGAAATATTTTGCAATGTACTTCGCGATGACGAATACCCTCGCCGCACGTGACGCTACACGAGGACCACTCGTCCGCGATGAATCTATCGAAACATCGATTGCGCAAATATAGTCAATCATTTTTTTTTTTTTTTGTTATTTCATATAAAAACTTTCGTAAATAGCGCGACAAACCCTTTTGTTGATTCATATATATATCGTCGATTACCTAAATTCATGCGGATGTGTAGGTGTTCCGTAGGTGTTGGAGGAGAGAAAATCGTGATATTTGTTGCAAATGTGCGTAAAATTGTTCGTGAATTCGATTTTTAAAAATTGGTACAAAGGAGGAAAGTAAACTAACAGAGTGCCGATCGGAAGTGAAATCGTCGAGTTGCAGGTTACTAACGAATTCGTCATCAGATATTTGTTTAACTGAAATACATTTTTTTGCATTTTTTTATTTTCACCACTACTCGGAGAAAGAAATTAATTTATAGTTAACAAATGTATAGTTATTGTCAGCGAATATCAGTTAAGTCAAATAATAATAAATTGGGTTAATAATCAACAAAACTTATTTGGTTCAGTTGAAATTTGGTCACAATTACGAAATACTTATTTCTTTTTATCCAATTATACATTTACTAATTATAAATGAATTATTTTCTCAGCGACGATCGAATGTTATTAAAAAAAAAAAAAAAGAATTTTAATTTATTTAAAAAAATGTATAATAATAATAGTAATTAATAATATATTATTATTAATAATTATTAAATAAATTAATAATTATTAATTTAATTATTTGCTTAATTTTTAATTTTTTTTTAAATTTCAATTCAATCGAACGAATCGTTTTTACCGCTTCCCAGACAGTCACGAGTTCAAAAACTTCCGAAAATCGACGAAAAAAAGTGTAAAAAAGTGTGCGAAAAAAGGATAACACCAGAAGTATATATCGTAAAAAGGTAAGAAATAGCGAAAGAGAAGAAAGAGTGGAATCGAAGAGTAATAGGATACCTCAGGTACAACCAGCCACAGGCAAAGTACATCGTATATCTGTCGACACAGACCAATTGACGTTCAATAACACACAGATAGCAGACATTGTGATACTAGAGGGAGAAAATTACGAAAAAAAAGCACTACACACATATATGCTCGGCGCGGGGGGAGGAAAGTGTGAACAAGTGTGAGCATCGATTCTCGTCGTCGCAGAGTGTTCGTTCGAGGATTTAACGCTTCCGAATAAAAAAAAAAGTGAAAAAAAAAAAAAAAAAAAAAAATCGACGTGAAAAAAAAATATCAATAGTTAATTTTCTACTCACGTAGATTCCGTTGGTACTTTCTGATCGATCAATTTCTCCGGTATCGGCGGAGGCGGATAGGGCTGCATAAGCGGCTGCGTCATCTCTCCGGAATCTGAATAATCCATTGAATAATCCATTTGCATTGAACTACCCCTTGGCATTTCGGATTAACGAATCTCTCGTCAGGGTGTACGAGAGCTTCGATAAGCTCGTCTGTCTCTCTCGTCACCCACGCCAATCGTAATGGTTCTAATCTTTACTATCTCGTCAACACTTACATGTGGCGCACGGTACGTTGGTGTTGCATTCTTGTTCGTCGTGAGGTCTTTCCGATGTCTCGCAATCGGATGAAACACGCCCTTCGGCATCGCGGCACTCAATCGATCTTGTTCTCGTTCCACTGCCGCAGGTAACCGAACACTGCAACACCGGAAAAAGAGAGTTCATGTAAATCGCGTTACAGAAAAGAGTACCAATTTTGTTGAAAAAAAAAAAAAAAAAAAAAAAAAAAATCCTTTCATATCGAACGATCGAGCAAAAAGTACCATCGATGTTCAGTCGAGCTTTTCTTTTATATCCCGAGAAATAAAGAAGCGAAAGACGGATTGCTCCTGTGTATCGGAGAGCGTAGCTGATAGCGCACCAAACGCCGAGCGGAGAGGAGAAGAACAGAAAAGAAATCGATGTACATACAAAAAGGTCTCGGCAAAGGCTTCGAACGTCTTCATCATCAACATCGCTCGTCTGTATTATATTCTGGAGGCTCTTTTGTGAATCTCTCTCGAAGGCTCACTTGTTTGGAATTCGCGAAGCTTATGATTTACGACTCATTCGCTATCGTGTAGTGGGGCGCCTAGACGTTGCAGAAGTGCTTTTTTTGGGGGCGGGGGTTAGGCAAAGAGGCGACTGAAGAAGCGGAGCATCGGTTAGTCGGGCCAATATTCCGCCCCTCTGCGGGGGAGCGGGATTTTCAGACACGCGAGCTTTCGTAAGCTCTCGGAGGCTTTCTCTCACTTTTCGGTAATGATTTCGTCGATTTTACCTATCGCGCCGTGAATGAGAGCGTAAGACAGGGAATTGATAGATCTCACTCGCCATTGTGGATGAGAAAAGTCGGGGGTGACGCAAGGAAATGGGGGTGAGTCAAGCAAATATCGAGTTTGAAAGGATTTTACTTCTTTGCCCTCCGCCTTCGGAGCACTTCGGCGCTCGTTGCTACGATAGTCTCGCAGATTCTGTGAAGTAAATCCCTCAGTCTTCAAGCGCCTACGGGTCATAGGCACGCCCCGGGAAGAAGGGAAGAGACGCCACGCGAGTAGAGAGCTTTCCATTTTCTCCATTACGTCACCTCTTCACACTTTTCATCCCGTCTACCAAGCCATTTCCATGGGTAACGCCGAATGAGAGACTCTCGAGAGCCACAATCTCTTCTAAGATTTGGCAAACTTTACCTCAACCCGCTTTTTCGTAGTTTTTGGAAGTTTTCAACCCTCACTGAGAATTAGGGCAGAGATCGAAAGATCTACTATTGTTTATGCAAGCAAAGGGTGAATAAGTGGTAATGGATGACGGAGAAAAATGGAACTAATGAACTTTTTTGGAAAAGAGCCGAATGATCGACTAATCACATTGGGGATGCAACGGCACAGTGGACATCGAAATTTAAAAAAATTCTCTACAATCCGAAATTTTTATTTTGTTTCATTTTTTAATATTTTTAATATGTGATTTTTGAATTTTTTTAATATTTGATTTTTTCTTCGATATGTTTTTCTTGCGTTAATCAACTGGTAGGTTATGTAATAAACACTATAAAAACTATTTTTTATAAAAAAAAAATAAAAATGTTGAATACTCGGCATATTTTGAAAACTTAACGAAAACTCTAAACCATTTTTTTTTTTTTTTTTAATAAATCGATGAATTTTGACTTTTTTTTTTTTAACATTCGCGTCTTGCTTTCCTTCGATGTTTTATCGAGTCTAAATTTTGTAGCGTACGGGATTCTCGTAAAGTGAAGATATCCTAGTATTCCGCGATAACATATAATGTTATCTCATGAATAATAGATTCGCAGATGTTTCTTTTCCCCTCATACGGAAGTAGCGAAAGGGCACTTTTTTTTCTTTGTTACATTATACCGTTGTATACTTGGGAGGGAGGAAAGTTACCGCAGGAAAGCACACGAAAAAGATGGATAGAGATATCCTCGCCAGTGGATGCAAACTCCATCCGTTTTGGGATTTTCGAATAAATATATCGCACATGTATCCACGAATACATGGCGCCTCGTACGTTCGTGTATCGCCATTGACAATAAAGTGTCTCGAAGAAGCACACTATCTTTCTTTCTTCGCGCGTCAAAGGCATTTATGCTCGGATTACCGTAGGAAGGCCGGATGTCCCGTCGCCGTGCCATCGAGAGTCTTATACATCCCAACATCGGTCTCGGGAAAGCGCGGGAAATCCGTGAGACTCGCGCGTCCCGTCGCCGGTTTTACGATTCCCGCAAAAAGTTTCTATCGCGATCTTTTCACCCGACACTCGCGCCATGCGACGCGTCGCACTCTCGGGAAGACACGAAAATCCTCGAATGTTCTTTCCCAAGTTTTTTTTTATTACTATATCTTCCGCGCATCTCGTTTCTTCGTATAAAAAAAACTATACGCGATAAGAATACTTTACGAGTAGTTTTAGAATTTTTTTCAACTGCACGCGGTACGCTACAAGAGACGAATGCGTCTTTCGCGTCTTTATTTTTCAATTTTCTTTTGCTCGGGTTGCAAATTGATACCGATGTGTTTTTCAGTAACACTAAATTCTTAGCGAGTCACGGTGCGCACACCGGAAATAAAATATCGTTGATTCAAGAACAGTGATCACTGCTTTTTTTTTAATCTTTACAAATTGTTCGTATTACTTCGTGAAATAATTGCGAATAATATAAAATTTTTACTCAATGTTGTGCAGCGTATTGTGTTGTTATTATTGTTCAATGATTATTAATTTCTCATTTATATGATTTATATATTAATTTAATAAAATCGCTAAATTTAATATATTTTTAATATATTTTTCGCCTAAAATTGATTTTTTTTACGTGGGTGGAGTCTTTTTTTAATTCGTTCGTTCGCGAATCCAGAATTTCATTGCGGGCGTTCGAAAAAGATGGCTGGTCGAGATATTTGCCGCGACACTGCGGCGCCGTTACTACTGCCTTTACCGTCCCGTTGTCTGATCACTTCGCTGCTTCTACTACTTCCTTTATCCCGCTGTTGTTTAGCGGCTTCCGTCGTTTCTTTTGCTGTTGAATTCACAGAGGCGACTGGACACACACGTTCTGAAATTATTTACGAGCGCCTCGAATGCTTCGTACCTCACGAAAAATTCCTCATTCATCTACAGCCAAAAATAACTGGTAGTCTGTCGTATCTATCAATCACGACGTTACCCCATTTTCCAAAGTTCGCATCGTCCAAATGGATTCCATTACATTTTCGTGGAATTCATTCCGCGGTTACTTCATTTGTTTGCTCAACGAAAAACCAATTTATCGTTGAGTATTAGTTTTCAACGAAATTGAATGTTATGCATTAGTCAACCCTCGACGCTTACTGCCGCCGCGGATGCTTGAATATAAACTTCGCGTGCTCTTTGAGAGCAAATTTATCGAATTAATTTCATTGAGTTTCTCGTCATGGAAGTTTAAAGAAAAAAAATAATAACACCCCTCGAAATCGCGAGTCGGAAAAAGCAGTTCTTCTTTCGACATGAGGTCTTTTGCGAAGAGCACTCTGGTGTCTCAGATTTTGCTGGTCTGTTTCCACTAGAAGTTCGCCTTCTTCTTCTTCTTCGCCATTCGCGTTTCTTTTCGAGTGTAGAAAACTGCTCGAGCCAAGAAGAGGTTGTTGGAATGCTGCGAGATGTAGAGTAAAAGATGAGGGGGTGGAAGAAGAAGAGAGGGTGGAGTTATTTGACGACAAAATTGTCCTGTTTGATGTCGGTGGCTGATGTAGTCCCCCGTTTTCCTCTTACCCTTTGCTTTACACTCTATATAGAAGCTTTCTTCTTTCTTCCGTACCGTTTTTTTCTCTCTTTCTCACCGTTCTCTCGTCTTTTTTTCCGCACTACGTCGCGTGTCTGGCGCCGAACCACTACAGTCAACTCTCCCTCTCTTTATGGATGCATGCGATACTACTGGTAGGTCCACGACCCGACGAAGCACCGCCATCAACCTCCACCCCGGCAGCCCACACCCCGCTCGTTCGCTTTTCTCTTTTAAAGGGTAACCGAGCGTTCAGCATCTCGAAAGACTCGCGATCTTCCGTGTACAACGCCTCGCGATACGGTCGAAATATAAATGCGCCTTAGTGTCCATAAAACATACGCGAACGATCTTTCGTTCCGTGCATCGCAGGTCGCTTCCAAATTTCAAACATATCCACGACATAAGCTTCCGGAAGGGATGAAAGAGAATAAACAGTAAGAAGCCAAAGTATTACAGTTGCATCTTCTCCTTCACTTTGTAATCAACTTATCGCGATTGAGTTGATTCCATTTTAATGAATACTTTCCAACATACGCGACGGCCATTTTGAAAATTGATCAAAGCTCACCTGACTCCACTGGCTGCTTTCCCATGCGGGACACAAAGCTGTGTTACAGGATTCTTGATATCGAGGCTTGTGAATAGCGTTGCATCTGTGATCCGGCAGCTGTAAGGGCAGAAAAATCAATTTCTGATTTTTAAACATTTTTAAAAAATAACAAATAGGAAGTTTCACTGTCGTCATTTATAACGGGAAAATGAAAAAACCTCTTTGGGGTGATTTTTTTTTTCCAATCTGCTACTCGGTTTCTACATTCAACTTATGGTTCGCGGTTATATCTTATATAAAGTTTTCCTTACTCTGGTAGTCTCGTTTCCGTTCTCCTCGGTGCAGAAGATCGCTCGCGTTCTAGATCCTCCGCCGCAGCTAGAACTGCACCTACTCCATTCACCGGTAATCCACCTGGGAATATAGAAAATTCATAAAAATGACTTTTCCTGGTGGGGTTTCGTTACAGCAAAAAACCCGTCGGATATTATTATATTTTATATATATGGCGTGCGAGAGAGTATCCCGTCTTTCTATATCCGTACTGAGGGTGTTATATGGTATTGGCTTTTACAGAAGAAATAGGAAAATATAGCATCGCGCATCAGATAAAAATAAAATGTGTTCTCTTTCCGGTTGAATTTTGTCATCAAACGCACAATTCGACAGGAATAAAAAGGAACTTTTTATAAACAGAACATTTAGGTTTGGAGAACAAGCGATTACTTTTAAATTCACCGGAAGTTGACGAACCATTTACCAACGAATAATTCGCATCGCTTGTCAGTTATAAAAATACGAAAAATTAATGTTTTTCAATTTATATTTAATATTGAAATTTTCGAAAAAAAAAAATTTCATAAATTGATTATTTCGGCTTTAAATACAAACGACCATTTTTAAATGCACCGGAAGTTGACGACCCATTCATTAATGAATAATTAGAACCGCTCATCGGATATAAAAGCGAAAAAAAAAAAATGTTTTTTTACTTTGTCTAAAACCGCGTAATCTAACTTTTAATTGGATACAATTAAAAACAAACTTTGGATAAAGAGATTATTGAAGCACAGAGCCGAAGCTTCCAGTTCCGGATGTATCCGATGTGAAAGGGCGGTTGACTCGAAAGGAATAATCAATTATTGTTGGTCAGAGACTGAGGGACAGAATCCCGTCCCGTGGCGTCACGAGGAAATCCTCGTTGGAGATTCGTCGTTCATATGGTATATATGTGTGTGTATGCGACGGAGAGAAGGTAGTTAAACTCGCGCGTTGGTTTCTGCCGATGGCGGTCGCCAAGCGCACAGCCGGCAGCAGCACGCCGAATTCACAGCTCCCGGTTGCTCGTTCCCCCGAGTGCGAGCGCCCGCAACCGAATTAAACTAAATACGTGGGGGGTGAAGCAATTAGCACGATTTAACGGTGCAGCAGCGACGGGCGAGATGCCCGGTGATTTATTATTAGCGGCAACCAGCACACGCCAACCCAATACTATATATACTATACACTTTTGTATTATACCGTAGGCGCGCTCTCTATACGTCCTTACTGCGCTCAACAACTCTTCCGTTTTCGTGAAGCGGCATAATTCTCTAAGGTGCCACACATACATAATTTACTACTGCCGGCAGACTGAAACGGCATTTTGTCGAGTTTCCAGGACGGACTAACCTGTGAGATGTCTGCATTCGTTTATTTTTAGTCGTCTCGATATTTGAAATTTTTTTAAAATGTTAAGGTGGCAAAATAAATTAAAATTAAGAAGTCATTCCATCGAATTAGGAAAGATCGATGCGTATTCAACTTTTTCTCCACTCACAATCGAAATCAACAAAATCGAATATTGCGCCCTTATTTGGTTTCGTAATATTGAAAATCGACGTTAGAAGATTGGATGTTCGGATGCATTTTAAGCGAAGATCGATGC
This sequence comes from Buathra laborator, assembly GCA_934046635.1. NCBI lineage: Eukaryota > Metazoa > Arthropoda > Insecta > Hymenoptera > Ichneumonidae > Buathra > Buathra laborator. Next base: position 9,729,252 of record OW203902.1, read on the forward strand.
GAATGCTTTTTTTTTTACTTCTGAATCTGAAGCTTGTAATAAAACAACAAAAAAACAAGAATCGAGATGAAAAAAAAACTCTGCAAAGATGTTTGCATTCTTTTATTTTTAGTCGTCGCGATATTTGAAATTTTTAAAAAATGTTAAGGTGGCAAAATAAATTAAAATTAAGAAGTCATTCCATCGAATTAGGAAAGATCGATGCGTATTCAACTTTTTCTCCACTCACAATCGAAATCAACAAAATCGAATATTGCGCCCTGATTTGGTTTGGTAATATTGAAAATCGACGTTAGAAGATTGGATGTTCGGATGCATTTTAAGCGAAGATCGATGCGAATGATTTTTTTTTTACTTCTGAATCTGAAGCTTGTAATAAAACAACAAAAAAACAAGAATCGAGGTGAAAAAAAACTCTACAAAGATGTTTGCATTCTTTTATTTTTAGTCGTCGCGATATTTGAAATTTTTAAAAAATGTTAAGGTAGCAAAATAAATTAAAATTAAGAAGTCATTCCATCGAATTAGGAAAGATCGATGCGTATTCAACTTTTTCTCCACTCACAATCGAAATCAACAAAATCGAATATTGCGCCCTTATTTGGTTTCGTAATATTGAAAATCGACGTTAGAAGATTGGATGTTCGGATGCATTTTAAGCGAAGATCGATGCGAATGCTTTTTTTTTTACTTCTGAATCTGAAGCTTGTAATAAAACAACAAAAAAACAAGAATCGAGGTGAAAAAAAAACTCTGCAAAGATGTTTGCATTCTTTTATTTTTATTCATCTCGATATTTGAAATTTTTTAAAAATGTTAAGGTGGCAAAATAAATTAAAATTAAGAAGTCATTCCATCGAATTAGGAAAGATCGATGCGTATTCAACTTTTTCTCCACTCACAATCGAAATCAACAAAATCGAATATTGCGCCCTTATTTGGTTTCGTAATATTGAAAATCGACGTTAGAAGATTGGATGTTCGGATGCTTTTTAAGCGAAGATCGATGCGAATGCTTTTTTTTTTACTTCTGAATCTGAAGCTTGTAATAAAACAACAAAAAAACAAGAATCGAGGTGAAAAAAAAACTCTGCAAAGATGTTTGCATTCTTTTATTTTTAGTCGTCTCGATATTTGAAATTTTTTAAAAATGTTAAGGTGGCAAAATAAATTAAAATTAAGAAGTCATTCCATCGAATTAGGAAAGATCGATGCGTATTCAACTTTTTCTCCACTCACAATCGAAATCAACAAAATCGAATATTGCGCCCTTATTTGGTTTCGTAATATTGAAAAACGACGTTAGAAGATTGGATGTTCGGATGCTTTTTAAGCGAAGATCGATGCAAATGCTTTTTTTTTTACTTCTGAATCTGAAACTTGTAATAAAACAACAAAAAACAAGAATCGAGGTGAAAAAAAACTCGCTTGAGGCCTTTATCTCGGCTAATGGGCGTTCAAGGCGGTTGAAAGCCTCGGCGCATTGGAACGCGAGGGTGAAACGCCAGGAAGCCCGGCGCCCAGCATCCCCGGGCTTGCAAGTCTGTACCCCTGGATCTCGCTCAATCCGGTCTGCTTCCTCATCTACCTCTCTACACTTTCAACTTTTTCTCTCACGCTCTTTCCCTCTCTTTCTATCTCTCTTGCGCTCTCTCGGTAGCTGTGCGAGCCGCGTGCAATTCCGACACACTCAGAAACACTTTGGCGTTACAGTGACGCGGAAATATGTGAAACCGTCGGTCGCTTCACCGCTCTCGCCGTTGGTTCCCTTGCTTGGGCTCGAGCAGCGCGCCCAGCGTCGAGAAAGCACACAAGCCGCGAAAATTCAGTGGCGAAACCGTGACGAGGAATTTTTGCCCTCCGGGACCGTCTTTTCGGTCGACGACACTTGAGCGCTCTCTTCGTCACAGCTTTTCGTTCGAGACAGATGGGTGAAAAAAAACCAAAAAAAAGTAAACGAAATAGCGAAGAAGACGTAAGATGAAGGAAAAATGTTTCTGTCGAATCATCAGCCGTTCGTGCAGTTTAAAGAAATTTCATCAAACGAGCACTCAGTTCAGCGAAGTGGTATAAACCTTTCTAAGCTGTTGATATAGAAATAACGTTTATTCCACATTTTTCCCAGTAAATACTTCATGCATAGGGATTCTATTTGAATGTGCATTTGATCAGAAAAAGAAAATGAAAAAAAAAAAAAAAAAAAACCTCAAGATTCTACGTCTAATTAACGGACACCTTTTGCACGATTGATACTCACTTTGTAGAACAGGGATGCGTGTTGCATGGTAGCAACGTTTTATTGGGTCTTTCGCTTTCATCGCAGTTCGAATCTTCCGTTACGCTCTCGTCCGGTGATTTACATACCGGCATCGCCATTTTGAAACCTGGAAAAATAATTAAATGTATCATAGAAGATTTTTATTAAAAACAGTATATCAATTTAATTAAATAGTAATTTACTTTGCATTTATTGAATGATAGTGATAATTTAAATTGCACACATTACAAATATCAGTTTCAGTTTGTCAGTTTAAATAACAGCAAATTGTAGTTATTAGTGCATCAAAAAAAATATTCCACGGAAGATTAATACTGTTAAATTTTTAGCAGAGTTTCAACACTTTTAAATAAATTCACTCGATGATAATTTTCATCGAATTTAATAGAAATTTCTGATTCATGCCTACGATAAAATTCATATCCCTTATGCAAATTAAATCAGTGATTCTGAAAATTGGATATGGAAGAATTTTCGCAAGAGATAGTCTTGAAATGTTAATATAAATTGTTAAATAGAAAGCAATTTTGTAAATGGATGTTCTACGACGAATGCTTGTTATATTTTAATGAGAATCTATAATTACGATCTTACCAATATTAATAATCATATCCTACGTGAATTGATAATGAGTACAAGATGTTGAATTTCGTAGGAAGTTTTCACGAATCCTCAATATGTATTATACATTTTTTAGTAGGTATTGTTAAAGATGTATAAACAACATGGATTATTTATTATTCAATGAAGAAATCTGCACGGAAATATATGAACTCACCACTACCACATGATTTGGAACAGGCGGATATCGATTCCAAGCTCCACGAGTATCGAGGTTGGCAACTCGAACCATTGCCTCCGCAAACGCCGCATATATCCTTGTTCTTGTTGCTGCCCACTCTCATGTCGCAGCCCACTTTCTGCCCGGTCATCGAAATTCCGACAGATAAAGAATAATGTGGCACAGGGCATGGAAAGAAAAAGTTTTAGAATTAATTTCTACTTTCGTCGCGGTAGCAGAAAAAAACTTTTACGGGTATGATATATAGATATAGTGCACTGTGTTCATAATGTACCACGTGTGTGCGTGGGATGGACCTATCGATAGAGCGCACAGGTGCACGCGTGATATTTTATCAAGGGGACGAAACGATGACGACAGAGGTCAGAGTTGAACCAAATCAGATATGATGACGTCGGTCCTGACAGTTATCTATTTTATCTAATTGAATGAATGCCGTTGGGTCGACAATACGGGAACTTTTTTTTCTTTATTTTGCTTCCTAATAAAGGAAGCTTTGGTTTCGTGAAAAACCATTGTAATCGCGATTTCCATGTTTATTTTTATCCAAAGTCCAAATTTAGAAATAATGTTCGATATGGGTGTGTGTATGTGCGATCGAGCTGAAAGTTGGTACACAAGTCGAGTCACCACTAAAGTTGCTCAGCTTTGAATTTCGGTGAAATCGACATACGGCTTCGAAAGTTATGGCCATTTTAATTTTCCCAAAACTACTTGGGCATACAGCCGTTTCCATATATTTTAAACAATCATGCCGAAAATTTTCACCCGTGTTGAGTGATCACTAAGGATATTAGGTTTTAAATTTGGTCCAAATCGGTACAGTGATTCGAAAGTTATTAATATTTTCATTTTTGATATTGATCAATTTTTCATTCGGATTTTGATGAAACATTGATCAATTTTAAAAACCGACGCTTGGTAACTTGGTATGATGATTTTAACTCTATAATTCTTCTGATACTAAAAAAAAGCTTGATAACTGCACATTTTCACATTGCTTCCTCATTGATTTCTTTTAATCCTAAAGCTTCCTCTATGAAGAAGTCGTAAAATAACAAATGTTGCTTTCGCATAGTAGAAGCTTTGCGAGCAAAAGAAATGAATGAGGGAAACATTTGTAAATCAAGAATTTTCAGCGTTTTAAAACATTTCCGCGTGTGATATTTTCTTGTTTCGGGGGCATGACCGAGTTTGAAGATCATTACGACATCATGAGGAGTTTCTCGTTTCGCGATATACACAAGGTATGCTTGCTAAGCAGAGCGTAGACCGTAGGAAAATAGTTCTCGGCTCTTCGTTTAGACTTCATTGGAGTACTCTCAGCGGTTATATTTGTGCACTATGAACGTGGATTTATATAGTCGTAGCTGAATCCTTTAGCGTTCCCATTTTCACCATTTCTCTACGATCTTTCTAGTCCTACTCGTAGAGATTGGAGAGCCAGTCTGCTTTCCTCTATTCCCATCTCCATTCACTAACAACGAATGCACTCAATACGGCCAATTTTACGATCTCCATTATGAATATTAATAATGACTACTATACAATGCACAATAAAAATAGATTACGAGAAATTTTCAAGAACTAAAGCAGTTGTTATTTTCCGTTTATTCTTAAGCCTGAATAGCAAATCTGTTTTTATCTATAGAATGAATAATGAACGCAATAACGTCGTTCAAACAGGAGACATTATTTATGTATATTCTTCAAGCGAGCATTGCACGATTTCAATGTGGGTCACGACCGCTTTCTTCTGACAGCAGCTTTCTGCTATCAGCAAATCTTTTGATAATCCCTTTGATAAGTATATTGCTGCCAGCAATATACGCGCGAACTCATAAATACTACGAAATAAAGAAGGATCTATGAACGCAGACAGCGAGTGCCGAATAGATGTTGCGTCGAATATAAAAAATGTATGATCCATGAATTGATTTCGCGAATATATTGTCTGTGCTTTTATGTTCTTTTGCTGCTTTTTTTTATTCAGCAGCATATCCGGCTGTTTTTCAGAGGAAAAAGATTTTTTAATAATCTTTCCGCCTTCCAACTTGAATAATTTTAATGTAGTGTTGAGTTCTCATCAATATCACAGACGCTTTATCTCGGGACTTCCGCACGTACTTATATGACCGGAAGACGATTGGCTCTGGCGGGGCGGCAGTGTTGCATAGGGAATGTTGTGGGGTTGTTGGTAAGAGTAAGGCTTTAGCTCGAGATCCGGCCAACCGTTTATCTCGTAGGTAAAGCTGTTGCCGTTCCTGTTCTCGCAGAAAGCTGGAAACGAGCTTTTTGAAGGTGGGGGAGGAAAAGGGAGGATAGAGCGTGTCCGGAACCCCCGGACGGTGAGCAACGTCCACCGGAAGCTCGAACCACGACCGAGAATTCTCGTTGCTGCCTTTAATAATGCAAAGCTAGTTAGCGTTTACCAACCTCGGTTAGCTCTTAATTACGTGCCACACCCTCCCCTCAGACGCCTTGATTAGTTATCGTAACAGTGTAGTTCAACGCTTTCCCTTTTCACACTACGTCGTCGACAAGTTTGCTACACGGTAAGGAAGTGAAATTTTGCTAATTGCATTTTCCCAAGAATCCGCTGGAAAAAAGACGGTGGCGACACGGAAGAACTTGCAATCTACGGCAATGTGCGGTAACTGTTATTTGAATTTTTAACCAATGAGTAACGAGCTGTGGTTGATAAATTAGTTGTATTGTTTTTTCTGATGAATTTGTTTTATTATATATAATGAATATAAACCCCGAAGTCCAAAAAAAAATAGATTTTTTGGCTCCGGAATATCTCAATTTTTTGGACGCCGGGACTGCTATCGTATTTGGGTTTAGCGCAAAAAAATACGTAGGATATATGGTCAATTTTTTTTTGGCTCAGGAATGTTTCAATTTTCTGTACGCTGAGACTGCTATCTTATTTGGGTTTAGCGCAAAAAAAATATAGGTTAAGAACATTTTTGTAGACCTTATATATTTTTTCTCAAAAAAGGATTCTCATTTATTTTACTTTTCAGAGCATTTTTCATCGCTGTGTAACGACCAGAAAAAAATGTTTTGTAACTCCGCGGAGTACCTTATCTTGCGTATTTTTTTTTGGTAGAATGTTTTGGACGAAAGTCAAGTGGATTTTCGTCATAATTTCATCTGGAACCGTAGTTACTGTTATTAAAAAATACCGGCAATTACTAATTTTTGCGAAATGACCCTTAGAAGAAATTGTCGTCTTTTATCTGTGTTTCGTGTTCAATAATCATAAAAATAATCAATAAAAATTATTGATTGAAAAAAGAAAAAAAAAAAATGTTACGATAAAGAATTCCCAAAATATGTATATCACGCATGCGCATCGCGCGATGTATTTACGCATATTAGTAATTTCTACCAATATTCTTAACCAATCGTAAAACGATTGCAAACTATTTTTCTTTTTCGTGAATTAAACGATTTAAAGGCAATTAGTGTGCTGAAACGAACCATGCAGCTTCCAGAGATGCAAACATCCGTCGTTTCCGGATGGCATCTCGTACCATCCTCGACTTTGTCAGCTAATTGTACGACTATCGCGTCGTCAGTATCGAGCTCCGTAGCGAGATTGTTCTCCTCATCCTCTTCGATATTCTCATCCTCCGATTCGGCTATAAGTCCCCTGTTATCGTCGCCGCCGTGCTGAAGTTTCCCAGCTCTTCGATAACGATTATTCGTTCGATCGTTGGCGGTCTGAACTCCTCGACAGATCAAAGAGCAAGGTCTCGTTGGATCGTGATGTGGATACCACTTGAGAAGTTGCCCGCTGTAGGGTACATTGTCGAATGATGAACACTGTTCGCCACGATAATCGTCCGGTTCCTCGCACTCCTGAAACAATTATAAAGACGTTTACGTATCGATATACCGGTACACTTTTCCAGAGAAAAATGGTACTTCTAGGGTGACCTTCGACCCCTATGCTTAGATCTGACGAAACGGACTACCAATTTATCAATCATTTCCGATGAATATGTTCGACACGTTCGACGGAATGTCTGCTCGAGAATAAACACCACCGTTCTCTTCGTGTAATTACAATGTTCGGCAAAACCCCCTCCGGTACACTCTGTCGTGCGCGATGAGAGAGCGTAGGTCAGAGCATTGACCAACGAGAGGTAGTAAACTTTGCAGTATATTGCTACCAGTGTGAAAGGGGAACGGAGAATGGAAAGCCGAAGCAGAAAAGCAAGACCGAGCGACGACGAATGATACCAACAGCCATTACTCTTCTCTGCTTCCTGTACAGGTCAGTGCGGTAATTGTTTCACCCGCACTCGCGTCTGTGTCACGTTCACACGTACGTTAAGCTATAACTATTGGGTATATACACTACTGGCGTGTCTAGTATATTGTATATATCCGTTGGTATACGTTTCCAAGCCGCGCACCTTCCACGTTAACCACTCGACGGACGATGCTGGGTAACCGGGACACGTCCGCAGCTATATCACCTCGGCACTCTTATAGATTAGTCCCCGCAGTCGTCGTTTCTTCTTCTGTACTATTTTACAGTATAATAAACAATACTACGCTATTGTCATCTATTGATTGGATTCAATATGTGATTACAAACAAACAAGTCACTTAATCAGTGAAAATAAATTTAAAAAATCACCCAACTTAATCGAATTGTGTTAATAGTTCGAACGATCAAACATGCGAGGCATTCTGGTGGATTGATGGCGTCGCCCGCGATACATTGTTCCCAATTTTGTCACCGAAGCTTTGCGCTGATCCTCTTTCCATCGTTACAATTTGCTCGATACCGAGCGAGAAATCCCGTTTCACTTGTATTTGCACTGCCTAATGTTTGCCGATTGCGAGATCGATTGTTTGCCGTCATTATCGCGTTTGTAAGCGAGACAACGCTACACCGGAGATAGAACCATCAAGTTTCGGGTTGAAATTGACATCGTCATTCGAAACTTGATAAAACCCCCGCAATTTCGCATTATGGTTTGTTTGCTCGGCGCTAATATGTATATCAATGGATTTTTCTCACAAATCTACGAGTCTACATTGCCTTTGTATATTTATGTATTGTACACGCCGCGAAAAGCCAAATTAATGATTTTTCCGCGTATCTTCGATAAATAATCGCTTCACCTCATCGTAGATGTGTTCTGCGTAATTCATCCATCGATCTGCGTGTATCTCGAGTCATTTTTATTTTTAAAGATAACGAATAGAATTCTTCGAAGACTTTTCCAGAAAAATAAATTGAAGACTTCGCGCAGAAAATTAAATGAAAAAGTAATTAATAATAGAAAAAAAAAAAATTAGAAAATAACAGTTGAAGGACGGCGTGCAGCTTCGGCGAACGTAAGCGCTTGATCACTCTATTAAATTTCCGCTCGTTGGTTTCGTTAAAGGAGAGTTATTAAAGATCGGCGCAGTGTATGAGGTCGTAATGAGAAATAAGAAAAAATAAGAAGAGGTGACGATCATAAATATAACCGGGCTATTCAAATTTATCAACGGAAAGCTCTTTATCTGCCTCTTTACTCTTTATTGTCGAGTTGAAATTTACAGCTCTGATAAGTTGGATACTCTTTTATGCGGACAACAGCAACAGCAACTTGCAGAAAACAACCTGCAAGTTGCTGTTGTCCGCATAAAGTTGTATCCAACTTATCAATAATTGTATCAATTTTTGTCGAGTTGAAATTTACAGCTCTGATAAGTTGGATACTCTTTTATGCGGACAACAGCAACAGCAACTTGCAGGAAACAACCTGCAAGTTGCTGTTGTCCGCATAATGTTGTATCCAATTTATCAATAATTGTATCAATTTTTGTCGAGTTGAAATTTACAGCTCTGATAAGTTGGATACAACTTTATGTGGACAACAGCAACAGCAACTTGCAGGAAACGACCTGGAAGTTGCTGTTGTCCGCATAAAGTTGTATCCAACTTATCAATAATTGTATCAATTATTGTTGAGTTGAAATTTACAGCTCTGATAAGTTGGATACAACTTTATGCGGACAACAGCAACAGCATCTTGCAGGAAACAACCTGCAAGTTGCTGTTGTCCGCATAAAGTTGTATCCACCTTATCAATAATTGTATCAATTTTTGTCGAGTTGAAATTTACAGCTCTGATAACGGACGACGGCAACTTGCAGGTTGTTTCCTGCAAGTTGCTGTTGCTGTTGTCTGCATAAAGTTGTATCCAACTTATCAGAGCTGTAAATTTCAACTCGACAATAATAATTGATACAATTTGATTCTGAAACGGGATCCGAATGATTTTCCTAGCAGATGATTATTGTATATTCACCAATTTCCATAAGCGAACAGTTTGCGAAGCTATAGTTCTCACGCATATACGTATACCTCCGATACTATAAGCTTTGAGAAGCTTCTCAGGCATCGGAGGAAACGCTAAGCGCACAGAGACGGGTCGGAGCTTTCAGATTTACCGAGTTTCCGCGAAGGAGTAGATACGATCAACGCGGTTAATTAATCGATGAAGCGCAGGAAACGTTTCTCGTGCATCGCGTATCAGCGATACAGGTGAAGGAGGTATTTCCGCGCTAAGCATTCTCGATAATTGGCACTCCGGAGTTTCTCATTTGTAATCCCAGATTTGAATACAAGTGGAACACTTTCCAGTGACAACGACGATATGTTCCGTCCTCTGCATTCTATTTCTCCGCTGTTCAGCCGATTTTGATAAGATTATGAAATACGATACGATTAATGCAGACGGAGTAACAAGCATTATATATCCATTAGGGTTAACGAGGTATTTAGTTTGTTTCGAGGCATTTCGCGGAGTGTTATTGGGTTCGTCGAGAAACCCGATTCCGGATAGGAACGACAATCAAACAATCCGTAGACACTCACGACTCCTCTATGGCTCTTTCCCCTCTCGACTCGCCGTACCGGTTAGTTTGCGTTATCGGCCCTTATCACGTTCGCACAGGCTGGTGAAGCGGTCCACGAGAAACACGATTGTACTCTCGCCAACAACGTTTTCCCATCGTTGTCGTCGACCGCGCCGTAGCTCTACAGACTCGTTGCGAAGCTTGCGCAACCTCCGCACAAGAGACCTCCGGACGATGAATATTAATTGCGTTGAATCAACAAACGCAAATCCGCGGGGCGTTCTCTTGACTCGCCCTTCTGGCTACTCTCGAAAGTTTCATTCTTTAGCTTCGTTTCTTTTGCCTTTCTTCTTCGTCTTCAGGGAAGCAGACAAGCATTCGCCAACTAGACGGTCTGAACGCTTTTTTCGTCTCTTTTTCTTGACCTCCCAGTCTGAGAGACTTAATTCCATTTTTTTTATTTGACAAAACGTTTCAAGACGCGGGAGATATGACGAAAGAACGAAACGTTTCTTTTGCTACGACGATTCGACAGTTTCGAGAGGGTAGGCATTTTTTTTTTATTTTATAACTAAAATTCTTTCGAACCATCGACTGCACCCCCTCTCGACGTGTTTTCATTGCTTTGAACTTTTATCATCGATTTGACGTCAACGAGAATATATATATAAGAGAGACATCGAATAGGCTGAAGTAGAAACGGACTCTGCGAGGGCGGAACGTAGCGGAGGGCGAAGGGGGATGACACGAGAGCACCCACTTTACGAATGTAGGATGAATGCTCCTCGTCGACGCTGTCGTACGCGGCGCGTTCCCCTCTTACAGACGCGTTGATGCTCTCGTCGAGAAAGAGATAGAGAAGTAGGAAGCGGAAGGATCGTAAAAAAAAAAGAAAGAAGACGAGAGAAAAGTTGAATGGTTGTAAAAATAACGTTAAACGAGAGGTCGCCTCGACATAGTCCACGCTACAGAGAATCCGCTCCGAGAAGGAAAAAGGTTGCCGAGCATTTTTCCTCTCTGAGTGTTATTTCTCGAAAGCTCTCATCCCCTTTCTGTATTTCCGCACAAGAAGGAATGTTTTTCGAAACAACCCCCCGACGCTACTCTCTTTCTCTCGCACTCTCGAAAAGCAAGGACCACGCTTTCCGTATCCGTTGTATTCTACAATAATAGCGCGAAAGTCTACAAAATTGTCGAGACGGAAACGAAACTATTTATGCGAATAACAGAAAATATCATCAAACACGAGGAGAGAGAAAACTCAACGTCGCTTCTTTCGTTTTCGCTGATGTTTCACCATTTTCTTCTGCTTCGGTGCTTTCCTACTCTTGTCGTACTTGTCGCTGTCAATTGTCGTAACAAAATAAAACTACGATGAAAAAGATCGGCGTTTCAATTAACGAGTTATTCTTTCGTAAACGTAAGGGGGTAGTTTTTTTTTTTTTTTTTTTTTTTTTTTTTTTTTGCTTTGAAAGGAACAACATTGAGATAGATACACGTGCCGACATGAAACGTTCGAAAGCGAGTATCGGATACGTAGGAGGGATTGATGCTTATCGAAGCAAGACGCGAATATGCACCCCCAATAGGTACGTTCGGTAACCTGGAAGATTATTCGAACGATATTCGACGGAGACGAGAAGTACGTCGATACGACTCTCCTTTGCCTCTTGCCGGTAGTATATTTCCTTCCAGTGAGAAGAAATCGAGAGCTGAAAGCTTGCGGTCGGGATCAACGGACCGACTCGTACTGCTCCGTTTAACCTGAATTCACTAGCAGCGCATATTACGCGGTGAGGAAAAACAAAACAAAAAAACTATCCGACTAATACATACCCCTCACAATGTTTCAGACACGTTACGTTCAATATTAGTTTCCCCTTACGAGATCTTTCCATCCCCGACTACTCGAAATATAAAGGAGGCGAATAAAGAAACACGAAAACACAAGATCGCTGCAAAACCTTACATTTCTCTTATTCTCTTCGAAAAATAGCGAGGAAAGAGAGTTGCATTTCCTCGCTTCGTTGATTTCACCGGGTCATTTATCCTCCCGGTCATTTTCTTTTTCTTCATCTGATATCGTACGGTATACATATATATAGGTCCATAGTGCTAGTCGAGAAAACTGAGAGGAACGGTTTTCAGTAACGATAATAACGATTCCCGACCGTTACGAAATAACGAACAAGTTGGCGATCTTTTTTTTTTTCTACTTATCATCCATCTTCAGTTTATCACGAATTACAATTTTTCTAAAAAAAAAAAAAAATAAAAAAAATAAGATCGCGATTTTTTTTTTTACCGATCGTCGTCTCTCAGCTTATCACGAATTCGACTTTTACTTCTGTGTCGCTGCAGCGTCCATTTTCGCCGTGAAATAAAAAAAAAAAGCACAAAAGACCAATTTCCATTGTCGAGTCGGTTGGTCTAATCATTGTAGTGCACACAATACTGTGTGTCCTCTGTCTCACGATATTTGACCTGTTTCCATCGTCACTCCGGACCGAACTACCGGTAATCATGAATTTCCGACCATTCGACGCGTTCCACTGGTTTCCAACGTTCACTCACCGTATCTCGGTACATATATCCCGCAGTAGAGCGCCCGCGCGCACACATACACACGCTGCAGGTGAGCTTTCGCCATTCACGTAGACGTTAAAGCTCCGGGAACGTGAATCGTCAAGTTCATCTGTCCCAATAATTACCGGCAATTCTTGCGGTCTCTTCACCGGAGGTTTGCGCCGTTACATCCTGTCTCTTCAAGGGTAGTTTCATCCCCGTCGAGCTTTCGGTTCATTGCGTCAATTCCGCGGTGTCTCTTTCTCGCGGGCCGATCTATAGGCATATATAGCGGATAAACGGGGAGGATGAGACCGAGTCTCCGGAATTTTAATGCCCCCTCGTCGTCGGTTCAGTCCGCCGCGAGATTTGACCTCATTCTGCGGCAATGGATCGCCTATAGATATATGTTACACATTCAACCGCCGGGCTTTCGCCTCCGGCTGCAACCCGGCAGCTTCTCGGTCACCCACCGTTTTTCCCTTCCCTCCTCCTCCTCCTCCCTTTGCCAACTCTCGTTTCCGCGTTATAGGTATCCGTACATTTCCAAATGTCTATATCTATAGATTATATATACTATTACGTATATAGAACCGCCGCGGCAACTGCGGTGCTCTCTCGCGAGAGTCGAGAAATTTCCTGTGAAAACTGCGGCCTCTTTTTCAACCCCATCTCTTTGCCTCGCGGCTTCACTCCGCCGCTGCCATTTCTTGCCCTGCGGACTCGTTATAAGCCGCAACATATCCTCCGATTCTATTCGGTTTTTCGCATTCCCGGATTCTTCTTAAAGCCCATTTTATTGGCTTCTGGATTCAATCCAGCTGATCCTCCGATGCGAAATTATCAGGAGTCTCCGATAGAAATAGCGCGTCCCGATTGATATTATTGATTTTTTACGCGAATATAGATACGCAAAAATCGTCAAGAATTTTTTTTTTTTTTTTTTACGAAGCAATGACGTCATGATGATAATTTTTTTTTCTCTTCGTCTTAAAAACGTTTAAGAAAAAATGATCGCGTTGAATTCAATGTTTTCAGTGGTGTAGAAATGCTTTTAGACGTATATACAGTACACTACTGCGTAATTGCAATTCGTTCCTTTTCACGATCCGTCTACCCGCTGAGACGAGAGGAAGACCAATAACTCCTTTCCTTTTGCTATTTGCAAATGAAATCGTCGCTCCTTTAAACACGAGAGAGATGCAACGCGCCGTTACATTTGGCGCGACATAAAGATCGAAAATATTGGAGAATTTTTGTGGTTATTAAAAAAAATGTTCCCTTCTCATTGAAAAGCTTATTTTCGTCACGAAAAAAGTTATTAATAGGCAAAATTAATATTTTTCCGGCAGCGTTTTTATTACTTTTATCTCTCTTTTCACTCGTAACTCTGTATGGAAAAATCTACGGGACTAAAAATTGAAACTGAGAATTAAAGAGTAGAGTACCATAAATAAATTATTTTTTTGTCCGAAATCTGCGGTAAATTTTTACGCAAACAAATTCTTCAGTTGTTGTTGTTGTTGGTACAAAAATACTATTTGTTATTAACAAATAACAAACCCTATAAACTTTATAAAAAAAAAATATTAAAAAATAGTAAAAAAAAATAGTATATAAATATAAAAAACGATATGTATTAAACAAAATTTTTTTCAGAATTTAAATCCGTAATTTTGATCCAAACTATTGAAGCTGCGAAAGGCACAGAATATATTTCTCTACGAAAAAATTTCAGTCGATTTTATGGTTATAAATATTTCCACGTATGACGCATAGCGGCGTTCGGAAAGGGAAAGTTGCTTACGGAAAAAAACAGTACTTAGGCAGACGTTGTCGGGCATTTAACTTACGCGGCGTATACTGTAGTTATCAGTTTCAATTTCTTTTTTATGGAAATTTCCTCGTTGATATCGAATTTGTAAGCGATAATAACAAAACCGCATTCGTTCGATGGTAAAAATATTGTCGCGATGTCGGTACACACAACAGATCGATGATGAATAACGAGCTTTCAATTTGTCCGTCGATGTGTCAACGATCGAACGCTTTGCTTTGGAAGCCATGATGATTGTTCTGATTATACCGGCAAAATGCCTCTCGAGAGTAATATATACGGCAACAAGCCGGTAAAGTAGCTCATCCGTGGGCAATTTAATCCTATTATCATCGAGTGTCTCGTCGGTTGTGTGCGTTAATGCGCTACCGTACGGCGAATGTTTGCCATTCGACGTTCACGCTATGCGTGACGCGGAACTCTGATTATCCTTCGAGTTTAGGCGAACGAGTGATCATCGGTACCGAATCGATCTTTTTCCATCGTTCGACGCTGCATGCGTGGATCAATGACTGTTCACAGTAGCCGAATGGTTGCGCAACACACTGTTTGCTTCGAGTTTCCGTGTAGTGTAACAACGACGAAAATGTCAACGCCAATTTGTCGGTTACGTGCCTCGCGACCGCGTTGAACAAACACACGTTTTAACGTTCAGGAAGCTCTATGGAACTTCCACAGCCAATGGTCGTAGCAATACGGGTGACGAGTCACGCGTCGCGAAATGCGCGAAACGACAGTCCATGTTGGAGCTGCAAAATGCTATTTCACAGTACGAATTTAATAGTTACGTTGCCGCGTCTATAACGCTGTGGCGAAATGATGGTACGGGAGGTGATCGGGTTTGTCGAGAGTCAAGAGAGAGCCATTAGTCGGAGGAGATGAGAGAGAAAAAAAAAAGAAGGAGAAGAATCGGTTGAATTTTTATCAGAGTTGTTATCGAAGCCTATTTCTGTATGATAATACCGGTCGAGAGGTCTTCGTTGGTCGACGGCTCACAACGAGAATGCAAAAACTGCAGTGTACTCGCAAATTTTTCTGTGCCAAAGCAATTTTTTTTTTTTTTTTTTTTTTTTTTTTTTTTTTATAATGCGGAGAGATTGTCGCGGGAAGGAGGCGACCTGAATATCCGGAAACCCCGGCCTCCGAGATATTTCGCTACAATATGTACACAGTATGCCAATATCGTGTACTTGCATAGGATACAAGTTTATGCACAGCGGAGCAGTTTATTGCGATATCTCGAAAAGAATGCGGTCTCTATGTCGTCCCGGAACATCGTTTATTGACTGAGAAATCGACGTTCGTGTTTCGGATCTCTTGAATTATTATTACTGCACTCCCGCGGAACAGCTGAATATTTTATGCGCGATATTGTTACGCGAGGCATTTACGCGACGAATTGACAATTCTGCGGAATCGAGATAATTTTCATTTATTTTTGACGACGGTATTTCCGTATATTGCGCGATTGAATTTTCGATCGGCGGTCGGGATTAGCAGAGATTATAGGATTTCTCGATATACGCGAAGGGTCCGGAAGGGAATTAAACGCGCGTAAGTGAGGAATCGAAGGAAGACGTTATCGATGAGTAATTGTAACGGAACGAAGCCGACAAACTACCACTGCCGATGCTCCGCGTGATTGTATCTCAGCTCTTTTAGTGCTTTAACGATTAGGAGACGGAATAATCACGCGCTTGGGGATCGTAAGAATTAAATGGACAATGAATAAATAAGAGAAATAAATGTATTGTGCGTTACAGAGAATTCTTAGCTGTTTTTACTTATGTTCGCAATAGTTTCATTCACTGATCGTAAACCGCTTTGAACCGAAAATGAAAAAAAAAAAAATGCACTAACCTAACCCGGACCTTGAATTTACGATTTTTTGATCTTTAAAAGTTTTAAATATTAACATACAATGGAAAGAAAAACGTAAGAAAAAAAAAGTCTGAACCGAAGTTGAAAAAAAAAAAAAAAAAAAAATGCACTAACCTAACGCGCACCTTGAATTTACGATTTTTCGATCTTTAAAAGCTTTAAATATTAACATACAACGGAAAGAAAAACGTACGAAATTTTTTTTTTTTAAACGTTGCGTATTAGATTTGCATAATTTAATAATAATTTTTTTTATTATAAATTATTTTTATATATAAAAAAAATCGATGCTATTCATTGGATAGTAATAGTTAATTTTTTTAGAAATTTGTAGTTCAATATCTCAAAATCTGCAACAGTAATTCCGGATAACGGCCATTAAAAAAAACTTGAAATGACATGAAACTAAAAAATACGAAAATTCCAAAAAATTTCATCACAAAAGTTTTCTATGAAAACAAAGCTTCCTGCATGAGGTAACAAGAAAAAAAAATCGCACAGAATTCTCATAGTATTTTATAGTGCAAAAAAAAATTGGATCATAAAAATCCCCGTCGTTGCTATAACGAATAAAAGGACACAAAGTTTTTCTCGGCCGTATAGTCCCGCATAATTAAAGGGAAAAGTTCATTACCTTTCCGACATTTTTTTCTCCCGAACGAGTAGCATGCAGATATGACCACTTTGATGCTTTACAAATATAGAAAATAACCGCGAAGTACGTTAAAATATTTTTGAAATGGCGGATAAAAAAATAAATATAAAAATTTCCATCATTCGATTAGTTTAAAAAAAAAAAAAAAAAAAAAATTACCGACTGCTGGTTATCTCTCGGAAGTCTCAGAGTCTCTCGTGCGGAAAGGTTAAGATTAAAAAATGTGTTACCACTTCACGAGATATCTTCTCGCGGCCGAAAATCCCGAAAACTCAACTAGCGTAATACTTTGGTTTGACGTAAACGTAACGCGAAGTGAAAAGCTGTTGTTGCGGCGCGTGACGCTTGTTAACTTTAATCGTGTCCTCGCGCACGAACGAACCGTTGGGGAAGATTCTCGTGTTATTTCATGATATAGTAGTACATACCTGTTATCTCGACGATTTTCTGTATGTAACGCGCTACAGGTATACCGTCAAATGCGCGTAATCTCTTTTCTCCCGTAAATATACATGCGCCCTCTCTCCGTTCTCCGGAGAACGGGGTGAAGCGTGGAGGCGTGGCGGAACGAGGCACACGACCGCAAGCGGAGGCAGAGGAACGATGGGAGGAAGCCTGCGGCATCCCCAGTGGGGTAAATCCCATCCGGTTGGATTTTAACTCCAAATTTATGGCTTTTGCTCGAGAAATTATTGTCTCCTTCGCTCTCCGGCTGTTCTCGCGTGTGCAAGTGCGCGCGCATTGACCTGCGAGTACTCTCGCCCCGTTGGCACTGTTTGGTCTCCGGTTGTACTCTGTTTTTCTCCGAGGTTAACTATACGCAATCGAATCACGCCGACTGACCGAAAGTCAACGCGCGAGCGATTAATATATCGCAGTAAATTTTCTCATTTTACCTCAACCCTCTTTTGCTACAAACAGCGGACAATAAATTTTGCCGGATTCAATCGCCCGAAATAATTTATCCGCACGCGATGTATTTCGCAGCATATATATATGCTTACGGTGTACAGGTTGTTGGATTTTTTTTTTTTTTTTTTTTTTATTATCCGACTTTATACAAGTCGGTCGTAAATCGTGGATCGAAGTAAAGGGCGTACGGCTCTTGTTTGCTTTTTTGCGATGTTTCTCCGTTTCTTTCATTCGATTTGTTTTTTTCCTCCCCGAGAAATGTAATCAGAGCGGTAAGCGTTGGGACGCGATGAGATTCGGGCTTTCGCGGGCACATTTTATCGCTGGATATCTACGAGAGACTTGAAGATGTGTTGCCAGGCGGTGGCAAAGCGTGATATTTCGCACCACGTACCAACGAGATCGAGATGTAACGATGGAAAAATCATCCACACGAGAAATCCTTCGCCGATCGTTGTACCCTTCGTCTTCCTCTCGCGCGTCCAGAATCTTCTCGGTTCTTTCATTCACGTCGATTACCCTTGCGGCCAATCGGAAAAGTCGATTGAACGAGACATCGTAAAAGGCTACTTCGGGGGGCAGGGGGGCAGGGGGAGGGGGAGGGGGGGATAAGAGCCGAAGAGGAGCGGAGAACGATATAGCGTGTACTTCGGACCTTCGCGTCTCTCCGCGAAATAATGGTGAAAGAACATTCTTTTTATCGGCCTCCAATTTTCATTGAACGAAATCGATAAAACCGAAAAAAAAAAAAAAAAAATCTCGTGAATCTATAAATAATCGATTTTTTTCCCTTTTTTTAATGAGACGAGACGATAACGATAGAAAGTTGAAAATATAGTGATATGGAACGAGAAACGAAGAAGCCGCGCACGTGTTTCGATTCAACAAGATACTCACTAATATTATCGCCAATTTTGCTATCCATTTCCTGCATGGCGTATAGTAAAACCAGTATATACGTTATAGCAAGCAGTTGGCCGTGGTATCGAGGGAAATAGCAATATATATTCGATCCACGTGCCATGCCGCGGAGGTCCCTAGTTTACGAAGATATCCATCGACCCCCATCGAGGATAGTTTATCCGTTGAGTTCTCCGCGCTAACCGGAAACTGCGCGATGTTGGAAACAGCCCGATATAGTTTTACTCTTCTCGCCCCCTTCCTTTCACCCCTCCGTACACCGACAGGACGTCTTGGCAAGAGAAGCCTCGGCGCTCTGTGTTTCGCGAGCTTCACAGGCGCCATCATATGTATATATATGTATATATATGTATATATATAGCTCTACAGCTTCCAATGTAACGGACAGCTTTAGGGTTTCCAAGGCGAGTGCGGATCGAGCGTCGGGGAAGTTGTTCGAAAGTACCGAAGGAGCCCAGGTAACCAGATGTGGATTTAGCAAAGTGTTTCACTCGCCCTGGCGAATCCCTATCGCTGCCTAACCTTCGGCGAAGTCTCTTTCGTTCAAATGAAATGATAATATACCGACCAAACCCCCGAAAAATGTATTTAACGTGTACTACGAAATACAATAGTTATTTTTGAAAGGGAAGTACAATTTTCGTCTGTAGTCGACAAATTTTATTTATCTAATTCCCGGAAAAATTAATTTGTTATGCAATGAAATTATATTTAACAATTATTTTCGAGTGGAGGGTAAATTTTTTTGACGAGTCAATGAATGGGTTTTATATCTCAAAAGAAATTACGTATTCGTTGGAATACATAAAAAAATTATCTTTGTATATAATGGCAAAAAATGGTACCTATATTTTCGATATATTTTAGTATATATTTAATTTCCACGGGGGTAGAGTCCCCAAAAATATGAGTCAAAATAGAAATTGATATTTCGCAATTTGATGTGAAATTTTTCTCACAAGTTGATGAAATTTAGTTACTTGAAAAATCCAAAAATACGATAATGACAAAAAAAAAAATTTTAATTCGCGTAATGTAGAATACATAATAACATTTTAGGATTGATGGTACCGAGGCGAATGAAGGAGAAAATTTGATTCCCGATGAATAATAAAAGAGGCGAATGGTTGGTCGTTGATCAGTTACATTACTCCGATTCGGTAGACTGCTGTAAAGTTCGCAAAGAATGCATAATTAATATCGTCGATTGACCAGTAAACGCGGACGTATGACGAATGGAATTTGATATAAGTTGAATAATCGGACAGTGGAACGTTTATTAAAAGGGATGCGATTATTTATGGAAAAATGAAAATTTTGGTATATAACTCCGCGATTGTTGGGTTGCGAAATGGAGTACGGATTGCACGGATTGTCCCCAGTGTCCGCAGCGGGTATGACCCCGAGTGAGACAACGAAGAGAAGTCGTGTGTCGTGTATAAAGCTCTCTGGATAGCGAGGACGCCTCTCTGAGCACTGAGGGGGCCACTGAAAGGTAGTGTAGTGGTTACCCTATATCGAGGCACATACAGACCAGAGATCCCGGGGCTCAGCAGTGGCTCCAAGCCGAAATTCGTACCAGATATACGAATGTAGGTCGGGTCACCTGCATCGCAACGGCCCCGCGGGGAGCCCGGTATCTGCAGAGTGTCTCTACCCCACGAGCAGCAACCACCCCGCGCGGCGCGTGCGGAACAGAGAGTAGAGGAAGAGCGAGATATACCCGAATCGTCCCACGGAATATGTATATGTGAGCGTTAACATAGTTAGAGCTTTCAGCGTTCTATATACGCCAAGCAGAAGCAGAGAAGCGAATCAGCAAACGGCGGTAGGAGGATGGTTTGCTCGTTGTACTGCTTCGCTAAAACCCTCCGTGGTATACAGTGCCGGATATAGAAAGTGGTGACTGTGTGAAGGAGGAATAGCGGAGGGGTTGGGAATAAGGGATGAGAAAGTGTTTCTGGAATGGAGAAAAGTGGAAAGGGCGAAAGCGAGAAATGGCAATTTATAGATATAGGGTGATGGAGGGAGGGTGGGGGGTGAAGATCGTGGTAATTTCGAGATGGGTTTACCTTCTGCCTACATGGGAAGGTGAGACCAGGGTGAGAGGGGCTGAAACCGGAACGCGACAGCGTCTCAGAGGTGAGAAATTCTAAACGCTTCTAAGCGTGGAATAGAGTGGGAGGTCGGTTTCCTCAGTAAAGTTGGGTTCAAGCTACGCGTATATCTATATAGATGTCAGGTGAAGACGCCAAACTATACGGTAACTCGATTTCGGTTGCCCTGGCGCGTTCACTAAACCGCGAATTTCTCCCTCGCGGCTCGCCGCATATAATCGCCCGCGTGGATACAGTGCACGCTATTGCTCGGGGTGTACAGCATTCTGTATGAAGGATGTATGAATTCTGTTTCCTTGAATACCGCGAAATATCACGAAATTTTGGTCGAATGCCCACGCAGAAAGAGATAGAAATAAGGATTAGAGAAGGAATCTGGAAGTAGAAGAACACTTTTTTTTTGGGATAAAGGGATGTTTTTGGAGAAATTTTGAGACAAATTGTCGACTAATGATTTGAAATACACAATTTCTACAATTGTACGCGAGAAAAGGTTAATTGCCTCGTCTATTTCGATGAACGAAGCAATTAAGCACTTTCTCTCGCGAAGTAAGAGTCGACCGTGTATAATGAGACCGATTCGCAGACTCCCACCGCTGACTCGTATTTCGTCTCATCCGCGTTGAAACAAAGTGAAAACAGCGCGAGGGAAAGGTTAACTGGCCTCGACGTTTACACGACGACAGAATATAGAATAACGTAAAGCAACTCTGCATTACAAAGTCAAACGAAACGTCGAGATGTCACAGACAGGATAGAAAGCGCCTTACCTGAACGTTGCATATTTTATACTTGATCGTCCAAGATTTTCCCTTGCAAGGTTTTCTTCTGCAGCGTCTCTGCTGTCGCGAGATTCCACCTCCGCAATTTCTGTGAAAAATTCATCGATTAATGGTCCAAATTCGTCTCGGCGAACCAGAAATATAATTAGTTCTCGACGCGAATGGCAAAGAGAGGGATGAAATATAGGGCGATTGTTTCGAACTGAATGAAAATAAAAAAAGTTCACTCGAAAGACAGTCAATTTCCATTAGAAATAATAACGATGAAATATTTTCAGATAAAAAAAAAATAAAAAAAATAAAAACGTCATCTTTGCGCCCTCTTCGCTTTTCCTTGTTCAACCCCCCAGTAAAGTCGTAATCTTTCCCCGCATGCGACGTTAAAAGAGCAAACGGGTTCACGGAATTATCGAGGCGAGAGCGAGAGCGCTTGGTGTTGGTTTTTACACTCATAACTCCGCCTCCCTTATACGGGTAATAAAAATAAGGGTATAAGCTTCCCGTATGGCTTGAGCTACCCGAGTCTTTTGCAACTCGCCGAAGACTCGTAAAGCAAACTCTACTTTTGATCCTCGCTATTATGCGTGCGAATGAATTTCCGTGAGCGCGCGAGACTCTCGCGTTCGGAGAACTGCGAAACGATCGTCATACAATACAATAGGGTAGAAGTACCGTTTTCGGCCACCTTAGGTCCATTTTTGGCCATCATATTCGAAAGGACAAAACTCCAAATACAATCGAATTAAAAAAACAGCGAGTTAATAATTCTATAAACAATTTTAAAGCAATTTGACCAAAAATGGCCATAAACGGTAAAATGGCCAAATTCGGTGCATCTACCCTATCATTTGAAGGATTTTTTTCGCATCTCGGGGTCATTTGATATTATCAAGATACGCGCGAAAGTAAACATCAATTAGGTGACTAACTATTTTGCGCGTTGCCATTTTTTCGGTGATTTATGCGTTAATTAAACAGCAAGAATTAATATAGCGTTGAAGTTGAAAATTAAAATAACTCACCTAGTGCACGGTGACCACTTGGACCACTGGGTCCATTCTCCCCAAGCAACGTTCTGCAACATAGAACGAGTAGTGTCTGTGTTTAAATTCATCTCTCATATTAAATTTGGGAGTTTATAATTGTTCGAAACGAGAATAGACGTTCCCGGAATGTGTTCAGCGGTGGTCTGTGAATCGCAGGGAAACAAATACCCCCGTTATAACAAGAGGCTAACATAGTTTACCGACGTGTATCTCGAGGTAATACGATTTCCTCAGTGGTCAGCGAGGCTTTCGGGGACCGCGGAGATCGATGGAGGGTTTCGTACCGGAAGTTCGACGTCCGCCCTAACCGTCGATTAAGTGAAAGATCCTACTTTTACCCGGGAAAATTTAGTCACCCAAACCAATAAACTACCCTATCAGCTTTCTCGGACACATCACCGTCGAGGGTTAATGCAAAATTAATCGACGGAACCAATCGGGTCTCATTCTTTCGATGCTACAACGTTGAATTGCGTAAAATTGATTATTATAATTATTTATAACCCATTACGTAACTCGTATATTTCACGAAGGATTAATCGATTCGCGTCTCAGCGAACGGCTCATTAGGGAAAGTGCTCGTCGGTAAAGCGATATAAAAGGAAACGAGAATAACGATCGTCGAAGGCTCGAGAGGGGCCTCCGGAGGAACTACGAGGTTAAAGTAAAAGACGAATGAAGGGACTCCGGTGAAGTGCTTTAAAACGAGCTTTTGAGTGCACGCGATAAAGGGTAGAAACGCGAGATCGCGAGAGAAAGTGGAGAAAAGCCTTTTTCATCCATCTCTTCTTCGGCGTTCGCGCTTCTTCTTCGTCGCGATTTCCGCGTAACCTTGACGAATTCAGAGGACATCCGGGTGGGTATCTTTAAATTAAAACGATACAAAACCCTTTAACTTTCGGGGGAATGCTCGGCTCTTCGTATAGAGACGGATGCCGAAAAAATATTTAGTGCAACGACCGTCTCGATAAGTGGGCAGACTACCCGTTCTTGATGCGGCGTCTCGAGGACCGAAGGACTTTCCACTTCTACTTTGAATTTGAGTGTATTACCCTCTACAAGTCCTGAAGCCACTCGAGCTATTCAACGCATCACCGCCTATAATAATAATCATAACAGTAGTAGGGTTGAAAAAAAAAATGTTGAGGGGATGAAAAAGCCAAAGTGGGCATAGAAATCGGAGTCCCGATGTCGCGATAAAGTAGAAAAGCTCTCAGTGTACTCGTCTATGCATTTTCAAAACAAGATATTCATCGAACCTCCCCATTGTAATGAATGGGGCGAACTTTTCCATTGATAAAAAAAAATTAATAAAAAATAAATAAAAATATAAGTGAGACAAAGGGGGCGATGAATCGTCGAGATATATGATCGAGAGAATTTGTACAAAGGAAGATCCTGACCCCGGCTATTAGGAGGACAAGAGGGTTTTTTTTCCTCCCCCTTAGTCTCGTCGTTGATAGGCGCGACGACGTTTAGAGGATTGCTAGATCTCGAGTGGTGTCAATATGAAGTTTTGACGTTTCTCCAGAGGGGTTGTTTTTATCCCCTGGCATACGCGCCTCTCGGCTTCATCGTTGATCCTACAACATAATACGATTGTCCATCGGGAGCATATAGTGGCAGAACGCGCGTTTCTCCGGAATCATGTGTGTTTCGACAGGCCTCCTCCCTCCCTCTCCCTCCCCCTCCCGCCGCCGTCTCTTTCATTCTCCTCCTGCCCATTCGCTCGCTCTCACTCACGATTGGGAAATCTGGCCCCGGCGTTTCTCTCAGATTGACGCTTGACTATGAAAGCTCTCTCGCATACCCATACCCACATGTATCCCACGAGACAGGAGTTGGAGAGGATTTCTGATTGCGTAACAAGCTCACCACTCCTCCATCTCCATCCAAGTGTCGATATACCACAGTATACGGGAGGGAGGGGGCTTCGCACCGCTATAGAACAACGGTATATGTCCCACCGTCAAATTCAGAACTTCGGCTAACTCGACGTCTCCTCGTTCTGTCCCCTCGAGAGAGAGGGAGAGAGAGAGAGAGAGAGAGAGAGAGAGAGAGAGAGAGAGAACCTCCGTGTACCGACTAAACGCCGCCATCAACTTTGATATAACGCTCTCGGAAGAACAATACGAGAGCTTGTTGAATTATCGTTTAGAAATTCTATGAAGATTTCGTCACGTTAGTCTTTGATCCACTGTGCAACGTGCGTTAGCTATTCATCGTCAGTCTATCGCAGACGATCCTTGAAAGACAATCGATGTCTCGAGATAACTGAAGCACATAGGGGTTTTTTTTGCTGTCTCGTTCAGGAAGAACGAGCTTTCGGAGAAAAAAAATCCGTGGTCGAGATTTTTAGGTTAGAGAACACTTAGAATCGTCTAAAACATCGAGAAAAGCGATTTGGAGAAAAATGGATGTACGTATTGCCGGATTTTGTTCGCACTCTAGCGACTCCATTTTTTCGGATATCGACCTGAAATTTAAACCATAAGTGGACTGCTGCTAAATATGGTTTGGGATTGAATTTGGCGCGAATCCATTGAGTTATTCAAAATGTATGGTATTTTGAATTTTTTAAAAAATGGTTCGTGTTATGTAACTCCCGCAATTTTTAAGTTATCGGGTTGAAATTTGGACTACAAGCAGACTGTGATTAGATATGGTTTAGGATTGAATTTCCCGCAAATTCGATGAACAGTGCACTTTTTTTAGAAAATGTTTGTTTCTCTTCTAATTTTTACAAATTTGGAGATAATGACCCGAAATTTTCGGAACGATCCGGTATAATGATAAAGAAGATCACAAAGTAGATTCTTGCGCATTGTTTTCTCATTATTTTCTACCCTTCACGAAGCTTTTCCTACGAGTACCTTAAGCCAAACCTGATTACCAGACTTTCTCACGAAGGGACCTTCGGGAGAAATGGCAAATAATGACGAACCAATGTGCACAATTCTACTTTGCAACCGTTTTTTTTCCATTTAATGGAGAATCTCTATGAAGCTTACATCGACGATAATGTTATCATTATATTCACTTTGCGTAGAGATTCGTAACTCCCTTCGATTGTCGGTTTCTCGAATTCACTACCCTCGAGTACCCTCTCGATAACCTGCATTTGCTACACCGATACGTATACGGCTGTGAAAGATAGGGCTTAGAGTTGCATGCTTGCGTGATGGTGCAGCTGTGCAAGCGCGCGCGAGAGGGTTGAAAAGGAAGAGATGGGGGGGTGGGTTTGGCAATGGGTACGGTGCCGACGAAGTACGTATTCCCAATTCCCACCCAATCTAAAATCAATCTTAGTTCGTTCTCTCGTGGCGCGAGGCGAGGCGAGACGGTCGCGGGGATACGAAGGGTTGGGTATTGCACAGAGCACCCCCGACAGGGTTGAGCGTGGAAATGCGAGAGGGTTTTTGGGTGCGAAAGAGGACGGCCGAAGGTGTCGTGAGTGTGGAGAGAGAGAGAGCGATGGAGAGGAGCGCCGATCAGTTTTAAGCGGAGCCTCACCAGTCTGCATTATTCAAACGCCGTCTTGGTAGATAGAGGGAACGTTGGGTAAGAGAACTTACCCACATATATAACTATATCTAAACCTTGCTCTTTCTCCTAACACTCTAATACTCTCACACCATCTACGATTGCCCTCTTCACGAAAATCGAAGCTTCTAACTCCCAAAAGCCTTCGATGTTACCGCCGCGACTGATAGACCGGTGGAAATCGAGACTGAGACAAAGAGCAGATACTGCATATTCGAAGGCTTCGAGAATACGAAATTGCCTAGAATGAGATCGAGAGATAAAACGAGCCCCGGAAGGGGGGGGGGGCAAAGGATAGCGTATCGAGCAAAAAAGTAAATTTGCAAAACTGCATTTTTTTTTTTTTTTTTTTTTTTTTTTTTTTTTTTTTTTTTCCAAATGCGACAAAACGATTCGAAACAGTAATTTTTTTTGCTACTATGAGATTCGAGGAAAGCTCCCTCGACCGAGAGAAAAAGAAAGAGAAACGATTGGTCGATGAAAAACGATCGAATGAGAAACTCGAAGAGGGTGGCGACCGCGTTACTCCAACAGACGCTAGCGAGCAGCTAGAGGAGATACTGCATTATTCAAAGCTACCCGCAACATCGATGCCCTGCTACTTGCTACTGTGATGCTTTCCTTTTGCATGAAGCCGCTCGGGGGGGTTATTCGCTGAGATTCTCGTCGCTCCCTCGTTTCCGTTCTCTTATACGTTTTTTTCTTTTTTCTCTCGTTAGCTTTCAGCACACCGTTGCGCAGGTGTCAATTTGTCTCTTTCCCTTAAACTATTCACAGCAATGTGTATGTGTACCCTTAGCTAAGACACCCTTCCCAAAGCGTTACACTTCCCAATTCGTTTATCACCGCCATGAACTTCTATTCTGTTTCATTCCTTCTTCTGCCGAATAATCGATACAGCTGTGTCATTCAACGTTCCCTAAGCTTTCCAATTATTGATAATTAATTATCAAAATTATTTTATTAAATTTCTTATCTCACATACATACATTTATATTTTATTCAGCGTGAAAGATAAAGTCTTTTGGACCAAAGATCTTGGTTTGCGATGAGATAAGTGAAATTCTCTCGTGTTTCGCTGAGACGACCAGAGGAAAGGGGGGCGGCAGGGGGAGGGGGAGGGGGTTAGTAGTGGGAGTGCTTAGCAAGTCAGGAATATTCTCGAGCTTCTCTGACATTAGACTCCCAAATTATTGAAAGCAACAGCGCGAGAGGGTGAATGAGAACGTTTCAACGATGCGGAGCGGTGGCGGCGAGAGGGGTAAATCCGTGAGATGGGAGATGGAGAACATAGAATAGCGTGAAAGGCGGGGATGGAAAGGTGTAGATAGATATACCAAACGTTTGTCCCTTTCCCCCTGCTAATGGAGAGACTGAGGCCGGCACCACTTCGGGCAGATCTCAGATATAGAGAGGTATCTTCAATCCCGAAGGGGCCCGTTAAACTTCATCTCACGGTATGACGGTCGGACTCCAGCCACCCCCGCCGCCGTTCATCGAAATCATCGTTGAGTTCTCTCGTCTCTCCTATCCCACTCGTCTCTCGGCTACTCCTCTGTTCCCAGACGCCCACGAGAACGTCAATGAAGAGTTAGACATCTCGTGAAACTCTCGGTGTCTCTCGGCACTATCCTATTATCTCATCCTTTCCCCCGCGATCTTCTCGACGTATCGTCGACGTACGCGGTGCGATCTTTTTTTTTTTTTTTTTTTTTTTTTTTTTCCTGACCTCATCTTCGCGGCTCGCAATGGTTTCTCAAGATCATTCAGCTGCAAAGTTGGTACATAATGTACAGACAAACTTCTGGCTAAAGGTCAAAACTTTATACCCTCATTCGGTTCTCGTATATAATAACTGGAGAGGAAATTTTCATTCGCCCGCTCGGTGTGTCCGAACAAAACGTTTTCCCCTAAATACTAAACGATTTCGTGAATGGCGAAGACGCTTTATGATGCCGTAAAATAGGCGCGTAATAGGTATATATATTCCATAGAGTCATTAATTCTCCGCCTCTCCTTATACCCGCGATGCAGCATCTCGAAATATCTCGCGGCGATAAAAAGGATTAGTTTCGCAGGTTTTACGGTTATATGCGAAGCGTTGTTTGTCGTCGAAAACGTATGCTGCCTTTATAGATAGATCGAGGTATCGTATAACAAATTGTCTATCGTGTATTATATAGTTTATACTTTAGACGATCGAGTTTTATCACCGATTCGCTTGAGGTACCAAACGAAAAGCGAACTAAGATAACAAAATCATCGGCCCTATTTGAAAAAAAAAAAAAAAAAAAAATTCGATTTAATATTTGAATTGTCAGTTCATAAATTCATCAAAAGTAGGAAAGCTTACGGATTCGATTTTTCTGCCGGAGAATAAAGTAATTACGAGATTTAAAAAGTTCAGTCGATAAAAAAAAAAAAAAATTAATTTCATTCCCGAAGTAATTTGTAAGCCCCGCGATGCTTTCGACTCGAGAACTGAGACTGATTAAGTGAAAAAAAAAAAAAAAAAAAAAAAAAAAAAAAAAAAAAAAAAAAAAAACGTTAATACTCAAGTAAGCTTATCAGAGAGCAAAACCTTCGCGAGTACAGTACTTCTCCTCTCTTTGTGACCTCTGGCTTTGCCCCAAAGAGATACCGTGCCACGGCCGGTAAAACCTTCTGTTAACCCGTCTCAAACCTTCGCACCTTCTCACCCCGGCGGAGGGCTTGGAGTTATTACACGTCAGTCACGAATAAGCTAGTCCTCGCCTGTCTAGCCGAGGCGCGAAACTTTCGCGACGACGTCGAGCGTGCGAAACACAGATATATTAGACTATAAGGTAACGGTGCCTTCAACGATCGATTACAGCTGTCCAAACTCTCTTTGCCCCCTTTTACTCGTTATTGATTGCCTTCATTCAATCTTCTGCCGTGCGATTTTTTGGCAG
The DNA here is from genome assembly GCA_934046635.1 of Buathra laborator. Classification (NCBI taxonomy): domain Eukaryota; kingdom Metazoa; phylum Arthropoda; class Insecta; order Hymenoptera; family Ichneumonidae; genus Buathra; species Buathra laborator. Next base: position 9,758,400 of record OW203902.1, read on the forward strand.
CGCATTAAAGTTATTTTTTTTTTTTATTTATTTTTTTTTTTTCGGTTTCTCGTTTCAATCTTACATCTTCGCTTTCAACGCAAGCGTAATTTCGCGCTCATCCGAATATCTCTATTCAGCATCGATTGCGCGTAAGCGAAACGCTCTCGGAATAGGTGGAGAATTATTCTATTTCATTGTACCCCAACGTGAATGAAGGTTATTCTCGAGGAATCGAGAATAACTGATTAATGTTTTAGAAGTAGAATTAGACATTTATGAACGGACAGCGTTCGTTAGATAGGCGGGTCGACTGGCCTCTCTCACGTGCGAGAATAACTCGGGTTCTCGCTTACGCGACGCTTTTCACCCTATCTACCCTCTACTCTCTATACATAAGCTCTCTCGCGCTTTCCTCACTTCTCTATCTCTCTCTCTCTCTCGAGTGTTTCCACCGAGCGGTGGTGAACGTTGCCACAACCTCGCGCAAGAAACAGTTTGCACAAAAGCACTATTTCAACGTGGATGGAGATACGCGAGTTCATTGTAACGGCACGCGCGAGATTCCGTCGAGCCTCACTCTGTGTTCCTCTCGTAAAGATGCACTTTGCTCTTTTTTTTTTTTTTTCTTTTCTTTTCCACTGCTTTTTCATGTTAGAACCCTCTCTCCGCCTTTATCCTCGTTCGTCGATCGCGGTTCATCGATTATTTCTCGGCTCCCACCCCCATCGTGTTTTGCTTACTCATGCAGGAAGCTCCGTAAACTCGAAAGTTATATTTTTTTTTTTTTATCTCGATACACTTCGACAGAATGTCGGTGCGCTGCCTATGAAATATGAAAAAGATGTTTCGCAACCCCCGTATAACTAAGCAGTCCACAAAATTATCGATTGCCATTGTTCGTCTTTTTTTTTTTTTTCTTTCTTCCTTTCGTTCTTTGTTTCTTTTGCGCGAACAATCAAGTGAGCCAATACATGAAACTCGAAAAAAAGAATATACGGATGTTACGGAGTTACGCGATACGAATATATTTTCTCACTGTTGGATTGGTTCGCTCGCGTGCAGTGGAGCGTACGCGCGTATCCCACTGCGAGAGCTAAAATCCCACCTGCCGCGACTAGAATGTAGATTCTCCATCGCACACGCCAAATGCCCCCTCTTCATCCCTTTAGTCGTCTTTTCCTCTGTATATACAGTTTTGCGCTCGCGCGCTCACGGCGTCACTGTGCTTTTCTCCGGGTTCGCAAAGTTAGTTTTACCTCTGCCGCGCCGAGACTGGAGGATGCAATCAGTGCTGTAGGAAAGGCGAATAAGCAGGGATATAGGCCGTGGTAGGTACGTGCCGGTGGAAATTCTGCGCGCTTATACTGCTTTTTTTTTTTTTTTTTTTCGTCCTCACGCCGTCTCTTCCTCACGAGAGGGTGCAACCTACGCCCTCGAGATATCGATATATTCCGCGGATAAAGGCACGTAATATCGAGAGAAAGAAGTAGAAATAGCACGGTGAGACGAGTGGGTCATACGTATCATACGAAATACACATCTTTTTCTACTGACAAAGTGGCTCCGTGTGTATGTGACGTAAGAAAAATGCGAGATATCTTCTTCTCCATCGAAACGGTATTTCGAAATTTCGCGAACGAAGTAAACGCCTCGGAGTTTTCCCGTGCGGTATACATACTTTAAAATAAAAATTCCATCTCGTTTTCGTAACGCAAAGACGAACCGCCGAGTTTTTCGTACGGAGTTTCTTTCACTGCGATCGCGCAAACGTTTCTTTTACAGTTTCGTTGCTGTTTTTCTTCGATTCTTTGGCTCTTTTTATATTTTACTACTTTTGCGGATCAGAGTTCAAAGTTGGACCGCCTTCCCGAGCTTTTTTTTTATGCTTCGCTGACGTACGGAAGGAAAAAGTCAAAAGCGCGAGTCGAGAAAAAAAAATTAATAAAAAATGGTGAAAATCGACGAAAATAGGGGTAGTCGCCACTTAAGGGTTTGTAATTAGCGATAACGGTAATATGGTTTTCTTATTTATAGAGCACCTTGTGTTACCTTGTAAAAATAATTGTTTTAATTATAAAACACGGCGTTTTTGTTATTACATCGTTATCGATCGCCTTACACAGCTTCGTTCGTGTGTACGAATCAGCGGTTTTTTGCTCTGTTTTTTTTTATGGCGTGTCGTTGGGCTGTTAAACATGTCAAGGACACGTGTAATTACGTTCGGTATTAAAAATTGAAGACGAAAAAAAAAAAAATGTCAACGTTGTAAACGCGAACGCGTAAAATAGTACCGCGAGTAGTAAAACAGGGCGTATGTTGGGGCGCGCGATCTACAGGGCAGAAGTATACGTAGATGGGGCGTATATAAGTTTCGGTGTAACCAGCTATACCCTATACTCACTATCTCGGTTAACTACCACTCAAGATAAGCCCAGTTTAACGCTCGTACGTGCTAACGTTTTCTCCGCGCAGGTGAATGCCAAGAGTCGAGAGTACGCGGTATATATAGGGCGCACATTATCGCGCAGCGACAGTATCTGTATCCCTACCGGATATGCAGGCATCTCGATGCATATGAATTCGGACTCTTAATGATTGGATTTTATCAGAAAAAAAATAAAGAGGAAGGAAGCTCTTTGCTCCAATTTGTTCATCGGCGCTTACGAGGCCATTAAATAAGTCCCTTAACGAAATTAGTATCCCCGATAAAAAGGATCGACGCGTCACAAAAACCCTCTCATCCCTCGTTAATGCTTTAAATATGGTCTGTTACATCCACGTAGTCCTTCAGTCCACGTAAAATACTTGATTTTTATATTTTTTATACCTAAATTCCACTACGATTGTCACTGGAAGGGGTGGATTCGTATTCCATCAATCATTAACGGGTATCTAAATGCAGGTGAATTCGGACTTTAAATTATTGGATTTTATGTGAAAAAAATAAGAGAAAAAAAGCACTTTGCTCCAATTTGTTCATCGACGCTTACGAGGCCATTAAATAAGCTCTTTAACGAAATTAGTACCCCCGATAAAAAGGGTCTATGCGTCACGAAAAGTCTTTCATCGCTCGTTAATGCCTCAAATATCGTCTATTGCGTTCACCGAGGCCTACCGTCGATTTAGATAAGTTTTTTGTTTTTCCGTTTTTTTTTTTTTTTTTTTTTTTTTTTTTTTTTTTCGGATTTCAAGTCCTTTTACGATAGTCGCTGGAGGGCGGATTCGAATTGCATAAATCATTCGATATTAAGGATTGGGGGAGATTGAAGCTATCCGTGAGTGAGAACGGTGTCGAGAACGTAAACGCGAATGTAATTGAAGAAGCAAATTCCCTGCGGGCTCTCTTCGATCGTCTCGACTTTCCTGGGGTTCTCTTCATCCCCCCCGTTCGTTGGCGCTCGCAACCTCGGGGACGCTGGGGGTCGAGTGTCGTTCAATACCTCGTTTCTGTAATCTTCCAGTTGCTGGGGACATAGCCTTATCGCTACCCACCTACAATTCAGCGTACCCTCGTTGTAGCTCTGGGGGTTGGCATTCTTACGCCACTCTGATACTTGCCACGTTTCGTACGTTTTGTATAGCAATTTATTCGAGTTCCACTTTCCGGGAGTGAAATATACAATGTTGAAAGTGGATCAACACATATTATCGTAAAATATATGAAAGAATGGAGTTGGTTATTCTTTAGCGGTTGCCGGAGGGTTGTTTTAACATTTACGAGACACTCGCCAGACGTACCGCAGATCGACAGAGACTGATATACTAGTAGATTGAATACAATACCGCAGGATAATGAGAAGTCTCTTAATCTTTGAAAAAAATCATTCCCGAGGGGTATGTCTCGACGGCAACGCTTTTTTAGATGATACACCCCGCCTTTGAATATGATATGCGAGCCGAGAATGCGAGAGAGAAGCTCGGCGCTTCTGCTTAGTACTTTGAGCAGAAGAGACGCGCCTTGCACTTGCATCACATAGAACCGGCCGCCTTGCGAGCTCCTCGAATGGGAATCCGTAATGAAGCAGTCCAAGGGTTGTAGAGGGCGCCGGCCTTGCAAAACGCGGTATATCTACTAAAGCTTTTTCGTATACCCATTAAGGATAAAACTAGTAAAATAGTTTTTTTTTTTTTAATGCCGAGTGAAAAATTATTTATTAATTATGTTATCATTTATATTGCTACCAATTTGTGGGGATCAGCGTTCGCGTAATGCACAATCGACATTAAAATTAAACACCAAACATAAGCTTCAGAGAAAATTTTGAATACTTGTCGATGGGATAAAAATCCGAAAAAAATTAAGAATGCAGAAGATCCTAAAAATATTGATTTTGCATAATAATAATTCCAAAATATTATTTAAAAAATTGATCGACAAATCACCCGTAAACCAACTTTTTTTTTAGATGCAAATGATTCGTTAATTTTTGTGAATACGTATGAATTTTTTCTGAATTTTATCTAATTATTTAAAATTGCCTTTTCATTAATTAATTTCGTCTAAAAAAACGCAATTAAAAAAAAATTGTACAAAATTCTGAAAAAATTCATAGATATTCAGAAATCTAAACGAATCATTTTAATAAAAAAAAAGTATCAAATTCGTTTGAATGTTAAGTAATTATTTAACACGTCGAAACGCCTCTGGATCTTTGGCTGATTAAAAAAAAAAAAAAGTTTTTTATCGCCTGAAAAACTGGAATTGTTTTGACTCGCGTACACGTGTCTGCGGCGGTCTGAGGTTTATTAGAGTTATGCAATAGCTGAGACTGAAACTACGATGAAACTGGCGGTACCTGTTTTCTCTACCAAGACTCTCGAAACGACGACGACGACGACGACGACGACGACGACAACGTCGAGGGTGCGATAACAAGGAGCTGTATACGAACCCCCGCGCGTACCCTTCAAAAGCCTCGCCAAGCAACACCCCCATTTCTCGTCCAAGTTTTACGCTTCGCCTGTATACCGAGAGCATCACTCGCTCGCGCGCACAAGGGAATAGCTCCGCCGGTACAACCCAAAATGACGTTGCATAAAGCTCCAGTTCTTCTCCGTATAACGTATGCTTCGCGTGAGAATGTACATTGCAAACGACTTATCCCGTGTGTACTACGAGTTCCTTTCGCTCGCCAACCCCGCGTTCGCGATACCATAAAGCTCTGCCACGTTTTCCTTTTGCGAACGCGCGGTTTTCTTCTAGACTGTGACTCGGTCAGTCGAATCTTACGGCCCTCTTTCCTGCCTTCTCTTTTTTTTTTCTTTTTTATTCTGTTTCTTGGACCCTCCGTAGGTTTACGCATCGTCGATTTTCATTCGCTTCGCGTATTTAAACTTTTTTACGTATGGATGAATATGTAAAATTTCAATTTCTCGAGTGTTTCATCTAAAATATTACTCGCGTATTTCCGCGCTGCCGCAAGAATGATTACACTGAAAAAAAGTTTATTTATAGTTGACAAATGTATATATATAGTTAGATATGGCAAAATAACTGAAACTAAATAAATTAACAAATAAATTAAATTGAATAACAAAAAAAATATTAAATATTAAATTAACAAATATTTATTTCGCGATATATTTAATTATAGATTTTTCAGCTGCAAAAAAACTTTTTTTCAGTCTATAAATAGCGATATTGCGAGGCAATATTTTGCTCTGATATCAATTTCCGGTATTTCAATCACGGAGTCGATTGAAGAGTAAATATAATCAGTAGATTTCTCGAACGAATGAGAAGCGAAATTAATCGACAAATTTTCAACGATTGATAACCATTCCAAGTTCTGGAGTTCCGCCCTCTCGTCGGCGTTGCGTTTCCGCGTCATTCGCGGACCAGACGTGGCCGGAAATTCCAGGAAACTCCTTTAACCCCGTTAAGTTCCGTCTTCCCCTTTGAGATTCTGTTCGTAGAATATAACTCGTCGTTTCCGTCCCCCAAACGTTTTGGAAGTGAACGCGAGGGACGAACGCGCGTCGTACTGATAAAGAGAGAACGATGTGGAAATAAAGAGATCTCGCAGAGAGAGCGTTCCAGCGGAGGCTTCGCAGTCGTGTGCTCTTACGATTGCACTCACTCTCGTCGAGCAAATTCGTCGAGTATACACTGTGTGTGTGTGTGTGTGTGTGTGCGCGCGAGAGAGCGACACACACACGCGCGCGCGCGTGCTTCCGGGCGCCCGTTACGAAACTGTACCGAGTTGTCTCTTCTTTGCACACCAGCAACACGAACAAGTAAAGTTTCTCGTCGTTGTGTACACACAAGACGCGAAGGGTACACGCGCTTCGCGCGACTTTAGCACAGGTAATACAGGTGAAACAACGTAAAAGAGGAAGTGCCTCCTTTCGGCAGGGATTTCGCGAGCGCTACATCGTTAGAGTTGTGTGCAGAGAGTGCAGAAAGATTATCTTTAAAAACGTGTATTTCGAACTGTGAACTCGAAGAATTTTCCAAGGGTTGCGCTTGGCTATGAATCGAAGCATATTGAATTCAAAAACGTATTTGTACGCCGAAGTTTTCGCTCCGTTTTATTACTTTTTTTGGCGCCACTTGTCACGGTATTCGCGGTTCGCGCTGCATGCGCGCATAGCAAAGGGGTATTTTGTAGCTGCAGGTAATGGGCTTTTCGCGACCCATTTCCGTTTCGTTGCGAACTCTAAATCCGCTATAGAGCGCCGAGCTTTCAGGTTCTGCCGGACCAAAGGTTCTCTCTTCCTTGTATGTTTATTTCTCTTCGTCAAGTGTGTCCGCGTGTCGTTGACACTTTTCGAATGGACGATACGCCCGAGTAAATGCATCGATTCAGATCGCTTGCTATATCTTTCGGCTGCTGCGCGATACCAACGGCTCCGTTTATGTAATATCCTGTGAGGGAAACGTCGACCGCTCTATACTCGGTCTGTTTTATCGATTTCCTGCTCGGCTATCGTCTCATTTACATCGACTTCTCACGAGTAAAAATCTACCGACATACCGCATTTATTTTTCTTTTTTTTATAATTTTTTTTTTTTATTTCGTAAAAGTGCATCGTGTTCTCTTTGAACTTTTTTCATGTTACATTCGCGATTCGTTTTTTTTTTTTTTTCCGAGTACAACATACCCTTAGGGTACTGCAAACTCGTGAATTCTTTTTTTTTTTTTTTTTTTTTTTTTTTTTTTTTTTTTTTTTACCGACGAGAAAAGAAGTGGCAGTTCGTTTTTGTTCAGGAAATAGCGAGTAACCTCGCGTGCTAACGTCACGAAGTACTATGTAACTTTGAGATACAAATTGTACCGGTGATTCGCCGATTTTCTGTATAGAATTAATTACGTCGGACTGATAACAGGCGTTGTGGCATTAAACGAAACATTGTTTTCCGCGCGCATCGAGTGAGCAATAAAAAAAAAAATCGCGTGAAGTGTAGAATTAGTGTTTTCTCCTTCTTACCTGTCCCAGCGAATCGGAGGCTTGATGAATTCCCGCGCTGGTGAACACCGATACGTCGTCGACGGTGCTGTTGTCGCCGATCGCGAAACCCACCAGGAATGTCTGCAATTAATAATTAAATTAATAAATAATACATACGGTACAGAAAAAAAACTACGGAAATTCGTATTTTAATAAACATTTCTTAATTCGATTCGCGCGTATTTTTGCTGTTAATTAACAACGAGAGCCGAGATTTTTTTTTTTTTTTTTTATCTTTTCTCAAAGGAAGATTCCGAGTTTTATATAAAAGTTCGCGGGGTTCATTACAGCGCCGCGCTGCTGCTGTTTTACGCGTGTCTCCGCGGGGATTCTTGTAATTCTTCTACGGCATCTTCCCCTCCGGTATGTTCACCCAGAACTATAGCACGCACACAGGTATTCGCGGATAGCTATTTTCTACGGTACTCTCTCCCGACTGGCGTGAAGTGATTGCATGTTCCCATTGCCAGGAGCAGCGAAACGAAGTCCAATTTAATCGCAGTCTTGTCGTGCAGTCGCGGCGAACCCCTAACAGACAACCCTTCATGTTGTAAACGCGTCCGGCAAGAGCCCCTCTCTCTACTCTACCTGTACAAAAGCCGGTGAGAAAGTTTCTGAGAGACAGACACGCGTATTTCGTTTACAGGGGGAGAGACATGGGATTGTGTACAAGCGATTGTTATAGTTTACGAGAGATATAAACTCGGATTTCCGTTCGCGCGAACCTCATTAGAAAATTTCAAGACGAGACTTTCGTCACTGAAACATCCGACTTACTAGTCTCGTCGCGACGAAATTTGAATTTTGAGTGAAACGCGCGTCGCTGCGCGGCAAGTAGGATAATTTCCCTTAAGACACGATATATAGAAAAATTAACGATAAAAATAAGAAATAAAAAATTTATTGTTTTCTTTCGTATTAAAATGATCTCCAATGAATTTTTTTATTTTTTTTTTTTACATTGCACACATAGAAAAAAATAATAAGAATAATAAATTTACCATTATTACCGTTAAATTATTCTCGATATTTTTGATCGGGTTAACGGTCTATTGGTCCAAATAAATAACGAAGAGTTCGATTTAAGACTCAATGCCGCTGAAATCCCGTATTTATAAAAGATAAAACCGAAAAAAAAAAAAAAAAAAAAAAACGGGCAAAGCATTCGATACGCGATAAATTTACGATAGTACCGCCCTGTAATCAGATATTAACGAGTTACGCCCACGTATGGGTATATTATACGTGTGGCCCCTTTAATCGTCGTTTGTCGATTCGATATTCGACCGTTTATTTCGCAACTATCGCGCGCTAAACACACGAATCTTTTCAATATCGCAATATCAATTAGGATAGTTCGAGGGAAGGATCCGCACAGTCCTAAAATTAAATTACAGACTCTGACGTTGCGCAGAAATCGTTCGTGTGCGGAACGAGAAGATTGTGGATTAAGATTTTGAGGAATCGGTGATGGTCGTCGAGGGGAGCGGCGTTTATAACGACGTGCCGACACGAGCGCGTCATGGATTAATATCATCGTTATTTATCGACGTTGGATAATATTTAACTCATTGCCTCTTGCGCGTCACGGTGGGTTAACGGATCGTAAACGTCATAATTGGTTAAGAGAGAAATAAAAGATCGCTGGGTTTCCGAGACAAGAGGCGATTTATGTGTGTCTATCGAACTTTTTTTTTTTTTTTTTTTCTTCTCGTTTTTTAATCAACGAGATTCGGACATTGAAACGAAAACGTATAGAAGGAAAATTGATTCGGCGTCGATGTCTCCGCAGCTTGGCGGAGAGGTCGAAAGAGAGTACGATAGGGAGAAGGGGTATCCGAGCTGCCGGAGCAAATTTATTTATGAGGTCGTGGAAGCTCTCGAACCTCCGGCAAGTGCGCCGAAAGCGTTCTCTCCACCCTCGCGCGTCTTTCTCGTCCTTCTCCTTCGCGTCTGCCTGCCTCCCAGATGACTCTGTACGCGAGCTTTTCTTTACTCTGTCTTTTTTTTAAATCCTCCAAAACGTTTGGAAAGCGGCCAATTCCGCGGGGTCTTTTTCCTCACCGCACAGCGTACTCTCAAAGACTAGAGGACGTACGCTTACGCACGATCGCCTTTCCACTCGCGGGCTTATTTCTCGTTCCCGAATTCTCCTCGTGTAAGTGAATAAAAAACGATGAAACTAAAGAAAAAAACCTAAAAAACAAAAAGAAACAAACGGAAAACAGAGAAAATCGTCAACATAGCCAACAATAAAGAAAACGTTGAATACTTCGCAAATTAAAGATTCAAGAAAAACGAAACTATATAGATCGCCGAAGGCAGCAGACTTTCACAGTAAAACGACAAAAATCATTATTAAATCCAATTAGGAACTTCGGCTTAATATTTAACGCGATATACCACTTTTAGAAAAGGTGTGAATGAGACGAACGAGAGAAATAGAGGTATTAAAAAATGTTGATTATCCCGATATTTACGAAAGATAAATGATAGTGTAAACTGGTTAATGGGTTTTTCGTGTTTTGTGTAAAAAAAAAAGAACGCGCGGGCGTACGTTTGCTCCGAAAAGTCGAAGAGGAAACGAATGGGAGCATCGAAAGACAATTATCATTTTGGAAACAGTTATTCTCGCGTGTGTTTGGTAGATCCACCTTCCACGTGTAGGTACTGTATTTCTTTTAATAGCAAATGTATACGCGGCAAGAACAAAAGGCAGAGATCCGGAGGCTGTCTAGCCAGACAGTCTATGCAAATTCAAGCGAACGCGCGGCAGTATAAACAGTGTAAGAGCCACACGAGTCGTACGGTTGAAACACATATAGTTGAACGATGATATAGCCATAGCGAGTAGACGACGAGCTCCAAAAAGCAACCTACTATTTTCGACATTGGGGCGGAGCAGCAGCGAGGCACAAATTTATGTTAGCAGTGAACATGCCCCGTGGACTGGCGACTGTGGACCAACATAATTTTCGTCTCTCTGCTCTCTCTCTGTGGTGCTATTCTGCACCGCCATATACAGTATGTAGAATGAGAATAGCGCATAGAGAGAAAACGAAAAAAATAAAAAATAATTTAGCAGACGGCCAGTAGTAGTAATCTCTATTTATTTTTTTATTTTTTTACGTCCCCTTCTCGACGAACCCTCGCGCAGTTAATTCTGACGCTATTTGGCAGAACCATAATCTCGCCGAGTGGCTCTGAAAGACACGTATACTTTAATGCGACTTTGCGAGACCCGCCATCCAAGTGTGAAAGGATCGAGATCTCTTAATTTCGATCCACCTGTTCCGCCGCTAATTTTTTTTTTTTTTTTTTTTACTGATTTTTTGAGAAGAGTAGCGGTAATCTTTTTGGAAATCTTTGAAAGATTTAAACGCGAGATTGATAGGAATGTGCATAGGATTGATAGGAATACATCCTCTTAACAGAAAATTAAAAAAAAAATAAGACTTTTGGAAGATTGAAAACGAAAGGATTGAGATCTCTTAATTTCGACTCACCTGTTCCGCCGCAATTTTTTTTTTTACTGATTTTTTGATAAGAGTAATGTGCAATACATCCCCTTAACAGAAAATTAAAAAAAAAAGAAAACTTTTGGAACACCCAAAACGAAAGGATCGAGATCTCTTAATTTCGATCCACCTGTTTCGCCGCAATTTTATTTTTTTTAACTGATTTTTCGACGAGAGTCGCGGTCATTTTTTTGGAAATCTTTAAAAGATTTAAACGCGAGACTCTGATAGGAATATGCAATACATCCCCTTAACAGAAAAAAAAAAAAAAAAAAAAAAACTTTTGGAAGATCGGAAAATCGTTTCTAAAACACAGCGTTTAATTTGGAACTATTCTCTGGGGTGGAGAAGAGATCGCGATAAAATCACTTCTCCGCTCCAGACCGCCCGGTAGGTCGGCCCTCTAGAGAGAAAAAAAAAGTGTCAGTTCACGACAAATCGACTAATCGTTTGAACGAACGAGGCGAACCTCCACCAGTGTGAGTTACCCTCCCGTTTTGTTGGCTATCTCGAGCATCGAGAATTTTCCTAAACACGAGCGTTTATCCTCGAGACTGATCCGCGCCGCCCACTCGAGACACGGCCACTTTTTTTTTTCCCATGCCATTCACAGACATCGGAGGGACAGGCATCACGCAGAATCGAGGCGGAAGTCGTCCAGTCATTTGTTTTCTTTCCTTTTCGTTTCTTTTTTTTTTCTTTTTTTTTTTTTTTTCACCGTGAAACCCCGCGATGTATAGCATACTGCGTCTCGTCAGTTATTTAACCCAAAGAACCCCTCGAATAAACCGCCCCCGTCCTATGGAATCCAATAAAGTTAATCGTGAAAACAAGAGTCGAAAGGGAAGAATCGCGTGCTTCGCGATCCGGGGTATCGGTTTTCTAGCTGTTATATGTATAAAACCCGGAAACGAATGAGGCATTCTTGTGGAGGAGGAAATAAAAACATGATAGAAAAAAAAAAAAAAGAAAAAAAAAGAAAAGTTACATACAGCAAACGAGAAACGAAGGAAAATAACTGTTTACTGTCGCGTACACTTCATTAACTCATTTCCCTTCTGGCGTTTATTTATCGTTTCGAAACAATATTCTTGTCATTTATGGCGGAGAAACGCGTTGTTCGATATTCACGCTAACTGTAATCGGCCGTCGTACCGGTCGCTTAGTTGGCTTCAATTTTACTAAAAATAGAACATCGACCTATGAATTTCCCAATGAAGTGAAAAATACAGAAAAAATGTTGGTCGGTCTACCGCGCTTCGACTGCCCGGGAGTCAAAGTAATAAAAAAAAAAGAAGCATCCTAAAACTATAGAAGCAAAGAGTCCTCTCGTCCGTCGATTATTTTATGAGAGTATAAATTTTCGTCGTCGTCTTTATTGTCTATGTTTCATCTCGGAGCAAATCTCGTGGGTACACGGCTAGCAGATAAGGATCAAAACGACGACGAAAGATGCGTCACAAGGTGCGGAGTATCCGTTGGACTTGCATCAGAGTGTGCGGAGTGTTTTTATCTATAACATAGCTAGACTCGGGGCGCTTCTTCGTCGTTCTCACTCGTCAAAGAGCTTTGCAGGCAGCGAACAAAACGTTCGGTGAGACAAGAGAAGACGCGGAACTATATATAGGGATAAGGGAAAGGAAGGTACAGATGCCCGGAGGGTTTTCACAGAAACCGACGAAGACCGTCGAGACCAGCCGCGCCATAGTCTGCCCAACTATACGTATTTCAGCACACAGAATCCAAAAGCATACGAAGTCGTAGCGTATGGCAGCAGTAGTATATTTGTGAGGGTTGCGGCGAACAAGCATTCCACAATTCCACTCTACAAGAAAGACAATACCGCACTGGCACTCGGTTTCGTGTTGATGCGTTGTCTTTCAAGACACCGAGAGACACGGGAATTCTAAGCATCTTTCATGCAACAACATCGCGGCATCAGCCTACGAATTTCCCTCGTCGTAAAATCTGTGAATTACTGTCGAAGACTTTTCGGTCAAATCTTAGGATACACTGAATAAACAAATGGATATTGCCGAACGGCATCTAGATATTTCGTAAAGGAATAGAAATAATGGTGATTTGCGTAAATGAGGAATCGATTAATGTGCCCAAGAAATTGGTAGTCGCATCCAGCAAATCTGGCAAATGCTACAATAACTGGTAAACCTTACTTCCGTTATTGTTCTGTTTATCAGCACCCAATCAATTTTTGTTCGGTGCGATATCCATTTTTCTCAGTGCATCCACCAGAAAAATTGAAGGGCTGAAAGGCGTTGAAGGAAGTCGAATTTCGTTTCCATCGACGTCCAAAAGCGTTAGAGTCGATAGCCAGTGGCGATCAAGAACCGTTTATCCGGTATGTAGGCTGATGTTACAACCCCACAATCGCGCAAACCCCTGAGGCTCCAAGGGGCGATAAAGTGAAGTAAAAAAAATTGGCTAGGGGTGCGATTGCTTGTTCGTTCGTGTTAGACGAGTTGTTGGATCTTAGCAAGCATGGCAACGGGGGGGGTTGGTCTTAACAGTTATGGGCGTCATAGCATCACAGCTTCGGGGTTAAAGTATCGTCTCTCGGATAAATTCGAGACTCTCGGCTGACTCCTTCACCCTAAGGCCCCTCTATGTTGTACAGCGAACCCTCATAAAGGATCCGAATAATCTAGCAGAAGAGTTTCCAGAGGCTTCTTTTCCTGGTAGCATCAAAAGCGAGAAGACGGAAACCCGCGAATGAATCTTATCCAAGCCTCCGGTGGTTGGAAATTATGATGCGTGTTGTAACTCTCGTGGAAGATGGGAAAGATGGGAGAGAACTCTCTATTTCGGAGGGGTTTTCGATAGGATCGATTCAGCATTGATACTGAGATAGTGGTAACCTTTGCTACAGTAGAATCCGAGACACGAGATGGATAGTTTCTAGCATGCGCAACGGCTAATCCTTCAGTTCTTAGAAGCCATAAATATCTATTCGAAAGGCTGGTCAGGGAGGATCGCGAGGTGTTGGGAGAAAGAAAGAACCGAGAGAAATATACAAAGGATAAAAAAAAAGAACGAGTCGCAGAGGCGCAGGGGTAAAGAACGAGGAAGAAAACCGTGTAAGATCGCGCCCATCCCCCTCGTCGGTGGTCCCACAGCGGCGCGTAGGACGAGTCGTAAATTTTCTCAACGTCCTCGTAACCCCGCAGAGCGTGTGGCTTTTGCTTGGCAGGGGTGCGCGCCGCTTACGCCCGTTTCGTGGTACAAAAAAAAAGATACAAATTTTAGTGTCCAATTAGATGACCTAAACACTAGAGAGAACCACCCCGTGAAACTTTGAATTTATAACGCACCGCGTGGGTTCGGGGTAATAATACGCCCGATCGACTGAATAGAGAAGCGCCGGTGTTCGAAATACAAAAGTTCGATACAGCTTGGCATCAAATTGCCCAGGAAAATATTATTATAAGGGTTAAAAGGGTCAAATAGGAACGATCGATTTCATTTTTTAATTTCCGAAGTATACAGCATTGTGTGTATACAGCTCGATAACGAGACTCAAAAATACGAGGGGGTATCGTTGTCGAGGGAGTTTGCTATATCAGAGGTTTCTTCTTCGTGGAAGCCGGTGCCTAGAGTCATCGACAGGCGGACGAAGTCGAGAAGGGCAATTGAGGCTTCGCCTGGTAGCGATAGACTGGTAACGCGATCGCGGGATAAGGGAGAAAGAGGGGCAAAAAAAAGGAGAGTCGATGAACGGCGTATTGCCTCCAAATTGGTTTCTGATTGGTCGATACGATAGCGAGCATCGACTTTCAGTACGAAGTATTCCAATGCTTCTCACTGAACTCTTTCGACGATCTTCGAACCGATCAGTTTCGCCTTATAGAGCCGTTTTATATCCGTTCTTATACACGTTTTTTTTTTATTCTTTCTTTTTTCATTCGTTACAACTTGCCCCACGCGATCATTCGTTTCGGGGAACGAGTTGATTAGCCTCCGTTGAGATTCCAACATCGGGAATAGTCAGGTCGCGCGAATTTTCGATCGGATTTGATTCGATTTGAACATTTATAGGAAACCATTCGATAATAATATCAGTTATCGTTTTGCTATATACTTGGCTTGCTGATCGAATTATTGTACATCACATATAGATTTCTGATAATCCTTCCAATCACATCACCTTATCTATGACATTTGCGCAAATATAGATATCTGCAAAATCAACGATTCTGTAGATAATTTCAAATAACTTATTCACGTGAGTTATATATAATTCGGGCTCTTTATTAGCGTCTGAAACCCTTGGGATTTCCTTTATCCATACATTAAAGTGCACGGAGAGAAGAATCTGATAAACATTACCATGGCGTCTGGAAAAAATTACTACAGCGTCTAGTAACGCGGCGCTACAGCGCCACCTATGGCAGGAAGTGCGAAACTTATAACAATTTTTACCATAAGTTCTAACAAAAAGTCGTCATAGTTATAGGAAAAATTGTTATAAGTTTTGTACTTTCTGCCATAGGTGGCGCTGTAGCGGCGTGTTACAAGGCACTCTAGTAATTTTTTCCGACGACACTTTTCGAGACGACATTTTTCGAGACTTATAACAATTTTTACCATAAGTTCGAACAAAAAGTCGTCATAGTTATAGGAAAAATTCTTATAAGTTTTATACTTTCTGCCATAGGTGGCGCTGTGGCACCGTGTTACAAGGCACTCTAGTAATTTTTTCCAGACGACATTTTTCGATACTTATAACAATTTTTACCATAAGTTCGAACAAAAAGTCATCATAGTTATAGGAAAAATTCTTATAAGTTTTGTACTTTCTGCCATAGGTGGCGCTGTAGCGTCGTCTTACAAGGCAGGTAATGTTTATCAGATCCTTCCTTCCGTGTATATGTGAGAACATATTTTCAGATATGAAGACATAATTTCATAAATGGTCGTTTCGTTTCGTTGAAAGATTTTTTTTTTAAGTCACTATAGTTTTTTCCAGCATATGACATATCTCGTAGGTCTTCCAGATTCTCGTATATCTGATGCTGTAAAAATAGACCGAAGTAGATATACCACAGTTACTATATATATCAAATCAGTTATAAGCGGACAGTGTACTGATGCTTATTGCTGATGGTTGTCAGTGTGAGAGAATTCGAGCGAGTAATTGAATCATAATTAGTCCGGGTGTTTCAACCAACGAAAGAGGATCCTCACTATAGCAATTAACTCGTAGTTCAACTGTATCCATGACGCCATACCAAAAGCTGCTGGCGTCAGTGGCGATGCAACTCGTATTGCGTGATCGAAGTTGAGCGGAGTTGAGCGGAGCATTGGGCCAAATTGATTTTCGAACCGTAACAGGCTGGAGGTTTTCACCGTATTGGGACAAACAATGCTTCCATTCGGCGGTACATCCTATACGTATGGTATAACCTATTGATCGAGTAGCCTTTGCCTCTAATCGGAGCTTGAAGGGATTTTAATTGCGGTTCTGTCAGGTGCAAAGCATTCTCGTAGCTTCACGATAATTGTTGTGTTCCCGTGTGCATGTTGTACCCCACCTTACCCTCGTTATTTTCCCTGGAATATCCGAGCAGAATACGGCTTTTGGCCTCTGGACTTTTGTAGGGGCGTCGTATACTAGGGATTAAGGGAGGTCAGCGCGGTCGCGGTCCGATTAGCAACCCCCTTTGCGTATAGTCCCATAGACGAGGATGTTCATCCAGTTTTCAAACGATCCACTATAGCTGGAAGCTCCCCTATCCCCAAGGACGACGAAGTATACAATCGATATCACATATTCAAGGCTCATCCTTGGACCGCATCGTATACGCCAGGAATTACGCGAACGATCAAAAATATCTCTCGACCTATTGCTGTATTAATCGTGACGCGCCCCTACCGGGAGAAAAGGTTGGGGGTGAAATCTTGACCTTGAACCAGATTCAGCATCACTCACGGCACAGATTCTCCTTTTTTCTTGCGACAAATCGATTTGATTATTGGAAACTGTACCTACGCTTTTAAGATAAGACAAGTAGGGCAATCGTCTCGTCTAGGGCTCTTTTTTTTTGTAATAGAAAAGGTCAGTTGCCGGAATTAGCAGTCTTGAATATCTCTAATCGAATGAGATACCTTTCTTTTTTCATACGGCAGTAAGATTGGTTTTAGCTATTGTCGAAGCCTCCAGTATAGATTCGAACAGTTTCGTTGCGATCCTACGTTTCTATAAGGGTGCGAAAAGCTTTCAAGAGGTATGACTGTAGTTCTAGGAGAAAAATCTAAACTGCACACGCGCAAACGAACCGAAAGTGGCCTTTGGGCTTTTCTGGCTTTAGCCCGATTAGCGGCAAAACGTTTCGGGGAAAATTCAATTTCGTTCAGCCGTGAGAAAGATGGTCGATTTTTCAGCGCCATTTAATCTCCAATACCGGGTCCTCCCTCTCTGCTATCTCCCCTGTTTCGCGATGCGTTTTGCGCTTCGAATGGAAAAAGGAAGACTCACGTTATATCGGATAGAGTAGAGGGACTTTTTCGCGAACGGTGAAAAGACCAAGAGATCGACGTCAATAGAGAGGAGATACAAGAACAGAGGGAAGACTCGGGACTGGAAAAATTTCCGTGAAAAGTCGCTGATAGATCTTAGTTTGCTTCCGGAAAAGCACACGTTGGTACGCCGCACGAACGTGCGGCGACGAACGTTCGGGAACTCAACTGTTCGCACCATTTGAAGCGGTGCCAACGATAATGAAATTTCTTCGCTACAAACTCGCGTCGCTGGGGCACTCTCCGCGCAAGAGAATCGAAGGACTATTCTCGCTGCCCCGGTAACTCGAATTTTCCTCCCCCTACTGCCGCACACTCTGTACCCAAAGAAAAACCATCGTGAATGACTAACGCTTCGATGTCTTCGCGGAGGTGTGCGAACCATTTTTACCATCCTTAACTTCATCCCTCGCTATAACCCACTCACGATCTTCAACCCCTTTCTTACCGCAAAGAAAATACGATTTGCACCCCTCGTGATAACGAGAAATCAACCGACAAGGCTACTTTCTTCCGTGAAATGTTTTTTTTTTTTTCTTTATACGTTTCAAATGCCTACCCGACGGTACGTCGGAGTTTCTCGATTGATTCTCTCGATTTGAACAACAAAATAGTTGGCAGACAAGATATTTTATCGCGCCGCCCTGCGATAAGAATACACGAATTCCCGAAGATATTCAACTCTCGAGATTCATATAACTTTCCGAATTTGTCGATTCGATGCATCACAGTCGACATTGCATAAAATCGACATCGGAGAATCTTTGAACGTTGAAAAAAAAAGTCTGTCGACTATTATAGGTGGAAGAGAAAACGAGAGCCACAGTTTCGACCCCCCGCAGGCTTCTTTTCTATCGTTGTGCCATATTTTTATCGATTCGTTGTAAATCTAGACGGGCACACGAAACCTCCTATCGTTCTCCACTTCTATACCCAATAGAGGGGAGGGTAGGGGGAGGGGGAGGGGGAGGGTAGACTATAGCGCAGAATAGAATAGTGTTGCGGTATATAGAGAAGAGAGGATACTATACACGTTCTGGCCGCGTCCTCTCGTAAAACGAACTCGCGCGCTATCGCTTGCACGTATAACCCACGTGTATGTATACTCCGAGTCTACGATTTCCTGGCAGGTTGCATCGTTGCTTCCTTCGCTCTATGTACGCTTCGTTCGAAACGCGGAGCCATGAAAACGCGACTCTTCCCTATCCTCGAGCCGTATTACCTCGCGACGACGAGGACAACGATCGAGATCACGTCTTTCTCCTTATACGTAGTTTCGACAAAAAATAAAGGGTAGAGTAGCGGGGGGGGGGGGGGGGGTAGTCTCTATGAGATTGTTCCACAAGCCCGGGTCTTGTACGACCTCCGGTTAGGAACCTCGAATCGATCGGAACTCGATACGATTTTATTACAGTTTGTAATTCCGTGCGATATTCATAAATACGGGAGAGTGGGGCAAAACGGGGCCAATGATGAAATCGGGGCAAAACGATCCAATTTCTGAACCGTCTTTTATTTGAGTGAAAAAAAAACTAAAAAAAAAAAAACCGTCCGAATTCGAGATTTTTTTTTTTTTTAAACTAAAAAAAAAATCAAATCGTAGTATAATGTTCTTTAAGCTTATGAATTTTTTTTCAAATTTATCTCAATTTTATACTTTTTCCTGTTTTTATTTGCCCATTTTACCCCGCCATCCCTTATATAAATTGAAGCCGCAAAATTGCACAAATTGATTACAAAAAATAATGCATTGTAATATCGATGAATAATAATTCATTGAATACTGCGGAAGACACACAGCTGCCATTGTAATAAAATATTACAATTGCCTGCTTAATAATTCCATTATTAAATAATACTTTAATAATCCAATTAATTTAATACCATATAGGAAATTTTAATAAAACAATAATGGTAACGTAAAAAAAAATAAAAAATTTCGCTTATATACAAAACTACAATTTTGCGTATCGTAATATTTTCATAAGACGAATGCATCTCGTTAATGCAATGTAAACCGTATAAATATTCATTTGCACCCCTATTCCCATACCGCCATTTACTTTAAATAAATAACGAACGGTATAATGCGCATCAGGACAACAATAGTTGTCTCGAACTTCGCGTTATTCCTCAGCGAATGGATTTAAACTTCATTATCGCAAGTCTATCTCGTTCACGAGAGTCGAGTCGGTATCCGCGATTCGCCGTTTCCGAGTACAGAGACAGTTATCGCTTTGTGCTGCGCGTGCAAAATCTCTGTCTCTTCCGTTTCGGGTTTGCGAGGTTCGCAATAATATACTATAACCCTCCCGGTTCTCCTGTACGAATCTCTGTATATGTAGTTACGTTATGGTTTACGTGAACATCCA
Organism: Buathra laborator; assembly: GCA_934046635.1. NCBI lineage: Eukaryota > Metazoa > Arthropoda > Insecta > Hymenoptera > Ichneumonidae > Buathra > Buathra laborator. The sequence continues at coordinate 9,778,258 of OW203902.1, forward strand.
TATAGTTGTTCCCCTATATAGGGGAGTATTGTGACAAGAGCGTGACCGCAGTACGAAATCTGAGAGGATACGCGAAGGGTAGTAGTAGAACTGAACTGCGAGAACGAGGAAGCTTTCCACGTGGTTTTGTTTTCACGTCTCTCTCGTTCTCTCGTTCTTCCCGTTATCCGTTTCTCTATGTCGCTTTCCTTTACGAAGGGTATCCTGTGTCATGTAAGTATGTACCGCATAGTGTATGCGCGGGTTACCTTGCGACCCCTTTGTGGTGATGATCTCCAGTTGCGTCTCAACCCTTCGTCGTTATAGCATAAACAAAGTCCTTTCGGCGACCGGTTACACATCTTCAATATAGAGCGACGTGTATAGCGTCTCCGCTGAGTGCAAGTGAGTTAATAATGGGTCGATCTTTTTTTTTTTTTTTTTCTTTTTCTTCAATATTGTCGTAAGGCTTATTTTACACCCCCATACTTCTGAATGCAGGGAAGAGACATTTTACCCGGTATTTGTATGAACTCTTTGAAGTTGCGGCTTCGTCTCGTGCGCGCGTGGAACTCGTATCATATTACTTTTTGACTATGCAAATTTTTTTTTCTTTTCTTTGGAACTAAATAAATATTTATCGAATAATTATTATTATTAATATTTATAAATAATAATAATATTATTCGTAATTTTCGTAATTCGTATTTTTTCGTAATTATTTTACAACGGAAAGAAAATTAAATTAAACAATTTCTTATTTATAAATAATAATAATATTATTTAATTTTATTTAATTTTTTTTCCCGTTGCAAAAAAAAATACGAAATGGCTTTGGTATCCGAGAAAATGAGAAGGTAGAATCGCAGTATTAGTAAATCAATGGGATATACGTGAAACGTGAGTTCATCTAAAAAGAAATGAAAGACAATAGACGAAAAGACGGTGGAGGTCGTCGTACTTTTTTGAGATCGGTATCCAGAGAGAACAGTTCGTGAGAGAGCAAAGCAAAACTCGTGTATAGATATATGAAGCGTAAAGCGTACGAAATAGAAGACGGAAAAGCTCGGTTCGTCGGATTCCGACTCGCACTTCCGGCGCCGTTGCCTCGGGCTATACAGAGGTTACAAGGTATATATACCGCGTACACGCGCGCTACCACTAACCGTGATTAGCTCGGATAGAAATCTTGATTTATCCCTGGAGCCATTCGTCCGCCAAGTAACTCCGGGAGAAGAGTAACGCGCTTCCGCTCGGTGGATGGAAAACGTGAAGAGAGAGAAAGATATATATACATAGAAGGTGAAATCCCTACCGTCAGGTCTGTGTCGTCTTCTCCCTGTGCCGACTTAAAGATAAGCCGACGGATTATGAATCGGCGTAACGAGAGACAGGTGGGGGAGGAAAAAAAACGCACGAACGGGTGGTGAAATCCCTAAACGAGAGGAAGACCCGGATTCGGCAATTAAGCTCTGTATCTTTCATTTAAGCGTCGCCGCGCAGTCGAGATAAAAATAAGATAATAATTCATCGTTGTTTTGGAAAACTCGCGCATGCGCGCCGTTGCCCGTTTTTTTTTAGAATTTTTTTTTTCGGAAATCTCCAACTCTTTCTCGAACTTCGTAAGCGTCGTATTGGAAAGGATTTACACAAAAAAATGTGTAGAATATAAAAACGGGGATGCAAAGGGAATGAGTCGGAACATCTCGTAACAGAAAAGCGGGAAAGAAAAAGAAAAAAAAAAAAGAAAAACAAGAGCGATAGAGTAGTAGTAGCCTCTGGAAAGTTTCACGCGCTGGAGGGAAAAATATACTCGGAACGAGAGTTTTTGGGAAATGAGGACGTTCCGATGCCACCCTCCTCTCGAAAGTGGAGCGAAGCCGGTTATCTCGTTATCTGTTGGGGCGTCTTCTTGTTTCGCGAATTCCTCGTCGAGATAAGAGTCGAGGATCGTTCTAGCTATACAACCCCCGTCAACAAGGGGATGGGCTACCGGGTTATAAAAAAAAATCGCCTTAGGATACCCTCCGTATTATAGAAGAACAGAGTATCGATGAAATGAATTTGCCGTTTTTTTTTTTTTTTTTTTAATAACCGAAATGCCCATAATGAGTAAAAATCGAGAAAAAAAAATTGTAATAGAGTTAGAAACGTCGAATTCGCGAATTGCCATCTTCCAGAGTATCGATAGAATGAATTTGCCGTTTTTTTTTTTTTTTTTTTTTTTTTTTTTATAACCGAAATGCCCATAATGATTAAAAATCGAGAAAAAAATTGTAATAGAGTTAGAAACGTTGAATTCGCGAATTGCCATCTTCAGCGATCCGAAATCCTTCCGACAAAGCATCTGCGAGAGGAGTCCTCCGTTTGTGAAAGCGAGAAATACGAGAAAAAAAAAAAAAATGGGAAAGGGAAGGTCGAGACTCGTGGAATACTATACCGGCGCTTCGGTACCTTTGGTTGGACTCAGGAAAAAAATAAAAAGGGACGGCATCCCTCTCCGTCTCACTCTCGCTATCCCTCGGATGCTTCGAAAGAGAAGTGCTGCCTCACGCCGGTGGGCAAAACGCCGCACGGCGGCACGCCCATCCACTCGAGACTGATTTATTGCGGATTCTTTCATTAGGAAAGCCTAATATGCAGGTGGCCGGTTGTGCATAACCATTGCCCGCCCGGTGAGTTACCAATGCCTTTGGTATTATTGTATTGCGGACGTTGTACAAAACCCATCGATTTCGTCCTTAAATTGGCATTAACCGTTAACCCTAATAAATGAAAAAAAAAAAAAAAAAAAAAATTCCCAATATCGCTTAACCCTTTAACGGAATTTTGAAAGACAGCAATTGTTTGCTTTTTATTATATTTTGCCGAAAAAAAAATTCTTTTTGTCAGCCAAAGAATACGTACAGTAAAGTTTATCTGTAAACGAAATTTATCGGCATAAATTTTTTTTTTTTAAATTACTGCCGAAAAATTGCATTTTAATAAAAAGTACCGTTTTCCTGATTAATGAATTTTTTTTTTTTTTTTTTTTGTAAAAAATCTCGAAAAATTGCAGTTTTATACGAAGTATTTTTCACTGATCGTTAAAGACTTAATAACTGACACTATCATCGCGTTGCGCTACAAAGGAAGATAAGCGATAGGAGATTCATGATGTGGGAAAAAACTTTGTTGTTTCGCTGTCCAGACAGCAGACAACAGAAACGTACGAGAGTCTCTCTTTGTGTCGTGTCAGTCTGCTGTGACAGCGACAAAAACATAACGACAAATGCATGCAAACGTTTGTTGGCCCCCGTGACGCTGACGTCTGGCTGGGTGTATGGACCTCCCCGGGAACCGCAGACCGTGCGAGAGACCTCGTCGAACACACGTGTGTTTCGGCGCTCCTCTTGTTGTTTTCTTTCCATTTTTTCTTTTTTTTTCTTTTTCATTGCACCGCCGAAAAATATTCTCTGACTCGCTTTGATAATACGCCGCGTCGAAACAGCCGCCTTTGCCAACATCGGAGGGATTGTGTGCAGAAGAAAGGAAAAGTATTGCTTTTCGACGAGTCTTTAGAATTTTGACGCTCGATCTTTACTGCGCACGAAAAAAAAAATAGAAAGTAAAAAAAAAATTAAAAAAAAAAAAATTAAAAAAAAAACGGTGAGATGAAAAAGTACGTTTCTCGTTCGTCATCGGTCATAATAATTCTTACCGCTCGTGCAATCATCGACGAGAATCTTGGAAGGGTGGAAAAAAGTTTTTTCGCGAAGAAAAAAAAAAAAAAGAAAAGTGCCTCTAATTTATTTTCCGCGGTTTGCGACGGAGGCGTCTCGCTTATTATTATTATTAATTGGAGGATAATTTGAGAAGTTGTTATCTGTCGGGAGCAGGAAACCGGAGAAACCGGAGTTTTCCTCCCGGTCCGGGGGATCAAATCGCGCGAATGGTCCATTGGCCTGAGAGTGGAGGTTCTATAAACCGGGAAAACGCTTGGGTAACGGGCGAACAAATGGGGAAACAGGAGAAAGCGAATGAGACAACGTTCGTAGCGAGTTATTAATGTCTCTTTCCGAAGTAGAAATGTCGCGGTACCTATACCTTCTCTCTCACGGTCTCTTAGCTTCGGTATCTACTCGATGCCAAGAGAGGAGTCTTACTTATGACCCGACGATTCTTATATACCACAAGTTTAACTCCATCGAAGAATGGTTTCTTCCCGGTTATTGAACGTGTCGGACAATATCGAAGCTCACCGGACTCACCGATGCAGTACGTTCGAACCGTCGCGTTTTTTCCGCTTCGTCGTCTCCTGCGGCGCAAGAAATCGCGACTTAGTTGCAAAATAATTATTACGCGCGACAAGGTGAAAGAATAAAATTCATTAAATGGATATAGAAAAGAGAGAATGGGAGGGAAAAGGGACTTCGGAGAGACGAAGTGGAATGACATATAAAGCCGCGTATCGGATGGGAACAGCGAGATAAAGAGAGCGGAGGGAAAGCGTGGCTGGCGTCCAACTGGCTGCCTCGCCGGGACGACGACGAAATGCGGAGAGTCGCAGCGTTAACGGCTCTCCGCCACCGTCGTCGAGTGAACCAGTCTACGGGTAGATCGTTACAACGGTGAGAAGAACCCGTTGGAAAGCTTCGTAAATGTATTTCCGAATAAACGCGTAGAAAGAATGACTGTCCGAGAAAGTGTCCTCTTGTAACAGGCGAACGTTCAGCCGGAAAAGAAGAAATATAAATTTAACGGCTTTCGCGACAGTCACAAAGTTTAAGACCTTCGAGGAGACTGCGTTTCATGGAGAAAATCCTACTTGTTCATGAAACTCGTGAATTCTCCAATTTCTCTACTAAACTTCGCATGTTAACTTGCGTGTCGTTTGCATGGGGCGTTTCAACTCGAGTCGACTTACTTCTCGCGTGCACTTCGTTAATATTATGATTAACCTGAACTCGTAATTTTTTTATTAATTTATGTAAATATAATACGATAACTTACGGTAATTTTGCGAGAATTTTACTTTTTTTTTACTTTGCTTTTGCTTTTTGAATAGAGAAAACTTAATTCTTATTAAAAAAAAATAAAAAAATTTAAAGATTTTAATAAAAAATGTGTTAAAAATTTTTTTTCCAAGAGGTCGAAAAATCATATTTATAAAAAAATGTCTGAATGTATGTATATATGCATCAGCCGCGAAAAATGTAAATTTCTATAACTTCCGAACCCTTTGAGTTATCAAACAGAAATTTATCACGTTTATTCCGGAGACAATACTCGTAGTTTCTTTTAAGTTTCAGTGGCATTTACGTGTTTTATTTTTATAAAAAAATTATATTTTGTCCGACGTGTCTAAATGCATAATGACAATTTTACATCCAAAATTAGTGACTTTACCAAGTTACGAAAAAAATGCATATTAAATTTGCATGTGGCTTCCGAATTTTTTTTTCATCGTTTGCAAAGCCTCCTTTACGAGAAGCCAAAATCGGTTAACGGACTTTAAATCTGTAAAAAAAAAAAAAACGGCTGGAAAAAAATACGGAAGCCGTATGCAAAATTACTTTCCATCTTCGGTTCTCTTTAAAATTTGCGGGTTTTCTTGGTATCCGATGTCCTCCCAAACGATAAAAAATACATTAACTAAATTTGTCGACAGAATTAAAACGGTTAAAAAATAATGCGGTTGAATAAATCGAAATTTCGTCGATATATGCCGCCATTACTTTTTCATGACCGATCGCATAAACAAATCGTCACCACGTACAGTGCAATTTTCATTCTAAAAATAATTAAATGAAAAAATTTTCAAAAAAAAAAAAATCTCGACTAAAAAAAAAGCGTAATAAATAATCTGTTTTAACAAAAAAGAGTGAAATAACAAATAATTAATCGCATATTATAGAGATTTATTCGTCGTTCAGTGTTGAAATTTCCCGACTATACAATATGCGAATAATGATTAATTATTCCACTCTTTTTTGTTGATACAATTTATTTACTACCCTTCTTTTTCAGTGTCCGAAATTTTTTAATTTTCGTAAAATTTTTTTTTTTAATTAAATGCTTAATTTATGAAACAAAAATGAGATGGAATGCCCCATAGATAGATTTTAGGGTATCATGTACAACATGCATGTGCCAAAGAGTTTGCGTGCTCGCGCGAGGGGCATCTCCCAGAAGTTGATAACCCTACGGGATGCCCTGAGAGGGCTATTCGACGTTGAACAGACGGGGTTTCGTTCGACGCGAACATCGCGAATCTAACGCTCAGGGTGTATGTAGATCTTCGTGTATTATATATCCCACCTATACAACCCTTATATATAGTATATGTATACATATACATAGATACGTATACATATAGAGTAACAGTAGTCTGATGCAGCAAATTGCGAGAACCGGGAATTAATATTCATTATCAGTGCGATAGCTATCTGAACGTACGTGAGTTTCACGATTTGGCTATAGTGTATATACTATGTAGTAGTATACATCGTGGCGTGAAACGAGCAGTGCAAAGCTAGAGCTCTCGCTCATCTATGATAGACGATATCGGGTCGACGCCCCGGCAAATTTTCTTGCACCGATGTAAAGCGGAGCTGTGAATTTCGTGGCTATCCGGTTATATGTATATAGCATTCCGATATATAGGTATTTCAATATAGACGATCGATAATAGAAACTCGACATCCTCGTGAATTAATTGATGCGACTTTGCCCTCTCAACGTATTTACATAGAAATCGCGCCTACCGCTCAATGTACTTTCTTTTTCAACCCCTCTACCAAAACGATTTTTATTCGGTGGCGGCATCGACGGCGAAAGCGTCGACGCGCGTCGCTCGTCATACACTAATTTAACACCGCGCGGTCTATTTATCAAACGCAAATTTTCAACGCCGATATAAACCCCCCGACGCCAGAGCGAATTATTTTCGCTCCGCTGAGCGTTGTACAGGTCGACGAGAGGGTGGGGGTGGGAGGGGAACAGAGCTCGCGCTCATTGCTGCACCATTTCGCCATCGTATGGCCAGTCGTCTCGTAAAACGACCGGTAAACCCGCCGGTTATTTACTCGGGGGGCGGCATATGCGAGAGAGAAAGGGATGGAAAGTTTCATGATAGCGAGAGAGGCGAAGAATACACGCCGGACCATTTCGCCGTTTCGGAAGCCAGCGGAGAGCCAGCAATGATTTATGTCGGGCGCCATATTGAGCTGCACATAGGACACATATATACGTTCAACCCCCCGGAGGACTTTTTGCTGCGCCCCGGGATGGCCTAATACCTCTCCTTCTTTACCGCGGAGCTCTGCGATTCCGTCATCCGGTCTCAGGATGACCCAGAAAAATGTCTCTGTTGCCTCCCCTCCCCTCTCCGGAAGTATCTTCTGGTAACATTCTCGAAAGAATTTCGTTGTTTTCGAAACTTTCAACGCTTCCGGTGTATCCTACTTTAACTTTTTCCCACATTTCGGAATGTAATTGCGTAATCTATGGAAACTTTAACGATTCACGAATACCGGTAGTTATGTGGTACTCTACTGTAGCTAAGACGGTAACAATTGATGGCCCCAATTTCTGAAATTATTCGACCTCTTCGGCCGGTCAATTATAAATGAATTTCACCGTTAATCACTCGTGGAAAAGGTATCACTGAACAGGTTATATCCCGTTTTAGACGAGTTGCTCGCCGTTTGACGTCCGTATTTAAGTCTTCGGCCTGAAATGAACGAGAATGACCTGCGCGATTGTCGATCGACGGCCAGTTCTCTTCCTCGTTTCTCTATATGAATTCATTTAGGATCGATAAAGTCGATGGTAGAGTCGAGCCTTTGTGTAACAACGCTTTTGCTTTTGCTTTCGCGTGTTATAGCAAATGCGAGGCTACCAGTCATCCCCACGATGTTTCCTTGTATACAATAAAGCTGTCGACTGTTTCGAGATACACACGTTAATATTGATAATACCGTGACGGACGTGGGCAGGCAAAACGATGATTAATAATCAAACGCCTGCCAGTACACGTCTCGTCAAACTCCTCCGCGTACGCGCGAAGCTTAACGATATAAACGAATAAGCGACAACGATCGCGGAGGGTGGAAAGGTAACTAAATTTGATAGAAACGACAAGCTCTACCCTTCCCAATAATGAATGTACTCGGTGCGTGAATTATATTTCATTTTAAAGTTAATTGTACTTTTAACGACGGAGCTATTGCCGCATCCGTGCATCGAGATACGGCTGAACACATCGTCGTCCCCTACTACTGGCAATCAAATTTTATATGCGCTCCTATTGTTTGTCATATACCTTTAACGAACGGGCTTTTGAATAAATATTAATATAACGATCGTTTAAACCGATTTAATGGGAATTTGCAATCTGTATGATGGAGAGAGATTACTATAATATATATTTTTTACGAATTAAATGAATGTGATGTTGAAAAAACAAAACAAAAAAATTGTAAAATAAATTTTGACGAAATAATGACAATTTTTTATTTTTTTATTTTACGAAAAAACAACTAAAACAAATTTATTAATCTTTGAACTTCTCTGTTGAAAAAACGAAAAAGATTTTGTACAATAAATTCCGACGAAATAATGACAAACTTTTTTTTAATTTTACGAAAAACTAACTAAAACAAATTCATTAATCTTTAAACTTCTCTCTTCCTCTGAAAAAAGAACCACTTAGTTTCCTATTTCGATATTCACCGCCAAATTATATAGAAGTCTCGCACGCGTACAGAATTAATATTGAAATAAATTATTAATATCGAGAGTCGCGTAGTTTCGTTTTTAGGTCGAAGGGCGGCAGAGCAATAATTGGATATCGCTAATTAATTCACAGCTAATCGAATTGAAGAATAACGAAGTTGACCAGCGGTGCAAGAACCTTCGCTTTGCACCCGTTGCCCGCTGCAATCGTTCAATTTTAATCACCGATGGCATTTATCGAGCGACAATTTCCACCCCCTTTCATCCACCGTTCTATCTTATTTTGTGGTTTTTTTTTCTTTTCTTCCATCGCCCACCCCTCCCACGGCGTTTAATGAATCCAATATACGTCCCCTTCGATGTGGTCGCAGTAGAATCGTCAGGGTGGAACGGACGAGTGCTGCAACCCCATCGTAAACCGGGCGCTAAAAAGCTTCGGTTCAACAGGATAAAGGTTGAACGAGCTCTCTGGGGTCGCGAGATTCGATATCCAATCGTCGGAAATCGACGTTTCGAGATTGTCGTCGAGGGCGCGCGAAAAAAAAAAAAGAAACGAGGCTCGGGCTAATCGGCGAACGCGAAGTGTCGTCGACTCGTCGCTCAATAAAAATACAAATAAAAACACGTAAATAAAATAAAATGGAAACGAAAAAAAAAAAGAACAAAACTGCGATAAATCGAGTTTACGAAGTTTTCCCAACAGTTACTCTATAAAAAGTATATCTCGAAGGATGTTTATCGGCTTCGTTGTTCAATCTCTATATACAATTTTCTCTCGTCTCAGTGATGAGATAAAGATCGTTTACTTTGCAGTGCAAAAATACGTTAAAAATAATCGTGTTAAGATAGAGTAGAAGCTTATTATAGGTATTGAAGACCTCGCGCGGCAACGGTTGATATAAAAATTGGATCCTATTTGGTGCACCTATACATCGCGAAGAAAGATGCTGAAAGCGACGAGAGAAAAGAGTAGAGTGAGGGATACTTCTCGAGGCGGAACGAGAACCCGAAGAGCCCGAGGATACGACGAAGAGGAATTATAGGGGAGGCGAGAGAGGATGAGAGAAAGAGAGAGCGTGCAAGTCGGGTAAGACGCGGGCGGGTTACGAGAAAAACGAAGCGAGAGACAGGATGAGGACAATCGAGCGGCGGAATAAATCCGAAGGCGCCAGAACGGCGTCGGTCTCTACTGCTCGTATCCCAGGGCGTGCTTTGGCTCTCAGGCCGGCAGGAAAAGACATAGAAACGCAATACTATCATCAATTCTCGCTAACGCTTTCCCGTTTTTCCCCTCTTCCATACACATTCTCCACCATATTTTACAGTATACTATAATTACATAGATCCCAAAAAATCTATCAACATTTATAACTCGTTAATCCGAATTATTACCATAGTAAAATTGGATCAAAAGGTTAATTGTCCGTAATTACGAATTTATACAAAGAACACCCCTAATGACGATTCAAATTATGGGTTTCGAATTTTACCGACAATTCGATTGAAAATTCGATGTTAAACACGAGAGGGTCGTTTTCGGTACTAATGAAATATATTCGGGGCGAACATTTTTCGGTACACTTGCACGGTGTGCGATATACGGACAACTCGGTACCGAGTGTCGTCATGCGAAGTGATATAACACTCGAAGTCGTGGGAAATAGAACGGAAAAATGACGAGTCGCCGGAGCCTTCGTCGTTGATGCTCTTTCGCTTTACCGTAGTAGTTATACTATGGCTAAAGGGGATATATAGGCGAGGAGTTCGCAATGTGGCAACTAAAAGTCCGACCCTACTTGACCCCTGAAAGCATGCCGAGTCCGCGACACGAGAGTACCAACCCCCGACGTACAGTAACCCAGGGTCGGCACTCTTTTCATCGACCTACGGAACGCGCGAAAGTATAGCTGTACGTCCGTGACTCCCACAATCGACTTTACCTCCTAACGGGGTGACTTGACCCGTTGCAGAGACAAAATCCTCGCGTTTTTCGATTTCGATCGGTCCACGCGTCGGCGTTTTTCTTTGCCTGGAGACCCAGAAAAGGTAAACAATTCATCTGTAAAAGCGGCCGTAAAAAAATTACGAACAAAACTCGGGTAGAATCTTGACATCGGGTTAACGTGACGGAAACTTTGTTTTGATAACGTGAAAACTTCGCATTCTATATATATCTAATGGTATTAATAGCCATACTGTTTCGAAACATAACAGTAGAGTACCGAGTTTAGTTTGGAAAGTTTGATCTATGGTCGATCAAGCGTGTTGACGCAAGTGCGCCCATCGTGGATGATAGAAATTTCACTTTTGACGGCTTTTGACGGAAAACAAGTATTGCGACAAGAAATTTTACAAACTATTCAGGGACATGTAGGATACGCGGTTAGTGTGGAAGAAAGGAGAGACAATATAGCGCCGAACATCGTGACTGGTACCCAACTACCTAAAGTCGAAACTACCGAGTAGAGGATCACAAATCGATGCCGAAGTCTGTCGCGGACCGTAGAATGTACAGTGTTCACAACCCTCTGGTAATATCAATACATACTGTTCCATATGTATAGTCATCAGGTATATAGTATCTATACTATATAATCCAGAGGGGTTTACGAGTGTCCGTTGAACTCGAGAGAGGTAGCGAGAGAGTCGACTCGTCTCGACATATCGATCGCTCCGTTTCCTGTCTATTATTGTCCTCGAGTGTATCCCTCCCTCCCCCGTTTACCCCGAACATTGCTCGGAGTCTCGGAAAATCTCGAAGAGTTTCCATGTTGAATCTCACCATCAGCATCAATAATAAATTGGATCCATTAATAATCGTCGAAAGTAGCAAAATCATTGGATGCTTTGATCTTCCAAGATAATTCGCAGACTGAATCGATTTTTCGATCAGTCGAGATTTCTCGGGAGTCTAACCTGCCGGTTGCAACGATAACGGTTGTGGTGTCTGCGACAGTGAATCAATATAATATTAAAACCCACGAACAACTTTCAGTTTGTTACGGTATCTTATATATTGAACGGTGAAGAATGAAGAGAAGTTGTCTTGTCTCGAAGGACCTATCGATAAATATTTAATCAAATCGACAGGTGGTATTGGTAACGGAAGATCTTTTCTTTCGCTCGACACAACAATCCACCACTTCACCCCTTTATTTCCCCGACTAGAAGAGACCATATACTTCGTGCTTCCTATTCCAATCCTATCCCCTTCTCGCATTACCGTTTGTAATGGCACTGCGATTCATCGATGTTACGCTTGGGTTTATATCGATTCTCTTGTTACGATTGTCAAGCGCGCGTCAGCCAGTCAACCGAACCATCTCCGTTATGCGTACAAGTTATTACTGCGACATAGCATAGTCGCAGTCTCGACGGAACGTCCGTTAGCGTCTGGCTGGAGATTTCCCAGACACTGAGAGCCGGAAATTGTAGACGTCGCTGCGGGTATATATCGGGCGCAGCAAGGATTTCATAGTGGGGGGAGATGACGAGGATCTCGGCAAAGGAGGATATGGGAAGGTGTGCAACTGACAGGCATACAGACCACAGCCTGCGAGTCGTAACTTCATCCTCTTCACCATCGTGCCTCGCAAATTTATCGGTGAATCGCTATCGCATCGCCGTTGGCTTCTGTCGGCTGATAGAATTTCTCGGGATCACCGATGAAAACGATTCGCTCGATATGACGAAAATGCGCAAAAATAAATAATAATTGATCGATTAAATACCAGACAATCGCTTTTGCTGCACCGGAAATGAAGGATATACACGATTTAGAACTCATTGCCGCAAGTAAAAAAAAAATATAATAATATGGTAATAATAATTAATCGTAAAATTATAATGATTATTTTATTGATTAGTGGTGGTAATAAAAATAAATATAATATTATAATAATAATTTATATGTAATTTAATTAATTTATATTCATGGAAATGAAATAATGCTAATAGCTACGTGAACTCCGATACTTTGTGATACGATTTTTTGCCCGAATTTACATATAACACCGCTGCGGAAACATCATTATACAGAAAATCAATGAAGGTCTCAGTAGATGCCCTGTTAATCTTAACATTACGCGAAGAATCTGAAGATTCACGAAGGAAGCTTATTATCTTCAAGTTTTAGCGGATTAAGTGCTCTCGGAGATCATATTTCATTAGGAACTCAAGTGGGAGGCGGAAAGGGGTGAGATGCGATTCCGTAATCCATTCTTCTCTTCTCTCCTACAAGTCCATGACCGCCGCGTTCTATGATACTCCCACTTCGTTTTACTTCGTCTTTTGGTAGTCTCGCTGAGGTAACTTTGCGGTGAAATTGACCGGTTAACTGCAATGACCACTGCAGCTTCCGCGACATCGATTGGGTTATTCTCACGGTGCACATAGTCAGGACACGAGCTAATCGTATCTCTCTCCAGTTGGACGCGAGCTCAGCGAGGGGAAAGGGTATCGTCCCTTTCCAGCTCTGTCTCGTTGCGCACAAGCCGAAGAATAATAACGTTGGGGAAACAGCCATCCCGGCGCCAGAATCCCGGATATATATGTATTCATAGCGCTGATGGAGAAAGGTATAGATAGGGAGATTGCGCAGATTGCCAATGGGACATGGCGAACGCGGAGGATAGAGAGAAAACTATATATGGCCGAAGTGGTGAATGAAGATAAAAGCGATTTTGGCAGAGGGACAGACAGAGAAACGGAACACGAAGATCAGAATGAGATGGCAAGGGCATGGAACCGACGGAAACCCCGAAGCGAGAGGCAAGAACAGATATATAGAGCCATAAGACGAATAGACGTATAGAAGTTACACCAGTTTCGGACGGAGAATTTCCGATTCACGGAAGAGAGGAAGCGGTGGAACTGTCGCGACGTCGTGGAATTTCTCAGTTCGATGGCTTGGACTCCGTTGGAGTGAAAGCACAATGTCCATTATTTGCGTGCGTGTGCGTTGCTTGACCCCGTCACGATGCCAATAACACAGAGCTCACCGGGAGCTTCTGTTTTACTCACGACGACGACGATTATGCCTCTTACCAAGTGGATTTCATTCGATTGCAACTTGTATCGCTCCTTTGCGGCGATGAGATATGCTGCCCTATTACGGTCTAATTTTAAGTGGGTTATACCTATTTTTTTAGCAAAGTTGCGGGTTTTCACATTCAGCAAGTTGAAGTATTATGCAGAGGGGTATATCGGGTTGCAACCCCGATGACAAGGCTTTCAAGCGTCTTCTCTTGGTATTCGATATGAAAAGCTGTAAGAGCATCGGCAACTCTCCCTCATTCTGCTGGAGACACCGGCGCTTCATGGCTATTGAAAGTCGAACAATGGACCAAACACCACGGCGGGGGGTATATATGGACGTCATGGAGATTCCTGAATCGAAAGGACCGGCGGGAATACGCTCGATGATCCTTCCTCCTCTCACAAGCTTCTCAAACCCTCACCCGTGAAACAGCTAGTTCGAGCAACGGATTGCGTCGGCACTTTGGTGGTTGGTAGAGCTTTCGCTTCACTGTAGAAGCTATTATGCTATACAACAAGGTATACACCAGAATCCACAAAGCCTCTGTTACCTCTCCAAGGATGCGTCTCTCCGTACATTCGCGGCGTTTATGCGTGTTCATCGAATTTTCGAAATTCGATACGTACACGTGGAATTTTTTTTCTTTTTTTGCGATATCGTGCAAATATTGTTCATGGAAAATATTTTTTTTCGTGAAAAGATAACGAATATTTTTCTCAATTTAAAGCGAAAATTATTAAGCCAATAGATGGAAATGTGTAACTTTTTTTCTAAATCTTTCGATTTAATGCTATAAAATCCAAGAATGCAGTTTTCTGCTTTCTTCAGAGTCTTAATCGCTTGATAATAAAAAAAATACATTTTTTGCAGTATATGCTTACGATGTAAAAGACAACGACGATCAACGATTCTACAAGAAAATAATATAAAAAAAAACAATAGTCGAGAGAAAAGCGCAAAGTACTTTTTCTCGTATTATATTTCGCTTCATAACAAATGTAAGTCCGAGCGATGACGCAAATGCCCCGAAGCGACTATTTCAAGAAAAACTGTTGTAAAAAATAGTATTCGTCTGTCACAGTTATCACGAGATAATGTTTGCCGTAGAGCTTTTCATTTATTTACGCGTAACAAAAAGAAAACAAGCGGAGCAAAGTCGGTACGGGGGAGTAGAAAGTATCTCGGCTTCGTAAGAAAATAACAGTTAGGATGTAAACCGTTGTTTTTCTTAGTTTCATCCTCGCGTAGAATATGCAGGAAGGTACATCAGCGTTCGTTGCATTATTTTCAACGTCTAGTTGAGTTTCTCATCGGGTAGAGGATGGAAAAACGAGGCCGCGAGGCGGGCGGAACGCGCCACGGTATCAAGACGAAAGAACGGCGCGTTCGACGAGCTCTATGTAGCGTCTCTGGCCGCCTCCAGAGTAAAGAAGAAAGCTGCCTTGAGAAGCTGAGGCTCAATGTGCCGCTGCGAAGCGCCCGCCCGATATTTCAAAAGGCTGTCTAGAACGTTCTACCATCGCGAGGGGAATGAACGAAGAAGAAGAGGAGCGAAAGTAGGGAAGATACCAGACAGTCCGCCTTGTTGTGAGCCAATTCAAGCCTCTCGCGAGTAGATACTCTCCTTCTATACATATATACATTGCTATAGATATATGTATATATGTATAAACACAGCGTAATACTGTGTTACACCAGGCAGTTCATTTGAATAAGACAGCAGTTAGTCCTGTTTATGACGGGTAGCGTCTGACAAACGATTACAAATTGTCTCTTATTCGTTGGTCGCTGTTTCGCACTGCGGTACAAGGGTGGGCCGTTAACGTAGACTCGAACTCTCTGGGGGTCCAGCCATGTTATATTCATGTGTACGAGTAGCCCTTATCTTCCCATCTGTATGCAGTGTTGAATGCTGCATCGATTAATTAACTGAGTTCACCGACGTTGCGATCTTCCGCGTTATTTACGCATTTTTCATCTCATTTCTGTCCGCTCTGCAATTTCTGAGCAGAAATGATCATTTTTTGGGATTTCTTGATACCGTCCTTCAGTCAGTTGGACAATTCTTGGTTCTTAAAGCTGTCGACTTAACTCAGCCGAGCATTGGTCGGATAAGAGAAGCTGAAAAAGAATTCTTCGGGCGACGATCCTGCGGCGAATGCTTCACGCACACAGACCCTCTCGCTTTACGAGACCAAAAGAGCGATATAGTTCGAGATCTCCCGCGAGTCCCCTATCGGGAATGATGTAACCGTGGAGAAACGGCGGCGCGTTGGCGTCGGGAATCCCCGTCTCCTCGTGCTCCCGGTCCCCGGGAGGATGGCAAGTGTGCGGAGGGTGTAGGGAGAGGGAGGAAAATCACCCCATCCAGCCCCTCTGGCGCGGATCCCGCATCCGTGAGCTCTTTTAGGCGCCGGTACGGCTGCCTCTCAACTACTACTTCGCTTACTATACCATAGTACTACAGTGCGACGAGAGAAATTCTCTCCCTCTCTCTCTCTCTCTGTCTCGATCTCTGTCCTCTTTCCTCTCTTCTCCTTTTACCATCCAACGGAGAGTCGCGTGGTCCGCATCGACGGTGGTCGATACTCACGCGCGTCTTTGCCCGCGAGGCGAATGTCGCGTTGTACCACCGCAGCATCAGCAGTGCCCAGTAAAACGAAGAATAAGAAGAAGAGACGCCTCCACCAGCACGCTTTTCACAGGACCCCCAACCCTCGACTTCTCTTTCCTTCTTTTCTCGCCTTCACTTCTATTTTTCTTTATTTCCAGACGAGACCAACCAGCATCCAAACAACTGCTTGCCAAGTGCCACAGGACAAACTTGCTTCTCGACTTTAGCACTTCAAGACTCGCTGCGGGGTAATTCTTGCGGGAATTCGGATGCGATAATTAATTCTTCCACGGTGAGCTTATATATCGTTTACGCTAATATATAATAGTATATCAATATGAAACTCATCGTGCTGTTGACTCCAAATAGTCTAATCTGCTTACATTGCTTTGTGGACGACGAAATATGGTTATTTCGTGAAATACGTATTTCATTCGTTGTCCAATATCGGCAAAACGGTTATCATGTCGAAAAAAAAAAAAAAAAAATGGCCGCAACCGAATGGATCAGGATATTTCGTACAAAAATAAGACTAATCGATGCTATGCGTCGCTAGTTACAGGAAAAATTCAGACACCAAAAACTTACGCGTAGCATTACACCGAAAAAAAAAAAAAAAAATCGGTTGAATCGACTAAATCGTCGCTTGCATTTGGTGAAACAGATATTCAGTCGATTAAATGAAATAATTGTCATCGTAAAGATGGAAATAGTCAATTTCACTAATAGATCGTATGATCAACGATTTCTTTCCGTCAACGAAATCTTTGTTTCCACATCCGGAAGCGCCGATTTCTTCAATTCAACCGATTTTTTTCCCTCAGTCCATTAATTCTATTCCTATCCGAAATATCTAGATGCCGTTCATTAATATCTATTTTTGTCGTTGTGCGCGCACAGTGAACGTTGCGGATGTGCAGAAATCTGCTTGCATTCGATTTTCAGCGAATTACGATTTTCTACAGAAATACGTGTTTTATTCGTTTTTTAATATCGACAAAACGGCTATCATATTGCTGCCCTTACACTGAACTTTACGGGCGCGAAGCGTACGTGGAAAAATCGCAAATGCATCACGGAATTCGCCGATGAAACTTTTCGCCCGACTTTCGCATCCGAACGGTGAGGATTTGGCCGTCGAAACATTGTACAAAACTTTACCAGCGGAAAATCGAAAACGTTAACGAATCACGGTGTTTCACTTGTTTCGACACCGTTCGCGTATACGGAGCTCGAGGTTTGGAATGACGCATATGCCGACAGGACAATAGAAAAGCTGATAAATCCGGATGGCAAACCCCATTGACAACAGTGTTGACACACAAAAAAAAAAAAAAGTCGTGAGAACGATATTCTATCTCTATCCATCTATGGGGGTATCCAATTAAATTTCCGACGTCGCCTCGTGTCTGGTCGTCGACTGCGACATTTTTCCCAAACTTTTTCGTCTGTTTCGCTGGAAACGTTAGTCGTCTGCTATACTATTGTTGATGCTTTGCAACGTTGCTTTTTCGCAACACGTCTTCTCGCCTGCGTTCGATGTGTTTATTCTTTTCGATTCGTAGAGAAGCCATTTTTTAATGCTTAACGACGTACCTAATGCATGAGACGAAGACAACGTTGAATTTCTGGATCGACCATTGATACCCCACGTGATATATATATACATTGTGTATACGGTGACTATAACGGGGTGAGGTTGAGGCCGGAATGTTGATCGACGGTCTGCGGTCCTCTGCCGCAAGTCCCG
This sequence comes from Buathra laborator, assembly GCA_934046635.1. Classification (NCBI taxonomy): domain Eukaryota; kingdom Metazoa; phylum Arthropoda; class Insecta; order Hymenoptera; family Ichneumonidae; genus Buathra; species Buathra laborator. The sequence goes on from OW203902.1 coordinate 9,796,357, forward strand.
TTTCACCGCGGTATGTCCGACAATAGATTTTCTCACGAGGATATTCCTTACGCTCTGATTCCATTAACGAGAAAATTGTCCCTGACCGATTATTAGCGAAGTGACGCGTTTGTCGTTCACAGTAGAGATCGTTATAACGTTATATACCGTACTATACATATATGCAAACTGCTAGAAGGACGACTGACAAATTCTCACGGCTCTTATGGGTTTTAACAGCGAGCAAACGTTTTGTCTTTCGCATTTGTAATCCATGCCGTCCTATTTACTATCTTCTGTGAGAATAATGATAAGAGGATCGTAGTGCAAATTTCGCAGAAGGCAAATCGTCATTAGGGTAGAGGTACCGTTTTTGGCCATTGTACCATTTATGGCCATTTTTATTATTATAGTCTTCGAATAATTTTAAAAAAATTTTTTTCGTTTTTGGCCACTGTGCCATTTAGGGCCATTTTTATTATTATACTCTTCGAATAATTTTTTTTTCAAAAACGCATATTGATTCATCGAAAGTTCTCATATAAATTCACCAAATGATCTACTCGATCCTTTTTTTTAATTCGATTATATTTTGTTTTATTGCTTCGAATGTGATGGCCACAATCGGACCTAAAATGGCCAAAAACGGTACCTCTACCCTATTCCTATTATTTATTATTATACTCTTCGAATAATTTTTTTTTCAAAACCGCATATTGATTCTTCGAAAGTTCTCATATAAATTCACCAAATGATCTACTCGATCCTTTTTTTTAATTCGATTATATTTTGTTTTATTGCTTCGAATGTGATGGCCACTATCGGACCTAAAATGGCCAAAAACGGTACCTCTACCCTATTCCTCCTTAGAGTTTTCCTACCCTTTCATCGTTTCTAATAATCGCCGAACAATCGAATAGCATTAACATACCGATATAAGCAGGAAGTGCATATTAGCTGTTGGATTTCTCATTGCCGTAGTTGATTTATCCGGTTACATCAGAGTCCAGCGATGATGCATCATTTCTGAAACAGCAATTAATACATTTTTATTAATCGTTGATAAGAGATATCGCACTGATTAATTGATAGTTAATTGGAACGCCACTGCTACGGTAAAAATCATTATAGTTCTACGCGTATGTAGGTTTCGAAAGATTATGGTGAGGACCTCGTTGAACTTCGACGAGGACCACCGTCCCGTTTTTCCTTCAACCCGCTTTCGCTCTTCGATTTTTCTCCCTCTTCGACAAGACGAAACTCTCCTCGGGAAGACGACATAAAAGGATCTTGAGTGAGGACACGGCCAGCCTCCGGAGTTTTCTCTTTCTCCCCCCATTCCTCTCGCTCTCTTTCAAACTTCCTAACGAAATAGGTATCGAAAAAATCGAGTTAAAACTTTGGGGCACTCTGCGCCCGTGTAGTGGACCGACTTTTAATAAAGACGGTGGGCATAGACAGGAGAGGAGAGAAACCACAGCATCCGCTCTGCTCGCACGGGAGAGACGAGAAATTTCAAAGAATAATACAGCGCCCAAGCGGAGAGGGAGGTACGAGAGAAGTTAAAAAATAAAAGGAAGTTAGCGCAGAATGGGTTAAGCAAAAGACAACGGCAGACTTCGAAGCGGCACCTTCGAGTGGTATAAGACGGCTGGGAGAGAGGTGGAGAGGCGAAAGTCCCCTGACTTCCGCCAGTCGTAAATTAGGGAAAATTATGCTCGAGACCAGCACCGAGGAGTCGTTAAGTCCTGAGGTCGTCGAGGCTAATTCCCGATAATACCCGTGACAAGGATAGCCAAGTGCCCCACGAGTCTCGTTGCTCTTCGTCGTTTCTTGCGCATTCTTCACTGTTTACGAAAACTATAGGACAGTCCTCGCTGATACCGCAATAAAATACCGGAAACGTGTACTAACCACGTATCCAACATATATTTCGTTCCCCCGAATCGTATAGATTTGAATTCAAAATCGATTGACTCTTGTTCGGCGCTTCAAACGGCGTAGGAAACAAAACTCTAATGTTCCTCTCGAGGGAACTATTACCAGTGCCCCGCCACACAACTTCGTCGATCGTTTCGTAAGTTCTCACGGATAAAAGAAATTCTCAACGACTTTTCAATGATTCCTTTCTTCCCTCGGAGCATAAAATATCAAACTAAAATGGTGGATATCCCGAACGAGTTGTTCGCTTCGTTGTCGTACCGTTGAGATTAAACCGCTTTATTCGTATTCGAAAAAACTCCGCTTACAGCACGCAGAAAATCGCTAATTTTCATTCGATCGATTGATTACCTCATCGATAAACTACGAGAAGCTCGTAATCATTTGTAATTAACAGATTTATCAATAAAAGCGTCGCGCGTTGCTGGGAAAAGAGGATTTTCGAGGTGACGGTAATTTTCGAAGCTCCGGTGCAGAATCGTGAAATCAATTCCGCGCTATTATATGCAGCGTCCTGAGTATATGTGCATACAGTAGAGGTACAGTAGAGGAGGTCGACGGTGGGAAAACGACGAGTTATCCGCAACGCGTAATAAGTTTCGACGAAATCGATAGAGAGACGGAGATAGAAGAGAAATCGAGAGAGCCGCAACGAGCTAACTGCGGAAGCCACTGAGCTTTTACCCTCTATTCTCCCCCTCTCTTCACGCAAATAAAATATCGGCATTCCCTCAACTCCTGGTTTATGGAAGGGATTAGTAGTCGCCGTTGGGTACGATGGTGGGGAGAAAAGAGGGGCGAAAAAAACGGAGCAAGAGAAGAAAAGAGCGAAAGAGACGAAGCTCTCTCGCATGCCAAATGGCGCTTAGTATTCCGAAGCACTGTCGGACTTTGCAAGTATACCAGTAACGCCGACCACTGTAGTCTGATGGAAGTGCCAAGTAGATCTGAGCGCATCGCTGAGAGGGTTCTGCCCACCAATGCGACTGCTACTTGGTACAGTAGTCGTCCAACTTGTTAGTGAATGGCCTGGCAAACCCCATCGAAGGGAAAGAGATATAACTCTGCCAATAGCTAGTCATTGCGGATACCATGAAGGGTACAATCACTGCACGATGTTACCGACTCGTCTGCTGATGTGTCGCGTGCTTCTGATTCCAACAGGACGAGAACGGACGGAACGAGACGGAAGCAAGAGATAGAAAAGGCAAAGTGAGCGAACGAAACGGAGAGAAAGAGTTTGGAGTGTCAGTTCACAGAGAATCCGTGAAGGAAAGTTGCCTGGGGGAGTAGAGCGAACACGGGAAATAGTGAGAGTGTATAAAAGGGCACGGAGAGGATAGGGTACATGAGATTGGTGTATATACAGGGAGAGTTGCACGCCGGATAAAGTTGTCGGGAGCACGAGTAAGAGTTCGTCCCCGGGGACAAATTCTGTCCTAGTTGGAGGAACCCGCTCACAGGTTAGCGCGGAATCGTAGAGAGAGCCAAGAGAGAGACTCTCGCGAGAACGTCCCGACGCTCTTAAGCGACCAGCAGTAATCCCCTATCGCGTCGATTGCTCTCAAATCGTTCAGAGATGTTCATGTAAAGCAGAAGTGGAACTTGAAGATTACTTGCCAGAAAAAAAAAAAACAATTAACCAAAAAACAGCTGTAACTCAGAGTAACTCACTGAGCGCAGTAGAGTTTTATGAGGTTATTGTGACCGTCATTTCTCGACCGTTTCCTCGATTGAATTAATCGTAGTAGGAATCGTAGAGAGAGGCGAGAGAGAGACTCTCGCGAGAACGTCCCGACGCTCTTAAGCGACCAGCAGTAATCCCCTATCGCGTCGATTGCTCTCAAATCGTTCAGAGATGTTCATGTAAAGCAGAACGGGAACTTGAAGATTACTTGCCATAAAAAAAAAAAAAAAAACAATTAACCAAAAAACAGCTGTAACTCAGTGTAACTCACTGAGCGCAGTAGAGTTTTATGAGTTTATTGTGACCGTCCTTTCTCGACCGTTTCCTCGATTGAATTAAAGACCCAAAGCAGCAACCCTCCCCTTCCAATAATTATTACGGACCGTAGAGAAAGTTTAATATTCGCGCTTTCACCGTCATTCTCACTAACGCGAGTAAGCTTTCTGTACTGGCAGCGGTTTGTACTCCAGCGACAGTCGGAGTTTAACGCGGCTTGAAATATCGCTGGTACGAGGTGCGCTATTGCATAATTATAACTTTACTCTAATTCAACTCGCTGTTTTACAGGCGCTAAAGTATAACATAGAGTATTCACTGTTGGGCGTTGAAAGTTCCTGCTTGATTTATAATTACAAGGCGTCTACTGGTCGTTCGTTTTGCCGCGTCTGGTAGTTATAAGCGCGGAATGACAATCCGCCTAACGCTGTCTTCCTCTTCCTCCCCTTCCCAAGCAGCCGATGGAAATCTTCAACATCGTTATAATTAATGTCGCGTCGAAAAAAAAAAAGAAAGAGAAACAGTGGGAGTAAATGCCGCATCACTTCGTCGTGTCGAATTGCCGCAGGAAAAAGTAAAACAAATCGTTCGACTACCCGGGTTACAAGAGTTTCTGGAAGGGCTTCGCAAACGGGAGGAAAGAACCGAAGAATCCTTCTTCCCCTCCCCTCCTCCCTCCACCCCCAACCCCCTGGTAACTTGCGCCTATACCTCGTCGAACTTTTGGGGCGGCGGGAGGATAAGTTGGAAAAGTTTTTCCAATGGATCCAATTAACCTCGAGCACTGGGTATTCACGGTGAGGGATAGTTGAATGAGAGGAAGAGAAATAAAAAAATAGCTTCGAACCAAAGAATACAACGAAGGGGGACACACAGGAGAGAACAAACGGAGGGTGGAATGGAAGAAGCGCCTCCCTATCCGTTGAAACTACCCGCCTGTCGAGAAGCTTTCTTTGCCGGTTCTGTATCGAAGCTGTGCGGTACCATTTTCTCGCGTCAGTATCACGTTGAAAAGTACGTATTCCCGACTCCTTTTCACTTGGTGAAGAAAACTTTAACGCCGCGTCTTTGTAGCAACCGGACTGTTTATTCCAAGCGCATCGGGCAATGAGATCCATTGGTTAATCGATAATAAGTCTTTCCGTCTAAGAACATCCCTCGACCGTTGAAAACCGAACGAAATCTTTTCGAAGCTCTCGTCGTAGTTTTCCTCTTGTATACCTTCCCGACTTTGTCGTTGTTGAAATGTTTTCCCCCTTCCGGCAAGTTTACGCTCGTTTCACAGCGGTTCGCCAGCCAACGAGCGTAGAAAAGTTAACTCTCTCTCTATACTCAACATTGCACACCTAATTCTCTCGGTGCAAAAGAAAGTCGAAGTTTGTCGTTCTCATACATAGTAGAGTGGCGAAGGTATATAGATATCCTGGAAGCTTCCGCTTCGTCGTGGTTAATGCGGAGTGAAGAGGGTGGAGGATTGGAAACACCATTCGCTGGGGCCAAATTCCCACTGTAACAATCCCCCAGATCCCTCGAACTAACTGTTAAATAAAGAGTTTCCACACTGTCCGTAGGACGGCGCTGAGCTGATCCCATTGGCTCAATTAGGCTCTTACACCGAAACACTCGGAAAGCTTGCAGGTACGCTTCGTTAACGCTCTCACGAATTCGTTTCTTCCTTTTTTTTTAACTGCTCCATTCTTTCCGTACTTTTTCGCACCCCTTGCTTTTTGTCGAATGAAAGGTACGGTGAACGTTGGAAGATAGGGAAAAAAAAAAGAAAAAGTGGTAAGGGTGGAGGAAAGCGAGACTCCGAGCGAATAACTGAGAAGTAGAGAGCAAAAAGAACGGAGAAAGAGAGGGAGAAAGACAGAGAGAGAGAGGAGAGAGAGGGAGAGAGAGAAAAAACGTTGGGGAAAGAGAAATAGCGAGGCAACTAAGTGGAAAACTGCCTGAAGGATAATTGCCGTGGCGGAGTCGTGGAAGTAGTGCTGTTACTTCGTCCCGCGTCTGTAGGTCGGCCGGAGAGACCCAACTAGGCAACTAGTGCTACGAGCCATTCTATGCTATTCAGCGTGAACGCGAGAAGAAGAGCGAGGAAAGCAGCACCATGGAAGATGCACCAGAGTGAGAGGAAGATCGGAAATCGGAAACTTATTTCCAGCGAATTAATTTACCCATTCCACGCCGATGTGCGGTGGAACGTTATGGGTGCAAACGCCATCGTCACGTTCCACGATCGGGATACCTCGTTACGTTCGAGATGATTGATAATCTATCAACGCATCACTTGTCACGCATTTACGATGAAAATAAATGAACATCACGTTGAATTTCGCTTTCATTCCACTGTGCAATTAACTATATACATACAATCTGAGTTATGCTAACCCTCCAAGAATAGGTACTCCAAATACGAGTCCATTGTGCATTGCCGATGTACTACAATACGCGAATGTATTTATCTAGCAGGTATATGGTTAGGCGTTATTTGTAGATTCAGAGTAGCTCGTCCTCTCCCTCTCCCTCTCTCACCCCCTCTCAACAGGGTAGCTTTGCCTTACTCTGGTTGCCATTATTCCCGGTAAACCTGTACTCCTCTTCCTCACTATGTATACCTATAATTCTATATCCAGTGTGCTTAACTGGGATGCAACCCTACTTCCACCCCTCCCTATCCCTTTACTACCCTCTATTCAACGTTACAATTCCTTGCTGAACAACAGTATGGTTCGACGGTAATAGTAGTGGTGATAGTACGCTTGTTGATTCAACGGTGCAACCCACCGTGAGGGAACCCAAGAACGGTGTGCAGCGAATCCCACGCGTTTCGCCACAACCCCTACAGCCAGCCGTTGCTGTCTCCGTATACTCTGCAGTGTGACAGAGAGTTTCGGAACTGGTGTGGCCATGCGGTATGTTGGATGAAGGCTATGACCGAGGAGCAGATCTCTGGGACGCATAACTCCTCTGTGTTTCTTGTCAACTTGGACCAAAGAAGACAGTGGATAAGGCACTGAACGCCAATCTCGTCGTCAACGACCGAGATGATAGCTAATCTCCGCAGAGTTCAACTCGGATGACGAATAACTTTTGGTACAAATGTTATTTTTCTTCTGGAATATTCTCTTTCCTACAAATATCTTCGGTGTTACGTTATCTTTTTGTTAAACAAATTTAATCGAAATTAAATTATTTATATCATCGTTGACCATTTTTTTAATTTACAAAATTTCAGGTAAAAAAATGGTATAATACTGTAATAGTTACTTCCATGAATTAATCAAATAGCCTGCGTAATAAAAAAAAAAATTTCTCCGAAAATATATTAAAATTTATCAAATGTTAAGATATTTTAGAAGACAAATAACTTTTGTTAGAAAAGTTATTTTATTAGTTTTTAGGGTATATATTTTTTTTATTTTTTTAAATTTTTTTTTATTCAATAGAAAATTTTCATCGCACTTCCGCTTATTAAAAAGGGTGGAAAACCACCCAATGCGCCAATTTATTTATTTTAAAAATAAATAAAAATTTATGTCCGCAGCTGCAAAGTTTCGATACGATTTGCTGCGATTCGTTGGAAAATTGCGATGTACGTTCGTTTGCGCGATGTTTATGTAACTCTTTCTACATTACGCTTCTTCGAAAATCATCGTAGCAATAAAAAGAATAACGTAGCGTTCTGCGAGGTTCGTTATGGAAAATTGTGTTATTTCATCTGCCTTACTGGGGCAGAGAATCTTTGCAGATAGCGGGTTCTAAAAACCGGCAGATCCTTCACAGCCGTTCCTCGAATCGGCGAACCGCGAAGGCACTAGCGGAGCGCGAAAAAAAGAAAAGAAAAAAAATAAAACGAAGCGCCAAGAGGTTACTGGCCGGCAGCCCCGCGAAACCATCATTACAGCATGAAAAAATCTTGCGTTGTGTAAAAGAAAATTTCTCATCCCTTCCGTCCTCTTACTCTCGGGGTACCGACGAGTTTAATGCGCTCGAGGATGCGCAGGGAGAGTACGAAGGTACGCAGAGCGGGATGCGGTGGATTACGAAGCCGCAACTGAAGCAACGAAAAGGGAACGAAAGGGAGCGTCACAGTGGAAAAGCTTCGCTTCCAGAAAGCGCGCATAGAAAGGAATAAATTATTAGAGAAATACTGAAACTTACGATGAAACTGGACAGCGCAGGATTTGTATACATTATTCGTAACTTACGAGATCCATAAATTAGAAGACGGGAGGTAACGGAAGCGTAAGTAAATCCAATTATCCACAAGTATGTTATCGCACTGTATATACAGTCAGAATCAGCCGTGTAACTTTGTGTTAATGTAAATGAAAAGGCACTTTACTAATTATCCGAAAGGGTCGGAAGACCGAGAAGCATCAGAGACTTGCATTGCACCGGAAAACGAGTAAAAAAATAAAAATAAATTGGTGCGCGGCGCATGCGGCTCGTGTGACGCGTATAAAAGGTTCTCTCTCAGCATTTTCCGAAATGTAGATGTAGCCGTAGTAATTCCGAGAGCTAATATAATATTTCTTTCCGAAACAAGGAGCAAAAAAAATGGAAAAATTAGCGGGTACTTCAACGAAATTGTTTGAACTTTGGAGTATCGCGCTAATTCTTGATTCTGGTTCGCGTTCGTTGGGTCGGCTACGAGGCACTCGGGACGGTTTTTTGCTTGTCGAAGGCTCCTCTCCTAAGGGTAGTAGTGAAAGGGAGCGGCGAGCCAGAGGGCGAGTTACAAGATTCCTTCTCGTGTTAAATGACCACAAAAACTACCTGTCGAGGGTATTTTCTTTCGTACGATCTCATCGCCCACCCTCTCCGCGTTTTCAACGTCTCGACAGAGCAGAATCTCTATCTTTACCCCTCTTTACCCCTTTTCTCCTTCTCGATATCGTTTAACCGGAAGCTTCGCTCGGCAAAGTTTTCCGCGTCGAGTTACGATCGCGCGAATCTATCGTCCGTTGAGATAAATTGAGATTGTGGTACTACGCGGAATAGATGAAAATACGGGAAAGAAAAGAAAAAAGAAAATCCGAAGCTTGTGTATACTATACGAGATTACATACGAAGAACCAATGGGAATGACAGTATTTCGAAAAATATGAGAAACTTGCGGTTTACGATGAATACCGTGGCTTTCGCGAAACATTTTCTGTTTCCGGGGAAAAATCTCAGTGAGTAGCGATGGATAAAAGTCGGATACGAATAGCGTACTCGCTATATGTGAAATAGGAAAAATTCGAGATAATAATTTATAAAAACGGATAAACGAGAGAAAATACTATATTTAAATCCACCCCCGTTATGAAAGAAGATATCGATCTCGTTAAGGTCATCAGCGTATCACAGAGATATTAATAAATCGAAGGTGAGACCAGGGTGTACGAGTCTCGCAAAAACTCACCCCTTTTTTCCCTCCCCTCATCCTTGAAAACAGCGATAAACCAGATGAAAATAACAACCCTCGAAAAAAAAAAATTAAAACGAGATGGAGTTTGTGCAAAAAAAAATAAGATGCGGTTAAAAAAAAAAAGTGAAAAGAGGTTTCGGCGTGTAGCGCAATAAAAAGGGGTAAGGTAACGACGAGCAGGACGAGAAAAAAAAAAAAAAAAAAAAAAAAAAACGGGAACAGAGCACCGTGTCCGCTTCACTCTTTCTACTGGTTCACATCGTCCGGACGATCGAGTGGGGTCTCGTGAGCTCGACGCTTAATTAGAGAGCGGCATGTACCCACTTCGTACTCTTGTGCCTGGCATAGTGTTACCAAGAGGGTTGAAGGGCAGAAGGATAGAGAAACCCCGGCCTCGAATGAGCTTGAAAAAGCTCGGGTCAGAGAGAAACGACGCTTCTGTACATATACACACAGACAAGAGAGATGGTTTATCGATAGAAGATGCACGGAAGGCTGGAATGAGAGACGCAGCTAAGCTCGCGAGAGTGGTGAGCGGAGTCGGGGCCCACGAGATCTCCTATCCTATCGCGTTCGAACAATGTACGTATACCACTAGGCGATATCGATTGGCCTACATAGGCTTTCTACCTGCCCTGATGGCCTAACTGAGCGAGACGGAGAACGCACGTCACGTACACTTCCTGGCCCTTCCATCCACACTTCATTCATCAATAAATTACAAAACTATTCCTCCGTCTCTCACGGAAAGAATTGGTAAAAACGAAAAAAAAAAAAAAAAAAATCGGAAGCCCCTTCCCCTCCGGGCGTATTAAATCTTTGCGAACATTATTCCAGGCAACGCTTCGAATTCGGAGCGAAGTATTCGCGGTAAAAAAGTCGATTTTTCGACAGCGTTTAAATCGCGTAATATCGTTTTTTTGATGTATAGCGGTTTTTTTATTTTTTTAAACTACTTGCCGTCAAGTTTTTTCCGCAACTCATAATATTTTTAACGAATTCAATAAAAAGCGAACTAAAATTTGTGAAATTTCCTCGGATAGTATTATTCTTCGCTTTTTGTGATTTTCTATTATATTTATCCAACCATTTTGCGATCTTATTTTAGCGAACTAAAATCTGTACTATTTTATCGGATAGTACTTTTTTTTACCTGTTTGTCAGTATAAATCTTTTCTATCGGTATCCAAAAATACATCGCGCAGTTTTTCATATTCACAACACCGCTGCTGTATCTTGTCGTTGATGTATTATTTTTATTTTTTTATCAACTCGGCATAGAAACGGTACCGCGTCAAATAATATTTTTAACAAACACTACAAAAAGCCAATAACAATTTCTACACTTTCTACGGGTACTATTATTATTTTATTTTTTCTTATTTTCTGTTTTACCTACCGAGCTATTTTTCGTTATTAATATTTTTCCTTGTTGTCCAAAAATGTATCTCGCGGTTTGATTCAAAGCATAGCGACTCTGCAATATCATCATTCGGTGTATGAATTCGACCGAAAGACGATGCGCTGCTATTATTATATCTGGTATACCGGGTTCATCAAATGGTATATTAGTCCGGCTTTCACAGCTTTCGTTGCATCTCTTCTCTCGGCACTCAATGCACTTATGCAAGCAGGAAACGCGAACGATGCAGCAACCTTCGTTTCATCTGGAGCAGCATGTTTCCGCGGAAGTAGCTCAACCGAGAGACAGAGAGACAGAGAGAGGGAGAGAGAGAGACAGAGAGAGAGAGAGAGAGAGGGAGAGAAATGGAGCAAACTATATCTAACACATCTCAACCCAAGTCCTTTCTCATGCCAGAACAGTGTCGAGAGCAGCGACCTTATACCCCAGCATCACTTCGAAAGCTTACATAGCCCAACCGCCTCCCAGCCGTTGATTACACACGCCATCAAAACCCCCTCTAGCTTGCCACCTAGCTAACAGCCAGCGCGACGCAAATTAAATGCCTTTAATAAAGCGAGTCCGTATTTCCCGGGGTCGACGGGTTACGCCAGCGGAACAGAGGACCCGGAGCGCTTTTGACACTACCCTCGCAACCCTCGAAGCGCTGCTGCCTCGCCAACACTTCAAGTATTATCGCACTCGCCGGATCTCCCTGAACCATTCGGTATGAAAGTTAAAAAGAATTTATCATATTTTAACCCTGCAATTTTGTTGCACCCCTTCAGTGCCGTAACTTTATTGATTTTTGATATTTTGATGATATAAACTATCGCGGGGTTGGATTACGCACCGCAATACGCATATTCGTTATTTCGTAATGTATTTGTTTCAATGAAACAGTACGATATTCGTGATGATTCGACGGGCGACAGCGAAACGTGCTGTCGCGATGAGCATTGGCAGAGAGATCACAGTATCTCTCTGGTAATTTTGAATCTGTATGCACGACCGAAGAGAGAAATCCTCGGGCCAATAACGCTCCGGCATTATTATGCAGATTGTGAGGTAACCGATATTAGTTCGTTATCGCGAACCTACATCCTTGAATATTCCACTACTCTACGCGTTGATTATGAACAGCCCGATGCGAGTACTCGTAGTTCTTTGCACCGTCTGATATCTTTCTTGCATTTTCGTCTTCTAACTCTTAGGGTAGATGTACCGTTTATTCCATTTTGCTCCCGAAAGAAGCTTTGTTTTGGTAAAAAAAAATGCTTTCGAGATTTTCATGTAAATGTGTTCAGAATGTTCCAAAACGTCGAAAAATCACATTTAGAAAAAAAGTCTGTCCGTATGTATGTGTGTGTGTGCGCGCGCATCATTTGACCTCATAACTTGAGAACGGTTTGAGATACCAAGCTAAAATTTCTACCACATGTTGGGGGGTCAAGTCTCCTTCTTTGGTTTAATTTTCAGCAAAATCTATGGTGTCGTTCAGTTTTTACGCCATTTTGAATGTTTTGAAAAATTGATCGTGGCGCTCCAACTGCCACATTTTTTGAGATATCGGGTTAAAATTTGGCACACAGTTGGACTGTTATAAAATAATGATCGGTATTGAATTTGAGAAAAATCTATGCAGTCGTTCAATATTTACGCCATTTTGAATTTTTTGAAAAATTGATCGTAGCGCTCCAACTGCCACATTTTTTGACATATCGGGTTAAAATTTGGTATACATTTGGACTGTTATAAAACAATGATCGGTATTGAATTTAAGCAAAATCTATGCAGTCGTTCAGTTTTTCCGCCATTTTGAATTTTTCGAAAAATTGATGGTGGCGCACTGACACATTTTTTTTGATATCGGTCTAAAATTTTGTACAAAGGTATTTTTTTTTATTATTATTTAATTCACGTTTTTGTTTTTCTATAATCGCAAAATGATCCTTCGAAAGTTTCAACATAAATATATCAATATAAGGATCGTATATCGTTAAAAAATAAATTGCACAAAATTCAATGTAATTGAAAGTTTTTACGCATAAACTGGTAAGTTACGCAGTTATGCAGTAACTGGTAAGTTAAACATACAAATATGATAAAAAATGAATATATTTAAAATCATAGAGATACTTTATTTCTCATAATTTACTTTAATTTCACTGTAAAAGTACATTAATCTTTTTCAAAATGATTTTTTCCATCGGCCAAAGACGGCTAAAAACGTACACGTCTACCCTTTTCATGCGAATTCAGTTCACACGGTAAGATCGACGAGCTAAACGGGTATTGGAATTATCGAATACCTGTTGTAAAAAAAAAACTGATCGCCTTTACCGCCCGGTACTTCGACGCTCCGTTTATTTTTTCTTATTCCTCGACGGCACGAATCGTGAATGTAAGATAAGAATGACGAAAATCGAGCGCGACGACTCTTTCTTTCCACAATGGGAATTCAATTATACCTTCGAGATATATCGTCATCATTGTTAACGTTTCGTCACGACACACACGAGACCATTGTTGAACACGCGAAGAGACTCGCGAGGGAGTCAACGGGGTGTGGAAAGAAAAAAAAAAGGCATTTGGATTGACGAGGCATTTAATGCACTCTGTCTCGTTGTATCGTATAATAACTGTTGTGAGCGCCACAGCGTCGAAAGAAACGTCATTAGCATATTCAGAATCGTGCATCAACGCCGTATTATATAGCGTAGCCGCGAGGGAATGAGAGAAAAAAAAAAGGAACATTTCCATTCAGATGTATTCCACAACAGATTAATAGTCTTCTTTTCCTGTGTCTATGCATCCCTCCTTTCCCGTGTTTTACCGTTGACTCATATATGGCACTTCCGACGCGAGACTCCGGAATTGACTTTTAAAATTGAAAAATACGTGAATCTTACGGAACAGAGATTTAATCCTTTAAAGATACTCCGTGTGTACGTTGCACCCTCGAGTCTCATCTCGTATCTTCAAATAACAACGGTATGATATTTGCATAAACATAATTTCCTCGGAAGGATATACAGTATCATGAAATAATGTACAGCGTCTAGACGTCTGCATAAAGTATAATCTACAGTATCGTAAGATCGCGATAACTCGTTATACGTCGCGATGCATTCAGACGTTACTTGGTAACGTTCGATGTCGCAAAGTTATATAGCGATGAAAAAAAAAAGAAAAAAATAGGGGTAGTGAGAAGGAAACGAGAAAGAAAAGTCAGAGATCGCGGGCACGTGCCCGTTTTCCGGAGTTCCTCGCGTTTCTTCTCGCTGTAACGCGCGAGAGGGATTTCTCGATGTACCATACAGAAAGCGGGTATCTCGTCGTAAAGGGGCGCCCCTCTAGCCGTGTTACCGTATTCCACGTGCATCCGAGAAAACGTTGTTATGATAGTAGCTTGCCCCGTGGGAGCAGTCTGAACTGACTGTATACGTACGCCCACCGCCTCTGTAGAGAACAAGAAAGACGAAAGGAATCAAGGCTTTGCCTAGGAGAGGAGGAAACCTCCCCGCGACAACCGTCGCACTTCCTACGACCCCTCGGCCCATTCCTTTCTTATACTACCCTTCACCAATGCTTTTCACGACGAATCCCTTGACTCTCGTACTTCCTACGTTTATATACGCTCCTACAGTACGTGAGGAGAGGACTCGCGCATTGCTACGATCCCTTTTCCATCGTCCAACTTCCCACCGTTGTATCCCTGCAGGACAACTTACGTTACAACACGGTGTGTTATATAGGTGTTTTCGACGAGAAATAAAAAAAAAGGAGGGGACAGACAATCTCGCAAGTGATAATTTTCTTCTTGGGCGGACGCCAGAATATCTCGTTAGTAGTCCTCTGCGTTGCCGGGCTGTACGTGCACTCTTTCGATGCCGCGATGTTTTGGATTCTCAACTTTCGGTGGTTTATTTTTTTTTTTTCAGAATTATTTGAATTTTTTTTATTTTTCTTCATTTTTTTTTCCGATTGATTTACTGAAATACCCTTAATTTGAAATTGTTTTTTTTTTTTATTTGAAAAATCCGCAACTGCAACCGCATGGAAATTTTGTTATTTTCGATGTTATTCTATTTTGGTGCAATTTTGTTTTTTTTTTCTAATGGCGGGTCGATTCGTAATTGGGAAGTTCTCAATTTAAAAGTGTTTTCTTTTTTCTCTTAAAACTCGTGACCTTTCGCCGCAATTTTATTTTATTTTCGAGAAATTCTACCTTTGTTTTTTTCTAATTGAGAGTTCGATTCTCGATGAAGATATCCCCAATTTGGAATTGTTTTTTTTTTTCTCTTAAAACTTGCGACCCCTCGCTGCCACCCCTATCAAATCCTTCGTGGTATTTTCCGCTCGAGCGATCTGTGTTCATTGTATTTTACTTTTTTTTTTTTTTGCTTTATCGTATTCAATATAAACTCAACTCTCCTGCATTGAGGTAATACTTTTGTGTGTATACTTTCGCCCCAAAGTTAAAGTGCAAGTCGTAAGGAAAAGTCGCGAGGAACGAATGATCGGGTTCACGGGTGGTTGCAAAACCGACGGTGCCGCGTGCTTTTATGCACTGCACGGTTAAAGCTTTCCGCTTCTCAATCGCACGCGGAGCTTTCCGTCCGGCGAACGCGGAGCCGAGTTGGCTTGACCGAGGAACGTGACTCTTCGTCACAAAAGGCTTTCCACCCCGACTCGCCATAGTTTCCCCCTCCGATGTCAATTTACCCTCCGTACAATGCTTCAATCAGAACGCAAACAACAGTGGCCAGTGTGTCGGAACCAAACTGAATTGCATTTTACATCGCGTTTGGTATCCCGTCATACTCTCTTGTACAGACCATACCTACCCGGCTGCAGTTTCAGTCGATATAGAACGTTACCTCGTTCCCTGATCGCGATTTCCAGCTCCGCCGAATCTACCGGTGTACCGTTCTCGCGCTCTCACCCCCATATATATGTAGGGATAGGTACAGGTATAGCGTTATACACTTGTTCCTCGTATACCTACATCTATGCGAGAGTATCGCTGATACACGGTCCAACAAGAGCAAATACTACCCCGCTAAACGACTCGTCCAAAGATCCCCGGGTAGAGTACTATGACTGCGGACTATTTTCCAATGAAATCTCGCCGTGTATGCACGGTATATACCGCACCGGTGTAAACAATACATAGCATACTATCGGCACATAGATCGACGGGCATCAAATGTACCCAAAGGCGTGATCGCGTAAATTCCGGAATTGGTAACAGTTTCGATGCAATTAATTTCGAAATTAATTGATTTCAATCAAAGGCATTTTTATTTTAGCGTATAATTTTATTTCCTGAGACGATAAATATGCATAATCCATTTTTATTCATTTTCTTCGCTCTTTCTGCATTTCTGTAAAATATTAATAATATCGAAGGAAATTGAAAAAAAATTAGATGCCATTAATTTTAATCCGGTTGTTTAATATTTGTATGTTTAATTGTCATTTATTAATTAATTCGCTCTTTGAGGTTCTGGGAATTTTTTTTTTTTATATTATCGAAGTCTATCGAAACTGAATGGAAATTTCGATACAATTAATTTTAATCGAAATTACTTAATAATCTGGTGTATGAGTTTTAATTGGTGATGAATATGTACGCCGATCTTTCCCTTCCACCCCCTCCCCCCGCCTCCCATTTCACCTCTTTATTCTACACCCTTTATGCTTCTTTTTTTCTGCTTTCGCGAAACTAATTATTCTCCATATTCTCTTATTATTATTCTCCTTTCACCCCCTCCCTCCGCCCCCCCCCCCCCATTTCACCTCTTTATTCAACACCCTTTATGCTTCGTTTTTTCTGCTTTCGCGAAACTAATTATTCTCCATATTGTTTGTAACCGATTGACCGCGCGATCGCGAATTATGAATATATTGATTTGTACTCTAAGTGGGCCAATACCGTCGCGAAGTATCGAGTGCATCTGACTCCCGCGTGTTAATGCAACCGGGTGTTGCACCGAGTAGAATTGACGAGAAATGAAAGGGGGTTACGTCGATATCCGCTCTCGCGGTCGAGACAATAAAGACAAAGCGCCATACACCGACACTCGTGGAAGCTGTGCGGTTTTATCGAAGGTGTGCTTTGGCCTTCATGACCCCTCTCGCTGACTCGTATCTTTCTTTTATTTTTTATTCTTTTTTTATTCTTTTTACAATATCGTCATATATCTCTATTTATCGAGGTTTGCGTCGCTTATTCAATGTTTTTTCACGATTTTTCTATAAAAGATTCTTCGAACGTTATCGCGACGAAGGTTACGACTCACCGATAATTCGAAATATCTGTGAAATTGATATTAAAAAAAAAAAATCATTAAAATCAACTGAATAATTTAATGACGCGTCTATAAAGAATTGTACCGATCGATTTTTCACGCTTCGGCACCGTTAGCGAGAAATAATCACGTTGAATTATTTTCCAACGTGTACACACGGAACTGTGTAATAGGAGAACATTCGAAGCACGAGAACGCGTAGTTTTTTTCCTCCAACAAAAATTATTTACTCTCTATCGACGTTCGTTGCCTTGCGTCGTTCGATTCCTCGCCTCTCGTAACTCGCGGAGTTTCTCGCTTTCAACGCTTTACCAGGTTTCGATAGGAGTCCCGACTAGAATTATTTAATGTGTTATCGGCGAAAATGTTCGTGTGCCAACAGCAGCGTCGGTGTATTTGCTTTTGTATGCGATTGAACGACCCAAATGAGATCATTGAACCGCGAAGGAGAGAATCGTTGAAAGAAACGAGATAACGCTGAAACGATTCATATTTTAATAAGATATTTTGACTTTCGCGTATCAATGATTTATCTATAATTGATACTTCCCAACCGCTGTTTCTAGTGATTACTACACGGAGAGAAAAATCTACTAGAAATTACTATGTCGTCCGGTAAAAGTCGACGGTGGCGCCACCTATGACGAAAAAACTCGGTATTATGAGAATTTTTACCAGATTTATGGGGATTTTTACCATATCCTATGGTAAAAAAAAATCAGAAAAATCAGAAAAAAAATTAAATAAAAAAAAATCAAAATATAAAATAAAAAACCCGCAAAATTATATCAGATTCTTCTTTCCGTGTATATGTACTGCTATACTGCACCGGAAGTTAGTTGCAAAAATTAAAAACAATAACCCGCTAAATATATCAAATTTTTCTCGCGATATATATTTTGTTTGATTTCTCTTTTGTGTCCTTTCCAATATGTTAATTAAATAACCAATTACCGGAAAAACAAATTGTTTACGATCAAAGGTCCGCGGAGCTCGACTGCTCGTATAGGTATACATCGGGTGTATTTACCAATGCTAACGTTCAATGTACACTCTAAATAAGTAATTACAAATTCAGTCTCGTTGCCGTGTCCCCATGAGACTCCGGGACGAGTTGGGGATACTATCGCCGTCCCTATTTATCCTTGTTTTCCCGAGCCTCAGTGCGGCTGCCGCGATTCGGCAGTGTATATAGCGGTAGTGGCGATACACTGTAACGCACACGGCGAGCATCGACTCGAACGAGCCGTAAATTTATAACGGGGTTGAGCCCAATACCGGGGTTATGTATCCTGGTATCAGTGACCCCCGACTCCCCCGTGACCGGTCAAAAAGCCTCGATGGATTATCGCCAAAGTGTTTCATCCCTCTCATATACCTCACTATCGAAGTTACCGAACCCTTTCATTCATTTTTTTTTTTTTTTTTTTTTTCATCGGTTCTGAACGATACACGAACGTCGTAACTAACGCAAACGAAATTTTGTTCGCACTGCGACATTTTTTTGTAGTCGTTCGACGAATACGAGAAAAAAAAACGCGATAGGTCTCCTCTGTGTCCCGTCGTGCGTTAGGGGATAAAAGAGATGGGGGCAACACAGCGAGAACCCAAAGGGACGAGAAGCATACGCGTCGATGAGGCGTATGTTGGCTTTAAATCAGAATGTATATCCCGCTGATTCTAATAGAGAGATCCGTTCGAACGTAAACCGTGACAGATTTTGTACGTTATCTCGCGTGGATTATCTCGCCGCCGCCGCACAAACCGCGGGCTCTGTATCGATTCCATTTCTCGTCTGCATTAGTGCGCGACACCCAATACATTAAGCTTTCCGATTAATTTGTCGCTTCAATCCATTTCGACGTGTAAACTGAATGGAGAACAAGCAGAAACGAAGATTTCCAATTGTCGCGCGTATTGGTAACGCGGAATACTCAGAATTTCAGCTTCGCGCGAATGACAACCAGCGAAACGCGCGTATCAATAGGAAAATTTAACAAATAAATTATATCGTCAAAACGAATGCTGTTGACGCAACGGCCAAATTCAACCCGTTTAAAATCACGCGGAACTCACATCCGGTTCATAAATCTGCTTAATTACACTTAACACGATATATCGCATGAAAATATTGCCTCATTAGCATTTATAATCACTGCCAATTCTCTGTTTAGTTCTCATTGTTTACATTATTATCGTGTCACGTGATCGTATTAACAGGTGTACACGCCAATCGGAATAGTTAAGGGTGCAATAATACCTATACATTCATCGAATTTCGATCGCATTCAATCGCCGCGAAGCTCGTTAAAGCGCTTATTTAACGGCACTTTCCTCTCGCGTAAACCGTAAATCTCGTTCTTCCAATGGTTACACTCTTTTTTTTTATTCTAACTGCTCTCTTTTTGTTACTTTATACACATTCATAGATGTGCCAATTTTTTTTTTTTTTTTTTTTTTTTTTTTTTAATACTGCGCCAACGTAACATAAAATTTAACGAGAAGTTTCAAATGAGGCTGTTGCCAATCAGTGACTGCACAGTGAGGTCAAAGAGTGACCTATCAAAATCCTCTCGTCGGCGTTGGCCATTCGTGCGAACAGAGAGAAGAGAGCTTGCGAGTTTTTGGCGCGGAGGGGCGAGGGAGAGACCCGTCACGCCGCGAACGTTTCCCAAGCATGCATATGCACGCGCGCATTCACGATCTAGTTGCCTGCTACGTGTGTTTCGCGCGCTGATAAAATCAACTTCGATGTTTGCGTTCCGGAGGTTCGCGAAATGTTTCATCAGCACCTCGGGGTCTCTACGCTCCGGCTACAACCCCCTTTCCTACCCTCTCATCCACTTCTATATATATAGATATATATATATACTGGTCGCAGCCTCACCAACGTCGGCAGTAGTCGCGGCCCGATTCGCTCTCTTGCCGTTCGTTAAATTGAATATTCACGAGTTCCCCGCATTGGCTTCGTCAGGTCCGCGGCAAAATTTCCGTCGCATCCGCAAACCCCGTCCTTTAGCTGTTTTTTTTTTTTTTTTTTTACTTCTTTAGCCTTTTTCTCTGTCACTCGCTACTAAACTTTCCTGCGGTACGATCCTGACGACTGTGAACTCTGACGTCCGACTCTATCGTTGACTCGTACCTCTTGGGCGTTGCAGTTTATATACCAAATCAAATAATGTTCGTTCGCCGATGGAACAACCGAAGCGAATCTCGAGAGAGTTGCTCTCTCGTTTGCGTCAAATAACAACTTTTGGCTTATCAGAGACGACAAGTTATTCTCGATATCGACATTTTATTGTCCCTTACCGCTTGTCACGTTACTATGATAGACTGAACGGAACGACGAACGACGATATTTTTACCAGCAGCATCAGCTCACGCCGAACGTATCTACAATGATAAGCAACAAAAAAAATTGATTTTTTTTGGCTTCCGGAAAAAAAAAAAAAAAAATTCACGAAAACAAAGCTTCTTGAAAAAAAAATAATTAAAACATTAAAAAAAAAAAAATTAACGATGTCAGCCGCGAGTTTAAAGCGCAGAAATAGACCAACAAACACTTCTTTTTTTTTGCAATTAGTAATGCGACTAAAATTGCTCCGGAAGAGTTTTAACTTTAGCTTACCGCCCTCCATTATAAACTCCGATGTTTATCAGCTTCGAAGTTTTTAAAAAATTAATTAAAAAAAAATGTAACCGTTAAAAAAATGGTTTTGTTTGGATATTTACGTGTTTATCCGCGTTAAACAAGAATTTCTCGCCGTTCGCCGGAAATCCAGCAGTAGGTCAACATAACCTCTTTTTTCGTAATTACCAATGCGATTAAAATCCTTTTTGAACAGTTTTACCTTCAGTTTATCAACTTCCGTTATACACCCCGACGATAGAGAGAGAGTAGCAATTTTTTTTTCACGGGTTTCGAGGGATGAATTATAGTGTGCAAAAGTTACGCAGATGTATCAGTGGAGAAGTACTGTTGTTATAAATTATCCAAGCCGGGAGGCAGCTGTAGGAGAGGCCCCGAGGCAAGTACCAAAGTACATGGGTACATAAAACCGAGTTGTATACTCGGCTTCTATTTTGTACAAGAGAACGAGAAGAAAAACGAGGAGGATAAGGAGGGGAGCGAGAGGGTGGGTTCTTCAGGCCGCTGACCATAGATGAAACGCGTACGGCGGAGCTTCCGGCGAGATTGCAAAAAAATATTCTCTCCACCAACGAAGTGGATATACAAATTTGTGCGCTCGCATCGTCGAATTCCCCGGGAGCTCTCACGTACAACCCCTTCCGACACTCATTCATCCACCGATCTTTCCATGCAATATTTCGCGAGAACGACTCTCGTCGTGATGGATTGGGCGGTACAAATAACTGTACGCGCTTTAGAATACATGTTCAGTAACTTTTATCCAGCTTCGGGAAATGTAGACATATAGATAGATATCTTTCATCCCCCAAAAGTTGAATCGACATAGACTCGTTGCAACCAGAAAATTTTCTTATTTCACGTCTCTTACCTTCCGTAACCACGAATACTCGAAGATTCGCGCAATTCTGGATACTTTCCTTATCGTCTTTTTTTTTTTTTTTTTTTTTTTTTTTTTTTTTGGCGAATATTTCTGTACACGACAGATGAAAAATTCTCATTTTCATATTCAGAATTTGTCTGGAGGCGCTTGACTCCAACTTTTTCTTCCCCATCAGCAATGCGGCGCAATCCTCCCCGAGGTATGTATATGCCGTGTTGCCGAGGGAGCCAAGAGTGGCGAAAGGTGTAGCGGAGAGGTGTCGGTAAATCTTGAAGCGGTTTTCACCGGAGCCAACGGAGAAAGCGCCTAGCAAAGTGTTGTCCTGCGATGGACGAGCGATTTGCCGAGGAGCATCGTTGGTCAATAGATTTACCGCAGTGGGGTGGGACGGCGAGAGAGAGAGAGGGGGAGGAAGTTAGTTTTGGGTCGCGGCGGCGGCAGCAGCAGAACGGGACGCCTCGCTTTGGCACGTTTCGCCGCATTTATCTAGATGTATCTTCCGGTTCGGCGCGAGGTAGAAATATGGGAGTGAGAATCGAGTTTGGCTTCGGTTTCCGCTTTCGGTCGCGTAACAGCGTCGACCTCCAGCGTTTCCTGCGTCGGGAACATCGATAGGAAAACCTATTAGTCCATCATTTCACTTCGCGATTTTTTATTATCTCGTGAAGTTATCTTTAGTGTTTAGGTAATTGAAAACATTTTTTTTTTTTTTTTTTTTTTTTCGATAAAAATATACATATATAGCTATTAGCAACCCTTATCGACGTTCTCCTCTTAACACAACGACATCGCATCCCTTCACACTTTCTTTCGCGTTTTCTTGGTCCATTCCACTCAATGCGATACTTACACAAATGTTAGCAGCTCTCGTCTTTCGATGTCGAATCACTCGGCGTTTTTTCTCTTCCTTCCTTTTTTTTTTTATCAATCCCCCTTAAACCCATGTCAGACGGCTACGAAAGGGAAACTGGGACGGCAAAAGGTTTCCACGATAAAAAAAAAAAGGACCCGTCGATAATCATTATCGACCGAGGAAAAAAAAGCAAACGGGCTTTTCGTTAAACGAATGAAAGCCCGACAACGATAAATACGAATCGCTGAG
Organism: Buathra laborator; assembly: GCA_934046635.1. Taxonomy (NCBI): domain Eukaryota; kingdom Metazoa; phylum Arthropoda; class Insecta; order Hymenoptera; family Ichneumonidae; genus Buathra; species Buathra laborator. Next base: position 9,819,009 of record OW203902.1, read on the forward strand.
ATGGTTGAATGAAAAGAAAAAAAAAAAAAGAATGAACAACTGTACGTATAATCGTTGTGTCCGCGAAATATTTTTTATACGAGCGGTTGGCTTTGGACAGTCAAGTGAACTCGACGAATTCATAGCGGCCATTCTACAAACGACACCGTGAATCCGTTTTTACTTTAGCCATCGAAGCGTGCTGCGCTCTTTCGCGTTTTTTCTATTTTCAATTCGCCCCGTAGCTTCGCTATTCGTTCTTGTTTACCGTATGGGAAAAAAAAAAAAATGAACGAAACAACACACATATTTGTATACAATTGTTCAGTAGGTCAACTCGCCAGAGGCGTAACGCGCTTCGCCGGCGAGAGGATAACCCCACCTCTCCTCGTTCGGTTTTTTCTTCATCACTATAAAAGTCCCCGGAGCTGTACATCAGTTTTTCCCCGAGCGGAGTGAATGACGTTCGCTTAGATTTAAATTTTTTATTTCTCTGCGCTTCTTTCTCGTTTTTTTTACTCACCCGCAAGCAATTGAACGACTGGGGTAGCGGCGCAACTGATGATATACTCGCAGTGTGTGGTATTCTTTTCCGTAAGTATCATTGCATCGAAAAAAAAAAAAAAAAAAAATGTCTCGTTTGTAAAAACATCACGACGTCGAATGAAAACATTTATTTAATTGAGATACTCGGTAAACTTTGTAAAAGCGAAATTCTATATACGCGTTGTCACGTATAAAGCTTTTAATTGTATTTGACTCGTCAAAGTACAGAGAGTACCGTAAATGTTGCTGAAGACGCTACCCTCCAATTAGGCACTTCCATCCTTCGAAAACAAAATCTCTTTCTCCGTTGCCTCTTGCCGCAGCTTTTATCATACATAACAGTGTTTATACCAAGAGAAACGCGATGATTCCGAAGAGAGATACGCTTGCGCGATCTTGAGTAGATTTGTAAAATGAACGAACGAGAAGAAAGAAAAAATAAAATAAAATACATGAGGCGGAGCCATAGCTGAGCTTTCAACAGTTTCGTTGAGCTTTCGCACGAGACAATTAATCGTTACTCGCGAATTTCTCTGCCTCCATCTTCCTTTGCCCGTTCGTTGTACCTTCGACTGGGTGATTATGGAAATCGCGACACCGCGCTTCGGAGTTCTCCTCTTTTAACCTCGTTACTAAACGCGCTGAAGCAAGATGGCGGTGGCGGGTAGTTATAGGGATGAGAGGAAAAGGGTCTGACGAGGGAGGGGGTGCGGGGGTTGGGGAGGGGGTGTGGAGATGGGGTAGAAACGTCAAAGTATCTCGCAGACCTAACGGCCTCCACCAAGACGAGTTCAGTCTTCCGAGAGTTTCTATGACGACGCCAATCAATGAATGGAAATTGCATTTGCATCTCCGAAGCCACCAACGGCAATGCTATATACGGCGTTATGCAGACCGGTGAAATCTCTTGGAATCCACGAACGTGTATCTTCCGTCTATGCACTTCGCTGCTCGCGATAGCGCGCGATATAGAATGAAATTGCAAGGGAGTGAAAGGGGATAGCGAGCTGACGGACTGAGAAAGCGAAGAAGGGAGAGACAGTAATCTCCGTTAGAGCTTCAGCTTTCAACCGATGCTTTGGCTTCTGCAAAGCCTCTGACTTGACCTTTTAAAGTTTCTATACTCATTTTAGGACGACCGCATTTGCTGTCTGTAAGGATACCTCTATCCTCTCCGGAAAAGACACTTTGTACTCGAAAAATATAACGGTTACCCATCCAAGTAGTGGCCGCAACTAAAATTGCTTGACTTTTTTTATCGTCGTATAACTGCCTTACTTTTTCAAATTTATATCGCAAAATAGATATATTTTACGATACGATTTACGATTTTACGATTTAAAAAAATTTTTTTTTTTTATCGTAGATATACGATATACTTATAATAGATTCTTCACGAAAAATCGTATATTACGAATATTTTTAAAGTAAAGTAATTTTTAGCCGTTTTCGAGAACATATCGGACAACGAAATCGCTCGTCTCCGTGAAACGCGCATAACTACCGTGTTCGTGTTCTCGCGGGTAGTCGGGAATTAAAAATGCAAAATTTCATATATTTCTCATATAATCTTTGCATATACTTTTTTTTTCACGTGGGAACTGTTCTTTTTTTGCCGAAGAATCTCAGTTCATAGTTCTGTGGCCCGCGAGCGACACGGTGAGAAAATAAGCGAATATCGTTTCAATCGCCACAGTTATCGAAGAGTAGTAGCAGATAGTATAGGAAAAAGTTCGAAACACTTCACCGAAGCTTTCGTAATGGTATTGAACGGATATATCGGACATATACCACGGGGGTAGTCTATGTATTCCGTGGCAACATTGAGTGTACCCGGAGGAAATTCATGCGCGAGCTTTCGCCAAGTTTCCAAAAACGAGGTCAACCACACCGCACGCCATCAGTTATTTCCTTTGCTCTCTCCTTTCCCGTCGTCTCTTTCTCTTCTCCTTCTTGCATAAGGTACTCATTCTCCGCATCTCACCGTAAAGTGCATCCATGCCGAAGAAAACCGATCGGCGTTTGAAAATATCGATTGGGGTGACGGCTCAACGTGAAAATTCGATCTTAAGGGTGTTCTTAAAATAGCATAAAATACCACTGCTAACTTTTACGAATTGCACAAGATATTGCGAGTTTCGTAGGGACATGAGGTACACTTTCGAGGAAAGTATGATGTTTCGAGCTTTGCCCATAGGGGGAAGGAACGGACAAGTGACGAGAAGTTTGAGGGAAAAAAAAAAAAAAAAAAAAGGTTTACACGCCTGTAACTTCGAGCTCCTGGAAGAGGTTTTGCCACAACCATTGCTATGTACCAAAGGTACTATGAATATACGACCCGAGCAGCTTTTACAACGTCCGGGTGTTACGTCGTTCGATTTTTTTTTTTTTTTTTTTACGTCCCTTCGGAAAATACAAGACGAGAGCAAAGCTCTGATAGCGCACGCGGGGTCAATGCAAATATACCCGAAGAAATACGTATTCGATTATAGATATATTGTGTTTCGGCGTATCCTGTAGACCGATATTTGCTTCTGGTCGACCAAGTCACGGTGATTCCATCGACAAACGCGAACTCGACGGAAAACCTTCGGCAATTTCGTGTTCTGTGGTATGCATGCTACTGAGAATAACTTTGCCAATAAGTTTCGTGTGGTCTCGGGACTCTCGGGCGGACAGGCGCGAGTCCTTTGGTACGGGAACACGCGTTGGGATTTTTATGAGCTTTCTTGGTGGCCTCGCAAAACGAATGGAGAGAAAAGGAAATAAGGGAGTCGCAACGTTCGCCTTTTCACGCAGGTGCGCGGAGGATTATTCTATCTATAGTCGTCATGTAGACTCTTACGCACCGTTTCAAGATTCATGCCGCGATGTATTTGCTACACGGAGAGAAGAATTTACTAGAAATTACTATGTCATCTGGTAAAATTCGACAGTGGCGCCACCTATGCCGAAAAATACTCGATATTATGAGAATTTTTACCACATTTATGGGGATTTTTACCATTAAAAAAAATGGCAAAAAATGGTAAAAATGGCGTTTTATGGTAAAAATTCGCATAGTTCTCGTAATTTTCAACAGGTGACGTCATTGACTCCGCATTACCAGAAATTTACGATATTTTTTACTAGATATATGGTAAATTGTATCGGATTTGTCTCTCCGTGTATATTTGCGATACTACGCGTACACGCGAAGTAACAATCGAGAGGAATGCGCACTCTCAACAGATTAGTTCTACGAGTGCCGCTCGTAGTTTATCTCTATTGTACTCTCGAAGAAACTTCGAAAGTGAAATACAATCTTAAGAGTCGAGTGTTTTTTTTAAATTTTTTCGTTTTTATTGCACTCGCGATCTTTTTGCATTTAAACACACGATCTGTGGCTGACGTTTTTTTTTTATGAGAAAGAATGATGATGCACTCGAGGTATTAGCACACAATAAACTATAAAGATAGTACGCTGTTTTTTTTTTATTTTCTGCTCGGGAGCCCGAGAACAGCCGCCCACGCGTTGCGTCTCCGAGGGTAGAGGGGACACAAAAGAGGTCACAGTTCTCTGATTTAACATCACCCTTACCGCTTCTTTCCCGTGTTTTCTTGTACACGTAGACAAACCTCGGAGGCCCCTTTCAGCATCGCAAAAAAACCATCGCGAGTAGTTAATAAGCAGAGATTTTTCGTAGGACCCACACGAACCTTCTTCATTCAATTTTTTGTTTGCTCTTTGCAATGCCGAAACTCTGCTTGGTGTATAAATTTTCGGGGGGAGGGCGAGTTCCGAACACGGTCGGCTAGCAACGTGCAATTAATGAACGTTCGCTCTCGGGGTCTCTTTTATTCCGTATACGAGAACAACGCGGGGGCCTCGAGTATTACCGGAGTTGTTTGTACGGTATACGCAAAAAAAAAAAAAAAAAAAAAAAAAAACAAACAAATCCCACGGGTTAAAAGTTCGATCGTGGGATGAATTCGTAGAGGCGACGAATCTCGCGGCTCGTAGATGTTAGGCTGCGAGCTTCGGATTTTCCTCGTGGAACGGGAATAACAACCGAATTTAATTAAAAGCGATTTTACGGGTCGACGAATATCTTGCGCCGCGGTCTCTCGGATATAACGCTCGATGTTACGGAAAGATAGGGTATACGGTATTATGCAATGCGCAGGGGGGGAGGGGGGTGGGGGTGGGGGTATTATAGTTCATTCTTCGAGGATAATAACGGCGAACTGGTAATGACATTTTTTTTTTTTCGTCACTCGGTCGTGTAAATAATGATAATAGAAATAACTATCTATCGAGAATTATTGCACATTGTTCGAGGACATCGCTCTCGCGCGCTGAATAGACGAAATGAGGCCGCGATAAAATTTTCTACGTTCGTATTTTTAAATAGCCACTGAAGTGACGTAAAAAAATGGATAATTCATTCAGAAATAATTGAATTAACGCTTTGCGCAGCTGAAGAAAGCAACGTCGGTCTCTCGTATCGCGATCCCGAAAAAAATTTTATCGACTAAACTTTACGATGTATACGGCATTAGCCGAAATTATTGGACGCCATATGTAATGTGGTTCCCTAATACCTGTTCTTCGCTGCACTCCGCAAATGCTCAACCCATTATACCGCTCTTGTTCATCGTATATATCGCCTCTTCTCGCGAGATACGTCAAGAGCTTCGGCTTCGCCTTCTCATTCGCTGTCCCAAGAGATTCTCTAATAGTCCCACGAAACTATACAGCCGGGAATATCGTCGCGAAAGCTTCCCCCGGCCCCGGATTCCATCACGACGTCTCCTTCTTCCTTTCGCCAATCGTTCTTTTTCCGTCCGCGCGATTTCTTGGCTTATATACATTTTACTTTTTTATCATCGTCCCGTTTCGCCCATTCGGCATCGACCGCTCGCGGCACCGACGATTCTACGAGACGCTACAATGATAACTGCGCGGTCACGATGATCCGATGAGAAATTTATAACTGTACGCGACTCGGAGGCTATTTGAAACTTTCGGATTCGCAATTTGGCGTCACGATTCGTAATCGAATCTCCACCGTGCGGATCCAGTTGTTCACTTACATTTTTTTTTCTCATTGACAAACTCTCGTTAAGTCGATAAAGAAAACGCTAAAGTGAGGTTAACCGCGACACGTGACTATAAGAAACTTTACTCGTGTGAACGCGTGAAAATATATGTCTACACGAATGTCTCGCGATGTATATATGTATTTTCCGTATCGTATAAAGTACAATCGCGTTTATGATAGAGTATCTCGAGGGTCTCGATATATCGGACGTTTTTATAGTTGCCGCCGCGGGTATCGGCGGGTATTGGTGGCAACGTTGTAAAGTCACGGATAAACGCTCGTGAGTTGTCTTGACAAAGATTTTTCAAGGGTCCGAAGACACGAGACGTATTCGTGAGTGTATATGGATTTACCTATACAGCTCGCCTCACCTTACGTATCATCGTGAGAGTCGATAGCGAAGAAAGATAAATATAATCGAACGGTCGCGACATGCGTGTCAACAGATAAGAGAAACGTTCTTTCATCGATATAGTAAACTCGAGATATGGGGGTCTCTTGTCCCTTCTTCACCGGTGAAAAAAAAAAAAAAAAAAAAAAAAAAAAAAAAAAACCGCTACCAGTATAAAACCGATACAATACTTCCGGTGTTTGTTATTCCCGATAAATTATTCAATTGTGTACAACGCGTACAGATCGATATCACAAATAGTCCGTAAATCCAGTTCTTCGCAATTGTATAAAGTTATCGATTCCGACGATGTTACGCTGAGAACAGTCGAAGAACGATTGCGTTGAAACTTCGACGGTTTTACGGCGTTGTCTGCGGTTCGGAGACTTTGCCGGGAAGTTGATAGTAACGACGAGGAGGAGGAAGAAACATGATACAGAGAATCATCGGTGAATGAGTGCGAATGGTCTATCAGAGTAAAAAAACAGCTGTGCGATCGGAGAGTGAGAGACGCAGCGAAAATGGAGTGGAGTGCAGTGGAGGCAGTGAGCCATATACACACACGTTCGCTGGTCTCTCTCCGCACACTAGGATTCTCGGTTCAGCTACCTATCGGTCCATTACCGTATAGCCGGATGATGAAAGGGACGCTTGGACATCGCAGACCCATTATATCCACAAGAGTCACCGTATATATCCACTGTCCAACTTGCTGGCACAGTTCTCTCTGTGGAATGTTCGCTGACTCTCTCGATTTCTACTCGACTTTGCGAAAGAGAGGACGAACCGCGCTTACTAAGCTTTGCTTTTCCGAAAGAGCACCCGGGACCATTGGCACGTGAATCCTTCAAACATTTTTTTTTTTCTTTTTTTTTTTTTTTTTTTAAACACACTATTTTTTTCCTACCCTTACCGAATCATTATCTAGATTGATGCTTGACCTGTAGCTTGATTTTCTCATTGATTGAATAGGAGCGCTTCTTTACAGAGCATACGATACATACGATCAATTCGGTGTCTAAAACACGTGAATTAGATGATCGAAAGAGAAAACGAACCGCGCTTACTAAGCTTTGCTTTTCCGAAAGAGCACCCGGGACCATTGGCACGTGAATCCTTCAAACATTTTTTTTTTCTTTTTTTTTTTAAACACACTATTTTTTTTTCTACCCTTACCGAATCATTATCTAGATTGATGCTTGACCTGTAGCTTGATTTTCTCATTGATTGAATAGGAGCGCTTCTTTACAGAGCATACGATACATACGATCAATTCGGTGTCTAAAACACGCGAATTAGATGATCGAAAGAGAGGACGAACCGCGCTTACTAAGCTTTGCTTTTCCGAAAGAGCACCCGGGACCATTGTCACGTGAAACCTTCAAACATTTTTTTTTTTTTTTTTTTTTTTTTTTTAAACACACTATTTTTTTTTCTACCCTTACCGAATCATTATCTAGATTGATGCTTGACCTGTAGCTTGATTTTCGCATTGATTGAATAGGAACGCTTCTTTACAGAGCATACGATACATACGATCAATTCGGTGTCTAAAACACGCGAATTAGATGATCGAAAGAGAAAACGAACCGCGCTTACTAAGCTTTGCTTTTCCGAAAGAGCACCCGGGACCATTGGCACGTGAATCCTTCAAATATTTTTTTTTTTTTTTTTTTTTTTTTTAAACACACTATTTTTTTTTCTACCCTTACCGAATCATTATCTAGATTGATGCTTGACCTGTAGCTTGATTTTCTCATTGATTGAATAGGAACGCTTCTTTACAGAGCATACGATACATACGATCAATTCGGTGTCTAAAACACGTGAATTAGATGATCGAAAGAGAATAGGTATATCTAAGAAGTTGATGGAAGCGAATGCTCGAAACTCCATTGAGAGAAACTCTCAACGTTTGCCCATTACCCAGATAACTGACCTGCTTCTTCATCCTTAATGCCTCCCGGGTCCTTCACAATCCTCGACTCCGAGTGTAATCCTTTTAGGACCACTCACGCTATGGTACTCACTCTTCGCTTCTTCCTACCTATCTTCGTCCCTCTATCTCTCCGAAAAACCGCCCCTCGAAACATTTCTATACGCTCGTCATCATCTCAACGGCTTATTCTCTCGTGAATGAGGAGCCAACGAATTTGTGTGACTGTTCCTGATATATATCCCCAACCGGAGTGGAAGCTGAAAGCCGTATTCTCTTGTCTTTTCGTCACACGGAATCTTCTTTCCTATGTGGATTAATAAATATTAATAGATCTTCCTCACGTCCTCGTAGTCACGAATTCTCGCACTCTGTTTTCGATGTAAACAGCTGAAACTGCGGACTGCAGGAAGATCAAGAGAAACCGCTTGGCCATTTTTTTTTTTTTTTTTTTTTTCTAAAGCCCATTGAAAAACAACGATGTCCGAGACCGGTATGTCCCGCGTACCTGAGAATTTGCCGAGGCAAAGGTTCTCTTACGTTTGAGGGAAAAAAAATGCCGACGCGCATTCGCGCGGAGAAAGTCAAGCTTCGCTGGAGGGATAAACGAAAGGTCTGCGAATGCAGTCCTTCGAGAGACTCGACTATATCTACCTTTACGACCACGAAAAATTGTTCTATCCGCGTCTTCCGGTGCAGGGATTAGTTTCAACGTAAATGCGAAGCGAAATCCTTTGAAGTTAAAATCCCGTCGCGGGTAGAAAATTGCAACGAATCAACCGCCAAGCGTAATCCCATTTCCGGTCTTCTAACTACTCACGTCAAATTCTCTCTCCTACCATCAACATCCTCAGGATCCGCCTTCCTTCCGATTTATGCTTCCGGAGAATCGACTATCATAGAACACACCGCGCATAGCTGCGTTAATTTTCCAGGCAAATTGCTCGCTAAAATGCTACGCTTCGGCGAGCAATCTCGACCGTGGAAACCCCCGACGCTCTCTTGCCATATCGCGCTCGAGGCTTTCCCATGCTTTTGGTACATCGTCGGGAATGTCGAAATTGTACCACATTAGTCCGTTTTCCTTCATCAAAGAGCCCTGACTTTGAAGTTACGAAACGTTTGTATATCGAGGAGCGATACTTGTGCATTAATTAAAAAAAAGTGTTACAAACCTATTGAAAATACATATGATTAGCTTAATTGGAGAAGATACTACGCGATTAAATCGATTATCTCGATACGCGACGATCAGAGAGGTTCAATAATACCTCGCGATGAGGCCACAAATAAAGATAGAGACACAAAAAACGGGACAGTAGCGTGAGAAGTGGCACCGGTAGTGCCAGAATCGATTAGCCAGGTGAGAAAATTGCTGCCGTCTTCGATTTTTTTTTTTTTTTTTTTTAACTTTGGCAAGAATTCGACAAGAGTCTCCGACCGGGGAATTCCTGATCGAAATACGACGAACATGTTCTCAGCTTGAGATTCGTCGTACGTGAGGCCGATGGACAATGGTCACGTGCCGAACACTCGCCGAAATCTAGTCGGCGAAACTCAACCGCGATTGCATGTATCCCCATTGGTAGAAATCCATTGGCATCGAATTGAAAGTACTCGTGAAAAGACTGCATTATTAGAATTGTCCTTATGATACACGATCGGTATTCTCAGTCACGAAACTTTGAAGCGATAACTTAGCTTCCCAGCGGAACGGGATGACGCAACGCTTGTAATTGGTTAGAGACCCGACGACTTCTCTTGAGATCCAAGGAAAAGCCCGCGGGCAATTTCTGCAACGCAGCTACACAGTTACCGATGTTTGCCCGGTGTATACATAGCTGTGTCCTTGCTTTGCCTTTTTTTTCTCTTCGTTCTCTAAGAGATCTATCGTAGGAGAGGACTTTGTTGAACACGAAGACGCGCCTTCCGCGCTACGATCCTATGCATCGGAAACGTTCGTTAGCTATGCAGTGCTCCCGGTGGTTAATGCTTTAGAAACGTTGGATTTGAACGCTGGAAACGAGTGGCTCACGCCTTACATTCGCGCTATTGTATCGTCGGAGACCCCCTGAGAGTTAGAAATGCAAGAGACCGGATGAACAGGCAGACGGACGAACCCCCGGATCGCTCTCGACAGGTAGAAGAGGGCCACCCTAGCGGATTCGGGACTGTGAAGCACGAAAAATGCTGTGTACAACATCGAGGGTTGGCCTACTACTCCCCTTCTTCGAACACCCCGACGCCTCGAACAACCCCCCGCAAAATTGACCGGTAATAAAGTGTCTTGTCCCTGCGGACCGAGTCGGAGATATTTAAGGTGTTTCTTGGGGATTTCGAAAGAGACCTGCGACGTCGGTGGGAAAATTGTAACGGAGGGTGAAAATTCCAACGTGGGACACGCGTATTTCTTCTTTGCCCTATAAAGTCTCTTCTGCTTATTGCTTTCTTGTATTTCAGCTATAAAATCGGAGTATCTCGTCGCACATTCCCGCGCAACGGAACATTTAGTTCATTTTTTTTTCTGCTCACACGGATTTTTGTGTGAAATACTTAACTTCGAGTAAAATAATCGATACATAAATTATGAAAAAAAATACACCGGATATCGTGTTAAAACGAAAAAAAAACGGAAATTAGTTATGTTAAACATTTTACGAAACGTTGAAATTTTACGGATTTTTTTTAACACCGATATCGTTGCTTTTGGAATGAATGTCCGTAAAATCGAGACGTCTATCGCGTTCTACGGGAAAAAAATATTGGTATTTTCATTGGTAATTTTATCGCACCTCTGTTAAAATACATTAGATAGGCAACTTGATGCAGTTATGCAATGAAGTATGTCTTGCAATCGTTCAGAGGAAAATCGGAATTTTCGAAAAAAAAAATTCGATCGCATATTTCCATCTATTTTGTCGCGCTGACCGCGAATACGCCAGGAGCTTTCGCCCGGAGTTACGCAATACATTGATACAGCAATACAATCGTACAAATAAAAATTCTCTTAAAAATTCTCTAAAAAAAAAAAACAAAAAAAAAACAGTCTGTAAATATCGATTCATGAATTTCCTCAGGCAGGAGGATAAGAATGATTTGTTTCTCTGTATTTTGTTCGTTTATTTTTTTCGGTCCGTCTTAGTTTCGAGAACAAGGCAAAGCCACCCCTTCCCGCGGGAAGGGTGCTTTTCTCTTCTCGTTTCTCTCACTCGAAAAAAAACCCCTCGGAAGTACCGAAACAGTCCGCAAGTAATCTCGGTGGTTAGTCCAATGGCTTCGATCGGCAGAAACTTTCATGCGATATCCGAAGTATTTTTGCCGCTGTTAGCTGGAGACGGCTGTGTACAGCCTCGGGGACGGGTTCTCGTTCTGTGTCCTTCAGTTCTATAACTTTGTTCTTCGGCAACGTCGCCCTAGTCGCGACAGGGGTGTAAAGGGAGGGAGCGTCAAGGGGGAGGAGGGTAAGAGAGAAACGCTCACCCGTCCCGTCACAGCGAGCGCGACGTCTCGAAGACACGCTCCGTGAACCGTTACGAAGACTTATCGAGCTCCGGAGAGGGCGTGAGCTGAATCGAAGAAGCGATTTTTCTTTCTCGCTCTCTCGTCCTCATCCGCTCTCCCTTATAGCTGCCCTCTAACCCCTTTATTTTTTCCTCTTCTCTTTTCTCCCGCAACGCTCTACTGACGTATAATGCGACGGGAAAACGAAGAAATACGCCGGGAGGCAATCGTCGAAAGAATATAAGGCGGCAAAGCGGAGCGAACGATGCGGAGGCCGCGGGAAGAGGCGCGAGATAAAATGGAGAGAAACACACCACCTGTCTTCGCCGCTGCAAAGCCTTCAGGTAGGAAGAGATTGGTACGAGATTTTCAGTGACACCATCAGCTTGAGAATTCAATCGGCTTGAATAATTGCCCGCCGTAGAGTCGTGGAGTCCGGAATCTTCACACTTATTATGCATTAAGTCCGGTACTCGGCGACATCCGTGACAATGTCATGCGTCGAGAACTCCCACCGTGAAATCGCCTTTTTCTCGATCTTTTTTATCGGATTAAATAAAGCCGCTCACGTAATGTAAATCATACCGATGCTGTTTTTGAGATCATTTTTTTTTAATACAAATAACAATGACCGCGAAGCGCGGTGGGATTTATTTAACTGTTTATCAGCTCGAGGCGTTTTCTGGCTTTTCCGCTCGCGGAGCGGTAAGCAGAGACAATAACTCACGTTAAATAACGGAAGGCCCCGGGGGCCATGAAAAGAGATGGGGAGCGTTAATCGTGACCGAAATTTCGGTGCGAGTTACCGCGGCAAAGTGTTTCACCCGAAAACTTGAGCATCGAACGCGCGCAATAACGTCACGGCGATGAAATTGCTTTCGAGTATCTAATAGATCGTCGCGGCAGATAACGTTTTATCGACAAGAGCGCAAAAATCGATCGTCAAAGTTGGGTAATCGATTTCGTAATTATTCCATTAAGGTGCATTCGCATTTTCAGACAAATTGGTGTTACAGAATTTCGGCGAAAATATCCGTTAACTATGAATCAAAATAATGCAACTGTCGCCTTTAAATCTTAACGAGAAGTTTTTTTAAGATCGAAATTCGAGTCGCAATGAGAAAAAAATCACAATTAAGCATTCGGCAATTTATCGCGCATTTATATTACATATATAGTATATATATGTAATAAAAAGCATTTCTTGTTGAATTTTTTCCTTAATTCGTCGCCTTTCGTTGCCTCAACACTCCAATGCACCGTCTTTGCCTCCAAACGCGAACGCAACTTAACCGCAACAATTACGAAATCGCTTGCATAATATCGGTAACCGATAATAGGCTATTAACGCACTTTTGCCGACAAACGATTGATGAATCTTTTGTTCTCCACACAATTACGTCACAAACAGAACAACACTTGAATACTTAAAAAACAAATGGCTAATTTAATATATCGGTACTAAAAAATTGTATACATACATTTTTACATTAAATGTAATATACAATAGCGATGAAAAATGCAATGTCTTTCTACAGTAAAATTACAGCAAATCATTGAATTCGAAATTCTTTCTAATAAAATTAAACTAAATTACGAAAAGTAAAGTATCTCTACGGTATTTAATATCCCCAACGTGAATTTTTCATCGTAATTGTGCATTAAATTCAATGTATTTAATTATGCATAAAAGTTTCCAGTACTGCATTAAATTTTTAGCTATTTTATTTCACAGTCTCAGGCAAATGAAATTCCTGATTTTGCTTCTCTAAATTTACCTATCTGCGGAGCGTTATAATTTTGATTACGCGTGTTCCGGGACGACGGTGGTTAGGGTGGCAAAGCTGTGCAACGTTATCCAGTGACGCCTCGAGGCGACCTGTCCTCGAGGATGTGTGACGTAGACACGCGCAGGATGCGTTCCGACTGAGTGCTAAATGCGTCCCTCTTATCCTCCGTCGATTTGCGCACCTTTCGACCAATTTCGCGACGTCCCAGTGACGAAACGGGGACAACGGGAATGTCACGGTTGACCGATCGTAATTCGATTCGCTTCCCGTATCCCGTCACCTCCCTTAACCGGTTACCAATTCAATCTGTAGCCGTTAACACGAAAGGCAAAGTCCAATTTCGCAAACGTGATCGAGCGAAAGGAAAGACAATAATATGATGAAGGTGCGAATACGACGGGAAACATAGTAATCGTCGACAAAAAAATGTCGTGTCTATTTCTCCGCTTTGTGTTTCGTATCCATTGCCTTGTAAAATTTCCAATCCTTTTTACCTTCGATTATTCGCAATCGTTGGTAATCCCTTTCGCGCAAAATTGAATTTCGTTCAGTCAACACGAAAGCGCGAATCGCAATTTCGCGAACGACATTTAACGAAAAAAAAAAAAAAAAAAAAAGAAAAACGGATAGTCATCAGCTATTAAATTGCCGTAGCGTTTTTTCGACAGACGAATGGTCGCGAGAGTTCGCAGAATGGGAAAAAAAAAAAAAAAAAAAAAAAATTGGTAAAGCGTCCGCGGCATGTGTTACAAATTCGATTTTCTACGAAATCGTTGAAAATTTATCACACTTTTGCCTCGTTTGCAATTAACTCGCCGACGGCTGTTTAATGAAAACGCTGACGCGAGACGCGTGGCGGCGTACACACGCATGCAGAGGGTGGTGCGAGAAATTTTGGTTTCATGCATCCCCGACCGCGTAACGGAACCCCCCGACGGTGGGCTCGTGGAAAAGCCAAATAAAACCTATCGGGCGATTGTGACTCGTGCAAATTTTATTCGGATGCAAAAAAAAAAAAAAAAAAAAAATGGTTATTTCTATTCACTTCGGTCGATCAAATTAGCGATAAAAGAGATTCGATCGCGAATCTATCGAGAGGAGAACTTTCGTAGCGCGTCAATGCTTCGCGTTCAACCCGCAATCTTTCTATCGACATTAGAGGCGAATTGAATTCGCGATGCTCTGCGGTAGGAAAATACGACCCGAGTAATTGGCGATCGTATAGAACGAGCGGCGAAGTAGAACAAAAAAAATAATAATAATATATTTCATCAATGGTCCATTGTTGATTTACGGTAAAAACATCATTAACCGTTCGTCTTTGGTACTGCGAGACTAACCCTGTAAAGCCGAGCAATTCAACGGAAGCTTTTTGTCGATGCATCGATGAAAGCCGCACGGCCAACGAAAATGTAATACAAAAGCTCGAGCAATCAATGGGAAATATTTCCGAATACCTCTTTCATCGCGAATGCTTTTTCCGCGACAATTTGATTTTTAATTGTAACGGCATGTGCTGCCGCGCGGCTTTAAAAAGAAAACGTTCCTAATAAAAAAAACGGAGTTAAAAAAAAAAAGGGGTTGATCTACTTTTCCACCAACGCAAGTAGACTTTGCGGCAAACGAAGCGCATTTGTGACTTCAAGTACACTTTCGTTTCCCTTTTTTTACTGTTATAACTGTGCTAAAAAAAAAAAAAAAAATACGAATAGAACTCAAGCGAGTTGTACCACGCAATTTGCTGGAAAAAAAAAAAAAAAAAAAATGCTAAATGAGCGTCAGTAGGAGTACCGAAGAGCGTGAAGTTTTTCGAGCCCCGGACACGGTCCGTGTGCTCTTTCCGAGCGGAGCGAGAGCACAGTGAGTGAAAAAGTTTATTGCCAACTCTTTTTTAATTAAAAGAGAGAAAGCGGATGATGGTAGTTGCCAGTCGACCAACTCCACGACAATTACCCTATCCAATTTTCTATAAACGTATTAAAGCTTTACAAATATTATTTCAGAGCCGTTCGTTCATTTTTACGAATTATAAAAACAAAAGGGTACCGCGAAGTAACATAAAAAAAAAAAAAGTAAAGATTTTTTTTTAATTAACTTACGAATACGAAGAATTGGCACAAAGCCATAGTCCCGTGCGTCAAAACTCAACGATGAAATGATGAATCGTTCTTTGATGAACAGATCAATGTAGAATTCGAAATATCGTATATAGCGTCACTGCCAAAAAAAAAAAAAATTCAAACTCACTGTAACTCACTGCGTAATCACTGTCGTCACTCCGGAACTCGTTAACTATGCGTCACGAGGGTTCAAGAAGCATTTCACACGTGGAAAAGTTGTTGGTTCATCGAATTTTTTTGCACCCTACAATTTTTTTTTTTTTTTTTTTTGCACCCTTATGTATAATAATCTTTTCTCGTTTCGAATCGATCTCGCGATGCACTTTAGCCGCGATTCACACGTTTCTCAAGGTATAGTTCGCGGTCGACGTTTCGCGCGCGCGTGTGTTTGTGTGTATTTAACGTGTGTGCGATCAGCACGCGGAACCTTTGCAAACCGTCGGTTAAGCGTGACCGGATAAGTCGATAACGCCGTGGACACGCGCGGACGAGAGGGTGGGAAATCGAGTTCTCGCGGCGGGTGAACCTTCGTCCTCGGTACTCGGCGCGAGAGTTATTCGCGGTATGTTCTCTGTACGTGCACGTCGGCACTTTTCACGTTATATATCCCGTTGCGACGTGAAGGCTAAAGGTG
The DNA here is from genome assembly GCA_934046635.1 of Buathra laborator. Taxonomy (NCBI): domain Eukaryota; kingdom Metazoa; phylum Arthropoda; class Insecta; order Hymenoptera; family Ichneumonidae; genus Buathra; species Buathra laborator. The sequence goes on from OW203902.1 coordinate 9,834,990, forward strand.
AAAATCACTCTCGTTCAACACATGCCGCGGAGTCTCTCCTCCTCTCCCTTTCCACTAAAATCGTTTGAATTTAAACGAGAAATCTTAGCCGATTTTCTCGTACCGATTAATCGACCATAACATATCGTCGATAAAAACAAATTTTTCGACTGACGTGAAAATGCATTTTTCGTCGAATTTTTCTATCGAATCCGATTGAATCACGACGATCGGTCGAATTAACGAAATTATCGATTTTTTAAAATGGAGCAGTTGATGGACTTTCAGCCGTTTATTCGATTGTCATTTGACAACGACGAACGTATCGGTGCTTATCGTCACCTCGAAAAATTCCGTTTTTTTTTTATTATTTAATTTATTTTAATCCTCGTTTTCGGATATTTTCGGATATATGTGTTTTTTTTTATTTTTTTTTTTAATTTGACGCAAAGCTACGTGTGCTCAGTGACGACCTCGTGGTCGTCATTTACCGCCGCGGTAAACGCAGGTATTATATTCGATCCGCCGATGTTGTCGGGCCGGAGAGCGCCGCGCGAGTGCCGGCCTTCGCTTTCGTGAACGAATGCCTGACGTTCCGACGTCGTCGTAGTGCGCCGGCGACGCCGCAGACGCTGAACTCACCGACGCCGTGAGCGCACACACATGCAAAACCGACACGCTTGTTCACGGTGCAGGGGGTTGGGAATATTATTATTTGCGTGGGAGTGAGGATTTTTTTTATCTATTCATATTCATATTTATACTATTTTTTTTTGCATTCATGCATTTTTTTAATACCATAAAGACGCTGGACGCTCTTTCTCGTCAAGAGGTAAAGATAACATAAAGCTTAGCGAAGTATAAAGGCTTTTCTTTTACATACACCGTTATTAACATTTTAGTAAATTTAGCGAACGAAAAAATAAAAAATATCGGTAATGGAAGAAGATCGAAAAAATGAATAAAGTCGATCATTTGAATAGCAAATAGTGTCATTTTAAAAAATCACCTGACTGAGTTCTTTGGGGGGTAATTTCGGTAAAATAATTTAAAAAAAAAATTTTATTATTATTTTTTTTATTATACAAATTTGATTCTCTTGATATACGAAAAAATTACGGTAGACGAAGCTTAATTTTCTTTTCCACACATTTATCAATTGGTGAATTGATATAATTCGGAGTCACATGCAGTTTCGAAAGTTGCGCGTAATCGAGTTATTTCGGGGGTAATTTTGTCGAGAAAATTAACGATTTTTAAATTAATTTTTCAGTCGAAGCTGAAACTTTTTATCACCGAAATATTTATCAATTTTTCATTAAATCGATCGTAAGAAAAAAAAAAATAAATAAAAAGCATCAATAATGAAAAGCCATATAACAACGATTCGGGGGTATTGAAAAATTGAAGATCGATACGAACCACTTGCGTTGATATAATTCGGTGGCACGTGCCATTTCGAAAGATGCGCGTGGTCGAGATATTTAGAGGGTCGCTTTGGCGAGGGGGATGAACGACGGTGCACAGTCGACGAGAGAAGAAAACGAGGGGTTGCTACACGGATAGTATATACAACAAGGAGGGATGTCTAGCACCCCGGAAGAGGAAAAGTCGTCGAGTGTAGACTTTCTCTCTTCTTTTCCTTATGCTCTTTCGCTTGTCTCTCTTTCTCTTGAATTCCGTCGACTATTTTTCTTCCGTTTCCACGGATCAATGCTCCCCACTTCGCCGATGTCGGTGCCCTTACCCCCCGGTACCCCACGCTATGGCGAACACCGCTTAACGATCTGTAAATATTCAACGTTTATCTCGAGCCCCAAGGTTTTCTCATATTTATAAAAGAATTGAGAGCAGTACGTACGTGTATACGCGGAAAGTGTGGCAAAAGAGGGATGACGATGATAGGGTGGCAAAGTATGGCGAGTTATAAGAAAAAAAAAAAAATTTAAGCTTGAAAAAAAAAAAAAAAACGAAGGAAAGAAAAAAAAAAAAAAAAACAGAGTAAACCACGAATGAACGTTGTGGCTACCTGCACGAGACTGACCTCATACTGACGTTCCACTGCAGCGGTTAACGCTTGTGTGCATTTATTCGCGTGGTCATAATGCACCCCTCACATTGACGATATACACTTATAATCTGTATATATACACATTTTGCAATACATCGAAAAGATTCGTTGCCACAACTGCGGTTCGTTGCACGTGCAATACGCGGTGATAAACATACGGCTCCCGGGAGTTTCAATATTAATCAATGAGAATGAAAAAAATTGCGGTTCACTGGTTCGCTGCTGCCTGTGGCAATTTCTCTTCGCTAAAAAATAATATAAAATTTCTTATATTAATTTTCTTTTTGATTTAAAAATATATTTTTTTGCGGTCGATTGAGAATTTGTTCATTCGCATAGTTTCCACGATTGAAAGATCGTCGGATCGTGTTTTGCAGACGAGGGGATGAGAATAGAATGGAGAAGGGTGCAAAGCATCTAAGGGAACACCCCCGCGGAAAGAACCCTTAGGAATCATTAACGCTCACTTGTATGTATAAGAGAACTCCGTGTTACACAAACTTATACAGTCGATGGGATAACACGCGAAGTATAAACGCCCATAGTCCCTCGTCTTGTGTATAATCAACCCCTCGGGCTTAATTAATTTCGTAGCTAATCCCTCGCGCGGAATTTGAGTCATCGCGAAAATTATTCGTCTGGAAAATCGTTGAAAAAAGCGGGATTTCGTAGTGAGCATTTAAGGGATGCGAATCCTGGAATCTTACGATTGGTTCACGTAGGCGATCGGCAATGATATTTAACCCTTCGTGAGCACTGGTCAGTGTAATAATAATAATAATAATGATGATAATAATAATAAATTGGAAAATTAAAAAAAAAATTCGTCATATCCAGTAGTTACGGATAAAAAGCGTCGAGAAAACGCTATACGAAGCCTTTGGGAATTCATCCCCTGTTTGTCGTTTGTAGTACGGCGTAACGATGTTTCCCTCGTGAACGTAACACGAGAACGTTTGATTATATGATGTTATTAGCCATAACCCATCGGAGCAGACTTGCGACACTCACATAGGCCGGAATGTTTAAAATGAGATGGGAAAGAGAGACTTTCGCGCAATTTCTCGACACGAGGAAATTGCCAACAGTACCGGCCGCGATTCGCGTGTACATGTTTTGTACACACGCCCGCGACAATGGCTCTTTGCACCGACGTTTTACGTATATATACCTACAAGAGCTCGTAAGCACGAATACGAGAAAAGGGAATGGGCGCGATAAGTGCGGCTGTGGCTCAGCGTATACAACGACGTGGTATACGCGAGAGACAAACGGCATTGTCGACGAAGGAGCGCTGAGCGAGGGGTTTGGCACGCGTTACGTTGGCAAGCAGTTGCACGAAGTAGAGAAGAAAATAAATAAAGAGGAGCAAAATAAAGTCGGATATTCGACCGAAAAGCTCTTTGGCTCGTGAACACTTAGAATAAAGTTACTTTTTATGCATTCGCTTCTATGGAAATTCGAACGTTTAAACGATCAAACTTTGCGAGTTCGACGATACGAAAAAATCTTTTGATTTTTGTGGCTATCGAATTAATCCTTGAAAACGACATATATTTAACATCTCTTCGACATGAAATAATTTTTTTAACAATCGATAGATTTTAATTTATATAAATATGACAATATAAATTATGACATTATCGAAGTATAATAAAAATAGAAATACCGCGCATTATAAATCCAAAAAAAGTAATTTTTTTTTTTTAAATAAATAATATATATATAATTTGTTTAATTTGAAAAAAAAAAAATGAATTTTTTAAAATCTGATTTAAAAAAAATGAATTTTTCAAAATCTGATATAAAAAATATGAAAATAAAATTTTTAAAATCTGATTAAAAAAAAACACATTTTTTTTGTGTGTTAAAAAAAGAGTTTTCTGATAAGCTTCGAGTCCACGGGGCCAACGCGCGCTATTCTGTGTATAATTATAACGTATTCATAAACGCCTTGTTGCGTCGCCAAAATGAGAGCAATTGTACCGTGTGAACGAGAAGCGTCGAGCGCCCGACGGGCGAAAACGTTCAAACTTCCGTTTCAACGGGAACAAACAAAATATAATCGTAGGACAGTGGTGCTTGCATACCATAAACCAGCGCGCAGAAATACAGTGCAAGGGGTGTACAGTTCTTGATTTTGCAGAAAATGTTCGCAGCTGCGGCTCCGCGTGGACGCGTGCCCCGCATAACCAAAAGCATTATAATGGCTGTATATGTATGTTCGCTATGTAGAGAGAGAGAGAGAGAGAGAGAGAGAGAGAGAGAGGGTTTGCACTCCAAGTCTGCGCGATATGGTTCCGTTTTATCTCCACCGTTGAGAGCGAACGGTGGAGGGGAAACGAGGAGATTCTGCGACCGGTAATTTCGCGTCGGCACGCGCTCTCTCTGAACTTTTCGACTATATATCCAACCGTTTGTCCATTGTGCGTAATGCTCGCCGTGCAATCTGGTAAACGGAATAGGAAGGGTGAAGGGGGTGGAGGGAGGGCGGTACGTCCGCCACTTCGATGGGAGGAAAAGCGTGAAGCGAGAAATGAGGGTATAAGCAGAGAACCTCACATCTACAGTAAGGGAACAAGCGCATAGCTATAGAATAAAGTGGATAGGGAAAACCGAAATAGCAGCCTCGCTATTTTATCACCGACGTCGAGGGCAGCCCCCGCGCGACGTCGCAATAACTTTATCCCTGAGAAATAGCGGAGGCATGTAAACGGAAGGCGCGTACGACCGACCGACGAGATGGTGGAAGGAGAAGAGACTTCCCTAAGAGGGGAAGAAGAAGAAGAAGAAGAAGACGGAGGATGATAGTAAAAGGGAATGAGAAGCAAGATGACGATGTGGTGTTGGTAGAAGGCTGGAGGAAGGAGAAGACGAGGCGACGACGACTCTCGAGCTTCCGCGCTCGGGCGCGAATAACCGAGAAATTTCACTCGAGATTTATCACCGTTCCCCTCGTATTACGTCGGCCAAAGTGGGCCCCCCGCTGATGCTACCAACGCTCACGTCCTCCACCCCCGCGCCTCCTCCTCCCCCCGTTTTCCTCTCCGACGACTTATAGAAACGAGCACCGGGTCTCATCCTCGTCAGTTGGAGACGGAGAGCGTGTCTTACCTCTCGCGCACTTTCAATCTTCTAATCCGCGGCATAAACACGCGCGCGATCTTCAGACTTTTTTTTCTTCGACATTAATTCACGCGGATATATTCGAATTTTTTTTTTTTTTTTTTTTCAAATTTATTTATTTGTTTTTATACGTTACTTCATCGATGACGATTTATGTGGACAATCGTCCAATCGCAACAGCGGCAAAGTTCATTATTCGATACTAATTAGATAGCGGATTGCTTGTGGTTATTAAAGATACGAGTCTGTTAGATCGCGCGAAGGTCATTGACCTTTGCCACCTCCGTTCGACGCTAACGCGTTTTTGTGAATACAGTCGTCCGAAACAGTCGATAATTATGAACTCCGAAATCGCTTGGAGTGCGACGCGAATGAACGTTTCGGCGTAATATCCTCACAGAGGGGACCCACTGTTAGACAAGTGTGACTGGAACGTTTGACGTTGGATCCACTTAGTAGCTTCGGGGATACACTTGAATTCGCTAATTAACAAGCGAGTGACCATTCACAGAGCGCCGGACAGAGACAGAGTTTCAATGGAATGCCGACAGGTACTTCGGGCTTCTCTATCGCACACTCGAAGGTCGTCGGGATCCTTTACGCCTATTCTGATTCAGTTGGCCACTTCATCGCCTCTACTGAAGCCCTCAGGCCCACCGTTTCATACTGCGCTACGGTTGTACTCTATGCGACTGTATTTTATGAATACGATTTGTCGAGAGTGTCAAGTGAACACTTTCTCTGAGAACCGAAAAAAATTACTTTTTTCATGTAACACTTTTTTTTTACTTTCTCATCATATTACGAAGTATGTGAGGTTGGAACGTATTGAAATGGCGAAAAAAAATTTACTCTTTGATATATTTTTTTGAAAAAATATATCAAATATATATTTTTTTGAAAAAATATATCAAAAAGAATTTTTTTTTTTGTATATCCTAAAAAACAAAAAAGTTTCCCATCTCTGTCTCTCTGTCTATCTGTCCACTTTTTGCAGAAACTTCGGAAAGCAGGAAAATATACTGTGCGTTTTCTACATACAAAATTTAATTTTGTCACTAAATTTCAATTTTTTTTCATTCACATCTTTTGATATTTTGAAAATGTGAAAAAATGAAAATATATTTTTTTTATTTTCGAAAAACGTGATCCGCAGACGAACACGTCATCAGCAGAATGTGAGATTTCCTATATAGCTGTCGTATTGTTATGTCATATAATCACTCAAATAAAAACATTTTAAACCACCGGACAGAAACAATGTCCACCGAGTAAAAACGGATTGTGTCGAAAGGTTACATTTAAAAAACAGGTAAAAACAAATTATTATTCCAAAGGGAGTAATCACAGAGTCGAATTTCAATAAAATATTTTTTTTTCGATGTATTATTCAATATTTCGTTACATTAGTTATATCTTTGGTATCGATTTACAATTGAAAAAAAAAAACGTAACGAGAATAAATTTGATATTCAGCTTCATCGAGATTATAAAACGTATGCAATTTTAATCGCTTACACAATGTTGCATGAAAATTACCGAAACTCCGCCGTATACTCGAAATTTGCACATCACAGTTGTCGATAAATGGGACATAAAAAAGAAATGAGCACATCGACTCGGAACCACGAAAATTCGATGCTAAACCATCTCTTTAGTATTCAGTTTGCAATCAGAATTTTATTATAATTCATAGACACGATATTTTGAATCTCTCTGAAAGCCCTTTAGACTCTGATTATTCTAATCCCTGCAGAAGGGTCGTAATTCTTTTTGCGGACGGATTACAATTTTTTTAACTTAATTTGCAAAAGGGCCGTATAGTTGACGAAAAATACCACCCGAATACCGTATGACGAAAAATTGCCATTTTTTAGGCCGTTTCTAGAAGCACCTTAACGTTTTGCGAGGCCACTCCGCATCCAAAAGCTTCGCAAAAGATTATTACGCGTGAAAAATTAAAATGACGAAAAGTGATCGAGAGCTGTTAAAACTATTGTAGTCTATGTTTAGCGATAACGTCTGGAGGTCGGACTTAAGACTTCAGTCTGAAAAGACGTGACGAGCGCCGAAAGTTCAACACGCCACTTGTGGCTTGTGACATCACGTTAAATAATTCTAACGAAGATTACCGTAGATTAGCAAATGCCCCCCAAAATTTCAATATGCCTGTGTGCGTCATTCGTAATTTTAACCAACAATATCGCGCCGAAAAAATGTGATAAAAAAGTTACGAGCTGTAAAAAGCCGGTAGCCAATGATACGCCTCCATTTTTTTTTAATCAAACAATCGAACGTAACTGTCGAACAAACGGATCCAACGATCCCCGAGGATAAATATCAACTTTAGTTTCGACTCTCTTAGGAAAATTCGACTGGGAGTTTGTGTTTTACTTTGCCAGTTGCCTCTCTTGCGACGTTCTATCCTCGTTTCACTCGTTGCCTTGTCGCTGGTTATTCGATGAATTATCGAGAGGGTAAATTATGAAAACTTTCGCCCTCCACTTCTCAAAGTTCGAAGAAGCAGTTCGAAGGTAGACTGAGAGGGTCGGTCCGTTTCGCTGGAGGGTTTCTCGTCTACTTTACCTTCTTACTTTTAGTCGGTGTCCCCCACCCGTGTTAACCCCAAAGTTATCCTGACGAAGCGGCAATTTCTCGTCTATAGGAAATTCAACAGGACATCCGGAATGCTGCTGCCGCATCGAAGTATCTTTCCCGTAGTCGTGTACTCGAAAGATCTTGTTATATGGCCGCTGATAAAGAAGGTTAGAATCGCAAGAATACACGGAGAGAAGGTTTTCATACAATTTACCATATATCTGGTAGAAAATATAGTAAATTCCTAATAGCGCCGATTCAATGACGTCGCCTGTCGAAAATTACGAGAACTATGCGAATTTCTACCATAGGATATGCTAAAAATCCCCATAAATGTGGTAAAAATTCACGCAATATAGAGTATTTTTATGATAGGTGGCGCCACAGTCCAATTTTACCAGGTGACGTAGTAATTTCTAATAATCGTAATCGTGTACTCGAAAGATCTTGTTATATGGCCGGTTGATAGAGAAGGTTAGTATCGCAAGAGTAGACGGAGCGACGGTTTTCATACAATTTACCAGATATCTGGTAAAAAATATAGTAATTTTCTAATAACGCCGATTCGATGACGTCATCCGTCGAAAATTACGAGAACTATGCGAATTTCTACCATAGGAAATGGTAAAAATTACCATAAATGTGGTAAAAATTCGCGCAATATCGAGCATTTTTATGATAGGTGGCGCCACAGTTGCATTTTACCAGGTGACATAGTAACTTCTAGTAGATCCTTCTCTCCGTGTATATACTTCGGAGATTCGTGGAGTTTCGTTGCCGTAGCGAACGAAAACCGTTCCTTCTTCCACGTCGAGCGCACTTTTTTTTCCTCTTCATGAAAAACACACCTCTTCTCGTTTACCTTTATTTCGCCAAAGCGAAGACGAAAAGGTAAAGTATGAGACTAAAGGCCGTTCAACCCTCCGTCTGTACACAAACTTTTTAGATCTTCCGTCTGCACGCTCGGGATTCGAAGTCTTCGTTAGATTTTCAAAGTATTCCGAACTTTCAAATTTTTTTTTTTTTCGTCAAGAATATTTTTTAAGTTGCCTAACATAATCCAATAGTTAGTTAACGCAAATATTAATAAGATTTATTAAGAAAAATGTAAACTTGCGGACGAATTTTTTTATGTCAATTTCACGTATAACTTAAAATCGTGTAACCGGAAATCAAAAGTTGATAACTTATCTTATTAATTACCAAAATATTCTTAAAATTGAAAAATGATAACAGATTAAAATTACCACATTTTTCGTGATATTGCAAATATCAATTCGTAATATTTCCGATACACATTTATTTGAAGTGTATAAAGCGATTTATTGGATAAAAGCTTTAAATATCGGTACACAAAAAAAAATTTGAATTCCATATCGTACTAAAAAAATTACTTCCAATACCGGTATTGGGAGCTTTTATGCATAAAGCGTGTAATAAATTTCAAACAAATTTCTATCGAAATTTCAAACAATTTTTAGCAACACAAAAAAAAAAAAAATTTTTTACACTGCACGACACTTCGTTTTGCACGATTACAGTGACCGACATACCCCTTTGTCGGGATTTCAACATCGATAGCGAAAAGGGCGGTTAAACCCAATTGTCAATCCCGTCGTTATAATTCATTAACTGCATCGGCCGCAATCACGAGTACCGTATTTCGTGATCACGATTAAGCAAAAGTGTCTCTCTGTTCAATGGATTGCAATCGGGATGATTTGTCACGATCGAGAAGTCACGTTTTCTCTTCTACATATATAAAATCGAACATAAATAACTCATTACATTACGTAACGTCTCCTTTCGCAACGGAACTAATGCATTGTTATATTCATAAACCGTTTACTCATTTTCCACTGCGGTCGATCGAACGTAAAGTCCACGAGTCGAGTCGATCAAACGCTATATAATAATTCATGATTATCATCCGTCGATAAAAATGAATTCGTAATCTGTCCGAACGGTCGCACCGGAAGGCGCTCGAGTTTCTTCAATCTACGGACCCGCTGAGATCTCAAGTAGAATTGGCTATATATATATACATATATCTTGTATATATATACTATATAAATGTGAAGGGTAAACGCCAGATAGTTATTGGTAGATCCGCGAACAGCCCAACCCTATTATATCGTATGTATATAGTTTCCTTCGCGTGTATATGTGTGCCGTGAGCTCCTGTAGAGATGTCGGACGTGCCGGCGTTCCCAGACCTCGATCGCTCATCGACCAATCCTTAATCGTTTGTCGAACGAGATCCCGATCGTCCGGGGGGGTGGAGAGGGCGCCGGTATACACGATCGTTCTCGATAGAATCCGAGTTTCCCGGCTCTCGTACGTATCAAGCAGTAAAAAAGTTTGATGGGGCGTACCTACGGTCGCGATTCTCTCACACACGACGGTGGCTCCATGTAGGGATACTCTTGCCGAGAGAGGACCCGACACACACTAGTAATGCTATATATAATACATATATAGCTTCGTTCAGTCGAGTTTCTCACGCTCGCGCGGTCCTCCCCTTCCTCCCACACTTCCCTCGATCCAATTCTCGTCACAGTCTCTCGGTCGATCAGTAGCGACGAGTAAACTTTACACGGTGAATAAGAATAAGATTGAACATTCAGCAATTGATTGACCGATTTTCATTCGACAAGAGTCGCCCCGTTAACTCATTTTAGCTCCGGAAATGAGAAAATAAATGAATTCGTCTGATAATTATGTTTCGCAAAAAAAAAGATAAAAAGCCTTTTAAAAAATCAATGTTCTATGCTGGATGAGCTAAAAGCGGAGCCATTGAAAGAAAAAAAAAAAAAAAAAAAAATTTCGTATTATTTTCGTAATGTAAAAAAGATTAGTTTTCGGAGCTATAATGGGAGACATATACTTGGATCGTCTTATGAATCACTTATTTCTGTCTCTGGAAATCGCCATAGAAAGGTGTCGGAGTTTCGCGCAACGAATACTTGTCATGCTTCACCGGGCATAACAATTAAAAATTCGTTAATTGATGTCGCGAAGCTCGACGCTGAGAGCCGTCGGCGTTCAGTTAAAAATTAAATCTGCCAGGAAACGGTTATAGTTATCTGAATCTCTGTATGGTATACGTAGTTATAACTTCTATTTTTCCACGTCTATTATATCGTTGCCAAGCGCGCTATACTCTGACCCCTGACCATCCCCCTCCCCCTCTTTTTACCCCCTATTTGGCGTCCTTTTTCGTTCCTTCTCGATGTTGCGCGCTATGTTCCGGTTCCACCGGCTCCATGTTCGCGTATTCCTCCCCCTCGACGCGCGCTTCGATCTCTCCCTCGTACCGCCTGATGCGCAATTTGATGAAATTCGTTTTCACCACCGTCCACGAGCTTTCTATGGCCCTATAGATATCGTCAGTACCGGTACTTTCACCGTTGGTCCGACGCCCGCGAACGCCCCAACGCGCGTTCACCGACTATCGAGTTTTTTTAATTAATATCGGTGATGTTGCTCCACCCCTGACGAATCCACATCTATTCTATCGGTCCATCGTTTCTGCCCATGAACGACTCATCCAGCTATATATCAACGGCAATGAAGTTTTTTAGAATTTTTTTTTTTTTTTTTTTTTTTTTTTCGCCCCATCGGCGAACGTTTCGTTCGGCTGTAGTAACCATTTGGGACGCTGGTTTTGATTATTAGCCATCAAATCTCTCGTTATTCCGCAAGCAATTTTTTGTTTTCGTTTTTTTTTTTTTTTTTTTTTTCGTTTATAGTAGATTTTTATGCAGACGGATTACATGTAGGAATTGAAAGGGGTCATCGATCCGAGACGTACTCTACGACAGTCTGGCGACATCAACGAGATTTTTCGCTGGCGCCGATTCTTGCATCCGTTCCAAAAGACGAAACGACAACGGTGCAACGTTCACATCCTCCCGACGGGATTCGCATTTCGTATCCATTCTACTCGCTTCCGGCAGATTTTTGGCTACGAACTCGCCAACCCACGAGTCCGTGGAGACGTTTGCATTTTGGTTACGACGAGTATGTAGAGTGACAACTCAAGTTTTCACAAAAATAACATCCGCACGAGAAAAGTATTCGAACGGAATTAAAATTTGCGAATAATGGGTTTACTTACGGTGTAGAAAACGGCGAGATATTTCTCAATGCTTAATTACGAGAGATTTGGTTTTCCCTTTTTTTTTACGTAATTTTTTTTATTAATTATTTGCATTTTTTTTCGGAAAAGTTTATTTACGAAAATTTTTCGTTTTTTTTACATAAATCTTGAATTGCTTTGGCTGGAATTTTTTTTTTTTTTTTTTTTTTTTTTTTTCATGATAAAATTATAGCTTCGCCTAGTCACAGTTTTGACTCATGATGAAGTTGATCCAATCGAGATAATGGTACACGTTTGCGTAAGAATCCGGTATCCCTTTGACGCCGTATCCCGTCGAAGCGACGCCGATTAATACCCCATTAGATACCAGCGGACTGCCACTGTCCCCCTAAAATCGATAATACAACGATGAACCTTAAAAATCGGCGAAAAAATTACCCGATTATTTGCCGATTAGAGTGAAATAATTACATCGAGAATGTTTCCCGTTTCTTGATAACCGCAAATGAATTCGGGACCCTTTGGCTTGACACCGAAATCTCTACATTCGTCATCTTCGATCACTTGTACATCGGCAGTCTGAAGAATCATTGATTCTACTGTCGGATTTTCTCTGATGTCTCCCCAACCGGAAATCGTAGCTTGTTGCCTTTCCGGTTTTTTCGTGGGCAATGGAATTGCGCTTACAAGTCCTTCGAGTTTCAGATCTCTGTTCAGCTGGTAATTAATTTTTTTTTTTTTTTCGTAAGTATTTAAAATAAAAAATTGAAAAACCGATTTTTAGAAAAATCGGCGATGTAAACTTACCACGACGATACCGATATCATTCTCAGTCTGTTTTTTGCCGTGAATCAGCGGTCGGTAGCCGTGATGCATGACCAATCGGCAAATCGTATTCGCTTGACCGTTGCGATCGCGAAGATCGGTAATACCGCTATAAACGAACATGTCGCTTGGTTTCTTGTTCTCAAGGCAATGCGCCGCGGTGAGAATGTGTCGGGGACCGATAATCGCACCTCCGCACAGACTCGTTTCGTATTCAGCGCTTAACGATACCATCCATTTGAATTGACCGGTTTCAGCATTCGCTCCTCCGTAAATACGCGCAGGTGACTTCGCATTCGCTGCTACACAGATTTAAATATGTTTATTCAAAGCGCACGAAGCTTTAATTTGTTTTTCTTACCACCGATTACCGATCCGATCGCCACGAAGGCGATCAAGAAAATCGCCGTATTTCCCGTTTCGAACGGCATGACTGCTTCGCAATGATTGATAATTCCGCATACGATTCACTTTACTTTATATACCGCTGTGCAAACTCACCAAATTTTCGAGATTTACCGATCACCTTGAAACATCTGTAGTTCCCCGATACAAAACTGTGCATAACGGGGTTAAACCAACATGATTGCGAAAATCGTGATATATAATAAATAACGATTGCGAATTACGAATCTATTTGAAAAAAACGTGAAAAAAAAAGGAGTGGGATCATTAAATCGGCACTTGCTACGACATGATATGTCTGCAAAACAACTGTGCAATCGTACGTACAATGGTGGATTATCGCAGCAATCTTGAATTTATCGTATTTTAATATAATACAAATACACGAGAAATTAAAAATTCCCGAATTCCCTACTTACGATCGGTAATTTTATTCATTTTATCTCGTGCGACATTCATTGATTTTCTAAACGGAATGTCATTGATAGATTTTATTATTATAAAAAAAAAAAAAAAAAAAAAAAAAAATCAAAATTGGTACCGATTCTCAGAGTTATGGGTCAAGTGTCGGTTGTACCAATTCGAGATATAAATAGTCGGTAAAACTCTAAAGTATCACTTCGAGTATATTAACTCCGCGGGGCTTCTGTGTTCGGAGAATGAAAAAAAGTGTTTGAACGATCTTCATGTAAGTGGTTCAGTGATTGTCAACGCTGAAGAGGTTACAACGATAATAAACAATTCGTCGTTTTGTTCATACCGCGTTCTGAGATCCACTGGGCTCTCACGGGGTGCCTCGTTTCTTGATAAACCGCTCGTTCCTGCCGAGCATTAACGTATATCTTAAGTGCCGCGGCGATCACACGAGAGGCACGAGCGGCGACTACCGAAGGGACTAAAAATGTTTCTCGATACGAGAGCCCCGAAAATCGTCGTTCTCCCAGCGACAAATTCTAATCCCATGACGCCGTAGCGCGTGCATCCGCGGGCTCAATGGGCCTCACGTTTCGTATGGCTTCCACGACAAACGATGAGCGTCTCCTATAAATGACTCGGGGTGAAACGATAAATCTCTCGCGATCATTTTTCTTCGCTCAACGATTATAGGGTCTTAAGACGCATTATCTTTATGTATGGATATTTGTTATTTCGACGCTGCGCGACTGAAATACATACGTTCACGTCGACCTATATTCAGAAATTCCTCCGTATGCTCCCTATAATCAAATTATAATAACAGTAGAAAAAAAAAAAAAAAAATCAGTGATGAATTATCATTCGTTTTTTGTAACTCGTGCATCGAAAGCGGCCATTTCATGGCAGTTTTGCGGGAGGAAAATGGCGGATTTCGTGACAGTAGCGAAAAGATAGGTTCGCGCATGCGCAGTTCGCTATGGTTTCACTCTCGTCCCTTGGGAACTTACTTTCGTCCAATGGGAGTCTACTTTCGTCCTTTGGAACGAAAAATCATAACCTCACTTTTCACTGTCCGTCCCGCAAAACTGCCATGAAATGCGTCGGTTTTCCCTGCAACTCGTTACAAAAAAAATAGTGCGCAAACCTCACACTCGTGGCAATCGTCAACTTTCGGCTCTTGCTGCACAATATACTATTACTAGTCAAAGTGTGTATTCAAATGAAAAAAAAAAAGCAATCCGTCTGATGCATTTCGTATCTCGCAACGGTTAAATTACTTTTTTTTTTTCTCGCCGCGAATAATTTACGGTTTATTGCATTTCTCTTGAATTGCGTTATCATTAATACAGCTTCGTTGATACAGATCAATGGACCGTTTCGCGAAGAGAAACCGATTAAAAAAAAATAAAAATAAAAAACGATGAAAACGAAAAGCGACGAAACCGCAGAGCGATTGTACTTTTAAAGCGCATTGGTTCAGAAGAGTGCATCATATACTATATCTTTTCAGTATAAAATATTAACGTGGACACAATATGGTTGAAGCTATACATCGCGACCGCATATAAATACTACGCGTCTACATACTCGCGCGAGCGAATATAATAACGTTGAAATGTGTGCGAAGTCATATGCAATATGCATAGTAACTCTAATTTTGAATAGTCATATTTTTGTTTTTTTTTTTTTACTTCTTCATCGCAATACGAGTTATTTGTTTTACCGACTGCGTAGAGTACGTTCGATGTTGGCAATTACGAGTGTGTCGTCATAACGATGATACGTCACGGCGGCACCGGGAGAAGCGGTGCCGTTGATGAAATTGGGACGACGAGACGCGCAAACAAATTGCACTCTTGTTTCGTTATATCGTCAAATATTTTATTGCCGCAGTAGACACAACGGCACAATTGTCGAGATCGCCAATAAATGTAGTCTCGTAATTACACTCGTTATTGTTTAATTTAATTAGACATATAGTTATCACGGGAACGTTGGAATTTTCGTAAATATCGATCCGCGTTTGCGGATACGCGGAAATAAATTACCCGTAATTATAAATTGTGAGGTATGAAATTAGATGTACGTGTGGGCGTAATGAGTTTACTTATGCTATTCATTGAAACAATATTTACTAATTGAAAGACTCTTATCGCATCTGTTCTGAGAAATCATTCAGACGATACTATATCCACATACTTTTTTTTTCGAATTCTATTCATTATTATAATTTATTATAATTATATTTAAATATATGCAATGCATTGTATACTTGTTTTTTATTTTATTTTTATTTTATAAAGAACACGTGATAAAGTTTACTCTCATTTTGACTGTAAATCATCAAAAATACGCGTAAAAAAACCTTTTTAACCACCCGATGGTAAACAAGTTACGTTTGTGTTGATCCGTTGGCATCTTTTCCGAGGCGAAACAAATAGAAAACTGTTTGCAGTTAAACGGCTGCCGGTCACTGCAGCAAAACGACTGCCGGTCACTGCAGCAGCTGACTTTATTGACCGATTCGCCTACGTAGTATTCCCGAATGCCGCAAGTAATTACAATATCAATAATTGCTGTATTTCGAGGATTAAGCATCATAATAATGCACTTAATTTAATTTACACAATATCGGAATATTCATCAGAATTATCGACATTTTTTTTCGAATAAATAATCATATTATGAATGAAACGAATCGATTTATGACGTCGCAACTCAACATACCCGTGAGGCTGGGAACTCACCAAGCAGACAGACGCGGTCAGTAGTACACTTGAGTTCACAGCTGTCACAGCTGCGTGGACAGTTTTTCGTTCGTGTTTTTGCGTTACATATGTTTCATTCGCAGTGATCTGACGTCGTGTAGAGAGTAAAAATAAAAATAAAAAACAATGCATCATAGTCGATCGATTATCGAGACATTTAAAGATCGGCGCAAACTCTAGTGAACACTGTACAGTTAGGATAGAAAGGAGAAAGACGCGTTGACCAATAAATACACTCAGTTGCGTTTTTCATGGTAATGAAATATGACGCGCTTACTATTCAGCTGTACCTGTATCATTATTATTTCATTGACAATCGCCACTGTTATTCACGCGGATCTTCAGGATTTTATGAATCTTCAGGTGAGAATTAATCTATTTAACGACAATATAATTATACGAGGGTTGCTGATCAATACGCTCGGCTGTTGAGGGTAAAAATTGCCACGGCGCTTTGATGTTATTTTGCAAAGATATAGGTATAGTTTCGAATCATCGGCTATTTCGTTGCGCGATTTTTTCGCACTTTTCGTCATGACAACCTGTAGATTCGTTTAAATCGATTAGAATTCTTTTCGAAACAGTTATTCTACGTGTTTTTTTTTTTATTTTTTTTATTTTTCAATGTTTTTTTTTACAGCACCGAAGAACTCGTCTACCTGATACAAAATTTGGCTATAGCGAATATTCCGAATATCCGGAAAACGAGGATAGAGAACGCGGACCCGAAGCATCATGGAATCGAATACCTCAGAGAAATATTGAACCGCCGATATTTCCTGATGCATTGGATCCAAGTGAGTAAAATAATAATTCTATTCGGTATTGAAACACTCAGAACAGCATTTTGGATCAATAGCTTCGCAACAATTCTAATTTAAACCACTTTTTTACGCAACTGAAATACATTAACGAATAAAACGAAACTTTGGTTTATCCGGCAGAATTTGAGTTTTTGAAGAATTTCTTCGATGAAATATTAAAAATAAAAAAATTTAATGGTGTCGAAGCTATTTGATTCTTCAATTCTCTCTTACATCGCAGTTTCGTTGTCGATATCATTTTTTTTTTTTGGATTTTCACGATATTTTTTTTTATAAAATTAATTTTACTAAAATATACTTTCGGTTTGATTTTTACTATTTTCTTCCATTTTGATTCTCAAATTTTGAGTATTTTTTATGATTTTTACTATACCTATTGTCGATGTACTATCACATGGTTTTCGACGAATCATCATTTCTTATCTCGTTATTTATGATGTATTTTTTTTTTTTTATAAAATATATTTGCACCACAATAATAAACACTCAGATTTGAATTTCGATGACTTTTTATCAATTTTGTTATTATTAAAATATATACAATATTTTTCGCTTTGAAATTTTTATGGTTTTTACCATACCGATCGTCGGTGTAACTTTTCGGAATATCATTTCTCCTTTAGCTATTATTTTTTTCATAGAATTTATTTGTTCATTAAATAACAGTAAAAAAAACACTCAAACTTCAATTTTTCTTATTATTTATGAATTTCTACGTTTCTAAAATATATGAAATATTTTAAAAAAATTTACGATTTTTCTGTACCAATTGTCGATGACGCTTTTTGAAATACGTTATCTTACGTCGTTATTTTTCGGCAAATAATTTTTTTCGACAAATTTTTACCACAGTAAAAAAAAAAAAACACTAAAATATTAATTTTTATAATTTTTTAATTAAAATACATCGATTTTTTTTCATCCAAATGTTCTCCAATTTTTGCTGTACCAATCGTAGATATTGTATGGGATGAGCATTGGACGGGGGATCTGGATATCGGACAGTTATCAGCGGTGGCTATGGAACCAAATGGTAACGTCGCTATATTCAGCAGACGCGACAGAGTATGGGGTTTGGGAAGTTTCGACGAGAGAACGAATAAATTCGACTGTAGTTACGGTCCGATAAAGCAGAATCCAATAGTTGTGTTCGATACGCACGGCAAACAAATTTTACAATGGGGAAAAAATCTCTTCTACATGCCGCACGGTCTCACGATAGACTCCGATGGTAACTATTGGTTAACGGACGTCGCGCTTCATCAGGTATTCAAATTCGATGCCATAGAGATCGAGAAAAATTTGGAACGACTGAAGAGCGCGGAGAAGGAGCCGGAAATTGGTCTGATTAATGTTCACGACCATCAGAGTCGCTTCAATCGAAGTATTCTGAAGCCTTCGATGATCCTCGGCGTTGCCTTCGAACCCGGCGACGATAATAAAAGTTTCTGTAAGCCCACAGCTGTGGCCGTCGCGACCAATGGCGATTTTTTCGTAAGCGATGGTTATTGCAACTCAAGGATCGTAAAGTTCAACAAGAACGGCGATAGAATATTGCACTGGGGTCGCGCATGGAGTTTGCCAGGTACTTGTCATTTCATACTCTCTATAGAATTGTTATTGGATCGCTATGTAACCGTTGATCAGCGCGATATGGTGGTAAAGATGAAGAAACAGAAAAATTGTCGTATTTCAAAAGCTGTGTGTCTAATGACATCGAAAATCATGAAAATTCTTGAATACCGGGAAATTTTAGGCTTTTTCAAAAATGTCACGAAATGTCATGAAATGTCACGAAAGTCATATAGGATCGGTGATCGCTAAAAAAAAAAATGGTCCCGAGATGAATAATTTATTAATTGATGAATCAAATATTTTTGGTTATTTTTTAATTAATTTTTCGTCAAGATTAACGGGATTAAGATATCTTCATAATTATTTGAGATATTTCCCTATTTTCCGAAATACATATTTTTGGAAAAAAATTATTATCATGAAATTTTTGAAAAAAATCGTATTATGCGCCTGAAAAGGCCTAAAAAATCACGAAATTCCGGCGGTTCTCGTTGTCGGATACTGAAAAGGGTATTTCAATTTCTTTGTATCTATTTTCAGGCGGTATGAGTAACAAATCGCCACCATCGTACGCGATGTTTGTTCCGCACGCTTTGGCGCTCGCGGAGGAAAAAAATCTAATTTACGTCGCCGATCGCGAGAACGGCAGAGTGATGTCTTATAACGCATTAAACGGTTCTTTCCATCGTGAATACGAACATCCGGCTATCGGCACCAAAATCTACAGTATCGCTTACGCGCGCGAGAAGATTTATCTCGTGAACGGTATGGACGTTTGGGCGCCGAGTAAATTTCACATAAGAGGCTTCGTCATAGACGTCAAAAGCGGTGAGATTGTTTCACAATTTAGTCCCGGAAGGGAAGACATGCTTGCGCCGCACGATATCGCCGTTTCCGTCGACGGTACAGAGATCTATGTGGTCGAATTGGACGCGAAGAAAATCTATCGATTTCTTCAAGGTATATATTCGATGATAACTTCTACTCAAAAAATTAAAAACCAAAATCAAAAAATAATTTAAAAAAATCAAAATCAATCAAAATAAAAAAAAAAAAATCAAAATCAATTAAAAAATAAAAATAAATAAATCAAAATTAATTGATTTATTACTATTATTAATAAAAAAAATTTTTTATTAAAAAAAATAATAATAATAATAATTTTTTTTTTAATTACCAAAAATTATTACGTTTCAGGAAAAACAAATTCTACATTGACGTTAAACGTAAGTTTGAGTTCTCATCACGAACACGTGCCGCTTACCGACGATACAAAGACTGATGGACCGGCGGATAGAAACGCTACTGGACCTCTCGTACTATCGATAATCGTCAGCGCAATGATTCTCATTGGACTGTGTCTCGCCGTAGCGGCGCTAGTCGCGAGATGTCGGAAGAGAGGTAAATCCCAGAAGGACGTTGAATGGGACCGTTTAGTCGATTGACGCACGCCAATGATTTATTTTTCATTGAAAACGGATATATAAATACATATATATAGTTGTTGTCTCATGCTGGCAGGAGACAGTGTTGTATTTCGATTTTTATTTTCCGAAATGTGATCTTTTTTTTTTTTTTGTAGATTATTGATTTTTGCTTTGTCACGGAAAAAGCAAAAAAAAAAACTAAAAAACGAAAAAAACGTTTTTTTTTTGTCAGTAAAAAAAAATCATTTTCGAGAGTCTAATATCAGGATATTCAACACAATACTCATAGCTTTTCGGATTTTATAGCATTTTTAATTTTTTTTCATAAATTGCTGACTAAGCTTTGCAAATTTCGAGATCGTAACTCAAGATTTTCCGTACAAATTAAAAGTTACCGGTTATCATTGTTGAAAAATACTTTTTTTCGAATTTTAACGCATAATATTAGAAATTAGAAATTTTCTCATTGCTTCCTTATAGTTTTTCTGTTCTTTTCAAAGAAGGAGAATTTTTGCGCGGAAGAAATTTTGGGAAGAATCGAAAAATCGCGAAGAAGCAGTGAATAAGTTTCCAATTTTTTTTTTTTTTTTTTCGCTTCACGCAAATCAATGGCAGCATCGACGCATGTTTTGTGTTTTATTGATACAACTAATAGTTTAATTAGTTTCACCAGTGTATTTAATTTAATTTGTAAATAGTTAGATTTATGGAACAATATTGAGCAGAAATCGTTTGTTAATCGGTTACAATAAGTTATTGTGATGCTTAACGCGTTTAATTGTCGCTGCAGGAATTCTCCTCTCAGAGGAGATGTGATTTTTGTATCCTATTTATGATTACGCATTATTATTTTCCGTATCTTCACCATTAAAACCGATACTACTTTTACCGATACTATTTTTTTCTCTTTTTTTTTATGATTACGCATTATTATTGGCCGTATTTTCACCATTAAAACTGATACTACCGATACCGATACTACTTTTACCGATACTATTGTTTTTTTCGTTTTTTTTTTTTAATGATTACGCATTATTTTTTGCCGTAATTTCACCATTAAAACCGATACTACCGATACCGATACTATTTTTTTTCTTTTTTTTTTATGATTCCGCATTATTATTTACCGTATTTTCATCTTTAAAACCGATACTACCGATACCGATACTACTTTTACCGATACTATTTTTTTTCTTTTTTTTTTTATGATTCCGCATTATTATTTGCCGTATTTTCATCTTTAAAACCGATACTACCGATACCGATACTATTTTTTTTTTTTTTTTACTTTTGATTTCGTTAATCGTTGATTATTCGTTCGCAACTATTGCAACCTCCTTGCGGTCGATTGCACCACTCGCACGTTGTAACTATAACAATACTGTCGATTATTCAAACAGGATGCTTGCTATCGGTGCGCAAGCGCGCGTATTGGGAAGCCGAGAGACGTGAAAACTTCAAACTCTCAAGTTTACTTGAATCGCGACAGGGTAAGAGCTTTAAGATTCTCGAGAAGAGGCCGAACACACGAGACTTCAGCAAGCTGAACACAGAACCCGAGACATCGGAAGACGAACGCGTCGAGGATAGTCTCGTCATATAATTTTATTGCGTTCGAATAGCCGCGAAGAATTATTCTTCGGTTATTCTGTTTCCGAAGAATTTTATCTGTAAAGAAAACACAAAAAAAAAAAACGTTAAATTCGATGATCGAAAGTATCGATACCTGACGACACCGAAACGCGAACCGATTTCCTATGAAATACGTTTTTTTTTTTTTTTTTTTTTTTTTCGTATTGTTTCGGTGCGATAATTTTTCATAAAGTGTTCATAAATTGTATACTATAGTTATTTTCTTTATATATTAGCAAAATCGAGATAACTATCGTAACGGCAGGTATCGAATTTACTTAATCGATTAATCAAACCGCTCATATCCGTCGATTCAGCACCGATGACTTGTGGACCATTTCGATCCTCAAACAAAATCAACAAACAAATAAAGAAAACGTGGGAATTGTTAGCTTAATGAAATTCAATTAATATCTATCGGTCTGTCGAAATTCGAATTAAATAGATTAACATAAACGACAAAAATCTTAAACATTCACTACGAGTAGTTAGTCGATGTAAAAAAAAAAAAAAAAAAAGCGCGTATTGCAGAATTCTCTTTTTTCCGTACAATATTTCTCTCTGACTCCCCTTCTTCTTCCGATTTTGACTCATTAAAATCGCTTGTGATCTCAATTTGTCTATCGATTACATATCTACTGTTTACAATTTAAGGGAACGATCAGTATTGCATTTTAAATAAGGAATTTTAATTTTTTTTTTCTTCTTGTATCTTTTTTTTTTTTTTTTTCGAATCGAAACGACATTTTCGTCGAGCGATATTCGCACAAAGACATTTTTATTGCGATTTACGCCTAATATTTAACAATTAATATTCTCGTCTACCTGAATATACAACTGTCGAAAATTGTATATTTTCAATAAAAAAATGACTATTTGTACCGTTGTAATTCCGTTTTTTTAGAGAATACCAATCAGACGCGTTTTTCGGGACTTTCTCGTCATCCAATAGACGAAAAATTACCGATTGAAGCGACGATACTGTTTTCGAGATTTCGATATCGTAACAAACGATCTTTAGAAAAGAAGACGCGAAAAGCAGTTTATTATGTCGAAATTATAGATCATTTCGTAGTAATGTCGGTAAAACAGCGATTTTCAGATTTACTTCCGTGCAGAAGGGTTCAAGTATCGTTCAGCTGAGATAAAGTCGCATGCGAATGAACGGAAAACGTTACTACGCGAATGAGAAAGGAATATGAATGGAATATGAGGCCCGCGGGGCTGTCCTGCGGCTCCCGCGAAGATATAACTAATGCGAAATGGCGTTAAGTGAACCGATGATTATTCCATTATGTAGCTTCGTATAATGCTAAAAGCTCACAGCCGAGTTAAACGACGATTACGCGGGCATTTAGTGCATTCCTGTCAAACGTTATAAAGAGACATAAGTAATCGTTAGACAGACGCGTAAGATATACGGCACATGCTTCGTATAGCGGAATCGTACGCCATCTTCCGTAGATATAGTAGGAAACTTTAATAGGAAATCTTGTGGACAATTTTTTTTTTTTTTTTCGATAATGTTTTATTTTACACACTTAGCTGACTTCTATACACAACTATACAACGATGAAAATTAAAATTCGTTTATTTATCGATTCTTCCTATGAGTCCATAAGACGAGGATAGCGCGTTGTTTTTTTTTCTTTTTTTTTTTTTTCTCTCATTTACGAGGCAACGTACCAAATTAAGAAACACCTGCGTTATATTTATTTAAACGATAATCAACTGTCTAATAACAATAATATTTTGCATGGCAATACATGATTTCGCTGCGACTGTCGATTTATCGTCAACGATTTTTTTTTTTTTTTCCTTTTTTTTTTTTGAATTTTTATGACGGATTCGTAAAAAAGAAAACGTAATGCCAATCCATCTTTCAAAAGCTCGCGAGCTTCTCACGCGATTAGTAATGATTTACAGCGATCGCAAGAGTTGCGACGTAATATTAAAATTTCATTCGGTGCCGAAAAAGCAGAAAAAATCTTTACGGAGGAGGCGTAGGAAACGGCATTAAAAAAAAAAAAAAAAAAAAAAAAAACAGAACAAAAAAAGTTTCTCACCCTCTCCCTGTAGTACCCAATCGTCCCTTTTGTACATTAAAAATCGTATACGTTCGTAGTTGATACACCGACCAAAAAATTGCCTAAAATTTTAATTCAATGTGTACGATGTGATCCATTAGATTTTACGTTTACAAACTACCGGGTAAATTCGTAACTAGAATAATCAATCTTCATTAGCATTCGAACACGAGGCAGACTATCGATGCTACGCTCCGGCATCGCCCCTAATCGGATTTTGCGAATCTGTTTCTTTTTTTTTTTTTTTTTTTTTTTTTTTTTTTTTTTTTTTTAATTCGCAACCCCCGCGATACGTCTCGACGTCTTTAACCTCATACTTCTGCAATATCGTTAACAGGACGTCGACCGGCTAAAAGAACAGCGTCGTCCACATTTAATATCACAATGTCCAAGTATACGCGCGTTTTTTTTTTTTTTTTTTTTCATTTTTTTTTTTTTTCTTTTAGTTTGTCAGTTGTTTCGTTTCAATTATACAACTATATAGTAATGCTTATCCGCTCGGCATCTTATTTATTTTTATTTTTTTTATTTTTATTTTTTTCTCCTCATTTTTTATTTCGTCGTCTTATTCATTGACATCTTAATCTATTCGTTTATTACGTTTATCGCTAGACGTATACGTATTATTTACAAAACTCGTGGCTCCTCATCATCATCGTCGTAAAAGATCGCAACAACCGAACGCTTCATTACCGCTTATAGTTATATGTATATAACTAAATAGCGCTACAATGGCTTGTTGAATTATTTCAGTTACTCGTGAATTTGTTTTCATTTTATTTCACCCCTTCTCCACCCCTTTATTTTTCAATATCGATACGTCGGGATATTTTTACGTACGGGTTCGTCGGCATGTGTAATTCGGAACGATAACGTGAAAGTTTTAATAAATCGAAAGCCCCCGTCGAGGTTACCACCACTTCATATCGATCACCAGCCAATTTCGTTGTCTCTCTCGTATCGCACTCTCCATTTTTCAATTTACCTTTCACGATGAACGTATATAAAAAAAAAAAAAAAAACAAAAAAAGACAAAAAAAAAAAATTGAAAAATTGTAACAGTGAACAACATAAAAAGCTGCTGTAAAATATAGAGCGCAAAACGAGATCGACTTAATGTTTTACACTAATTTATATATCGATTATTTATTAAACGATATAATATACGTATACTATATTCATAGCGACGTTATGCGTCGCTTTTCTTGTTGTTTTTTTTTTTAATCCTCAATAATATTTATATTTACAATATACCGTGTAATTAGGATGCGCTAAGATGATAATTTGTTATCGTATACTTGTAGACGCGTGCATTTCGCACGCACGCCATTTTTTTGTTGTTTTTGTTGTTTTTTTTTTTTTTTTGTTTCTTATTCTCTTGAATTTTATTTTTACCTTAAATCGACGCTATTCCGTTCGGCGAAAGGAACTTTTCGCCCGAAGGGAAGGAACTCTGATGGTCAGGACTCCGAAGGGACTTTGTGGAAGAGATCATTTTTCCAAATCACCCGTCGATCGATCGACGATGAGAATAGTTACGCCGTTAATAATTATCTGTCGAATAAAAATTTCTGAAGTATCCAATTCTTCCATTTACAACCTTTCGCCCTTTGGTACCACCCGTGACGTCAGTTCGGTTTCCAATTTGATCGAAAGAACGAAGCGAAAAGAGTCAGAAATATCCGATAAAAGTGTCGATTACACAAAATCGTGATGAACTTAGTGCATTTTATCTCTTCGTATAGATTCAACTTAATCGGAAAAAAAAAAAGAATTTTTTTTTTATTCGTTCTCTCTAATTGTGAAAAAAACTAAATTGATCATCGACGTCTCTTTATTGGAACCTCCTGTCTCGTGATTTAGTGACGATATTCTCGAAATAGCGATAAAAAAAAGTTCCTTATCGTCGATAAGTCCGATCGTTGACCGCGCGAATTATTCTTTTTTTTTTTTTTTTTTCGTTCACTCGATAATACGTAATTATGCAATAAAATCTCAAGGATAACCGGATGTTCAGTAGACGGAACTGTACTCGAGATCGTGAGCGTATTGTGGAGGTCCCGGAGGCGGTGGTGGCTGTGGACTGTATTGTTGCGAAGCGTCGGATGCTCGACGTCTCAGCGCGGCAATACTGTGAACGCCTCTCCAATCCGTTGCCTCGCCGTTACCTCCGCTGCCGTCGGCGACGCAGGATACTCCACCGGTCCCTCCACTTCCGGTAGCCGCACCCGGCGAGCCTTGACCACAGTTCAGTCCACCGGCCCCTAAACCACTCGGCTGCCCACCGCTGCCTCCGGCACCTACGGATGAGGCACCCGGAGGCGATCCACGGGAGGCCGACACGTGAACGCCGCCTGAAACACGAAAAAAAAAAAAAATGTATCAAATAAGAATAATAACCAACAACATTATCATCGAATGTAGAAAATAAGAAAAAATCTAAGATCGTTTCAAAGTCGCTGCGTAGAAAATGAAAAAAAAACATCGTAATTCCGCGTTCACGAAATGGCGGCATTACTCGCGCCGATTGAATTATAGGTTATGTTGGGTAGTGTTCCCCTTATTCCGCTGTATACACTTCCGGGTTTTTAGGGTTTTCCTCTCCTAACATTTGCTATCTGCAGTCAACTAATCTAAGTACCTAACCTTTCCTGTGCGTCCGCTACCGACTTAGCTACACTGTACAGCATTCGCCGGGGACACGAGAAAACTGCGGAAAACCCGTGCCGGTAGAGACGGCCATATTCTACTGATTCTTCGGTATCTTCTGCACCTATGTAAAGTGCAGAGAACGAAAAAACCAAAGTCTCAGTAGAATTAGCCTTCCGCTCACCGATTAATGCGCCAATCAGCGCGCGGCTAAGCGGTCACCCATCCAAGTACTGTCCGCAAACAAAAAGCTGCTTGACTTGGGTGATCGCCGGATCTGCGCGCGAACCGCGCATCTACCGTTGTCGGTACGCCGATTGAAATGTTTTTTATTTCACTCGGTGCGTAAAACTCCCATTTTACACCTTGTGAACTAAAATTTCGTACGATACTCGTGCGAAAAATGTTTTCTGAAAAAGTTTTATCGCACTAGAAGTGCGTTTCGTAGCATTGGACAACGCGCAACACGGAGAGAACTACCGGCCGTCGTAAAGTCGTTTCCGCCGATTGAAATATATTTTATTTCACTCGGTGCGTAAAACTCCCATTTCGCACCTTGTGAAGTAAAATTTCGTACGATCCTCGTGCGAAAAATGTTTTCCGAAAAAGTTTTATCGCACTAGTATTGTAATGTAATAACATCGTAGAAAATTCGAAACTGCGAAGAAGCGCACGAAGTGCGTTTCGTAGCATTGGACAACGCGCAACGGGGAGAGAGCTACCGGCCGTCGTAAAGTCGTTTCCGTCTTTCGTCTTCATTGGTGGGCTCCCGTGTAGGTATACTACAGGTCGGGGATTTCTTCTCTATTCTATCCTCTTATACTGCGGCCGTTTACGAGGCACCATCGAGAAGTCGGTGTTTGCTAAGGATAAAAGGAGTGAGCAGTGCGCTGCGGGTATCTCTATACGCCTCCGTCGGCTGAACGCTGTTATTCGCTTCGAGAAGCGAGAAACTGAGGTT
This sequence comes from Buathra laborator, assembly GCA_934046635.1. NCBI lineage: Eukaryota > Metazoa > Arthropoda > Insecta > Hymenoptera > Ichneumonidae > Buathra > Buathra laborator. The sequence goes on from OW203902.1 coordinate 9,862,436, forward strand.
TAAGGAAAGAATGATGACGATGATGACGATCATTCGGTACGTGTAAATAAAATAAAAAAAAATTCTTCAATGAAAAAAGATCGCGTCTTTTATTACGCATTATTTCCTCATCTATCGGCACGTAAAGGATTCTTGAATTTTGTTGTTCTTTCGTCTCTCAAAGGCGGTATAGTCTATTCGTTGCTCGCCGAACGGGTCTGTTAACCGTCGGGTAACTTTAAATCGACCGAACATATCTTTCGACTGTGTTAATTGACCGCTTCATACTGTGTACAGAGTCTTCTCGTAGAGTTGTCTGGGAGACGAGGTTAGCTATCGACTGAACGCGTAGACTATATGACGAAGTTTCGTCCGACGGCTCCGGTATACATTGCTCTCGCGCCTCTACGTTGCCAAAGTGCTAATCATCGCATTGAAAACCGAACGTTTGTAACGAACTGACGAGACAAGCGGCACAGATAGAATAACTGAGATAGAAACACAAGCGAGGAAACCTTTCGTCTTATAGATGTGTTGGAGACCCCATTCTAAAAGCTGTTTACAGGAGTCGTTATCCGACGCTCGCGGGTTACGCGCGGAGGAGACACCCGTGTGCCTTAGTCGAGGTTCACGAACCGTCGGCAGCGAAACCGCAGTCCATCGATTTTCCTCGATAGGATTTTTTGGAAATAAAATTCCGATGAACTTCCGTTCCCGGAGGCGATAACATTTTTTTTTAATTCGATACAATTTGAAATTTAATAAATTTAATCACTTTTCGAACCGAAAAAATAGTCAATTTTTTATTAACAAATGTATTGTTTGATATGGAGAAAAAAATGTTTAGTTATTAATAAATATCAGTCGAATAACGTAATATTTCATCGGCCAAACGAAATTCAACAATATTTGTTAATAATTAACATTTCTTATTTCGATTAATTGAGATTCGTAACAATAAAAAAATATTTATTTCGCAATATTTTTGTTGACTATAATTTAACCCTTTTTTCTGCAGGCACTCCGTTTTTTTTATCATCGGATTTTTATTAAAATGATTTTAAAAACCTCTTTAAGAGAATTATTTTGTTGTATATTTGTTAATAATTAACATTTCTTATTTCAATTAATTGAGATTCGTAATAATAAAAAAATATTTATTTCGCAATATATTTGTGACTATAATTTAACCCTTTTCTCTGCAGGCACTCCGTTTTTTTTATCATCGGATTTTTATTAAAATGATTTTAAAAACCTCTTTACGAGAATTTTTCTCTTGTATATTTGTTAATAATTAATATTTCTTATTTCGATTAATTGAGATTCGTAACAATAAAAAAATATTTATTCCGCAATATTTTTGTTGATTATAATTTAACCCTTTTGTCTGCAGGCACTCTGTTTTTTTTTTATCATCGGATTTTTATTAAAATGATTTTAAAAACTTCTTTAAGAGAATTTTTCTCTTGTATATTTATTAATAATTAATATTTCTTATTTCGATTAATTAAGATTCGTAACAATAAAAAAATAATTATTCCGCAATATTTTTGTTGACTATAATTTAACCCTTTTCTCCGCAGGCACTCCGTTTTTTTTTTATTATCGGATTTTTATTAAAATGATTTTAAAAACTTCTTTAAGAGAATTTTTCTCTTGTATATTTGTTAATAATTAATATTTCTTATTTCGATTAATTGAGATTCGTAACAATAAAAAAATATTTATTCCGCAATATTTTTGTTGATTATAATTTAACCCTTTTATCTGCAGGCACTCTGTTTTTTTTATCATCGGTTTTTTATTAAAATGATTTTAAAAGGCTCTTTAAGAGAATTCTTCTCTTCAATCTACAGCTCGAGTGAGAACTTCATTTCCGTCTGTTATTTTATTACGAGCGAACGTGACGATCCTCGTGCAGCGAGTAGAGAGCACATTTTTAAGTAGCGCGAGTCAACGCTGCGCTCTGGCTGACGACCGGCGATAATGCGCGGTAATTCGCACCCCGCGGACTGGTTGCGTATAGAGTAGCAACACGCGAACGGGTGTGCGTGCGTCTCGCCATACATTCACATAAACACGAGCGTCAAGGCTTGTTGCACGTTTTTTTCGTTGCCAAGACTCACAAATTGCTCGAGAGCAAAATTTCTCTCGGAATTCGTACCCCTCGAATATTCTTGGGAACACAATTTCGGCGTTTAGTCCCGCGGAATAATTTTTATTTTTTTTTTACAGCTCTCTCGGTAAACTGTATCGTATTTTTCTTATTGACTCGTCTCCTCGCGCTGACGTACCAACCGTACAGTGGGTGCGAAGAAAAAAAAAAAAAAAAAAAAAAAAAAACACTCGTCACAGTTGTCGCGACTTTTCGCGAGTATCGAATAATTTACCGAGTTCACCCACATCGGGGGCTCGCAGTGCCAAACGAAATACATCGCGACTTCTGTACTCTTGTTGCTTCTCAGTGCAATTTTTTTTGTTATCTACACGATTTCGTTATTTTCTTCGATAACTCAACGTAAAATGACGCTTTTGCAAGTTTTATTACGAGGAAAAAAAGTTGTCGATTTTACCGCAGCGCTCGTAGTCTTCGGCAAGTCCCGCGAACGACGAGAGGATAGAAAAGACGGCGAAACACGTTGTATCGAGACGCGAGAGAGATGAGAAGGATGAGAGAGAGGAAAAAAAGGAAAAGAGTGGGATATACATGTATATATGTGTTATGGTAAACAGGCAAGCAGCAGGAAAGATCTCGCACCTAGGTGCGATCGTCTTGGAGGTTCTTCGGTGCGCAAACACCCGAAGCCGCCGGACTTTATGTTTCTGTCTCAAATTCTTTACGCGTCGCCTCGCAGACCCGTTTGCTCTCCCCGTAAGTTTTTTCGTCTCCCGCGCGTATATATATGCAATAACGACACGACTATTACCTATTTGTACCGGTAAAATCCGATCCGTACTCCGTGAATTCGTAAATTTGATTCTTTTTAGCGGTAAAGGCGTTTGCCGATGAGATTTTTTTTTCGATTTTTTTTTTTTTTCGGATTTGAGTAGTTTATTTTTTTTTTTTCGCTTAATGATGACGGAATTTGAAAATAGAAATGATAAAAATTTTGCACCGGTAAAATCCGATCCGCACTCCGTGAATTCATAAATTTGATTCTTCTTAGCGGTACAGCGTTTGCCGATGAAATATTTTTTCGGGTTTGAGTAGTTTATTTATTTTTTTTCGCTTAATGATGACGGAAATTGAAAATAAAAATGATAAAAATTTTGTACCGGTAAAATCCGATCCGTACTCCGTGAATTCGTAAATTTGATTCTTTTTAGCGGTAAAGGCGTTTGCCGATGAGATTTTTTTTTCGATTTTTTTTTTTTTCGGGTTTGAGTAGTTTATTTTTTTTTTTTCGCTTAATGATGACGGAAATTGAAAATAAAAATGATAAAAATTTTGCACCGGTAAAATCCGATCCGCACTCCGTGAATTCGTAAATTTGATTCTTTTTAGCGGTAAAATGTTTGCCGATGAAATTTTTTTTCGATTTTTTTTTTTTTCGGGTTTGAGAAGTTTATTTTTTTCGCTTAATGATGACGGAAATTGAAAATAAAAATGATAAAAATTTTGTACCGGTAAAATCCGATCCGTACTCCGTGAATTCGTAAATTTGATTCTTTTTAGCGGTAAAACGTTTGCTGATGAAATTTTTTTTCGATTTTTTTTTTTGGATTCAGTAGTATATTTTTTTTTTTTTTGCTTAATGATGAAGGAGTTTGAAAAAAAAATGATGAAAATTTGGATTGTTAAACTCACCGAGGGAATTGAGTCCGTAACTCGCTTGGTACACCGTTTGCGAAGGGCTGCTTATCGGTAATCCAGAATTTCCGAGACCCAAACTCGATCCCAGACTACCGGAACTCTGCTGTCCCAATTGTCCCAAACTTTGACCAAAACCCGCCATTCCCATTCCTCCTTGACCGAGTTGTCCCAATCCCGGGCCCATTCCCCATCGGTCCGTCGGCGCGTGAAACATTCCCGCCGCTCCGCACAACTCGGAGCTCATTGCGCCGAATGGCGGAAGTCCGTGGGACGGTAACAGCGCACCTGGTGTTCTAAATACGTTTGTCGTCTTCTTGCGCTTCTTCCACTTTGCGCGACGATTCTGAAACCATACCTGCGACAGGAAATACGAATATTCGTCGTTAGTATAGCAAAGTCGATTCTTTTTTTTTTATTTTCGCAATTTTTCTCGAGATTATTGCGAAGTATTCCGGCAATCATCGTCTATCGACGTTTTTTCAAATATTCATCGTGAAAAAAAATGCAAAAAAAAATACTTTACAAAATAGCAAAATAATTTTTTTCAAATTTTTGAAAAATTATCAAAAATTGTGAAAGAATTGTAGAAAATGGTATTCGTAACAATTTTTTTGCGACGAATTAAAAAGTCCCAAAAGTCCCTTATGGTAGCGAAATATTTACAAGATATTGAACTTTTCGCTGCAAAGTATATAATTCATATATATTTTTTTCGACACTTTTATTTCGACGAAAAATCCGAAATTATCATACGAAAAATTGTCGATCAAAAATATAATGTATAGTAAAATATAAATGCAATTCATTTTCGTCAAAAAATGGTATACATGCATATATTTAAAAATATATGTCACCAAAAAGTTCACCAATACCTCCAATTAACAATACTAATATTATGAATTATTTTAATTATTGTTAATTGTAACATTTCGTCCCTCGAATTTTTTCCCCTATAAAGCAAATATCTCGAAATGCCTAAAATTGACCGTAAAACATCGCGAATGAATCGTTTCTGCAATAATCTGTTCTCGATGGCCGGTAAGTATCGTCTGCAAATATACACCCTACAGATATACAACCCCTATATAGCATCGTATAACTATATCGTATATAGTTGCGTCGTGCTCTCTTCTCCGGCCGTTTTCCCAGTTACATAAGGTATCCAACGCGAAACGATAAGGTGTCCCCCGGCGTTGGTACAATATCTTCGACCCCAAGCGCCAAGTCCGCAGGCCTTCTCCACCGCTCCCGTTGCCGTTGCCCGCCGCCGCGGGTAGCTATTAGCCGACGTTATGAGCTGTTGATTCTGGCCACGTAGTGGGCCCCCCTAAGCTGCCCGGGGGTTCCCGGGAACTTGATTTATTGATATCGCATGCAAAGCCCGTCTCGGGTCTCGCGCCGTAGTGCTATATAGAGTGCGAATCCGGCTGGAGTCGGCCTGTGCCTCGCCGACACAGCAGCGGACTCCCTACACACGTTGAAGCTATATAAACGAAGAACCACCAGAAACCAGAAGCAGCCCGCTCTCTCGTGTTCACTAGTGTCGCAACACCCCCACGCAGCTATAATCCACGCACACGAAGAGGTCAGCTCGCGATGGAGGCGGCGAACCCAGCGAAAGCGACGACTACAGTAGCGGAAACAGCGGAATATGCATACGTATCCATGTGTTACGGATAGCGGCGCGTCTACATTCCCGTTCTATAATACGCTATTCCGCTATACATAGTCCGGAAAATGTTCGCCGGGCAGTTTCACCTGTATTTCATGTTTGTCTATATACACAGTACGCTACTATAGTATATTGTCCCATAAATTAGTACTTTGGCATTAGCCTGTGCGAGTGTACAACTCACGCACCCTGTTTTCCCGCCGAGAGTGAGAGTACTAAAATACCCTGACTAACGTTCCCCTGGATTATACGAATCTAATTGGATACACGGGATTTACAACCCCTTTCGGCTGTATCTGTATATCTCGAGTTCCCGTGGCCTCGTTTCCAGTCACTCGGTGAAGAATTTTTTTTTTTTTTTTTTCTTTCGTTCTCACTATAGACTTTAAGGGTTTGTGGTAAAAAAAAATCAACGAGAACTCTGGTAAATCGTGTTGGGGATGAATTGACGGCGGAATGAAACGAAACGGCGATTGGACGCCGGCGTGATGTCGAGTTTTATGGACTTTTGTTTTGCTCGCGATTCCTGAAGACTTACACACCCCTTTTTCGACTCTTTGGAAGCGCATCAGGGAGATTCATCGCAGATATGTATATAGATTTGATAGCGGCAGGGGATGCACGACCACTTCCGTCTGCCATCTCCCTCCCTTAGATTTTTCACACCCTCTTGCTCTTTGCTCTTTCATACAAGGCGCAGACCATCCCCCTCTGTATATAGTTCGGGCGTTAGCGCGTGCACGCTGCACGTCAGAATTCTCTCCCTTCTCGAAGCTACTGGGTGCGGTCTCGACGATTTCACGCCAGAGCTAAGGCTTAAAAGCCCGTGGATAATTCGACGCTGCTTCTGGTTTCACTGCCTTTTTCGAGACTCGTTTATCGGCCTTTTGTTGTTGCGAATATACGAAAATGCGAAACGAGACGACGTGAAAAAATATATCGAAATATATCGAAAATATATTTATATTTGCGATATATTTTCAACGAAAAATGGTATAAATAATAATAAATTTATTGAATTTTCTTTTGCATTAATAATACGAATATATTATTAATTTAATTATTTGTGTAATTTATTAATTTTTTTTTTATTTCTTTTTTAATTATTATTATATAAATGTTAATTTATATTTTTAATATAATTTTTCGATATATTTGATCCCTATGTAAGAGGGGTGGTTATCGCGTTATTTAATACACTACGAGGATATCCTTCGAATCGGGACTTCCGCTATATATCAGTGAATACAAGTATTCTGTGAATGATTTCCTTAAGCGAATTATCAATCAGTTCGGAAGATATTTAAAAGATCGTATTTTTACGATCGAATTTACGAATCAGAAGGGTGAGAGCCGCGCACCTTTCGATGACTAAGAACTTCGATTCCTCAGCTTCGTTATTATCGACCATAAAAAAAAACGCACCTTTCGATCAACCGAACGGTCGGTCCGAGTACCCTTTCACCTTCAGCCAATTAGGTACGTTGCTTTTTAAAAGTTGATCTATCATCCGCACTCGAGACACGCGCGAGCCGCTCATCATCGTTGCCTCCTGAGGGGCAGCTGTGCAGTTTTTGAAACGCGCACCTGGAAACCACCGCCTCCTCCCCTCGCAGGAATCACTGCGGGGGTCGGAAGAGAAGGATAGACATGCGGCGATTGATCTTCCAGCACCTTGTCCTTTTGTCTTCGCCTCAAAAGCGATTGCGCAGTCAAATTCTCTCGTTTGATACCTTCGAATGGCCGAAAAGCCGAAAGGTCGATTCAGTGAAAAGGGAATACCATTCCAAGGATTCGACGATAGAGGGGTTCAACGACGTCGTAGAAGAAAGTCGCTTCACTCGTTTCTTCCAAAATCGTGAAAGGCTTATCGTATACGAAGCTTAGGGGTGTAGAGAAACCTTCGCATAGGTATTCCCTGCAGAACAGTCGCGAAAAAAAGAAAAAAATGGTCCAGCTGTTAGGTGAACGGAGGATGGAATCGTCGAAGACGAGAAAGAACGGAGAAAGTGTAACCATGAACCCTCCGAAGCCGAAGGTGATTTCAAAGCGAAAGGCAAGAAAGCGACGGGAAAAGTAGCGCTCCCGGGTGATTTGAGACGCACAGAGAGAAGGGAGGAAGGGGGCGAGAGCTCGTAAAGGGGGTTCAGCAGGCGCTGATATAAATTGAGACTCCCATCAAGGCAAGCGGCGGGATCTGGCCGCGAGACCCCCTTCCACCCTCCTCCACCCCCGGCAACACCAACGCAACCAGAAACGGCAACGGGACGAGATATATAGGAGTTGATTTTCACCTCTCCATTGAAGAATAGACGGTCTCTTCCGCTTAACTATCTTTGCCCGGCGATAAGGGAAAAAAAGTGGAAAAAAAGATCCGTTGAAAAAAAAAAAAAAAAAAAAAAAAAAAAAATGGAAAGAAATGAATCGTAATAAAATGAAATACGGTAGACGACAGTCTAATAAATTATTATTATATAAATTATATAAATAATTATATCATAAATGTATATATAGTTTTTTTCTTTACGAATGGAGGAGTTTATAGTTCTATATGTGTGAAAACGATGTCTCGCCGGAAATAGATGATGTAAAAATAGAGTAGTATTGCGAAAAGTAAAATAATAGATTTTACAGAACGTCGGAGAAAATATCGCAGAGGCAAGTTTTAGGTCGATGGAGCGGCGAAGGGCTGCGGATTTAATGAGAATAAATATTGTATAAAGTTGCGTTGGAGGGGTAAGTATTATAGTCAGTGCATCGGGAGCCCTGAGATTGATGATGGTGCTACGGGATGAGGAACGTCCCGTCGGAGGGTGCCGGAGCGCATTAACCGGACCACCTACCGATGCTCTGCTATATACCACGAACGTGTCACGTTGGCCAATATCTCTATCGCTCTCGCTACGTTCACAGGCGGGAAAGTCTTCGCGGTGCAGAGTCCGGAGAACCCATTAGCACTCTCGTTAACGTCGATAATCGATACTCGGGAAAAAAAAAAATCTCGCCGTTCGATTCTTCCAACCGAAGTCATAATTTTCGGAGATCGGACGGCAAAGATCAGAATTTGATCGAAATTCCTTATTTATATGGGATGTTTTTTTTTTTTTTTTTTTTTTTTTCGATCTAAAAGAGTTGCCGAGTCTATCCGGCTGACCGCACGACCCCCCAGTAGCCATCGGCGGCAAACCGAGAATTCGGGGTTTGCGGTTGCGGTCAGAAGAATTAACTGAGGGAGGAACGCCGCCCCGAAACTCCGGGTTGGTCTCATCTTTTCTAACTCTTCCTCTTTCCATTTCGCTCGCTAAATCCCGACAAGCCAACGGCTGCACGAGTGCTGCACATACCGGAGAAGCAGGAAAAGCTCGCGAAAGGGGTGGATCGTGAAAAGCGGCTATAAAATTGCGCGTACGAGCTATAGAATATACCGGGTATAGAGTCGTGAAGCCTCAAAAGTATATTCTCTACCGCGCGAGGGCTCACCGATGCTGCGGTAGGCACTTTCGTTCCTGCAACGTATATAGCCATCTCACTCTCTCCCTTTCCTCCTCCCTCTTCCCCTTTTCTCCACCTTGCATAGATCGTAAACTTGATCCATTTATACTTTATTATTATTTCACGGTGGCAATATCGTTGCTCCGGGGCTCCACGCTATTCGCCGGGAAGAACGCCGTGTGCGTCGTCCCGTACAACGCAGCACCGTCGTCAAATTAGCTAAAACTGCTCGTGGTACTGGATTTACCTCGCGGTAACATCGGATAAGCTCGCCACATACATACACACCAGCGAACTCTTCGCTATAGCGCTTCGAATCTCGTAGAATCTACTTAAATGAAAAAGAAAAAAAAAAAAAATAGATCGCGGGTGCCGCAGTGATATTTCACCGTTGACTTTTTTCCGTTCGTAACATTTTTTTTTTTTGCACTTTTTTTTGTATCACCTGATTTTTTTTCGAGACAAATTAGTAGAGATAAAGAATTGAGAAAAAATAAAGATGATCTACTTGTTTTCACGCGATTTTCGATATAATCCGAATCCCTTTATGTTTGCATTATATCGTACGATCTGCGATTTGGTACCCGTGAAATCGAGAATGTGACGAACGCAGGGACCGCAGTGATATTTCACCGTCGACTTTTTTCCGTTCGTAACATTTTTTTTTTTTTGCACTTTTTTTTGTATCACCTGATTTTTTTTCGAAACAAATTAATAGAGATAAAGAATTAAGAAAAAATAAAGATGATCCACTTATTTTCACGCGATTTTCGATATAATCCGAATCCCTTTATGTTTGCATTATATCGTACGATCTGCGATTTCGTCCCCGTGAAATCGAGAATGTGACGAACGCAGGGACCGCAGTGATATTTCACCGTCGATTTTTTTCCGTTCGTAATATTTTTTTTTTCACTTTTTTTTGTTTCACCTGATTTTTTTTCGGGACAAATTAATAGAGATAAAGAATTGAGAAAAAATCAAGATGATCGACTTGTTTTCACGTGATGTTCGATATAATCCGAATCCCTTTATGTTTGCATTATATCGTACGATCTGCGATTTGGTACCCGTGAAATCGCGAATGTGACGAACGCAGGGACCGCAGTGATATTTCACCGTCGATTTTTTTCCGTTCGTAATATTTTTTTTTCACTTTTTTTTGTATCACCTGATTTTTTTTCGAGACAAATTAATAGAGATAAAGAATTGAGAAAAAATAAAGATGATTCAGTTATTTTCACGCGATTTTCGATATAATCCGAATCCCTTTATGTTTGCATTATATCGTACGATCTGCGATTTGGTACCCGTGAAATCGAGAATGTGACGAACGCAGGGACCGCAGTGAACTCTCTTCAGGGGGGTAAGTTTGGCATTGACGCCAAGGATAGACAAGAGATTCGATGTAGGGGAGTAGGTGCGACATCATAACCAAATGGGCGTTGGATGATACTCCCTTGGGTCACTGCGGCGACACAGCTTATCCATTGAGAACCCCATTGCCCGGGACGCACAACCTCCCTTCCGCTTCTCTGGTAACGCAGAACACATGGAGAATCGCGACGGAGTCCAACGCATTCAGCATGTTTCCCTTACAGCCGACGCACGTATTTCGACTCTCGCAACCCCCGCGATTATATACTATACATCGCATTATAGTATGTATATGTATACATATATATATATATATATATATATACGCAGACGCACGCATATTCGGGTGTCAGATATACGTACGCGGGGCGCATTATACGAGTCATATTTTTCGGGGGCGAGAACGACGACGAGTAAACCTAAGAGCTAATATCGTGGTCCATGCATATTTATACCGCATTAAAAATCACCCTCCCTTAAAATGCATAGGCCGCTGCATAGCCAAGGCGCGCGTTCAAGCTTCCCGGACCTCTTCGTCGTCTATTCTGTAATACTGTTGCTTCATCCCTTATTTTTTTTTTATTTATTTTTTTTTTTCACTATATAGTTATTTTTCATTCTTTCTCGAGATACGAGGAATGCTTTTCTTGTTTATGCGAGGATATGAAATACGGAGGAATGCCGCGAAATTTTATGAAGTTTCTGGTAGCTACGAGATGGAGATGACTGTCATAGAAACTGAATAACGCGATAGGGGTTGAAAAGATTAATAAATTAAAGGGGCAAAAAAGAACAGAAATATTGCGAAAATTACATTTGTCAATCGTTTCCGGAATATCGGATAGCTACACGCTTAAAGCGCGCGAGTTTCGATGTTGCATTTACGCGGCATGCAGAACGCGTAAAATGTACCCTGCAGGACGAGGTGTTTTCATGTCTCGTCCATAAAATACTCGATCGTCGATCCGCGAAATATACATAACACGTGTCAAAAAGCATCGTATAAAACAGGAGTAACAGAGGGGGGGGGGGGGGGGGGGGTGTGGGAGGAGAAATAAACGACTCCGCTAGGATAATTCATTGCTTTTCCTCCGACTCGTTTCGTTGGCACACTGAGCCATTTTATACGGGTGCAGTATCGTTTATATTTATCGCGGTAACTCGCTGAGTGCATAAAATTCGGGACAAGGGGCTGCGGCAATATTTAGTGCAGAATTTTTCTTGAAGAAAAAAAAATGGATATTTATATATATATACAGAAGAATTGCAAAAAAAATGGTCATAGTGTGGTGCCTTTTATCATTCGGCAACTCGTTGAGTGCATACAATTCGGGACAAGGGGTTGCGGCAATATTTAGTGCAGAATTTTTCTTGAAGAAAAAAAAATGGATATTTATATGTATATAGAAGAATTGCAAAAAAAAATGGTCATAGTGTGGTGCCTTTTATCATTCGGTAACTCGATGAGTGCATACAATTCGGGACAAGGGGCTGCGGCAATATTTAGTGCAAAATTTTTCTTGAAGAAAAAAAAATGGATATTTACATATATATATAAGAATTGCAAAAAAAATGGTCATAGTGTCGTGCCTTTCATCATTCAGTAACTCGCTGAGTGCATACAATTCGGGACAAGGGGTTGCGGCAATATTTAGTGCAGAATTTTTCTTGAAGAAAAAAAAATGGATATTTATATATATATACAGCAGAATTGCAAAAAAAATGGTCATAGTTTGGTGCCTTTTATCATTCGGTAACTCGATGAGTGCATACAATTCGGGACAAGGGGTTGCGGCAATATTTAGTGCAGAATTTTTCTTGAAGAAAAAAAAATGGATATTTATATGTATATAGAAGAATAGCAAAAAAAAATGGTCATAGTGTGGTGCCTTTTATCATTCGGTAACTCGCTGAGTGCATACAATTTGGGACAAGGGGTTGCGGCAATATTTAGTGCAGAATTTTTCTTGAAGAAAAAAAATGGATATTTATATGTATATAGAAGAATTGCAAAAAAAAATGGTCATAGTGTGGTGCCTTTTATCATTCAGTAACTCGCTGAGTGCATACAATTCGGGACAAGGGGTTGCGGCAATATTTAGTGCAGAACTTTTCTTGAAGAAAAAAAAATGGATATATATAGAAGACTTGCAAAAAAAATGGTCATAGTTTGGTGCCTTTCATCATTCGGCAATAATGGAGTGAAACCACTAAAAGCTATTTTTGAGACAAAGTGCAATAAAGAACGGATTCTATACAGCTTTGCAGCACGTGCGTCGAAGGTATCGGGAGTCTCTTGGCACAGAGACTCGCACTTGTTCGTCCCGAAGGACGCAACGAGGGAATGGCAACCGGCAACCCACCATCAGTACCTTTCGTTCGTTCGTTCGTCCGTCGTGTCCCTCGGGACACTTTGAAAGCAATGCTGCGTACCCGCCACGACCAGCCACGTCTCTCTACCATCGCATATGTGCCGACTTTTCCCATAGTCCTCTCCATCCTTCTTCTGGCCATCCCCTGTCTCTCGTGTTTTTTTTTTTCTACCCTCCGGTCGGGGATTCACTGACTAACAGCTCCGATTTTATTCTTATTCGGGGATAAATGATCCGAGACCTTTGGCGCCTGTCGCGGCACATCGAACTCTCCTTCTCCATCCCTTACCTTCTGCTACCATAAGGTCTAAATCTCGAACGTAAATCGATTCACATTCTTCTAACTTTATCGCTCTTCACTATGAGTTATAACATTCGGATGCTCTCAGGAGCATATTTACTAAATCGATTAAGATAATTCGCTCGCTTTGTGTTCATTTCGCATAACTTCGAGAAAAATGAGAGAAAATTCCAAATACTTCGCGATGGTATAAAAATCGGAAAAAAAATTAATGCATATTAAAGATACTGAAAAAATTAATTTTTCATAATAATAATTCCGAAATGTTATTAACAAATTGATGAAAAAATTAATTGTGATAAATAAAATAAATCAACAAATTTCCCGGAAACCCAACTTTTTTTTTAATGAAAATGATTCGTTCATTTTTCTAAATACGTATCAATTTTTTCAGATTTTCAATTTGCTTTGATTTTTTTTTTTTAATGTGTGAAAAAACACATTTGAAGAAATGCTGTCGATATCACATTCCGATTTTTAATACAGATATTTTTTTCGTCTTTTTTTCATCAGTTTGTAAATTGGATTCACCGGAAATGGATTGAGAGATTAATTCCGTGTTCTAAGGAGATCGATAACGATTGGCCGCATCGCCCGCAATTACTGGTACAAGAGGTTCGAATCGAACGTTGAGAAAGTTGATGTTAGAGGGGTTGTTGCAGATTAAACTATAGGCACATCGCGACGCGTTCAGTTGCTCCGCCGACTCGAAACAATTCCGATAGTACGCTAATGCTCGACACTTCCGTTCCAATGCGAACGGATTTAGTTTTGTATCCGGAAGAGCGCGAAGTGTCTGACTATCGTTGAGTCGATGGTCTCAACCGCCCATCGTCGAGAGGTCGTATTCCATAAAATTGCGGACGAGCGGCGAGCGGGAATAGTCGGGGGGTTGTTCGTCGGGTTTGCGAATCGCCGGGAGTAATCGAAAGGACCCTTCACGCCTAGAAACGAGCAGTTACCTCGGAGCAGTTAAGTTAAATGCCTGTTAGCAGACATTAACTGCTTTTGCCCCGCGAGCGGGTGGTTCGCGTATAGTATACCCCCTCTGTGTCGTGCACTCGGATCTACCGAACCAGAATATGAGACCGAATTCACCATCGGGCATTGGCCACTTCTCTATTCCGCACATTCGACGATTGCAGTTTTAATCGACGCACTTAATTATGATGAAAATTAAATCGCTCGAACGTGTTCGATTCGTTCGCGAAGCGCGTCGTCAGATCTAATAAACTTTTCAGCGCAGTTCGAGGTATCGAACTCGTTCCCGGGGCTTTCAGCGCTCGCAATCACGCACGGCATTTTCATTTTTTTTTTTTTTTTGCAATATCGATGTATCGTCAATGAGAATCTCGAAATAACGGGATGCGATCAACACGGTAACCTGAACGAAAAAAAAAAAAAAAGGAAATGGATCTCGCAACACCGGATGCAGATACACTTAATAGAGCGGGTCAAGTGTCGATACGTGTATACAAATAGGATGAAGTTTTCCACTCGATTTGTCACTTTGCGACGGAAGAGAAGTGCTGCAGGTTAAAAGAGTCACGTAAAAAAAAAAAAAAAAAAAAAAAAAAAAATGGGGAACGTCGGAGGGTTAGAAAAAGAAAGGTACCGATTGAGCTTCGATCGAAGTGTAGTAGTCGTCAAAGCGCAGAGGGTCGTTGGACCGAAAATTATCGCAGATGATCGACGGAAGTTTGCGAATTTTTTTTTTTTTTTTTTTTTTTTTTTTTATATAAAAAGAACAGATCGCACGCAAATCGAAACGCTGAGTGTCGGAATCGGTTCGTCGCGGCGTCGACGGGTTTTAATTCGACACAATCTCGTCCGCCGCTACCATCGGCTACTGTCTCTTTCACCATTGCGAAAACACGGCACAGCGCGGACCCCGACGAAACTTGTACATTTATTTTACTCGCGCTTCATCGGTGGCGAGTGTTCAACGGCGTACATTTTAAAATTGTCTGCCGTTTCTGGCGTATAGCCGTATAGCGTAGCGCTCTACCTGTACCCGTTGACGATGCCCTCGCTGAGGCTTAATTGATTTTGGGAGGGAATTCAAAACCACCCGTTGTCCCGACTGACGGTGCATGTTGAATGCCGAAGCAGACTTTCCGCAACGTGAAATCATCAACGGGAACACGATAAACTCAAAGCGCCGGTCATTGAAAACTGATAATATCCCGACGTATCGTCGTGAATAAGTTAAACGAAGTTTTCAGCGATAAAAAATAAAAATAATAATAAAATAAATCGGGAAATGAGAAAAATAAAATTCGTGTTTTGTTCCGACAGATGTGTCCCCCCCTCGCTGCGGCGAA
Source organism: Buathra laborator (assembly GCA_934046635.1). Classification (NCBI taxonomy): domain Eukaryota; kingdom Metazoa; phylum Arthropoda; class Insecta; order Hymenoptera; family Ichneumonidae; genus Buathra; species Buathra laborator. The sequence continues at coordinate 9,877,767 of OW203902.1, forward strand.
GATATCGCCGAGCGTTGAAAACGGCTAGACGCTGAAATATAAACGCTTCGTATCTCCAATTTTCATTTGCTTATTATTCTTTTTTCGTTCTAATTCAGTTTCATATCTCGCGGGCGCTACGAAACGGAGCGAAATGAACGTCAATAAATAATGAAGAGAGATGAAGAAGCAAATGAGCTCAATAGCGGTGATGATATGACCGATAATTGTAGTTGGATAATTTTCATAGAGAAAAAAAAAAACAAAACGATAGACACACCGACGTAGCGTCACTTATATACGGATTTGTATGTAACATATTGTGCGCTTTTGATGTATCTGTTTCGCAAAGTAGTCAAGGAATTTTTTTTTTTTTTTTTTTATCAAGAAATTCTAAAAAGATCGGAAGAATGAAGAAGACGAATAAAAAGTCATCCATAACACTGAATTTTTTTTTTTCTCGCAATTTTACATAATTTGCTGGATATAGATGCGGGTAACTGCTAAATTTAAGAACTAAAAATCTTTCGCGATGTTTTTCGACCGCGAAAATAAAAAAAAAATTATAGATATATATATATATATATATTGAAGCGAGCGACCCGCCATGGTAAGTCAAGAAATCTTTGATAGCCGACGCTCGATAGCGCGCAGAGAGTCGTTGAGCGCCGGCGCCCTTACTCGCAGCCCCATTGGTGCCTCAAACCCTCTGTGCCCGTTGTTCCCGGATAGTACTCGCCGCACGTTCCCTTGGAAACGCTTCGTTCGCTCTGATATCTACCCCCCTCAACGGCGGAAGACCTCTTTCAATTAGACTCCACAGCCCTCTCCGCCTCCCCCGCTATCTCCGTTCACTCCCTTTGCTTTTGCACCTTCCCTTCTCCGTCTAACTGTCCCTCGAACCACCGTGACTGCCTCGCGTGCCTTCTACCCTCTCTTTCTCACTCTCGCAACCCTCCGTATACCCTCCGTCTCTGTCCTTCGCGACCTCTTCGCATTCGTCGTCATAGCCGCGCCGAGAGATATCTTCGCGAAAGGTATCGAATTCCGCGATAACGTTCAACGCTCAACAGACCTGAAAACTTCCTGCTTCACGCCGTAAGCTTTGTCTACCTTCGTATATTAACTCTACCCGAGTATCTTCCACCCTCCTCCCACCCCCACCCCCACCCCTCCCTCCCCCCCGTCCGGCAGCACAAAGTAAGCGATATTGGATATATTAAATTCCAGATATGTGCAACAACACGATATTATAGCGCTTCGGCTCGTATAGGTACGGAGACATGATTACTATATTTTCAAAAAAGAAGTAACTGCAAATTTAATTCATCCAGGAATTTGAAATTTACTAACTTTGTACATTCAATAAATAACAATGTGTTATCGTGTACTGCAATGGCAAATTTTCAAAGCTTTCGTAGAATCGAATATATACCGGATATTTGGATTACGAAATGTTTGCGTCAGAATTTCTAAATTGTCTGGTAGTGATGGCGATGAATATATGTTTGTTATTTTTGAAATTTGATAATTTAGATCATTTTTTTTTCAAAATTGCTGCATTTTTTAAGAACAAATTTGCAGTGCAAATTTAAAATCGTAAAGATTATTATACGTTCGCGTATCTCAAATAGCGTGATGTCTAAAATACTATAAAATTTTTTAAAAACTCAAAAAACTTGTTATCAGTTATCTACACAACGATCGATGGATATTTGTTGTAATAATGAATAGTTAATAAACCAAAATATTTCTGCGGAAGGATATTTGGATTACGAAATGTTTGCGACAGAATTTGAAATTCGATAGTTTAGATCGTTTTTTTTTTTTTTTTCAAAATTTCTGCATTGTTTGAGAACAAATTTGCACTGCAAATTTAAAATCGTAAAGATTAATCGCTCGCGTATCTCAAATAGCGTGATATTTAAAACACTATAAAATTTTTAAAAAACTTGTTATCTGTTATCTACACAACGATCGACGGATTTTTGTTGTAATAATGAACAGATGATAAACCAAAATATTTCTGCGGTACAAATCCTTCGAAAATTAATAACTGAATTTAACGAACTCAGAAATTTGAAATTTATTAACATCGTACATTGAATTTGCAACAATGTTTTCTTGTTTATTGCATTCGAAATTTTCAAAGCTTTCGTCGAATAAAATATTATTACCAGATATTGAAATTACGAAATGGTTGCATACAAATTTTCAACTACTTTAGTAGAAACAGCTCTCAGTATATGTTTATTATTTTATAAACTTGATAATTAAAAAAAAAAATAATAATTTTCAATTACTGTTTTATTGTGAATTCCAAATTTGGAATCGTAAAGATTATTCTTCGCTCGAGTATCTCAAATAGCATTATATTTGAAATGCTATTAAATTGATTTCTCAATCGTTGAAATTCATTTCGCAACTTTTAATTCTTTAATTCTTTTTTTTTTAGTTACCTACGTAACGATCGAAGGATATTTATTGAAATAATGCATCGATAATAAACCAAAATATTTCAGCGAACGAAGGTATTTATATCGTATTTTTTTTATATATCGAAACATAAGAAGTTTAATACTTATGAATGGAAAGAAAAGGAGATAAAAAATCGAAAAAACTTCCTTCCCGTCGTAGAATAGCGATTAGTATACTTTTTAAAATTAAATAACTGTAAATTTAATGACTCGGAAAATTTGAAATGTATTAACTTCGTCCATTGAATGAACAACAATGTTTCCTCGTGTACTCCATTGCAAATTGTCAAAGCTTTCGTAGAAGTAAACATTACGAGTTATTAGAATTGCAAAATGTTTGCATTAGAATTTCAAAACTATTGCAATAACGTCAAATTTATACTTTAAAAATAGAACGGTACATGAATTTTCGAAATTTAAGGAATAATTTGTACACAAAAGCTTCCATTATCGGTTGTTAATTTCGAAGCAAACAATTAAAATCATAAGGTAACAAATATCTTTATAAATGGCCGCTCTGCCAAATATTCAATGACTGCGTATTGCTAAAGAAAATATCAAATTGCCGCCGATTGCTTTCGTTATTTTAAAAACGCGATAATTTCCATAATTTTTCAAAAATATCAAATTTGAAAAAAAAAAAAACGTAAAAATTATTATTTTCGGTCGAAATATCTAAAAATAATCTAAAATTTAAAATACTATAAAATTGATTCAACAATCATCTGTAACTAAATTTCAGTTACCTACGTAGGCATCGATGTATATTTATTCAAAAAATTAACAGTTAATAACCCGAAATATTTCTGTACCCGAAGTTACATTTTTTTTTTTTTTTTTCATATTGCAACGTATAGAGTTCGGTATGAATTGAAAGATAAAAAATAAGAAATAAAATGGAATGTGAACCGAGAAGGCTTCCGAGGAAGCCGTCGTCCCGAGTCGATAAATGAAATACCAAAGAATGGAAACGTTCTCAGTTTTCACGAGTGCAACGAGCGACTTCTCTGCACATATTTGCAGATCTCATTACACATACCCAACGAAAATCTGGAACATCTCGGTCGTGTGTGTTCACGAGATTCTTGTGTGCGCTCCCGTGCATCGCAAGAAGTTACGACGATGTCTATAGCAAGCAACACACCGCGCGAGAGAACTGTTTGATATGCGGAGAGCGTTTCGCTTGACTGACGCTTGCGAGTTCCTTTTTCTTTTTTTTTTTTTTTTCTTTTGCGAATAAAAATTTCATGAGTTTCTATTAGGCGCGATTTTTACCCGACGGTTTTTATTCGCCTCACTTTCCGTTTCTCACGTCGAAGAGTAAAAATAAAATAAATTTCGACTTGGAAAAGTCGAGCGCGCGGCTCTTATGGACCTTAAAGTTTATATATACGCGCGAAGAAACTTATCGCGTTTAACACAATAAATTTTATAATGGAGCTTTCGTTTCATTATAAAAATTATATCAATGAAGATCAATGAAGAAATTACCGTAAACGGCTATTAAATATTCTGAAATCATGAAATTTTTTTTTTTCGATATACAGCGATATGACGGAAGTGAACACTTCGTTCGAATGTCATTAAGTTTAACGACGCGACATAGAATAGAAATCGAGTAATTTAATAAAGATGTTCTTGAATTGAATTTATTGGCAATCTAATCGCTTGAAGACGGAAAAAAAGATATACTATCGGAGGACCAATTGGATTATTCGTGAAATACATCGACGGCAAGAAAGCGTCAGGGGATGAATTTCGAGAAATTTCATAAAGCACTCGAGACGATGTTTTTCAAGTGAAAACATCGAAACCTATTCACTCGGATATGCAAAAAAAAAAGAAAGAAGATGAAATTATCCGATAAGTCTGGTGGCGGAGTCTCTTAACACTAAAAAGCGGAGTTATATAACGCGGTAATCGAAGAACCGTTCAAATCTATCGAAAGAATTCGCTGAAATGTGGGCATTTCGACGGAAATGTCCGTCAACTTGTGACTAATTATAACGGGGAGCCTCTTCGCCAATCCACCGCGTTACCTTATGACTTATGAATGACGGAAGTACGCGGAAAGAGAGCTCATCGACCTGCGGAGAGCTACGATCCCTCTCCGGATTTTCTCTGATGTACGGACTACGCCCGTATAAAATATTAATCATCCGACTCTTTTCCACCCTCCCGCGACAGTCCTGACCACCGGGAGTTTCCCGAACTGCCCGCAAAAGCTTGTCACTCTATCCTTTTAATTCCAAAATGGAAAAAAAATTACATCGGAGTTTTTTTTTTTTTTCGAATTCCTTGTCTCTCCAATTTGGCGAAACGTACGAACCGACATCGACAGATTGATTTTTTTTTTCCATTTAGTTCGACGTTATTTTTAATGCTTAATCGTTTGTCTAATTAATTTTTCTAACGATTACAAAAGCGATGAAATGATCACAAAAATCCTACGATGAATGGTTACATAATCGAGAGAATGACTTCGTCACTCGAAATATCCATCAATGAAGAAATATTTTAAGTATTTCATATAATGCATTAAAAAAATTAATTTTGTCGCGTTTGATTTGGAGGAGAGATGTTCATTAGTTATACTGTTAAAATTGACTCTAAAATTATAATGTACTCAAAAATTCGTATTTTTTAAACATTATAAATTAATTAAATTTTTTTATAATTTGTAGTCTAAGTTTCGAAATTTTCGTAAAATTTATTGAAAATATCATTTTTTTCGATAAATTACAATAATTTATTGCGACGCAGATTTTTTCGAAATCGAAAAAAAAATCGATCGTTTTCGAAATCGAAAAAATCTATCTTTTTTTTTTTCGTTAGGTATCTAATTTTCAATAAAAAATTCCGAACATTTTAATTACTACTCCAACTATTGTAGACCTCAATCAAGAAATCATAAGATTCAGTCGCTTCTCGATCGCAGAATTGACGAATTTAACAAATTTTACAATTGCGAATGGATGGACCAAAATTCGATACGAATTTCCGCGCTGAAGGTTGATCCGATTTGTCTGATTACGAAGGGGTTGGTTCCGTTTCACGGTATAGAATAAACAGAAGGCAAATGGGTAAAAGAGAGAGTGAGAGTCATCGCGGTCTCCGGGTCCATTCGGAATCTCGGAGTTTTGCGGTCGCGCGCTGTACCAACTCGGGAGCACGCGACACGTACAACGAGACAAGGAGTCCCACCAAAATTCGAAGTCCCCTGGGGAGAGAAGTGGAACGCGGTACTATATCGTTGCGACTACCCCCGGTGAAGGCTTAGCGACTCCAACTTTGACTTTAATCCGCACAAGAGCCGACACGGTCTCTTCATAGGCCTTCGCAATTGATTCTAAGACAGTGTCGACAGTATTAACCACAGAATCCGTTTACATCGAGAAACTTCGTTACATCGTTATCATCATAAAATAATTAATTAATAATCATCGATAACTCATATTTTTGCGCCTCTTTATCGCTACTCGCGGAAGCAATGGCCGATCTTTTTATCATTGCGCGACTTCGACAACAATCGATATTCCTTAATTCAATGAAATCGAAACCCCGATATCTCAAAAACATCGCGCTAAAGTGCCGTATCGATATATCGAAAATTATAAAAATGGCGGACTGTAGAATCTCAATCAACAGAGGGTGAAAAAAAAAAAAGAAAATGTCGAAATCAACAAACTTTCCACTGAAAACGGGTTAATGACCTTAAAAAAAAAAAAAAAAATGGCGGACACTCACTTGCACTCTGCTTTCCGTAAGTCCGATTCTCATCGCGATCTCTTCTCTCAAAAAGATATCCGGATAGTGAGTTTTGCTGAAACACCTCTCGAGTTCGTTGAGTTGCGCCGGAGTGAATCTCGTCCGATGACGCTTCTGCTTGGCCGGTTTATCATCCCCCTGGCCAATCGACGAAGCGCTGCCTGAAAAAAAAAAAAAAAAAAAAAAAAAAAAAAATTGCCAATAGTCATCGAACAAATTCGATTAATATATTTATTTTCCACTACTATATCGCTATAAAATTCTGTACAATAGAGCGTTGATGTCTTTTTGTCATCGTTCGCCCGGAAGTTCGCACGGGGATGGCCTTTAATTTTCGATAATATGGAATATATAAAGCGGAGTGGATAACGCAGAATCCACGGAGCTTTGTCAACGTCCAGACGGAAACTCTATCTTTCCCTTGCCTCCGGCTTCTCGCCGGCTCGCCGAGTTCTATATATCTCTCTCGCCATTTTCTCTCGTTAATTCGTGATGAGCTGAGAGCGAGAAAACGACGCTCCGGTGTGTTATACTATAGATATACTCAACTCTACACGGTAGGGAACCCTCCGAAGAATCGATTTTCTTTTTCCTTTCTTCTTTTTTTTTTTTTTTTTTTTTTTTTTTTTACAACGAAAGCTCCACGCCGACTGTCCGATAAAAAATTCTACCGCTTCTTAGTTCCCTGAATCGCGAGGTCTGCGTCTATGTTTATCGGCTGGAATCGCTCCAGTAGCTTTAAATAGTATTCCGTCGGATAACCCTCAGTGCTCTTTTTTAATTTGCGAATGCAGCGGAGTTAACGCGTTGATTGAACAAAAATGAATAATTTTTTAACTACCATCCGCCTCGATAAAATGATAATGAAGCGAGTTTAATATAAGTGTCCCGACGAGAAACCCGGCGGATGAGCAAGAGTGAGGGACCTACCTGCGCCAGGCATGGTCATGATTAATTCCTGATGAAGCGTGAGCCCTCCACCGACGGTAAGGCCTCCACCCAAATTCGACCCCAGCACACCGTCCAATTTCTCGTGGCGCTTTAGTTCCTGCGCATGAAGGTCCTTCGTTCCTGCGAACGTCAAAGGACACTGCTTCAATCTCTTTTTTTACCCCCTCTCTCTCTCTCTCTCTCTCTCTATTTTTCTTTTCCTCAATTTTATTATTTTCCACTAACAATCCCCTTTTATCTGACTGACGAATCTATTATTCTTTGCCCTTTCGTCTTTCCTGACCCCGCGATCTTCTCCTTGTTTTTTTTTTTTCTTTTTTTTTTTTTATAAGAGTCATACATCTCCGCGCGATCTATAATGAGACGATGTGCATTTTTTTTTAAATTTTTTTTTATTCGAGTTTCCCGCGCGTAATTCGAAGAATCCCGATTTCTTTGCTCGCAATTTATTTCTCATCCCTTATTTATCTTCTTATCGTTCTTATCCCGAACCCTTTTCCTTCCTGACGGTCGGTATATCTTTCGCGTCTTTCGCGGCTGCCACCGACGGTCCACTCCGTTACGTTCGCTCCCCCCCCCCCCCCCCCCCGTTTCAACCCAAGTATATACATAGCTAAAGGTATACTATACAGATGGAGTTTAAATTTGTATAGGAGCAGAAGCCGGCCGAGGAGGTTGAAGCAGTGACGAGTCCGAGAGGGACGAACGGCACGGGTCACTTAGCACAAAGGTGCGAGAATCGTCACCGGCCTCCGCGCTTCTAGGCGAGCAAATATACGTCGAGTACGAACGATGAGCGGTCGCGCGACGACGAAGACGTAAACGACGCTGCCTACGAAGTGAGTCCCACATTTCGTGGCGCATGGACACGATACGATGTTCGACATTAATTTTAGCATTCGTATCTTTTTTTTTTTTTTTGATATAACTTCGGGCATTGGTACCACTGGGTATCGTTTCAGGAATAAATGAAAAGAAACTTTTTATCGACGAAGAACGGACTACGCGAAGCTGAATACTGAGCGACGGCCGGCAAGATTTTGGTTATTTAGATTTTACGATCTATTTTTCGAAAATTTATTTAAATTTTTCTTTAAAGATATCGAATTTTTTTTATTCCTTGATAAATAATGAAAGTTAATGGCACTTTTTGTTATTTTCATTTTTCGATCTATTTTTGAAAAATATTTATATATATTTTTAAAAAAATATATCGAATGAATTTAATTCGTTCAAAAATCGTAAAAATCGAAAACATTTCAATGCAACTGATTTACGAACTCTTTGCAATATATAGCCACACGGTACACCGGCAACACGTCGTCGGATGACGTACGCGTTGCGTAAAAAATTAGATTCGTTAGCGACGTGCCTCGCTACTGTTTCACCTTCTGCTCCTTTGGATTCATAGACATCGTCTACTTTGCTTGTTATACGAACGATAAACCCGACATTGTCTCTCAGCTTCGTTATGATATTATTGGGAAAAAAAGAAATTGCTTTTCACCGATTATTCGATTATTCCTCGACGACCACTAGACGTCGAAGCGTCGGAGAAAATAGCGAGAAAATCGTCGAGACTCTCGAGAGTCTCAACGTTGAAGAAAAGTTCAATGAATGCAAAGAATCTGAGCGCTCGATGGTGTCTTGCAGTATGATTGCGGTACCATCGTGCGCCACTCGAACTTTGATCAATGGAGTTGAAGAAGAAGTGGTATAACGCATGAATGGAACTTTACGACTGGTCCCGGTAGATGTTTTTATTTTCCACGCGGTTCCCTCCCGCAATGGTTTTATTTCGGATTTTATTGGCTGAGGGTGAGAGGAAAAAAAAAGGGATAGACTCGAGGTAAACGGTAAAACAGCGAGAGGATAGAGAGACGTTTACGAGGAGCAGCGCGGCACATCATGAAAATTCGGCAGGTTCCCTTTGATCTCGTTATTGCCCCACGGGAGAGGGGTACTTTTTTTGCTTTTTGTTACATTTTTTTTCACTTTCGTTTCTGTTGTTTTCCGGCGTTATTTTCTCAGGTAAAATTCAAATCGTATCCCGACGGTCGCCGGAACGAAGCGATAGAACTGAACAATTATCGACTATAAACAAATTAATTAAACAGCGACTATTCCCGATTTGTTGTTAATTTTTTTCACGTATTTTCGGAGTCCGCGAAGTCCGAATCACGTGTCATTCAATCACTTCGAATTTTAATGTAATTCTCGTCTGCGCGTCGGTCGCGTCGTAAGGATAAGAAAAACATAAAAAATGACGTAACGAAGTTAAAAAAAAAAATAGGGTTAACATTGATTTATTAAAATCATTCACGTGATTTATTAAAATTGTCATACGCGTTAAATAATTAATTACTGTGCTTCCGCGTTGCGAAAAAACAACGGCCAATGGAGACTCTAAACCGCCGATCCGTCGGATTATAATCCACTTGTACAACAACGAACCCTCGAAGATTTTTTTGTAAATTTTCACATTGTTTCTACCGATCACTATAAATATACGATTTATCGCCGATTATTTGCCGCACTTACCGGTAATGCCATGTAGGGAACCGCCAGCGGATATATTGTTGAGCATCCCTCCCCAGGAGCAATACTCCTGCACACCCCGCGCCAATCTGCGTTCAATCTTAACTCACTTTTATCTCGAGACGAACAACAAGTATAATTAGTAGTCTCTGTGTGTTAAAATTATTATTTTTTTTTATTTTTTTTTTAATCTTCGCAACGGATTTCCGGTTTTCCGTAGATTTGTGTTAAAATCTTTAAGTCGTATTTTTTTATTTTTTATTATTATTATTATTATTATTATTTTTTTTTAATTCGTGGATTAATGCGCGGTAATGTATGTTAAATTGAGTTTATTATTATTATATGAATAAAAACCACGATGCTCGATGTTAGCCGTGAACCGAACGAACGGCCCGCACCTTCGGAGGGCAAACAGCGAACTGCCTGGCTGCCATATCCAAACTCCCCACCTCCGGGTCGTGAACGACCGAGGCTTCTCCACCTCGCCGTCGACTATCTCTGTTCGTTGCCGGTCTCGAACGCCCACGAGCCGAGAGACCGAGCGAAGCTTTCGTCTCTCCCCTATCCCTGTCGCACTCTCGCGGCGATGCGTCGCGCGGGAGTTGCCTCGACCGGATAGCCGGAGAATCGGAGGCACACAGCTTTGACTCGTCGGTACGTGGAAGCCTCGATACACCTATCCCCCTACTTGTATGCTTGTGGGCGTGATATTAAATCGCTTCTATCTTTTGGCTTCGACGTTCACCCAGGAGCGTAACAGCTACCTTCCGTTACCCCTGCGACGATAACGTTTTAACGCTCGATAGATCGCGCGGAACTTCCGCGTGCAAACTTATTACTCGTACGGTATTCCCTTTCGATTCAATACGAAGCCATCGATGTAAAAAGTCTCCGCGATCTCGCAGAAATATTTAATAAAATAGAGCAAAGGGAATAGATCGATAGAAACGCGGCAAGTAGTTACAGCGAGTGCTGATCAGACTTAAAATCCGGGCAATTGCTCCGCGCATAATAGACGCAAGATTGAGTCTTAAGAATAACCCGAAGTAGTAAAAGCCATTGTCGATCAGACAGAAGCTCGTGAGCTTCGCTTTCAATCGACTTGGATAAGAAAAAATGTAGGAAACAGTGTGGAAATAAAAATAGTAGTCAAAGTCCTGCAGCAGTAGCAATAAAGATGCAAGTAACAGAAGGAACAGAATAAAAAAATAATGATAAAGGAAAAGAAAAAGGAATCTTGTTGAAAGTGAGTTGGTTGTTAGGGATATAGAAACTTGCTGCTGGAGCGCGAGGTGGGTACGGCTATAACCGGTTTTTGCTTTACTCCCACGTTATCTCGGAGAGAAGTAGAAAGGGACATTGTATGGAGAAGAGAGCAAAGTCTCTCATAGCACTGGCAGTGGCAGTAGTAGTAGTAGTAGTATATCTGAGCTCTCGTAGCTCGAGAGCTCGAACTCTCAGCCTCGCTGGCTTGTCTGGACCGAAACGCGTTTCGGCTGGTGGCCCCCCGACAAGCGTGCTATCCGTTCCCGTTGCTGCTTCTGCGTATGCTTTAGCCCGATATCGCTTGTGCTCGCGGGTAGGCGTATCCAAACTCGAGGTTATCGTCCAATGAGATTGCAAGCCCGCCCTGCGCTCGAGCCATCGGGGGGATTCTCGGCGCCGCCGGAGATTTATTGAAATTTTATTTTTATGGACGTCGAGCGAAGCGTGGAAGCGAGCTGTGTTGCCTTCGGTTGCCTATCCCTCCGTTCTGCGTTGCACCCTTATAGAAGGGGATGGGCCCCAGGTAACCCAGGGAGGCTCGCCAAGACCAAAGGAAAGATTGCTCCGCGCTATACGCGTCGTTCCACCTCTTTGTTTTCACTCTTTCTTTTATTTTATTTTATTTTTTCTTTATTTCTTTTTTTGTTTGTTTGCTTTTTTTTTTTTTTTCATTTCCTTTTCTACTTCCATTTCCCTTCGCCGCTCCTCGTTCTGTCGGCTACCGTTGGACTGGCACTTCTCTGCCCCTCGGCCCTATTTCCTATACGTATATACCAATCCCGGGCAACTATCTCCGCCGACTTTACACAGGCATCCTCCTCTTTCGCTTTACTCACGGCCACGTTCTTTTAATTCAATAGGTACTCTTTTTTTTTATTTTTTATTTTACGAGCCTCGCTGCTGGAGAACTTGAGAGCATCGGGGGATAGAATTCACGATTTTATTCCCGTTGGATCTGAATCAGTGGAATTTTTTTCCTGTCGAGCATTGACACTGAATTGTCGGGAGAATTTTTTCCTCTTTTGCGAAGTGGTAACGGACTTTCATGGACAGACTTGTTAATTTTTTTTTTTTTTTTTTTTTTTTTTTTTCGAGTACAATTTACAGGTTTTTTTGCTCGCTTTTGCTATGTGTATCGCTTGGAAAGCACAGCCGATAAATGTGTATAAAAGCGCGTAACCGAGGCTTACGACTATATTGTATATTTGTATCATCAGCGAGTCTGCGTGGCCCCCCCTCGGTCCGTGATCGATTTTAAACGGACTCGAAACAGCCCGCCGGCAACGAGCAGACAACGAGAGATAACACACACATGGTAGACGGAAGAGACGACAAATTGACAGTTTGTCGAACGCAGCACCAGCGTCCTACTGTTGCGTGTGCCAAACTCGCGGCCCTCCTATTCCTCTCAGTTCCGCGGAACCTGAGGGGTGGGTAGGGGGGAGGGGGGAGGGTTGAGTTCCCTGTATATGTACTCAAAGCCAAAACTATCACAAACCTTTTTCCCATTTCTCGAGTGACAACGAAACATCCAAAACTGCATCCCTAATAGGAACATATCAACCCTTTTTTTTAGCCGACATTTCAGCTAATCAACAGAATTACGTAAATCGACAAAAAACGTTGAAAATTTTGCCGATTTTCGGAATCAGTGTCTCGAAATAGATATGCCGATTGAAAAACGACAAGTACAGTTTTATACTATTCATCAGCGGATGCGCCCTTAAACGAAAATAATTTGATAATTATTCGTCAAGCAGGTACTCGGGGCGAATCCGACTGTTACATACCAACATTCGCGAATCGCTATTATTACCAGACTCAATGTCGAGTTGGCGCTTTCCCAAAGTGCTACAGTCAGCGAGGATCCTCGTGTGTGTGTCGGGGGGTTGTGTTTGCGTACGCGCTGCAGGGTTTAGGCTTTGGATACGGCGTTGGATCGATGGAAAATCGACTGGAGGGTTGTATAGACGCAAGTCTGGTTGTACCGAAACATCGGTATATTTCCCGTGCGCATTCCGAAGGCACGTAGCGCGTTACCAAATGAAGGGAGGAAGGCTGCTACTCACAACTGTGCTTTACGCGTATATTTCGCGAAGGGTGTATGGGCCACAAAAGGGTGGAGGCTACAACAGCCCCGGCGACACAGGTAGGAATTTCTGATATTACATACCTGCTTCAGCGTGGTATGCTGGGGCTGTTCTCACCGACTCAGTGTACAGTCGCGGCGCGTCTATGTATGTCCGCAACTCTCGTGAGAGACTTGACTATCCTGAGGGTGCAACTCGTCGATTCTCCAAAACACACATCGATTTCGCGGTTTACTGGGTACAATTGTTCCAGAGATAGATACATGTTGCCAAACACGGTACTCCTCACTGACTTTATCGTTTGTACTCAATGCTCGACGATGAATTCTAATGACTTTTGGCGAACGAGTTACGAATACTTGGAAATCTGCATTTATGTCGCGAATGGGTAGAGAGGGATAGTATACTTCATTTGCTTGATGTCTCGTAAAAAAAAAAAAAGAATCCATAGAAAAAAAAGATAAACAAAATGAAAGTTTCGCGAAAAAAAAAAATATATATCGCATTTCGAAATTTTTTATCGACTCCGAAAAAAATTTAATAATTCAAGAGACCGGTGAAAAGTTTTAGCTATCGGTGGGTTATAATTCGCGAATACACGAATTCAACCGGCGTTATTTCGACTGCGGCTGAGAGTTTTTCTCAGCCCCCGAAATAAATGATTAGTTGAGAGAACTAATAGTTCGTTGGTACAACGCATTTTGTTTTTCCTTGAAAAATAGTTGTTCCAACTATTATTTTTCTCCACTAACTATCTATTCCCAACTAATAATTTTTTTTTTTTTTTTTTTTTCAGTGCGTCCATAAAATTATTTTATTCCATTTGTCGATTAATAACTTTTCGGTGAAAATTGTTTTTCTATCTTTTTTCTTTTTATTACGAATTTTATATTTACGTATTTTTTTTTTTTTTTATGTAATAGCTGATGTGACGGTGTGTGACGAACGGGTCCAGCTTTGCATATAAGTAGACGACACGAATGATAGAAACATATGGGTGACTATAGCGCAGTGGTTAGCGCTCTTAATTAGTACCTGATCAACCCGGGTTCGAATCCCGGGGTCACCATATTTTCTATCATTTATTTCTGGCCCTACCGTCGCATCATCGTCCACCATCACTTCATCGAAGATATCGGCCATTCGTTACACTGATTTAAAAAAAAAAAAGCAAAAATTATCAAAAAAATCGATGTAAGTTTTAACAAACATTACAAATTTTAACATAACCTAATTTTTGGATAGTCGTTTGAAGGTATATCTGCGCTAAAAATAATGTAAACAACACAAAATATATATATATTTTTTAAAAAATACGTATTTTTGAAGAGAATTTTCTTTAATCCTCCTGTTCAGTAACATCTAACTGCGCGTAAGATGATAGAAGATTCAAATAACGATATTTCGAGACGGCGGTATATATATATTTTTTATTTTTTTTTTATTACCCCAAAAGTACTAATTACGCAAAGTTTTATGAACGGAAGTAAAAAAAAATCAACTGACAATTATATGTTTGTTTGTTTAAAAATTTTTATTTTTTTCTACCACTTTGGACGCAATGAGGAAAGAGATACGCCGATAACGTTCTTTCAAAGTAAACGGGACGTATTTCCGGTTTTTTTAAATTGTCGAAAAAGTGACGAGGGGGCAAAACTTGTCGAACTTTAACAAGCAATGCGTTCGAAGAAAAACGAAACCCGACCTCGTAAATGGTCGGAATGTTGAGATAGGTCGTTACCACGGAGGATTTAGTGCCTTCGTTAAGCTGCGAGCTTCATTCAATTTTCTTCAATTTGCGACAATTTGTGCTTACGGGACGCTGGGTGCTCACGAGAACACATATAAAGAGATCGGGGGATAGTGTGTGCGCGCAGCTTCAACCCCCTCGCGATCGTACAGTAGAATTGTTCGCGGTGTGAGAAGCAACGGGGTTGGTATTCTCGCCATTGACTTTCCCGTCAAAAAACGAAAAAAAAAAAAAAAAAAACAACTTCCGGAAATATCTGAACTTCGAGAGAGAGATATTTCTACCCTTCTGCACGTCCACTTACCCTAAAGGATTATCGTTAAAAAATCCAAAAAAATTCGATCGAAAATCGTTTGGTTCATCCGACCGGAAGCGTCTTCAAGAAATTCAAGAGCAAACATTTCATCCCTTCCGAATTCGCTTTCGTCTCATTGCTCTCCCGCCTCCGCTCATTCGTGAATCGAATAAAGGAGGTCGTGCGCCAAGAAACAAGCGAATCGTAGTGCATTAGTGAAAGACAGAGAAGCTTCCCAGACATTTCCCACCCCTATATCTCGCTATTACCAATCACACGAAATGCAATCGTTTCCGCTCGACGAAATTCTATCTTCGAGCGATGGAACGACGAGGGGTATTTGGTATATCGAACAACACAATTGGAGATTCGATCGAACGATATACAACGCGAGAATCGCGTATGGCAACCCACGTCTCGTATCTCTATACCATCCCTCAGATGAATTTTATTGGTAACAAATGAAAACGTTTTTCGTTGCACGTCGCAACGTCGCACACTCCGAGTTCATTTGTTTTTTCTTTCTGTATCTCCAAATACGACTCTTCGAGACTCAAGTACAGCATATTTCTACCATTTTATTTCGTTAACAATTTCCTATTTTTTTTTTTTTTTTCTTTTCGTATATTGCATCGTAGTAATATGAGTTCCGGTGGAGCTGCAGAGCACGAAGAAAAGGAATACCAGGGCAATTCTACGCTGGAATTTGATGCATCCGGTATACATTTTGTTTACAGATACGCGAAAAAAAGAAGGGGATGAACGACAAGCGCGAATTTTGTATTGTTCGGGGCTGCGGTGCGCACGATTCTCGATTGGGTTTCCTACGTCGATGCGAATGATTAACCTTTGTTGCAGAGACGTACCAAACTCGCTCTTGAAGTACCATTCGGCAAATTATTACATTCTAGTGAGTGGTAGCGTTGAGGGGTCTTTCGGAAAGTGGAAAGTAGGGTGTGGGGGGAGGGGGAGGGATGGTTTTGCACGTTGATATTACCGGCAGCGGGCTGCTTCTACCACCGCAACGCGCACGTATGCTTTCATTAGACGTTACCATCGAGCGTTTCAATTTAACGCGGGAGAACTACCCTCAAGCCTCGTTTACAGGTCTATAATATCTACTAGGATGGGGGTAGAGGATAGCACAGGCTCTCCGGCCACCGTTGCCCCGAGTATACATGCCCACTCTCCTCTCTATGCTTCTACCACTACGACTGGCAAACGTTGATACTGCTTGTGTATACCGTGTGCTTCATTTGTACGAGTATCGAGTTCCTACCATATCTCACATTCCTGGCCTTTGGTATACTATAACGAGTCTGGCAACTCCTACCCCCTCTCGTATATTCACCATATCGTCAACGCTACTTCTATCGACATTCTCGACTCGAAAGTATCGTCCTATTCCGCGAATTTGCAGTCGCAACAGTTTCCAACAGCGCGCATCGTCAAAAGCGCCAACCCCTTTGGTATCGGGGGGATGAAACATTGTTGTCGGAAATGTTGATAAATTAGAAAAAAAAAAAATTAACGTAGAGAAGGACCAGTCTCTGCTGACAACCGGCAGAAATTTACTCGGGGAAAATCGAGGCAAGTCCCTGAATAGCGTACAGCCCTCTTTCGCGAGGGTTTTATACTTGCGGAATTGTTTTTACCCTCTCAGAACTATCTCTTCGAGAGTTCAGCCTTCTTCCGTTTGGGTTCGGGTGTCCGTTCGGCAAAAGTTTAATTAGTTTTTAGAACGTATGCCGAGGAGGGTTAAGGGGGTGGTTACCGTGAAGGTTGAACGAGAAAAGAAGATGAGAAGGGAAGAGAAATTCTGCAAAAGCTACCAACAGCCGCGCTAAGTTCGACACGCCGCTGGCTACACCGGCGACAATTTTCCTCGGGAAGTTTTTCAATTTCCACGGACTCTGGCGAAGACTGGCGTAGTCGCCGGTAAAGTAAAAAAGAAGAGATCGGCAAACGTCCGGACGTTGTTTGGAAAGGAGGACAATCGAAGGAGTCAGTCCTTCTCGCGCGCCGGGAACTACCCCCTTCTCGTACAGCGTATCGTAACCCAATTTCTTTTATTCTCAGCCACGGAAATATTTCGTTCGCGTTGCAGAATCGCCTTTTTCCCCCTTTTTTTTTTTTTTTCGCGTGACGATCGAAGTATACACCCGTTGTCTGAATAACTTTACTCGCTTAGCTTCTCAGCGCGGAGAAGGGAAAATCTTGAGTCTTCTTCTGTTGTTGCGCTGCGTCTAACGAGAATGGAGTAGGGTCCAACTTGTGCACTACCCGAGCTTCTCAAGACTCACTCGAGAGCCCTTCGAAGGATAAAGATGGAGAAATTGATTGCCAAGAAAACAGGGTATATCTGAATAATCTTCAACCCCTATAATACGCTGCTGGTACTCTTGTACAATAAAAGAGGGATGTTTACTATTTCTTTTTAAGGGTCAATAACTGCATCTTCCGTCTTAACCATTTACTTCATAACCTGATGTTGTCCCGACGAGAAATTCTTGTATTCCTCGCGAATCTTTACTGTTTCGTTATGTAGATCTGCAGAGATTTAAAACTTCGAACCAAGTGGATTTGGTACCGCGAACGTTTGCGAAGTCGAAAAAAAATAAAAAATTCACGACCCGCATGAACAGCATATAGCGGAAATCACATGCGGCTATACACCATCATGACCGCGAGCTAAAGTTCCTTTCAGCACGGCGGAGGACCAGCCAGAGTGAGAGTCTGCACCACCCCTGATCCCGCAGGATGAGTAGCCGGACTTAGCGCTAAAACGTGGCGAGATTTACGCCGAAACTTGAGTCCAAACTAGAGATTTATCACCCGCTTCTACGAACGCCGTTCGCTGGTTCTCTGGCCTTTCGGCTCGCTCGTTCGTTCACTCCTCACCTCCTCGCACTACCCTTTCCTATCGTATATCACCCAAGTCCTCCCCCTATGGTTTTTCGCACGATTTTTCCGAACAACTAAGAAGGCGAAGGAAAATAGACGATTATCATGGGACCAAGAAACTTCCGTCAAATTCATAATTTTTTTGTCTACGTATAAACGCACCCCTAAAATAGGGGATGGTGGGGCAAAATGAACCGCTTTCGTAATTCGGAGTTTTTTCCATGTACACAACAGTTTTTCGCTACTTTTGAACCAAAAAATTAAACGATCAAACGAACTTACCTGTAAGTGAAGTTCGATCGTGATTATATGAAAGCCTCGTTGAGAGATTACTTGGTAGTAGCCTGCTTGCAGGTAGATGGAACCACACGTTTAGAGATAATAAGTGAAAACCGGTATCCATGGCCTGTTTACATCTTCCATGGATCCGGCTAAGATTCTTCATTATTTAGAGATGATAGAAAAAATTGCTGGGAGGGAAATTAGGGTGGGTGGTAATCTCTCAACGAGGCTTTCATATAATCACGATCGAACTTCACTTACAGGTAAGTTCGTTTGATCGTTTAATTATATTACAAGCCTCGTTTTCGAGATTACTTGGTAGATGTTTAGAGTACTACGCAATTTTTTTTTTTTTTTTTTTTTTTTTTTTTAATGACAACGTAACATAACATGGAACATAACTCAGTTAAGTAATCGCCTTACCGATGTAACAAATTACATTATATCCTATTTTTTAGTCGCGGGTTTTCCTTTAAGGACGGCTAAAGCAAAACTACTTTTATCGGCGATTATTGGGCGATTGTAGAATTTGCCAAAAACGTTCGATTTTTGAGACCAACCTACAGTACGTCTTATAGTATCTATGTCTATACCCCTTAGCATAGCCGACGAAGTGGCTGCATGTTTCGTACTGTATCCTGAAAACGTATTGACATCGATGCCCGCCGATGATAGGAGGGATTTTATCCAGCGGCTGAGAGTTTGAGCCGATGCCGCTTGATGTGGTTTTTTAATTGTTATAAAAAGACTTTCTACGTTTACCCTGATATCCCGAGTTCTCTCAATGTATGCAAGTATCGCACTTGCTACGCACAGTTTCGGTTTTTCGTTAAAGAACGGTAATATTAGTAAAGGCTGGTAACCACCTGGCCTTGACGTCTTAATCCTCTTCGGAATCGCGATTTCGATTGTATCCGGAGACGTTTTGATGTTTTTTAATTCAATAAACGAGAAAGTCTGGGGTCTGTGCGCAGTACTTAAGGCCAATAGGGTAATAGTCTTCTCCGTCAGCTCCTGGAGCTTTAGTACATTATTTTCCGGTAAGTTTTCGATATAGTTAAGGACTATGTCTGGATCCCATGTCTCAGAATATTTTGCTTTCGACGGTTTGAGTTTAAAAACAGCTTTAAAGAAACGCTGTATGAGCGGGTTTTTTGCAACGTCTTCACGGGATATAAGTGAAATAGCAGAGCGCGTTGAATTTAGTGTACCGTATGACGCGCCTTCGTGAAAACGAGATGTCAAAAACGAGAGTACAAAGTCCGGAGACGCTGCGAATACGTCGATCGAATGTTTTTGACAGTATAGCCACCACTGTTTTAAACCGGAGTTATATTGTTTCCGCGTTGATTCCGTAATGGATTCGATAAGGATATCTGCCGTTTGTTCTGATGCACCCTGAGCTAAATACGCCGTCCTGATAAGCGTCCCGCAACCAGGGTAGTTCGCTCTGCTAGATGGTGGTGTGCCAATCTGCATGGAGAAAGCAATAATTCTTTAGATGGTCTGAATTTTATCGGCTCCTCGGCGAGAATCGACAGGAAAAGAGGATACCACGGTTGGGACGGCCATTCGGGTACAATTATAATACCGGTTGCCCGGTCCGAGATAACTTTCCTCAACGTTCGGAGGATTAACGAAAAAGGAGGGAAAGCATAAAAAAACCAATCAGTCCACGATATTGTAAAAGCGTCGACCGCAAATGCGTTTGGATCTCTATGCCAAGCGCAGTACGTATAACATTTTGAATTTATTCGTGACGCGAATAAGTCAATCTCGGGTCTACCAAAATATTTGACGACCTTTGAAAACGCGAAGTTTGCAAGTTCCCATTCAGTATCCAGATTGATAATTCGAGATTCCCGGTCTGCGACTGCGTTATCGCGTGAAGGAATGTAGGATGCGAAGAGCCAGATACGGCGTTCTTCGCACCATTGCCAAATTTCCCTCGCAAGTTTATTAAAAGTGGGTAGCCTCGTTCCCCCCATCTTATTGACGTAGGAAATGGCTGTCGTGTTGTCGACTCTTAAAAGTATCTCGCAATTCGACATTGATTTCGCGAAACATTTGAGACTGAGGAAGACAGCAGTCAACTCGAGAAAATTAATGTGTTTGCTTCTTTCATGTATTGACCATAAACCACCGGTCGAACTGCCCTCACAGGCTGCCCCCCAGCCTGTCATCGATGCATCCGAAAAAATTGTTGTGTCAAATTGCATCGTCCTAATGGGGTTATATGCAATCGAAATGTTCTCCTTCCACCAGTCGAGATCTTGTTGGAATGATCTCGGAATTATCATTTTCTGCTCGTAGTCGCGATCATTGACTATTAAAGCGAGTTGTTTTTCTCTTTCAAAATTTTTGCAATATACGTTTCCGTACGCGACACCGGGACAACTAGCGACAAGATTTCCAATGAAACTCGCAAACTCTGTAATTGTACAGACTGTCCCGGGAGAAAAACGCTCGATCAAGGCTCGAACTTTTTCTCTCTTCTTCTTATTTAGTTCTAAGGTGAAACGCTTCGAATCTATTATGAAACCGAGATATTCTTGTCGTGTGCTCGGGCGAAGCTCACTTTTCTCCCAATTTATAATAAAGCCCAATCTACTAAGCAACGCTATAGTCGCGCGAACATTCTTTATACAGTCGTCGTAGGTTTGGCCGATGCATAGTATGTCGTCCAAATAAATACAAGAAAGGAAACCGTTTGAGCGAAGCTCGTTGACCACGGGTTTCATTACCTTTGTAAACACATACGGACTTGTCGATAAACCAAACGGCAAGCACGTGAATTGGAAAAATTGACCGTTGAATTGAAAACGAAGGAACTTGCGGTACTCCTTATTGACAGAGATAAGAAAATAGGCGTCTTTAAGGTCTATCGAGGCCATAAAGGAGCCTGGCGATACTAGTTTCGAAGCAGTTCGACGGTCCTCCATTTTAAAGTGAATCGTTACCAAGAATTCGTTGAGTTTCTTTAAGTTAAGAATAAATCTTTTTTGGCCATTCGATTTGTCGACTAAAAAATAAGACGAGAGAAACTGATTCTCGCATGGCCTACAAAGTTCGATAGCCCCCTTCGTTATTAAATCGTCGATTGCGATTCTTAGTTCGCCCGTTTCAGTTTCCGATCGGTTCGGTTCCATCGGAACGAAATTTTGTTGGACCGGCTCAACAAACGGAATGACGTAGCCGTCAATGCACTGAAGTACGAATGGATCGGAAGTAATTAACTGCCATTCGTTGTAAAATAACCGGAGGATACCAGCAGGTACCGTTACCTCTACTTCCTCTGGTCTCGACGTCGACTTCGAGGACTCGCTTGTCGTTTCGGATAGTCCCGTTTCTGACTGTTGCTCGCTTGATTTTGACTCTGGTTTCGAGCTCTCGGGATAAAAGGCCTGCCTTGGCCCCGGTAATTCGTCCTGCTGCCCGTCTGAGAAGTCTTGAACTTGAGAGACGGGCCCCTCGAGTTTAAATTACGTCCTGATGGACCCGCCGTCGCTTGCTTTGGTGGAACTGCTTTTAACTCGTTCCCTATTTTTTCCAACGATTTTGCCTCCTTAATGTTAATTAAACACACAAAAAAAATTCGAAATTTATTTTCCGCAATCTCTGTGGCGTGGTTCTACTACGCGCACACACAAAACAATGAAGAATCTTAGCCGGATCCATGGAAGATGTAAACAGGCCATGGATACCGGTTTTCACTTATTATCTCTAAACGTGTGGTTCCATCTACCTGCAAGCAGGCTACTACCAAGTAATCTCGAAAACGAGGCTTGTAATATAATAGATTTTCCATAACCCTTTAGAGAATTACGATGAAAAATAAAAATGGGTCATAATAGATCAATATTGGATTGGGTTTAAAAAATGAAAAATGCAAATTTTAGATAATTTACTACCTGTAAGCGATATTCAAAGTATTCTCGTCAGAAAATATAACTTTTCCCACATTAAAAATGGAACATTTTTTTTTTTTTAAAGACCATTTTAAAGACCATTGTTGTTCCCGATCTTTTTTTTAGATAAGCAGTGTTCTGCAGCATAAATAATGGCTACGAAACTTGAAAATCGAACTTTTCTAAAATTTTTAAAATTTTCGGATTCGTTTATTTTGACCCAAAATTGGTGTTGCGCGACAGTCCTATTTCGCATCGCTCACCTTCCCCTATACTTGTGGGATGAATATATTTTGATACCCCGTGTAAATAAGTAATAGCCATCGAGGCACATCGTTATACTATTTTCTCTCGCTACCATATCCCCCGAAACCTCGTGACTCTGTTGTTTGGCTTACAAGAGAACGTAAGTCATCGGCGTCGGGAAATAAAAGGGGGATGAGATTCTCACTTTCTCCCCAAAGGGGGGGATTGCGTGTGTATCTGAGCAAACAATGCCTCGACCCCGGAACGGGCGCACCCTGCAAACTTACAGTGTATATATGTATACGCAACTCGCAGTACAAAGTTTACAACCGGACAAAGTTTCGTCCCGATCGATAGTACCGGTTAACGAGAAACTTTGGGTCTATAGTTTTGAGACCTCAGCGAGGATCACATGCACGAGCCTTGACTTCGGTCATTCTACTTAATTGGTGACCCCCGACGCGTCAAACGCTTCTCTATCCGTTGTTTCTCTCGTCTCATTCACACTGCAGACGCACCGAGGCGCCTGCAACTACTCTGCCTGTGGGATTCAGGGATTAAAGTATCGAACGCATAGCATCGATAAATATCATTCCGATTCCAACGACTTCCGTTTCGAGTATTAAATGGTATAATCAGTGAAAAATTCGGGAACAGCGCGAAAAAATGCATTGGATTGCCGTTTGATAATCATAGAGAACCTTTTTTTTTAGCAATTCTGTAAAAATGGACGATTTTTCGTATTTTTAAAACGCGATAATAGAATCATTTATTAAAAACGAAATCATAATGATTCATTAATTTATTATTTTTTAAATTTTATTATGATTTTTAATAATTTTTTTCTAATAATTGAATATTTTAAAGGGTAGAATTCGATAGACTTATTTAAGAAAATTGTTTAATTAAAAATGTTTAAATGTTTAATGTATTAAATGGTATAATCAGTGATAAATTCGTGAACAGTGCGAAAAAAATACATTGGATTGCCGTTTGATAATCATAGAGAACCATTTTTTTACCATTTTGTAAAAATGGACGATTTTCCGTATTTTTAAAACGCTATAATAGAATCATTTATTAAAAACGAAATCATGCTGAACCATTCATTTTTTATTTTTTAAATTTTATTATGATTTTTAATAATTTTTTTTTAATAATTGAATATTTTATAGAGTAAAATTCGATGGACTTATTTAAGAAAATTGTTTAATTAAAAATGTTTAATATTATTCAAAATATTTATAGGCTTTTTGATAGAATTACCCATCAACGTAGGCGCCTATTGTGTTCTACGGGAGAAAATTAACAGAATGGACTATTTTATAATATTAATTTATATTAAAAAGTGTATTATTTATTTTACCAATTTCATTGGATCATTACCGCGCGATAAAAAGCACAAAAATACATGCCAAAGGGGTACTTTGGTATCGAAAAAAAAAAAAAAAAACTTTTTTAATTTTATCGATTCCGAAAAATACCCTTTACTACGCATTTCCAAATTTTTTTTTTCGCGTTCGAAGTAAAATCGTCACAATTTTTAGTTCATAGAGAAACGAGGCATTGATATTCGGTGAAAAAATTTTTTTGCTCCATTATCAGTGCGGCAGAAGTACCTTGTGAATAGCTTTCAGCTTCAGCCTCTGCTAAGCTGATTTTTTAAATGACTCCTCTTTCCATTTGTTGGATTTTGCCGTACAAATTCTATTCTCTATTACGAATGATAGTTTTTCATCGCTCTATAGCTTTCGTGAGCGGCGATAAAGAGAGTAAACGTGCGTGTGCCCCTTCGTGAAACGCTACATCCTTCTCGACTGCAGTGCAGTGGGTACTGTGCTGTGACCCCGTGTCTCGTAGTCGGATTACGCGACCCCATAGAGGGAAAAATGTAATATAAAAGGCTTACCGCGGACTTAAGCCGTTAATATGTTGTACGACGAGTGAGAAAGATAGGAGAGGGAGCGAGAGAACTCTGCTTCCCCAAAAACTATGTATATATTACCAAAGCCCTGCAAACATATGTTACCGAGTAATCGTGAACCGCACTCACCCTATATCGTCCGTTCTGCGCTCCGCAAGGGGGTTGTTTTGACTTATCGGCATTCACGTGATTGCGTATCGATGTCTCCGGGTGATAATTCATATCCGCCAAAAAATTCATCGCACTTCTGAGTTGTTTTGCAACCTAAAGGGGTTAATACCAAATTATTATTCTATTAAAAAAAAAAAAAAAAAAAAAAAAAAATTTTTTTTGTATTTATATCTGTTTCGTGTTTCTGTCAGTGATAATTCGTATCCGCCAAAAAATTCATCGCACTTCTGAGTTTCTTTCGAACCTAAAGGGGTTAATACCGAATTATTATTCTATTTAAAAAAAAAAAAAAAAAAAATTATTTTTTTTTTGTATTAATATCTGTTTCGTGTTTCTGGCAGTGATAATTCGTATCCGCCAAAAAATTCATCGCACTTTTGAGTTGTTTTCGAACCTAAAGGAGTTAATGCCAAATTATGATTAAATTTTTTTTTTTATTAAATTTTTTTTTTTTTTTTTTTTTTAAATAGAAATATCTGTTTCGTGTTTCTGGCAGAAGCTTCGTTCGCAAAAGGCGTTTTTCGCGCGTATTGTACTTGTCATTCGAATCTGTCGCTTTCAATTATCGTATCAACGGCGGCGTACCATCAGCAGCCTATTCGCTCGTAGCTTATAGATGTTTATCCCTTGTAACGAAATAGATGGATAAAAGGATGTTGCGAACCCATCGTACTGTATGTATACATTCTCTCATCGCGTGGTTCACGCGTATACGCAGCGCTGCATGTATTTGCGTTTGAATTACGCCCCAACGAATGTTTCGGACGAATGTTTACGAGGGTAGGGGGTGCGTTAACTCGGGGAGGAGGGGGAGGGGGAGGGGGAGGAGGGGGGCGCTGCTAGGGGAGTACAGACGCGGGTGGCGAACGCCCAATAGCCTACGCGTGGCGGCGCGTGGCGCCGAACAACTAATTGAGATATGAAATTTACTTGGCACACCGGACTTGTCAGCGCCGATATACGTTTCGTTGTAACGTGAAAATTAAATAATTCTCTTCGGCCCTTTTTTTTTTCCAAACGGAAACTGGTGATTCGCCGGCTTCGCGAAATTGCGAATACCGCACTGTACCGTCTATACATTCGCAAACATTTAAATATGAGATAAAAAAAAAAGCTTCGCCTCGTGAAACACATACCGAATGTGTGATATTCACTTTTCGTAGAAAGATCTTTTTTTTTTTTTTTTTTTTTTTTTTTTCACTCCTCTGACCCATTATATCTCAATATAATAATAATCCGACAGGTCTCTTCGCTTCGATAAATTCAATTGCCACACAACGATGATAATTATTCGTATCCGTTCCCGAATTCTCGGAGATTCTGAACATTAAATTCATTAAATTTCGGTGCTTTATTCGTCTTTATCAGAAAAATATATAATTCGAATACCGTATTGACCAGCTGAACGATGGGGTCAATATGGAACGGAATGTTTGTTTGAATGTAAAATAATTTATCATCGCGTACCGATGAACCCGGACAGCGATAAGGCGACCGTGTCGTCTTACCCCGTCTCTCGGTGAATCCGCAATGGGGTCGAATATCCGTCAGCATTATCACAAGTGACAATAAACTTAATTAATATTCGCCACGTGTGAAAGATATACCGACATTCGGCTAATTATCGTTTTATATGAAATTTTTATACGAAATAAAGTATCGTTTTCGCGTTATCGGCGAAGAAAATGGGATCATCCTGCGCGGAATCGCGCAGCATCTCCTCTATCGTGAGGCATGCAACTGCTGAGGGGGTGGTGTGGGGGTTTAGCGGGTGGGCTTTGCGCGCCTCGAAATAGGAAGTGATCCGGCAGTCTGCAGTTAATTTAGAAGCCATTCGCTCTGTAAATAGCCAATAAAAGCGCACGAAGCACGGCGGCTTGTAGCGTTGGGTGTGAGAAGGATAACGCGACGGTTGGTTGATGCTATAGCGAGTATATTCGAGGGGTTTTCACTGCGGATAGAACGGCGTGTGTTAGGAGAGAACGAGAGACGCGCGCGAGCGCACCCCGTGCAATATTATAAAATTTAATGTCTTGGTTTACGGCGCGGCAGAGCCCTCGGCTCGGCGGCTATATAACGCGAAATGCCGGAGGATACCGACGGAGGAAGGCGGGGAGGAGAGGGTGAGAAACTAGACGTGGGGAGGTGAGTATAGACGATATTTACTGGGCAATCGGGCGGCTCCCCGATATTGCACGGGTACCATCATCATCCCCATCGTCACAACCCCCGCTACCATTGACCGCGCGGTACACATGCATAATACCGATGTATCTGTATTACCGACGTATCTGTATCCCATTCTTTCGTCGTGCCGACGATTCAATTGGATTTTCGATCAGATGTCGTCAATGAGCGCATGAAAAGCGTTTCCTTGATGAATAGTTTTATCGACCTGGTGAACTGTCGTACTTATCCTCCAATCGTATCTCATACTTCATCCCTTTGCATCTGTATGACAATCGAGTCTGTCGCGCGGATATTCCGATAACGTAATTTCGTATACTCGTCTAAACGAGATACCGATATAAGTCAATGGAACCTCTCGAGAGGTCTCTTCGATGGTAATGCGCCTTCATGAATGGACGATGGACGGTGAGAATCCCGGGCATCGTGTATCGCGGACTCAATCGGCATTTCATTTTCGACGAATATAGTATCATTGTGAAATGAAAGAGCGAAGGAATTCGTAGAACGGCGAAGATGTGACAACGCTAACCGGTCAATTAACGATCTTTTTTCTCGTGAATTATTTTTCCTATCCGACGATAACCAAAGATACCGAGGAATTTTTCACTTGCGATATATCGAAGCTTATCGTCGCGATAATTTCCGTTTTTATTTCGTTATTTTTTTTGTTCGATTTTTTTTTTTTTTTTTTTTTTTCAAAGATAATTTCTTGAATTGCGATGAGAAAAAAGGATTTTGGATTTGCATTATTTTACGTTGCGCTGCAATCGAATGCAGACACTTTTTTTGCGCGATGGTCAGCGGGGAGCGGAAATACGGAAACCGCAGTTGGGTTGCTTGCCGCGGAACGCTGTTGCAATTTTTTTACGTCCGTTGTAATGGCCGCTGAGAGGGTAAATCCTTTTTTTTTCTTTACCTCCCCGAAGGATGGTTCGCATGTATCCGATACACGCGCATGCAGAGGTCCAGGCGTGATCCGCTCTTTCTCCGGCCACTCGTATCGGCTTCGTCGGGCTTTCCGACAACATGTAGCATTGCTGCGTCGGAATATGTGCCCTTGTAGAGTATCAGGTGTATACAGTCGTATATACGAAAGAAACTTATATCTGTGTGCGAAGCGAGAGAAGGACGAGGAGAAGAGAGCGCGTAACACAGTGTCGAGAAGAAGAATAGACAAAGATGGCGATAGAGAGAGAGATAAGGTTCACAAGAGATTCAGCGAGAAGCCCAAGAAATCCGAGTCTCCAGCGAAGCAAGACTCGAGGCGAGGATCTATCTCTTGGATAGTCGGCCGCAAGAGAAATACATATTACACACACGGACTGTATAGCATTCTACACGAGGCATTGCGGGGCAAAAGGGAACAGAAATTTCTCGCTAAACATGAAATTTCTCACTGAAACCAAAACTGTTTCGCTTTCCAACAGAATTTTCTTATCAATTCAGTTATACAAGAGCCAAAAACCTAAAAATTTTATTTCAGCGAGAAATGTGGAAAAAAAAAAATAACGAAAACAATTTTCGTAAAAATCCGCAACGAGGGTATCAAAAATTAAAAAATTTGAAACTTCAGAACTAAATACGGTGTTCCGAATACATCGTTTAAAAA
The DNA here is from genome assembly GCA_934046635.1 of Buathra laborator. Classification (NCBI taxonomy): domain Eukaryota; kingdom Metazoa; phylum Arthropoda; class Insecta; order Hymenoptera; family Ichneumonidae; genus Buathra; species Buathra laborator. Next base: position 9,906,118 of record OW203902.1, read on the forward strand.
TTCAAGATATTGAAATTATTTTATAAAATTTTTGCAGACAAACGATAATTTTTTCGGTACCGCCGAAGCCAATTATCGTAATCGTAAGTGCGAATGAAAAAAAAAAAAAATCGCGATGTATGAGGCGGTGAAAGTCGAAAAAAAGCTTCGATCAGTGTTATCATTATTTTACCACAGTTTCATTTTGCCCCATATGGACTTCCTACACACATTCGTACATATTACAGTACGGTACAGCGGGCAAATGTTACACACAATACCTATGTATAAGTTTCTACATAGCGTGCATAGGTATGTACGTGTATATAGATGGAAGCGTAGGCCCGGAGAAACGGGAAAACACAAGACACGGGGGTAGCAGTCGCGGCAAGCGGGGAGGAGGGTGGAGGGTGGAGTAGAGGTAGAGAGCGAGGTAGCGACGTCACCACGGAAATCAAGAGTAATGCCAACACGAAACTGCACTACCCCTCCGGGCACACGCCCTCGTAGTCGACCACTACCTCTACCGAACCCTGCAGCCTTCTCTCACCTCACTCTCGCGCCCTTGCGAAACCCTACCATTTTCACAATTATCTATCTCACTTCTTCGCGCTCTACATTTCTCGTGCTTCCTCTATATTTATATCTTCGTCTCTACCAGGCAACTTCCCCCTCCTACCCCTCCCACGCTCCCCTTCATCCCCCGCGCCGCGATGCTTCACTCTATACCCTGACGCACTCTCACCATCGTCGTATACCATCCCCGGCGCTCTACTCTGGACAGAGGCATCGCCGTTCGTGAGGATTCCACGTCTCTGTCTCACCCAACCCTTGGGAATAAAAGCCTCGCGCAGCCCTCTCCGAGAGATACGCCGGAGAGATGAAACTCACGAAGAAAAGAAAAAGCGTGGATCTCCGAAGCGACCGGTACTACTGCCAAAGCTCCGTTTTAAGGGTATACCGAGCCATTTCTTTGATTCGGCATTCTTAGACGTGATTCGGCGTCATTGAAAATGTCCCTTTTTTCGTTTATTCGTTCACGAAATCGTTTCTAGTCGCTACGCTACCGTTTCTATTCGTTCGATATTACTTGCAGATGCACAACGGCTTTCCTTCGTTCGGATTCAATCGTTGGAACTTCTTTGCTGTTCGCGATTCTCGTGAATTGTCATCAGTCCCTTCTACTACCCCTTCTCCTTATTCTTTTTCTAAATGAAATGAAACTGAGATGAACAAATCAAAGAAAATGTCACGATATCGGAAAGGAAAGTGGGACTCCGGTAGTGTTTCGCAATATTTTTTTTTCTGTTTTTTTTTTTTTTTTTTTTACGAATCTCAGGGAAGAGAGAAGAGAAGGCGCGAGAAAATGTGGCCATTCGTATGATCGGCCATACTGCGAGTCAGAAGACTCCCCAGTAGAAAACCTCCCTCTCCCCGAAACGTCTTTTAATATACACTATATCTCCGCGCGGTAGCCGAGGGATTTAAGCCTCGTGGCCCCTTCTCCTTGCGCGACTCTCTCTCGGAACCCGAAACATCTACGAACAACCACCGCCGCCCTGAGGCAATAACCCTAAATCTATCATTGCATCGCTTTTTTTTCTCTCTTTCCAAAGCAAAAAACATGCAACGATACAATAGTTCCTTTTTTTTTTTTTTTTTTTTTACGATACCACTATATTTTTTTTGCTTCTTTTTTGCCGTTCATTTTTGCAATGGAAAATTAATGCAAAGCGAATTTATTTTTATATTTTTATATCCGTCCAAAAAAAGATTTTTTTCCAATTTTGCGGCAAGAAATTCATTTTTTTGTTATCCGAAAAATTTGTATTGCGGCTAAAGGCCGAAGGGCAGGAAAAGCTCGTGTATAGGTATAGCGGCGGAAACGTGTAAAGCCACGAGGACGGATCTCGTCTGTTTATATTGCGGCAGATTAAATTAATTCAAGCAAATTAATTGGTAGTTAAGATGTTTAGCGTTTAAGTGAGAGAGTTGGTTTGTCTCTCTTCCGCCCTCCTGCGTTCCGCGAGTTGACTCGACTTCTATCACTGTCTTTCGCTTGCATACGTATACAGGTACTGTATATACAATATTCCTCTCGCGTATACAGTCGCGAGTTGTGTACCGAGCGCACGCGCTTCTCTTCTCCACTTTCTGCTTTATATTTACAACAAACTGCTCGTAATCGCGGCGCATACTATCAACAGCATTGCGAGCGGTCTGTTCATTTGCCGTTTTGTATATAAATATTCGTTTTCAAAAGTATTTACGCGCACGCAGTACTCACGGAGATTTGTTGGAATGTTATTACGCGAATTCTGTTAACATTAGAAAGTCGATGGCCATTTCTGGACAAAGTCCAAGTCGATTTTTGCGTATTAGTAAAAAATAACAAAAAAAATCGATGTATTCGTTTGCGCGGATCTATTTTATACAATTATTGGTATCGTCACTTTTTTTTTTTAATTAATAAAAACATTAAGTTATAAAGTGCCATTATTTGGTACTAATGGATTCATTCATAACGGAGCCTAACTTATTAATTATTTATACCGCAGTTAAAAGTCCCATCAACAAGCGGCGCACTGTTCTTGCGACATCGATAATAAATATAAATACAATTTCCATAACTGTTGTGATTAACGTCACATCATAAATTGTACCCTAAGTAATACTAAACTTTAACGAAATTAATCGTCTTGTATTCATGTAATTTTTTTTTTTTTTTTTTTTTTTTTACGTATTTATACGAAATTACTTGATGCTCATAGGAGCGATTTTTTCTACGTCGAGAAACCCTCTATTCACGAATCTACAAATTGTACCTTTCTACAGAACGAATAAATTCCAAGAAACCTTTTTAGGGGGCGTTTTCGTCCGATCTCGTCATATCCTGCCGTTACCGACGGTTGGTCCGCTCCGCGGAAATTCCCATTTCGTCAAACTCGGTCGGTAACGTCTCGTCGACCGGCGCTGCAGGATTTATCCTCTGCAGGAAACCTGCGCAGTCCTTCAGCACGTCGGGACGCGTCGAATCTACCCTCTCGTTATCCAGTAACACACCCCATTCGCTCAATAGTGCGATTGCTCTTGCCGGGAGCGTCGAGCATCGTCGATAAAGAAGGTCGTATTACGTATTACCATTTAGTATCAAATTGTCCTCTGCCAATTCTTCTCTTATCAATCGCGCCAACCTATCCATGGCCTGTGGCAACAGATAAGAGATATCTCGTTGAATAACACAAAAAGCCGATTAACTTATCGATGACGCTATGGTCTTTTATTAATCACTGATTAAAACCCGAGAAATCTTTCATTAGCAGCAGCTGGCGAGCAATAAACATTTATTGCGATAATGCAAAGGAAATAATCGAAAAACTGTTTTTGTTTTTCTTCTTTTTAATTCATTCCCGAGAGTTATACGTGTTTGTGTTTAGTATTTCTCGTGAATGAATTATAGTTATGACGCTTTCATTTCACAATCTTTGAATGATTAAAGATATTTCTTTTTCTAACTTACCAGATCCATGTCGGCGTACGTAGCTTTGGCGAAACTCGCCCTGATGGCGTTGCAGGGCTTCGAAGGATCGGCCATAAAGGCCGCTCCCGGCGCTACTAACACACCATTCGTCACTCCACGCTGCATTACCATCTTCCAGGTATCCCTGATGCCTCGGACTTTGATCCACAGGAAAAATCCTGCGCTTGGTATCGCGATATCTACCAAACCTGTTGCGAAACACGATAAAAAGGATATGTAACATCCCTGAACCTTTCTTAACCACAAATGATCACTTCTGATGCATTTATCGACTGAGCTGCGATGCCATTACCTTGTAAATGGTGTTCAGCCAGTTTCACCATAATATCGCGACGCTCCTTGTAAAACGATCTTATGGAACGGAAGTGTTCCATCATCCCTTTGTAGCCCCAGATTTTCATGAGATTATACATTATAACCTAAAAAATTAACGTGAATTTTTGTTTTTTTAAACAATACATTTTTTTATGAACTGAACATGGAATCCTATTAGGGTACCATTTTTGGCCACTTTAGGTCCGATTGTGGCCATTACATTCGAAGCAATAAAACAAAATATAATCGAATTAAAAAAAAATATTCGAGTAGATCATTTGGTGAATTTATATGAGAATTTTCAAAGAATCAATATGCGGTTTTGAAAAAAAAAATTATTCGAAGAGTATAATAATAAAAATGGCCACAAATGGTACAGTGGCCACTAACGGTACGTCTACCCTAATAGGTAACATAATCGTTCATGAATTCGTTAGTGTGCATAGAATGATTAATATCGGACGTGTTTATGCGATGATAATCTGATGAATTTAAATTAAGCGATTGCATCGATCTGTTGGCGCTATTTAGATAATCCATCAATAGGTTGTTTACCAAAGAAATTGCTTATAGCAATCATTTGATTTTTCATTAATCGACTAACTTACAAACAACTCTCGCTACACATGTGTTTGATACACGCGTTAGAATCATATAAAGAAATTATCAAATGACCTCTCGAGCCTCCGTAACAAGCGATAAAGCCGGACACGCGCCACGGTCAGAGTTCCTCCAACTGCCTTTTCTCTCTTTTTATTTTTCCTTTTACTCGTTTTCTTGTTCTCTAATACTCGTTTGTTCTCTCGTCTGTATGTGTCGCAATGACGAACGATTAAAAGCGAACGTCTAGCGCTTACATATCAAACGGACGGCTCATTAATTCGTACTGAATTTTAATTCGTCGGTTTATTTACGATTATCTCACATTGGCGCATATCGCAAATATTATAAGCATTATCGCTAACCGGGCGGCACAACTGGCCGATAATTTACATCATTTTTCTTGCTAACGCGAAGCCGCGAAGCACGTGCTCACTGTTTTTTTAACGAGTTTGAAGCTCTCGATGTTAATTAGTTCATTATTATTCGCGCCGTTTATAATCCATTGTAATTTAAATAGGTGATTTTGAATCGTCGATTATTCGTTAATGCAAATGGATGTTGGACGATGTATGACGACAGGAAAATATCGTTTGAATTTACCTGAGATAAGGTCGGGGCGTGCAAATGACTACTCTGCATGTGTAACTCGATACTCGCGACGAGAGGGGCCGCCGCGGTGATAAATCCGATTCTCAGACCGCTGCTCACGACTTTTGACATTGAATCCAATCGGATCACTCGGCCTTCGGTGTCGAGCGACAAAAACGACTTTGGTTGTTCCTTAATTCGATATTTTCAAATATTAATATACATCAAATACATCGAAAAACCGTACAAAATTTAATGAACAAAATGTCTTTACCTCGTTGAAGTACATGAAGTGATAAGGATCGTCGTCGAGAATCAGGAAATTGTATTCGCAAGCTATTCTATAAATTTCTTTCCTTCTCTCGAGCGGAATAACCGATCCGGTCGGATTTGCACCCGTCGGATTGATGTACATCAACTTTGGCATAACCTTCCCTTCCATCTGTCGATTGCGCAATACTTCGCGAAGCACTTCCGGATCGATTCCAAAGTCGTCCTGCGAGACCGGCAAGAGTTCCGCCTGATGTGGCGCTATCTTTTATTGGAGTTAAAAATAAAATGACATTGATAAAAATATCATAAAGTTGCGATATGCCGTTGAAATTTTTTAAAAATTAGGTATATGTCGAAATATATAAAATTTATAAAAGAATAATCAAAAATTTAAAAATTACTATTATTACTGTCATTTTTAAATATTATAATAAAAATAATGTATAAAAGATATATCTTCTTAAATATATAAAATTTATTAAAAAAATAGTAAAAAATTTAAAAATTCCGATTATTACTATCATTTTTTAATGTTATTATAAAAATAATGTATAAAAGATATATCTCCTTATAAAGCTGCAAAAAGTTGGATTTCGTATAGTTATTTCAATATATACTTAAATTTTTATGAAAAAATCGACTCGTTTTACTTACGACTACTCCGGCTCCGGGATAATAAGGATCCTGAACCAAAATCGGATCTCCCGGGCCGATTATGGCTTCGAGAGCTTTGCTCAGTCCATCCTGACCTCCGGAAACAACGACCACGTCTCGACTCTCCCACAGGGGTGGCGAATGGGCCTTTTTTTGGAATTCTCTTATCGCATGAAGAAGCGGAGGATAACCCTGACTCGGTATATACTGCAGAGCTGCAGCTAATTCTTCGCCTTGAAGAACGCAACTTCGGCCACCGATCAGCTTCAACGTTATCTCTGTAAATGGAAACGTTTCCTCGTTTGGCATTCCCTCAGCCAACGAGATGACACTGTGCGGTACCGAATAGGCTATCTTTGCTGTAAAGAATAGTTACCGATGTTAATATACAAAATTATAGTAAATAATAATTACAAATCCGATTTTATTGCATATCGTTATACTTACTAAGTTCCCTCGTAGCCGCTGATCTTCTACGTTTCGATACGTCCGTTTTAAAATGTGAATAATCCATATTAGATTCTTCACTCGTAGTTTTTAATAAAAATTAAACAAAATTCGATAAATTATATTTTTTCGATTTTTTTCTTTATCGATGAAACATAAGTTTCGTAAATTCGTGAAAAAGTTATAACACCGTTGAAATTATTTCGGGCAGCTTTGGCCTTCACTCAACTCGGCAACCCTCGCGATCACTGACACCGTCCGCACAAGATCGCCAGCTTTTATACTTCAATATACATAGCTAGTATTTATTGCGTCAGATAACGGTTAACGTATTCAAATCAAAAAGTATCAGCCCGCGTCGTTGCCCGGCGCGTGGACTATCTGCCGCTTTCTGGCTTTCTTATTCACGCTATCTATCGCCGTCACTCCGCTATTATATCGCTATCTTCTTCTTTTTTTTCTTTCTTTTTCTTTTTAGTGAAAAATAATTCCCACGAATTTCGTCAGCGAAAGAGGAAACTGTAATTTATTATCTTAAATACATTCGGATGTCGACGGTTTCTCAGTTCAAATACAAAATGACGTATAAACCTGCGTCAACAATCGATCGTTTCGATCGGATAATAATAACAAAATATTTTCCGATTTATCGTACGATTACCGTCAATTTTCTTTAAATAAAAGAAAAATAATAATGTATAGCAGATATCGCGGAAGCAAATAGAATTTTTTAAAAAATCCGACAGTACGAATTATTCATACTATTCTTGGTACTTTGGAATTTTTTAGTAACTTGAAACGTCATACGTACCGTAACATATGTAGATCGATCGCCGGAATATGTATATGATGAATTTTACGTAAAACACATAGGTACAAAAAATGGCGTATGTCACTGCGAATAAACGATAAGAAATAATAATAAAATAATATTGCGAAAAGCACATAAATATAAAATCAAAACATGTCGAAGTTGCAACACCTCGCGCGCTTCGTTCACTGATTTGTTTTAATCAAATTTGTGAAACGGAACAACGAAAAGTTCGTCCCGCGTTTCAGATTTGTCAACAATAGTGTCATTTTAATTTCGTTCGTAAAGCGTTTCCAGAATTTTTTAAAAATACGATACGTACCCATTTGATGAAATTGACACAAGTGTCGATCATTGTGCGTATGTTTATATATCGCGTCGCGCCTCGCATTCGAGTTCAAGTGTTATTATGATGTTATAATAATTTCCTACGATTTGAGGTCACGGTTGAGGTTCCCAATATATGATGTAACGTGGAAAACGAATTTCGTTCGACGAAAAGAACGCTGACTATTGAATGAGTGACGAAATTCATTCTTGCATACGTAAACTGCGCCGTCTAGCAAAGTTTTCCTTCTTTTTCGTCTTCGACTTCTTTTCCTAGCGAGAGATCGAGAAAGAGCGATAACAACGACAGCGGCTAGCCAAACGCACACACACAAACACAGTAGCCACACTTCGGGCGTTAAGTCTCCATAAGCATCACGAAGGCATTCAATAGTAAGTCCCCAACACACTCTCAGACTCTCAGCATCATCGACATTCCTTCTCTCGGGATTCTCGAGTTCGGAGGAGTCATTTCGTAACCGACCTTCTCTTTTTCTGATGCAACTAATCGAAGATATTTTAACGTTGTCGGACAACAGAGTCACGCGAGGCATTGAAAAAACAGACAAAAAAAACAAAACAAAATATACTCCGACGCGCAACACGAAAATTCCCCGCTAAAGAGTATCGATGCATTGAACTTCCGGGTACAATGGTTGCATTTAGATATATATATTGTTTTTTCTTGACCCTTTTACCTAATTAATTGTTACCCGAGGCAATGCAGTTATTTCGAGTTATCAGACATTTTTTATCGAATATGTCGAACGGTATTTCTTATTTATCGAAATCTGACGGAAATTTAAAAAAAAATTGATCGTTTATTTTTTATTAATTTATTTTTGCCAAAAAAATTTGATTATCATCAAGAAATGTTTATGTTGACGACAGTAACTATTCGATCTTTACTCGAATGTTCAGTGATTTTTTTATCTAAACGAGTAGCTATCGTCACAACTTTTGCTGTTATGTGTTTTTTTGTCGTATATTCGAGGCCATCGCGCTGAATCATTTTCTTGTTGATACACAATTGCAACATGCATAATACGCTATAAATTAAAAGCGATAGCGCTCTTCGCCTTTTAACTCGCTTCTTACGTATTTTGAATTGTTTTCAGGTCCCGTCTTTCATTGTTACCAAGTCATATTGTTTATTTACGATTATCTACCGAGTCTCTGTAAATGACGTCAGTGGTGCGATATCACGAGAATAATATCATTCTTGCAACGCGAGGAAAGCAAAAAAAAAAAAGTAAGAGACGCAGAGGCGATGGGAGGAGAAGCGAAGAGACCGAAAAATATTTAACTCCGCGGGTCATCGCGCCTCGGCGATTCACAAATTGGATGCTTCCAATCTCGACGAGAATTGCTTGGTATTGAAAAGCTCGGTTTTGTCATCGTTGCTGTTGTCGTCGTTTGTGCAGAAAATGAAAAAGTTATTCGATAACTTCGACGATTGCTGCAGCAATCATTTTATTCAGTTTTCTTGTGTGTCTCTCGATTAATGTACGACCGATCGTCTACGTGTCTGTAAATGGGCTCTACGTACACAAAACACATATGATTGCCTGATTTTTTTTCTCTCGAATTAAGCAAGCATTCATCATTAAAAGGGGGAAAGACAGGTTTTAAATGAATCCTGAATTATCCCCGTATATTGCGAATTTCCCTCGAAGTTCTGTATGCTTCTCGGGAACGCGACTATTCCTTATAATTGCGAAATACCTGGATTATTCATTCTCGATCTCTTGGCAGGAAAGAGGCAAGGGAATCAACGACGTCGTCGCCGTCAGGAGGTTGAGAAGCGTCGAATAGAAAAATAGTTAGAGTTTCGCTTCCTCCGACAGAGGGGGTGGGAACGGGTGGAAGTTGGAATGAGGACGAGGACGGAGCGTTATCCACGACGCAGTTAGTCTACCGTGCGAGATACTCCGGGTGCCCTCTCGAGACGGAGATGGAGAAACGTACTTAACGAACGGAGAAGTTCATTAAAAGCGAAACGACATTAGCCAACCTAAAATTACCCCTCCTGATTCAACCTCCGCTGGATGCGCTACGCTATCTTCCGACTACTTCTCTGCTCGATTCATCTCGGCCTTCTCTGGAAAATGCTCCTCTGGTATTAGGTATATCCTCTTGCGATCCTACTGAGGTGAGCTGCTCTTTTTTCTCTCCCTTCGTCTCGTCATCTTGCCTTCGCACACCTACAACCCTCTTCGTAGTTTTCTCTTTCCATTCTTCACCTGTTTCCTTCTCATTCGCTATCACGGATGTGTCCTTCGCTCTGTCCCTTGCGATAGGGAAATCAGAACATCTACATGGAATCATCATTGGTATTCACCAAAGCGCCGAGAACGAGACAAGATAACGAACGAATGAGAAGGTCGAACGTCTATTCGTTTCATTTCTATCCACTATGCCTGCAACTGTCTGAAATCCTCTTGCTGGCCTCTGACGCGTGAAAGTCTGCCGCTGGAGAACGAGCCATCCAGCTTTTCACCCCGATAGGAAATAGATCCGTTCAAAGCAATTGGAAATCAAAAAAAGGAGAAGAAGAAGAAGAGCCGTGCCATCTCCTCGTCAGGAGATTGTCTTCCTCCGTCGACGACTTCGTCGGTGGGACCTTCACTTATGTTCGGAGCTTCTGTTTTCAGTTTAACTTTATGATCTCTGCGTACCCGACTTGCCATGGCGCTTCTCGACATTGTCTCGACGTCTTTGATAATTTATCGAATTTCAGAAACGGTTTTTTGAAGTCATTTTGGAAGAACTCTTATGTCGAACGAAGGTAAATGATGGCAATCATCTTTTGTTGTTGAGTTGAACGTGTAACCAACTAATCGACCCGCAGAATATGATTTGGACTTCACATCTTACCTTTCATTGCAAATATGGCGTCACTAACCGTTTTTCCTACTCAGGATCGTCGAATCTTGAACAGCACTTCCTTCATCATCATCTTCCTCTGATGGCAATCATCTTTTGTTGTTGCGTGGACCGTGTAACCAGCTAATCGACGCGCGGAATATGATTTGGACTTCACATCTTACCTTTCATTGCAAATATGGCGTCACTAACCGTTTTTCCTACTCAGGATCGTCGAATCTTGAACAGCACTTCCTTCATCATTATCTTCCTCTGATGGCAATCATCTTTTGTTGTTGAGTGGACCGTGTAACCAGCTAATCGACGCGCGGAATATGATTTGGACTTCATATCTTACCTTTCATTACAAATATGGCGTCACTAACCGTTTTTCCTACTCAGGATTGTCGAATGTTGAACAGCATTTCCTTCATCATCATCTTTCTCTGATGGCAATCATCTTTTGTTGTGGAGTGGACCGTGTAACCAGCTAATCGACGCGCGGAATATGATTTGGACTTCATATCTTACCTTTCATTACAAATATGGCGTCACTAACCGTTTTTCCTACTCAGGATCGTCGAATCTTGAACAGCACTTCCTTCATCATCATCTTCCTCTGATGGCAATCATCTTTTGTTGTCAAGTGGACCGTGTAACCAGCTAATCGACGCGCGGAATATGATTTGGACTTCATATCTTACCTTTCATTACAAATATGGCGTCACTAACCGTTTTTCCTACTCAGCATCGTCGAATCTTGAACAGCACTTCCTTCATCATTATCTTCCTCTGTTACCTTGATCCTGCGGAGATTTCGATCGATTTCGCCGTGACGACGTTCATACCACCGGTTACTTAATTCTGATAGAAACCACTCAAGTGCCACGAAGATTGCCCGACGATTGTTCCGAAATTTCATTACAGTCGATGGTCGATGAGAGTTCGATGATTGGGCGGTTGAGACCTTCGAAGCAAAGGGTGGAACGAGCGCGTGAATCGAATAGAAATTTCCTGGCTCGGCGAAGAGAAGACGTTCCGTTGGAAACGGATGTTCCTTAAGTTCTCTCAATGTTAATATATATATATACGCGAAGAACAGAAGACACCTGAAGCGCCATTGATGCCCATTAGAATCGAATCTCCCTTCTATGATTGTTCTCGCAATGACGCAAACGATTAATGCCGTTCGCTAATACGGAAACGAGAAAATTATTGTGCTTACTGAACGTTTTATAGGAGATTAACATCATAAAATGATTGATGAATAATGCAAATTCGAATATAAATCTGTGATACTACCATTGGATTTATCTGAGATAAGCGAATTTCTCGAATATCTCATAAACCACTATGGCATTGATGCTCTGGATTTAGATTTAACACCATTGTCAAGTGTTGATGAATGAAAAAAAAAATCAAGGATTTTCGTGCTGTTTATCGTGAGAATGAAGCGATATCGTTCAGGAAGCTATGCTTCTCGAGGTTTTTCATTGTAAGTCTACCCTATCGTGTGGTACAACAAGGGATCCTGTTTCAAAGAATTGGTACCTTTCTTTCTCACTCCTCTTTGGCAACGTAGACACTTTGTATCTCTGGAGTTTGGATTTGTCGGTTCGTATACTGTATACAACTGTGTACTGCATACACGCGTTAACGCCCCGACGATACCTAATTGGGTGCCCACCCCATGCTGCCCCATTATTCGGGGTGTCAAAATACTTCTCGGTTCTTTTCACTGAGTACTGTTGCCGCTGCCGCCGCTACTGTTGGATGGGCACGAGTGTAAGCGACCGGGACGAACTATACGCACAGTGTTACTCCTCGGGCTCTCGAAACCCGTAATCCTCGAGGATTCGCTCGCGCGCAACTTTCTAGCCGTTCGGCTGCGACCGCAGCACCAACACTATTATAGTTCGAGGATTTTTAGCGAGAAATAAAGAGATCCAACGAGAAGGAATGAACCTAAACAATATTAAACGCGTAGCGTTTTCATACTGAATGATTGGCTGTTACGCGAAGTTGTAGCTGCAAAGTACACCACGGGAAACTTCAAATGCACGGAATGAAAGTAATTTTTTTTTAGAATTACCGATATTTTTTTTATCTCGATTAGTTAGATGAGAGACTAAAATTGTTATCGTATGCGTTTTTAGGACGGAAATATAGGTACGTAGAAATATCGCCCGCGTAGAAAAAAATATATCGCAAAATATATCAATGATATATTCAATTTAGTTTCGTTAAAAATGGTATATTGTGGATGTATTTTATAAAATATGTCTGCAAATATATATCACCACGAAAGTAAGAAATTATATGGTTCAGTTTTTTTTTAAATTAATATATCAATTTTACGAACACGAAAAATTGTATATATTTTTAATATATTTTTGGCATATACTTTTTTTCGATGTAAGGTGGTCAAGAATATCCTTTTTGGTTCGTCGATTCAACACGAAATAGTGCAGAAACACCTTTATGACGCTTTTTCAGCGCTCTTCATAACCTTATTACGACGTGAAAAACTGATTCTAAAACTTTTCCAAAAAATCGATTTTATGTACATTTTTTTAAATGAAAAAAAAAAAAAAAAATCGGGTGAAAGATTTGTACACAAATGGACTATTATTATGCGATGATTGATATTGAATTTGCATAAAAATTGAATAAAAATGAATTTTTTATTTTTTTCGTAAATATCTGTTCACTCAATAATTCTTACAATTTTTGAGAAATTCAATCCAAATCGTTTTTTTCGCCTCTATTTGACATCAGACAGAGCCGTAAAAAAAATTATGCAAATTAGATTTGCATATTTTCTCATTTCATTTCTAACGTCGTTTAGAAAGATTCCTCTATAAAGACAAAATGGATTACGTAACTTAGTCTTAGACGAGCTTTGTAAACGTCGTTAAAAACTAAATGACGAAGCGATGTGCAGATCAGATCACAGCGCCATTCTCGTAATTCGATCGTGAAGTAGAGTTGTCGCTATCGGAAAATATCGAAAATCGGTAATTTTCAATAAACCGGTAAAAAAAATTCTTTCGTCGCTTCGAGGCTATATATTCGATTTATTTTATTTTTTCGTCGATTACGAATCTCCAACTTATATTACTTTTAACGCAAAATGCAATACCGATGATCCCTTCGGAAACGTACGAAAAAAATATTGTTTGTGTCGTTTATCATTTCGAAAACGTGTCGGTAGATGAAAATACGTCCCGAGGAATGAAAGAAAAATATGTTCTTCGCCCCGCGAAAGATTCGCGCGAACGTGTGCAAAAGTGGAAAAGTGAAAGAGTAACTGAAAGAACGAGATGTCGGTAATCGGGTTGAAAGAAGAGAAAGAATTGAAGTTGTGCTGAGTGAGAAAAAGATTTTCTACGTTCCGCGAAGCTCGCCGAAGCTTCGAAGCCTTTTCTACTTTCAACAAGGGACTCTCTCTCGACTCTTTTGCTTTTGTCGAACTATTTTTCGCACACATACACGTCTTCTAAGCGTGTCGCCAGTCACAACGAGCGTTGCACACGAAGCGATTGGCAGTGCCGTGAAAAATGTTTGAAATACGAAGAAACCACTTTACCCCGTCGACGTTCCGGGAGAATTTTCACACGCGAGATGATTTTCCGCGCTATATTTCGTCGTACAGTTTGCTGCGTGCTCGACGCGCGCCACGCGGGCTATTGAATTTTTCATTCTTTCTTTCTCGCTTGTTCTCCCCATTTTTTTTTCTTTCTATTCTCTTCGCCACGCGGTTAAACGGACGAGAACGAATTTATTATTGCCTAGTCGCAAACGAAATAGCTGAACAAAACCAAAAGAGACCGAGTGCTGGAACTGATTTTCCGCTTTAGCTTCTTGCGAAAAGAAAATGCGTTTATCAGAACGTCTTTTGCCAGACGAATCAGCTTCGCTCGGTTGAGAAGCCAACCGGCTAACGCAGTTACGTTGGCAGTCTCGATAATTGCTGATAATTCGATGAAACTTCGTTAAGACGCTCATCAAGACCAAGGGTTCGCCTGGTCGATGGGCGAAATATCGTTTCATTTGATTATGCACTCGATTGCGATAATGCGATTATCACTCCGAGAGTTTATCGCGTAAATGGATAAACGCGTATATACATATAAGGAAAGGCGGGGTAAAATGGCACAGAGGCGCAACCCTAATTTTGGGGCAAAATGGACCGACCATAAAATTAATGAAATTCTAGAAAAGTTCGATTTTCAAATTTCATCCAACCAATTCGCAATTTTTTTTTTTTTTTTTCAAAAAAATTGCGAATGGCTTTAATGAAATTCTACGAAACACTTATTGTTTGGTCTAAAATGGACCGAAACAAAAAATAGAAATGCAGCTAAATAAAACTATAATTCGATAATTGTCTTTTAAAATGCTCTTCTATTATTTTTAATACGAGGAAATTTCGATTTTCTGACGAGAATAGTTAACATATCGCTTATAGTTTCTGAATTATTTTAATGTGAGTGTATCACCGTCCATTTTGTCGAATTTTTTTTTCGTCTCAATACTCTAAAGTGGCAAATCGACAAATCGATCGATCGCTTTTCGAAGCGCTTTTTTTGTTGAAAAGTAATAGAAAAGTGTTGAGTATGTCGACAAAACTCCGTGAATTGCTGAAGTGGTTCATTTTACCCCACTTCCCTCCCCCCCTTCCCTTATACCTAATATATATCTGTTGAACACATGAATTTTCACTCTGTGGTAATAGCAGCCGCCGCGTCTCGAAGCGAAGAGCGCAGAACTCTAAATAGGAGGAAAGGGTTCGACACTTGATATACATTATAGTGTTGCGGTAGTAGAAGAGAACGCGCGCGTAATATATATACACCTACAGCAACGTTCTCCTCCACGCATGGAAAGCCTGTGAGTCTCGAATTGCATTCTTCGGCCTAATTACGTTTCGACCGGTTTAGGTATAGCGAGCGGTCCAATTATCGATAATTGCGTAAAGATGTCACTCCCTAAGCGGATTCCTGAGCGGTTTTACGGCATTGTGTGGCTCGGGGAAACTAAGCCGCCACCGCCCGGCATCATCCCCGGTTCACCGGGGGAACGAGAGTGTGCCGCGTGTGTCCGAGGGAAACCGTTACATCATATTAAAATGCATTCCCTGCCCTTTTTTTTTTCTTCTTTTTCCTTCGCCGCATAACAATGTAATAACAATACGGTACGCTTTTTCTTTCACACTTTCTCACTCAGCGTTTATCGCGCACCCTTCACCCCCCCCTTGCTATACGCTAACCCACAGGTCAAAGGTATGCGAAACATACGCGCATCGAGTTTCATTGTGCAATTACTATTCACTTATCGGACGATTTACAGGTCGTTAAGCGACCCTTGGAAAGAATTGTAATTGCCGAGAAATTTGCTGAAAGAAATGTGAACGTTGTTATCGATTTATTGATTCTGCGAAATACGCAGCGCTCTTGAGAAATTATTGTAAGCGCTTAATTGCTTTCTCATGAAAAGAATACGTGTGCAATGATTATATATTCTGCTGATACAATTAATTGTTTCATTGTAACTTAGAGATCGTCTGCGAAGTCTGAAGGAAAATCCAAAAATTTGTGAACTTAAAAATAATTAATTTTATTCCTATAAGGCGAATCATAATTATTTCACTTTTATTTTTTTTTTTTTAGGAGGAGATGCGCCCTTTTTTAACTCCTCGCGTACCTTCAATTACCCCGTTTAACTATAAAAAAATCGCAAAAGAATTCTGAAAAAAATTGTAAAATAACGTTGAATTGTTGTTTTTTCGATGGTTCAAAGGGATTTGTTTTACGCTCTCGCGTATTATTGTTACGAGGAAACGAACTCAGCGTTCTACTTGGCTGACAAAAAGTCTCGCGTACCTGAGGGGTTAAGAATTCCATTTTCATTGCGTGATTACTATTCATTTATCTCGGCGATCTATAGATCGTTAAGTGACCTTTTGCAAGAATTGTGATTTACGAGAAATTTATTAGAGGAAATATGAATGCTTTTATCAATTTATTGACTCTGAAAACCATCGACTGCCCTTAATAAATGACTGTAACCAATTTTTTCTTTATTCGTAAAAAAAAAGTACTATTGTTTTAATAATACGATAGTGACGCCTTTGCGCGATTAATGCGCTTAAATTTTTTTTTTTAAATTCATTTTATTCTTAAGTCAAATATTGATTTTTTTTTTTTTTGCAGGACGACCCGAACCCTTTTTTAAATTTTTTTATTAAAAAAAAAATGTAAATGTTTCTATTTTTTAAATAGATTTAACTACTCGTTATTCTGTGTTCATCGTGCATTTGCGGAATAAAAATAACGTATGTCAAAAATACGCCTATCGGCATTGTTTCGAGAACATAACTTTCCGAGTGTATCGCTACGCGGACTGACAAATTTGAAGAAAACGAGAATACAAACATATTTTCATGACCGTAGTTACAGCGTTATAATTCATTCCTTTGTTGGCAGCGAAACAAAGTTAATTTTTGACGCACCCCACTCGTTCCCTCGTGTATTAAGTGCATTAAAAAAAAATTAACACCTTCGTGATGAAGCGTCGGGGGTGTAAGAGCGAACGTTCTATCGTTTTTTTTTTCTTTATTTTATTTTTTTGTACCTCACATAGCGTGCAGAGTTTCTGCGCGCTGTAGCACTCACCAGTGCAAGAGTAGAGTACCACCGACGTGACTGCAGAAATTAAATTAGCTTGCCGCGGTGAGATTGAAAAATCTCTTAAACCGAGGCAACTGCGGGGAAAAGAACTGTTCGCGCGCGCGCGCGCTTGCGCCCTCGTTTCGCCGGTACACGACGAGATGGCGTGAGAGAGGGAGGGGGGTGAGAGGAGGCTGACGCACCGGCGCAAAACTCGTTTAAAGATGAAAGGACGGCTAACGACTTATTTTTGATAAGAAGAAAAAGTTAAGGCACTTTGCGGAAGGAAGAAGGAAGAGGGAGACCGCGGCAAGGGATGAGGAAACGAATGCGCGCGAGGCGCGCAAGTGGATAGAACGACGAAGGGGTTTTTTGCAATACGAATGCCTGAAATGTTGAACACTCTTATAGAAAGCAAGACATGCGATTTCTTACTTTTTCCGCATCCCGATAACGTATTTTTTCCATTCTACTCTCGAAAATGCTATATATATATATCTCTTGTACTTCCGAACAACTTTCGTTCGAAATCAATGGATTTTTTTTTTTTTTTTTTTTTTTTTTTCTATCAATTCCACCAATCGATGGTACCCGGTAAACGGCCGGCAGAAAAATTTTCCGACTCGATAATCGTCAAAAGCATCAACGGACAAACGCAGAAACCAGCAGCGGGAGGAGGAGCCCACGAAAACACAACAGTTGCGCGAAGCACAACTCAATTGCCATACCAAAACGATGTGAAATGGGATTGATGTAATTTCGTTAGACCAACTCTGCGTCTACCGTTTATATACTCGTGTATCTCTCTCCCCCTTTACGGGACTATAGAGTTCTCTTTCGTAGTTTGCCCCATTGTAACCGGGTGTTTCGTGACAAACGAGGAGCCGGGGAACGGATTCTAATGACTTATGAAGTCAATCCAAATCACCGAACCGCCTTTCCTTCGTATTCGCATATACGCCGCCACACGCTTACGTATACACGTAAATGTATAGTAATAATAATTCTAACAAGTGTACGCGGACTTCGAGTCACTCGAGAAAATTGAATAATCTTTCGCCCTCCACCCTCTTCGATACGTCATCCCTTTATCCAATCCCCTCGAGAATTCTCATCGTGTAATATTAAACCGTTCGAGTTCCGGTGACCCAATAGAAATTTACCAGATTGGTCGCTCGACGTCCAACGACGTTCCGCACATTCGGCTCGTGTTTCGAAACAAAAAAAAATATATATATATTTCGATCAAAGAACAATGGGAGGAAGAGAGGCGACCGCGAACAACGCAGGTGAACAAAAAAGAGAAAAACAGCGAATTCACGAATGGGACACGAACGTCGCTCTACCAACTGTAATATTTCGAAGTTGAATTTTTTTTTTTTTTTTTTTTTTTTTTTTTTTTACGTCGCAAACGCGAAACTCGCCTGTCCGTTCGCATCAATTCGCGCCACGCAAACGCCGTATTACGTGGATTCATCGAGCAATCGTGTTTCGGTTCCAGCGAGAGAAAAAAATCGGTGATAAAAACAAAATAAATAAAAAAAAGAAGAAATAACGTTGAAGCGACGCGATCATTCTCGCGCGCATTCGTCCAATGCATTCTCTCGCGGCCTGTGATGCTTCGCTTTCTGCATATATCGACGCGTACAGTTGCGGGAGGCTGTAGAGAGAGGGTGAAATAATCATTCCACGGGGAGTCCGACACGCCCAACTTCGTTAAACTTCGATTCCGGTCGCTCGCCCACTCGCTGGTACAGAGAACTCGCGCGACCCGCACCATCGTTGGCCGATAATCGATTGCCCGGCGAATAAAAAAAAAAAAAAAAAAAAAAAAAACGCCGAGAGCCCGGAAGAGAGAAAAAAGGATGCAAAGAGAGCGAGAGAGAGAGAAAGAGAGAAGGGATAAAAAAAATACAAAATGAATGGTCAATCACGAGACCAAAGCTTATTACTTGCGGAGTAATCGACGGAATGGGGAGAGCGGAGGAAGGGATGTAAAGGGAAAATAATAGACGATTGAAAATTGCCTGAACAATGATCGCACCTGCGGCAAACACGATAAATACCATTGCGCGAATTGCGTATTAGCTACCATAGCTTCAATTTTTTTTGTTGCCTCTCGATGAACTCGTCACGGATTTACATCGTTTACTACGAACCCCCTGCAATCACGATGTAAATTAATCCCCCCGCCCCTCCAGTTCGTCGTTAAATTAATCGTAATAAACTTACAATAGCCTTAGCAACATAAACGAAGTTTTGAAATTGCCGGAGCGCTTTGTTTCTCATTCGAAGTTTAAAAATAATGAAAAGCAATATCGATCTCCTGTAATCTTAACAACGTTGCGAAGAATTTCTAAGCTATTATAACTTCACGAAGAATAAATAAGGGTCTCGTCGACTGAAGAAACGCGGGAAGGAACCCTTGTAAAAAAAAAAAAAAAAAAAAAAAAAAAAAAGGACGTCTTGTTGCCCCCTCGCAAGCGCGCTTCGCTCGACACTTTGATCGGTAACTTCGTTTATGGCGACGCTGCCGGACAGAATGTAGGAAACACCGATAACACCGATGACGGAAATATCGACTTTCGCGCTGCCGCAAGCCCTGGACCTTCTCTCCGCGCTTTTGCTCTCCGGGTCCACCTCTCTACGGTTGATATTACTACAGGGGTACCACCAACCGGCATCCTACGAAGCCTTGAGAGCTCCCGGACCCTCGTGCAACTCTACCCGCGATCATCCCCGGTCGATCTTGACTCGGCGACGACCCTCTCGCCAACGGGACGTCCCTATTGCCGCGCGGAACATCGACGGTATACATAGAAGCGGAGAAAGAAAGAACGAGAACGACGAATCGAAGAGAACGGATGGGAAAAGCGGAGAAAAAGAAAAAGAAGAAGCAGCGAAGTGTTCGCAAAAGCGATGGAAACAATCGTACAGATATTCAAACAAATCGGTACAGCGATTGGCCATTCCGATCGTCGCTTCGACCGCCAAAAAAAAAAAAAAAGAAAAAAAGAATTAAGAAAGAAAATGGCAATTCTCCGCGGCTACAATGTGTAAAATCGCAAGCCGCGAAAATCAATCTAAAAGTTTCCAATATCGCGATATTCTCGTGTAACGAGTTGTCGTGGCGTCTTTGGGACTTTCGTTTATTCAATGCAATTTCATACGTCGATACGCATGGACTGGCCAATAACTGTAACGGCACGTAAACTATGTATACTTTGGGTGTATCCCACCCGTACACATGTGTGTATTTCTATGCTGTTATGCTGTATATATACATATATAGTTGTGGATGGAATCCCGGCGGTTCTGGTAGCGGTTGAAAGAACCAATTTTGTCCTAATAGAAAAATCCCCAGCGCCGTACCCAATTTATAAACCCGCAAACATGGCTGGCATGGTGAACTGGTGTGTGCGACATTTGTGTTCGGGGAGAAGAGCCGCGAGAGCCGGGAGGGTTGGTAACGTTCTCTGTGTACAGCACGGGGATGCACGGCACTCGTTCTCTCGCTCGCTCCTCGCTCGCCTCTCCCCCCTGAATCCCGTCACACAAAAACCGGGCGAACGAGCGACCGTACATCGAATTTATAAAGCGCGCCGTCGCGGAGCGCGCGAATTTTCCGCAACGTACCTCTTTTTCCTTCGCTTTCGCTTGCAGCTTACCCGCGGGTTTGTAAGAGTGAGGTGAGCGCAAAAGTGAAGTGAGAGAGTGGGGATCGTTTCTGGCGAAGCCTCCAACTCGGATGGATGAAGCGTGAGAGGGATGAATGCCACCAGCGGCACTCCTGAAAATCAACCCCTCCAGCCTCGTCGGCTGTACATCGTCGCAGTGTATACGCTGCGCGAGAGAATCATCGGTAAAGAACGCGATAGGAAAGGACAGCGAAAAACTACGTGGAAAATTCTCTTCGACGATAGAGAGCTCTCCACTGACGCGCTTCTGTGGCTTCGATGGAATTTATCCACCATTCGCGGATATATCCTCGACTCTCAACGTAACTCTAGCGCCGGTAGCTACGCGGAGGCGTTTCTCGGCCTCAGCCTCTCTCGGCTCTTTCACAGACGACGACCGTCGACTATGAAAATAAATAAATAAAAAAAATTCATTGGCTCGACTCGCTGGAGTGTGTGCGATCTTGCGATGGAGTCTCGCGATTGCGCGACTATTGTGTTACAATATAGTAAGTGGAGTCCTTCATCGCATTTGCGATTAGGTTATCACAAAAGAAATATTGATACAAAGTATCGGAGAAATTTTCTGAAAAATTGATCTACGAATCTCGAAATATATCGATAAATCTCAACGACGTTGTAAATCGCAACACGTGTGCACTTTTTTCATCGTGCGTTGCGTACTAATTATTCGATTCTCGATGAAAACGAAGACAATTGATTAAAAATATTGAAGACATTTTCTGCAGCGTCAATCTGAGATACGAACCTCGAGATATATCGATAAATCTCAACGACGTTGTAAATCGCAACACGTGTGCACTTTTTTCATCGTACATTGCGTACTAATTATTCGATTCCTGATAAAAACGAAGACAATTGATTCACAATATTGAAGAAATTTCCTGCAGCGTCAATCTGAGACACAAACCTCGAGATATATCGATAAATCTCAACGACGTGGTAAATCGTAACACGTATGCACTTTTTTCATCGTACATTGCGTACTAATTATTCGATTCCTGATAAAAACGAAGACAATTGATTCACAATATTGAAGAAATTTCCTGCAGCGTCAATCTGAGACACGAACCTCGAGATATATCGATAAATCTCAACGACGTGGTAAATCGTAACACGTATGCACTTTTTTCATCGTACATTGCGTACTAATTATTTGATTCCTGATAAAAACAAATCCAATTGATTCAAAATATTGAAGAAATCTTCTACAGCGTCAATCTGAGATACGAACCTCGAGATATATCGATAAATCTCAACGACGTTGTAAATCGCAACACGTGTGCACTTTTTTCATCGTGCATTGCGTACTAATTATTTGATTCCTGATAAAAACGAAGACAATTGATTCACAATATTGAAGAAATTTCCTGCAGCGTCAATCTGAGATACGAACCTCGAGATATATCGATAAATCTCAACGACGTTGTAAATCGTAACACATGTGCACTTTTTTCATCGTACATTGCGTACTGATTATTTGATTCCCGATAAAAACGAATCCAATTGATTCAAAATATTGAAGACATTTTCTGCAGCGTCAATCTGAGATACGAACTTCGAGATATATCGATAAATCTCAACGACGTTGTAAATCGTAACACGTGTGCACTTTTTTCATCGTACATTGAGTGCTAATTATTTGATTCCCGATAAAAACAAATCCAATTGATTCAAAATATTGAAGAAATTTTCTGCAGCGTCAATCTGAGATACGAACCTCGAAATAAATCTCAATGACGTAGTAAATCGTAACACGTGTACACTTTTTTAATCGTACATTGAGTACTAATTATTTGATTCCCGACAAAAACGAATCCAATTGATTCAAAATATTGAAGAATTTTTTTACAGCTTCAATCTGAGATATGAACCTCGAGATATATCGATAAATCTCAACGACATTGTAAATCGTAACACGTGTGCACTTTTTTCATCGTACATTAAGTACTAATTATTTGATTCTCGATAAAAACGAATAAAACGAAGAATCAATGGTGATATCGTAGTAGTTGAAACGCCGCAGCGTTACTGTCGAGTTACCGAAATATCGAGAAGCAACACATGGTCTACTCAAAGGGTATATGTACCTCGTGTAGAGCTACAAAGGTATCCAACAGAGATAAATACCTCGTGAAAGTTGAAGCACGGTTTTCGCTCGCACACGCCCATTACAGTTACGTTTTAGATATTATGAAACATCGTATGTATATACTGCAACTAAAGTACACGATCGGGTCCGAGATTCAGTTAACCGTACAACAACTGTACAGCATATGCACGCAGCGGGAAGCTTCGTCGGTCCATCTGCAGGGATCGACGATACGAAGAGAAAGATTCGCGACTGAGATAAAGGGTTTCTCGGTAATCGATTTCGAATTCGATAACGAGACGACCTGCAGTGTGACGTTTCTGGAACCAAAGGACACTCAGAAGTGGAGCAGTCTGCACCCCCTTTCCAACGACTTATCGGGAGCAATGAAATTGTCGCGTACTCTCGAGGCTATCATTAAATAACCCAATCATCTCAAAAGCAAATGAACCTAAAGACCTACGAAAATTAATATTTCTCAAGAACTTCGTGAGCCTTCAATGAAGAAATTACGATTCTATTTGATAAATAAAAGTTCTGTTTCCGTGAAGCAAAGTCGATGGAACGTTTTAAACGACACGCGACGCGAGGGTTACAAAAATCGAGAGACAATAAAGCAGTCGATTGAGTCGAGTAGAATTTTAAGTGTGCGAGAAGTACAGATCGGATGAAAGAACACGCCCTCGATCCGCGCGAGCAAAAGAATTAAGGGGAGAGGGTGGGGGAGGAGGGGGATAGAGATGTGGAGAGTTTCGTCGTCGGTGGTGGTGGTGCCTCGTCCACCCTTAGCGCGGATGAGCGAACGCGGCGTTGTAGTTTATTTAGCAGCGCCCTGGGCATCGGTAAACACTGGGTTAGCGAATTGGCC
The DNA here is from genome assembly GCA_934046635.1 of Buathra laborator. NCBI lineage: Eukaryota > Metazoa > Arthropoda > Insecta > Hymenoptera > Ichneumonidae > Buathra > Buathra laborator. The sequence goes on from OW203902.1 coordinate 9,929,850, forward strand.
CCACGGCGATCCGGAGACCGAATGATAGTTAACGTAACGCTTAAACGCCATTGGAGAGTGAGGACGAGCACAGAGCACGAAGCTATAGGCTTCAACAGCGTCACACATACCCTCACCGTGCGACCCCTCGCGTTTTCCACCTAAACGGCATGCATGTTCACACACACACAAACACACCGTCACACGTAAAACCCCGCGCCCGCGTTAGTTATATTGCGAGCGAGTTGGAACGAAAGCAACCGAGAGAGCGAGCAGGGGGAACGAAATTTAATTTTGTGCTTTTTGTACGCCGCCGAATCTCGTTTCTACGGATGAACGTTGATGCCAGAGGGCGAAAGCCGACAAGGGAAAGAGTAGGATACCACGAAAAAAAAAAAAAAAAAAAAAAAAAAAACAGTCCGAGAACAGAATTCGTGGCAACTATCACATTTGTTTTATCGTTCATCGATTTTTTTTTTTTTTTTTTTTTTTTTTTTCGTATTTATTGCGGATTTTCATTAGACCCATTTTTCGATGTCGTTAGCTCAATCAACTGTAATTGACAATTTTTTTTTTATGAATTCGCGACTCCGCGAAACGGCAGGTAGACTTGATGAAATAATGCAGCGCGAGTGAAAGCTTCCAAAGCTTCAGTTAACGGCAGCGAGTTCATTGAGTCTCCCGGCGTTGTGTCGTATATACTCCAGTTAACTGGCGTCTACACGTACACCGATAGATTGGTGAGGATGTGAAGGTGTGCCGCGCACGTCGGAACATCCATCGAGAGGGAAGGGTTGCCGAAGCGAGGGGCGCGGGGTGTACACGTGATGCTGCTGCGAGCCGTGGCGGCTGGATGCGGAGGCAGAAAACAGGCGAGCGACGAGCTCGCGTTCCAATTGGCGGAAGCAAGACAACGCTAGGTAGGAGTTGGCTGCGGTGTATACACAGTTAATTAAGCCGTAGTACCGTCGGCTGCAGGCGTACCAGTGTACGCTGCTTCCACGATCGTTGTGTGGAGATTGTGTTGTACGCGAGAGAAGCCCCCGAGACCAATGCACAGAAACCGAAGCAAGAAGATACAGAGATGGCGGATCCCTCGAGAGGAGTTAAGGTATTCGCGCACAATAGTCGCAATGAGAAATACCAAAATAAAAATCCCGAAGAACGCGGAAAATCGAAAAATGAAATAAAAAAATCTCCGTAACAGCGTAAAAAAAAAAAATAGCGAAAAGATCGAAACAAATGTTCGCAAAAATCAATTTTCTCGGATCTTCGGTTGGAAAATTGTGAAAGGACCTTTAAGAATCCAAGAGAAGCTGTACGGAGTCTAAGACCGCGAGTTTGGATCATAGAAGCGATTCCTGCGGAGCGCATTGACGATCTCTGCGCGTCCACAGAGTGGAAGGAATTCGTAGTTTAGAGACCGCATATGCGGGAAGTACGAGTCAAGTTTGGGGTATGAGAATTTGCGATTGATACAGACGGTGTCTGTGTTCGTCGAATAATTAATTTCACCGACAAGATCCGCGGGATTAATGGAAGAGATCAAAGGTATGGAGCGTATCTCTGTCCCGGTAGCTTCGATGGATTCTCTCAATTTAGCCAATGCACAGACGACGAATCGAATTGTACAACATTTAAAGAGGTTTCCATCGACGAAGAAGGGAAGGAACGCGAACGATGTAAAGCGGGGATTGGATTGTTCCGGCGCGTAAACGAAACAACGGGATTAGGCGTCGGAAATCTCGAGATGGCAACCCTCGGTAGTCGCGCTACCGTTGGTCCGTTAGCCGCAGAAGGAAGTTATCGGGGGGATAGAGAGAAACAGAGTTCTCCACCACCACCCGCTGCGAGTTTTCCCAAACTTGTCAGAAGTGCTATAGTAAATATACAGGGATCCAGTGGCGAAATCCGCGACGGACCAGTGTGACGAGCTGAGAACGAGAGGCACAACAATATAATGTCTCTCTTTCTCAAACTCATCTGAGGGTAGCCGCGGGCATAAGAAAGGTCTGATGCGGTGAAGAGGTCGAGAGAAACGGGAGGATACGACGAGAGAGTATAGCGGAGTAGGCAGGAGCGGCAGCAACAGCAGAGAGCACGGGTCTGCCACCCGCAGCGTCGAGATTCCTTGCGGTGGATCGTTCTATCGTTGTGTTTCCCTTTCTACCCCTCCGCAACTAAGTTTCCGTATAGTTTGCGTTAGTGAGAGAGCCAACCAACGCTATAGAGTCGTGAGTGAGCGGTTTACAGCTCGTAATATGACGGACGATCCGGGGTAAACAGAGCGGGTGGTAAATCCTCTGATTCTATACACCGTTCTCTATAATACTTTTTGCTCTTCGTGATCCTATGTTATAATACAACGAGATGGTTGTACCTAATAGCATTGAGAAATATTAGAAACTTCAAGAGGGTGAAGAATATCGCTCGAGGGCGCGAGAGAAAGGGAGAAAAACACGTTTTAGCGCCTCTAAATTTCTTTAAACCTCCTCTGTTCGTCACGCTATGTGTAACTCTCGACCAAAGATCCGAGACGACACGTCGCGAGGATTCGGAAAATTGGAGCGGATTTTTTTTTTTTTTTTTTTTTTTTCACCGCTGAGAACGGAAACACTGTGTTTTCTTCTCGCTTTTCATTCTTTCCTTCATTCTCCCTTTGTTCATCTTTCTCTTCGTGAATGATTCAGAAGAATAAAACTGGTCGGCTCGGGGGATTCTCGAACGTAGAAATTAGACTTATCTTAGCGGTGTGATCGCGCAGGCGCCTTTTCCATGGGCAGCTGCGACCTCCTCTCTCCGCATCCCTTTTACGCAAAACTTGAACTCTGTCTTTTCATTCTCGTTTTTCTCGAATTCTCTTTTTCTTCCATCGCGTTTTTTTGTCGCGACGCTTAAACGATTTTGCGGCATCGCGCGGGGGTCAAGAAGAACGAGAAAAAAAAAATCCGATTTCGAGAAAAATCGGAAGAACGAAAGTTTTCCGTTCTTTAATAGTCCACTGTGACGGTGTATCGCCTTAGCGGTCTCGATGTCCCGTGGTTTTCATCGGATTTGCAAACATTTGGAAATTTTGTCGCTACCGCCACGAGGTCCTCGTGTTCTGTGTTTATTCGTTTTTCTTTCGATGCTCTTTTCGACGCGAAACCTAACAACGGTAGCGTTGAATCGACACTCTTAATACTCTCTCTTTCGGTCGATTGTAACGCGGACGATCGGGTCGGCCACTCGACTGCACAATGAAGCGAACGCGCGGGGAGTCGTCGGCCTTTGCCATCCGGGGATCGGAGACCTCCGAAAAATCTATACGGTTTTTTTTACTTCACGATCCGACGGATAATGCGCGTGCGAGAGATCGACCATTGACCGATGCATTGACAAAAGTAAGGCACCGAAACTAGAATTGTCGATCGATCCCCACGAAATTTGAGCGAATTTTACGGAATAATGAGACGAAAGGGGAGTAAATATACAAAATCGGCATTTCTATGCTATTCACTAAACAGTAAAATTCGGAAGTAAAATCGTATCTTAACCTGCTATCGAAAAATTGTTTGGTATATCGATGATCTCGATATTGAAATGTCTCCACCGACCTACGAAGGCATATCGTGTATCTATTCAAAAAAAATAATAATACGCACGCGCTGCTGATTCAACGAATAAATGATGAAGAAATAAAATTTAATTGTCCTCTCCGTCCATTTTTTTTTTTTTTTTTTTTTTTTTTTTTTTTTTTTCATAAATACTTTCGACAGAGCAGCGAACTCATCTGAACGAAAAATCTCGCGCGTTTCTCGCAACGGCAGTCGGGGAAAAAGCTTTTAGTATCTCCGTCCGCTTCATCCCTCTTTCTACCTATCCGCGTTTTTCTCTCCGCTTCGGAGAGAGAAGCGATGCTTTTGCATTCCTTCTGTTCCAACTTCGTCTCTGTTTCGTCTGCTTTCGGAATCTGATCGGAAGTTACGTTTAACCGGATCCCATTTGCGGCGATAAGCATCTCGAGGAAATATCCCGACTCGCGATACGAGAAGGGAAAACGAAACGATGCGCTAAGCTAAGCGTTTGCGAAGACTACGGCGGGGAAAAGTTGAATCATCGCGTTACTTCGTACCTGCGGTCTTAAGTAGTCGCCACTGTCTCCATCATCGCTGATTCTTACGACCGATCTTTCCAAAGTTCGTCTACTCCAGTTTTAACCTTCGGTTTTAACTGTCTAATTGTTCAGAGGCGATCCAACGGATAAACGAGAAGCTTGGCGCGTTCCGGCTTCGAGTTATAATCTCGACATCCCCCGATAGACCCGATAGTGCATAGCTGCGTCTTCCGTGAAACAGTGGCTTTAGGATTCCCCACTGTTCGCTTCGCTAAAGCACTCCGATTACCGTAAAACTAAACTGCTGATCTATATTGCGCGTAACTACGGCAATTTCTCTTTTCCACGTTTTACTTAAATCTTCCCTTTCGTCAATCCTCTTCCCCACCAAAAATACGCCATTTTTTATCACCGCAAAAAAAAAAAAAAGAACTATCATTCCTTCCCGCAATAATTTTACAGTACAATAACAATGGTAAAAAAAAAACAAATCCCCATATGGCGTAACAACTGTAGACGTCAATGCGACGAGAAAAAAAATCAACGAAGTTTCGCTTTATGTTATTGTATATACGAGTCATCGGCAAACCACGCCGCTAATTTGCTACAGCTAAACGGTGATTTGACGATCTCGACGGGCCGAATGTACGAGATCGACGCCACGCTTTTCACGTTCGGAGCATTTAGTTCTATACATATATATATTTGTATGTATGTATACGCCGTACGATGAAACTACAAAGCAGACGCACGGCCGCAGCTTTTGAAACGCGCTACGAGAGTCGGAGAGAGTGGTAAAAGCGTTCGAGAGAGATAGAGAATTCATCCGCAAACGTATAATTTGCCGGCGATGGCCGGGGATCGATTTTGAGTGGCCACTGTTTCGTTACAGGCGGATATCTTTTGTGGCCGGCTTGTGGGCGTGCGCTTCCCCTCGGGGCTAAAACGCCAAATGGTTATACGTCGCTACCATCGCGCGCACACAAGCATACAATGTAATAAATGTATACATGCAAACCAACATGACAAAACCGTGAAACAGTGAGAGAATGCGAAGTATGGGGAGAATATGAATGGTCGGAAATAAACTGAGATAACGTAAAAAAAAAAAAAAAAAGTATCAACAACGAAAATCGTCGAAGAAGAAACAGCGAATGGTTGCCACAGAACAGGAACGAAAAAAAAAAAAAAAAAAAAAAAAAAATAGAGAATCGAAGAGAAGCGGCGAACACTCGGTCCAAAAAACCGATCGGCGAGAGACTACCGGATGAACTTTTGCGGAAGTGGTTTTCTTTCATTTCATTCGAATATCAAGCCCTGTATACCCTAAAGGGGAGGGGGAGGAGGAGGAAAGGGAGGGCGGGGAGGGTCTGTGTTCGCCACGATCGATATCTCCTCCGTGGATTTTAATTGAGCTGCGGAAGCTCTCAATTGAGATTTCGATGAGTTGTCTATACAGTAAATTGAGTAAAAAAAAAAAAGGAGCGTATTATATTCGAGAAAAAATATCGTCGATCGCAAACTCCCTATGAAAGTTATAAAACCGCCCTATGTGTGATGCGGGTGAATAAATTTTTCGTAAATGTTGATTGTCGATTAAACGCGCGGATAGAGGACGATTAATTCAGTGTACCCATTTGCGGGAGAAAATTTTAATGCAAAGTGTCAATTATTATTAAATGGAGATAAGGCAAAAGTTCGATAAGCAGTGGTCCATTAGGGATGCTACGATCGGCGAAGAAGAGCGCGCGCGGCGGCCTCCGGCGCGTTTGTAAGCTTCATCTCGTTTCTGGCAATTACCAGGAAATGCCAGAATCCGCCACAAGAATCAACCCACACCGTGGTTCAATTTCCCACCCCCCGACGTGCGTGCGCTATCGTTCTTTCTTCGTCCTGTTTTCTCGCATCCCCTATACCTCTCCTCAAACCTTTGACAATTCCTGTCTCTCTTCGTCGCGTCGCCGAGACGCTCGACGACAGGGTACATACACCAACACACTTTCATATACATCCCCCTTTTCACCCTTTCCGTTTTTCTCTCACTCAATCTTCTACAAAACTGTTCGACGGGTATCACGGAAGCCTAAACGCTCGTTGAGCTAAACTTGGCCGAGACTTCTATCCGTCTCACGCTGACTCTCTACCGTCGCTGTTCAATCTATCTCTCGTGTGTATACACGATATATACCACGTTTCCAACCCCTTTGTCCGTAAAGCGAATCTATCTCACTCCCTTCCCCCAGTTTCCACTCCTCTCTACCGCTCTCGCGCATTCGTCGTCGTTCTCTCGTCCTCGTCGCACGCGAATTAACCCCCTCCGCGCTGAAGATCAACCGACGAAGAGGACACGAACGCCGCGAACAAGACAGCAGAATCGGAGTAACCGAGATGGAAACTGTTGGAATTTGCGGCTGTGTGCGCGCGCGGTCTCAGTGAAACAGCCAGAAGGGGGATGGAAAATGTGTGACAAGGATAGAATATCAAATGACTCTGTCGGGGCTCACGGCACTCGATTACACACACCCATTTGCTTGGAAACGTTCGGAAGTTGAGAACCACTGGCCTCGCCATGTTCTCGAAAATCGTCCGTTATTGGCTCACACCGGTGGTGGTTGGTTACGGGATTGGCTGAGAATGGTAACGCCTCTCGTTTCACGGCTCTGCCTTCCTACTGTTCGCTCGTACCTCAACCTTTGCCTCGATTCGAAACGTTCGAAACTTTCGTTCTCACTCTCTCCCTTGTTACCGCGATATCGTTCGCTTCGCCGCTCCCTGTCGCACACACGACACACTCTACTCCCCCATATTCCCCGCTACGGAGACCCAAAGGTCGGCGTGTGCCTCGACTAATGCCGCATCAAGCTGCCAGGCCGGCTAGTACACGCTGACACAACGCACGCTCAACAACCTCACGAGTAACAACAGCCCCCGCTGAGCTCTGCGGAATTTCTCCTCGAGGCATCGTTCCTCTTACGTGTCCGACGTAAAAAAAAATAAATAAATAATATACGATAGAAGAAGATAAATCGTTCGCGAGATTCACACGAAGATATATACGAAGAGAGAATCGCGAGAGGAGAGAGTTATCCAACGTGTGTCACAGCGGAAAGCATCTTAGCGATTCGTCAAGTTCCGTTATCCTTCGTGAACATCGCGCTTCACTGATCGTTGTTTCCTCGAGTTTTTAAAGGCTTCCGGTTGTTTGGTTGGGGAACGATTTATGGTACAACGGGAATGGATGAAGAGGAGTGAGACGCGAGGATACAGTGAACAAATTAACCCTCTCTGATCGCCAACCCTCTGACGGGAAATTTCGGTGATACGGGAACAGCCGACGCTGGACAACCGTCGGGGTTTGTGTTACCGCGATAGCTAAACATCCTGTTTCGAGAGTTCGAAGATTTTCGACGTGTCGTTCGACAATTTGTATCGCGAGTGCGGAATTTTTTTTATTTTTTTTTTTTTCGTCTTTGGTGTGACGATTAATCGTATCGTTGTTAGTGGAAATTTGAAATTTCGGGAATAGACACTTAGCGATTTGGAGATTCATTTTTGGATGTCAGGATGTGGAGACCCTGTTGTTGTTTCGATATTGTGCGGAGATAATCGTTCAAGAAACGCGATCTCTCGACCGGGACGTGGATTTTTGTTCGCTGAAACAATTCGCGCATCGATGCGACTCCGAGCGATATAACGGCATTCTGATCGACAAACGTTTTCAAGATTCGACGATTTTCTCGTCGTCGTCAGCGCCCCGGGTAACGATGGATTCGCAACAACTCGCGGAGACTACCAGTTCGCAAAATAGCCAGGATATCGTTCTCCCTAAACCTGCGGCTACTGCCATTCCGAGGCACAGCATCGATGCTATATTGGGACGCGCCGGACGCAAGAGGACGCACGACGAGATCGAACAATCCTCTCGAGATACACAGGAGAACACTGGTAACAAATCATTTTCTTTTTTTTTTTTTTGTAATTCATAAATCGTCCGTATCGATCGATAGTTTTTTTTTTTTTTCGGATGCGGAATCTTTAGATCATAAATCGATCGATTTAAAAGTCATATCATTTATCACCCTTTCGCCGCTCCGACTAACCGCGCTACGCAACCGTTCCGACGGCAAGCGTTCTATGCGAATATCCCGATTATTACGATAAATTTCTTTTCGGAGTCAATGAACATCGACTATTCGTGTAGATCGTTGGGATTCATTAATTTAATGCGATCGTTGATATCGTATGGATTAAAAAAAAGATATACGCGTCTACCTAATCGTGAGACGCATGAACGCCTACAATTATCGATACCAAAAGGTTAAAAAAGAATACATTGCCGCCGGAGAGTTTGTCACCACCGCTGGACTTTGTTCTATATATCCATGTCGTGTGGCAATGTCAGCGTATAATTGGAAAATCGTTATTATCGCGTCGTGATCTCGACGACGCGCTCGCCTGGTCTCCCGCTGAACGGCAGTCCCGGGACTCGCTGGAATCGTTCGCCAGTGCTAATTTGTCGTCGAGACTCTCGCTTGGGTGCCGTCGTCGAGTTTTGCTCGCGAGCGAAAAACGATATCCCCGTCTACGACAATGCTTCCGAACCTCCCTTGGCAACGGGGATCCGAACGGTTCGTGTACTCTTTACGTACACGCGACAGAAAAAAAAAAAAAAAAAAAAAAAAAAAACCACAAATTGTACCAATTTTCCACGAGATATTATACGTATTTCATCGTACATTTGATTAAATGCCACAATTACAGAGATTTTTCTTTTTTTCCTTTTTATTAAGTGGAAAGTTAATAGATAGCAATTTGTTCTCCGCTACTGCTACTCGAATTACTCATTCACTTTTTTTTCTCAAGCGCGTCCGCTATTACGAGTCCTGCGAAGGAGATAATCGTGGATCGGTCAGCGGCAATCCTGAGTGCCCTCGAGGCGATCGAAGTGAGGAAAAAAAAAAAAAAAAAAAAAAAAAAAAAAGGTGGATAGAAAAAGTTAAAAGAGTTAAGTGACAAGGCGAGCGAGAGATTGAGGCAAAACGAAAGAGGAAGTCTGCTTCTTAGACCAAAGACCCAATCTTGTTCGACTAATCGAATTATCATTAATTATGATACAACTCAGACGCTCACCGTAGTTTGCGAAGATACCAAGCGGTGCGGAAGCATCGACCAGTATATATATATATATGTACACTATAACTATTATATTTAATATATATAGAACGCCGCTAATTCTTATGCCGCGAAGAGCTGCGCGCGCACGAGTAGAACTCTTTGACTAATAAGTAAAAAAAAAAAGATTTAAAAAAAAAAAAAAAAAAAAAAAAAAACGGAGCGATCCAAAAGACGAAAGATCCCTGCGGCGAAGCCAAAAGAGAAGGCGACTGTTCAGCTCGATCTTTCTCTCGCCTCTCGAGACTTGAATTGACGCTTCTACTAATGGATCGCGCGTCCCGAGATCCCACCTCTTCTCGTGTCGTTCCTTCTTCTTATTCATTTTCTTCCAACTCCTCCGCTTCCATCTTCGTTCGCTTCTTCTACGTCTTTTTTTTTTTTTTTTTTTTTAACTTGCTGTCGCCTTTTACACAGCACCTTCCTTCCTCGTAATCTTAACACCCAACGAACGGCTCTATTATCCACGCTTATACATCGCGGGGCGGCATCAACCACTCCGAAACGGTCGCAATTATAGAGGCGCGCGAGTCTTTGAATTCTCGACTAATACGTGTCCTCGAGAAAGCCGAACGATTTTTAGCTCCCGAAGACGGCATTGATGTACAAAAAAAAAAAAAAAAAAAAAGTTCAACCGAATTTTTTTTTTTTTGCTATCGATAGGTTCAACCAGCGAAATCGTTGTTTTCTCGTGAACCTTAATGTCTGTATCGACAAAGGGATATCGCGAGTTAGGAAGGGTGTGTAACGAGCGTAAAGTGCTCACTGTGCTCAGCGTTTTAACAGACTCGCTCGTTATACACCCGACAATTCGTACGGTAAAACTCCGTACGTATATAGTTAGTTGCCGGGTATAGTTTACACACACCTGACGGTATTAGTAAATTGTAATAGGTGTACGAAAACGCGGGCAAAGCTCATAAAAGGCTTTGTTAGATGGGAGAACGGAGGACGGGGGGGCAATCCCGATCGCGTGACAACCACGCCGTGCCTCGCTCGGCCACGTGCAATTACGTGTAATTTCATAGCCATTTATTGCCGCGGGATACCTTGTTTTTCGGACGTAAGTCACACTAGAAATCGCTCGTCTGATCCACGCGGACGGGGCAAACGGACAGACAGACAGACAGAAACGATATATAGTATAAACGTTCCATACGGCTGCGACTGCTGTTCGGTTATTGGACTTACTACGAGCGGTAGACGTAAAACAAGCGAACGTGTAACGCGAACTGACGTTCAAACCGATCGAATTAAACGGAGGTAATTTGAGAATAACAAAGCTTTAGAGTTTTATTGGCCTTAAGCTGTTATAACTTATTCCAATAAAGCGCTACGAATAAATACAGAGATCGTTACTTTTTTATACGATTTTTTTTACAACTTATTTCAATAAAGCGCTACGAATGAATACGGAGATCGTTACTATTTTATTCGTTTTTTTATAACTTTTTTCAGTAAAGCGCTACGAATGAATACGGAGATCGTTACTTTTTTATTCGTTTTTTTAATACCGTAAATAAAAAAAAATAAAAACTGAGTCTTAAACCGCGAAAAATTGAAACATATCGAAAAATTCGTATTTTTTTCGTATGAAATTCAAATTTTTTTTTACGGATTTCTACTTTTTTTTAAATTAGATTTATTTTTAGTAAAAAAAAAAAAGTGGTGCTGATATCGATGGAATTAAATTGAGATAACCGAAGCATGACGAATCTATAGAACTTTACTGGCACTCGCGTATTATAGCTTATCGCAATGATTTCTCACGAAGGAATTCACAGATATCTTTTATTTAATTAGCCGTTTTTTTTTTTTTTTTTTTTTTTTCGTAATCTAAAATTTATTTATTCAGGTCGTAGTTTCAAAGCTCGCGGAGTCGGAATATCGATCTTGTATTATATTATTAACTGCTGTTGGGGGTCATATCAAAAAGTGAGATCGACTTCAGCTTCAATCGATAGATCGTTCGTCGCACGTGGTGGTAGCAACGCGGCTAATCTCTAGCGTCGCTAATTATACAGTCACGCATGTTCGCCGAGCGGCCATAGGCTTTGGCTACCGGCGTCGACTAACACAGGAGATCGGGACGTCGTATAAAAAAAAAAAAAAAAAAAAAAAAAAAAAACGAAGAAAAAAAAAAATAATAGAGAAAATAGAGAACGAACAACGAATTGGTGTCGGTTACTAACGAGCGTCCGGCAGCTGGAAGCGAAAACAATTTATCGCTCGTTGCTAAGATACACACAAAGTAGTGCTCTGCACTGCTATACTTCGCTATCGAAACTAATCGTTTTATTATGAAGGTGGTACCGCGCATTACTGCCTTTCTAATACGACAAAATCGGTAATTCATGTATAATTGATCGTTGAATATCGCTGTTTCGTATCCGAGAACAGAATCGATCCTCTATCGAAAGGTGTTCGGCAGTGGCAATGGGTGTTAAGTGGATTAATCTGGTAGATCAATTTATCGAATTGTCTGCGGAGCTTCTGCCGATGGGTAATCCGGTCCCCGAGACTGGAGCACGAGATCGAGGAACGATTTAAGCGAATTACCGCTCGATCAAAGCTTCACTGGTGCTAATACTGGTGCGCGTCGTCACATCGTACAGGTTGTGACGGATCAAACGTGCACGAGGGCTCCCGGTGACTCGAGATTGCGAGAGTACCGGATTTGCCGCATGCCGCCGTTGCGGAGTACTTCGTCGCACATGGATACGACAAATCGTTCTGATCGATAGTTCGGAGGGATACGAAGCCCGCCGAGGATAGGAAAGCGAGAGACAGAGTGTGGGTAGTGGTGTTCACTGTCGAATCTGCATGACGCGAGACGATCGTGTGTGAGGAAACAACAGAGAGAGAGAGAGAGAGGGAGAGAGAGAAAGGGAATGGCAATGGCGAACGTACAGCCGAATGAATTGGTTGAAGCACACGAGCGAGAGACTCGAAATGCCAGAGGCTATGGCGAAGGGTGAGAAACTGCTGAGATGCATTTGGAGCGGAGAAACACCGTGTATCGAATCGTCAATATCGAGATACCGATTGAGATGAAATTTTGCGATAGTATCGCGGAGAAACGCTTATAAAGTGCGATGATATATTAAAAAATGATGCAAATTGAATTTGCAGGTTGCTTTCTCATTTTTAATCGTCGTTTGTAAAGCAAAAAAAGAAAATCAGAAAAGAGAAAATCAGTTAAGTAATTTTTGATTTCCGAGTGAAGAAAGATTTGTCATAATGATAAAAAATAATTATGGAGTAACATGCAAATTAAATTGAAATCTTTTTTATGATTTAATTTAATCGGAATTATAATTTGGAAAAATGGCATTGTTAGCGGTTAAATATTTTTGACTAAATTTCAAATTTTTTATAAAAATATCCACATTTCGGTGATTTTCATAAAATTCGATCCCCGTAAGAAGAGATCTCGTGTGATCAGATCTATAATATTGACGAAAATTCCGATTAAAACGAAGCGAAATAAATCTCTTTCTTCGTGTATTTAATATTTTGAATGCATTATTCATCACGAAAAAAATAACGGAAAATGAAGCAACAATATCGATCACTGCGTTCATTAATTACGAAAAAACTATCGGAAACCTAATTTTTCAGTTCCGTTTATTATTCAGCGAAAAGAATAATCGAAAAAAAAACCAAATTAAGCAACAATACTGATCACTGCATTCATTAATTACGCGAAAACTGTCGTAAATGTAATTTTTTACTTCCGTTTATTATTCAGCGAAAAGAATAATCGAAAAAAAAGGTAATCGGAGAAAATCGATAATATCGATTACGGTGCTAATTAATTACGAAAAACAGTTGGAAATCTAATTTTTTACTACTGTTCGTTATTCAATGACAAACATAATCGATATACCGCGAAATTGAACAGTTTCAGGACGAGTCTATAGATAGATGAATCTATTTATACGTAAAGCAGGAAGGGGGGTACCCTACAGTGGAAAGTGTAGTTTCAACATGAGATCGGTGTGTGTGTGTCTCTGGTGAGCGTGTATCGCGAGCATTACCACTAATACCAATTAGCGAGGTATAGTCTCGGTGTGATTCGTCGTGTAATTATAGCGATTGCCTCGTAATTATCGGCGTTAACATGCATCGGGGTATCGACAGCCCGCAACCGGAACTCGCGTGTTCAACTTGCCTCTGCTATATCGCCTTTCTCCATCCCATCCGGCAGTCGCGCTCAACTCTCCCAATGCCCGTCTCTGTTTTCCTACAGAACCTCGCGATACATTGTTCACAAATACATTGTAAACGTTACACAGATCTAATTTCCATTCTATCGCCTATTCCTTATTCTCTCTGACAATTAATTTGCCGACTAACTTTACATATATTGCCTCCCATCGGGATTCGCGGAGTAGCCAACGGTTTGATCGTTCGATCGTTCGATCGTATCAAATTATAATTTGTGAACTGTGAAATGTGTTACGTTTTTTTTTTTTTCGTTCTTATTTTATTCATCAAACATAAACGGCTCGACTTTGATCATTTCTCTTTATAGTACGTTTCACCCCCTCCGCCTACCCTCGCGTTATATATGAACTCCGCACGCACCGGCGAGCCTTCGAGCCGCAAAAACGGATGTGTGTAATAACACGCAGATATTAACGCAAAGGGAGAGAGAGAGGGAGAGAGAGAGAGAGAGAGAGTAAAATGTATCGAGGGTAGAGAGGTGCTCATGCGACGGGTAGAGTAGGTTGACACACCGACGAAGCTGCCCGACCGAGCAGAGTACAGGCAGAGAACAACCCCCCCGCCGCCCGATGCCCGCTAGAGATATCCCAATAAAGCTCAAGCACGCCACCAAACAATTAAATTATTAACCGGCAGCGATAACGAGGCACACGGTAGCGCTGATTACTATTATAATGAACGTCGCCTGCCTGCTGTGTTACCTACTAACGCTTCAGTTTTAGTACCTACGGCGAGGTGTATAGGTGAAAAGCTTATAAACCTGTGACTCTATACCTGTTTGGCTTTATAATGTGTACACTTTCATTTTCTTGCTCACCTGAATAAAGAACAAGAACAAGCGGAAGGAGGAGGGAGGAGGGAGGGTCCCGAAGGAAAATCACGAGGGTAGAGAAAAGTGAAAAAAAAAAACAAAAGGTAGTCTTGTATTACGTGTGGAAAAGTATAAAAAGGAGCAAAATGTGGTGGTCAACCATAAAGTTTGTGCCGACCGTTAAAAAAAGTTACCGTTGAACGTCAGGGTGTAGCGATAAAGCTATTAATCTTTTGATACCTAATTTTTCCGTTACGGTGGCACTGAAGGTATTAAAAAATTACTCATTACTAAAACTTTTTTTTGTATGTGTTTTTTATTTCAAAATTCATTAGACGGATTAACGAAAATTGGAAATTAAGAAGTTTTAATATCTTGAAAAAAAATTTGAAGGAAAATCGCGAGGGTAAAGAAAAGTTTTAAAAAAAGGTATTCTTGCGTGTGGAAAAGTATTACGTGTGGAAAAGTATAAAAAGGAGCAAAATGTGGTGGTTAATCATTGAATTTGTGACGAGTGCAAAAAAACTACCGAAGAACGACAGGATATAGCGATAAAGCTTTTGTTTCACTCGTTGCGTAAAGTGCAGTTTTACACCTTGTGAAGTAAAATTTTGTACGATACTCGTGCGAAAAACGTTTTTTTAACTCGTGTGGTTACGGCACTCGCCTCGCTATCGTATTAGTATCATAATGTACTATTATTTCACAAGGTGTGAAAATGGGGGTTATACGAGCGCGAAGCGTGCGTAAAACTGTCTTTTAGACTTTTGTACGGTTCTCGTGCGAAAGACTGTTTCTTAACTCGTGTGATTGCAACACTCGCTTTCGGCTCGTGCTGCAATCTCACACGCGTCAGAAGAAGTTTTTTCGCACTAGTATCGTAATGAACTATTTATCGCACTAGTATCGCAAAATGCTATTAATCCTTTGATATTCGATTTTTTCATTACGGTGTCAGTGAAAGGAATAAAAAAAAATTACGTATCACGAGAACTATCACTCGAACTTCTTTTCAAATGTTTTTTTGATCGCAAAATTCGCTGTACAGTTTGAAGAAAATCAGAAGTCAAAAAGTCTGATGGCTTCAAGAAAATTTCAAAGGTTCCACATGCCCCCGCGACTATACTGTTTGTTTGCCTGTGACAGTTCGATTCTACGCGTTTCGCCAACGCGGCAAGCAAAGAGAGTGACGCAGACGTAGTCGTTGGATTCTCCGCCCTCCCGATGTTTCTTCTTTTCTTACAGCCTTCAGAGATTCTCTTTACGAGCGATAACTGTGTATGCGAAAGGAATGGGCGCCGCTTTAAGCGAATCTTTCTGCTTCGGCAGGAGATTGACCGGAGATGAATAAATCGTCCAACCGTACGATTTATCAATTCCATATATATATATAAAAGAAATCTCAGTTATAAAAAAAATGTGAGCAAAAAACGTGACGCATTTGTTTAACTGTTCAAAGTAACGATAAAACGTAAAGACTTTGTCGATTAATTATTCAATTTGTTTCGTATTAACCGGCGAATTAATAAAAAGGAGAAGAGCACTGGAAGGGATGCGTCTCGCTACAAAGACTGTAACTCTATCCACTTTCGGGCTCCGCGTGCTAAAACCTGATGACAGCTTAAGAGCCTTTTTCGCGAACGTTCTTATACACGAAACGCACGAAATAGCCTCGTGTTCGCGAGAGTTTCGTTATTTTTAAGCTCTTTTCGCGCTTAAGCCTTTCGTTGCCGTATAGCGGCGCATATATTTATCCCACGTAAACTGATTATCCGTGTACTCGATACAAATTGATGTAACAAAGAAAATAATGAAGTAAAAACTTCGTCAATCGTTCCGGGAATTGGGGACAAATGAAAACGTGGAACTATCGAATGCGCGACTAAATGGATCCTTTCGGTGGATTCAGAAGTTGCAAAGTCATCGGAAGCTGCAGACGAGAGTATATTCCCGAATCTTCGAAGTAAACGAAACAGAACTGGTCGAGAAAAGCAAAGCTATATACACTGAATGCTATGGGATTCGTTTGTATGTGCAGCGAGAGGAGACGCACCGTTTCTCCTCGCCGAACTGGAGGACCAGTCGAAAATTCCGTAATCCTCTTTAGGCGGCGAGCTAAGCTCTCTGTTTGACGGCGTCTCTCGTGTGCCCTCCGCTACACCATCGGCTGCTCACCTCTTATTTTACTTCCCCTCGGGCATCGCGAGCTTCGGCATTCTTTCTTTATATCTGTTTTTTTCAATTTTTTTTTTTTTTTTTTCGCTTCTTATGAGAGAAAGCGTGGCGTCCTCCCACGTTCGCCTTTATCTCTCCGCGATATTGGACGGCGATTCACGCATCTCTCGAATCGACGGCTCTATAATTCTTTTTCGCCTTCGAAGGCTTTTATAAAGACGCGGCATGGATATCTTTGTTTAAAGGAATTAACGAAAAAATTGTCTCTGTGGAGAAAAAGAGAAATCGAAAAAGAGAAAAGAGAATCTCGTGTCGCCGATGTAGGAAACGGTTCATGAAGAACTTCGGTTTCAGCGAAATGGCGACAAAAAAAAAATGTTTTTCATGGGATTGATGTTCCGCTTAAATTTAAATAAAATAAATAATAGTGTCAAAACTTACGAATTGCATTTTTGAGGCCATTATTCCGGTACTCAGCCACCTGTAGGAGAAATGGAATGATAGTTGATATTTGATAAAATAGATAAACAAATTTTACGCCGTATTTATGTCGACAAATCTAACAACGAAAATTGTTTTTGACAATCGCTAATGTTTCCCTTAATTTTAAGGCGAAATTTTTTTTTTCGAATCCTGAAATATGTCTTCGAAAAAATGACGAACAGTTTTTGATATTTATCATAATTTAGTCGAATTTTTCATCGACCAGTTACTGTTTTAAAAAACAATTTTAATAAGTCTGCTAAATACCGCATCGTGTAAATTTTTTCCTATAAAACCCGATATAGAATTATCATTTTCCGTAATCACAGGGGGTCAACATATCGCATTTTCAAAAATACTAAAAATCACTATTCGTCATATTATTCGTGAAACAATAATTTTTAAAAAATTTCCGGACTATTTTGTATTTTTTTTTTAAATAATTTTTCTGATATATCACTATTTTTTTTTCGCTGATAACAATCTCAATATATCCCCCAAAAATTCCCGAAAAATTCGTAAAAAAAAAAAAATAATTTTTTCTTACGATCTTCGAAACAAACTGTTTACGTCATCAGTACTTAATAAAAAAAATTATAAATTGACGTATATACCGCACAAGTAATGAATAAACTGGCAAAGAGGAACGGAAAGTAGATAGAGTGAAAGATGGTGAAGAAAAAAAAGCGTAAAATAAGCACCGAGACGCGGGTGAGACAGCAACCGTTAGTCGATGGCTAACGAACCATCAATTAATAAGCCGCGCGCGCGCGAGCTTCAGCCCGAGAGAGAGAGAGAGACAGAGCCAAGTTTAATCCGTTTAACTCGCAAGGACGAACTTGCGCCATCCGCATCCCCGTGTCCCTCCTCTCCGCGCTGTGTTTCTGCACCTCTCTCTACTATATACTCTCTCCTCCTGCTGCACTGCAACACGAAGCTCTCACCTATACCGATCCCTATCCATGTATCCGTGAGTTACACTACATGTTTCGCACATAGAGGCGCAAAGGTATTAGCCGGCTATTCACGGGGATTCAATGTCTTGATTATAACGCCCGGTGCTTACTAATTATCGGGAACGGGTTAAGGAAAATGGACGGCGTTCTCCGTAAGCGCTTTCACCCTTAATCCCGAGTGGATTCCGTTGCGTCATAGAATTTCAATAAACTCGTTTTCCTCGCTTATTATACGATTCCCGCGTCTGCGCGTAACCAACAAAATAACTTCGACGCGAAATATCTTTAAATCGAGAAAAATTTTATCGCGTATCCGGCAAACCATAGATCATCGATAAAATTTCAATTTCTTCGTATTCTTCGTTAATATATTTGTCGACAAATATATTCACCTTTGTCTACCGCGCGTTTAAGTGGTTCGAAGAGAGAATAAGTGGCAGCCGCGTCGGAGAGGCCTTTCACGTCGATACCAAAAGCATTACGAGTTACGAGGATTATGAGGAACTGTCAGTTATCGAACGCGAGAGACGAAAGAAAGAACGCATAAGAAAACGAAAGAAAAAAAAAAAAAAAAAAAAAAAAAAAAAAAAACGCTCTCGTCGCTCGCACGACGAATTAAGACGCTCCGGAGTTCTCGGTTCGTGTGTCCGGGGAACCCGAAGGCCGATACAACTTCGAGCGATAGATGCATCGCGGAGCCAAAGATTCCGAGCTGAGATTATGCAACGTGCGTGCGTGCAACCGAGTCGACCCTCTCGTCGGTCTGGTTATTCGATTAACTTGAGGGTAAAAAGGCGGTAAGCAGAACATCTCCGGGTTCACTTTAGTTTGTATATCATAAATAAGAAACGACAGCCGAACAAAAAACCTATGAATTAAATTGCCCTGATAAATTTTAATTAATGCTAATTCGATATTACGCTCTCACATATCGAACATTAAACACTTTCCTCGTGTTTATCGTCGTTTAAAAAAAAAAAAAAAAAAAAAAAAAAAAAAAAAAATCGAAAAATTCGCGAAATGATGGCATTGATAATTATTTTAATTAACATTAATACGATATTATATACATATTCGAGAATCAATTTGCTTTGATTAGTTCGACAATTTATTGGGACGTTCGAGAGTACCTCTCGTTTT
This sequence comes from Buathra laborator, assembly GCA_934046635.1. NCBI lineage: Eukaryota > Metazoa > Arthropoda > Insecta > Hymenoptera > Ichneumonidae > Buathra > Buathra laborator. Next base: position 9,948,892 of record OW203902.1, read on the forward strand.
CGTGACCAGCTGCCGTGCGACCGCATGTTAACGAGTATACAAATTGTACGGAGTACGCGGATACGGTTACGTATCGAATTTCACGTGAGGTACACGAGAGTTGATAGAGTACGACCACGCGTTCGGACTTTAACTCGATTAAGTGAGTATAACAGAGAAAATCGACATTCGCACATACCTACAGCTTTCCATGACGCTGCCGTAGAGAGAGAGAGAGCGCCCCGCGGGCTATTCGACGGAATCTATCGTCGGTCTGTCTATCGCTCGATTAGACGTCGTGACGTTAAACTGTGAGAGAACTGATAGTTCAAACACACTGTGGAGATGTATATAACTATACAGTTGATGAAGAGTCCGCGTAGTTTATACTATACACCTAATAGTGAGTGACCATTGCCCCGCCGGTTCCTACACACCGGTTTCCCGCTGTCCATTACGCTATCTTCTCTTGTCAATCTCTTAAGTAGCTACAGCCAACTAGAGACCCCTTTACATCGGGACTGCCACCGTTGATACGATCGAACACTCCGACTCCTCTTTTTCTCATTCCCCCGAGCAGACGGAGAGGTTATGCGCCGTTCGGCAACGAAAAAACGAACGATAAAAAAACTACGCGATTTTTCGTGATCGTTTAATAAATCATCGATTAATAAATAATCCGGTGTTTCGAATGAATAAAAAATGGAATAGTTTATTCGAGATTCGTGGAGATACGATTTAGCGACCTTTCGGCGGCCGGACATTCGTATTTATTTCGATAAGGAAGCGGATATACGAAATCAGAAGTACGAAGGGTTCCGAGATAAACTTTCGGCTTTCATCCCCTCGGAGTTTCCCGGGGGATTCTCGTAGTTCTATCCGCCTACGAGATTATTGATTGTAGTTGATAATTAGTCGGTAGAGAGGTGTCAATCAACGACGAAGCCTGAGGTTATTAGGTCGTTCGTTATCCTACGACGAAGCTTAGCTTTGCGACGAGGGTGCACCGGCGAACTCTCGACTTCCCTTCCCCTGTTTCCCTGCGTTGCTCACTCGATATTGTTCTCGAGACAGTCGCGCCGCAGGCAACTGCTCTTTTGAAATGCTTTCTCTTCGATATAACGGTTTTTTTTTTGTTTTGCTATTCGAATTATGGCTTACAATTGATTTTTACGATTCTGCAGGTGAAAATAGTTACAATTCGCCTGGAAGCGACGAGGAACCCGGCACCGGATGCGGCGATGACTCGACCGGCACAGCAGGCAAGAAAAAACATCGGCGAAATCGAACGACTTTCACCACTTATCAACTTCACGAACTCGAAAGAGCCTTCGAAAAATCTCACTATCCCGACGTTTATTCGAGGGAGGAACTCGCTATGAAGGTCAATCTGCCGGAAGTTCGCGTACAGGTGAGTCGCGAGATATTAAATTTTTTCGAAATTTTTTTTTTTTTTTTTTTTTTTTTTTTCGGGAATTAATTGGTTTGCAAATGAGAAGTAACGGGTTTAATAAAGGAGTTTACACAGCTTCGCTGCTGTGTAACCGTTTCTTTTTACCTGATCGCGTATTCGCTTGCGATTTATTAAACAAAATTAGATTAATTATGTGCGTGACAACGATAAAGGCACGCAGTCGCGTGCTACCGACTTATCGATTATGACCACCCCTCGGGCACTCTGTCGGCGCTGCCTATCAACAGGGGCCCTTCCAGGCCCCGGCGAACTTTATACTCGACGAACACTCGAAACTTTTATTTTATTTAAGACAAATTTCAATATCGAAATTCCCAAAATTCGAATCTTCCAGATTTGGCGGTTCTGTTACGATCCGTTTGTTCAAAATGGACGGCTTTATCAATTCAGGGAGTTTTTTTCATACAAATACACACTTTTTCACTACTTTTGAACCAAAAAATTGACGAAAGATGGGGCAAAATGGACTATAATTAAATTGCATTAAAAAAATGAAAAAAATGAATTTTCAATGATTTTACCACCTATAAGCGATATGTAAAGTATTTCCGTAAAAAAAAAAAAATATTTCCCATATCAAAAATAATAGAAGACTTGAAGAAGAATTTCACAAAAATGTCGTTTTTTTTTGTTTTTATAAGCAGTAATCTGCAGTATAATGTTTCCGAAACTCGAAAATCGATTTTTTTTTTTATTTTACGAATTTTAAAGTCGGTCCATTTTGCCCCGTAGTTCCCAATTTGCCCCGTTGGCCCATATTGCCCCACCATTCCCAGTAATTGTATCACGACGAAAAAAAATAGTAAACGTAGAGAAGAAACGAGAAAACCGAGTGAAGGGGGAATAGGAAGCTCGTGCGTGTACTTCCGGTGTAGGCGTGCGAATTTTAATCGGGTCGCGGGAAGCGAATCGTCGTAAAGTGTAGGAAACTCCGAGGGCCACACGAGGGGTGAGCAATTCACGAACGCGTTGACGACGAAAGCGCTCGCGCGCGCGCGCGTGGGAGTCTAACGGGAATAAAATTGTAATTAAAAATTTTAATTGCGTTTTAAACCTGCCGGCTCGGTAAACCTTTCTTTTTCTCTTGTCTCCGCGACTCCACCTACTGGTGTTCCATCTCCGTTTCGCATCCTTTTACCCCTTTCTATCTGACCCCATCCGCAATTTTCCACCTCCGGCGGTTCCCTACTCTCAACTCCGGAATGTCCCGACTTTTTCCAATTTTACCGGAGAGTTTAAAACACGTTTGAATCAGTGCAGAAGCCTCGGTATTGATCAGAAAACAAAATCCAAAAAATTAAATAATTGTAGCTTCGTATATCATCGATTCTTTTCGATTCCGAAAGCTTCGTAAGCTCATTACACACCGAAGCGTGCAGAACAGACGAAAGCGCACGCGCGTGTATTCGACGCAGCGGTTTGCCTTTATCCGCGTTATTGCGGCCCACGAATAAGGGTGAACCGAAGAGAGGCCGCCCCCGCGAATCGTCGACCGGTCACAGACAGTGAGAGAACGAACGCGAGAGGAAAGCACCAGCCAACGACGGAGATGGAATGGTAGACGGCTGCTTTGCTCTCTCCGCCGGGTTTCATCATTTTTAATTGACAACGCCCGCGCCAATCTCGTCTGTCGGATTAATCGCGGAGAGAGCGCGCGCACGCGACGAACGAGGGATGGTCGGGAAAACAAGCGCAATACACAGAAGAGTTCGAGAGCAACCGGCGGGGGGGTGGGCGAGGAGAAGAGGGAATGTGGCGCGCCGCAGGCCACATCAACCCTTTCCGATTTTTTTTTCCTTTCCCTTTTCTCCTCGAATAATCAAAGAGCGGTTACGATAAAAAAAAATTATTGGAGGAAAGGAGCGAATTTACTTTTTCGCAAAGGATCGCGAAGTCAAGACGCTAATCAGCAGTCGATAATTGTAGAGAACAACAGGTCCCGTAGGATAATGTTTGGAATAGACGAACGACGCCGGACGGCGAAGAGTTAATTCAATGATTGAGATAGCAGTGCGTAAGCAAAGTGAATTAAGCAAACGATTGTTTGCGCTGAACGCAGCTTAATGACCGTTAGTTATCGATGACTCCTGTACGCGCGCAGCCTGCCGGTTGCGAGAACTAACGCGGCTACTATCCCCCTAAACAATAGACCACGTCGTCCCCTATGTACGGGTGACTATCCGCTCTCCCAATCGTGTGTATCACTGCAACTGCAGCCAAACTCCACTATAAACCCGAAAACGGCGTGCGTGCCGAGCTAATCTATTCCCTAAACCTCTCATCCGCATCTAATTTCATTCGAGGTTACGGCGCTCTCGTGAAATATGTTTTATTAACCCCGTCGTCGCTTGTTTAACCTTTCGCTATCGACATCCCCCAATATACAATTTTAATTAATCGCTCCGTAACAACGATATTCACCCTCACCTTTCGAATCTCCTCGACTGACTGTTGTAGACCTTTGAACACATAATAAAAGACGAACACGCGCTTTTATCACGCTATTCACGTTTTTTACTGTCTTCATTGTCTGTGACCCAAGCGATCGAATCGCAGCGAATAACGAAATAAACGTATCACGAGAACCTATTTTTCTATCCCTACGATTTTTTTTTTCTTTTTTTTTTCGTGTTTGTCGACAAATATATATTTTTTTTTTTTTTTTTTTTTAGGAAAGATTAATGATGCGTTTTTTTTATATTGCCTCTTATTTTCAATATGAGTTAATAGCCTATAGAATTGCAGATTGGCCTTTGAATCTCCTTAACGTGAAGAAATATTGTGCTTTAAACACATAATAAAAGACGTTCAACGATCACGTACTTTTATCACGCCATTCGCGTTTTGTAGGCTTTTTATTGTCTCTACTCGTCGATCGAATCGGAGTGAATGGCGAATAGCGAAATAAAATTGTCACCACAGACTGTTGTACGGATTTATCGTCTTTTTTAATAATTTTTTTTTTTTTTAATTAAATTGAAAATTATTTTAATACATTTTTTAAATTTTTATTACATTGAAACAATGTTTAGTACATTTTTTAAATTTTTATCAAATTGAAAATTTTTTTAATACATTTTTTTTTCAAGCGAAGAAAGGTCTTTCGACTTTCTATATCACCGTATTTGCAATTTTAATTAATAGCCTGTATGATTTTTTTTTTTTTCGAATCTCCGTAACGTGAAACTTTGTACAAAATTTTAAATACAAAATAAAAGACGATCAATGATCACGCGGATTTTATCACGCCATTCGCGTTTTGTACGCTTTTTCATTGTCTCTGCTCGCCGATCGAATCGAAGTGGATAGCGAAACAAACGAACGACGTCCGGCTATTTTGACGCTATTTCACCGAGTGAAATAAACGCCAAGTACCTCATAGGTATATATATATGTTCTCTATATATCCATATGCATTAACTTATTATTGTGTATTGGTGTCTATGTGTATTTATTATTTGATCGCATACGACGGCGCCGGTGAAGAGAACTCGTGCGCGTCGCCCTGCGCCTTCCTACTTATTCGAATGTTCTGCGTCGCTCCCGACTACTATCCATTATATTATATCCCGTGTACTATTGTCAGGGAGGCATAGGGTGCTCGCGTATTACCTTCCTGTCACGCGATCGCTTGGTTTTCCCCTCTCATTCTTAACTCGGTGCTCAAACCACCCGAGAAATAAAAGGATAGTGTACGTTGCTAATTCGACGATTTCGTAGCTCTCGCACTCTACATGTATTAAAGTGAACTGCATATATATATAAAGCCGCTCGCGATGCATTACATTCGTGTGTACCTTACGAAATCGATACTACCGTCGGCTTTCTAGACTCTTGCGACACGAAAACGCACTTTTGCCATCCGGTCTCTTAACACTGCGGTTAATCCGGTGACCGAGCTTCGCGCAACCCTTCGAAAAATTGAAAAAAAAAAAAAAAAAAAAAAAGAAAGCCATTGAAACAATTCGCAAAGTCCAATCTCTCGATGCGATCTTTTTTTTTTTTTTTTTTTTTTTTTTTTTTTTTTTTTTTCGGGGGTTCAAAATTGAAATCTGAGGTCAAAGCGAAAACAGTTTGTTGAAACTGAAATAAACGAGAAGAAAAAGTGTAGCGGAGTGGAGCAAAGTAAAAATTGTCATTGGAATCGTTTCGGGGAACAAGCGTTTCGGCGCGAATGAAAAGAGATTTCTCGGTAGGTGAGTCGGGAGAGTCGAAAGGGTAGGGGTGGTTCTCGCACAGTCGAATATCGCGCACGCGGCAGCGACAAACTACTTCCGCGCTGACCACCGTTTGAAATTGGCAATGACAGATACTGGCGACGAGGCGGACCTCGCCGTCGAAAGAGCGCTCCCTCACTCTGCTACGGGACAAAAAACGGAGATTGATTTTTCGCGGTACCCGCAGCTAATTTGGAGTTGAATTGTCGACGCGCTTCCTCTGTACCGTGAATTCACTGCGCGAACATTCCGTATACGTTTTATAACAATAACGGTAGATCTGTCGTTTGTTTCAACCATTTCTCTCCTTCCCTTCGCAATATATAGAAACGTGGGGCAAAATGAAACGGTTTAGCAATTCAGGGAGTTTTGTCAATATACACAATACTTTTACTTTTGAACGAAAAAAATGTTTGCGGTACTCCTTTAGAGTATTAAGATGAAGAAAAAAAATGGGGCAAAATGGACAGCGATTCAATTGCATTAAAAAAAATGTGTATTTCAAATGGGTTACTATCTATAAACGATATGTAAGTTATTATCGATAAAAAATCTAAATTTCGCCATTTTAAAAATATTGGAAGACTTTCGTAAAAGACGATTATCGAATTATAGTGTATTCGTCTGCTTTTCTATTTTTTTGTATCGGTTCTTTTCAGCCCTAACAATACATTTTCTGTACAATTTCATTAAACGTCCCGAAAAGTAATGGCCATGAAACTTGAAAATCGAACTTATCCAAAATTTCATGAATTTTAGGATTGGTCCATTTCGTCCCAAAATTCGAGTTGCGCAACTGTTCCATTTTGTCTTAAAATTCGTGTTGCGCGTCTGTTCCATTTTCTCCCAAAATTCGAGCTGCGCAACTGTTCCATTTTGTCTTAAAATTCGAGTTGCGCAACTGTTCCATTTTGTCTTAAAATTCGTGTTGCGCGTCTGTTCCATTTTCTCCCAAAATTCGAGTTGCGCAACTATTTCATTTCGTCCCAAAATTCGAGTTGCGCGACTATTCCATTTTGTCCTAAAGTTCGATTTGCGCGACTGTTCCATTTTGCCCCAAAATTCGAATTGCGCGACTGTTCCATTTCGTCCCAAAATTTAAGTTGCGCGATAATTCCATTTCGTCCCAAAATTCGAATTACTCAACTGTTCCATTTTGCCCCACCTTCCCCGATAGTCAAATTTTTCTTGAAAATCCCGGACCATCGTTATCGCAATGTGATTTTAATTGATCAATTTATCGACGCTATAAAATTGTTGAGATTTAAGTACATACGATATTCGAAGCGTCGCAAGGGGTTTTTACTCGCACCCTCGACTGAGCCACGTTCACGGATAGCGTTTCATATTATTTACCTGACTCGTTGGCACGGTAACCGAGCGGTAACCCGAAAGGGCAGAAAGCGAACACGCTTCCTCGATTCAATACTCATTAATTCTATCGCTTTTCACCACATCGTATAAAGCATAACGCTAATGCAGTCACGAAAGATTTTTTTCTCATTGATTAATACATAAATATACGTAAATATATATAATATATGTATATATATAAAATATGAATAACACGATACAATCGTATCGGACATTAATCGCCATCTCGCGTTTAACCTGTTCGCGATCGAGTCGAATGAGACAAAACGATTATAAAACAGGTGATTCGTGGGTGTCACTGCTTGACTCTCGTGAACAGGCTACTCGATTTCGTGAGACTTGAATTAATGTATATTTCCTACAATATATACGAGAGTTATCGCCGGGGAAGGGTCGGAGGAAATTGGTCACGCAGAGCGCGCAAACGAACGTACAAATTCCGCGTTTTTTTTTTTTTTCACAGTCGACGGACGTAACCATGACAATCTCATAAAAAAAACCCCCGGATCAGCAAACGATAAACAAAATTGAAAATATATCATTATGCGAACGGTAGATTAATTAATACTACGCGAATTAATTCGCTCGTTTTTCGACACGAGTCGGTAACTAACAGACCGAAAAAAAAAAAAAAAAAAAAAAAAAAAAACAGCAAACATAAAAATAAATGCTCCCCATGGGAGTGCGCGAGACGGTGCGGTGGTTCGGAATTGTCCCGGGAATTGGCTGAATCGAGAATAATCCCCTTAGTTTCACGGTGGCTGAGGGTACGCCATGTTTTTTCCCCGCTATCTCTCTCGCGCCTTTCTACCCTCTGGCAAATGATATTTGTCGGATTTATTCCGTTCGATGTTGCGAGATCGAACGATGCGTGAAATAATTCGGTGCACCATAAGCTCGCGGTCACATCAACGACAATAATGACTCCTCGATAACACAAAGTGCCCGCAATATATTATTGCGTTGTGTATTATTTTTTTTCTTCTATCGCAATGGATATACGCGCGATCGACGCGTATCATAAATCCGTTTAGCGTGGAGAAATTGGTGTGAATTCTCGCACTCGGGGACAAGGCGCGCCGAAAACATTTCGAGGACTTCTATACGCGGATCGGGGGGATCGGAGTCATTTGCAGGCAAAACTTATAGTCGAGAACTCGAGTCGTAGTTCTATATATCCGCTTTGGCATCACTGAACGATATATAAATCAAATTAATGTTCTCAGCGAGACTGAGACTTACTAATGTATAAAGAAAACGGTTAGCTGCTTTTTCTCGATAGATTGACGCGATAATGGTCCGAAGATTATTGTCGAACTATTAGGATTATTATCCCTAGAAAACCCGACACGGATCGTGGAAAACCGACATTTTCATCCGTACGGAACATCGACAATAATCGATATATATTCAAGTTGAATCATCGCGCGATTTAGCTATTAATTGACGACGAAATATTGGTAAAAAAAAAATTGAAATTTTTTTTTTAAATCGATTCGAAACCATCATAGATTATAAAAAAAAAAAAAACTGACATTTTCATCGTTATGAAATTTCTACGAAAATTAATATCTTTTTCAATTTAATTTTCGTAAAATCGTGAAAAAAAAAAAAGATCGAAACATTTTCGTAAAACGGCTCGAGGTCATCTGATTTTTCTTTTTTCCAAAGCCGCGGCTCGTAAAAGTGGAGTCCGGTAAATTGACGAGGGAAATTGTGGGGTGTTTTTTCGGAAAAGGTGTATAAAGAACGGTGTGAAGAAATGTGTAAAAATAAATAGCGAGGAAGCCGTCGTGCGAGGAGCGAAGGCAACGCCGTGCGATTCAACGCCCTTTAGTTCTCGCAGTCGAGGCACAGTTATAGTGGCTGCGCAGCCACCTACGCCTTTTTCATACGGCAGAGAGATACAGACAGAGAGAGAAAAGCTTTCACAAACGCCTCGCCTCACCCCGCGCGGTCGCTGGTGTTCGCTCTCGCGCGAGATCGTTTTTCTTCTGCGGTACCGCGATGTTTTCGGGCGGAAAATAAGATAATGGCCGGAGCAAAAGGCGCGAGAGGCCCGCCGGCGTACACGATGTGGAACGGGGGAACGCGAGGGAGAAAGAGAGGGGGTGGGGGAAGGGGAGAGGATACGAGAAATAGCAAAGACCGTGGGACAAGCTACACCTGCTGCCGTTACGTCGAAGGGTGCGAGAACGACGAAACGAGATAAAGATAGAGAGAAGATGAAATAAGATGAAAAAAAAAAAAAAAAAAAAAAAATGAAAAAAAAAGGGACGAATTCGGTGTGATATCCAACGGAGGCGAGGAGGGAGGGTTCGGCTGGACTGAGAGCCACGATAAAATTGCGGAACGAACGACTCAATTGCGAAAGGACCCGCGCAGTAAAATAGAGGACAAGACTCGCCGTGGATTCGAAAAATCTTGCGCGATGGTATATACACAGGAAACTCTCGTCGCCACGGGAGAATCCTGAAGGAAACGAGAGACTGATAATTTAATGAAGCAGTCGAAGGGTGTATTCGTCTCCAGAAAATATCGCACCGGAAATTAAAAATGTTTTTTTTTTTTTTTCGTTATTTTTCTTTTTAATTTCAAAAAATTTTCGCTATAATTTCGATCGAATTTTTTTTCATGACGAAAAAAAAATTCTTTATGTTTCCTCAAGAAATTACGAGGTCTCAATAAAAAATTTTATTACTCTATAATGTCACGAAAATAATTTTCAAATTTTTTCCAAAATTTACTTTTTCAAAAAAAACAACAAATCTAACAAAAAAAGTGTCCTTTCGTGACTATATCCGATATTTGTTCCTTTCGTTAATCACGAATAGGCCAATTATCTCACTGCTACTTTAATCGATACGAAATAAAATCGCGTGACTAGCAGCACAAAAAATTGTTTTCAACGCTTACGTCCTTATAACATAATACTATTCCATTAAAAAAAACTACTAAACGTATGCAAATAATCGTCCAGCAGTTAACCACTCGATATCGAAACATAATTTCGTGTGGTTACGTCACTCCGTAATTAGCCTCGAGTTCCATCCTCGACATCGTCACTCTCGATATAAATCGATATATTATTATCTTCGAGATGTTTATCCCAAACAGCAACAAACCATCGTAAATATCCCTTACATTACATACTAAACACCCATATAGCAGTACATAACCTAAAAGATCGCACGTGGCCTCCCGTTCTTCCCCTCTTACCGCGTCTCAACCTTTCCAACGGGGGTTTAACTTTTGCCGAGCGCGCCACGTCTAACGAGTATTATAATTACTGTCGCGTAACTCAATATTGCCCCCTCGATATGCTAAACTCAACGGAATATAGTGTTAATAGGCGTGGAATGGCGAGCGGGACAACACGCGCGCGTGCGCACACACGTACGCGCATCTTCGATATATCTATGCGATACATCGAGACATACTCACCGATTCAAAGTATAGACTTTGGTTTATATATATATATGTACGATATATATGTATATATATATAAAATACGGAGAGAGAGAGAGAGAGAGAGAGAGAAAGCGTACCGCACACCCCTCTCCTATTAATTGCGCTTCACCCTAAATGCAAATTGTTCGAAATTGAAGCGAGGGCTCCCCGAATATTTGGAAACTCCATTACGGACCAGTGTTCGTCCTTTCGTGCAACTAACCACCCCGTTGCTTCGGCTACGGTGTGAGAGTAACGCGAGAGGTTTGCGAGAGGCCAAGTGAGGGAGATATATCGGGGAACGGAGAATGGATGGGTATACGTGTGAGAGGCGGTTACCGGCGTAAGGATGTTAACGCCGTAGCCAGCGGAGCCGCACGAAACTTGCCGCCACTCTATATACCCATCGGTATACACACTATTCTCCGCAGTAACCGGGTTGGGAGAAACTATACAGTGCAAAGCCTTAACTCCGGAGACCCTTTGGATTAACAGACTCGATCATCATCAGCGACGAATATCATCGGAATCTACTGCAATCAATTTCTACCCCGAGACATCCTGAGCGTTAATTCCCGATACGCAAAGATATGCTATATAACCTATAAATTTAAAAATTTCTTCCGATATCGGTATCCGGAAGTTTGTGCATTAATCGTGGAATAGATTTCGGATAAATGCGTTTTGGAGTTCTAAACAACTTTTTTCGATGCTGTAAAAAGCGTAATGGCGATTTTTATGCACTCGGAAATTGAAAATTCGATACTATCGTATAGTAATCGAAAATTGGAATACGAAGTATTGTATATGAATTTGCGAAATATTATGAATATTGAAAAAAAAATTATATTAAAATTACAAGTTATTCAAAATTAGGTATAATTTTAGTATAATTTATTTTTTTAATTTTAAGGGTTTTTCGGCAATTTCACATTATTTTTTACTGTGTAATGTCACATCGAATTTTTTTTCAACATCAACTTCTTTATTATTGCATTGAGAAAAAAAATGTAATTGGATCGTCAAAAATTCGATCAAATACATTCAAATGGAATGTTTACTTCGTTCGACAAATTAATTAGATTTCCAAACACCGATACGCAATAAACCGCCAAAATATATCAAAGTTAACCAAAATTTCTATTGACTCAACTAAACGTTTAGATAAACGTATTCAACGAAACTATTGTCAATTTTTTTCTCAGTGTCGATATTAGATCCTCAAACGCGAATTTTTGGTACTTTTCTCAATTATCCATCGAACTTTAATTTTTTTTATTTTTTTTTTATTTTCGTAATCTACTAAAACCAATTTAGTAACAAGTCCCTTAACGACGCGCTACGAACCCAAGAAAACGAAGCAATTTGTTCCGTTTGCGTTTTTTTTTTTTTTTTTGTCATTTATTCGCAAACGTTTGCCTCCTCGTGAGCCGTCTACGGGCAATGAAGCAAATAGGCAACACTCGAAGGGAATTGCCGTGAAGAGGGTTAAAGGGGAATGTTGGAGAAAACGACGAGAAAAGAAGTTCGCATCTCGAAAGAACGTTCCGGAGAGCAGATACAGCGGAGGGTTGTATATTTATATACACGTTGGAAGATTAGCTGTCCGTCGATCTTTTCCCGTGAGGTCTGCGGCTCAATTAAGTACAACGTTTAGTGCGGAGGCGCTTGACTAAAAAGGGTTGCGAGAGTCGTTCGTCGAAGCGGACAGCAGGAGCAGCGGCAGCGGCAGCAGCAGCAGCAGCCAGCCGCAACGCGGAGCTCCGTTTCGGCGGTGTGGGGAACCCTTATTCGGGTTGCGAAGCGAAACCGTACGAACGGCGGAGGGAGAAAGAGAGCGAGAAGCTCGAACCCCTCGAGCATCAATCATGTCGGCAGCAACCCTTTACCGAGGGCGGTTTTACTCTCCATTGAGACGGAGTGTTGTGTTCAAACACAAAAACACTTCATTTGGCAGATTAGCTGTTAAACACCGGGGCGCTGTATACCATATACTACAGCAATACGTAACGCGGTACACGTGTCATTCGGGTGCGTCTGGTAAGAGTACGTGAACGACGCCTTTCGCTTCTTTTACACCACTTGCAAAGTCCTTCGGAATTGCTTTTCGGCAACGCAAACGACGTTTAGTCGAATAGCGTAAAGAGTTCGTTCGATATAATCGAAAGTACGAGGAATTCGTAAGAATTTTTTTGGAAACGATGGTTTTCGGACCAAAGGCTTATTTTGGCAGAATACGTCTTTTCCATGGCGTTTTTCAAGGTATTACTTATTTATTCGAATTTATTTCGAAATTTTTTTAATTCGCCGCGCGATCTTACGTAGCGCTTCGATTATCTCGATCATTGGACTTAAGGGATGAAAATCGTCACGTAGAAACGGTACATCAACGATTCACCTTTTCGATTCACGAATCTTGAAGCAAATCTATGAATGGCGCCTCCTTCTCGTTCGATAGCGATACCGCGTATATCGTCGAAGTACCGACGAAAAGGATATTTTTCCCACGAAAGGATACGCGCCTCCAATTCATCGCGAGCGACGATAAAGGTACCGACATAGAAAAATGAATTTTTGTGGAGCGAAAGAACGTTCGGCGCCGTTCTCTATAATATTCCATATGTACATTTCGTAAAGCGGATTGTGTATAACGTTTATACGAAATATATATTATATTAGGCAGAGAAATAAGGGACGGGGAAGGGCTACTTAAGCTATACGCGGAGATGCAAGGCAATGCTCTTGGGGGAGGCAAACGAATCCAGCAAGAGATCGCGCTTTGTCGGCGAGGCTGGCAATTAACAATTAGCTGGCGGTCCTTGTAATCGAATTACGTGGTCCATTGTCGGTATGAAGTACAAACGTATTCAGTTCCGTTCGCCTCCCCTTCTCTCGGGGCTCTTGCGCGTTTCTATTTCTTCTCCTCTCATCGTCTTCGCCTTCTTTTGCAACGACATCGACGAAGATATCTTCCTCGTCTTACCAACACCGGTAGAAACGACCGCCCCTTGCGCTTCCTCGACCTAAGATCGAGTTACTTGCCGCGCGCGCGCGCGAACCCCTCATTCTAGGGTACTATACTGTACTCTGTATCGTACGTATCTACCCTAACGGCAGTGCGATCCTAACTATAGTTGTGTATCCACACGGACATCGCGGAATAAATTCTGTGAAACTGACGAGAGGAGAGAACTTCAGACGGGGAATTCACGGTCAGTATCATCGTGCGACGCAAGCGCATTAGATGCAAAATGCAACCCGAGGGATCTCTTACAAAGGCGGAGAGACCGTCTCACAGGCATCATCTCACTTTCCTTCCACTCCCTTCCTTCCCATATCTGTCGAGAGACTTGTGGATGAATGTCACTCGGTGAAAATATATCCGTTTCACGAAGGTTTCTCGAAGATTTTACGGGCGGTACCGCGTCTCGGAGTACACAACTACTATATCTTTTAACGGAGGAGGTCACCTAATACGTGTAACACGCCGACCGATCCGTGTAACGCGGATCCTTCAGTTGGTTCCCCGCGCTTCACGAACTATCGACGGCTTTTCCATTAAATCGTACAGATCTTTGGACAAATCGCAGCGGCTTAGTAACGCTGAGCTATTCTCGTTTCCAGATCTATCCTCCCGATACACGCTACCCGCGTATCTTTTCTCAAAAATCGCGGCAGCATCTCTTCAATTTTTTTTTTTTTTTTTTTTTTCATTTCTTATTTTTTTCGTAATTTTTGCCGTTGCAGTCATTTGGTTTTGGCGGAATATTGAAAAGATTTAATTCATTGAGGAATATTGATATTTCACTGGAAAATTACTTTCTATACCGGCGTTTCAAACTTTTTTTTATGTTAAATTAATTTTGAACAAATGTGCAACAACTTTTGCACTATAATGAGAATTTTGGTAATCTTTTTTTTTTTTTTTTTTTCATTTTAATATTTTTCATTTTTATTTTAATTTAAGAGTATTTTGTAAATTTACAGATTAGGGTATTTTTGTTTCCGGTTTCTGGATATTTAATTTCTTTAAAAAAAATATAACTTATAGATGTTTCACGGGAAGAATTTTTTATTTTTTGTTTCAAAGATTTATTTTTTCGCACGCAGACTAAAATTCTCCATACCAAAAAAACACTGTAAGATAAAAATTTCAAACACCAGTTGCGAGTAAAATTCCTAAAAACTTTTCAAAGGGCAAAAACTTCGCGAAAAATTATAATTTTTGTTAATATGAAAATAATTAATAACCATAAATATTTAAAAGGGAGCAAAGAATACGAAGATATTTTGAATGAAACGTTGTCAGGAGCAGAAATTAACGCCCACGTGTTTACAAGCGAACGGTGGATACACGATATATTCGTTAGATGTATAGTATTACTGTATATAATATACAGAGACGAAAGGGAGCGGGCAAACGGTGAATATCCGAAGATATTCAACGGGTCCGCAACTATTAATTTGGTTCCCAGGACCAGCGGGAAATCGGCGCAACGGTGCCTCGGGGCCAACAGATTATTGTCGGGTAAGGCTCGCCGTATATACACAGTATATAACCACCCCGTGGACATTGGCGCGTTCTCTTCTATCCTTCAGACTCTCTATTCCTCGCTCGACGGGGCACTCGCCCTGTGAAGTTAATAATCATCAAAAGTCACAGTGTTTGCCGAGGGCGGGCGGTGTGCCCCTTTGTGAAGCGAGCCGCGCGCGCCACGCGTGCTTCTGACGCTAATATGACTCCACTGGGCTTTATTACGAGTTATTATAGCGACATTGCATCTCCAAGGATTTTACTCGTGACTGACAACACTCGCGCATGAAACACCCGGAAAGCGAGAATTATTTTTCTGTTTACGCGAAACACTTGTTTCTCGTATTCGGTAATAACAAGAAAATCCAATGATTTTCTTTCGACGACCTTATTTTTTAAACGAATTTTCATTTCCGGTAGCTGAGTTCACCAGTTTCGCAAAAAATCTATGCTGAACGCCATTTTTCTGTTTACGCGAAACACTTGTTTCTCGTATTCGGTAACAAAAAAAATCATTGATTTTTTTTTGACGACCTTATTTTTTAAACAAATTTTTATTTACCATAGTCGAGTTCACCAGTTTCGCAAAAAAAATATGCTGAACGCCATTTTTCTGTTTACGCGAAACACTTGTTTCTCGTATTCGGTAATAACAAGAAAATCCAATGATTTTCTTTCGACGACCTTATTTTTTAAACAAATTTTTATTTACCGTAGTCGAGTTCACCAGTTTCGCAAAAAAAATATGCTGAACGCCATTTTTCTGTTTACGCGAAACACTTGTTTCTCGTATTCGGTAACAAAAAAATTCATTGATTTTTTTTTGACGACCTTATTTTTTAAACGAATTTTTATTTCCCGTAACTGAGTTCACCAGTTTCGCAAAAAAAATATGCTGAACGCCATTTTTCTGTTTACGCGAAACACTTGTTTCTCGTATTCGGTAATAAGAAAAAAATTCAATGATTTTCTTTCGACGACCTTATTTTTTAAACAAATTTTTATTTACCGTAGTCGAGTTCACCAGTTTCGCAAAAAAAATATGCTGAACGCCATTTTTCTGTTTACGCGAAACACTTGTTTCTCGTATTCGGTAATAAGAAAATCCAATGATCCTTTCGATGACCTTATTTTTGCAAAAAATGTATGCTGAACGCAATTTTTCTATTTAACGCAAAACACTTGTTTCTCGTATTCGGTACCAAAAAAATTCAATGATTTTCTTTCGACGACCTTATTTTTTAAACAAATTTTTATTTCCGGTAACTGAGTTCAGCAATTTCGCAAAAAATCTATACTGACGGCAATTTTTCGTATTTTTTTTTTTTTTTTTTGTTTCGCCAAAAACCGCGCGCCCTACTTTACAGCGACCGCTCGACCTTGGCGAGTCATATAAAACGAGACTCGAACGAAATCTCAAAGCTTAGTCTATTGTTTAACACATTCGTGTTGATTTCTCTATTGAAAGAATACATGAAAGCCAGAGAACCCGGTGACCTATGACAACTGTCCAAATCCGGGCGGCTGGGAGCTTCACCCGCGCACCCTTACAGATTTTTCGCTATGCTCTATTTTCTCTCAATTCTATCGCGATGAGAATTAAACGCTCTCCCGCTCTCCGCGCTCTCCTACTCTCCGGTAACTCACAAACATATTGCCTGCTTGATATACCTGCGCCTCGTTTCAACAAAGGGTGCATTCAAAGCCCGTGCCATGGTAAGCATCGGGAACGAAACAGAGATGAGGAAGGATTTTAAACCGCAGGGATAAAGACAATGCGCGCGAGCGGTGTCAAAATACACGAAGAGAGCCATAAGGCTAATTTAGCGAATTAATCGAGCACCGTTTTTCGCGTATCGTTCTCCGGCATTCATTTACTCAGAACATTGTAATGCAACGACTTTGGATCGTCAAACTGGAGGTCTTGTCTCGTCTCTTAACTTTTATTTTCGTTTTACTTGTTAGCAATGCGAAGCAAAATTTCGTAGACAAAAATTGAAAAACGTATTAAACAGAAGTTTATAGGCATTGGTATGAAATTTATCCGTTCCGAAGCATCGAAAATGATTTGTTGCTCTCAAAATTCGTTTTCTTTTTTTTTTTAGATTTTCACAGTCCAAACTTTGGTTTTTTTTTTTTTTTAATTAATTAATGAAAAGAGTGAATGCACGAGTGTGAAATTTATCCTTTCCGAAGCATCGAAAATGATTCGTTGCTCTCCAATTTTGTTTTCTTTTTTTTTTACATTTTTACAGCCCAAACTTTCTTTTTTTTTTTTTTTTTTTTTTAAATTAGTGAAAAGAGTGAATGCACGAGTGTGAAATTTATCCTTTCCGAAGCATCGAAAATGATTCGTTGCTCTCCAATTTTGTTTTCTTTTTTTTTTACATTTTTACAGCCCAAACTTTCGTTTTTTTTTTTTTTAAATTAGTGAAAAGAGTGAATGCACGAGTGTGAAATTTATCCTTTCCGAATCATCGAAAATGATTCGTTGCTCTCCAAATTCGTTTTCTTTTTTTTTAATATTTTTACAGCCCAAACTTTCGTTTTTTTTTTTTTTTTTTTTTTTTTTTTTTAATTAATGTAAAGAGTGAATGCACGAGTCTGAGATTTATCTGTCCCCGAGCATCGGAAACGATTCGTTGCTCTCCGAATTCCTGTTAACAGTTTATTCATTCTGTGAATAGTTTCTTCTCTATAGTCTTCGCCACCGACGACGTTGAAGAGCGCATCATTGTAAAAATGAAATCGCGTCTTGTTTGGTATGTTATTTGTATCACATTAGTATTGTGTCGCGGTACCCGAAAAGAGAGAACGGATAATGGGAGATAGAAACAGAAAGGGAGAGACACACACACACGGGGTGACAACCAGAGTCGGGGCGTTGGAGTGTTTAAGGGTGATTACACGCAACGACAGGGGTTGCTTTATTGAAGGAGTACCGCAGGGGTTCTCATTCACAGCTTCGCCTCGTTGTATTTGCTACGAGACATTTATTTTCATAATTTTATAGTCGCGTCTTTCTTCCGATACGCATAGTCCGACGAGCGACGAGAGACGAAAAGGCGATCCGATTACGCTGTGCTTCGAACTATTAGAGAACCGACGGAGATAACATCAACTTGGGGAGCAAAACTGTAAGCGATGCTCACCCGGCGAGAGATACAATCATTTCTCTCTGTTCGCGATGTATAACTCAATCTGTATATATCGCATTCTTTCGTAATCTCCATTATTCGTTTTTGCCTCATAGTCCTAAAAAGATCGCGAAAAAAAAAAAAAAAAAATTGTTCGGTGTTCGTTTTCGTATGAATAATACGAATTATGATACGAAATATGAATTTTCACTCATAAATTTCTCACAAAATTTAATTGATAAATTTAATATTGTAAAAAGTGTAAATAAACTTAATTCAGAATTTTTACGCTATAAAAATATTTTTTTAAACAAAAAAAAAAAAATTTTGTTTTTAGTTTTTTTGTTATTATTATTATTTAATAATTATAAAAATCATTAAACACCGTGATATATCCTTCGGGTATATAAATTCTTTTTGAAGAAATTTTATTCCGAAACATTAACGTAGCAACGATCGTCAAGAATTTATTTATTTTTTTAATTTTCGGATATTCCGAGAGAAAACTATTCGGGGCGATAAAATAGGTTTGAGAACGACTGACTAGGATTGAATTTGCTCGACAGTTTGACAGGGTAGGAGTGAGCAGAGGGGGGGAGGGGGTGTATAAAAAGCGCGGTGAATAATAGACTCCAACCCTCTCGAAAACATCGCCCTTCGATCGGTCCTCGCATACCGCACGAGCCGTGGATTCCCTATTTGCTTCAACACATTTCTATTCGTCTCTTTTCGTATCTACTGATTCTCATACAATTCATCCTCTTCTGGTGTAGCTATAGGCTTATTCTACGATATAACCCCTCCGATTACACTGATAGGTCTTTAATGGACAGCGCGCGCGGCATATCGCACCCCCTAATAAATCGCTGGTACCGTACCGAAAGTATGTGTGAAGCAGTCAATCGATGCTCCACTGTCATTCATTTGATATGCCGTTCTGTTTACTTGATACATCGTGCCACGTTTCGCCGCGAACCTAAATCACTTCCGAATTCCATCGCAAACGACGCGTACATATATCTTTTTTTTTTTTTTTTTTTTTCTTTAATCTTTTAAGAATTTATGACTGTAACTCGTTGTTTTGTTTGGCGCTGACCTCGATTTAGTTACACGAAAATGCTATAGTAGAAACGGATACTTTTTATTTTTATTTTCTCGATGAGAAAGTTACGTTTTCGTAAAAAAAATTGGTTTTCGAGATTTTCATGTCGGAGACGCGAAATCGTCTAAAATATCGAGAAAAGTGGTTTAGAGAAAATTGTATGTATGGTCGGATTTTTTTCGCATCATAAGTAATGATAAGTAATTTTGTTAAATATGGTTTTGGATTGAATTTAACGCGATTTCGTTGAAGCGATTGAAATTGATGGAATTTTTAATTTTTTGAAGATTATCTGTTTCCGTTCTATACATCGCGTAATTTTTACGATATCGAGTTTAAATTTTGATTGCACGCAGAATGTGGTTAATCATAGTTTAGGATAGAATTTGCCATGAATTCGTCGAGAATTTCAAAATTCGTGAAATATAAATTTTTTTTTTTACGTTTTTTTCTGTTTTTTGCAAATTTTGCAAATTTCGAGATATTGAGGTAAAATTTTCTATATAAATCGGTAAAATCATAAAAAAGATTGCAAAGCGCACGAAAATTTCACTACAACGATATACTTCGCAACCTTTTTATGAATTTTTTTATTTTCAGACATAAATCGAAACGATCTATTGATGCGTAAAGTCCTCCGCAACATAGATATAAGGTACTCGTTACAAACTCTTTTCACGAGTAGAGTGGCTGTCGTGCTTTGCTCTATATAAATGGCTGTTATACATATGTATCTCCGCTATGTATTCACTGTATACGCGTTAGTATAGTAGCGTCGAGGGGACAATGGTGGAAAATCTGTTAATACGAAAGGAAACAACAATGTGCTCGTCGCTGCGTGATCGACCCGAATACCTTTTACCGTCGCTAATCCAAATTCAACGTGGTAGGCGATCGTCGAAGCGCATAAAGCGCCCGCGGTCCCCGAGTCTCCTGTCTCGTGGACGTGAGTGCCCGACGTTGAAAAAAAAAAAAAAAAAAAAAAAAAAAAAAAAAACGTTGCCGCACGCGAAACGCTTGAACTCCTAACTGCAAACGACGAGATAGCTATTCTGCACTCTACGGCGTGTAACAGTTACACGGTGAAGAGTAAACTGATTTTTCTCGCGATAGTATCGAAAACTCAAAGTCTCCATTGTAAAAGTTTTTTATTTTTCGAGTACCGCGTGTTTAATGTCTGTAAACGGGAAGAGTGAATAGTTTACACCACTCGAAACTCGAATAGTGATACTCTTTTTTTTACAACGGACACACGAGTTATAAAACTCGTATATCTCGATTAACAGCGAAGTTTCGCAGATTGTATCATTTAAAAAAAAAAAAAGAGTAAAAAAAAATAATGAGATACGAAAAAAAAAAGTTCGATATTCCGACACCTCATTAGCGCTATAATATAAATCGAGAAATTCACTTTCCGCGAGATCCCTATTCGTTTTCTTTTGCTTTCCGGTTTCCGACTCTCTCTTTCTCTCTCTCTCTCTCATTTTACATCAATTCTCGCGCAGTTAAAGCCGTCTAAATGAGTTTATCTCGCAATATCATTGCGCGAAGAAGCATCGTTGTCGTCCTGTCGTCTCGTCTTCTTCGAGGAAGAAAGCGTAGCGGAAAGTGAGGCTATAGGCGGGAGGGAGGAAAAGACGAGTGGAGGGGGTTGGGAGTACCTTCTCTAATAGATTTACGACCTAAAAAGGTTAAGTCGCGTTAGTCCTGTTCTTTATATTTCCGCGAGGAGGCGAACGACGTTCCACTTTCTTGGGTTCTCTTCGTTTTCTAGAACTCACCCTCCCGGCGGCCCGCGCGCGCGCGCGCGTGCTGCTGCTCTCTCCTGTCCCATCCTCGGGCAATCCTCCCCCCGCTAAGGAAGAAAACGTCACGATACCGTTCTTCCATAACCCCTCTTTTTCCCTCACCGAGGCATGTCTTGTCCCTCAGTACAGATAAGAGGGTGAAGACGAAATTCGCTTATTTTCCCATCATTTCAACGTGGCATCTTGTCTACCCGCGTCCTCCCATCTTCGCTCTTTTCTCATCGCCGTAGGACGAGGGGTTAGGGGTGGAGGTGTAGGGGTGACGACGGTGGGCCAACGGATCGCGTCTCGCTGCTAGTCAGCGAAAACAAAACGAACGCGAGAGCGTTAAAGAAAATTGCCTCTCGTCATAAACGGTGTATATCGTCCTGATGAAGCGCCGGAATCCTCCGCGTCGTTCCATTATAGTAATAGGATACTTTTCCCCGACATCGACTTCGGGGGATAAACATTCAATTTATACCTTTTTCCTCCCTAACAATCTATATATAGACAAAGATATTAATAATAAACTGAGGAAAATTGAAGAGGCGAAAAAGAAGCAAAAGCCAAATAAGCTAACAGCCCTTATTAGCGTTTCTTCCATTTCACAATGAAGATAATCCTCTAAAATTTATCTCAGAGACTATCGCACTGATTATTGTCGAAAATATTTGGGTTTTCGATATTTTTTTCTCAAGGCTTTCGAAGCGATAGCGTCTCTAAGAATTAACGAAAAAAAAAAATTCTGCTTCTCGATAACGCGATATTTCTGGGGTGAGATTTTTCGTACATTTCTGTTACTAATACTAACAGTACTGCCGTTTATGGACTCATACGATGCGACAGAGTTTAGCGGGCTGCCAACAGCAGCCATGTTACAATAAAGAAATCAACATGGCCGTCGGCACGGGGCGAGACCCCGAGACGTTTGCCTCTTCTTCTTTCATCTTTCTTTCTTCCTCTTTCCTTCGCAAACTCTATATATATATCTTCTCTCTCTTGGTCTTTCGTCCGCTTGCGCTCACTTTCGATTTCGCCCTCAAGCTTGTTACCCTCTTGATGCTGAGGAATAAGGGTGGACCTCCGACAGCCCCCTTTCCTTTCTTACAAGCGAGTTTAGGGGTGAACTGCGCTCCGCCCCTCTAACTTCTCTCTCACACTCTCCTTTCTTATATATACGTCTATATACCATATATATATGTATATAAAGTTCGGAGCTCACTATTCTTATTGCACTTTCTCACCCCTCTTTCAATGTCTCAGAACCCTCTTTACTTTTCTCGCTTCTACTGACAATCGGCTTCTCTTTCTCTCTACGCTGCTGCTTGCGCCACGCAAAAAGAACTCCATTTACCCACCCCTCGCGCGATCCCGCGTTCTCAACTATACATGAGAGAGTTGCTGCTACTGCCACCCCTCTGCAGTCACAGTTCAACACCGTTGTTAGTAGCTATACCAACTGTAATTCGTTTGGTACCGACACTTTTCGACATTCCTGTCGATTCGCGCCGCAAACCCTCCAACAGCCGATACGGCGCGTTTTCTCCTATAAATTGCCACAGGGAAACGCAAACTCGGGACTTCTATCGGAAGATAATGATAATCCTTTGAGTCACAATGTGGAAATATGGAAATTAACTAATGGACTTTTTTTGGATGCGATTCCAATAGATTTTTAGGTTATACCAGTCGAATCGTCTATATTTGTCGGTTGTTTCGATACTGTGATTCATCGTCATCGCATTTCTTTTTTTACGTGATGAATAAACGAAGAGGAATGGAGACTCGGCGTTTGTATTGGAGGAGAAAAATACCCCGAAACACAAAGTGGAAAAACGGAATTTCTTTAATGGACGTTTTTCTGGTTACGTTTCGAACGGATTATTACCACTATGCCGTCGAACAAGACGTATCTTTGAACGGTATTTCGATGTTGAAATGTGTAGCGTCGAGTGTTGACCGTACACGGCGAGACTCACGACGATCCGCGGTAGCAATGGCCCGAAAAGTGGTTTTGAAAACTACTAATTAGAGAACAGCAGAGAGATTGTACGCGAAAGATAAGCCGACCGTAGTGTATTAGGATAATGCGAGGTTCCGAACCGCCACTCCGGCTCTACGCTTAAAGTGGCTGCCGCGTGTTAGCTATTCCCACTGGGAAACTATTACGCCACGCAGTACTCGGCATACTACTTATCCCGTTACGACAAAAGTTTCCTTTTCCAGTTCGTTTATTAAAAAAAAAAAAAAAAAAAAGCTCTCATCGCGTATTGAAACGAATACGCAATTAACGGAATTTCGTTGTTTGTACGTGTTGCAGGTGTGGTTTCAAAATCGACGAGCCAAGTGGCGTAGACAAGAAAAAATGGAAGCAGCGCGACTCGGTATCACGGAGTATCATCATCCGGCAAGCATGAGGTATGCATAGTTCTAATTTTTCCAATAGATCGAAAATATCAATACAGTCCAAGCTCCGTATTCTTAACTCGACGGGAACGGACCCGTTCTGTTTTCTGTATTTCCCCTATCGTCCCTACTTCCGCTCAGTTGCTGCGAATACAGTCCAAGCTCCGTAATCTTAACTCGACGGGATCGGACCCATTCCCTTTTCTGTATTTCCCCTATCATCCCTTCTCCCGGTCAGTTGCTACGAATACAGTCCAAGCTCCGTATTCTTAACTCGACGGGATCGGACCGGTTCCCTTTTCTGTATTTTCCCTATCGTCCCTACTCCCGGTCAGTTGCTGCGAATACAGTCCAAGCTCCGTATTCTTAACTCGACGGGACCGGACCCGTTTCCTTTTCTGTATTTTCCCTATCGTTCCTACTCCCGGTCAGTTGCTGCAAATGCAGTCCAAGCTCCGTATTCTTAACTCGACGGGATCGGACCCGTTCCCTTGTCTGTTTTCCCCTATCATCCCTTCTCCCGGTCAGTTGCTGCGAATACAGTCCAAGCTCCGTATTCTTAACTCGACGGCAACGGACCCGTTCCCTTTTCTGTATTTTCCCTATCGTCCCTATTCCCGGTCAGTTGCAGCGGATACAGTCCAAGCTCCGTATTCTTAACTCGACGGGACCGGACCTGTTTCCTTTTCTGTATTTTCCCTATCATCCCTTCTCCCGGTCAGTTGCTGCGAATACAGTCCAAGCTCCGTATTCTTAACTCGACGGGATCGGACCCGTTCCCTTTTCTGTATTTCCCCTATCATCCCTTCTCCCGGTCAGTTGCTGCGAATAGGAGTAACGAGGGGTATACGCGTCCGTAGGTACGAAGCCACCTTTACCTGCTGCGCATGCGCAGTTTACATTTTACGAATTATGCTCCCCTTGGAGTGGGGCAAACGAACTCAGGAGAAATACAGTTAAGGCAACTCGTTGTCATGGTAACGAGTTAAAATAAAGAATCGGTTAAGTTAAGGGGAGTTAAGAATACGTTGCTTGGACTGTAATCGTAATGTTTGTTTTAAAAAAATGTATCGATTCTTACAGAAACGTTGGAGGACCTGCGCTCGGGTTGCCCGGTGATCCATGGCTGACACCACCCGGACTGTTGAGCGCTCTTCCGGGCTTTTTACCGGCTGCGCACACGGGATATCCAAGCTACCTGACCTCTCCGAGGCGGTTGCCCTCGCCGACGAAGCTTGGATCTGTTGGGAACGGAATTCCAGGTGAGAAACATACATAAATGTATATTTTAAAAAATCTATCGAAAGCCTATAGTTTGGTAATTCATTTGAACGAATATCGATTGTATTTTGGCGGCTCCCTTTCCCGTTAAATTAATTTAGCGGTCGGCCAGACAGTGCAATCACTTAGTAATGACAGTCTGTTTCTACGCGCCGTAGGCACGCTGAACGGGGGAATCCCCGTAATGAGTAGCAGCGGTGGACACGTACAGTCTTCGCCAAGTCCACCGGGCCACGATCCACGAACGTCGAGCATTCAAGCGCTGAGAATGAGAGCCAAGGAACACGTCGAAAGCATTACCAAGGGACTGCAGATGGTCTGAAGCTGACAAATTCTCGATACCCGCGACGCTTATCCACGCTGTCGCGGACTTCCGAAACTCTTGGCAATCGCGATGGCAACAGCGAAGGATGCGACTGATCTCGAATCTGTCGAACTCGCGCTCACCGCTCGCAGTGGCACTCCGTTGGAACTCGAAACGCTCGACCACAGAATCGAGGGACGTGTTTAAAGTGCAATGAGGAACGAGATTCGTCGAATTTTTCCGGTGCGGTGAAAAAAATGGTGTCGACGTAAGAAAGTGAAAAAAAAAAAAAAAAAAAAAATCGAGAAAAAAAAATTGAAAGCGATTTCATCATCGTCGTAGCGTTACGATTATACCGATCGAGTATAAATAAATTGGATGAATATAAATAGATATAAATTTGTATGTAGAGAATAGATGAAAAAAAGAGAAAAAAAAAATTCGCGATCGACTAGACGACGAGGAGGGAGAGACGGTGTGGTTTCCGTGGAAAGAAAAAAAAAAAAAAAATCGCTGCCGACGATCGGACTGATTATTATTAATTTGATCGGTAAAAGCGAAACTTATCTCCGTTTTTTTTTTTTTTTCGTTTCGTATAGATGAATATTAGTCGGATAAAGTTCTACGCACGGCGAAGTACGAATAAATTGACGTAAAAAAAAGGATTATCATGCAGTATTAATAAGTTAAGACGACATTGAGGAGTAATGTTCATTGCGATAGACGTGAGAGTCGGTATATTGGCGAAAAGAAAAAAAAATAAACAAAAAGCGGACGAGAGAGATATAGTTTAGAAAAAAAAAAAAAGAAATATTGTTTTGTTCGCGCACACTAATCGTCGTCGTGTATCTCCTAATCGCCAATCGACGATCCGTGTGCTCGTTGAATGAATGAGTTACGAAAGAAAAAAAAAAAAAAAGAAAAAAAATGCCACGTAACGGAATGATGGGGGAGTCGCAGAGTCATCCCTAAAACACATCTATTTGTATATAATTGATCGTGATGAAATAAAAAAATTTGATGTACATATTCAACGGTATATATGAATTCACTTAGAAAACCCTTCGATGACGTAACGCCATCGATCGAGCGACCGGAGCGTTTTATTTTTATTTGTTTTTCGTTCGTCATTATGTGGCGACGAGGGATCGAATTTGCAGTAGAAAAAAAAAAAAAAAAAAGTACCGACTGTATATCCATAGGAGTCGGCGGCGGCGTGCGCTGTTTGTTAATGAATTACCATCTCAAAGAACCGTTTTAATTAAGTCTTAATCAACGTCGTCTAGCGGGAAAGAGAAGAGGAAGAGAACGAAGGGTGGGGGGAGGGGGTAGAATACTTCGTTGAGCCGCTAATTATCGATCTTCTTTCGTTTTAATTAAAATCGCGAGTGTCCCGAAAAAAGCAAAGATCGATGCACATATGTTTACGCAATCACTTTTTTTCCTTCTCGCCGAGAGCCAAGAAAGTTGGAGATAACATAAAAAAAAAGGGGCATTAAATGTCAATGAACGAAGACACGATGGGGGAGAGTGCGAAAAGTCAAATAACGGAGAATAAAAGAAGAAACAGAAGCGCGAAGAGCGGGTATAAACGATAGATTCGGAATGGTCGCGAGAACGATTAGGTATTCCAATCGTCGCTCGCGTTAGGGATAGCCGTTGAAGTGCCGACGGGAGAGGCGTTGAGAGGCGGGAGAAAAGGATGAAGAGGAATGGGCTAACCGAAGGAAACTACGGTATAGTAGCGAGAAATATATAGGAGAGAACCCGTAGTGCACACGATAGGGGAGGGCGGGGGATGGTGTGAGAACAGAGAATGGAGTGAGAAAATAGAAGGGGGACGTTACTGGCTTAAGAGGCCAGCAGCCAGGGATAGAACTCACCCAATAAAATGGTAATTTCTGTTTGTCGAAGTTAACCATGCGAGCGGTAGCCTGGAAATTCGAGTCCATGCGTACTCCTCTCTCTGGCACTTCTAACTCCTAAGACCAATATAAACGACTACGAGACGAGCAAATGTGCCGCGATTATTCCACGATCTCGATCGCTCTATCGCGCTAACGTATATATATATCTAAGCGAAACGTTCGCGACATTCAAATTCCTAATGTCCCGCAATAAAAAAAATAAAACAAAAAATCCTGCGGAATTGGTACCACGAAATTTCTCAAAGGAAACGAAGAAATTGGATTGAGAATTATGTCGTTAATGCGTTATTTCATTTTTTTTTTTTTTTTTTCGTCGTTCTGACGCTATTAAAAGAACCAGACGTCCGTAAGAATCTATGCGAAACGTTCGCGACATTCCAATTCCTAATGTTCCGTAATAAAAAAAATGTAAAAAAAAATCCTGCGGAATTGTTACCACGAAATTTCTCAAAGGAAACGAAGAAATCGGATTGAGAATTATGTCGTTAATGCGTTATTTCATTATTTTTTTTTTTTTTTCGTCGTTCTGACGCTATTAAAAGGACCAGACGTCCGTAAGAATCTTATTTGTAACGACTAAACGAGAATGAAGAAATAAGGCGGCTGTAACGGGACTTGCGGAGAAGATAAGAAGAGAAACGAACATCCGCCTTCAGGGCGTCCGACGATTTAAGGGTTGAAATTGGAGCGGAAATCGTGAGTTTATTAAATTTGTTTAGGAGGGACCCGGGGATAAGAAGAGCGCGCAGCACGACAGGTGCAAGCCGCAAGGCACAACGAGCGTATCTCTTGATTCGTCGTCGAATCCCTTGCGGTCCCTTCGACTGGATTTCGTCGTCACTAATATAGATACGATGCCAACCTCTGCAAGCCATATATATGTCTGAACCTTTATTGCTTCAACAGAGTAAAGAGACCGGAGCGCGGGACGCGAGAGAGGAGCAGAGTTTTCCTCTCTGTCGAAGAAGCTGAGCTTAAGCTACACGAGACAGCGCAGGAGGAGAAGAAGGAGGAGGTGGAGGAGGCGGAGGAGAGGAGGAAAACTGCCGGGACGTACAGCAGTCGCATCGCTTTCGGCCGCAGGACCTCCGAATCCTCGCCCGGGATCGATCGGCCTGCGATCTTCTATACGCGATTCTGCTCGCCAATTTCATGAATCGGCGCCGCCTCGCCTACCGGATATTACAAAAGCTGTGATAAAGGATTGTAAAACTCGTTTCGTTCGTTACATATGTCGGGGAAACCTTTGTAAAGGGCAAATAAATGAAAGTAAAATCAAAATTCGATGGAACAAATTAATATTCCAGACGCGAAATAATGTAAATACCTGTTAATGTTGGCAATAAAATTTCAATATTGAATTTGTAACTAATTACGAATGTTGAAAAATGATTAAAGAATTAAAAAGAAAAAAAAAAAAATCGAACTCCAAAAAATAAATTTAATGATGAAAAATAAATTTCGTACGTAATTAATTATAATATTAACTGTAACCAATAGAAATCGTATTATATCTATAAATAATTACGAATGGGTAAGCTGCGTTAATTATTGGGAAACCGATGTCATACACGCCGAGGGTGTAAAGTGTATAGAGTTATGAGAGAACTCGAGAGCATCTCGCCGCCCCTCTGTGTATATGACGCCATACATAAAGCAGTATTAGAGGTACGTAACCCGTTGCAATATTAAACGGTAGTTAAATGAAGTGCCTAACTCTGGGAGAGAGCGAAGCGGTGCCAGTGACGAGTCAAGGAGAGGAAGGGAGGGGAATTTCCGAAGTGAAGACAGAGAGTCAAGGGAAGGAACGAGGGAGACGAAGAGAAACGAGAGAACGAGCGAACGAGCGAACGAGCGAAGCCATCGCGCCGCAAAGGCTGTTTAGCATTATTAATTAAGACCAAAGACACACTAAGTTGGCGAGTACATAAGCAGAAATAATATTTGCTCGACGTTCATTAGAGGATTCTCCGGGCGAGGAGAGCGACGAAAGCGGCCGCCAGGTACCGCGCGGGGGGTTGCAACGAGAGGCAAAGAGAGCGCGGCGGCGCGGAGCCGCGGGCCGCGGGGTAAAGGGTTGATGCTGACGCGCGCGATGTGCCGCTGGTAGCGAAAAGCGAGACGTACCTACCGACCGGGTCGGAAAGATGGCGAACGCCTCAAACGAGCCAGATTCTCATTAAAATAACCACGGAGCCTTTCCTTTAGAGCTCATCCCCCGTTCCATTTAAAACCCTCCCTCCCGTTTCTCTCGGCGCGACCCGACGGAAAAGGTGAATAAAACGGCGAAAATTGAAGGAGAAATCTTCGTTGCACTCTCGTAAGCTTATCTCGGAAGGTTCGTTCCTCAGTGGGGTCACCTGAGGGGGAGGGGGAGGGAGGGAGGGTAAAAGTTATACCGCGCGTTCCCTCGAAGCTTCACTGAAAATCGAGTTAATCGTGAATTTAACTACCGGAGAACCCGGAGCTCCTCTCCGCACATACTACTCAGCTACCACTATTGCTACGTACCTATGATGGGGGGTCCCCGCCACTGTGGAGGATCCTCATCGAGGTCTTTATCGAATCTTAATTACTTTTTTCATTGAGAATTATAGACGCGCGCGATACCGGACGCAGATAAAACTCGAAAAGTCTTTGGCGTTTCTCTTTTCATTTATGTAATTTGCACTTCGTGAAAGCCGCCTTTTTTTTAAACGTTTAATTGCGTCGTAACGAAAGGAAATTCAAGGGAGAATGAGGGCAAAGGGGTTGTAATCGTTGGGTAAAAAAATTCGCTTTGGCGAATTTTTCGTATAGAAAAACTACGGATTTTCAACGATTTGCCGAGAAGAGGAGATAAAGTCGCGAAATGAACATCGGTGCAAATAGATGAATACTGGTGGCGCACAACCCCTCACACCACATTGTTTTAGTCACTAATTGCACACTGATTTTTTTTTTTTTTTTTTTTTTTTTTTTTTCGGTAATGTCGCAAGGACTGTATGGCACCGGAACATGAGAGCAAACAGCCGATTTTCACTTCAAAGAGTCAAAAAGTCATGAAGTCTGTATGCGATTAGCGATTAAAAAAAAAGCGCATTAGACGGGCGATCGATCGCTCATCAGAGTCTAATGACTCAATGAAGAGTATTACATTGTTCACAAGTCGCTACGATAATAAATGAATGAAATATCAAGAAAATTCAAAAAATGTCACGAAAAAAATTACTGAAAAAAAGATAACCGAAAAATCGCATCGGCGATCGATCGTTCATCAGATTCTAATGACTCAATGAAGAGTATCACACTGTCCACAAGTCGCTACGATAATAAATGAATGAAATATCGAGAAAAGAACAGAACACGAAAATAACGAAAAAAATCACGAAAAAAATTACTGAAAAAAAGATAACCGAAAAATCGCATCGGCGATCGATCGTTCATCAGAGTCTAATGGAAGAGTATCACATTGTCCACAAGTCGCTACGATAATAAATGAACAAAATATCAAGAAAAGACAAAAAATATCACGAAAAAAAAAATAGTCGAAGAATCGCAATCAGAATTTGAAAAAACGGATGTACGAAGGTTTGAGGGAACGAATGGCAAAATTTGACGAGCGGGATAACGAGACAGAGATATAGAGACGTTCGGTAACCGGGGGGCCCATCGGAACGATTCACTTCCTGGTTCGGAGTGGCCACCATTTGATTTTATGCAGTACTACGCATTTCGGCATATATATATCGAAGAGCGGTTTCGACGAACGTTAATTATCACTGACCACCTACAGGCCCCATTACGTTCCAATCGACCCCTTAATCAACGCATGATTGGTGTAGTAATTGATTGCTACTCCGTAATTATAACAGTGCACTGTTACGGGAGGGAGGAACGATATCGCGGTGCGGAAAATCAGGAAGCGATCGAATCGAGGTATCGCGTGTACGTAATTGTCGGTGAGCGAGGAAACCCACAATGCAATACAAATATAGAGAAATGATAGATAGAGAACGCGATACACTCGGATGTCCATACAGACGAAACCGCATATACGAGTGACGATAAACTGAGCGGAAAATAGAAAAAAAAAATAAATAAAAACGTTATAGCGAAGAGCGCGTAACTGGAACGAGAGATTGATGCGCAAAGAAAGGGAAAATGGAAAAATGAAAGGTTGGTACGGTTAAAAAAAAAAAAAAAAAAAAATATAATAAAAAGTGAAAAATCACTAACGAGAGCGACGACAATATAGCGGCATATAGACGCGCATGTGTTCGAACAAACATAGCAAAGCTGAAAACGTGTGCGAGTCGAGAACGATGCGACTATCGATAATAATTCTATCCTCTTTATCAACTCCGACGCGCGCGTTTCCATCGTTGTTTTATTTACGGTCTCTTTTTCCGTTTCAACCCCTTCATCCCCTCGCCTCGTACGTCCATCGGAACCTCGCGCTTTTGTCGCCTATATGGACAGTATTCGGAACGCTACGTACAACCGGTACGTCCATTCTATCGTAATGCAATTTATGGATCGTTCGTTCGCGTGAATGGCTCGTTGTCGTTTCGAGTTCGCATTTCGTTCGGAGGTTTTGCTAGCGGCGTCGCGGAGAGGGCGAATGTATGTGTGTCGAGGGTAAAAAAATAAAAAAAAATAAAAAAGGGGGTTCGGGAGAATTATCGACCCCGCGGGAAGCTCTCTCGGCACGAGGGAACGAAAAGCGGATGCGATAATGTTCGGAGTCCACTGCAGTTTCGAATCCGCGATGTATCCATCGATACTTTACCGAGGAAACAACGGCGACCAAAGCCCCTGGAGACTCGGGATCGGTGCTGCCGCGCTATGTTTAACCCTCGAAACTTCGAACGAAAAGTACCCCTCCGTCGATAACGATCGGTGGAAGAAATCTGCCGAACGGTCGATAAGAATACTTACAATTTTATCCCCGAATTCCTAAACTACCCCCGACGAAAAAAAAAATAATAATAATAATTTTCAAATTTGAATATTAATATTTATTATTGAAATATACAATATTTCTATTTTTTGTTTATCGCGAATTTTTTTTATCGCGATTCTCGAAAAATCGAATAAAATTGCGTCGGTAAGCGAAGATATCTATACAAAAGTTGTAATTTCAATACGGAACGACTATAAATCGACATTAATGTATAAACAAAAGGAAAAAAAAAAGAAAACGCGGCGCGTGGACGTCGTTTTGTATGCCTATTTATATTCCTTTTATCCGCAGAAACCGCGATCTCCTCATTAATTATTCCTCGTTTCGTTCGAAATAATATATCTCGAAACTTGTTGCATAATTGTTCGCATAATTGTACAAAACCTGAACACCTTCGGGGTGCGCGAAATATTCTGTGTACGAAGAGAGAGAGAGCAGAGAGTAGAGTTCGTCTCGATTATATGCTCTTAATAATGCGTTTCGCGCGCTCAAGCCGTCCGAGAAATTGCGGCGAGTCTCGTGTGTATATAAGCGCACGTGGAGCGTTTCACACAGAGATAGAGAAAACTCTTTAATCAAGTATTACGTATGGGAATTGGAGGGTCGAGAGTGAGTTACGCTGTGGAGGATTTTGCTTAAAAGTCAAAGCGCAAAGGTCCGTTATAATCGTAGTGAGGGTTTGATGTTTTCGTCACACCCCTCGCGCGCCGCCCGTTACCACCCTTCGGGCAATTCGCTCGTTTTGTTTTCGTCGTGCGTACAACAAACTGGAACAGTTTAGCGAAAACGGCGCATGCCGAAGCAAAGTACATGCATTTATACGGTTATAATGGTATCCATAGCCAGTTGACCGGTATACCATCGTGTAGCTTTCCGCGACATATACTATATATATAGTAGTATATCGTTCGAGAAGTGGTGGGAGAAGAAGCAATGCATATTCAAAATTGAGCCGCAGGCACGAGCGAAGAGAGAACGACATCAGCGACAACGATGACGACGAAGTCCCTTGTTTTTGACCTATCAGCCCAAAGCCTCTATCTCTCCGCACACACTCCGCGATATATATATATATACATACATAACCGATGCCCGGCGAGTCCGCAAATTCGGTTACTTCATTTGAGAGAGCTTCGCGAACCGGGCGGCAAACCCCTCTCTCCGGCATTCTCTCACTCGACCCCCGCAGCCTTTACCCCCTCAGCATCCCTCGCAGTGTATGTCCGGCGTTATGAATTTTAATAGCTTTACCCGCTCGTCCGACAGAGACGGAACGAGAGAACAGGTTGGGCAAAAGTGAGGGAAACGGAATGGGAGTTGGAAAAAAAAAAAAAAAAAAAAAAGGTTGAGTGGAGAAGCAGCAACGCTCATCGGTATACGCAGGCCTCGGGACGAGAACAAAAATGGCGATGCGTTTTTCGCCCCCGTCAAATTGTCGATAGATTAGTTTAAAGATAAAAAAATATTCATCGTTGACTACATATGTATATAGATACATAGTAGGTATATATATATATATATATGTATAGATGAGCCGATGGAACGAGGCCGCGGCGTCGCGGCCCGTTTACCCGACGCGCGCGTCACGCGCTTTTCATACCGTTGTTCGTATTCTGCTATATACCCGCTATCTCTCACTCTACAACGATCTATATAGGATTCTCTGTGCTCTACGAAATGAAAAATCATTTTTTTTTCTTTTTTTTTTTTTTTTTTTAACCCGACGAAACGCTCTTCGATCGTCCGTCCGTTCGCGTTGTCCTCGCGGCTTTCTCTTCGATATTCGGCGAACCCTCTCTCCGCTCGTTGTTTGTTCCTTCGCGCATCTCTCCGCAATTTTTTTTTTTTTTTTTTTTTTTTCACTCTCAATGTATTTTTAATTTTTTTTTTTCACATTTGCCTCTTTTTATTTTTTCGATACATTTTCGATGTGTTTAAGCCGTTTTTTTTTTAAATACATATTTTTGTCAATCTCGACGGTAAAATTGATGTTTGTTTTATGCATAAATGCATTTTTATTTTATTCACTATTTCCGATTGTAATTTTTGTCTCTTGAAAATTCGTTTTCTTGATTTCTCCATTGATATTTTATGGTAATGACGAAAAATCAATGG
Organism: Buathra laborator; assembly: GCA_934046635.1. NCBI lineage: Eukaryota > Metazoa > Arthropoda > Insecta > Hymenoptera > Ichneumonidae > Buathra > Buathra laborator. The sequence goes on from OW203902.1 coordinate 9,982,928, forward strand.
ATTCGTATGATCGGCGATTATTTATAGTTCGATACCGATTATCGATAATCGTAATGCGAAACGTTTTAAATCGTTATCGGGAATTGTTGGAAATTCGTACAAAATGTATCGCGTATAATCGACTCTTTGCGCACATTTCAACCACATAATATACGCGACTAGTATCCCCGAGGATAAACAAACACGACAATGAAATATGAGGCGCACACAGGGCGGCCAGCGAGCGCGTTTGCTCATCAAGCAAAATCATTGTCGCCCACAAAACACTCGCAGATGGCTACGAAAGAGCGACGGAGATACACGCTGACAAAGAGAGTACGTTATTTCGTGACTAAATTCGCTCCGTCCCTATTCAACCAAACGATAATTCGCTTACGTTATTTCGTCGCTAAATTTCGTTATCGCGTTATGAAACTCGTTAATACAGCAACATACTGTACGACAATTTTCAACCATTAAACGTTCATCGAATTCACTGTGTGTCTCGCTGTCCGTTCCTCCCCCCACCCCCTCCCCCGGTCCCACCTCGTGATTGCGTACATATATTTCGTTGACGATTCGTCTTTTTTTTTCCCGCAGACAAACGAGAGACAGAAAAACTACCCCCGTGCGCCCCATTTTTTTTTTTTTTTTTTTTTTTTTTTTTTTTTATAACGAATGCTCGCAATTACTCAAATATTTCTATAAAATGTGATTGCGCCCAACATGCATGAATATTATATGGAAAAAAAAAAAAAAAAAAATTAAACAAAATTCGAATGAGAGAATCGCGAATTATTTTCGTAACGCGATTATATTTTCATCCCTTAATTTATCGCTCTTTTATCGTGAAAATTGTAAACGATTTTTGGTTTATTTTTTTTTTCGTCTTTATATGCGAAAATTTGGATGATGAATTAAAGAAAGAAGATGGCATCGGGAAACGGCGAATTATTACGTAAGGGTAGTTTGAAAAATGTTCACCTTTGGTTATCCATCGGTTTCTATACTTCGGTGGTACGAGATGCCGCCCTCTCGAGTGGACGTTGCCGTTGGTGCTAAAGAGAGATATATATCCGAGGGAAGCATCAGCACCCATTTATGTAAGTTGTTCTCGTGGCGCATTTGGGGGGTGTAGCGGTGATCCTCTTGGAAACGGACAAATGCAACGGCGATGCAGGTATTCCTTAATGAACTACTTGGGTGAGGATTCTCGAGTACCTGGGCGAGAAGAAGCCGTCGCGAAGCTTCGGGATCTGTGTGAGAGGCCGCAACCTCTTTCTCTTGACACTCTCGGCATTGAATGGTGTTAGTTCTAACGCCTGCTAGGCAGGTTCTTCTTCTTCTTCGGGCTCCCGGTACCCTGTCGTGGCTTCCCAACCCTCCCGCCGCCCCGGGGCCACTAAGACCATTGAGTAGTGTGCATCATCGCGCTCCTTTCTCTCTTTCACTACTTTTCTCACTCTTCCTACTGATCGGTTAGCTTTCTCTCACTCTCTCTCTCTCTCCCTCTCTCTCTCGCTCGCTCTCTCTCCCTCTCTCTCTTCTCTCGCACTCACCCCCGCGGAGGATTCCGAGTTTCGCAAATTCGGTTCATTTGCCGCATTGTCAGGGGCTTAAGGAGAAATGAGACCCTCTCGAGAAAAATCGTCGCAAAGACGCTTGAAGTTTCACCGCGTGCTCGCGCGCGACTTGAGCCCCGAGACTCTGTACGAGCGACGAACAGGACGATGGGAATACGACAAAGAAACCGTGACTATTTTTTTGAATTCTCGTCAACTATACGACTATTTCTCTCGCGAATCTTCGAGCGATTATGATGCAATATATTTTATCTTTGGCTGGTTAACCATTCATTAAAATAACGTTTTCGATGAGTTATACAATAAATTTACCCTCTTTACCGCGAAGATATCGAAATTTCACAGACTGATACGACTACATATGGAACTTTATCATCCCTTCAAAATTAATTAACCGTTGAAAAAATCTAATGATTAATTTAATAATCGATTCAGCAGTAAAATAATTTCGGAAAAAATAAATTAATCAGCGGCACGAAAAAAAAATTAAGTGTTAGGAAAATAATTAGTTGGAACGGCCATTTTCTAAAAAAATAATGCGTCCAACTGACTATTAATTCTCTGAACTTTTTTTTTTTCAATGGGCGGTAACATTATCGATAATTCTTATTTAAAAAAAAAAAAAAAAAAAAAAAAAAAAACATCGAAGAAGCAATAGCGAAAGACCTTAATTGTCGGATATCTTCTCGTCTTTCGTGACTCAGTCGATGTCACAAGAGGCAAAAACGTTGTGGGTACCTCCGGGCGCGTCAACACCGCGAACGGGTCTTCCAATAAATAATTCCTGACGCGTGGCACATCGTCGTTTTTCCGTCTGTATTCTCTCGAAAATCGAAGGAAAAACGGTCACGAGACACGATTTCATGGATCCCGAGGGTTAATCGGCAACTTAGTAATTTAATCAACTCTCAGTCCCTGAGGCTTGACAAACAGTGAGAAAAGGGAAACGGATGGTAGGGGAGGGTGTGGGGGGTGAGGGGGGTGACAAAGCCAATGCGATAGTAGACTACTGAAACTGTATGGTTAAAGGGAGAAATGAAAAGAGAGAAAAGAGAGATATTGCAATAGCCAGTGACAGATATATTAGAGACGATTCAATGGAGAGCTGTCTGCATTACATTATTCGGTTGGTAGATCTCTACTGCAAACACGACATCAACTTTTCTCATGTACCCCTCCCCCTCGTTCACTCAATACACCATATCGTCACTGCCTTCAGTTCAGTGGTTCTCAAAATATTCCCATACAATCCTCGATGTATTGCGATATAATAGACCCGACGATCCTTTCGTATTCACCCTTAAATATCTCTCTCTCTCGCTCCTCGGTCACCCTTATAGACTTACCGATTTCGAACGACGAGTTTTTCAACCCCTCGTTCACGAACAAGCCGACCATCGCTTTCAATAAACGTTCCAAGCGGCGGCGGGTGGCGCGCGACATTTTTCCCTCTCTACGATTCTCGAATCAACCCTTCGATACTTTTTGCTATCGCGAAAGCCATTGATATCATCTATTTAGGGATTCGACACGGTGGTATCGACGAGTCAAGATTTCTGGATGAAACGTGTTGCGGAAACGTAAGTAAAAAAATATAACCGATAGACGAAGAAGTATTTTGTTGACGTTGAATCAGAGGATAAATGAAGAAGTGCAGCAAACGCGCGAATACAGGAGAGGGAAGTACCCACGAGGGAGAAAAAATAAAGAAGAGGGAAACGTAGAAGCGGCAATGAAAATGGGAAGCGCTGAACCGGTACAAACAAGGGTTGCGCATGCAATATTAGGGGCATTAAGTCGCCATAAAGAGCGCATTAGGGGTGCTCTTGCCCTCGAGGGGTAGTTTAGCGTTTAATTGTCCCACCCCGATGTATCAAAGGTTTCGATTTCTGCTCCGATACGTTACACTCCCTATATCTCTGTCGCTTTGGCTCTCTATGCTTAAGCCGCAACTTCGTCGACGTTCGATCGCCGGACACGTTGCAAATTGCGTATTACCAGTAGCTTCGTATGTTTATACAAGATTCTTCATTATTAAAGAGTCACAAAGGATAAATGTGCTGTCCGCGACTATTTTTAATAATATTTGCATCAAATTATTGATTTTCAAAAATCGCATATTGATCCTTCGGCAATTTTAACATAAATCAACAAGATTACTCGATGTTCATTTTTTCAAAAATTTCTTGAGAAATGATGACGAGAATCGGACCAAAAGTTGCCAAAAACAGTGCACATACCTTCTAGAATTTCTCGGAGCAATTAATTTCGTGATTAACTCTTACCAATTACATCGATACCTGAATAGTACGGAAACTCCGCCGGAGTACGGCAACGATATTCAAGGGTAGTTAATCGATGTATCATCATTTTCTTTTCGTCAAAAGATACATTCAGCACCGACGCAATATCATCTAATCGCAATTGTCGCGACGCCGCAAATCGTTGAAATCTTCGTAAACTGTAACCGCGCAGTAGACACAGAGGGATGATAATACTACGCGGGAGGGCAGCGCTAGTTCATCCTCGTCGCGCTTCAAGGTAGAATCGACGTTGGTTGGGGGGGGTGCAGAAGGCGGAATTGGAGAGGAAGTCGAAGAGGAGAGACACACTCGGCAAATAAACTATCGCCGCAGCAGTTCACCCATGTCGAACGATATTATCAGGAGGCAAGTAAGTTCGTCCCATTTGGTGGTTTGCGGCGATGGTATGCACGACTCAACGGTCTCGCTATGTCTCTAAGCTTCTATCATCCATCGTGTCCCAATCAGCCTCTGTCTCTTGGCACGAGACTGGCATAGCCGCGGCAAGGGGAAGGGTAGGCGAGGATCGTTGACGAAGAAGGATGTCGACGACTGTTAAGGGTGCATTCGCGAGGATGCAACGGAGAACGATGCGATGGTCGCGCTGTGCTTATACTATGTGCAGATGGAATATACACATCCAGATGAAATATATATATATATATAGATATGTATATATATATATATAGAATGCACGGACTGCTCCGAACTGGTACCAGAAACGTATAAGAGATAGAATGAACAGGCGAGTACCCAAGTTGCTATTGAACCGATTTTGAGCAAATATCACTCGAAGCAGGTCGGCAGAGTGAGGCAAAGCCGAGGCATAGTCCCGCAGACTCACTCTCCTTCCTCGGTGCTTCGGTTCCACTCAGTTACAGATACGAAAGTCGAAGAGAGACGGAGAGAGACACGGCGGAGCGACAGAGTTAGTCGAGGGTAGATAGCTTCACAAGCCCTTCGGCAAATTTCATAACCGAACTTGTCGTATTTGCCGAGATTATTTCAATATATTCGACTCAACCTGGGAGAGAAATCTGTTTGCGATGACGGTGTGTATGCGTGAATGGAACTTTGGCGATGGTTGTCTGTATAGAAACCCCGGATGGGAGAGACGAAACGGCTGAGGGATGACGGGAACCGCGCTGCGAGCTCTCGCGCTTCAAAACCAAAGAGTGCGCCATTGCGTGGTCAACTAACGAAGAAATCGTATATTTATGGGGAAAATGAGTCAAATCTCTAAAGGAACCTGAAGAACTGATCACGTGATGACGTGTTAAAAAATAAAAATTAATTAATTAGAAATGCGATCGTTTTTGGCGATTACTTAGGTTGCGGATTTGCGGTAATTTCTGTTATCCGATTTCTGATCAATGCAAAAAAAATAATGATTACTGTATCATTATTTTGATCAACTCGTAACTTCTCGAAAAAATGACGCCTGTAACTCCATTTCATAGACTAACCTCTGTTTTTTTTTAAACTCATGTGGATCCAAGTTTGCCGAAGAAAAGATCGAAAAAAAAAAAAAAAAAAAATCGAGAAAATGAGATCGGATTGGTGATCCTTCAAAGACTATCTTTCACTCGTCTCGCATTCTTGTGTGCGCGTATGTGCGTCTGCACATCCGCCGAATCGTCAAAGGACTCGCGCGAGCAGTCAACACGATGTATCAATATGCGAAATCAATCGCTCGCTTTTTCCCCTCCTACGTAATCGCTCTCGTATGGATTTTAGCGAGACGCTTTATATCTGATATTCCAAAGTGTATACAGTCGCCTATAAAATCTATACGTCCGATGTGTACCGATATATATATATATATTTTTTTTTATTCACGAATTTCTCGAATCTTTCGTAAATCCAAACGTTTCATATTGCCATTTCAATGTCTGCAATAAGTAGAGCGATTATCCGACGCACTGGTATACGGAACGATCAGTTATTCTGCGCGATTAAACAAATCGATTGCACCCCCCCAGAGGGTAGTTTCGATACAGACGGAGTGGCAATTGTCATTCTCATCGTCGAATTAACGGACTCTTTCGTGGGTCACTCGCTAATTAAATAAAGGGGGTGGTGAGCGAAATTGGTGAAACGCGCCGCGCCACGAAGACGGGGCGCTACGACGACGCGCGTAAACGTACCTACGATTGGCAGACGGGGGGGTTGTGCGAGGCGTGGGGCGCTGCTGCACGTTATGGGATGCACGTGGCGGCACGTGCTAACCGGACCTCACCACTGTGTCTGCTGAACACAGTTCGCTACCAGTAGTAAAAGCAAAAGCAACTGTATTCTCCTTGTAACAGTAGAGACTATAATTCTACGATACGCGATTTAACGTAATGCGAGAATTATTAGCGGGACCGTTAACGCTTCGTTACATCATTAGGTATCGAGGGAACTCCCGACAATACTTCGTGCCTTCGATTATAAATCGACAACGCGACAATGTACCTCGTTAATTTCACAGAGCAGCTATCGTTCTCATTCCCATTTTCATTTTGTTCAATTTTTTTTTACCCTCTGTTTAGTTAATAATAAAATAATTTAACCCCATAGGGTTGTTATTTTATCGTCAATTTTATTTTTATTCTGACTTCATTTTTGAGTCTTAATTTTTTTTCGTATTTTTAATCGCATTGTTAAACGGAGAGTCGGAAGGGGTGAAACTGCACCGGAACCGACCCGCTACTCCCCTTTATTTTTAGTTTCTCATGATTTTAACATCAGCGATAAAAAATCAAAGATTTAGTAGTTCTAAGTTACCGATTTTTTGTTACGCAATTTTGTTCCCTACTTTACGAAAGAATTGGTAGCCATCAATCAATAACCGCAACGCGCAATTTATTCAATTTTTTTTTCATCCCCCCGAATAATCTTTAATATCCTAATTCGTCATAACTAATCTCGCGGTAATGAATCTTCGAGAGGCCATTGTCGAGTTGGAATCGGATGTGAAACGAAGGAACGCGAGTATTAAAAGTTGTAAACGTACGAATGGAGAAAGTATCCGGGAGACTTTCTCGATCTCGATTGGGTACTCCTGTCTGTGACGAGAAGCTTCCATTGTTTCATTCGATTTACACCCGAAACGGAGTAGTGACCGAGTACACGCCTGCTGTTCGCCAATCGAGATACCACCAGCAGAAGTACGTCACATATACAACGGTTATATGTATATGTATACAGGAAACTGGGGGTAGTATACACAGTACAGCCGCACCGCGAACCTGTGCAATTTACAGGAGAATGAAAAGTTAAGCCGGTGCCGAGCTTAGGGGTGGCTGCCAGACAATGGGCTTCGGCTTTACAATCTCCACGGCAAACAAACGCTAGAAATCTCTCGCTCCCCCGTTCGCAACGTTGGTACCGCTGGTACGTCGTTCGGGTCCAACGAGACTTCGTCCACCGCCCACCGGCGGATCAGAACGTAATTGAGATATCAAGATCTGATTAAGATGAAATCGATAACAGGACTTATTGCGGCAAATAACGTTTTTTTTTAATCCTAAGATTCGTCGTTTTTTGACGAAGTCTGCGGAAATTCTTAATCACGATTGATGAAATGACGGCATATTTTCGGAAAATCGGTAAAAATTGAGACAACGAAAATGATCAGAAGGTAATTGAGATATCGAGGATCTGATTAAGATGAAATCGATAACAGAACTTATTGCGGCAAATAACGTTTTTTTTAATCCTAAGATTCGTCGTTTTTTACGAAGTCTGCGGAAATTCTTAATCACGATTGATGAAGTGGCGGCATATTTTCGGAAAATCGGTAAAAATTGGGACAACGAATCTGATCAACGAAAATGATCAGAAGGTAATTGAGATATTGAGGATCTGATTAAGATGAAATCGATAACAGGACTTATTGCGGCAAATAACGTTTTTTTTAATCCTAAGATTCGTCGTTTTTTGACGAAGTCTGCGGAAATTCTTAATCACGATTGATGGAGGGGATGTATATTTTCGGAAAATCGGTAAAAATTGAGACACCGAAATCTGGAGAATTTGTAGTCGTTGAGTTTAAAGAGATTGAGATATCGAGGATCTGATTACGAAGAAACCGACAACAGGACTTATTGCGGCACATCATTGTCTTTTTTAATCCTAAGATTCGTCGTTTTTCATGAAGAAGAAATTTTGAGAATTTGTAGTCGTTGAGTTTAAAGAAATTTCGGCCAATGCTTACCGACGGATCAGAAGGTAATTGAGATATTGAGAATCTGATTACGAAGAAATCGATAACAGGACTTATTGCGGCAAATAACATTTTTTTTTTAATCCTAAGATTCATCGTTTTTGACGAAGTCTGCGGAAATTCTTATTCACGATAGACGGAGCGGCTGCATATTTTCGGAAAATCGGTAAAAATTGGGACAACGAAATTTGGAGAATTTGTAGTCGTTGAATTTAAAGAAATTTCGTCGAATGTTTACCGACGGATCAGAAGGTAATTGAGATATCGAGGATCTGATTACGAAGAAATCGATAACAGGACTTACTGCGGCAAATAACTTTTTTTTTTTTAAATCCTAAAATTCGTAGTTTTTTGTAAAGTCTGCGGAAATTCTTAATCACGATAGATAGAGGGGATGTATATTTTCGGAAAATCGGTAAAAATTGAGACACCGAAATTTGGGGAATTTGTAGTCGTTGAATTTAAAGAAATTTCGTCGAATGTTTACCGACGGATCAGAAGGTAATTGAGATATCGAGGATCTGATTACGAAGAAATCGATAACAGGACTTACTGCAGCGAATAAATTTTTTTTTATTCGTAAATTCGGCATTTTTGATGGAGTGGCAATGCGTTTTTTCCGAAGAAAAATAGAAAAAATTGATGCTACAATGAAATTTGGGGTATGGATACCGATCGTGGAATCGATTTACAAAGTAGTAACGAGATCTCTATACTGTTCCGACAGAGTAACAATGCGGAAAGCTATTATGTTAGAATCCTCTCGCGCCACTCTTCCGGACCAAAGCGACAGGATTTTGGTGGCTATATTATGAACACGAAAAGTGAGTAGCGAGGATAAAAAAAATGAAAGTAAACTGGAGCCCCGTCTCTCGAGAACGCCGCAGGAGTCTCATGGCAAATACATCTGTATAAGCGCGCCGACGACAAGTTTGCTATTCCAAATGTAGAGCGAGCGAAACCGCGTAGCTATAGATCGTAGAAAAAAAAAAAAAACGACGACGAGAGGCCGGCGTGTCCCCTTTCACCTCGTGGTACCCGACTATATTACAATAAAAGATACTTCTGTGGCCAAACACGGGGCGACAGTGTACAATAATATACCGGGTGTCCGCATCTGCCGTCGCGACGGGAGGTCCTCTACCCGACTGGGGGTCGAATGCACAAACGGAATACGAACGCTAAATAGCCCCCGAACCCCCCAAATAAGAGAAAAAAAAAAAAGAAAATTTAGGGGTCTCGAGCTCTCGATCGCTCAAGATATTTAGCCAATACAAATCTGTTGTGTGTTTTTACGAAGCGATAAAATAAAAATCAATCACAAAGCCATCGCGGCGGACACGTTGAAGTTGCGATGTAATTAATTTTTTTTATTTTTATAATCTCGTGAAATCGATATTTGCGTTAGAAATAAATATTGTTAAGTCCGATTTTCAAAGGGGAGAAAATCATTTTTTTGTCACATCTCGATGAATTTTTTATAATTATATATTCTTAAAATAAATTTTTTTTTACACTCCCTTTCCTTGCAGCGGAACTTCGTTATACGAAACTTTGTATCGTCGTTCTAATTAGTCATTTTCAAAATCAGGTGTTTGTGAAATAAATAAATATTAATACATTTTATTTTTAAAGGGGAGAAATAATAATTTTTTTTTTCTGGATATGTTTTTTTTTATAATTTACCCTTAAATTTGTCGTATTTTTATTATTATTTTCTCCTTCCATGGGGCGGGACTTCGTTATACGATAGAATTTATTCGCGGTAGTTAGTCGGTAACTAAACTGGATACCATTAAGGTAGCGTTACGGAACGCCCAACGTGTGAGCCAATCTGTCCCCGAAGAGGTCGTTCGACGCATTGAGGTCCATGGGTAACGGGACTTCCGTTCGCAAGGGCTCCCACGAGGACCATAAGTTTCATAGCGAACGCGACGAGAAAGCAGCGAGAAGGAAAGAAAAAAAAGTAAAGAATCGAAGAGAGAAAGACGCGACCGGGCGCGAGTAATCGTGTAACCGACCCTCTTTGTTAGCTGCGGCTTTCACACCGGACTCAACGCCGCGTCCCGTGTAGCGCCTGCTTTGCCGCGCCCTGTGCAACAACTTTTCGCTCTTTTGCCTTCTCGTTCTATGGCTTCTCTCCGAGTTTACACCACGCGTCTTGCTTCTCTCTCCTATTTTTTTTCTTATTTTTCACGTCGCTAACCCTATCCCCCTTTTTACACGATTTTCCGCAACACGTTCCTTTGCGCGCGTAAAATTTGTCGCATCATTTTTTTTTTTTTTTTGAAAGCTAATGCCGTACCTCCCGCGACTATCCTAATTATCCAGAGAAAATCCCGTTAAACGATCATTAAATCGTAATTTTTTTTTCTATACAACATTCTCGGTAGGGATGATTATAAGTCTCCGGTGCTTTAGCCTCAGAATTTAGTTTCGCCGCATTCTCTCGTAAGTATTTAAAATTTCGTCTCGCAATACACACTTTTTTTCTGAAACGTTAAAACGCTTTTTTCCTGATTGTTACACGATGGTTTCCTTATGCATTTCCTTCTGCATTCGCTATTACAGAAGTGGTCCCCGGAGCACCCCCCGCCCTGCCCCGCGCCCCGTTCAGCACGATCTTTTTTTTGGCATTTTATTTTTTTATACCTATCGTTACCGACTTCGCCACTTTCTGCCCTTATTCTCGTTTCAGCGAAAAAAAAAACCGCTCGGGGGTAGTTCTTTCGAAGTCACCCTCCAAGTGCACTTTGACCATTGCGCCGTCGAAAGATTTTTAATGGATTCGCGAGTTCTCCAAGTCCATTCAGCATTGAGCTATTAGACCCTTCAAGATTTGAGAATCACCCAGAAAATCACCCCCGTGTGCTTACTCGCTACTTTATACCCCCCTTTCGCGTCCCCAGTTGATAAAAACCACCCGGGTATACCACTGACACGAGTAAAATCCGATTTAGCCGGAGGCCGCAGCGAAGAAAAAAAAAAAAGAAAAAAAAAAAAAATAACGGTACGCGGGTGAGAAAGGGGAAAGAAATGATTTTAATAAAGCGTGGGAGTCTCGAAGCTGTTTCCACGCAAGCATCGATAAACCCACCGACCACATTAGATTACAGTTAGTTCTCATTATCTCGGTCTATTATCTCCATACACACCGTTAATAGTAACATGTATATCGCGTGGTTCGGTCGGATGTACATCACGCACTTTTATACCCTCTGTTCTGTTTGCCTTGTACTCGTCGCGATCGCTACTCCTCCTTTCATATTACACATATTTTGTCGGTGAAAAAAAAAAATTAATTTTTTACGATAAGAATTTAAAAAAAAAGGGAAGACGCGACAGGGTAGTTTTTCGTCTTCGAAGGCGAGACGCGATTGTAAGAGGCTTTGGCGATTTTTTTATTATTATTCATTGATGGGGTGAGAGACAGGAATATTGCGGAGAGGGTAATCCCGTGAACAAGATATATTTTGAGGTTTATTATTGGCTGTCGGTGAGGACATTAGTCGCGGCGAGAACGGAGGAGAATCGATGTAAGTCGAGAGTATGTATGTACTTCGGGGTGAAACACCCCCCGCGGTGATGTGCGGACTTCTAGTTTTTGGCTCCCCATCGAAATAATCCACCGGCTGCCTCTCTCGGTTCTCTCCACGCGCACGCATGCCTTGACGCACCTTTTATCACCCGTTAAACGCCGGCCATTCGCTCGAATCGATCGAGCGAAAAAGGTCGCCCTTATATTTTCTCTATAATACTCTCGCCGCCACCGGATACTAACGCGGTACCATCGCTATTATATGTTCCATATATGTTGTACGCACTTCGCTACAGGCATTTGATGGAAGAACGAATTTCCGAAGCAACTCCGAAGCTACAACCGGATGCTTTTGATCTTTTCAATTGAGATATGAACGCCGTGCGTGCCGCACGGGGCGATCGTTACAGCGAGTCGTAAACGTGTGCGACAATATTGTAATATCGAATGATATTGTCAGAATATATATAGGAGGATATATTCGAAGAATATAAAAGTCGGGAAATGTAAAAAAAAAAATAAAAAAAAGCGTTTACCAATCGCTAAATTAGAGGGGATGAAATCGTACGATTTTCTCAATTTTAAAAATTTAACTTAATTTGTTTCGATTACATAATGTTGCAGATAATATATTAATAGTGAAGAATATTGACAATGTAGACTCGGAAAATATCTACAGTCTTCACGGTGGGAAAAAGTGGGGCATAATGGACCAACTGAGAAAAAACGGGACGGTGGCGGAAGTCGATTTTGGGGCAAAATGGAACACTCCTAAAGTTCATAAAAATTAAAAATAGTATGACTTTTTAGTTCCATGGCCATTACTTAAGCTGTTAATCAACGCTTACAAAAAAAAAAAAAAAAGATCGGTAACGATGTTTCATGTGCTGCAAGGGACCGATACGAAAAATCGGAACGCAGATAAATAAAACTATAATTCGATACATTACGTTTAAAAATGTCTTACAATTTTTTTATATGGGGAAATTATCATTTTCTGACGAAAATAGTTTACATATCGCTTACAGGTAGTAAATTACGTAAAATTAAAAATTTTCATTTTTTTTACTGCACTTGAATAACGTTCCATTTTTGGACCCTTTTTCGTCTTAATACTGTAAGTGTTGTGACAAATCTTCTTTTCGTTCAAAAGTGGAAAAGTATATCGTCAAAATTGCTTAAATTGCTAAAGGGGTCCATTTTGCCCCACTTTCCCTTATATCATTTTTTAAATTAAAAAAAGTTCGGCCATTTTTTATTATATGTATAAGAAGAACATTTTTTTATCAAATAAAAATTTGCAGAGTGAAAAAGGCAAATAAAAAAAATTCAATCGAATTAAACAAATATTTTCTACGGATTTACGAGAAGCCAAGTGATTGACCTTCGCGTCCCTTAATCGTTCGAGTTCACTTGGCTATATCAATTCCCAGGGGAATCCGAGATGCAATGGAGTTACAGCGGCGGGGATTTCAAGGGTGATGTGCGTCGCACCTATCGGTCCCCCACCCGATCGGTGCCATTGTTACCCTCCCTGCAGAACGCGAGTCATAATGCCCAAATGATTTCTAATGGTCTTAATGAAGTGTGTACACCCAACGGCCCGTTATTGCGAAGCAATATCGCTACCGTGAACCAACTATTATAATGACACTAATTGTTAAGCATAACTGTACACTCAGCTTAACAACGTGCGAACTCTTCGAGAAATCGTAAAGATCTCTCGTATAGCATAACTCGCATTCTTCGGTCGTCAATTCGCCAATTCATTCCCGCGGTCCGTACGGATCCCACGAGAGTGAAACGGTTCTCTGCGTCGCGTCTGCGTCGCGACGCGGAGACGCTTTCCAAAACCGCGTTAACCACAAGACGAATCCGTTCCGCGGCTTACAAAGCTTTTTTCACTCATGAGAAACAAGAAGAAACGCGTAAAAGCGTAATGCTTCGTTGAATAAGGCAACGGAAAGGGGAGGGAAGGGAGGAGGCGGAGAAAAAAGTGAAGTAAAGAAAAACTCGAGTGTGTTGCCGGGATTGGCGATGCTGGCAATAATCCTTTCGACGGGCGTTCGCGAATGGACTAATTGATGTCATTCAGAGACCGGGTGTCGTTAGCGTTGAGCTTCAGAGATACATACATGATGAGCTCTGGAAGCGCATACGCGAACCTCCCCATCCCTCCCTCTATACGCGCGGACGCGTCGCCGGGGAATGATGAATTCGCGAGATGCAATCTTCAAGCGGAGAAATCTTTTCAGGCCGCTTGCGGCCACTTGGAAGTTTTTCTGCGCTTTTTTTTTTTTTTTTTTTTTTTTTTTTTTTTTACGCGAATAGAATACCGCCGCGAGTTTATAACGTGTACACATACGTATACACATTATATTTACATGTAGAAATCGCGACGAGAAGCGGAATGAGCAAAAGAGGAAAGAGAAGGGGGCGACTATGATCCAGAAAGCCGAAAGAGCTCCGTGAGAAACGGTGGAAAGGGATGAAGAAGGAAAAAAGAAGAAGAAGGGAAGAGAACATGAACGTTGGCAAGTATGAAGTGAGCATATTACTATTGAGAATAAGTACCTCGAGCCTTCGAGATGGGAGCTGCTCTCGGCTACGAAGCTACTGTGTGACTCTCTCTTCCTCTTTCTCTCTGGCGAGGCTACAGTTACAAAGTTCGCGAGTTGCATCGACGGGAAAGCGAAACGTATAGACGGGGGTGAAAATGGGGGTACAAATGGGGTGGTACAATGGGCACTAATGGATCTCAAGCCGCCGCGAGAGGCGCTGCTTTTAATCTAATTGTCCTTCTCGTCGTATAGAAGCCTCACACTCCTCTCCTACTCCCAACTTCCCGCCCCCCGTTCATCCACGGCACATCGACGTTCGCAGGACGTCGAACGCGCGACGACGGTTCTCATTCTAAATTCAACAAATTTCGGGTCTCCAATGGGCGTCCTGATGGGTCAGTCGCGTTTCGTGATAAAAAAAAAAAAAAAAAAAACGTAACAGGGAAATCAAAATGTTATGAAAAAAAAAAAAAAAAAAAAAAGATCGTAACGATAACTATCGTTTTTATACCAAATCTGTAACAACAGCTTTTTGATTAATTAATGGCACTTTTTTTTATTATTTAATGCGACTCGAGGTGTTTACAAATTTATAAATTTCTCGGCTTTCTCTCCTTTCTTTGCTTTTAAAATCTTTTTTACGGGTAAACAAAAAATTCTGGAAAGCAAATTAAGACGATATGATGCCGGTTTCGCGATGGGAAAGTTTTGATTCCAAATTCATAGGAACCTTTTGATTAATAAATGGAATAACCCATTCGTTATTCATGGCGCCGCGAGCACTTTAACGATTCGCAAATTTACCGACTCTCCACCCCCTCGCGTCGTTCGCGACTTTCTTTCTCCTACCGATCTCCGCGATCTCGACACGTATTTTCGGTGTTTCTATGTTTTGCCGTTTTTTTTTTTTTTTTTCTTTCTTTTCTTTTCGTTTATTCCCTTCGTACGATCGTAGATTATAGAGCGATTATACGCGAGAGGCGCCCCGGGATCGTCGCGACATTGTTCGTTATGGAATATAAATTCGTTGGCTATCGTGCAAACGCAGGTGCCGGTCGTGGTAATTGCTGGCAAAGGAGGGGCGCTACTGGCCGTCCCGGCGTTCAGTAATGACGACTTCCGATCGCCGAAACGCCTCGGGGCAGAGCCGCTCATACCATCATCCCTCTCCGGCGGTTTCAACCCGCCGCACCGACGAGCAACACTCCCCCTCCCGGGAACGATATAGACCGCGATAGCGTAAATAAATTGGTACGATTGTAATTGCCGTTGTGCGTGTCACCGTAGGCGTAAGCGATGATTCGTCGCACTCGCATGTCGATCAAATTCTATACACTGTGCATTAACGTATGAAAATATAATGTCATTCCGCTTCGTGTATAACGGAGAATAATAAATAAATTGTCGAACGAATTGATCGCAGACGAGAGACATTCGTATTTCGGTGGATTAAGGGAATCCTGAAACACAATGCAGAAGGGAGCGAAGTAGGAAAAGGAAACTAATGTTTACGAAGCGTATTCGCCGCTCGTGGGAAAATCCTCCCCGAGTTCGACTGGCGCTTCGCTGGCCGATGGAAAAATTCGGAATAAATCAGAATTGAGATGATAACAGAAATGAGGCAAAAGGACAACAAACAAATTTCACTTGACTTTCGTATATATATATATATTTCGTTTTTCGTTTGTTTTTTTTTTTTTTTTTTTTTTTTTTTTTTTTCATTGACTCTTATCATATTTATGATAAATGACGATGACAATGGTAGTAATAATGACAATAATGTTATTAATAGATAATAATCTTTTAACTACATATTTACATAAACTTAAAGTTAAAATTGTTTATCGTACATTTTATTATACAGATTCGGAATAAATTCATATTTATTTTGTTTCTTTTTTTTTTTTTTTTCGTTTTTTTTTTTTTTTTTTTTTAATTTCGTAGAACAAATTCGAGATGTGGATTTTGGGTTTTTTTTTTAGTCGGATTACGAACCCTCGAGTGAAATTATCGCGGAGAAGTGAAAACAGATTTTTTTTTTTTTTTTTTTTTTTTTTTTTTTTTTTTTTTTTTTTTTTTTAACGCGTGGAAAAGAGAGGCTGAGCAGAGATAACCGTAGTTTACGATTCATAAACGCGTATCGAACACGACAACGGACCCGCGACCGCACTTGTAGCCTCATAGACACCGCCGACAAATTTCACGATTGAAACACCTGTCGATGATCGAAGCGCCCCCCCGCGGACTCTCCCGAACGTAACGCGCGCCCCCCGTATCACGTGCCGCATGCCGAATCGGCAGACACCAAGGAATTAATAATAATTGACTGGAGGGAGAAAACCGGGGGAGAGATTGCCGATTCTCCGTATCGCTTGAAATAGTTTTGCGAAGAGAGAGGGAGAGAGAGAGGGATTCTGAAAGGGTGAGAGTAGAGACTCGAGTTGAAACGGCGAAATTGCTACTATGTATGTACGTCGAAACTAACGGAGTTCCGGTAACTACGAGTGTCATACTGACGTTCACGTGTTGCACTCGACCGTCAGCGTCTCTCAACCATTTTACTCGATGCCTCCGAAATCTCCGTTGGTATTGGCATTGACGAGACCGCCTGCGGTCTACGATTGGATACAGAGACGTACAAAAAAATTGCCGTATTTCGTTTTTTTTTTTTTTTTTTTTTTTTTTTTTAAACAACATTGTCGCTCTCTCGTTATAAATAATATTTCGAATCGAAGCACTTTTCAATCGGGTGAGATAATTATTATTTACAAATATCGAAAGTTTTACTTCGTCAGATTCTCGAATCGCACACCCCAAGGATTGTCGTATATCCGATTGTTATCGTTTCTCTTTCACTTTTTTTTCTTGTTTTTTTTTTTTTTTTTTGCACTCGCGCCGATCGATATCTCGTTCCCGAAATTTCTACTATCATATATACAAAAATCACGTTGCGTCATTGATGATGTAATAAATTTTATCATTGAATCTATTAATTTTCAGCTTTGCGCAGAACTTCCTGCGCTTTGACTCTGAGAACTTCGGCGCTTTGTCGTCTGATACCGTCGTCCGAACCGGAACCCGAATCCTCAGAGTCGCGCGACTCGTGATACTTGGAACTCAAATTTTGCGGCAAATTTTGAATCCCAAGATTTAGCGGATGAGAGTGTTGTTGCTGTTGTTGTTGTTGTTGTTGTTGTTGCTGTTGCTGTTGGGGCAATTGATTCGTTCCGAGATGATGATGCGCTCCGAGACCCAATCTGTGACGCAAATCGGCCGCCGGATTAAATCCAACGCCGGGTAAAATCGAACTCAGCGCAAGATTTTCGGGAAACGGAAGTCCGCCGATGTATTGGGACATCAAAGCGTGAAATGGCGACACTTTTTGGGCGCTTGCTGTCCACGGGGATGCGAATACCGTTGGCATGAACCACGGAAATCCTCCGGCCGACGGGGCGCCGGGCAAATCTCCGGCGGGTATGCAGATCGATAAATCGTTTCCACCTGCGTGACAAAAACAATAGAAATACTGCAATTTATTAAAAGTTTAATAATAAAAAATAGAAAAAAAAGGAACTATAATGCGCGAAGGGTTGCGAGAGATCGAAGGGATGATATAATGGAACATTTGAAGACGCATATGGCGGCCTCGTTGATCTTACTTCCTTTTCGCTTCTCAATAATGCATTCAATGTTTGTTCTCCCTATCGAGGCACCGAGAGAACTCTCTCTCTCTCTCCGTCGCTCGCCGCTGTTCCTCGATCGATTGACTCGACGGCTTGATTTGAGGGACGAACAAACGGAGACTGAGAAACATAAAGCGACGAGGGAGAGAAAGAGAGTTGGAGGATAAAAAAAAAGAAAGAAAAAGAAGACGAAAAGGTTGGCTTTGAATGAGAATCGTTTAAATATCGAGGAGTAGTTGTACTCTCGGAGTAAACAGTATATATGAGGGAGAAACCCTTATTTCAGGGTGGCGAACCCTCTGTCTTTTTATTTTCATGCATTGCCGTTCAAGTGACTCTAAAAAACTCGTGGGTTTCCATTGTTTTCATATTAATTCATTTCGGCTCTTCTTTATTAAAAATCGATCAACGAAAGCATTTTATACGATTTTTTTTTTTTTTTAATTAGGAAGAGTTAAAACTAATTTAAAAATAAAAGCAATGGAAAGCAACCGCGATGGGATAGTTATTATGAAACGCCGGACTCTAAAAAACTTGTGTTTCTATTGTTTTCATATTAATTCATTTCGGCTCTTCTTTATTAAAAATCGATCAACGAAAGCATTTTATACGATTTTTTTTTTTTTTTTTTTTAATAAAGAAGAGTTAAAACTAATTTAAAAATAAAAGCAATGGAAAGCAACGGCGATGGGATAGTTATTATGGAACGCGGTACAGTGTATTAAACGTTCGTGGGTCAGATAGTCGTGACGATCGTAATAAGCGATGGTCAGTGGAAATGGACGCGATTACTCCGTTTCACCCCTCACGTAATTTTCCATATATACTATATTGTTCCCTGACGTGTATGAATACGTTCATTATACTACTATGTACCCCCGGTATAGCCACAAACTACACTATATTACGATCAACGAGGCCGCGGTCTCTCACCGCCCGCCGAGCGATTCTCAGCGCTGCACAGGTGTGTAGCTTCATCGCTTCGATTCGTGACACTTTCTAATTATCTATAGCTATGATTAATGACTACCACACCACCGCGCTGCGATCTACTAGCGCACGAAATAAACAAACTGTGAGATTAATAGATAGTAGCAATGTGTGGATACGAATTAAAGACTGACCTCCTTGTTCCACGTGCATGAAACTCGTCGTGTCGCGGCCCAAAGCTTTTTCCTTCTTGCGCCATTTCGCTCGACGATTTTGAAACCAAACCTGAAAATAGAATACAATAAAAAAATTTGCACGGTGATCTCTGTGTTCTGCAGATTGTCGTAATATTTTTTTAATTTTTTTAAGTCGAACCGGAAATTAAATAAAAAATGTTTCTTGTATCGAGAAATTTCGAAAATCCTGACTTTCGGGAAAAATTACGACATTTTTGTATAAATAAAAAATCGTATAAGTATTTAACGAATAAAAAATTGTTTCACGGAGATCTCTGTGTTCTGCAGATTGTCGTAATATTTTTTTAATTTTTTTAAGACACACCGGAAATTAAATAAAAAATGTTTCTTGTTTCGAGAAATTCCGAAAATCCTGACTTTCGGCAAAAATTACGATATTTTTGTATAAATAAAAAATCGTATAAGTATTTAACGAATAAAAAATTGTTTCACGGTGATCTCTGTGTTCTGCAGATTGTCGTAATATTTTTTTTATTTTTTTAAGACACACCGGAAATTAAATAAAAAATGTTTCTTGTATCGAGAAATTCCGAAAATCCTGACTTTCGGGAAAAATTACGATATTTTTGTATAAATAAAAAATCGTATAAGTATTTAACGAATAAAAAATTGTTTCACGGAGATCTCTGTGTTCTGCAGATAGTCGTAAAATTTTTTTTATTTTGTCAAGTCGAACCGGAAATTAAATAAAAAATGTTTCTTGTATCGAGAAATTCCTAAAATCCTGACTTTCGGCAAAAATTACGGTATTTCCATATAAATAAAAAATCGTATAACTATTTAACGATACAAATAGATAGGCATATAAATACGAAAATATTTTGTAAGGAACTTTGATTTGATGCAAAAAAATTGTAGTGCTTTTTGCAGAATTTCCATCAGACTTCGATAATAAAAAAAAAAAATGCGATATTACCAACGACCGTCCGTAGAAATTTCCCGAAAGCACACAATAAGCTGTTGAATTTCCACTTAATTTCTTTCGCAATTCCAGTCATCGAATAAAAAATGCTCATCGAGAAAAAAAAATATATATTCGTCGTCTGTAGGATACATCCGAGTAATTTTCTTTCTTTAATCTCGAATAACCGAATTATTCACTTCCAAGATATTGTACACCGAAAGCCGCGCGTAAAAAAACGAAGAACTCTTATCATCGGTTCTTTCGCTTATTAAATCGCGCGACGCGTTAATGCCGCTAATATGTCCAGAAACATCGTACGATACTTAAAAGGGAGTATAGGATTAATGCATAATGGAAAATATGCATAAGCGTTGTTATTAAAAGATTTATCCCGGGATAATGCAATAAGATTGAAAATCAAAAAAGTGCAGTACCGTGTAGCTGCGGATAGCTGTGGAGTCACGTAATCTACGAAGCAAATTGCTGTTACCATCGTTTTCTATAGAGTTTCAAACTGGACGAAGGGTTGCCGCAGGCTGTACGAAGGGATGAGGGGGTTGGGGGAGTGAGGGGTGGATGACAACGATACCCGCAACACGCGGAGCATGAGAACGCGGAGAACGCGGAGCTCTGTCGATGCGCGTATTAGCAGGAGGCAGTTGTTCACTACTACAACGAATGGTGGATCGTCGTTTCAACAAAAGCTTAAACTCTCACTCACTCGAGGCTGATTAAGCTAATTGTTAACAATTATCCCGATTTCCTCGGGGGCCTTCTGAGTGCGACGCGGCGCAACCCCTGTTCTCCCCATTCCTTCCTTCCTTCGCTCCGCCGAACCCCCCGCTATATCGTAATACGCGTGCGTTCGCGAAGCTATTCTATTCCGTTGTAGTCGGAGTAGCAGCGGTGTTAGCTGCGTAACTGGGAAACCCCCCTCACCTTTCCTCCGTAACTACTGCTGGTCCCCAAAAATTGCTTCGACCAAATCAATTTTCGCTTTCCACTCGAATTGCTACGATTTTTTTTCGGCTCACCTGCGTCGCTCCTTTCATGTTCCGCTCGTCAGTTCGTCCGATCAGTTTACATACGTTTCTGGGATCGCGAAATTCTGGGGAATTTTGGGACCGCGAAGTGAGGGTATTTTTTTTTTTTTTCTTCCCTCCCGCGACATTCGGCGAAGCAGCGAGCGGAGAACAGGGTGAGAAGCTACGCCTCGGCGTAGCGGCAACGAAGCAAAGTTATACTTGTTCGCTGCTCCGCGTTCCGGCAACTCAGTTGCCGTAATTGCTGTTAATTATTTAATTGCTCCGGAATAGCCGACTAACGCCTAAGTGGTCCGCGGTGGGTGGAGAAAGAGAGAGGAAGTAAAACGTCCGGGCGGTACGTCGTTCCAAGCCGCCGGGGCGTCTCTCTCCCCAAATAGCAGCGTCGATCTCATAATCGGATAAAGTTTGTTTCTCATTCGCTCCATTATAATTCAAGAGTGTATGATAAATTCTGCGATCCCTTGTTAAAGATAAAATACAGAAAATCAACCCCTATTCTCCAATAATGAACAAAGAGACTTCCAATAAAAAATAAATCGAAAAAAAAAAAAAAAAAAAAAAAAATGGCTACAATTTCTCGTGCGGATGAACGATGATGAAATCGGTCTCGCGGTAGAGAGTCAGTCGTATTAGACGAAAGCCACACATACATAAATTTATATACACAATATATATATATATATGTGTCGTATATATCGTATATAGTATTCGAATCGAAAAGGGATGCTGCCAGAGATTGAAATAAAGTGGCCGTAGCGCCACTGCGACGGCGGATCATTTAGCGGTTTTGTCGAGCGACGGCCAATTGCCGGCATTGTCGCTTCGCTGTACCACAATGGGCCAATCGGAATGCTCTCTGTCTCTTTTCGCAACGAATGCGAGAGAGTGAGTTAGATATACCGCTACTACCCTCCCGCGTTTCTCTATCCGACCCGCGAAACCTCTGCGTTCACCTATATATATATATATATATATATGTACTAATAGTGGCGCTATATAGGTCTATATATAGATATCACGAGACTCGCATGAACCGCGTGATTCTCGCGGCAAAAGCTCACCAGTGACACGCCACGCGGTCCGCGTGTTGCAAGGGGATGGATTCCCGTTGCTCTTCTACCCTTCGCCGCTTCGACTCTATCTCGCTGCACATTCCGCACTCGCGCGACCCTCTCTCCCTCTCTCTCTCTCCCTCTCTCCCTCCCTCCCTTCACCCTTCCTGCGCTCGCGGAACTGCCGCCGTTACGAGGGTGTCGGATAGTTACGCTAATCGAGTAACCAATTTTGCAGCAATAGAAAAGTAATTCCACTGGTTCTGTGAAGCCTCTGAATTGCGAGAACTCATACTACTTCACTCTCTCGTCCATCGTTTCGTTCGATGCGCATATACTACATTGGGGTATAGATATCTCTCGTGTGTACGTGACGACGAATTCAACTACCGGTTCGCGTTCAATCGTTTATCAAACGATAAAGATGAATAGTGACGTTCAAAAAATCAACGATTTTACATTTCGCGTTCAATATTCGCGGATTCTTTGTACGATTTGTGGAGAACGAAATGACAATTTTGCAGACCTTAAAGCCGATTTCCCCTTTTTTTTTCGGTTTTTATTGTGCAATGATCGCTATAATTTTTATTAATTTCTAGTGAAAAGATCGTCGCGAGGGGGTGGAGGGGAAGTTACAGCTTCCGTTGGGTTGGCCTCACAGCGAGAGCGGTAAAAGTGTGGAATTAAATGAACGTTCGCGGGAGCGAAGTAAGGACGCTCAACCAGATTTCGAAGAACAATGCCCGGTAATTAGTTGAGTGGCTCCAGCGCGGAAGGGCGGAGGGAGGGAGGGAGGAGAAGGGAGCAGAGATTCAGTCGGTGGTGAGCGAGAACCCTCATCGAGGGGCACTTATCATCCACCGGCGCGACTAGGAGAGAACGCCTTTCTCGAGGATCGAAAAGGCCCTCTCGACGCACGCTTGCATAAGAATGACGTTAATAACGAAAAGGTACTCTAAGTTACATTTTATTTTTTTTTTCAACTATCTCACGCGGAAGATTAAATGATTTCGCGATGAAAGGGGTGAATAAACGAAATGGTACTCGATAAACGAAGGACTCAATGAAAATACGATTATTAAGACGATATCCACAGGAAAGAGAATGAAAACAGAACATTTTCCACCCTCGTGCCGTAATGTACGTCACGAGGGTGGAAAACGTTTTTCCGCCGAGTATCGTATACGATTTTACTTCACAAGGTGTGGAAAGGAAGTTTTCCGCGCGCGAGAGGCGCGAAAAGCCTCACTTTCCGCACCGCAGTGAAGTAATGGTTATTTTCGTGTCTACAGTGCGCAAAAAAGGTCGATCTCGACGAGTGTGAAGTGAGGCACGAGCAGAAGGCGAGAAGACGAGTGCGAAAGAGACCATTTTCCTCGCACGCGACGCGAATCCGATTTTCTGCTGTTTTTCGCGCACTAGTGCGGGAAAATGCACTTTCCCGCACGCCGTGCGGGAAAACGGTCAGAAAAGCTTTTTTCGTAAGGACCTCCATGTTAAAAAATTTGAAAAAAGTATTTTATTTTTTACTAACCTGTACACGAGCCTCGGAAAGTGATAATCGTAAAGCCAACGCCTCTCGATAACAAACGTCAGGATACTGAGTCTTCTCGAAGGCTCTCTCGAGTTCGTGAAGCTGTTGAGTCGTGAACGTCGTTCGGGATCTCCGAACTTTTCTCGGTCTATCCGATTCGCCGAGATCCAAGGGATCGTTCATTTGATGATCAGGCATTATAATACCGGTTTCACCGATACCGCCGATATCTTCCGAAGGTCTTGCGTGATCTGTAAATTCCACTCATTTAACTAAACTCCGCAATAATCAATGGCGGAAAAATGTGTTTTTCTTTTCTTCCATACGACACACAGCCGCAGAACGTCTAAAGAGTCAAATACCAATATATTCGATATGCATCGTTTATCCATGTCGTTAAATCCGAAAAAAAAAAAACAAAAAAGAAAGAATCGCGCGATTGTTATATCGCCGATATAATACGTAGGCAGGCAGGAATTTTTATTTTTAAGCCCCTGCGCTTAAAAATAAAATCGTCCGGTGTTACGCGATCGTTGTTGTCCCGAGCTATGCACTCACCGATACGCGCAACAGAGTGTATACAGTGATACAGCTTGAACGCTATACGTGGGGCTATCGGGAACGAGATCCATGCATCGATGACGTCTGACCGACGGATTTGCCAATTTTTAATCCTCGCGAACATTTTATTTTCATTTTTTTTTTTTTTCTCTCTTCCAACCCCTTTTGTGTTTGTGTGCTAAAATATGTGTGTATATACGTTCGCGATACTACCGAACGATGGCTGTTGAAGCCTCTCTCGGCATGATATTTACCCGTTACGTGGGAGCATACAAAACGACATCAATATGCGTGTAGGTAAGCGCTCCGACGCGTCATATGTACACTTGTGTATATCGTTTTGTCAGGATATATTTTCGCATCGTATCGAATTGAAACAGAACCCGTTCGCAAAAATACACCGGGGGTTCCGGGGGCTCTTAGTGATTAGCAAATATCGGGACATCGCCCGACACAGGAAAAACTACCCTCGCCATTCCTTGTACAAGAAACAGAGCGGAAGAATATATAAAACAAAAGCTCTTCTGCGTATAGTATTAAACTGACTCCAGTTGCGTTACCAACCCCCTGACGAATATCTATCTTTCTGTAGTTATGATTCTACGCGTATAGATATAGAACCCCCGTCCCCACCCTCCTCGGGAAAGAAATGAAGTATATATCGCGATATATACAAGATATCGAACTTTTTGTTATAACATATATAATTTTTCTGCAATTTTTTTCGCATGTTTGTTCTATAATAATAATAATTGTTATTATTATTATATTTTATAGTTTTTTTTCACATATATATTCCGTATATTAGGAAAACATCGTTCGAGATATATCAACCGGATATATATAAGTTATATATGCGATATAGAATTTTTTTTTTTTAATTAAATTTCATTTAGTTTCCGCGAAAATATTTTTTTTACCGACTACGCTGAAATTACCATATTTCCTGCCGGAAAGCCGAGTGAAACGTTGCCGATTCATGAGCAGCGGGAAAAAAAATTCTGCAGCGGGAAGAAAAGTACACCAGCGGGAAGAAAAGTGCTTCAGCGTGAAGAAAAGTAACCGACAAGTCGTTATACCGTTGCAGACATAAAAATATGGTTACTTTTAGCATAATCGGGAAAAAAATAGCGTATGCTACTCGGAAGGGAGCATATTTTTCCCCTCATGTGATTATTGCCCTCACTTCGCTCGGACAGCAAACTTCACACCCGGCGAAAATCACGCACTTCCTTCTCTTGTAGCATAATATACTATTTCCTGACTATTCTAAAATTACCATATTCCATGTCCACAACGCGGGTGGAAAGGTGCCGATTCGTGACCAGCGGGAAGAAAAGTACTGCGGCGAGAAGAAAAGTACTGCAGCGGGAAGAAAAGTTCCGAAGCGGGAAGAAAAGTACTGCAGCGGGAAGAAAAGTACTGCAACGGGAAAAAAACGGAATGCAATGGCAAGAAAAGTACTGCAGCGGCAAGAAAAGTACTGCAGCGGCAAGAAAAGTACTGCAACGGCAAGAAAAGTACTGCAGCATGAAAAAAAGTATCCAACAAGCCGTTGCGCCATTAAAGGCATAAAAAAATGGTAAATTTTAACATCATCGAAAAAAAAAATAGCGTATACCATTCAAGAAGGCGCGTAAATCTAAAAAAAAATCCCGCACTTCTCTCCCTCGTAGCATAATAGCACAATATACTATAAATTAAAAAAAAGTGTGATTAATTTTTAGACCTTCCGGGCAATTCTGAATAATCCAAGTAGGCCGTCTCTCGATAAAAGTAATGATTCCACAAAAATCAATAAACAAAAATTCGTTCGATGATATTGATACTTCGGAATATTTGTAACCCGCCTGATTTATCGATACACAATATATATCAAGTGGCTAATTGGCTGGCAAAAGGTAAAGCATGAAAGCGGTTTTAGCCCAAGTAGATTTTACATCGTGTCGCGAATTAATTGCGAGCAAACGTTGCGGTGTCCGATGATCGTGTTACCAGACTGAGTAACAAATTAGCCATCGGTACGGTGCAAAAGCGATTTTCATGGGCGCTCTCGCAAATACGTAATCTTCAGGCTCGTCGGATGAGAACCACACACAGGGGTTTCAACTAATTAGCCTGTCGTTTATATTATCCGCGTAGTTAATAACGCTAATCCTACTCTCTAAGCTCCGTATATCAACGGGAAGCTCATTCGTTCTCGCTTCGCTCAGCAGTTGTGATAGCTTATAGCTTGTTCGCTCGTTGTAGGGGTAGTTTAGCGGAGGAGGGATTGTACAGGGAGCAGAAGAGCGCGGAAAGGGGATGGAGATCGAGCCGTAACGCGCGAGCCCCCGACAAACTCTTCTCTCGTGGTGGGTACCAACCGAGAGAAAGGAAAGCGGAGCCAACAGGCGATCGACGAGCGGAACCCGCCACACCGAGTATTAAACGTGCGGACGCGCTACACGCTTTCGCATCAAGTAATCGCACCAACACGGACAGACAACCCGCCCCGTTGCTCCGGTCACGGACGCAACGAAACGAACGATAGACTACGCGGCTAATCCATCCTGAATGAAGAGATTTTAATGTTTTTATGCGCCGGGGCACACAATTGGGTACCCACTTGATGCCAACCTCCCCGCATTGCTTTTTATTAAATCTATGAGGACCGACTCGCGAATTGTCGGAGGGGGGAAATGGGGAGAGGAGAGAAGGGGGGACACTCGGACGACGCGCAATTTACGCTATAGGGATTCGCGGCTGGAGAACACGAGGGTTGAGACGCTTATTGTAATGATGAAATATAAAAGAATAGAAAATTTAATTTTTTTTTTTTTTTTTTTCGAAAACTTGACCGCACGGTAATTCGACGAATACAATCGCTTTGCAATTTCATAGGAATACGCTATAGTATTTTTTCAATTTTCAATATCTATATGTATTTTTTTTAGACTTTTATCTATATAAATCGGTTTATTTGATGATTTTGATGTTTTATAAAAAAGTGCTATAATTTTTTTTTTTTTTTTCGCGAAGTATATGACACGGCAATCATTTATATGATCTCAAAATTAATGGGAAATGGATTTATTTTATTCGATTTTTCAATTACTATTTACTAATTTTAGCGATCAGCTTTCGCGGATTTGCACCCTCAATTTTCCATCAATTCTATTTATCGGATTATACATTCTGTCGCTACAGAGAAACGTATTACGATTCTTGAATCTCAAGAGGCTCATCAATTAGCAATGACGATGAAACGTTCACGGTGAAAGGCGCGCGAAACCAGACGTATTAGTTTAATCTGACCGCGTGTACCATATACCGTTTCCCCGGAGCTTTGATGTATTCTATGAAATTCTACTCAACGAAAAGTAAACCAAATGCTTACGCGTATAAGAATTCGTACCGATTTTCTTTCAATTCTAAATAACGTTATTTAAATAAAATTCCACAACAAATATTCCCCATAATTTTGAGTTTATCTTCGAAACAAGTAAATGACTCTTTAGCGTTGCGTGTGACGTGAAATTTTTTTTTTTTTTTTTTCATTATATATATTATTAATAATAAATATATTATCAAACATACCGTCATCCTTGGCGTTTCCCAATATTTGATCGATGCTGTAAGCGTTCCTTTTTCGATTGCACGTCTGAGTCATCTTCGTTCACCAACAGTCGATATTCTTCGATCTTTTTTTTTTATTTTTTTTTTTTTTTCAGTACATTAAACGATGATAACAAACTTCGACGAAAAATTCACTGTCTTCTTTTCTCGTTATTGTTTCTTTTTTTTTTTTGTAACACCGAAAAAAAATTCACGGAAATAGTGAAACGAACGTAAATGAAAAAAAATTGTCGCACGATTGATGATTAAAACGATTCCTCGCTGGTCACAGTCTCGTGGGAATGTTTTTTTTTTTATTTTTTTTATTTTTATTACGATATATAACGTTCGAACACCGAGACCGTCGTCGTGCGCGTCTCTGCGTTTCTCGTCGTCGTTTGAATGGATGAAACGACGGCGCAACACGAACTACCCACAGTTTCTGTCGGGACAGCCCTTAATATCGCGTACAGTCGCCCCACCTTGCAACCCCCAACACCGCCATATTAGCCACTCGGCCAATCCAGCAGAGGCGGCTCAACGCAAGCCTCCCCACTTGTCGGGGGTTGAATGATGCCTGGGCGGGGAATATTTTACTCTTCCGCGTAAATCTGCCTTTTTTTTTTCGACTCTTCCCACCCGCATCTCCGGGTCTCTATCTCTCACTCGCTTTAACTACTCTCCACAGATATCGTTTACTCATCCATACGAAATCTCTCACTTATAAACAGCGGCGAGTGGGGTAATGCGAATCATCAAACGGAAAATTCGTAAAAAGGCGTTTGCCGACGTATAAAAATATATTAGGTATCGCATATACGATGATTGTGCTTTGCATCGATCTTTGCATCGATATTTATCGATCGATTATTCGATAAATAGGTTTCTTTGAGTAATTAAATTATTATGTGATAATCGAACGAATAATAGCGTTATTTTCGATTTTCGACTCTTCTCACTCGCATCTCCGGATCTCTATCTCTCACTCGCTTTAACTACTCTCCACAGATATCGTTTACTCATCCATACGAAATCTCTCACTTATAAACAGCGGCGAGTGGGGTAATGCGAATCATCTAACGGAAAATTCGTAAAAAGGCGTTTGCCGACGTATAAAAATATATTAGGTATCGCATATACGATGATTGTGCTTTGCATCGATCTTTGCATCGATATTTATCGATCGATTATTCGATAAATAGGTTTCTTTGAGTAATTAAATTATTATGTGATAATCGAACGAATAATAGCGTTATTTTCGATTTTCGACTCTTCTCACTCGCATCTCCGGGTCTCTATCTCTCACTCGCTTTAACTACTCTCCACAGATATCGTTTACTCATCCATACGAAATCTCTCACTTATAAACAGCGGCGAGTGGGGTAATGCGAATCATCTAACGGAAAATTCGTAAAAAGGCGTTTGCCGACGTATAAAAATATATTAGGTATCGCATATACGATGATTGTGCTTTGCATCGATCTTTGCATCGATATTTATCGATCGATTATTCGATAAATAGGTTTCTTTGAGTAATTAAATTATTATGTGATAATCGAACGAATAATAGCGTTATTTTCGATTTTCGACTCTTCTCACTCGCATCTCCGGGTCTCTATCTCTCACTCACTTTAACTACTCTCCACAGATATCGTTTACTCATCCATACGAAATTTTTCACTTATAAACAGCGGCGAGTGGGGTAATGCGGATCATCTAACGGAAAATTCGTAAAAAGGCGTTTGCCGACGTATAAAAATATATTAGGTATCGCATATACGATGATTGTGCTTTGCATCGATCTTTGCATCGATATTTATCGATCGATTATTCGATAAATAGGTTTCTTTGAGTAATTAAATTATTATGTGATAATCGAACGAATAATAGCGTTATTTTCGATTTTCGACTCTTCTCACTCGCATCTCCAGGTCTCTATCTCTCACTCGCTTTAACTACTCTCCACAGATATCGTTTACTCATCCATACGAAATCTCTCACTTATAAACAGCGGCGAGTGGGGTAATGCGAATCATCTAACGGAAAATTCGTAAAAAGGCGTTTGCTGACGTATAAAAATATATTAGGTATCGCATATACGATGATTGTGCTTTGCATCGATCTTTGCATCGATATTTATCGATCGATTATTCGATAAATAGGTTTCTTTGAGTAATTAAATTATTATGTGATAATCGAACGAATAATAGCGTTATTTTCGATTTTCGACTCTTCTCACTCGCATCTCCGGGTCTCTATCTCTCACTCGCTTTAACTACTCTCTACAGATATCGTTTACTCATCCATACGAAATCTCTCACTTATAAACAGCGGCGAGTGGGGTAATGCGAATCATCTAACGGAAAATTCGTAAAAAGGCGTTTGCCGACGTATAAAAATATATTAGGTATCGCATATACGATGATTGTGCTTTGCATCGATCTTTGCATCGATATTTATCGATCGATTATTCGATAAATAGGTTTCTTTGAGTAATTAAATTATTATGTGATAATCGAACGAATAATAGCGTTATTTTCGATTTTCGACTCTTCTCACTCGCATCTCCGGGTCTCTATCTCTCACTCGCTTTAACTACTCTCCACAGATATCGTTTACTCATCCATACGAAATTTTTCACTTATAGACAGCGGCGAGTGGGGTAATGCGGATCATTGAACGGAAAATTCGTAAAAATGGAAAATTCATGCGTTTGCAGACGTATAAAAATATATTGCGTTTCGCATATACGATGATTGCGTCTTTGCATCGATATTTATCGATCCATTGTTCGATAAATAGGTTTTTTTGAATAATTTAATTATTATGTGATAATTGAATGAATATATATCATTGAACGGAAAATTCGTAAAAAAGGAAAATTCATGCGTTTGCCGACGTATAAAAATATATCGCGTTTCGCATATACGATGATTGCGTCTTTGCATCGATATTTATCGATCGATTGTTCGATAAATGGGTTTTTTAAAATAATTTAATTATTATGTGGTAATTGAATGAATTGAATGATTAACTACTCTCCACAGATATCGTTTACTCATCCATACGAAATTGTTCACTTATAGACAGCGGCGAGTGGGGTAATGCGGATCATCTAACGGGAAATTCGTAAAAATGGAAAATTCATGCGTTTGCCGATGTATAAAAATATATTATGTATCGCATATCCGATGATTGTGCTTTGCATCGATCTTTGCAACGATATTTATCGATCGATTATTCGATAAATACGTTTTTTTGAATAATTTAATTATTATACGATAATCGAATGAATAATAGCGATGAGATGGAATTTGATTGATGCGTTTAAAGATTTGGGGGGAAATTGATAATTGTCGCGAAAGTTTTAATTTTTATGCAACTTGCGGGTCGTTTTTACGAGTATTGGCCGCTATTGCTCTCGTCATGCATTATTTTCGTGCTTTATAAACGGTTTTTCTATCACTCACCTCCGTCCGTATCTCAGCAATGTTTAGTATTCGAATTTCTGGACTCCGTTTCGTTTTCACTTTTTCTCTCCGACTTCTTGTCGTTCTCTCATTCTCTCCTGTCGACCCTTCAGCCGGAGTCTCTATTACAACCGCGTCGGGCAATCCTCTTCTTTTTTTCATTCCTCCGCTTCGTCACATCCGCAATCACCGAGATCCTTCAACACCGGTAGCGCGGCATGGAAAATTCACGAAATCCTCGACCGTTTACCGCCTTCAATATGATATTCCGGATACTCCAGCTTCATAAAGATCACGCCGATGGTGAAACGAGACGGATGAGAAATTATTACGGTTCATCATCTTCAGCTTTTACATCTGTAATTAGCGTTACAGAGGCGATTAATTACACAAAAAAAAAAACTGCAATTTATCTTTATGAAACTTTGTCTATGTGGTGTTGCAACCAAAATCAAAAATTGATTATTTCCATTGAAATAGTCGTATTAAGAAAAATCTGTAAATTCTGTTTTACAATATGCAAATCTTCAATTTTTACAATTCCATCGATTCCGATGTATTGAACGCTACAATTAGAATAAAAAAAACCCAAAAATCGGTATCGAAATATCCGTAAACAACTGATAATCGTTAACGTGTAGCAAACAAAATCAAAAATTGATTATTTCCATTGAAATAATCGTATTAAGAAAAATCTGTAAATTCTGTTTTACAATATGCAAAACTTCAATTTTTACAATTCCATCGATTCCGATCTATTGGACGCTACAATTAGAATCAGAAGACCCAAAAATCGGTATCGAAATATCCGTAAAAAACTGATAATCATTAACGTGTTGCAACCAAAATCAAAAATTGCATTATTTCTATTGAAATAGTCGTATTAAGAAAAATCTGTAAATTCTGTTTTACAATATGCAAAACTTCAATTTTTACAATTTCGTTGATTCCGGTCTATTGAACGCTACAATTAGAATCAAAAGACCCAAAAATCGGTATCGAAATATCCGTAAACAACTGATAATCGTTAACGTGTAGCAAACAAAATAAAAATTGCATTATTTCTATTGAAATAGTCGACTCAAGAAATATCTATAAATTCCGTTTTACAATATGCAAAACTTCAATTTTTACAATTTCATCGATTCCGATCTATTGAACGCTACAATTAGAATCAAAAGAGCCAAAAATCGGTATCGAAATATCCGTAAACAACTGATAATCGTTAACGTGTAGCAAACAAAATAAAAAATCGCATTATTTCCATTGAAATAGTCGTATTAAGAAAAATCTGTAAATTCTGTTTTACAATATGCAAATCTTCAATTTTTACAATTCCATCGCTTCGATCTATTGAACGCTACAATTAGAATCAAAAGACCCCAAAAATCGGTATCGAAATATCCGTAAACAACTGATAATCGTTAACGCAGTGTTGAAACAAAGTTACGGAAACTCTTAACGAAGTGTTCCGCACATATTAGAAGGGTTTCCTAAAAATTCGATCGCCGAATAATCCGCGGCAATGCCGCGAGACGATTATAAAGAGAATAAACGTAACCAGGTGTCTCAGGATCAACCGATTGGTTGTACTAATTCGTCCAATGTGCTGCAAACTCATTGAGAAATATGCGATGAGTCGATGATCCTCTGTGGATAATCATCGGGGTCCGCAAGTTCGCAGGTAGACTAGAAAATTTCCGGGAACCCCTCCGCCGAACCCCTTAATAGCTTTCGAGATAATTGCGACAAACGAGGTCGAGTAATCTGCGTAGGAAAGGAGAGGCGAAACGCGAGCATCGGGTGGTATAACGCACCACCGTCAAACTCTGCAGCTCTGCATCAGCTACCGGATCTAGAAAATCCGTAGTCCACAAAGATCGCTCTTATAGAAAAGTACGGAAATTCGCTTACCCCCGCTTATCCCTCTATACTTATTCTAAGACAACGCCTTTGCGATGAGCTCCTTTGCTTCCTCTTGTGCTTCGGAGACTTCCAATCCGTCCGACAGATTTCATAGGGGAAGAGGGGGATGAAGACATCGAGCGGTAACATCGCCGTAGCTTAAGCGGCAATTTTTCAATGGGGTTTTACTATTTTCGCGACAATATGGAATCATTCGGTAGAAAAAGACCTCTCCGCTCTTACGGCACTCCGATGTTTTCGATGCATCGAGAGGGGTGGAAAAAAATGATTTTTTTCTTTTTACCCCCTTAATTTCTCGGTGGAAAGTCCGCAACAGGGTTTTAGGTAGGTTCGGGTCTCGTCGATTATCGTCGCTAATGATAATCCACTTAACTCGACAAAAGAACGCTGGAAATACCTCGAGGGGCGTTGGGGACAGAATTCAGAGACGCCGCTACGGCAAACCCGCGCGATAATTTATGGCACCGGAGGGCTCTCCTCTGGTATCGCACGAATTTGTCAATTGTTCGACTATATGCAACCCCTACTTTCGCTGCTGGTACACTCGCACAGCACGCGTTCTCTCCAACAGAGTTTTCCTCTAATGAACAATTTCGTTCGGATACCTCGATGGCGCCGCTGTCCGAACGTCGATCGATTCTTCGATTAATACCCGGAACAGCTTCGTGTCACGCGGACCAACGACAGAGATTTGAAAGCGAAAAAAAAAAAAAAGAAACCCGTTTGAGGGATGAAAAAGTTTATCTATAGCGCATTTCTATGCTTTGATTCCGTCGAAAAAAATATAGATATGTATATTTCTTCGCATACGACTTGAGTTGAAAAAAAATAATAATAAAAAAAAAAATATATATATATATATATGTAATTTTTAGCGGAACCCGAAGCTTGAAAATGATTCCAATACAGAAGAAATATATATTTCACACATACTGCAATGATCGGCTTTCGGCCTTTTGAAAATCGTCATCGCATTCAAACCGGAAACGATGAAATTCTATAAGCTTTTTGCCGACCGCCTCCCACCCCCTCGACGAATATCCATATTATGTACGAACGTAAATGGACTGTACACAACCACATCCGTTCGGGAATATTTGCGAATGTGTCGTATATGAATAACCGGGGAAAAGGCGTGAGCGATGAAAATTATAATAGACTTCGTACGTGAAACGATTTCGGCAGACATTTAATCCACGCGCGGTACGCATTATACGATATATTGTATAGTAAAATAATCACCGTTAAATGACGATCTCTACATAACTATCACGACAACATTATTCACGCATATGTTTCACCTGTTATTATTATTATCATTATTATTACGCACAATAACGTTTTATCGAGTTTGCGATTTTAATGATACATAATGGATTAAATGTCTCGGTAATGTGTTGAAACGAACGGAGTAAACACCGTGCCGAGAGAAATCAAACATTATTCGGCGCTTCGCGAGCTAAAAAAAATTTAGGAACTGATAATGACGCGAAAAATATTTTTATTTACTTCGGACGCGAATTTTCGTTTTAAATATTAAAATAACTGAATAAAAAAAAATAAAAAAAATCAATTCCGCCTTAAGTTTCTTAAGAGAATAAAAGAAATAATCAGATTTATTTGTCTTTTCTATTAATTTTTCTTTTTTTTTTCGTTTTAAATATTAAATTTTTCGAGTTTTCGTTTTAAATATTAAAATAACTGAATAAAAAAAATAAAAAAATAAAAATTCATTGCGCCTTAAGTTCCGTAAGAGAATAAAAGAAAAAAGAAGATTGATTTGTCTTTTCTATTAATTTTTTTTTTTTTTCGTTTTAAATATTAAATTTTTCGAGTTTTCGTTTTAAATATTAAAATAACTGAATAAAAAAAATTAAAAAATAAAAATTCATTGCGCCTTAAGTTCCGTAAGAGAATAAAAGAAATAAAAAGATTTATTTGCCTTTTCTGTTAATTTTTTTTTTTTTTTTTATATCGAAAAAAAAAATCGAAAACTTGTTGACAATAAATCGAAAGCGAGAAAATTTCATAATATTCTTAATTAGCAGCGTCTTTACTTACGGGCCGTTTTCTCGAGTACTCCATGCAAAATTACTAAAGCAATTCCCCTATTGGAAACGTTTACGGATTCAGGTAAAGCAGAAGGCCGCAAAATACGTTTGAAATTCGGTTAATTCGTAATTCGTAATTCCTTATTCGACTGTCTCGTCTCATATAGGGTTTCTAAATACTGATTATAGGCTCATCCGCCTCGGAAATATCGGATAGAACCGGCATTCGAATTTCCGGAAGTCTCGTAGTTTCAAGGTGCGCGCGCGAGACTGGGAAATCCCAGCAGTATTAACGATTCCATTGCGGGGTTTGTTTTTCAACATCTACCGATGAAATACTCTTTATTCTACGTGTCGAAAACTTATCGTGTGGCAACGGAGCGTTTGGCGGAACTTCGCAATGTTCGCAGAAAAAAAAAAAAAAAAAAAAAAGAATACCTGAGCCGCGAGTTGAAATGTGAGAAAATAAGAAATCTTTTGGAGAACAAACGCTAATTAAAATTTCACAAGACATCGATATAAACTGCAGGAGCCAAAAAATAAATTAAAAAATTATCATTATACGGTTGGTATTCGCGATGTGTGAAAATTAGAATAAAATATCATTTCCGACGCGTTTCATTCAGCTCCGCGGTCATTGGTAAAGAAAACTATCGAGAAAAAAAAAAAAAAAAAAAAAAAAATTGTCGCGAAGTCTATTGATAATCGAAAAAGATGTTAACACGTTCGGGACGATGCTGACGTAGGCGGCGAAAGTTGTATCGCATCGCGTACAGTCGCGGATACGAAGGATATCCCCAAAGAATAGCATCAGGGCGACGAAGCGTACGAATTGGTCTGCGCGTTCGCTTCGTCGGTATTGAAAATGAAGAACATTAAGTCTCGAAAAGAATGTAAGAGAACGTGCGCAGCGAAAGAGCAACCGAGACAGTGGCATAGAATCGGCGAGCGCCTCGTAGCCGATAAATGAAAGGAGTAGAAGGATGGAGTCTCGAGGGTTGAAGAAGAATAAGAAGAGGAAGAGAAGGAAGAGAAGCAGAAGGAGGCGAAGGAAGAAGAAGAAGCGTTACGGAGACGAGTAGATAAATGGCGAGAGGGAGATATAGATAGAGATAAAGTGAATCGTACGAAGGGTGAAGAGGCGTAAGGGAAGCAGATACAATTCACAATGGATTCGTCGAACCGATAGGAAGATCAAACGACTTCGCAACAGCCTTCTACTGGCGCAATCGTCAGCCCATTCGTCGTCTTTCGGCTCTTTCCCTCTCCGCGAAGCGTTGACGAGGCGCGTCAATTGTCGCAAGTTGACTATAAGGGATATACGTTCCTAGACGCGTGTGCATTATATATCGCATTACAGTAACAGGAGAAAAAGGCGACAAGAACTTAGCGCCTCTCTATAGAAGGCACTAAATTCGTCACTCATGATATACGCGATCAGCAAAGCGGGCAAATTAAGAAATATTTTTCTCATTGAATACAATAACTATAAAAAAAAAAAAAAAAAGAAATTCATTCATCGCTTTGCTGTATCCATCGCTCTATCGCTAAATAGATACCCTGAATCGCAAATGTGTGTCAAAGAACGAACGATCGACGGTATCAACTAACGATTAGATTTCTCGCGGCATTCGAACTAAAAAAAAAAAAAAAAAAAAAAAAAAAAAGGATTGACTTTCTACAACGAATGTGCATCGAGAGAATGGATCGCGAAGAATATTCAGCACGCGCTCGCGGAATAGAGGGGGAGGATGGGACAGCGCGGAAATTCGACATCGACGCGACGAGGTCGCGATGACTGAAGAGGTGAAGAGCGGGGCGTCGTCGTTATTGGCCCCCGAGGCCACGCCATTGTTGTGTCTGCGTGAAAGAGAGGCTTGCGCTCTTCTTCTATAAAGGATAAAGCGAATCGAAAGAGGGAAAGGTACCGAACGAAAAAGCAAACGGGTCCGAGTGGGATAACTGTATACCAAAAAAGGGGATAAAGAGAAAGAGAAAAGTAACCATTCCGCGCCCTCTTTCGCCCCTTTCGCTGCTAAACGAGAAGAACCGCGCTGACTTTTATGGGATAAACGGGTCGCTAAAGACTGAACGAACGAACGGAGTAAACGCGAGAGGGACAGATATATTAGAACAATATATATAGATGGATATATATATATATATAAAACAAATGAACGTGAAAAAGTACAAATGAAACGGGAATGAACGAGAGGTGGCTACGCCTCTGCTAAATAAACTATCCCCCGGCGGTGTTGGTGGATGCGGAAAAGAGAGAAAGATAAAACCGTCGCTCGTCTGTATCGCGCGGCTGCTGGCTGTCGGGATTTTATTAACTTCTGTACAACCGAAGCGCCGGGCGGACCATCGCCAGTTGCCTTCATCCTAACTCTCCGCGCAACCCTGTCCTCCAATTTTCTATCCTCTCTTTATCTTCTCTATCTATTCTTCGCTCGTGTTTTGTTCTGTTGCGGGGGACAAGCGCCAGCGTCCGGTGCTGGTTACTCTACTCGGGCAGATAGACCCCCCAAACGGCCGACTAAAACTACCGGCAAAAAGCGCCCCTCCTCCCGGCGTCGACGCGGCAACCGACTGCAGCATCCACGAGGAGAGGAAAAAGGATGAATCGTTGGTATCCGACAAACACGCGAAATAAAGGGATAGTAATTATTGTGTTTGTAGCTCCGTTCATTTCTTTTCTAGCGACAGAGAGGAGAGAAAGGAGTGGAAAGAAGAGGGAGAGGGAGGCGCGGGAATTATTGTAGCGATCCCCAAAGACCGGGAGGGTGATGGACTGAGAAAGAGACTGCGACGCCCGACTTCCGGTACCAATCGCTGAGCGAGAAGCGAACTCGATCTCCCGGGAGCCGCGAAGGCTTCGGGAAAAATCGGTCGATTTTATTCGCTCCTTTGAACCCCTTTTTTTTTTTTTTTTTTTTAGTTGCTCTGTTTTTTTTTCCGCAATTTTCTCTTTAGATACGAAATTTTACGGTAAAATATATTGCAGCGACAATACCTGATGTTCCCGATGTTCGTTATTTAGTTATTTTGATATAAGATTGGACGCCCCAATGACGATGCTGAGGGACAATATTGGTTTTCTTGCTTTATCCGCTTAGGAAATGTCGATCCCTCGCGTACGACCGCTACTAATTTCCGGTCGTTGTGGTACTTCCTTTATCTATTCCTTCGCCTCATCTTGTTACCAAAATTGTTCCGAGTTTAATATTCTCTCATTCATACGATTCCTATACGCTATTCCCGGTCATCTATCACATTCGACGTTTTTTTTTTTTTTTTTTTTTTTTTACTGCTAATAACAAATTCGTTAATTTGTTTTTATAAAAACGTCGCTTGTCTATAGTACGATATTTTTCGGCATTAATTACTTCAATCGACAATAATTTATTTTTATCAATAAAAAATACCTAACCTGTGAAAAAAAAAAAATTATTTTGCTTTTTTTTTTTTGCCGTAAGACGACCAATTTTTTCTGATTAATAAAAAAATTTCGTAACATTTTTTTTTTGCTTGACTCGCCGCTGATTTTCCGGATTTTCCTGACCAATGGCTGAAATTGCATGATACGATAGATAGATAGATTTTTTTATCATTGCCTCCTCTTTCGCGAATTTTCCACGAGAAATCGGGTGAAAAAAAAAAAAAAAATGGCGCCGCGCCAAGCCGAAGGATAAAGTATACCAGCGATTTATCTGTGCGCATAGCGAGGCAGAGAAAGGGGTAGCAAGAGGCGCAGTGCTTGGCAGAGGGTACAGTAGCAGAAGGAAGGAATGAGGAAAAGAGGATATATGGAAGGGCGCGTTTCGGCTTTGATCCCGACGCGTATCAAGTCTACTAGTAGCGTAACATTCGCATACGTGTATTACGCATCGATACACATCTCTCTATCTAACGGATATAGAGAGAGAAAGATAGGGAGTCAGAATCCCGCCCAGTATAGTTGAATACGATGCGAGTCGATTGCTCAAAATCCCCATTCCCTTCCCTCCGCTACCCCTCTCCGTACCGCGAAACGAGAGAATCTCAAATGATCGCGAAATAACCGCTCACTTATATCAATTCAACGACGCGGTCGCACTCTTTATGATGGCGCATTCACGCGTGCCGTCGCGATCCCTCCCTCGAGCATCAAAAACCCACAGCACAGTGTTGTAGCCGCCGCTACGTAAGGGATGAAGCGAGAGAAGAGGGCGATACAGAGGGCTAAAGAGAGAGTCAGAGTTGAAGAGCGAAATGGACCGGGGTGACTTTTCGTTTCTAGCGCCCCCTTTCATCGGGTCCCGTACGCGACCAGCCGAAGCGAGAAGCGAGAAGCGCGCACCCCCATCCACCCCCTCCCTTTCCCTCTCCCGACGCTTCGGTCGCTAACAATTTTAACCACCAACCCAATCTCTCTGTTCAACGATTCCGTGTATTCGTTTTCGCAAATCTGTTACGTCATATTCATCATAAGTTACGACTTCAATATCTATTTTGAAGCGTATATTGCTGACGACTCTCCATATGGGGCGCTAATTTCGCGACTCGTATATTTCCAACTGTAATGCGGTATTAGAATATTTGTATATAGCGCCGCGTATCCACGATGGTAACGTAAACGACCGCGTCGAGAAACTAATAAACTCCACTCATTACCTCGTCTGTGTCGATATATTACATTTTCGAAAGGGGAGGGAAGACAGACAAAACGCATATACATTACTCATGGAAACTCGTCAGGAAAATAACGAGCAAAGCTTAACGTGTGAACTTTTGATCTCTTCTACTTCACGGATTTTCTACCGGACGTTACGCGGAAGTTAGAAATCCTCCAACGGTCCACGCGGATCTAATCAACGCGAATGAAAAAAAAAAAAAATTGCTTTTTTTTTTAGGTTTGGTGATTTAGTTTCGTTTAAAAAACGCGTTTTATCATATTTTCAGTGCCAACAACTCAATGGAGACAATGAAATTATTGAACCAATTTCCGGTCTTTTGATTTCACTGCAATAAAAATTAAGAAAATTAATTTTTTTTTCGTAAGAATTCAACGCTTTTGATAATAACGAAAAAACATTGATTTTCCGTTCTTTTGATTTCACTGCAATAAAAATTGAGAAAATTCATTTTTTTTTTCTTGAGAACTCAGCGCTTTTGATAATAACGAAAAAACATCGATTTTTCATTCTTTTGATTTCACTGCAATAAAAATTAAGAAAATTAATTTTCTTTTTCTTAAAAACTCAACGCTTTTGATAATAACGAAAAAACATCGATTTTCCGTTCATTTAATTTCACTGCAATAAAAATTAAGAAAATTCATTTTTTTTTTCTTAAAAACTCAACGCGTTTGATAATAACGAAAAAACATCGATTTTCCGTTCTTTTTATTTCACTGCAATAAAAATTAAGAAAATTCATTTTTTTTTCTTAAAAACTCAACATTTTTGATGATAACGAGAAAACATCGATTTTCGAATCGCCATAAAATCGATCGTAGAAACCATATTTCTCTTCTAATACATCGAACGATTACGCAGTTTGTTCCCGAAAAAAAAAAAAAATAAATAATAAGTGCCCAATGAATCGTCGTGAAGAGCCGTCGAATCGTAATCGTCAATTCATTCTTGCAATTGGCCGGTATTCGCCGTCTCGTCGTTTGATTTCGCTTCTCGAGAGCGATCGCGAGAGAAAAAAAAATGGCAGAGTGATGAAATTAACCGGGCATTACGACGAGTGGAATCTGCGGAAGGAGGGGAAGAAGAAGAAGAAGACTGCAGTAGAATCCGAAGGGAAAGGGGGCAGCAGAGGGGTAGAAAAAGAGAAAGAAGGAGAGATGCAGTCGGATCCGAGACCGCGAGCGATTATAGGCTGAACGGTTGGAAAATCTGCGCATCGCCGTGAGGGATGAAGGAGTCGGAAGGGTATATACGCGGGAAAGAACGCGCCGAATGATCCCCGCGTGTCGTCGACAGGAGGAGGCGGAGGAGTAAAAGAAGACGAGACGCGCGAAAAGGATAAGAGAGATAAAGATATCCATCGGGATGAGGCATCAGGTCGGTAGACGAATCGGGAGACAATATGCTGAATATTATATATCTGCTGCGCGTAGTATATGATAGAAAATTCGTTCGAGAAACGGATGAAAGGAAAGGAAAGTATAATTGAGCGATTTAAGAACGATGAAGTGATCGAGGATAAAGGAAAGATGAGTAGACGAGTGGAAGAAGCGCCCCTTCGGCTATCCACCGCGATAAAGTATAATTATTTTTCGATAGAGTGGAAATTATTCGTGAACGAACGGTCCCCGCGCGTCGTCGTCGACTTATTGGCGATATTCGTACTTTTATTAAATATTCCCTCATTCCACCGCGATGTGGAAATCCTGAGATCCTTATTTCTTTATTTTTCTTCGTTTCTTTTCACACTTCTCTCGGATACTTTGCGCAACTATAACAAAGTATAAGGTATCGTTATAACCCTTCTATTCTCTCGAATATATATTCGTATTTAATTATTTATAAAATTCATTATTCCTTTTGGAAAAATAACAATCGTCAAACGGCTCGAGTAGTTCGCGAAACTCATTTAGTTTCGTTTACTGCATATACGCGGAAAGTTCACCAAAGAGGCTGATCCTTGCGTACGACAATGCGACGAGAGCTTTTCTCAGCGTTGAAAAGCAACTCTCATCCCTTGTATAACCCGTATCCGTCGCTCTCTTTTGCATGTATCTGCGTTGCGATTGGTGCCAACGACGCGTTGATAATGATACAGCAAAGCGACAACATGCGATGCTATATCATCGTAACATCGTTAACTTTGCGATGGAAACGCGCGGATAGAAAGGATCGCAAGGTATGGAACGGATGAAAACGAAAACGACGCACACCCCCCGACTATACACAGATATATACTGTATTATGTATAACACAACCGAGGAGAGACCTTTGCAGGGATGATAATAGGTTGGCATCTGCACGCAGCACTCCCCTTGACAAGTCTTTTTACTCGCAACGAAATTAATATTCCTAATTACCAACCGCTCGGCTGCACGAACGGACAATAATACAGCGATAGTCGAATATCTTGGAACAGAGACGGCAACGATTCAACGGAATAATCGTTGCTTTCGCTAACGAGATAAGATCCCAAAGGCTAATTGTGTTTCTCGTCGATTCATGGAAATAAAAAAAAAATATCAAATAAGAGATACAACTTTGTCGAAAATGTTTTTAAATGAGAAGAAACGGCGGGCGACGAGATGGAGGTAAAAAAAAAAAAAAAAAAAATTATAGTGTGATACGAATCGGTCGATAGGCCGGAGGCTACGGTAATGAACGATTACAGGAATAAAATCAATTTGCGGGTTTGAGGTATTCCTCCGCTCATCGCCGCAAATATAACGGGAACCTCCCTACTAAAAACTGTCAGATTCAGATAAACCCCCGCGGTACCACCCGCCGCGCATACTAATTGCAATCGAAGAAAACAAGTATCGATAGCAGCTGCTAAAAATCGCGTAGACACCTAATATTACCGTCTAAAAATCAACCAAATGATTTTTTTTTTCATTTGAAAATGTAGAAAAAGAAAAACAATAGCGAAAAAAAAATATCGATAGCATAAAAAGCCGATATAGACGCAATATCTCTCGAAAAAACTATCGTATAAAAAATAATTTTTTTTTTATCTAAAAATGAAGAAAAACAAAAAAAAACAGATAAACAAGTATCGATAGCAGCTGCTAAAAATCGCGTAGACACCTAATATTATCGTCTAAAAATCAACCAAATGATTTTTTTTTTTCATTTGAAAATGTAGAAAAAGAAAAACAATAGCGAAAAAAAAATATATCGGTAGCATAAAAAACCGATATAGACGCAATATCTCGCGAAAAAACTATCGTATAAAAAATATTTTTTTTTTTCATCTAAAAATTAAGAAAAACAAAAAAAACAGATAAACAAGTATCGATAGCAGCTGCTAAAAATCGCGTAGACACCTAATATTACCGTCTAAAAATCAACTAAATGAATTTCTTTTCATTTAAAAATGTAGAAAAACAATAGCGAAAAAAAAAATATCGGTAGCATAAAAAGCCGATATAGACGCAATATCTCTCTAAAAAAACTATCGTATAAAAAATAATTTTTGTTTTCATCTAAAAATGAAAAAAAAATAAAAAGAAACAGATAAACAAGTATCGATAGCAGCTGCTAAAAACCCCGTAGACACTTAATATTACCGTCTAAAAATCATCGTTTATAAAATGAATTTCTTTTCATTTAAAAATGTAGAAAAACAAAAACAATACGAAACAAAAAATATCGATAGCATAAAAAGCCGATATAGACGCAATATCTCTCTAAAAAACTATCGTATAAAAAATATTTTTTTTGTTCATCTAAAAATGAAGAAAAATAAAAAAAAAAGAGCCAAAAAAGTATCGATAGCAGGTGTTGAAGACACAATTACCATTGAAACGCGAAAAATCAACTATACGAAACAATTTTTTTGTTTTTTTTTTTTTTTTTCTTAAAGATACAGGAAAACGAAAACGGAGTCTGCGACGATTAGCGACATATACTTGTGGA
This sequence comes from Buathra laborator, assembly GCA_934046635.1. NCBI lineage: Eukaryota > Metazoa > Arthropoda > Insecta > Hymenoptera > Ichneumonidae > Buathra > Buathra laborator. The sequence goes on from OW203902.1 coordinate 10,026,710, forward strand.
GCATATAAGTGCCAAATGAAGAAAAACAAAAAAAAAGAGTCAAAAAAGTATCGATAGCAGGTGTTGAAGACACAATTACCATTGAAACGCGAAAAATCAACTATACGAAACAATTTTTTTGTGTTTTTTTTTTTTTTTTCTTAAAGATACAGGAAAACGAAAACGGAGTCTGCGACGATTAGCGACATATTCTTGTGGAGCATATAAGTACCAAACGAATTATCGGAGCGAATCGCGCGAAGTAGCGGAGTCATAGTGTAGCTGAGATACAGAGGGGGAGAGGAATAAGAAGGATTGCGATAGACTGAGATTTCGGGGAGATATTATCGGTAATGGGCCAATTATGATAATAGCGGGTAATTCTGCACAAAATTTGCAAGGGATAAAGGAGATAGAGAGAGAGTGAGCGCAGCGAACTGAGACTGCTAATGAAGGAAACAGTTAGTTTCAAACGGCCTCCAATAATTATGCTGTCGACGGTAGAGAAGAAGAAGCAAAGGGGTGGGAAGGGAGGGAGGGAGGGCATGGAAAACGTTGCATAGCCATCGCGATATTACCGGAGCCCTTCCCCGCACCCCGCAACACAATGCGCGAAATTGTTCACACTTCCCTTGACATTAACGTATACGTGCGACGCTCCGGAGTTCCTGTTCTCCTGCGCCGTGGAACGGGACGGGTGGAGCTTACGGAGTACCTTTCGCAAATCACGCGTTTCTACTCGTATACAATACGTATACTCGATGCCACATTCGTACATAGTATGTATATATGAGAGATGAGAGATAAAGGAACGATATGTACAGTAACTCGAACTTTGATCCGAACTTTCGACGGATTCTCGAGCCTTCAGCGTTCAGTCGTTCTATTAATTAGCGATACTCCTTTAATTGTTTATACTGCTACTTGTTTCCTTCTTTTTTTTTCGATTTTATGCACAAGACGAAAAATAGAGAACAGAATTTCCTGACTTTTTCGTAAGGAAATTGTGATTTTTTTTCGTAATAATTAATTAATGAGGTTTTCAACTAATCGATATTCAATTTTTTTTTTTTCAATACTGTGACTAATTTTCTCTGATCAATAAAAAAAAAAAAAACAATTTTTTTTATTCTCCGAATTTTTTTGGATTTTCCTGACCTTTTTTTATTTTTTTACTTTTCCCTGATTTTCAAGTTTTCTCTGACCACTGGTCACCATAAATTATCGTTACCTTATACTCCACCGATAAAAGACTAATCAATGATTTTTTTTTTTTTTTTGATAAAGTTTCATATACCAGTAATTATATTTTTTTTCATACCGTAACTAATTTTCTCTGATCAATAAAAAAAAAATAACCATTTTTTTATTCTCCGATTTTTTTCTGATTTTCCTGACTTTTTTTATTTCCTAACTTTTCCCTGATTTTCAGGTTTTCTCTGACCACTGGTCACCATAAATTATCGTTACCTTATACCCCACCTAAGGCAGACTAATCAATGATTTTTTTTTTTTTTTATAAAGTTTCATATACCAGTAATTATATTTTTTTTCATACCGTAACTAATTTTCTCTGATCAATAAAAAAAAAAATAACCATTTTTTTATTCTCCGATTTTTTTCTGATTTTCCTGACCTTTTTTTATTTCCTAACTTTTCTCTGATTTTCAGGTTTTCTCTGACCACTCGTCACCATGAAATATCGTTACCTTATACCCCACCGACGGCAGACTAATCAATTTTTTTTTTCTTTTTTTCTCAATAAAGTTTCATATACCAGTAATTATATTCAGCTTATCTTTATCAAAATGAAAACGCGACAGAGTTCTCTCGATTCTCATGGCAACATGCTGATGGCAAAACTATCAGAAACAAACTTGCGGAGCTTAGCGTTCGCGAACCCTTTGGGAAATAATCAAAATGTTGAACGGTCCCGTCGAACGTCGAAAATGACGAGAACCTGTGTACACCTCGACGTCCCAGAGAACAGTTTCTATACGTACACATGGATCGGAGTTTCGTATACGTATATCAAACTCATGGATAGACGGGAGGGATTCTGTTATATCGCGTTGTATTCAGAAGCCTCGAAGCCATCGGGAGCAACCGACAGTCAGCCAGGAAACGGGGTGCTTCGACGTCAATGTGTTAATATTGGTATAGCTAATTTGATAGTTTAATCAATTTCCCGTAAACTGCTACGACAGTTTAATAGTGATGTCATCATTTTCCAACGTTACCCACAATGGGGTTAATCTCGCTCGACGAGCTAATATTCCGAGAATTACCAGAGTTTCAAATGCAGCCGAAGCGGCGGGAGAGGTGGAGGAGCGTCACTGTTACTTCGTCTCTCCTACAGTACTGTCTATAATTGCTCCTTCCGTATTTACCTGCGCATAAATGAACAACGATAAAAAAAAAAAAAAAAAACCACAAAAAAAAAACATCCCTTAGAAACATTAAACGAGATAATCTCTCTACAATTTAATTATTAAATTAAAAAACATTATTTTCCACATAAAACAAAAAAATAATCCTAATTACACGGAGAGAAAGAACTGATACAATTTACCATATCCCTAGTAAAAAATATCGTAAATTTCTGGTAGTGCGGAGTCAATGACGCCACCTGTTGAAAATTACGAGAACTATGAGAATTTTTACCATGAAATACGGTAAAAATCCCTATAAATCTGGTAAAAATTCTCATAGTATCAAGGATTTTCGTCATAGGTGGCGCCACCGTCGAATTTCACCAGATGACATAGTAATTTCTAGTAGATCCTTCTCTCCGTGTACCTAAACTTCTCCGTAGTTGCGCTCTTGAAAATCTCGCGATTTCTAAATATAAATATCCCGTAATAATCTGATCTCCGGATTGATTATCAATTTGGTGTATAGATTAATGGCAATGTTGGGAGGAATATGAGAGAAGGAGGAGAAAAAAAAAGGGAAAGATATCAGAGCGAGAAAAGGATTAGCGTGAATGGATGGAAAATCTCGGTGAACTCGAGAACCACAGAATAGCCGTGGAGCATTGAGAAGAGTCATTATGAAAGTACAGCTGTGTGTCGGGATGAGCTGCCGTGTGGGTGAGAGTTACTCCTCTACTCCTCTACTCCTCTAACCGTACCGGGGACCCGTAAAGGGAGGATTCTCTGGGTGGGAGAGGGAGGGAGGGAGGGAGCCTTGTGTGCCTATCTCGAGCCTCGTTCGCCGCCGTGAATTAAAGATTCGAGCGACCGTGTTCGCAGTTTTCGTTCCAGCGGCCCTGTATGCAGAATCCTCCGGTGGGGGATGCGGGGGGGCATATTAGGTGGAGGTACGCAGTTAGGCAATAACCGCTGTCAATAGAAAGCCCGGGTTCGCTTCCTCCTCACTCGTAGAATCCCTCACTCTAACCAACCGGGTTTGGAGTGCTCCCCACTCGAAAATCCTACTCGCTAAATTAGGTAGGTTATATGGCTTCGTTTCATTTGCGAGCAAACTTTAATAAACGCTAAAATTGCGTAAAAGCGCAAGGTTTTCAGACGGGCTAAGGGGCGAGTAGAGGGATGAGGGAAGGGAGAGAAAAATCACCGAGGCTCAGCGATGAGTTTATACATTCGTAACTTCCGATTATTGCGACTGCAGATATAGGGAAATTTATTGATCTTATCGGAATCATCGATCGTTTTTCGTTGGTCAGTATTAATTAAGGGGGAGGTATATCGCGGTTTGTGCATTTATTCGTCGATCTTTGTAATTTCATATCGATGTAATTTAATGTATGGATTAAATGGGATTTTCTGTGCAACTGCCTGATTATATGGCTTCGTTTCATTTGCAAGCAATTTTTAATAAACGCTAAAATTGCGTAAAAGCGCAAGGTTTTCAGACGGGCTAAGGGGTGAGCAGAGGGATGAGGGAAGGGAGAGAAAAATCACCGAGGCTCGGCGATGAGTTTATACATTCGTAACTTCCGATTATTGCGAATGCAGATATAGGGAAATTTATTGAACTTATTGGAATCATCGATCGTATTTCATTGGTCACTATAATTGCCGAAAGGTAATTTTATTCGTCGATAGTTGTAATTTTATATTGATACAATTTAATGTATGGATGTGATAATCTTTAAACAGAATTTTCCATGCAACTGCCTGATTATGGGGCTTCGTTTCATTTGCAAGAAAATAACTTTAATAAACGCTAAAATTGCGTAAAAGCGCAAGATTTTCAGACGGGCTAAGGGGAGAGCAGAGGGATGAGGGAAGGGAGAGAAAAATCACAGAGGCTCAGGGATGAGTTTATACATTCGTAACTTCCGATTATTGCGACTGCAGATATAGCGAAATTTATTGAACTTATCGGAGTCATCAATCGTATTTCATTCATTGGTCAGTATAATTGCCGAAAGGTAATTTAAAGAAATTAATTAAGGGGGAGATATGTCGGTTTGTGTATTTATTCATCGATCTTTGTAACTTTATATTAATGTAATTTAATGTATCGACGTGATAATGTTTAAACAGAATTTTCCGTGCAACTGCCTGATTAAATATTATTTCGAATACAATATTGCAACAGTCCCGTCGCCAACGGCACGTTAGTTAGCGACCGAGCGAAATAACGATAATCGTACGAAAGTGTTTTATCGCTTGTTGATTCAGTGGATTTTAATTAACGAAATATTTATTTAATTTTAATAGTTGCGGGAAATTTGTAGATTTGTTATTGAAGTTATCGAGTGTTGTCGATCGATTTTAAATGTGTTGATGTAATTACCTAAAGACGATAATTATGAGTCTCCATCGCTATTTTTTTGCCGATAAAAATGTTTTCTGACGATTTCCTCATTTTTTTGATTTTTTTTTTCCTGACTTTTCTCTGATTTCCAGGTTTTCCCTGACCAGTGGCCAGTGGTGGTGGTGATTGCAATGTTCTATTACTTTAAAGTGATGTTAAACAGCTTCCCTGCGCCCAGTTGGTAACTAAAACTGTAATGAATTTAATTTCAAAACCATAAATCATTTAAAAAAAAAGTAAATTATTTTTCCCCGCGTATGTCACTTCCCCAGAGAAACACAATTTGATTTTTTCTCCAATGTTTGTGATTTCGGAATGGTATTCATTACAGTTTTCGTTACCGACTGAGTTTTATCGCATCACTTTAATTCGCTAAATCAAACAATTTCCATGTTGCCATCGATAATTATGGTAAAATAATAATAATCGTACGGAAATATCGTAAATAAAACAATTCGTAAATCGAATATCGCTGCGCTCTATGTTACCGTTTGTAGGTGCAGCAGATTTTGATAAAAGTAATGAAAATTGAGAGATTTTATACTCACGGAATTTTCTCTACCGACCGAAGCGCGCGATGTTCCTACGGCCACGCAGTCCGCTGGTGCCGACGGCACCGTTCGGCTGCTTCACAAAAATCCGTCGAGTCTCTCTTTCCACAGATCTTTCCGTAACATCTAAACTCTCCGCGTTGTTTCTCGCTATTTGGACATCAAAACACAAACAAATAAGTTACGTTGACAAAATAATTTGTAAAACAATAATAAATCATCGAACGAACAAAAATATTCGAAGAAACAAACGAATTTCGTCGGAAAATCTCCGAAAATGAGTCTCGTAGCTTACGGAAGCAGCGACGAGAGTAGCGACGAGGAGGTTAATTCCGACGAAACGCAACAAAACGTTACGAATAAAACAGCGAGTTTAGCGATAAATAAACCGGAAATTACAGTCCCGCATTCCAAAAGCCACTTAAGTTTACCGGTACCGAAGTACGCGGAGAACTCCGAAAAAATTGAGGAAAACGAAAAATCAAACGGCGATGAGGAAAAAAAATCTAAACTCGAATTTGGAGTTCTGCCGAAACCTAAGAGCAGTTTGCTTTCCTCCGACGACATCGTCGAAGACGACGATATTACATCGAAGAACAGTGCAAATTCTTACGAAAACATCGTCGGGGACGACGACGATATTCCGCTTTTTAAACCGAAACCGTTCGTTGCCGAAAAAATGGTTAAACCCATCAAAGCACCAGCGAGAATATCAGTGCCTTCATTGTCCGATGTAAGATCGATAAATTACAATTTTTCGAAAAATCAAAGATATTTTTGAAAAGCTCTAAAAATTCTTTTACGCATTTTTTTTTTTTTCAGTTCAAAGACGTTGACGAGGATTTAGAGAAAAGCAAAAATCGACGTCAACCATCCAAAGTAAGATTATCATTTTTTTTTTTTTTTTTCAAAAAATTATATTCATCCAATTAAAACATCGAGAAATATTTAATTTTTTTTTTTTTTAGCGAGGAATCGGTCTTTTCGCGATTTTACCGCAACCACAAGCCGAAATATCGACGAAAAAGAACAATTTTGTACCTCACGTTCTCACGAAGACCGCTGCTAATCCGGCGCCCAAAAAACCCGCAGCAGTAGCGAAAAAAGTAATCGAAAAAATAACGAAGGAAGTTAAAAATCCATTGACGATATTGGATTACGATTCGAATTCCGAAGACGACGACGATGGAGACGAAAAAGTTGATTTTTTCGCGTTATCGAAACCCGTGAAGCTACCGGAACCCGCGATTTCCACGGAATTAAAATTCTTTTCAATACCGGAAGACGAGAAAAAATGCCATAAACACGAAATTTCTGGAAACGCTAATGAAGAAACTTTGGCAACGGATCGCGCGAATTACGCGGATTACTCGGGAGTCGTTGAGTCTCAATTATCCGACGCGAAACTCGTTAGTACGGTGATGAATATGCCGCGAGAGGAGATAATGTTGAAAAACAAAGCGGAAGTCGGTCCTAAATTGCCGGTTCCGGAACAAGAATACAACGTCGACTCGGCCGGTAACGTCGCGATCGACGACAAAGCTATCGAATATCTTCACGGTAAACGGGGCGTTAAAAGGAAAAATAAGATGATCGACGAGGTGAATATAACGGAGATAAACGGCGACGACATTAAACCCGACGAGAGGGAATGGCTCGTCAAAGCAATGACCGAGGAACCCGTGCAGAGGCCGATATCGATGCAAGGCGCCGGACCGAGCAGCCAATCGAAGAAAAAACATCAGATAACTTATCTCGCGCATCAAGCCAAAGCGATGGAAGTTGAACTCAAAAATACGTGGTCGCAAAATCGTATGACGAGAAAACAAACGCAATCGAAATACGGATTCTAATATTTACGTTTCGAGACTCAAACGCGAAGCTGTAAAACAAAAATAATATATTTTAGTTGATTTTCGAAGAAAACTGTATCCGTGACGAATTGTATTTTTTTTTTATCGGCAATGGATACAGAAACGATGTTTCATTTTTTTTTTGCAATGGTTACGAAACGATTTTCATTATTCTTGATATTATTATTCTGCCATAAGGAGAATTTGAAGCCGCGAAAAAAAAAAAATTTCTTTTTCGTTTTCTCGCGATGAGATTATAGAAGTTTCGCGGCTCCACGCGATGTTACGGAACGAAAAATAATATATTTCGTTAATTATCGAAAAAGCTGTATCCGTGAGGATTAGTATTTTTTTTTAACTGCAATGGATACAGCGTATTTTATTTTCTTTTTCAATTGTCACGAAACGAGTCTTATTATTCTTATTATTATTCCGCTATAAGTAAAATTTGAAGACTCGATTTTTTTTTTTTTATTTCTTAGCATCGTTTGTAGGAATAAGCGCAACATTTTTTCTCGGACTCTCAAACTTTCATTGCCAACTTTAATTCAAATATGTACGGTTGATAATTTTTATTATTACTATTATTATTATTATTATTATTTTTATCATAAAAAATGTATAAAATTGTGATTTTTTCATTTCCTTAAACCTGTACATAGCGAATAAAGATATTTTTTGAGATTCAAATAGAAACGAGTGCACTGCGCAGTTTTTCTTCGCCTCCGAAAATGGAAATATTAAAAAAAGAAAAAAAAATTTACATTTTTTTTTAGTAAAAAAAAAAATCGTAAAAAAAAAAGAAAACTTTCTTTTGACGAAAAAAAAACTTTAGCAAATAAAGATATTTTTTGAGACGTAAGTAGAAATGTGTGCGCAGAACATTTTCATTCGTTTCTATGGGAATGAAACGATTTTAATTATCGTTAATAAATTGAAAAAAAAAAAAAAAACGATACTTTCGAGATTTCTATTTCATTTTTTCGTACAATGCACGATTCAGATTCTCCAAGTATCGTTCTTTTTCTTCAACCATAATTCTCGCCTCTTCCAAATTTGGCGGTAATTCTCCATATTTACTTATCGACTCTTCCACCTCCTTTAACTCTTCCATGACCTCCAGATAAGTGTTATACTTTTCGAGAATTTTATCCGGATAGTGTTCCTCGCTGACGCCCATCCGTTCCAACGTTTCCGTGATTTCGTCGCTCGTTTTTCTGTAGTCGTTGAGTTTTGTTGCCATAAATACGCGATCAGCGAAATCCTCCTTACTGGTGCTCTCCGCCGTCTCGACAACTTCTTGCAAAGACGAAACATTGTTTTGAAGGATATTTCGCGTTTCAAGTACCGCGGAGTGATCATCGCAGAGTTTATTGTATTTTAACTTGAGTTTTCGTTCCTCTCGCGATTTTTTCATTGTTTCTATTTTTTTGCGTTCCATATGAAGAATCAGCGAAGTTTCGTCGATCTCCGAGAGTCCCTCGGCGCGAAGTATCGCCGAAACTTTCGCGAACGAGTCTTGAATATCTTTGGGCATTGATTTCGTATCGAGATCGAGAATATTGAAAAGTTCGGAAAATTCTTTGGCGCGCGCATTGTTTTCCGCGATTGTTTCGTTCGCCGCTTCGATGATCAACGACAATTTTGCCGTATTGACGTCGGCAGCGATGTTTTTTTCGCTCCTGTGTTCGGTAATTTGCGAAATCGTCGAGTTCGCTATCGACGATGCGTCGATAACTTTGATCGAAGGCACGATCGCCTGAATAAAACAATATTTCATTGCGACACGTGCGAATCGCTGCGAGTCTTAGTTGTGTTGTGACAACGCGTTTCAACGATACTTACATCTCTCGTAGTCTTCATTATTTCGTTGGAGATTTACGAGACAACGGTTTTTCGCTCGAGCCCTTTGTCTTTCACGTGGTGCCGGAAAATTTTGAAAATCCGAATGTCAAACGGTTTATACAAGCAGTGCGAATAATCGGGAAAAACAAAATATCTCTAGAAAGTTCCCTATGGCGGGCGAGAAACAGACGACGACGAAATGACAATGCGGCGTTGTAACAATCGATTATCGACATGCCGATTGTCAGCTGCTGCTTGCTGCTGCCCCCTCCAACGTTTATTCTCTCCTGCCTGCTTCGACATGTTTTGAGAGAGGCCTCCTCGCGTCGCGGCAGTAATCCCCAATTCGTTATCGAGTCGAGTCTAATTACGCGATAAACGAAAAGCACCGTAGAAAACGGTAACATTTATAAATTAAATCTCTACTACGAATTAAACAAAAACTCGTAGCATTCGAGGTCGCATCGATAGTTTCGAACTGCTAGATGTTCGAAAATAATTTTGAATCGTTCGGAAGGTGACTGGGCGCGAGAGAGAGATTTCACCGGTCGCGAACGCGAATTTTCTATTCAGTGTATCCTCAACCGTTGAGGCAACCAGTTTTGCGATACGTGCTCGAACGTGCAAACATGAGCGACGAACAAACAAACGAACCTACGCAAACGGTAGAGGTATATATAAAATATATATAAAACATACGCAATGTGTCTTCGATTTATTAGGCAGCTTTCTCTTCGTTTATTATGATTATCAACATGTATTATTGATCATTGTTCATTTTTTCTTCCGTGGCCTTCCCGATTATACCGGTTTGGCATTGTTTGTCCCGAAATATAGGTTATTCAGGGCCGTAATAATGCAAAAACATTCCCGAGCGTTAAAAAAACACCGATTCACACGGACACTCGCCGTTTTAATGATAAGTTCGACCCCCTGATGATTAATCAATTTCGTTTTGTCTCCTCAGTTGTCTCACAATGACATCGAAAAGGCGGAAGAAGCCAAATTGAAAGCGAAATTTCCAAATGCCGGCGTTCGACCGATCAGCGGACACTCTACTTTCCTGCAGAAGAGGTTAGCCAAAGGGGTGAGTCGTTATATTAACTTCTATAGTGATATTTCGGTAAAAAAAAAAAGAAAAATTCAGTGTTGCAATTGTAGACTATGCAATCATTTAAAAATGCGAAGCAAAAATAATTTGTGTTGATAATTAGCTGAATAAAATTTAATTTTACAACACAAATTTACAAAAATTTTAAAGGACTTTAAAAAGCAGTAATTTCATTTTAAGTTTTTTTACCGCATAATTGAAAAATCTTGAAATTTCATGTCAAAAAGACGATAAAAAACGTTTGTCGCTAAAAACAATTGTTTGTCAATTAATGACTAATTAATCCTCACTGATATGCAATTTTTGAGGACCTGAGAATTTTTTTTTGTTTAACGGCAAAAATAACGCAGTTAAGGGTGAAAAATGTTGTCGCGTCTTAACGAAAACATTTTTTTTATTTTCTACCAAAAATAACGCAATTAAGGGTGAAAAATGTCGTCGCGTCTTAACGAAAACATTTTTTTGATTTTCTACCAAAAATAACGCAGTTAAGGGTGAAAAATGTTGTCACGCCTTAAAAAAAAAAAATTGCAATTTTCTAGCAAAAATAACGTAGTTAAGGGTGAAAAATGTTGTTGCGTCTTAACGAAAAAAAATTTGCGATTTTCTAGCAAAAATATTTTGACTCTGGAGATTATCAAATGGCAAAGCAAAAATCAGCGGCAAAACCAAAGCCTACAGGAGTTCTGCCAACCGGCGACGCTATTCCTACTCCTGAATCGGTGCCGCAGCGAAAGACTTCGATAATCCAACAAAAGTTCAATACGTCAAGTAGTTCATAAGATCATCGAGGTCTGTAACAAACATTGTGGCGGAGAAAAGTTTTCGATTGATCATTGTTCGCCGTTAAGAATGATTAGACACTTAAGCACGTCGGGGGTACGATAGCTCCACAACTATACATATTTTTTTTTCTTTTTTTTTTTTTTTTTTTTTTTCATAGAAATTTTGTTAGTATTAAGTTTGTTGAGCGTTGACGAGAAACGCCCGGACGTCATCTGCAGGTAGAAACGTCGATAATGTAGTTTTTTTTAAATTTTTTTTATTTTTTTTTTTCGTAAGCTTTAGCTTCGGCATCGTTTTGTTTCGCTACTTTCGTCGCTCAGTTTGAATCTTCATTGTAGTGTCGTATTTTAAATGCCTCCCGCGCCCCCCCGCCGATTAATTTTTGCAGTCAGCAAAGATGCAGCAGAGAACGCGCTCGTCGTATTCTCAAATTGTGAAACTTATTATATATATATATATACAGATCTTACTATAGGTAAAAAGAAGAAAAAAAAATGATACACGGAAGTTCAGAGGGGTTGTATTTTCACGATCACCGCGAGCGTCGATATATAGGCCGATAAACTTCCGATTGTTCGGATTCTCATTTTTTTTTTTTTTTTTTTCTCCAACGCACTCGAACCTCATTACAAACAGTTGAAAGCGATATATTCATATATATATATCGATCAAATGATAAATCGGCTAGTGATTGTAACGGCATAAATAATTTGCAGCCCGCATGGTAAAGATGCAAACGATAAAATAAAAATCAGATAATAAGATAGATTTTGAATAGATCTGCATTTTTTAAAAGTCGCTGTGATGTGCTTAGTACGACTATTTTTCTTATAAGATTGCCACCGATCGTCACGAAACAAACAAAATTCGTATCCGTCTAATCTCGAGATGCATGTAAAAAAAAAAAAAAAAAAAAAAAAAAAAAACACGATACTCAAATCATAGCCAAACGGTAACAGAATACTATAAGCTCTATGAAACTTATTAAACTAATAATATATTTCAGTTTCGAAATCGTCAAACGAAAAAAAAAAAAAAAAAAAAAAAAAAAAAAAAAAAGAACATCCATCCTTCCTCCGTTTTATTCTTCGTCACAGTAGCCTTGCTAAATGAAAAATTCGATCTTATTTTTGTATTCGTTTTGAATAATGGAAGATGGAGTAATGTAATGAAAAATAAAGAGTATAATTATCGAGTAAACGAATCCTCAACGGGATTATTACAGATTTTCATTCTTTGAAATACAATAATCAATTTAAAGAAATGTTACTCTAGCGATAGGAGGGAAAATATGAATGTTAATTACAATTAGAAGGTAAGAATGCTGAAGAAACACATCGAGAATAGCGTTATTGTAATTTTTTTTTTTTTTTTTTTTAAGTACGCGAGTGATAGGAAATCGATGATTTGGAGGAAAAGCAATATATGCATAATAAGCAAATTAATTCGAAACTTAATTCGTTTTAATTAAACGAATTAAATCGTTTCTCCGGTATTCGAGTCTAATAATTAATTGTTTGATTAATTGATTGCAGTCGGTTGGCAAGCGGATTACGCAATGAATATGAAAATTTCATCTCCGATATTTATAAAATTCATATTGTGCGTTTATCGGAAGGGATTAGTTTAGAATTTTCATTATTTGTACATTTCGTCGATAAGATCTTTGTACTTATTCGCGACAATGCTTCGTCTCAGCTTGAGCGTTGGTCCCAATTCGCCGGTCGGTACGGAAAAGTCATTTGGCAGTATGCGGAATTTTTGTAATTTTTGTGCGTTACTCGTCGCGTGGGTATTAATTCTCTTGATGGCATCTTCGATCTGCTGATAGATCTAATAATAATAACAAACGAGATAATTATTATTTAGTAGAGGTTTCCTGTGTCTTAAAGTAGTTCCGGCGCTTCGTGTTCATTTCGCATAAATTCGAGAAAAATGAGAAAAAATTGAAAATACTTCTCGATGGTATAAAAATCTGCAAAAATTCATGCGTATTGCTAAAAAGATTAATTTTGCGTAATAATAATTTCAAAATGTTATTACAAATTGATGAAAAAATAAATTAGTCAACAAATTTCCCGGAAATCCAACTTTTTTTTTATAAAAATGATTCGTTCATTTTTCTGAATACGTATGAATTTTTTTCGATTTTTCAATTTGCTTTGATTTTTTTTTGTTTATATGAAAAAAATGTGAAAAAATAAAAAATTCAAAGCAAATCGAAAAATCTGAAAAAATTCATACGTATTCAGAAAAATAAACGAATCATTTTCATTAAAAAAAAAAAGTTGGTTTACCGGGAAATTTGTTGTCCAATTTATTTTTTCATCAATTTGTTAATAACATTTTGAAATTATTATTATGCAGAATTGATATTTTCAGTATCTTTAATATGCATGAATTTTTTTTTAGAGTTTTATACCATCGAGAAAATCCCCTCTAAGGGGGACTTACAATATTTCAGCCTCCGCCCCGCAATTCTTGAAGACGGCGGCGGCGGCGAGATATTTTTATAAAATAGGAAAATTAGTAAAATCCCCACAATCGACTTTCGATTACGTTACGCCGAAGCGTTTCGATACTCACCGCTGGATCGCGATTATTGAGAACTTCCGTAACGGTCGTCGCTGTTGATCCGATGGATTTAGCCCACGTCTTCGTCGACTCCGTCAATGTATCGAGAGGAGCGCCGGTATCCGGATCCATGACGGTCTTTGAAAGAGTTTTTTTACGAAAAATTTTACTCATATTTTTGTCGGAAAGTTAACAACTCCTTAATATTAATCTATTAAAATTAAACTAAAAGCTATTAATTTTAAATAATACAAAATTAATAATTATTAATATTAATAATTAATAATTATAAATAATATTATTATTATCAATAATTATTAATATTAATAATTATATAAGAAAATTAATAGCTATTAATTTAATAATAGTCTCCATTAAAATTAAACTAATAGCTATCAATTTTCTGTCGTCCTTCGACGATTTTTTTTTTACGTAATAACATACATATTAGTCTCTTACCTTCAGAGTGACTAATATCGTTAGATATTTTTTCGTATCGCCGATAAGCATCGCGTTGCTAAGTGCCGGTAATTCGGCTAATAACGTTTGTTCTATCGGAACTGGCGGCACATTCTCGCCGCCGGCTGTTATCACGAGTTCCTTTATTCGACCTTTGGACAAAAAAGAAACAATCGTTGAAAAGGTAAAATACGTTATTCAATTTTTAATATTTTTAAATTTTGAAAATCTACCTGTTAGATGAATGAATCCACTTTCGTCTATTTTGCCTAAATCGCCGCTGTGCAACCATCCGTTTTCGTCTTTAGCTTCTTTCGTCTTTTCCGGATCGTTTAAATATCCCATAAATATGTGACGTCCCCTCATACAAATTTCTCCGACGCCAGTCGCGTCAACGTTGTCCAATCGCGTTAAAAAACCCGGCATAGCGGGTCCCATACTTCCCAATCTTTTGATAAAAATCAAAACATCGATCAATAATCATTTATATTAAAAAAAAAATTGTTTTCGAGATTTTCACTTCGCGGCACTTAATTAATATCGTCGGAATATATCAGATATCGGATTAAAATTTGGACCAAAAATACTCTACTGAAATATCATTTAAGATCGAATTTGCCGTGAATTCGTCGAAAATTGCACTTTTTTTGAAAATTTTTGTTTCTCTTTAAAATTTTTCAAATTTCGAGATAATGGGATACCATTTTGCACACAAATAGATATAATCATAAAGAATACTTAAATATGATTTAGGATCGCATTCGCCGTGAATTCGTCGAAAATTGCACTTTTTTTGAAAATTTTTGTTTCTGTTTAAAATTTTTCAAATTGCGAGATAATGGGATTCCATTTTGCACACAAATAGATATAATCATAAAGAATACTTAAATATGATTTAGGATCGCATTCGCCATGAATTCGTCGAAAATTGCACTTTTTTCGAAAATTTTTGTTTCTCTTTAAAATTTTTCAAATTTCGAGATAATGGGATACCATTTTGCACACAAATAGATATAATCATAAAGAATACTTAAATATGATTTAGGATCGCATTCGCCGTGAATTCGTCGAAAATTGCACTTTTTTTGAAAATCTTTGTTTCTCTTTAAAATTTTTCAAATTTCGAGATAATGGGATACCATTTTGCACACAAATAGATATAATCATAAAGAATACTTAAATATGATTTAGGATCGCATTCGCCGTGAATTCGTCGAAAATGGAACTTTTTTTGAAAATGTTTGTTTCTCTTTAAAATTTTTCAAATTTCGAGATAATGGGATACCATTTTCCACACAAATAGATATAATCATAAAGAATACTTAAATATGATTTAGAATCGCATTCGCCGTGAATTCGTTGAAAATTGAACTTTTTTTGAAAATATTTGTTTCTCTTTAAAATTTTTCAAATTTCGAGATAATGGGATACCATTTTCTACACAAATAGATATAATCATAAAGATCGCAAAGAAGAATCTTGCAGATTGCTTCCTCATTTTTTTTTTTTTTTCCTCTTCGCGACGTTTCCTATACGAGAAAAATTGGTTACCCGACTTTCTCACAGAGGGCGCTTTGCGAAGGTTGAAAATAATGAGGAAGCAATGCGCAAACTTCTACTTAGCGATCGTTTTACCTGTAATTATTATTGCTGCTCATGGTATGCGCTCCGCTGCACTCGGACATTCCGTAAGCCTCCATTAGCGGCATATCGAGACTCATGAAATATTTTTTAATATCCAAATTCAGAGGTGCCGCAGCGGTGAAGTATGTTTTGCATCTTTCGAGTCCAAGATTCGCTTTTACTTTACTGAACACTAACCACTTCGCTATCAAATATCCCCAATGCTTGTAATCAGTTCCATTCATTTTATTCATATTGTACTGAAGTCCCTGTGCCTTTGCCCACGTGGCTATCCACGTCTTGAACGATCCATTAGCCCGCGCGACGGACATCATCTTCTCGTATATCTTCTCCCAAACGCGAGGAACACCGAGAAGTTGCGTTGGTTTCGCGGCAAGAAGAGTCTCAATCAGCGTTCCCTTCAACGCGTTATTGTCGGCAAAATACACCGTTGCGCCGACTTTCATAGCCGTAAAAATGTCGACGACCTACGAAATTACGAAAAAAAAAAAAAAAAAAAAAAAAAAAAAAAAAAACGCTATCACTTTATTTTCCATCAATTTTTAAATAACGATATCGAAAATTGCGATATTTGCGTTCCGAGACAATATATTACCTGCGCAGCGACGTGAGATAACGGCAAATAGCTGATAGTAGTCTCTTCTCTTTCTACGAATTGGCAAACTTCGCTGATTGCCTGACAATCGCGTACCAAATTATCGTGACTCAGCATCACGGCTTTTGGTTTTCCGACGGTTCCCGACTGGAATATCGTTTCATTTTTTTTTAGTTAACGAAATTGACGATTTTTTGGATTGTTTTACGGGATTTGCGTATTGACTTACCGTATAGACTAACGTGCAGCATTCGTTTATTGCGATAGTTTTTAGGATTCCGTCGAGTTTTTCGTCGGATTCGGCTTTGCCGATTTCTAGTATATCTTCCCACTGCAACGATCGATCGTTAATACGTTTTCGATAGCCGATCTATCGCTGTGAATCTTTGCAAAGAGATTTAACTTACGCTGTAAACATTTTCTTCTTTCGGCGATCCATCGTATTGAATGATTGCCTTCAAATGCGGAAGTTTATGTTTGATCGACAATATCTTTGACAATTGCTTCACATCCTCGACTACCAATATATTCGCTCTGCTGCTCTCGGCACAGTAGTAACAAGCTTCCGGGGAATTGGTAGTGTAAATTCCGGCAGCGAAACCGCTGTTCATTAATTGAAAAAAAAAAAAAATAAGGAAAAGGTAATTCTAAAAAATTCTGTATCATGCAACATTTTTAGAATACAATCATCTCGATCTCAGGTATTAAAGGATACGACAGGGAATAAAAAAAAAAATCAGGAAAATTCGGAAATTGCCACAGAAAAAATGAGACACAATACGAAATGAAAAAAAAAAAAAAAAATTTCTCACATTTTAGGCATTCTAAATTAATTAAAATTAAGTGTCGCCAATTTTATATCGATTTTCCGAAATTTTAAACAGATATTGGCGATCGATAAATTTCATTATTCACGGAATATTAACATCGCGGATCTTAGTTCTTAAATTCTTTATGTCTCTCCGAGAGTCCCGCAGCCCCAATTATTATTAATTTATAGTCTCGTAAATAACGAAATTTTTTTTTTTTTTTTTTTAAATCGAATTTTTATTAAAATTTAGTTAAAGTATTTTCATACCCGGCATATATAGCGGCTATATCGGCGATAAACCATTGAGGGCTGTTGAATCCAATAATACCGACGCTGTGATAACGTTCGAGTCCCAATTTCAAAAAAGCTTTCGCTACGGTCCTCACCTCCGCCTCGTATTCACTGGAATCGTAAGATTTCTTCGTGAATTTTCGATGCAAATTCGTAAAAAAAAAAAAAAAAAAAAAAAAAAAAAAAACGCATTAATATTAATACGAACTTATAAGTCCACGTCTTCCGTTTTCCGTCTGCTGCTGGAGAAGCTACGAGAGCATTTTTATCTCCGTGTTTTTTCACCGTTCTCCCGAGAAGTCCGGGTACCGATATGATCTCTCGATGCGTATCGTTATCTTCATACCTAATTCGGACCCTTCCACTCGCCTCCGTCGTTACGTCGCTGTCCGCTGGTAAAACTTGGTCCGGACCTGTGGAATCATCAAATAGTTATTTATAACAAAAATTATAATAATTAATGATAATAGATATAAATACAATTCAATTTAAATTTAATGTTCGGCGCTATCGGATTCTTTTTTTTTTTCACGAGTTTACGATTTTTTTTTTAATTTTCTCGATAAAGGAATTTCTTATAACTTTCATATTTTATCACGAATTTCTGTGAAGATAATGCCGTTCTGTTCTGATATAAATACAACTCAATTTAAATTTAATGTTCGGCGCTATCGGATTTTTTTTTTTTTTTTTTACGTATTTACGATATATTTTGAATTTTTTTCTCGATAAATTAATTTCTTATAATTTTCATATTTTATCACGAATTTCTGTGAAAATAATGCCGTTCTGTTCTGATATAAATATAATTTAATTTAAATTTAATGTTCGGCGCTATCGGAATTTTTTTTTTTCGCGAGTTTGCGATATATTTAGAATTTTTTTATCGACAAATGAATTTCTTATAATTTTCATATTTTATCACAAATTTCTGTGAAAATAATGCCGTTCTCTTGCATAAAGAATCAGGTGACCAAACAGGTTGTTGCACATGCAAATTCTAAACACGTGTGACAAATGATTAAACGCACAAAACCATTTCATTGGAAGCATAAGGAATACGCGTAATACATTCAATAAGAACGTCCGCGTAGTTCCAGTGAGTTAGCGCAACGCGTGCCGTTGATTATGTACTACAATTGCTCTTACCGTCGAGGCCCGTCGTATTCGGAGTAATTTGTGTCATTGAATCGCTAGAAGTGTCCATCTGAAGACGACGAAAAAACATAAATCCCCGTAATTCGCATAGAACTCGCCGCGAGCACTTGTCATATTTACGAAAACAAAACAAAACAAAAAAAAAAACACTGAAATTCGATACTTACTGCTGTGATTATTAAACGTTAATATTATTATTATTATCGTTGCGTAATAATGAATAAAATTTTAATAACTATTATTTCATTTTTTTTCATACGACAATTTCGATTTATTACTTCGTTACATTTTAGTCATTCCGTTCGTTAGTTAGTTATTCGAAACTCGAAAGAGAACAACGAGATATACCGACGTAACAACAGCGCGGATGAGACAAGTTGCCGTTATAGTACATTCAGAAGACTGACCTTAGCCGCTCGAGCGAATGCGCTTAAAGAGTCCGTTCGACGTATGAGATTGTAGCCGTGTGGCCTCTCTATCTGCAAGTGGGAGAACCGGTACGGAAACGCAAAGAACGATAAAATAAAGTTAAATATAAAGATACAAAAAATTGCGTACCGTGTATTCCTCGAAATACGACGATATTTCGTTTACGAGAAAAAAAAAAAAATAACAAAACCGATTGATAAGATTAGAAGATGTCGGAGGACCATGAAAAATAAAATAGATTGTCCGCAACTCATCTAAAACACCTTTCACTGCTCTGCCCGATAGATAGCGGTTGCATTGAATAACAAACGCGATGTTGCGTGCATAAAATCATAAAGTGTAATTGACGATTGAACTACGAGACTCGTCGGTCCGGCGAATTATCCCCTCGTAACTCGCGTAATTTCGCGAGCAATTTTATTTTTTATTCTTCATTTTCTTTACATCGTTATCGCGTCGTTATGATTCAATGATGAGACGAATTTTCGGTAATAATAAGAACGGCAAAAAAATAAGCTGATTAACAGCCGAAAATAATCCGAAAATGATTGTTCGTTATCGAAGTATTGAAGATTACGGATGAACCGCAGTGGCCTCTCCGCACACTTATGGCGGCAAACTTATTCTTCAAAAGTTCAATCTCTTCGTACCGATTTTTATCTTTGCTTCTGTTCAAAGTATCTTTAGTGCCGCGCGTACGAGTCTCGAACAACGGAGGAATGAATATCACGTACCGCGCATAATGATCCATGCGCCGCTCGCGTGTACAATAATTATCGTCGATGCCAATTATTATATGTCTTTCACGGCGAACAGTGGGTGTGTTTGAGGATTTATGAAGATAAGCGATACTTCGAAACTATATTACGACATAACGTCAACTTTAATCTCTGCCGATTCAAAATTTCGGTGATTTGCCGCTTTACACTGAGGCGCTGAATCGTAATACGATTGCTTCTCATCAGGTAAACGTGGAATTCTGTAAAAAAAAAAAATAAAATAAAATAAAAAAAAAATACGGAAAAAAAATACTCTCAACAAATTCGCGACAAGTTGAATACAAAATTGCAATTGGCAATTTTTGTAAAGTCATAGGTACTGATGAGGTGCAAGATTTATGCATTTGCTTGTTAAAGTTCAGTTGCGGAAGATCTATCGCGAGTCTCGTGAAGAAATACGTTTACGTAGATGACTGTCGATGAATTATCGATTGACTTTTGTTTTTTTTTTTTTTTTTTTTTTTTTTTTTCAACATCGGTAGGATACTTAAGGAACTAAATGTGTAGTTTTCTATGTGACACCGAATAATCCAGTGATGTGATTTTTTTTTAATTGTTTTTTGAATGAATTTCAATTGGCGTTTTTTTTTTACGCGAATCGCGAACAACGTTTGCCGCGAATGCAGCAAAAAAAAGCAATTAACATCGTTTTGATACTTAATGAACTGAATTTATAGTTTTCAATATTCATCGAAATAATATAGCGATGTTTTTTTTTTTATTTTTTTTTTAATGAAAGTGAATTGACATTTTTTTAAAGCGAGTCACGAGCGTTAGCCGCGAATGCAGCAAAGATACGCAATTAACATCGTTTGGATACTTAACGACTTAAATTTACAATTTTCAATGTTCAACGAAATAATGTAGCGATGTTTTTTTTTTTTTAATTTTTTTTTTAATGAATGTTAATTGGAATTTATTTTTAACGCGAATCGCGAACAACGTTAGCCGCGAATGCAGCAAAAATACGCAATTAACACCATTTGGAAACTTAATGAACTGACCTTTTAGTTTTCAATATTCATCGAAATAATGTAGTGATTTTTTTTTTTTTTATTGTTTTTTGAATGAATGTCAATTGAAATTTTTTTTTAACGCCAATCGCGAGGAACGTTAGCCGCGAATGCAGCAAAAATACGCAATTAACACCTTTTGGATACTTAATGAACTGAATTTATAGTTTTCAATATTCATCGAAATAATGTAGTGATTTTTTTTTTTGAATTGTTTTTTGAATGAATGTCAATTGAAATTTTTTTTTTTAACGCGAATCGAGAAATACGTTAGCCGCGAATGCAGCAAAACAACGCAATTAACACAATTTGGATAATTAACGACTTAAATTTACAATTTACAATTTTCAATGTTTAACGAAATAATGTAGTGATGTGATTGTTCTTTTTTTTTTATTGTTTCTTGCTTAACGATTATATTCCTTACACATTGCCCGCAAATAGCACTCTTGTCGTTTTTTTTTTTTTTTTTTTTTTTTTTTCTGTTACCTTCGACGTATCCATATAATTACAATATATTCTGCGATGCGATTATACGAAATGATACAAACATAAGCTCAACGTAGCACTCAGATATCAATGACAAGTATTCGTTTAATGTATATATAGTATATATTTATAGTATTATTTAATTTTACTATACACGCGACTTTAGTGTTTTAATCACTTATTTACTTACTTACGTAAATATCTTTGAGTAATCCTAGTGATCGAATTAGCCGGCTAATAACAATTTTTTTTTATTATTTTTTTATTTTTATTTATTAGCTTATCTCACAATCTCTTTTTTTCAATCATCAAAAAGGCACTTTCTTAGGATTATCGGATTAAGTACTCTTTTACAAACAAATCATTCGACATTATAGTATAAAAAACGTTCTTACAACGGGCGCGCGACCCGTTAGGCTGGCGTAACAACTATTCGCGTCTTTTATCAAATAACAGCGAAATGGGACGCTTTTTTCTTTTTTTTTTTTTGTTTCATTATTCTTTTACCCATAGAAATTATTTACATTTTTGTTTTTTTTTGTTTCTTTATCCCGGCATAATAACTTTAATATACCGCGTATATCATATATGTTACATTACGTATTAAAAGTGCATCAGCCATACGCTTTGCGATTTGATCGATTGAACTATTATTTACGCAATTATATCGAAAACAATTCAATTGCAAATCATTGCCGTAACGCGCGAAATTTCACTCTCGTAGATCTTCGATATTATGCTGATTTTAATAATCTAATATAACTATATAACTATAATAATTGATACTCAATAGAGCATTTTTTTTTCTTTTTTTTTTTTTTTCAATGGCTAGATATTGACTAACCGCGTGAGTGTCATGTAATAATTTCGCTTTTTTTTTTCTTTTTTTTATACCGGGAAAAAATCGTAATGGCGCTTTTTTTGCACTCGAAATAAAAATTGACAAAAAAAATTACGTTTTACTTTACGATCGTTAAAAATAATTAACGATTATTTTCAGTTTTTTTTTTTTTTTTCTTTTTTTTCTTTTTGTATATTAACAATATACGCGTAACGCGTTGAAAAAAAAAAAAAAAAAAAAAAAAAATATAGAAAAAATTTTCATATTAATATCACAAATAATTCTTCGTAATTCAATTACCCGCTCTCTCGACTCGTGACAATCGAATTGACACGCGTCGTTTATTATAGCCAGTCTTGCAGCAGGTACACCAGGAATATGGACACTTCACCGGCCGATATTATCGATCACTCGTGTGTTTTTCGGTACCTATCTATTTATCGCGCGTAAACGCGATCTTTTTTTTTTTTTTTTCTTTTTTCTTTTTCTACATCATAATTCGTTTCACTTGCGCGAAAATACGCTTGAAAAAAGAACCGCACTGAACTTTGATTACTGGTACATCTCCTCGATGAGATCCTTGTATTTCTTCGCTATAATGTTTCTCTTAATCTTCAGCGTCGGTCCCAATTCGCCGGTGTGTAGCGAAAAATCGTGTGGCAGGATTTGGAATTTTTGTAACTTTTGCGCGTTACTCGTCGCTTTTTCGTTCGTTCTATGGAGCGCCGCTTCGATTTCCTTGTATATCTGAAAAATTTAAATCGAAATAATCAATATACAGCGCGAAGATGTCTTCGTAAATTATTCACAGAATTTTTATAGTGGTAAATCTTCGAAAGATATCATTTTTTTTCGGATTTCGTGCGATTTATTTTGTGAAATATTAAAATGGAATTAATTACGAGAAAAATGCACAATTTTTTTTTTTAATTTTTCGAACAATTCTTTTTCATAAAAATAAAAATTTGCAACAAATATTTTTCGCACGAATTCGGCAACAATTTTCCCCTGAATTCGAACGGTACTTTCATAATAGCAGAATAAACCTTTTTTTTCGATTTCAGATAGAATATTGAAATAAAAAAACTAAAATTTCTATCGCGAACATTAGTCTCGTAAACGTAAAAGTCGTAAATATTCGAAAGATATAATTTTTTTTCGGATTTTGTGCGATTTATTTTGTCAAATATTAAAATGAAATTAATTACGAGAAAAAATTCACTATTTTGTTTTTTCATTTTTTTCAATTTTCCGAACAATTCTTTTTCATAAAAAAAAAATTTGCAAAAATTTTTTTTAGCACGAATCCGGCAATAATTTTCCGCCAAAATCAAACGGTACTTTCGCAATAGCAAAATAAACCTTTTTTTTCGATTTCAGATAGAATATTGAAATAAAAAAACTAAAATTTCCATCGCGAAGATTATTCTCGTAAACGTAAACTCACAGCAGGATCGCGAGTATTCAGGACTTCCGTAACGGTTGTCGCTTTAGATCCGATAGATTTGGCCCACGATCTCGTCGCCGGTGTGAGATTGTCGAGGGGTTCGCCGGTATCTGGATCCATTTCCGTCTTAAGAAGAGAAAAGCAAAAGCGATTATCGTATAATCGTTCACTGACTTTCCGTACACTTTGCGAAGCGTAAAAATGATTTTTTTAATACCTTAAGTGTGACTAGTATCGTAAGGAATTTCCTCATATCACCGATCAGCATCGCGTTACTGAGTGCCGGTAATTCGGACAGCAAATTCTCTTCGATCGGAACCGGTGGAATATTTTCACCACCAGCGGTAATCACGAGTTCCTTTATCCGCCCTTTTTACGAAAAAAAAAAAAAAAAAAAAAAAAGAAAAAAAATTATTTTCACAATCGTATTATCACAAAAACCACTAAAATCGAAGTATCGATGAAGAAATATCCATCGCTTACCCGTTACATAGAGAAAACCATTGCCATCGATTCTCCCGAGATCGCCGCTGTGCAGCCATCCGTTCTCGTCTTTGGCTTCTTTCGTTTTTTCCAACGCGTTAAGATATCCCATAAAAACGTGTCGGCCTCCCATGCAAATTTCCCCCTCACCGGTGCCGTCGGGATTATCCAATTTCGTTTGAAAACCTCGTAAAATAGGACCGACGCTGCCTAATCTATATTTCTCATTAACGCTCAGCGTATGCGCACCAGCGCTTTCGGACATTCCGTATGCCTCCATAAGCGGCATATCGAGACTCATGAAATATCTCTTGATATCGTTACTCAATGGTGCCGCAGCGGTTACGAAAATTTTACATCTATTGAGGCCGAGAGCGGCTTTGATTTTGTCGAATACAAGCCATTTGGCTATAAGATATCCCCAATTTTTGTAATCGTAGCCGTTCATCTTATTCATATTGTACATAAGTCCCTGAGTTTTCGCCCACGTGGCGATCCAAGTCTTTATCGGTCCGTTGCTTCTCGCCACCGTCATCATCTTCTCGTATATCTTTTCCCACACGCGCGGGACTCCCAAAAAAGCTGTAGGCCTCGCGGCGACGAGTGTATCCACCAGACTTCCCTTAAGAGCGTTTTTGTCCGCAAAGTATACCGTCGCTCCGGCTGACATCGATGAGTAAATGTCGACTACCTGCGAAAACAAAAGAAAAAATTAAATAAATTTGTTTAAATACAATTAAAATTGCTTATCCCTTTTTATATATTTTTTAACTGATAGAAATTTTTTATTTTAGTCGAATTCATTGAGAAAAGAAGACATTTGTAGTTAAGAAATGTATGCGGCGAAATAAATATATAATATATAATATATAATATATAATATATAATATATAATATATAATATATAATATATAATATATAATATATAATATATAATATATAATATATAATATATAATATATAATATATAATATATAATATATAATATATAATATATAATATATAATATATAATATATAATATATAATATATAATATATAATATATAATATATAATATATAAGATATAATATATAATATTGTTAACAAATATTTGTTTCGCCAAATCTTAATATATTTTTGTGAACTAAAATAAAATCCCATCGTTACGATTTAACAGGCTGAGAGGCACGGAAAATAAATAAAATCTATTATAATAGAAGAAATACAAGACAAGAATAATGTATTGTCTCCGTAATTTATTAAATGAGATTCCATGAGACGAATTACCTGCGCAGCTACGTGAGACAACGGCAGAAAACTGACGATTATTTCCTGTCTTTCGATAAACTTAACGGATTCGCATATCGCAGTGGCGTCGTGTACCAAATTATCGTGACTAAGCATCACGGCTTTCGGCTTTCCTACGGTACCCGACTGCAAAGTAATAAAAAGAAATTAAAATAAATGAAAAAATCTTAAATTCGTTATTGTCGATTCAACGGATCAATTGATTCAATCAAATTTATCGATTCCGTACCGTGTAGACTAACGTGCAGCATTCGTTCGCTCCGATTTGTTTCAATACCGCGTCGAGTTTGTCGTCGGATTCGGCTTTTCCGATCGCCAGTACATCGTCCCACTGTAGCGAAAGGTTTAAAAATTAATAATGAAGAAAAAGTTTGTTAGCATCGATCGCTCTCGCGACCTTTGAAACAATCAAAGAATACTTACGCTATAAACATTTTTCTCTTTTACTATTCCTTCGTACTGAATAATCGCCTTCAACTCCGGCAATTTGTGTCTTATCTCCAATATCTTTTCCAATTGTTTCGCATCCTCGACTACCAATATATTAGCGCGACTACTCTCCGCACAGTATTGACACGCCTCGACGGAATTGGTTGTGTAGATTCCCGCAGCAAAACCACTGTAAATCATCATTTTCGATAATTATTATATATATTATAATTATAATAATATATATTTATAACTATTTCGATAATTAACAGAAACAACAGAAAAGTTTTCCACTTTTTTTTTTTTTAAATATATATTATTATAATTATTTCGATAATTATAATTATAATAATATATATTTATAACTATTTCGATAATTAACAGAAACAACAAAAAAATTTTCCATTTTTTTTTTTTTTTTTTTTTTTTTTTTTTTTTTTTTTTTTCAATGTTATCTGATTACCCGGCATATATCGCTGCGATATCGGCGATGAACCATTGAGGAGTATTGAAGCCGAGAATACCAACGCTGCTGTAGCGCTCGAGACCCAATTTCAAAAAAGCTCTTGCGACGGTCCTCACTTCTGCTTCGTATTCCCTGAATAACAAGAATTTGTCGATTAAATTTCCATAAAAATTGTGTTAAAAAAAAAAAATTCAAAAAATTAATTAATTACTGGTAATGTGATACTTACTTGTAAGTCCACGTCTTTCGGCTGCCGTCGACGCCGGGTCTCGATATTAGGGCCACTTGATCGGGATGTTTTTTCGCCATTCTCATCAGGAGTCCGGGTACCGATATGATTTCCTGATTGGCATCGTTTTTGCCATATTTTATTCTTACCCTTCCGTTCGCATCGGTAGTTATGTCGGCATCGGTCGGTAATATTTGATCCGGACCTGTGGTAGCAAAATCAAATTAGCCATTAATTAATGATAATTATGAATAATATTAATAATAATAATAATAATTATTATTATTATTATAAGTATATATTATTATATATTATAATTATAACAATAAAATAAATAATAATAAATAAAGAAATAATACTAATATTATTATAATTACATATTATTATTATTATTATTATTATTATTATTTGAAGCATTTATCTACAGTTTCCTTAAATTGTATTGTAACTTTTCCGTGAATCGTTATATAATAAAAAAAAAGGTACAAATATTTGTCATTCACGCGAGTCTACCAAAATTTTTCAAAAAAAGAAATAGTAATTTTTTTAAGAAATATTTTTGAAAAAATTGAAATAAAAAATTTTATAGTCGATTGTGTGGATAAAAAAGTTTGTTAAAAGTACAAACCGTTTGAGAATTTTTTCAATTTTTTTTTTTTATTTTCAATTTTTTTTTCGTCTTCTTTTTAACTCCAAAGATACTGCAAATTTTTCCATTTTTTATACAAGAAAAAAATTTGATTATTATTATTATTATTAATATTTAATTTCGCAGATGAAGCCTTCGAAATCTAAAAGCAGATAATCCCACATACCAGTGAAACTCTTTATATGTGGATTATTTATACGCGGAAAGCATTAATAAGCTGAGAGTCGCTTCGTTTCGTTTAATTCACGAAGGAAAAGACTTCAGCCCCATTGTTCAGTGAACTGGAGAGCTGCGCGCCAGTGATTACTTATTAAGTAGAATTATTCTTACCGTCGAGACCCGTTTCGCTCGGCGTACCATATCTCGGTAAAACGTCGGACGGAGCAACCTAACAGCATAAGAATACAAAGTTATAGTATTCGGTGTATAAATTACTGCGTATCGATGTTTTTTAAAAATTGCCATTTTTAATTTCATTATTATACGCATTTTAACGAAAAACACTGACCTTATCCTCCCGCGGGAATCCGTTTAATAGTCCGTTCGACAAATGCGACTGCACTCCGGACATATTATCTATAATGAAATAAACGCGGAAGCGTCAGCCGACAATGTGTAAACGAACGTTTAATATTAATGAATTTACGACAATCACTCGTCAATGATGACGGAATAAAAAAATAATTAAATGGACGAATGCATATTATAAAAGAGAAACAAACGAAGAGACGTCACATACGGAGTGTATAAATAATGAAGAAAAATAATTAACATACGACGAAATTTAAAACTATTCTATTATCACTATCCATCTATTTCGCGACACTCCGTGCTTTACGCGCTTCCTGACGCGCGCGAGATATCGTCGAGACTAAAGTTCGTTTTGTAAATTTACTATTAACTGTAGTTGAAGAAAGAAAAAAAATGAAAAAAAAAATTCCGCTTGGACTATGAGATGTGCAATAGCGCGATGTTTTTCCGCGTGCAAAGTATGATATTATACAATCGTCTCGGTGCGAAACTACGCAAAGACTGTCACGAGAGGCTTTAAGAGACGTTTTATATCCTTCGATAGTCTCGAATGATAGGATAAACGAGGCGATAAAAATGGTAAAAAATGTGTGAAAATTCATACAAAGTTATTTGATTTCAAAGTTCAACCGATTCTCCGGCGTAAAACGTGTTTTTTAAACGATCGAAGATTATTCATAATTCATTTATATTGCGAATTATATGACGAAAAAAAAATCGTGATAATGCATTCGAGATAAAAATCGATACTTCGGGTTCTCGAGATAAGCGAATGAGATAAAAAATTAAATGGATTTGTTTTCAAGTTCATAGACGATACTGCAACTTATTATTATTTTTTTTTTTTCGACGATCGGCAATCGTTGATGACGCAACGATCGATAAGGAATACTACTTATGAATATTCGGTGCTTTTTATCGCGTATGCAATCATTGATGGAAATCAAGCGAAATTGATTTGTTTTCAATGTCATGAATGCAACTTGTTATTACGAAACTATCTTAATATACGTTCATAATTTATCGATTGATATCGTATAATTTATGGATATTCGGCGCGCGAATGAGCGGCGCGCAACGAACGCAACTCGTTACTCCGAAACATTTTTTAATCGTTATACGAAACAATGTAGCGAACAGCTGTTTTAAATAAGGTCGCGATGTCCTTGATATATATCGCGTGAATTTTGCAGGGGCGCCAAATTTTTTTTGGCATTATCGGCGACGCGGTTAATGACTGATTACATGGGAATAATAATAGTAACTTTATTTCGGAGAGTCATTTTTTTACGCGAGATAATATTATCGGTAAACCGTAAATCCGACGCTTAAGGAGGGAATATCTTTACATTCGCAGCCAAAAGTAGGATTTCGAGAGAATTTCGAATAACTACTTCCCAATGGGATAATAATCCGAAAAAAATCAATTATATCGAAGGTGTGGAAAATAATAATTTTGCATAATAATAATGCCAAAAGTTATCCAAAATTGAAAAAAAATAATCGTTGAACGAATGATCCGGAAACCGAACTTTTTTTAGCGGAAATTAATTCATTAAATTTTTTGAATACATATACATTTTTTTCGAATTTTTTCAATTTTTTTTTTTTTGCGAAGGAAAATCCCGAAGTTTGATTACTTTTTCGCAAAACACTACGCATTCCGAAAAATCAAATTTTGAAAAATGATTTAAAAGATCTAAAAAAATGCATATGTATTTACAAAAATTAACGAATCAACTTCCGCTAAAAAGAAAATTCGATTGCCGATTGTTTTGTTAATCAATTTTTTTTTTCAAATTATTTGTTGATAATAACGTTTTGCAATTATTATTATGGAAAATCGATTATTTTTTGAAATTGAAATTTTTCCGATTTCCATCCCATATGAAAAATATTAAATTTTTTTTCCGTATCTCACTTTTCGTGGGGAATGCAATGATACATTATCCTTAATGTAACGGATTTATGTACCTTTTTTTTATGTTCGATTATCGTTCGTACCCTCGTTAGCATATCAATTACGCTTTGATTTTTACGAAACTGATTAACCGGTATAATGAGATCACAATTAAGCGTATCGAAGTACTGATTTCAGTCCGAACTTAAGGCACGAAAAAGCACTCTTTTCGTCTCAATGAACTTTTTTAATGACCTTTTATCGATTTAACTATCGACCACGAGCTCTTTTTTTTTTTTATCACAAAAGCTTTTCTTTCTTATCCACGCGTAAAACGGATTCGTGAGTCAATGAGATCAAACGAACGTTGTATTTAAGTTCGATAACGATAAGAAGCGAAGTCACCCGATCCAGCGGTTCAAAGGTCAGTCGGAATAGATAGACACGCAATCGTCGTTGCAAGGCAATTAAATTGCGTCGATCGAATAGATGACGATAGCTTTTTGAAACACTCGCGCTTTAGTTAGGTTACATTTATGTTCATGAAAACAGCGTTACCGTAAAAAAAAAAAAAAAAAAAAAAAAAAAAAAATCAACGGACATAAGATTTCTCGATCGTGTCGTCGATTTTATTAAAATGATTCATCATTTACGTTTCTCCTCGTGTCTCTCCACGTGTTTCTCCTCTTTCCGCGGATCTGCGATAGGAATTCGTTTCGGCGCGACTTCGGTCGGCACAACACGCGATGATTTTCGAACGAAAAATTTCGAAAACCGATTAGTGGTTTTCCCGGGTTCGTCGGGGACGCGAACGGTGTACACTGAAGTGCCCGCTTCGCCGTACATTTTCGCAACGATTTTTCAATTTAACCCGAAGTCAACGTTTAATTAGTTTTATTTGTGGGGAAAAAAACAAAATAACACGTTTCCGCGGTCTCGAGACATTCTATGATAATTGTACGCGTTGTTTGCTTTCCGGGACGCGCGTCGATCATTCGTAATTTCTAAGTCGTAGGCACGCGCGCGGTTGCAACGTCCAGTGACGACTGCGCTACGGCATATAAGTAAAGAGACTTTCGCGGCCGATCGCTCGAATTCCCATGTTTAATTAACATCGCGCATATGATATACCGCGATATATTCGATTAAAGTGCGGAAAGAATACGAATAATCGTGGATAGCATACCTTTTCTACGTATGTTAAGAGTTCGAACGACGATTCGTGTTTTTTTTTTTTTTTTTTTTTTTTTTTTTTTTTTTTTTTAAAACACATTACGCGTTACTCTCATTATTCCTTCCGTTATGAAATTGAAGAGACGAGTCAAACTCGATCGAAGGATGTATCGTCGTTCGCAAATTTCATTAAGACACTGTTGCGGAATATCAAAAAAAAAAATGTTCAACTCGAATCTTATCGATCGAGGATCACGATACCGATCGATCGAATTGGCTACGACGCATAATTCAATCAAACAATTTGAATATTGCGGAAGGATACTAAGAAAATGTTGAAAATAAATTAACCGAAGAATTTCAAAGGGTTTTTTTTTTTTTTTTTTTTTTTTTTTTTTTTTTTTTTTTTTTCCGAATGATATAAATTTTTTTTTTTCCCGAAGATACGTGTAATTTTTGTAGGTAAAAAAAAAAATTCGCCCGGCACGGAATTCATCCTTCCATCGAGAATTAATCGCGGCCGGTAATTAACAATATTTATAAAAAACATTAAAAATAAAAAAAAAATAATGATTGGCGGCAGTAAATTCACAATGTTTATAAAATAAACAATAAAAAAACATTAAACCATTAAAAACAAAATTTTTTTTTTTTTTTTACGATCGTCCGATCAATTAGATTTTGTAAAATATCAGAGACAATAATTTCGCGAAGTACAGAAATTCGATGTCATGTTATCGTTTATCGTTTTTATCGAAATTAAAAAATAAAATTGGTGAAAAACACGCAATTATAGGTCTCCGCGGCGCTCGTAGGGTTTCGTTGCAGTCGAAGGGGTGTACGACGAAAATACTTCGCGAATGATATTGCGGGCGATAATATATTTAATATTTCTCGATTACGGTGATAAATTAATCGTCACAATATCACCGATTCACTGAGCTAATTAAAGGAACTTTTGTTGTTACCTTTGTACACCAGGATCACCATTGCAAACTTTCGTTCTCGCGTAACAAATTTAATCGCGTGTTCGCAATATACACACTCACCGCGTACTCGGGATGCAGTCAAGTTAGCCGGGAAAAATCAATAAAGTCTCTCCGCGCGAGTATCGCACCCCGCAAGTGTCGTGGCGGCAAATTTGAGCCGAAAATTCAACTGCGAATGTTTGCAAAGCCGTTTTGCAACAAATACCAGAAATTTAATGAAATCCTTGACTACTTTTTATTCGATTATTCAACCGAATAAATGTCGAAAAAAAAAAAAAAAAAAAATTTGTTCGATCGAAAAAATTCGATGTTATTTTTTCTCGCGAACGTTTGTATAGCCGCTTTGCAACGAATACCAGAAATTAAATAAAATCCTTGACTACTTTTTATTCGATTATTCAGCTGAATATATTCCGAAAAAAAAAAAAAAAAAAAAAAAAATCGTCGTTCGCACGTTAGTTTCATTACACTTTCCTCGATGTTATTTTTTCTCGCGAATGTTTGCAAATCCGTTTTGCAACGAATACCAGAAATTAATTAAAATCCTTGACTACTTTTTATTCGATTATTCAGCTGAATATATTCCGAAAAAAAAAAAAAAAAAAAAAAAAAATCGTCGTTCGCACGTTAGTTTCATTACACTTTCCTCGATGTTATTTTTTCTCGCGAATGTTTGCAAATCCGTTTTGCAACGAATACCAGAAATTAAATAAAATCCTTAAATACTTTTTATTCGATTATTCAGCCGAATATATTTCGAAAAAAAAAAAAAAAAAATTCGTCGTTCGCACGTTAGTTGTTCGATGTTATTTTTTCTCGCGAATGTTTGTAAAGCCGCTTTGCAACGAATACCAGAAAGTAAATAAAATCCTTCAATACTTTTTATTCGATTACTCAGCTGAATATATTTCGAAAAAAAAAAAAAAAAAAAAAAATTCGTCGTTCGCACGTGTGTTTCACTACACTTACCTCGATGTTATTTTTTCTCGCGGAAAACTTTGATATGTACTTTTCCGCACGTGTCTGAGTGCCTCGTGGCGATCTGGCGAACGTTTGAGAAAATAATAAAAACGCCGAAACTAAGTTTTCCGTGACGCGAAGATTTAACAATGGAAAAGACGATAACAATATACGATAAAAGAACATCATGTAACACTCGATATATGTATAATCGTAACTATTGTTGCGCAATATTAATCCGTCATCCAGAAAAACACATGTCTCGTATGCGTAATTATAAAAAATTATTCGTTACCGGAGATTTAATAACCGCAGAACGCACGCAAGGAGTAATGGAAATGAAGAAGGAAACGAAGAATATGACGAATCTCTTGGACTATCATTGAACGTCTGTCCGGTATTCAACGTCACCGGACGGACGTTGAACGGACGGACGGATTTATGAACTTTTTTTCTTCTCGATTTGAACTTTCGCGTTCCATAAAATGCGGTATAATTATTTTTAAATGAATGTTGATACGCGTCGTCATAGTTGTCACGGTGATGCGTGCGAAAAATTGAAAAAAAAAAAAAAAAAAGTTTGCATTCGATTTTCAGACGATTAATAACTAAAAAAAAAAAAAGTTTTAAAGATTTTATTATTCACGTATCGGAAATCGAAAAAAAAAAAAATATCCACAACAAATGCATAAAAAAAATACTTCGAAATGTTAATTTGGCGATTTCCGTTTTTTTTGTAACATTTATAATTTAAATGAATTTTTTCTAAATTTATCATTTAACCATTGAATTGTAATTCGAATAATTTTTGGAATGTTAATTCCTTTAAAAAAATGTTTTCAAGATTTTTTTACGGAAGATTAATAACAAAAAAAAAATATTTGAAGATTTTATTACTGATGTATCGGAAATCGAAAAAAAAAAAAAAAATGTCTACAACAAATGCATAAAAAAAATACTTCGAAATGTTAACTTGACAATTTCCGTTTTTTTTTGTAACATTTATAATTTAAATAAATTTTTTCTAAATTTATCATTTAACCATTGAATTTTAATTCGAATAATTTTCGGAACATTAAATCTTAAAAAAAAAAAGTTTTCAAAATTTTTTTACGATCGTATAAAATGATAAAAAAAAACTTCTTTTTCTATAATAAATTTATGCATAAAAATGTCATCGTGATAATTTCCTCTTTTTTTAACTTTCGCGATTACCTGTTCGACGAGACAGCGTTACAATTTTCTTCTCTTCGATGTGATAGGTAATTATTTTTTTTCGTTACTTCGCCTCGAAGAATTCCGCAGTATCGCATAAATTGGACTGACAGATTCTCAAGTATAGAAACAGACGCACGTAATTGCATTGACGATCGTTCGATAAACTCGCAGCAGGAACTCTGTACCGGCGACCAAAGTTCCGGAGTACAGGTCGCCATATATGCGTATCTATATATATATATATATATATAACTGCATTGCACCTGAACGAGAAAAGTGTACGGGTGCTTAAGCACTGTATAGCCAACGAGAGAATCTCTCCGTTAATGCAACTGGCGAGTGGCGATAACGGTGTCAGTGGGGCAACCCACGCGCGCCTCCATAGAAACCGTAAGAAGAGTTAATCCCCTTTATAATCTCCTTTGAAAATCTCTCTCTTACGAATGGGCGGAAAATGATTACGATTTATTTCTTGAAGAATCATTGACAAAAAAAAATAATGCATATATATACGAAAGGCAATTCCGTGATTAGCGAATTATCATCGTGAATATATATTCTTTAATTTAATCTGTCGATAGCGAAGTTATCTCTGAGGGGAAAAATAAACGACTATTCCCCCTCTCGCGGAACAAAACAGTAATGAAATTAGAGAAACACGAGTTCGCAAGTTCGATCGATTGTTGCTTTGAGGTACACGTGTATATATATATATATCGATATCTCGCATTGTTTACGAAACATCGAGTCACTCGCGTGATACATCGTATTTACTTTTTTTTTTCTTATTTGTTTTCACGAGCGGCGCGAGAAAATCACGCCACACGACTTCTACACATCTTCGTATAAACATATTACTTATTCGCATATATATAGTATCGTTCGATAATAACGTTCGACAAATTATTTCCGGAACTTGAATCAGTCGAATTATTTTCTTTATTATTATTTTTCGACGCTAAATACATCGATAACCTGAAAGTTCAACTTGTCAATTTGGATTCGTCCGTAAAAAATATTTACGCGATCAATGACTATCCGAATGATATGGCAATTATATTCTGTTTTTCTTTTTTCCGCGTTGCCTATTATTCTATAGTTTCGTAACGTAAGTATCGATTTCCGAACCAAAGTTCGTTGCCGTCACGTACCGCGTGGTAAATCACGTGATCGAAGTGTTTTTGTCAAACGTGTCGGATACGAGAATTTATGGCTGTAGCGCAACGCC
This sequence comes from Buathra laborator, assembly GCA_934046635.1. NCBI lineage: Eukaryota > Metazoa > Arthropoda > Insecta > Hymenoptera > Ichneumonidae > Buathra > Buathra laborator. The sequence continues at coordinate 10,061,697 of OW203902.1, forward strand.
TAACGCGATCGCGTTCCCAGGTTCACGTTTGACATGAACTAATAGGCGATAAACGAATCCCTGATACTTAGTCCCTGAGATGTCAAAAACAAGTTTACGTATAAACGCGCCGCGAGTGTATAACGATCGCCACAATAGTACCGAACAGACTTTGCCACTAACGACTTTTCTTTGGTCTTCGACTTTGTAGAATCTAATGATATATATTACTTTGACACATCGAGGAAACAGCAGAGTCATCGAATTATCAACATTTTTTATTCCCATTCGAAAATGATATTTATCTACTCGAGCGATTAAGACTGACCTCCGGAACAAAAACAGACATTTAAGAAAAAAAAAACATCGAAATTACGGGATAGTTATCGCGCCGATAAATTACGTAAACCGGAAGTTTTCGGTGCTCGATGTCATTCTAACCTGCAATGTCGGGAGAAAACTTCGTTGCACTCGTTCGCCGAATTACTTAAGAATTTCGAATCTCATTATCAAGTAAATAAAAACGAAATAAACATTACGAAACGCGACGTCTCGAATACAATAGATCGAGCGGTGGGAATTGGTAATTAACAAACAAATCGTAGAAAAACGAAGAAATCGTTTAGCGAAAAGTACGTTTGAGTGATCGCGAGAGAACTACGTCGGCAGGTGCCGTACCACGTGGTTATTCTCGATGTATAATATCAGCACCGGTAGCAACTTATTATGTTGAGGGTATTATATCGACAGAGTTACGCGTGTAGTGGTAGGTAAGCATTTTCGCGTATAAATACTACACGTACACTATCGCGGCGATGTACCTCGGGGAGTCAAGAAGGCACACATGTCGTTTGAGTGAACTTCACAGCGAAACATAACGACAACGAAACAGAGACGGTCGTGAAAAGAAATGCTAAAGCGGATGCGCCAGTGACGCACGTGTCACGTATTCGTCGTATACATATATAGATGTGTATTCGACACAACAAGCTTTCTCTACGACTTAATTCGTTTGCGTTCGTGTTTGTAATAAAATTTTGTGAAGCAAGAAAACAGAAGCCGCGATCTTTATTAACCTCGTAATTTAACACATGTCTATGAAATACATATATACGAAAAACAAAAACATTTATTGATTTACCTTGAAAAAAAAAAAAAATTTCGCACGAAGAATATTGCAGTAAAGCCGTTTCCTCGAAGATATTTGTCACGGTTGTCCTCGCGAGGTGATTGACGCTGCAGGTGAGTCGGTCGATTATCTTTAGCTTGTCCTCTATTGAATTTTTAATCGTGTTGGCTGTGTCCGCGAACGGTTATTATTCTAGAGTACCACGTGGTGCGTTACTCAGCACACATATACACTGCAGTTTTCCAGTTTTGTTAAATTTATCGCGGTTTTGAAGAATATAAAATTGGTCTACGACTACTTTTATAAAGTTCGAGTTCGATATACTTCGTTAATATAATCGTTTTCGGCGCGATACAAAAGTCAACGGTCTCCGCGCTCGCGCGCGATTATAACGGCTCGACGTTCCGTCGCGTAGTGTCCTGACCGTACAAACGTTCTTTTGCCACTAAGCCACGAGAACAGCACCACGCGTTTAGTACTTAAACGCGTTGCCGTAGCGCCGGCTTAAATCACGCCACCCGGTCAACTCTCCAGTCTCTGACACTCTTTTACCACGTGAATATATGCCTCTTTTCTGGATGGTGGAAAATCGCGGGGCTCACGCGTATATACAACGGTATGGTGGGAGAGAGAAAGAATAATAATATCATTGCTGTTCAATGTACGATGGAAAAACCGTCGCGAGCCGTCAATGTCAAGTGAAATCGCAGACTTCGATCTTTATGCGTATATATAGACTGCACTATCAATACTGACATGCAAGTCGCAAATTATATAGTATTCATGAAGTTATTAGGCAATAGTTCAATGCATGTCGTTGGTGGGCGTACCTTTGTATCCCGTTGCTGGTAAAAGGTTCGTATATAGTTAGATTTTTCAATTTTATTTATGTATGTGCGAAGCTCGCATACGTCACGATTTCCCTTGGGAGTTTCGTTACTATAATTTTTTTTTGCATACGCATTAGACTATCGTTCTTAATGGTCTGTAGTTATGAATACTGGACTTGGAGGCTTTATTAGATCGAGGACGGTTGGTCGAAAGAGGGTTGGTCGCGATCTCTACTGGAGAACCAGAAAAAAAAGTAGTTGACGAGGTCTAATTAAAATCTGCGTGAGCCTACAGTGGCGATAAGTAGTAACGGCACGTAACAGAACAGACATTATAGAATTTGTATATATGAATCCAATGCAAGCAATTTTTATAAATTAATAGTTCGATTCTTTTAATTTCCCTGCATCAAAGACGCGATAACGCGATGCACAGAAAGTTACGCCTCTTTTGATAAGAAAAGGAAAAAAAAACCCATCCGCAATCATCTGCGCATGCGCCACGAACGACTATGACTGTACAGTCCTTACGTCGCAAAGTAAATTTCGTGCAACTCGACATGGTATTATGATAATTAAATTTCCGTGTGTAAAGTACGACATTCATTATTTTCCTCGATAAATCGCTGTGAGATACAATGCCTGGAACGCCGATGGAACAGGGAGATAGTGCGTTGACAAAATTACAAACTGACAATCCACAAAATGAACAAGAACACGACGAAGACGAGGACGAAGAGCAGCAGCAGCAGCAGCAGTACAGACCAGATCCGAGCGCGCGAGAGTTAACGCAAACGGACAAATTGAACAAAAGATTATTGGAATCTCTGCTCGAACGTATGAACAAGTCGGAAGGTGAATTCGACAGATATATGGATAATAAGGAAGAGGACGAAGATTCGGTCGATCACGAGGAGGAAAGCAACGAATTTTAACTCGCGAGAAATAACATCGAACTCGACGTTTCGTGAAAGAGGTTATATACTCGTATGATAAAAAAGCGGCAAATCATAGACCTCGAAATAATTTCGTTCCGACGCGATAACAAAAATTTTAATAAATCATAGAATCAGCCGCGATCGCGAGTCTCTTATCTCGCATGAACGCATAATCGTTATTTTAACGACATTGAATTTATCGTCGAGAAAAAAATTGGCGGGAAAGCGCGTGTCGTTATTATAAACAATCTATTTTGCAATACGATCGCGCGATGGAATTGTCCGACGAAGAAAATGACCTTGAAAGACGCGGTGACGGAAACAACGGTTACCGATCCGACGAGGCCGAGGAAGATGGAACGCCGGATAATCCGAACGATGAAGAGTATCAAACTTCCAGAAGAATCGATCCTTCCACTTCGAAAAAACGGGTCACGAGAAATCCTCAGCCGAAATTGAACGCCGAACGTATTCAAGGGCCAAAAGGGGTGCAAACGATCGAAAAATACTTCGAGGGCTTCAAATTTCAGGGAAAGGGTCACGAAAAAAGCGATTTGGACAAAATTATGAAGAGATTGGAGCATTGGGCACACAGACTTTTTCCGAAATATCAGTTCGACGATTTTCTTGAAAAAATGGAAATTCTCGGCAGCAAAAAAAACGTACAGGTGTATCTGAAAAAGTATAGATTGGGTATGGAAACTCCCAACGAGGATATCGTAGATCCGGAAAACGACGCTATCGACGAGAGGGGAGAACCGCCGACGGTAGAAGAAGCGCCTGCAGATGAATTTGATAAACTTATCGCTGAGCAAATAGAAAAACAGCGGCGAGTCACCGATTATCAAGAAAATCGCGCGAATACCAGTATTATCGCTAAACCCGGTAGCAATGTTCTCGGTACCGCAAAACCATCCGAAATGAGCGACGAAATAAAAATGAGAATCGAAAATAACAGAAAATTAGCAATCGAGAGGAAAAATGCGCGTTTGAAGAAAATTGAAGAGGAAAATAGGAAACGCAAATTTGAAGATTCGCAGGACGATTCTCAGACCAGCGATACATCTAACGTTCCGATTGCAAATTCAGTTTTTTCTCCTGAAAAACGCAAAGAAAATTTTGTTTCGACAAATGTTCGGTCGCCGATTGTCGATTCTTTACCAATGGAAATATCGAGCCGTCGATCTGAAGAAATCGAAGAAATTAAAGAAAATTTCGTAGATCTGACGTCCGACTTGAAAAAAAATCAAAGCGGACGTTCTAACGATTCCGCTGTTGAAAAATCGAAAATAAAAAATATTTTGGATACCGATACCATTGAGATACTGGAAGACGAAGATATCGTCGATATATCCAAATCGCAGGAAAAATCCATCGAGAAATTAATACACTGCGATGAATTTGAGGAAATGCCGGAAGATATGGAATTCAGTAACGTCGATAAAACTTATGAATCAAAAAATGAAAAATCGAAAGACGATTCCGAAACACTGCTTAGCAAAGAAGAATTACAGAAGGAGATTGACAATGCAATAGAAGAAATAATCAACAGAAACGCCCAGAAAAACAACTGAAATCTCTAATTTATTTGGAATGCAAAGAAACTAAAAAATAACAAAATTCCGCTTTCTCTGTTAAATAATATTGTATCACATTTTCAGAGAATAATACATTTGTAAGTTTTTATACGAGAGCCGAAAAAATTTCGTACGAATATTAAGTTTACCGAAAAATAAATAATATCTTCTTGTACTCCCGATTTTCCGTTTTTCTGCTCCGATTTTCGGGACGTTGTTTCGCATGTATTTTTTATGCACGAAAACGCTGTAATTTGATGCGTGAAAAATTACGAGTAATGGGTGCAGAAATAAAAAAAGACATTGGTTTGTTGGGGATTTTGTTTTTTTTTATGCAAATCGAAGGAATTTCATACCAAACTTAACTTATTGGAATACATCGTTTTTTTTTTTTTTTTTTTTTCGTATTTGTGGATATCTAAGTTTTGCGTTTTTGCGTACTGATGTACAGTACATTATTTCCGCGGATGAATGCATCGCCGTATTTATCTTTCAACTGACCGTTGACGTATTCCTCGGTCTGTTCGAGGGCAATGTTCATGTAGCCGTCGAGACAAGCTAAAACACCTGAAATTATATATTATAACATTGTTTTTTTCGTAATATTGGATTGACGGCGAGAGGCTCGACTGACCTCTGTAATCCACGCCGCTGTTCAGCTTAACGACGACGGGTCTGCCGTGAATTTGTTGAATAAACTGCGATAAAGCTTCTTTGCGACTCATCTGACGATTGACAATTAATTCTGTTTAGTAAACGCAGGAATAACGTATCGCGCGTACATTGTAATTTTTAGGTTATGTCTCGTAAGCTATGGATTTATTACGATATTTTTGACATTATATGGAATGATAAAAACTTGGGCATTCCTTCGGAAATAATGAAAAATAAAGAAATTTCACAAAACTGAATAAACGTTACCTTTTCCTTGTGTTTGTCTAATTAAATTTAAACTCGAATAAGCCAATCGCTCGAATGCTTCGGTACCGACGAACAAGTGTTTGAGTTCTTCCAGCTGACACTGGCGCCGGTATCAAAATAGTGAGCAATGTTTTTGGTCAAAGTCGCAGGCTGCATTTACAAGGTTTCGCGACATAAAATATCGCCAATTGTTTGCGAACAAACAACGTTTTGTCGCGAGTAAAAATATAATTTTTAACAATGGGTAAACGCGCTTGCGGTTTCGTTATATTTCGTCGTCTGCGGGGACAAGTGGAATACTTGCTGATGCAAACTTCATACGGCGAGCATCACTGGACACCGCCAAAAGGTTATAAATTCTTTATTTAATTGACTACAGCCATTAATTGAACAATAAGTCAAGTTTCTCGATCGATCGTTCACGATTACGATTTTCCAGGCCACGTAGATCGCGGCGAGTCGGACATGCAAACAGCACTCCGCGAAACCGAGGAAGAAGCCGGTCTCTCGAAAGCTGATCTAAAAATTCACGAAGATGCAAAACAAGAGCTGAACTACCGGGTCAAAGGAAAACCAAAAGCGGTGATTTATTGGCTTGCGGAGCTTATAAATAAAGACAAAGACGCGAGATTATCGCGCGAGCATCAAGATTTCAAGTGGGTTGGACTCGAAGATGCATGCAAGTTATCGAATCACGAGGATATGCAAACAGCATTGCGATACTTCGATAATTTTATATCGAAAAATGTTGTGTAGTTATTCCGATGTACGATACTTTCGCCGAAAAAAAAATGGCTGTATTTTTCAATGACTGTTCGTAATGAAATAAAACGTACAGTTCGAATATTTGTGGGGGAACTTCGACTGTAAAATAAAAGAAAGCCTCGTTTCCACGTGATCGAATATTCTCGAGGTTTATAGTTTTAAATACAGATGTCTCTGACGATCGCTGAAATAAAGTGGACAAGAAGCGGGGTGCTGCGCATGCGCACTTTGCGCACTGACGCATAGGCGGTACGTCAGCTGTTTCGTCGTGGTCCATGCATAGCGATAGTGGTGGTGTATTGTTGATCGTGGGGGGACACACTGCGCGTCTCGTTGACTACTCGTTTCGTCCTCCGTCGCGTTTCCTTTGTTTATCTGTCCGTTACCAAACAAATTTTCCCAAAACACGTCAAAACGTAGCGAAAGCAAATTTTATTTTTGTCGATGTGCGCTGCCCGGAGTGTGTCGATTCGTTCGTAAAAAAAAATAAATATATTTTATAAAACGCTCGGGAGAACGCTCTTCTTCGCTCGAGTAACGTGTGCGTAGCTGTCGAGAGAGGGAGAGAGTCGAACAGATACGAAGAAAGAAAGAAAAAAAAAACGTCGGAAACGAAGCTCCCGTTGTCGAGAAGTGGTCGTGAAATAAAACGTCTCGTTTTCACATCGTGTTTTTCGCGTTTCTCACGATATTTCGTCGTTGATTTGTGCCACACGAGGAACGATTTAGTCGATATATTTTAATAAAATAAAAGTATTTCGGAACAAGACTGTTACGCGATTAACCGCAGTGTGTTTGTAAGCGAGAAATACGTACCCGATGGCACAGCCAACGAGCAGCGCCCTGAGGGCACTCGCCCTGGAGTATAAGAGCCTCCAGGAGGAACCTGTCGAAGGTTTCCGCGTCAAACTCGTCAACGAGGACAATATGTTCGAGTGGGAAGTCGCGATCTTCGGGCCTCCGGACACTCTCTACCAGGGCGGCTATTTCAAGGTTAGTCTTTTTTAATCGTAAATATTTTCGAAGTTATTCCCGATTCGTCTTTTTTCTTTCGATTCCCAACCTCCAATTTCGAAAATCCGAATAGTTTACGTAGTTTCGTTCGGCGATAAATCGATTACGACTGTCGTGAAATTTTGTCGCGGTAACGGAGACGCGTCGACGATGTTGCCGGGATATTTGAAATGGAGTCGCTTTTATTTACATGACCCCATTGTTACCATTATTCTGTCACGATTCGTATATCGTAGTTTACATCGCGGTCACTCGATGACAAATAATTAAACAAGTGATTATCGCTCGTTCAGCGCTTCGGCTTTCGTTTTGTGCCGTTAATTGCGCGGTTAATCGTCGATGTTAATTGGCCATGAAATACTTTTTTTTTTTTTTCCGACCGCCAAAACTCGCAGTCGAATTCTTCGTCAGCTGTTACGAGCCAATTGGATCGAGAAAACTTTGTTCTATTGGCTCGATCGGCGAAATAGAAATTTCCAATGAGTTCATTCAGTGACGAGTACGTAAAAGCGCGCGTCTGCAACGGCGTGACATATACATTTTTTTTTCGACATCAAACATCGCTTTATCGTCTCCGTCTATGAAATTTCTTGGCATTGACCATTCCTGACGAATTTATTAGAGTTTTCGATCGTCAGGTACCCCGAAACTTTCGCAAAAGGGAATATCTTTCGACTTCCTCGATTCTCGAAATAGAGATCGCGCGTCCGGTGGTATTTTCACGCAAATACAAAATTCACGGATACGTCCGCGTCAACGCGGTTTTCTCACGAGTTTATGTATCTATCGCGAGTCTCGTACGATCTAAAATTAGTTTTCCACCCACCGGGCCAACGGATGCGGAGATAGAAATGTCGTGTTAATTTTACGGTGACGACGGGATTTCGCTTTAAATCGACGAATAACAAACGCGAAATAAAATAATATGTATATATATATATATTCGACAAGACGCGTTGAGCAAACTGATATCGTCGAGGAACGTCTCGATTAGCCAAGTCGCCGAGCTACACGCGAGTTTGATTACCGATGTCGGATGACCCGTATTCAATGGCGATCGTAGGTCAGTCCTCGTTGCGGCACCGTATCCTCTCGAATACGTTGCAAATTTTTTTTTTTATTATTATTATTTTTTTTTTATAATGGTCTCCGCAAACTCCGCGATGTATTTCGTCGAACGAAATACCGTGACCCGCTAAACTTTCTTTTGTGTACGTTAACTCACGATAATTGCGTAACGAGCGAAAAAAAAAAAAAAAAAAAAAAACGAATCGTTATTGCAGTTATTGCGTTGTCGGAAAAAATTTTCCTACAAAAGAAGGCAATCAACGCGACGTGGCAAATTGTCTCCTAAAGATATTCGATTGTTTCGCTGTTGCGTACAGTCATGCGACACTCGTTCGCGTTGCGTAATTGATCGTTCAAAGTAATTGTTACCATTTAGGTATTTCTCGCACAACACCACGGGGTTGTGGGTTCCTGTTCCATTAATTAGACAAAGACTCGTACCCGAGGGCACGAGCGCTCGGCGGGGAAGCCTCGCGAGAACTTCCGCGATTTTCACCCCGTGAGATCGCGACCGCGCATACTGCGTTTGTATTTAAAGTATATAATTCTTCGCTCTTACAATACGAACTCGAGACTCGGCGAGAAAATATTCAGAGCTTCTTGTACCATCGGGAAAATTTGTAAAGTTCCAAAAATGTGGGACTCGGATAAATTTTTTTTTTTTTTTTTTCGTATATAATGGCCGCTGATCACGGAAAACCCGAAAATTAGGAAAAAGTTAGGAAATTAAAAAAAATGGTCCGGAAAATCAACGAATTTTGAGGGAATTATTTTCATTGGTCAGAAAAAATGAGTCACATTACGAAAAAAGAAATAATGAAGCAAAATAATTTGTTTTTAGTATATAATGGCCGATGATCACGGAAAACCCGAAAATTAGGAAAAATTTAGGAAAATAAAAAAATGGTCAGAAAAATCAACGAATTTTGAGGGAATTATTTTAATTGGTCAGAAAAAATGAGTCACATTACGAAAAAAGAAAAAATGAAGCAAAATAATTTGTTTTTAGTATATAATGGCCGCTGATCACGAAACATCCTGAAAATTAGGAAAAAGTTAGGAAAATAAAAAATGGTTAGGAAAATCAACGAATTGTGAGGGAATTATTTTCGATGGTCAGGAAAAATGAGTCACAGTACGAAACGGGAAAAAAATGAAGCAAACAACTTGTTTTTCCGAATGTTAGGCATTCGAAAACAAACAAAAAAAAGTGTTCGAAATTATAATAAATTATACATAGAATAGTAACAAATATTTGTTGTTAACGATTTAAAAATAATAATAATAATCATTAATTTCTATATTAATATTATTTTCCATCACTATAAATAACAAAAAAGAAAGTTGAATATTGATTAATCAGAAACTTCATTAATCTTATTTACACTGAAAGTTTCGATTTAATTCATGAAGAAATGATAATATCGTCAGAAAAATTTCCGTCAATTTTGTTGACTGTTTTTAGCGGCGATAGTATTCTTTGGCGGCGGAGGACACTTGAAACCGCATAAATCCGCAACGTTTTTTTTTTTTCTTCGCTATTTATATCCATCGTTATCGGAAAAATAATCTATCTGACGACGCGAGCGCTGCGGCACCTTCTTACGAAGTAATAATTATCGACGCTTCGTTACTTTGCATACTTTACAACGAATACTAAAATAGCGCGGATAATGATCGATTGCAGTTTTTTTTTTATTTTCGTAAATATAGAATACTACGAAGGATACTTGAGGCGACGTAAATCGGTTTTTTTTTTTTTTTTTTTATTCTAATTTTGTCGGAAAATAAATAATCCGGTAAAAGCCTTCCGATCGAATAATTACTCATTTATTTATTTATCCACTTACTATAAACGGCAAATTCTCAATTATAAAACGTTAGAAATCCTGTCGAATATAAATATCCCGAAAAAAAAAAAAAAAAAAAAAAAAAAAAAAAAAGTCGGTAACACGAGAATTATAGATAAATACATGAAAATATCTTGAAGTGATAAATATCGACAAATTCATTACTTCGCAAAGCCTACCGAATGGGTGTCGTTAATAAATCGTACGACGAACTCGTAATGTACTTAAATCGGAGTTTTATCACTCCCGCGGAGCGTCGGAGTTAATTTCTATCCCTATCGGCGCTTCGACCTCATTTTCGTTTGCTAAAGTATCGCATCGCCCGGTTTTCGATCGATTCGATTATTCGCGTCGTTCGTTATTTGCATAAATAAACTAAACTTATCGATTCAAATTTACGGGGATTGAGATATATACGGATTCGAAACTCGCGCGTTATCTTCGCTTTCGTTAAAACATCGATTTTTCAAACTCCGCCGCGATTATCCGCGTATTTTTTTTTTCGCGACTCGTAGTCTCGAAATTTCGATAAACGATTGTTTTTCTCCATTACAAGATAACAGGTTACACCTGAAATTTCTCGGGTTTAACACACAACGGAATTGGTGATTATTGTTTACCCGCGTCTCGTACTCGTTGAGTCAACGCCTCGAGACTCATCGAGAACTCGAGAGTTCGATAGCGCGTATAATAAACGGATAATAATTGCATCGCAGTAGACGCGACGGAAGTTAAAACAAATATACAAAGTAATGTGTAGTTTGTTGTAGAATAATAGAAACGAAAGGGTGAATAGAGAGAGAGAGAGGTGAGAGAGCAGAGCTCGTTATTATCGATTCGCGTGTGCGAACACACGGAACCCATAACCGCCATTTAAAATCGTGATGAATGCTATTTTTATCGTAAAAAAAAAAAAAAAAAAAAAAAAAAAAAAAAAAAGTTTCTCGATTCCAGTCGATGCACATAGAACGCGAGACCATCGATAATAAATTGTATTCTCCCTCTCACCCGATAATACACGAACGTTATACCGCGAAAACGAAGAACCACCGCTTTCTAAACCAGTCTCGCGATCGCTCGCTCTCGTTGGTGAGATAGCAACGCGGCAAAAGGAGTTTATGACTTATATAACAACGTAATCATCCTGTAACACGATTAGTCGAGAGTAATTGAGGTAAGAAGTAGGGCGCCGAGATTCGTCTGTATTTACGTAATATTCCCTAAAATCTTCGTCTACATAATTGGAAAAAAAATTAAAAAATAAAATTCGAATATTCGGTTCTTTTCTTAATTGTCTTCGTCGGTCTGAATAAATAATTTAAAAATTAAATAATTCAAAATTTCAAAGTAATGTTAATAAAATTATAATTGCAATAATTAATTTTCTTCATTTTTTAAATTATCGTCGTCAGCCTTACAAAAAATTTATTTAAGTAATTCGAAATTACGGAGTAACGTTAGTAAAATAAAAATAAATTTTCTTCATTTTTTAAATTATCGTCGTCAGCCTTAAAAAAAAAATTAAAAAAATAATTCGAAATTACAGAGTAACGTTAGTAAAATTATAATAAAATTTCTTCATTTTTAAAATTATCGTCGTCAGCCTTAAAAAATTTTTTTTTAAAAATTCGATATTACAGAGTAACATTAGTAAAATTACAATAAAATTTCTTCGTATTTCAAATTCCGTCGTCAGCCTTAAATAAAAATAAAAAAAAATAATTCGAAATCACAAAGTATAACATAGTAAAATTATAATTAAAATTCCAATGATTCTTTTGTCATTAATGTAATTTCTGCTCAACGGAACTGCGAAACGCTTTTCTTTTAACTCGAGAGAATTTCTTTGTCACTTTTCCTACTTTCAGCTTTGACGCGCCATTTTTTTTTTTTATTTTTTTATTTCTTCACTTCCATTTTCAACGTCGCAGGAATTATGCTTCTTCTATATCGAGGCTTTCTTCAACTCGGTTGCTACCTCCTTCCTAGTTTTTCCAACACACAAGAGATCTCGAGGTCGCTGCTTCGCAGCAGCGAGCGACGAGCGACTTTCCTCTCCCTCTCTTTTTTCTCTCACGGTTACGAAGAGCTCGGAGATCGCGTGTGTAAAGCCAGCGAAGCAAACACATCCTTTCACCGGGTCTCGAATAACCAGGTGGGAATTCTTCTTAAGCACCAGAAGAAAATATATGTGGTTCAGCGGCTCCGATTCATCGAAACTCCGTTTCCGTTAATTGAATTTTATTTCGCACATCCGCGATGTTTACTCTTTTCCTCCATTTCCTTTTCATATCGAATGTTCCTTAAACTATTTATAGAATTTCTCTCGTCTCGCGAGTTCCGAACGATCGAAGGTAATATTCGTCATCGTCGTCGTAATTTGAAGCATTAGATTGTTAAAAGCGATCGTAGACGTTCCCCGAGCATCGCATTCGAGAAATCTTCCTCACAGAGTCTATATATTACGCCAGAAGCGTAGCCTGGATTTCTCGATGCGCTCAGCGCGTTACAAACTTTGCCCGCCCCCGCAGTAGAGAATTTCTCTAACTATTCTCTCTCTCTCTCTCTCTCTCTTTTCCTTCGTGTTTCTCATGCCGATGTTAGAGATTCTACGAGTTATTCTATCTCGTTACGCTTCGTCGATTCTCTCGAAAATACATCGCGGATTGTCGAGCGATTCTCGACGAAATAATAATAACCTGTTGTACCAATAATCAAACGATGTAGAAACGTTCCCAATGCAGATAAACCGAAAAAAAAAAAAAAAAAAAAAAAAAAAAACAATTTGCAATCTTCTCAATGACGTACGATGTTTATTCCACCAAAGTATTTTGAACCCAATATACGAGAGTCGTAGCCTTACGCGAGAGCTTCTCAAAACGTCTCTGTAAATAGATCGCGCAATAAGTCACCTTCGTCAATTTAGCCGGACACTTCGTCTTCCGTCTCTTTGACTTTTACGATCGAAATATCGGGGATGAGAAAACTGGAGCAACATCGGTAAACGACTCTCCTGACTTCCCGGTACACGTCTATCCGCAAGTACCTTATATCTGCGCTCTCCCGATGCCCCGAAGTTATACGGTATGCAGCTAGAGTAGCCGGTTTCCACGTATAGTTTTCTTCGACGATGGTTTACCGTGCTGCAAGTGGGTCACGAATCAAAAGTCTCTGCGGGCGCCGCTACTCTCCCATTCCCTGCAGCATCCCGATAGCTACGGCACGACATGAGAAAAAAAAACTTTTTTTTGTTCATTCATTTTTTTTTTTTTTTTTTATCTCGAAATAACTATACGACGACGAGTTCGAAGCTTTTTTTTTTTTTTTTTTTTTTTTAAACCTATAGATCGAAATACTCTCGATATTTATTTTGGGACCATAGAGATTCCCGTTTTCTCTCGCGCAGAGAGGGGAAAAGCATCGAAAATTCATCCCCTTCGCATCCACAGGATAACTCGTTAACCATTTAACAGAAATCGAAGCATTTCGAACTTTCTGTTCATTAGTTCGTTATTTTGGCGCTCGTGTCGCGTTTCCATGGCGTTTATAGCGAAAATTCGTTCTGACGAACGAAAAGCTTCTCGTGATAAAATTTTTCGGTTGCGGGGGCTTTCGGCAAAGAATATGACTCCGTAAACATGGCGTTCGATCTGTTAGTGCCGCAATTTAAGTCGATGCTAACCTTGACGTTAACACACGAGACCCCGAGGCCTCCGTATCTACTTGAAGTACACAAGCGATTGTACCGACGCGCGTGTTCTATACTAATATACAACTCATACTAAGCATCAGTTGCGCTTCTACCGCGCGGCATAATGCGCTCTGCAGAAATGCAATGATAGATATATTATCCACGTGTTCGTGTGTACTTTACGCGACAATATCGCGTGTCTTTGAAATTTATCGATCGATCTACGCGCGCGCAACTTATTCCGTCTGTTCGTTCGGTCGGTAACTACTTCGTCGCGTATCGATCTATTCGGTACCGCAGAGAGTTCGATATTTGTTATTTTTACGTATCTTTTTCTACATCTTCTTGTTTACTGTGATGCCGTTTTTTTTATGGAATTTTTTTTTTTTTTTTTTTTTTTTCTATATTCTACCCTATCGTGCGTTCAGACTATAACGTAATGGGTAGTCGATAACGCTTACGCGCGGCCACGTGCCACGGCACCTTCTGCATTATTGAAGGCATCCCACACTCGACTTCCATTATCGTCGACACCTTTCTCACGTTTCTTCGTATATAAGTCGATTCATTTATTTTTCGATTCCTTCGGAATGCCGCGAAGGACACTTTTTACTTTACGAACGAAACGAAAAATCGTCGATGAGATAAAAAGAAACTACGAAATTCGATTGGTTTCGCGTTTTTTTTTTTTTTTTTTTTTTTTTTTTTTTTTTTCGGAGCGGACTATTGCAATCGAGTCAAAGTGAACGATTCGGCGATTACAAATTCTTGCGGTGCTTTGTACGATAACAACGGTTAGCACGGCAGAGGAATTTCGTGGGGAACCGCGAGTCAGCGAAACGTTTCAAGGATGATATTCGGAGGCCGCGAATTGGATAGGCGAATGCCTCTGCTTTTGCGGCTAGAGAACGGAAAGTGGGTTAATTCTAGAGGTTGTCCCAAAGGATACCGAGGATATTTGGGCCGTCAACGAAGCTTACGCGATCAATATAACGTTAGTGTACCGAGTCGTATAGCGATGATATACCAAACGGATTTCGTATAGCGATTTCTCATCTCCGCTAATTCCATTCCGCGCAAACTGCAACGAAATTCTATTCCATCTGTTCGATGTATTGTAGTTGAAAAATTTAAAAAATTTATTTCAAAAATTCGACGCGAAGAATTTACTACTGGCGTTTCGCAACTCGAGATTTTCTTATCCCAATTGTTGAAGTGAAATTAGCATTTTGTTGATATCAAAATATGTATTATTTTCGTGAAAATCTATTCGTCAACTTAATTCAACGATTTTAATATTTTTTGTAGTTTTTAAAATTTTTTTTTTTCGTCTTTTTTTTTCGTATTGCAGGCAAACTATTAGAAAATATGTGCGAAAAAATTTGAATTTGAAAAAATGAATATTACTAATGACTGTGGAGAGTTATTGTGTTTTCCAAAAAATAAAAAAAAAAAAGATACTTTTACTTAAAAAAATTGTTCGGGTCATGGAAATTGATAAATAAAGTCTCAAATATCATGAAAAAAGTGAGAAAACATTTTTTTTTATTTCGCGATGATGAAAACAGTTATTTCCTCCATAAAATCGGCGTTATTTTTTCTCGGGATTCCGATACTTTTTCTTTTTCCATACTTCGCAAGGGATGATAAAATAACAAATAAAAATAATATATATTATTTTATTTATTTTTATTTATTTGATTTATTTAATATATATTATTTACAGTTATTTCGTTCATAAATTTGGCGTTATTTTTTCTCGCGATTCCGATAACTTTTAATTTTTCCATACATGGCAAGGGATGATAAAGTAACAAATAAAAATAATATATATTATTTTATTTATTTTTATTTATTTGATTTATTTAATATATATTATTTACAGTTATTTCGTTCATAAATTTGGCGTTATTTTTTCTCGCGATTCCGATAACTTTCAATTTTTCCATACATCGCAAGGGATGAGAAAGTAATAAATAAAAATAATATGTATTATTTTTTTAATTAATTTTCTAGGCACACATGAAGTTCCCACCGGATTATCCGTACAGTCCACCGAGCATCCGCTTTATGACAAAAGTCTGGCATCCGAACGTATACGAGGTGAGTGAACACGAGAATTATCGATTTTCCTCATACCTCTCGTATGTATGTATCCCTCTCTCTTTCTTTCTCTCAATCTTCCGTCTCCGTTTCGCTACCACTTTTTTTTTTTTTTTTTTTTCTCCTTTTCTCCACTCTCTCTCTCCCCTTTTCGCTTTTACCACTTCACATTTACTCTGTATCTCGTTATATGCGTCCCCTCGCGATTCCCCGTCCCGTTGAACCGCCCCTCGTCCACGGAACTCGGAGGGCCTTTGTACAGCACGTGCGACAGGCCTCTCGCCGTGTCTTCTTGCATTCCCCGCGCTGCCTTCGGCCTCTACGGCTTTACCTCTCTCTGCCCTCGAATGTCGTTGCATCAAAATTTTGCGGCTCGCTGATCATCCCGGTAACGCTTACGGGTCAATCGCCGGTGTCGCCAAATAAAATGACGCAAACGAAACAGCGATATAAAAAAAAAAAAAAAAATACAAAGACAAAATCTGAATAACTTTGTTGATACCATTCGATCTTTTTTTTTTTTTTTTTTTTTTTTTTTAAGTTCAAACATGAAACGTGAGTACACAGCTGTCTAAAGGATGATGCGATTGAAAACATTAATTCGATAATTAATTCACTTTTTTTCGCGAACTCAATGGTCTGTTATAATGAATAAATTCTCTCGACAACTTTTCGGAGTAAAAAAAAATGTAATTAAAACGCCGAGGGATTTCAGCAAAAATTTACGTGTGCAATTTTTTCAATTGCGAAAAAAAAGGGTAAAAAAATGCAAAACCTCAAAAACCGATCGATCTTTTTTTTTTTTTTTTTTTTTTTTTTTTTTTTTTTTTTTTTAAATCAAAATCAAACCGCTACTCCGCTGTCCACCGGAAGCTACGATTATAAAAGATTAATTTGATAATTAATAAATTTTTTTTTGCGTCCTCAACGATCGGATATAATTAAAAAATTCTCTCGACAACTCTTCGGAGAGAAAGAAAAAAAAAAAAAAAGCGATTAAAACGCCGAGCGACTCGAGCAAAAGTCCACCTGCGCGGTTCTCTCAATAAATTTCATTGTGTCTCACGTAGCAATATTATTCCAACGCTGTGTACAAATACATCGCGGAATAGTATACGAAGGAGAGAACTCTTTGTCGTTTCTCTCGGTCGTTCGCCAGGCGTCTCACGTACCAACAGCAGCAACGCGACGTAAGGACGCGTCTCCTTCGCTTCGTACCGGGGATACCGTACGATACGCGAGTCTCCTATATACCGGGTGTACCCTGCAAATTACGTTCGTTATATCTTTCTCTTCCTGTGTATTACGTATTTATTTTATTTTTTTTATTATTATTATTATCTTTTTTTTTTTTTTTTTTTTTTTTTTTTTTTTTTCGTATTTATTTGCTCGACGCTGCCGAAGGCTCGAAGCCACCGATGTACCTGTTATCGAGCGTCGAATGACGTACGTTCGCTCCGTTCGCGTAGACGCTTCGCGTTCGCTTCGGGCTTTCGCAGCCGTCGCGCTATATTTTCCACAACGTCGTTACGGTAGTTACGTGTATAAGAGACGCAAAACTACGATGAAATTACTCCGAACACCCCGATGCCGCTGAGGTCGACGTCTGGCAACATTTCTGCCTGCTGTCGCCGCGGCTCCAGTTTCTCTTTCACTCCAAAGACTCTCTATACCTCTGCTCTCGCTGAACGTCGATCAGATTTACCTCTATTATCTGCTCGGATTCGCGCTGTTCAGTTACCGTTACGTTTTCTTATTATTATTATTATTATTATTGTTATTATTGCGTTTTTATTTATTTTGCTCCGCGTAAAGTTAATTTTTCATTAAATTATTACGTAATCAGTTGTTTCGGAATTTTTGGCAATATATAAACGATAATGGCGGCCATTGGTCAGGGAAAACCTCCGAAGCGGAGAAAAGTCAGAAAATAAAGGAATTTTTTAGAAATTTTTTTTTATTGGTCGCAATACGAAAAAAAAAAATGAAAAAGTAATTTTTTTTTTTTTTTTCATGTTTTAAGTATTGTAAATTTGTCGAAATTTAGTGTTAAAAAGTTAAATAATTTACGGAGAAAAATTTCATAAATACATTTTTTTTATATCGATTAGTTAGAAATTTCGTTGATTAGTTTATCGTATTTATACGATAAATTTGAATTTTTATCGGGAAAAGTCAGGGAATTTTTTTCACTGTTTTTCGTGAATTAATAATTCATTGCACTATCGCGTAATCAGTTGTTTCGTTAACTGATTAATATAAAAAATAAATTATTGCATCGAATCGAAATCGCGCGCTTTTTTTAAGATCACCCGGTGCATGTCATTTCCTCAGGAAAAACCGCCCCTTCTCTCGTTGTCCGTCTCGTCGAGGCACCTTCCTGTCCCGGGCGTCGATTATTTTCACAATTTTTCACCCCCTATGTCCCTTTCAAAAAAACCCCCGTAAATCGCGAAAAACAAATTTTTCTGCCGAATTCCCATTTTTTTTTTTTTTTTTTTTTTATCGCGAGGAGTAAATAAAGTTCTCGTCGTATTATCACTTCTGTGACAATGCGTGAGAGATTCGTGAGTTATCGCGAAAGACGACATTTGGAAGATTCTTTTCTTCGGGAGGTTTGACGCTTTTCCCGGAATTTATTATGGAACTCGACGTTGTTAGTTTTTCCGCTGTAGCGTGTAGATACGTTCGCGTTTCCCGGCGATGAATAAATTGCTCGTGTCACGCTACTTTCTTTTTTATTTTACCTGGAAAACCCGTGGGCTTTCGGTTCGTTTATCTATGAAAGATTTTATCATTTCCACCGCTTCGTACATTCATCGCGAAGAATAAAACCCCCGGAAGCGTTATTGCTCATCGGTTGTTTTACGAATGAAAACGATTTCTGTGACGCAGTAGAAAGAAAAAAACGTTGTTGATCGGATAGATAAGGAAAAGGGTGGACACGCGGTATTGTTGTCGAGTTTCGCAGCTTCGACGAAGATCGTCGCGGGATAGTGTCGATCTCGCGGGGGAGGAAACGAAGCGAAAGAATCGTAAATCGCCACGAGTACAAAACTGTTTCGTGACGCTTTAACGATCGTTTACTCACGATGACTGCTAACCTCGAAAAGTCGAGCGTTTAAGCTCTACAACACGTCGTAACTTCATTTTTTTTCAAACACCAATGAGGGTTAAGGTAACTACAGCGCGTGGTGTCCGTTTCGCCTAAATTCGACGAAATGGAGAGGGAACTGCAAACACTTCTCGATATTATAAAAATCTGAAAAAATTCATGCATATTATAGGTACCGAAAAGATTAATTTGACATAATAATAATTGCAAAATGTTATTAACAAATTGTTGAAAAAAAAAATTGTTCAAGAAATTTATTGTATCTCAAATTTTTTTTTTACGGAAATGATTCGTTCATTTTTCCGAATACGTATGAATTTTTTCAGATTTTTATCTTTGGTTTGAATTTTTTTTTTTATACGGAAAAAATGTGTAGAAAAAGACCTTAAGTGACTGGAAAAAAAAAAAAAAAAAAAAAAAAAAAAAAAAAAAAAAATTGTTGATCAACCGATCGATATTCGCGAATCTGCGAAAAAAAAAATCTATACATTTTCATATTCTTCCGTACAGTTGTATCATCAAAGAAATGAGACACGAGGAGTGTCCCAGTTTCGTCGTTTCGCGAGGTACAAAGCAGCAGATTGCAAAGAGGATGGTATCGTTCTCCGGATGTCGAACGGAATATAACATAAACGTGAATACAAATTCAAGGGTCTCTCGAAGAAGCTTTTCGCTTAACATTTTTTTTATCTCCTCTTCTCGAATCCTCGACATACATTTTTCTTACGGTATAGTTATGTCGCAAAAGCAATACAAACAAATCTGCGCGATTTTTTTATACTATTATATATTTAATTAATCATCTTTGCATAAATATTATTATTATACTATGCACGTTTTTTTTTTTTTTTTTTTTTTCATATTGTATTTTTTTTGTAATTTATCTACTACATTTTATTTCCGAAAAAAATTTACCGTATTTACCGTTTTTTTTATCGACCGAGCGGTCGGCCGTTTCAAATTATCTTAATGTATTTCATTCGCGATTTTTCCCACGAGACAAACGGACAGATAGATTAGTGTTGGAGAATTACAAATCGGATTTTATCAACATCGTCGGGTTTTGTAAAGTGGCGTGTGGCTTGAGACGAGTCTCGTCGTTGGTTGCCTGGCGCGTTGCCATCGAAATGTACGAATCACGCTACGCCTGCATCTGCCACTGCGGCATGAGCAAAGTATAGCTATCCGACAGAGCTTGCGGACAAAGATCTCGTTCTATATATTTAAATGGCCCTTACGCGGTCTTGCGGCTATGCGCCTTCTACTGCGTATATAGCATATATATATATATATATATATATGCATTCACTAATACGAGCGAAAATCTAGACTCATCGTCATTCGAATACCTCGTTGCCGAGAGCAACTAAGCGTTCGAGCATTTCGCGATTTATTCAGCATTCGTTTTGCACCGATCGGAATAGTCTCCGTGAAAAGCTTCACTTTCTCGCGATGTTTTCTCTTTATTCGATCGAATATAAATACACGGAGAGAAGGATTTACTAGAAATTACTATGTTATCTGGTAAAATTCGACGGTGGCGCCACCTATGACGAAAATACTCGATATTATGGGCATTTTTACCACATTTATGGGCATTTTTACCATATTCAATGGTAAAAGCTGATATCCGATGGATTTTTACCATATTCTATGGTAAAAATTCGCATAGAGAAAAGGATTTACTAGAAATTACTATGTCACCTGGTAAAATTCGACGGCGGCGCCACCTATGACGAAAATACTCGATATTATGGACATTTTTACCACATTTATGGGGATTTTTACCATATTCTATGGTAAAAATTCGCATAGAGAGAAGGATCTACTAGAAATTACTATGTCATCTGGTAAAATCCGACGGTGGCGCCACCTACGACGAAAATACTCGATATTATGAGAATTTTTACCACATTTATGGGGATTTTTATCATATTCTATGCTAAAAATTCGCATAGTTCTCGTAATTCTCAACAGGTGGCGCCATTGACTCCACAATACGAGAAATTTACGATATTTTTTACTAGATATCTGGTAAATTGTATCTCAGATCCTTCCCTTTGTGTACAAACGGGAGATTTGTCGTATCGAAGTTTTTGAGAGACTATTGTTTATTTTTGTGACTCTACGAAGGCGAAACGGACGGATACACAGAGCTTTGTCTATTTTTTTTTTTTTTTGTTTTTTCGGGACGATCTTTAAACCGGTTCGCTTCTTGTTCAGCAATCTTTCGGAGTCGTTGTCGTATTTCGTAGACCGTGAGCCGCTCCGAGGCCAACCGAGGAGATTTTATCCGGTACGCTTTACTGTTAGATCTCTCGGTGTTCGGCGAGGAAAATTAGTTTGCTGGAGAATCGTGCTACCGGCGCGATGTTTCTATACTTATGTCTATACTGCTGTTCTCTCGCTGGTATTTGGTTTGCGTGGTGACTAGACGATTGAGGTGACGATTCACCGTCATCTTGGCAACGTCGACGAACCGTGAAATAGCTGAGAAATATCGCTTCGATGAACTCTGCGGAATCTCGTATCGCGCATTCTACTAATTTCTCGATAATTAATTTGCTATTTATTCAACTATCGCGGCGTCTGCTCGATTAAAGTAATAACAATAATAATTATTATTATTTATTTAATGGATTTCACTTTTTATATTTCGTAAATGTATCGAGTAATTGTTGATGGAGTGACGCGAGAAAAGAATAAAAAAGTGCAATAAAAACTAAATAATACGATTTCATCGGATAAAAAAAAAAATTGAAAAATTGGTGGAAACAATTTTTTTATTCGATATCCGCTTTAGGCTTTCTTATCAAATATTAATTTTTGTGTTATTCGGCATCTTCTCGCGACCATTGAGAAAAAATACACTGGATATCCGCTTCGAAACGACGAGCCAAAAAAATATAAAGATACCTCGTGTTTGGCAAAGTGACAAAATCGTTTTTTGGACCTATTGCATGACGATGAAAAATCTTTTAAAAAAAGGATCATAAAGGGATACATATTTTTTTTTTTACGACAGAATGAAAAATTTCGAAAAAAATATTTTGGACCGCATATTGTATAATTTTTCGAAATGATATATATTTTGGCATAAATGCCGAAAACAATTCTGTTTTCAATTTTTTTTATTTCCGGCGCGATTAATATTTTTTTCGGAGATTTTCTCTGCCAATATCAGCATCCCGCATTTTTTTTTTTTTTTTTTTTTTTCATCAAAACGCCGGAAGGAACAATAATATGCGCCGACTAATAGACTACTCACATATATGCCGAGTATATTCGCGTGTGCCAAGCACCGCGACAACGTTTGAGGGTCGAGGATCTCGTAGCCCTAAGACCTCCTTATTACGAGATTCGACGAGTCGAGGGGGGTGAAGGGTGAGTTTCAGAATAAGAAGGTGAGGGGACACACTGCGTTCCACCTTGTCCCACTTGTCGAGTTCAAACTGGCAAACGACAGTGCGCGTCGTCGTCAAGTCGAGGTCACTCGTGTACCCGCCTATATATATTTTGTACTTACGCGCGGAAAAAAAAAAAAAAAAAAAAAACATACGAAGGAAACTTTTATTGTCCCAATGCTGCGATCTAATCGAATTAAAAAAAAAATCACGAAATTTATAGATCGCGGAAATATAGAATCCAAAAAGATCGATTTATTCGCTAAAACCCGAATTATTAATCGATAAAAATTGGAGATTAATTCCAATTTAAAATGACAAAAAAAAAAAAAAAGAAGGAAACTTTTATTGTCCCAATGCTGCGATCTAATCGAATTTTTAAAAAAATCACGAAATTTATAGATCGCGGAAATATAGAATCCAAAAAGATCGATTTATTCGCTAAAAACCGAAGTTATTGATCGATAAAAATTGGAGATTAATTCCAATTTAAAAGGACGTAAAAAAATACGAAGGAAACTTTTATTGTCCCAATGCTGAGATGCTGAGATCTAATAAAATTAAAAAAAAAATCACGAAATTTATAGATCGCGGAAATATAGAATCCAAAAAGATCGATTTATTCGCTAAAAATCGGAATTATTAATCGATAAAAATTGGAGATTAATTCCAATTTAAAAGAACGTAAAAAAATACGAAGGAAACTTTTATTGTCCCAATGCTGAGATCTAATAAAATTAAAAAAAAAAATCACGAAATTTATAGATCGCGGAAATATAGAATCCAAAAAGATCGATTTATTCGCTAAAAACCGGAATTATTAATCGATAAAAATTGGAGATTAATTCGAATTTGAAAGGACGTCGGATATCGGAAAAATGCAATACGCTTTTACGAGTCTATATCCGGGAAATATTTGAGTATAGATTTCGAGAGAAATAATGCTGCTAACCTGGACGGAGACTCGCCTTGTCCTACTTGCCGAGCTCCAGTTCCTCGCACCAATACCGTCGAGATGAGGTCACCAGTTTTCCGTGGAGCACCGAGTACAACGCGGCAAACGCCGCGGTCACGTTACTGGGACGCTGATTCTTCCATCCCGAAAGCTTTTATCCCTTCTCTCGGATCGTTTCTATGTATTTTCTCCTCTCTCGTTACCTTCCGGAACCTTTTCATTAGAAGAACCGGAAACCTTTGCCAAGATTTTCGAAGACATCGATCGATTACACAGACATCGATGTCCTTGAACCTCGCTGCTGCTTGACCATCGACCGGCTTTGGAAGACTCCGAAAGTGGTCTCTTCCTTGTTAAACAAATATAGAACGCTCCCCTCTCTCCCTACAATCCCCAAGAGTTCGATGTTTTAGCCTCGTCGACCTGTTCTTTATTCACTTCCTGTTTCTCCATTTCTCGCATCAACGGATCCGAGAATTGCGACTCTTTGTAAAATCGGCGCTATAATTTTTTTTTTTTTTTTTTTTTTTTTTTTTTTTTTTTCAGAACGGCGATCTTTGCATTTCGATTCTGCATCCACCGGTAGACGATCCACAGAGCGGCGAGTTGCCATGCGAGAGGTGGAATCCTACGCAAAACGTCAGGTGAGAAAGTTCGCTGAACAATGGATATAAAATTACATATCGTCTTATAATGCGAACGATCGGAATAAGGAACTCCAGTATATCAGCTTTACCGTTCACCTGTATCCGTTACTGTTCGCTGAAAAAAAAATGGTTGCAAAGTAAATGCGCATTGCTTCCTCGCGATTTTTCTTTTTTCCCAAATTTTAGTCTATTATCTCGATTTTCGCGAAATTTAAAATAAAAAATAAGTATTTTCGAAAAAAAAAATGCAATATTCGATAAATTTTTTATTTATTGACGAATTCACGGCAAATTAAATCTCAAACTATATTTATCAAAATTCAACTTATAGTTAAAATTTGAGTTCAATATCTCAAAATTTGCAGATGAAAGGAAACAAAATCAAAATTTGGTATCACACATTTATTTTTTTCTAAATCACATTTCCCGACGTTTTAGACGATTTTGAAAGTCCCGAGATAAAAATCTCAAAAATAATTTTTTTTTTTTTGAAAAAAAAAAAAAAAAAAAAAAAAAAAATTCTCCGAGAAAAATCGCGCAAAAACGATGCGATGTCACGAAATTAGATGAATACCGACAAACATAAATCTCTCCGTATTTTAACGAATAATTAACACGAATTATTTCCATTAGGACAATTCTTCTGTCGGTAATATCGCTACTGAACGAACCGAACACATTCAGTCCGGCAAACGTTGATGCTTCGGTTATGTACCGACGTTGGCGCGACTCGAAGGGTCGAGACAAAGAGTATGAAAATATAATAAGGTAAAAAAAAATTTTAATAATCGTCAATAAATCCTCGAAATTCGCGTTTACGATGATTAATCGAACGGATTTCTCGGCGCCTTTCGTTTGATTAAAAACAAACGAAGGAAAAAAAAATTAAAAAAAAAACGCTTCATTATCGGTATCAATTGCAGGAAACAAGCGCAAGCGGCAAAAATGGAAGCGGAGAAGGAGGGAATCGTCGTCCCGGTAACACTGGAGGATTACTGCATAAAGACACGCGCGAGGCCCGCGGAGCAGCAACTCGACATGACCGATTTTTACGACGACGAGTACGAACTCGACGACGACGAGGATGAATTAAGCGCAAGCGATTACGAGGACGGCGACGACAGCGGCAACGGAGAGTCGTGATCCATCACTTGAATTTTTATCAAGAGAACTAACGATAACGCCATTATCCAGTTCTGTATAGATTCGTAAATTAACGAGCTTCTTAACCGGCCGATCTCCTTCTGTCTCTCTATCTCTATCTTTCTATGTCTCTATATCGTAAAGAAAAGCAAAAAAAAGCGAAAGAAAAAAAAAAAAAAAAAAAAAAAAAAAAAAAAAAAAAGATTCTCAAAATTTTTATGAATTTCGTGATCTGAATCGCGGACGAGTTTTTTCGCGAAATCGTGGCGTTGTGTATATATATATATTTTTTAATATAAATCTATATAGATATATATATATATATACACATTTGTCGCGTGACGAAAAATCGCACGTACGAGTTGTCGAAAATTCGGCCGGAAATCCTGGAGCTAACGATCGGAAGGTTCGTCCAAAGAAGCGGACGTTCGCGAAGCGCGTACAATCGATTCGATACGATTATAGCGCTTGTTGTTTCCTTTTTTTTTTTTTTTTTTTTTTTAAGCAACGGTTACGCGGTTTTGCAGACAAGAATCGTGTCGGCTATCAGCGTGATTAGAGGACTGAATCGAGGAATTCTCGTGGCCCTTTTGTAGCTTCGAGAGAAAAATCAATGGGCGTAAAGGTATTTTCGGGAGTCGAGTCAATTACTTTCGGGCAAAACGCGGGAGGGGAGGGAAAAACTATAGCCGCATTCGACAACTCGTCGCTTCATGACTCGTCTCTCTCTCTTTCTCTCTCTCTCTCTCCCTCTCTCTCTCTTATTTCCTCCGTGACCGATCGTTATTTTGTTCCCAGAGATATATATTCTGTCGTCATCCGGAACACTTTACGCCAACGGGATCGATACCCGCGCCTCGCTTCGTTTTCTATTTTCTATTTCCTATTTTTTTTTTTTTTTTTTAATAACTCTTTCCGTTTCTCTTACGTAGAAATTATTGTGAATCCCTTGTCCTTCGTCCCAATTGAAATGAAAAAATAAGGAAAAAAAAAAAAAAACGGAAGCGCAACGGAAGATCCGAATTCGATTAACGATTCGAGAGAATCGCACTTCCGACGTTTTAAGAATTCCCTTTTCCTTCATAGTAGACGATGTCGACGTTATTCGTGTTTGTCGTTGCAAGTTTGTAGCGCACTTCGTCCGGAACATGTAGAATCTCCAGTTTAGAAGCTCCTTAAATTAAAATTAAAAAAAAAAAAAAAAAAAAAAAACCAAGAGGGAAAAAAAAAAAAAAAACAAGCAGCAACCGGGTAAGAATATTAAAGTTTATTCAATAGGGAAGCGCTCGTGCTTTGTTTTAACGCGATTGAAAATTATCGAAAGTTTTTTTTTTTTTTTTTTTTTTTTTTTCATTTTTTTTTATCGACTGGTTAAATGGCTCGAGCGCTCGCGCTCGTGGGTTCTAAAGGCCCTCCCTTCCCCCCCGATTGTTAACTTCGAATCGAGTGATGAGATAATCACACAAACACGACACACACACAACAACACCTCGTTATTAAAAAGTTGATCTCACTCACTAGTTGAAGTTACACGCGAATACGATGCATAAAAATCTTTGCGTTTAGATACCCTCCATTGCATATTGAAAGTCGGTGAGTTTCGCTAAGTCTATATTTAATTTATATAATTGTACTTTAATATTGGAAATGAAAAAAAAAAAAAAAAAAAAAAAAAAAAAAAAAAAAAAAATGAAAATGAAAAGATCTAAAATAATTGCCAGGATCGATAGATCGATCGACGAGACGCGGGAAAATAGAGTAATAAATAAAAAAAAAATCTCTGATCAATTTGTTGATTAGCGAATGACAAATTTGTCGGAATTTCATTAATTAATAATAAATTATCCTGGCAATTTGAGACGCGCAGCTAAGTCGCGCTACGACGACGCTGTCTTTTTTTCCTCCCCTTACGATTACTCTGTTTACCCAACTTGGAATTTTTCATTTCTATACTTTTAATTTTTAATGTCATGTAATATGTAAAACTGCAAGACAAATGAGAAAAACACAACGCAATGTTTCGATTATTATTAAAAAAAAAAAAAAAAAAAACAATTTTTTAGAAGAACGTACAACAGCCTTATTTGTCGCACTGTATTTCGTATTTTTTTCAGATTCTCGTGTAAAAAAAAAAAAGTGTAATTTTCGAAAAGATTCCCTTTTTTTTTTTTTTTTTTTAAATGAGACTCTGTTTTTACTTTGTTCTTTTCGTGAATTTAGAATTGTTCTGTGAAGAAATCGTCGTTCACCCCAAAACCATGACAAATTGCAACAACACAATTTTTTTTCTGAATAAACGAAATTATAATAAATAAATCCACCGGTCCATCGTAAACTTTTTCGTGAGAACGTTACGGAGCTTCGAGAATTTTTTTTTGCGATCTATTGGATTTTTGGAACTTTTTTTCTTTTTTCTTCGGTGCGCATCGCGGAAGAAAGAACACAACGCGAGATTATTCAAGAGAAACGAAAAAACAAATGAAAAAAAAAAAAAAAGTTGAGAGACAATGGCTAACGGAAGCTAAAGACGTCTACGATACGCTCCGCGAACTTTCGATCGAAGGTACCGCGCGACGTGTACATTTGTAAATAGAAGAACGCGGAACACCCGCAGCGTAGCCAATGTATTATGCGAGTGGTATCGTCAGAAGCAAATTTTACAACTAAAAAAAAAAAAAAAAAAAAAAAAAAAAAAAAAAAAACAAATGAATACCGAAAATATATTCCAAACTTCTAACTATCGTGTGAATTCAGTGCTCGAAATAAGTAGTTTAGCCGAAACCGATTTTTTTCCCGTGTGCCACCGGATCGTGCGACTCTATAATCTCATTCCTCTCCGTATCAGTCGCGTTTTCCTCGAAGCAAAAAAAAAAAAAAAAAAAAAAAAAAAAAAAACAGAAATAACGTAAATAATTTGTATATTTCGTGAATTATTCCTCTTTTTTGTACATATCAATAAAGATCTCTTAATACAAATGTCTCTGACAATGTTCGCATCGTCATTTACGTATTAATTTATCTAATTATTAATTGCACGGAAATCGAAAAGAAAAAAAAAAAAAAAAAAAAAAAAAAAAATGTTTAATGTGTTCAATCGAAAAGTTATCGAGGATGAGAGTCGTTTCGATTTTTGGGAATTCCGACGAGCAAATGATTTTTCGGGGTGCAACTCGGCGGCCGAAGTTTAGCGATATGAACGATGTAACCGAATTCTTCCGCTTGCAATCGTCGATCGGTATCGATGATCGCCATGCATTCGTTTCCCTGACGAGTTTTCGCGTTCTTCTCGTCGTGCGTCTGATCGGCCGCGTGTCCGAGAATCAGGTAATCCCTCGTCTTCATGTGTTCCCGAAAAATTTCGCTTCTCGGATACGTAATGTGATGGCAATCGTGAACGGAGCCGTAGCAACACGGGCAGCTGACGAAAATCGCTTTCCTGCGTATGCAATGCTGTATCACGAGATCCGTGGCGACGCCGCAGGCGTGAAGCGACATACCGATGTCGAAATTACCTTTGAAATAATCCAAATTACATTGATAAAACTTAACATTCGTAAGTTTCAATTTTTTAACTCTTTCCTTCGATCTATTGAGAGATTCTTCCTTATTTTCCAGCAGCACAACGGTGCAAAGCGGCAGAAGATGAGCGACGAGAATCCCGAGATGTCCGCTACCCGAGCAAAAATCGACGATCACATCTCCCGATTTCGCGAGACGCAATATCGGTTTACAGAGATTCTCGAGCTGTTCGAATTTTCTCTTTAATCGAGAAATCGGCAAAGCTCCACCGTCGGGTCTCGCGTCGTACGGCACTTCGTCCCAATCGAGTAGAATTTCCGCTCCAAACGGCTGCTCCTCGAGTTCGGCAACTATCGGCAATTCCTCGACTAGTCGCAGCGAACTTTCGATGTCCTCTTGTCTCGTGAATATCCGATTGCGCGGTTTGTATCTCTTCGGATCGCTTTTGTAAAGACTCTGCTTTTCCACCGCTGGAAGCGCGTAATTAGTTCGATAAACTTCGCCGGTTTCCAGCGCAATGCAAGACAAACATCGATTGACCATCTCGTCCTCCGTTATCCTTTCGTACCATTTGGCTGTAAGCGGTAAGACATTCCACAGTATTTCGTTCGATACAAAGTTCGTAAATATATGGAAACAGACGAAAATTATTATATCTGCGAGAGTAACGTAAGATCCCTCGGCGTACAAGTGCTCCGGTACAACGCCGCGTTCCTGCGTCGCGACGCCGTTTAACGCGAATTTCTTCGACATCGTGTATTTGTAAACGTTGTGCAGCCGCACGGGTTCCGACATGTGAGCCTCGAAACGCGCCAACGACGTCGGCAACACGGATTCGACGAGAATCGCCGAGTTTAGCGTATTGAGCGTCGATAGCAAATCGACTTCGCAAAATTTTGTCCAAACGCTCGATTCCGATGGCGACAACAGACACGAGTCCTTGAAACCCAATAAAGTTCGACAGCGATGTTCGGCATCGCGGGATATTGTACTTTTAACGATTTGCCGTAAACTCGCGCAGAGACCGGCGACAACGCTATTCTCGTTGACGATAACATTCGGCAATTCGCAAGAACTCGCGTAATACGGCAAATCTTTGGGATCCAATACTTCGTAATTAAATTCGCTAATATGTACAGAATATCCTCGTCGCTCGTCGGATCCCGTCGCGTTTTTCACGAGTATTATTTTCGCGTCGGAATCGCAATACTTTATCGCGAATAGACTTATCACCGTTTCGATAGGCGCTGAGCAAAGAGAATTCAGAGTAAAGTACTCCAAGTATATTTCGTCAGTTTTCTTCATTGTAAAAAAGAAAAAAAAATATAGAATTTTTTTTTGGTACTATCAAACGCTGTTTCGCAATTGTCTCGCGACTTTTCTTATCACTCTTTTTCTCAATATACTTTCTCTCCAAAATACGCTTATACACGATATCATCGCAAGAGCGCACATGGAACCTTCGAATTTCCAGAATGATTCCTCCTCCAGCCAAGCAACTCTGTCGCAACTGAAAAAAAAAAAAAAGTTAATATTTTTCGGAAAAAAAAAAGTTAATATTTTTCGGAAAAAAAAAAGTTAATATTTTTCGAAAAAGAAAAAAAAAGTTAATATTTTTCGAAAAAGAAAAAGAAAGTTAATATTTTTCGAAAAAAAAAAGTTACTATTTTTCGAAAAAAAAAAAGTTACTATTTTTCGAAAAAAAAAAAAAGTTAATATTTTTCGAAAAAAAAAAAAAAAAGTTAAGATTATTCGGAAAAAAAAAAAGATGCAGAAGTCCTAAAAAAAATTACCTTCTTGTAACAGTTGCTCCGTTTTTACACTTAAGCACCTCCTTGTACCTTGCGTGAACGCAGACGCCAATGCTTTCGCTTGCTATTTCAAAAGCTGTACACGGATGGCACTCTGATATAATTTCGAATTCCTCGTTGGATGCGCAGGTGGCATTGTTCTCGAAACTCTCGACGAATGGTTTGCTATTGGAACCGTCTGTCCAGTGACTTTCTACTATCAGAACAAGTATCGTCAGTCTGAAACAACAATATAATAATAATGATAATAATAATAATAATTTATTCCATAAATGTTCCCTTCGGCAATAACAAGATTTTTCGTTTTACGAGAAATTTTTTCAAAACAGTTTAAAAATTCGAAACTAATCGTTAAAACAGTACGATTTGAAATAACATAATAATAATAATTTTTCGATAAATTTTCTCGTTTACAACACTTTTTTTTTACGAGAATTTACTTTTTAATATCTGTTTGAACATTAGAAAACAATTTTTAAAACAGTAAAATGGATTTATTCTTTGCGATGTTTATCTGTTATTCGAGATATGCGTGTATAACCTCAAAATACGAGATAATATATATCGAACACTGACCCTCCTAACAGCGTGATACCGAGCAGCATGCGCTTCTTCGTACACGATTCAATCATTTCGTTTCGTTCGTTCGACACTCGTAAGACGTTAAATAATTCTCGGCAATTTGTTTCATTAATAAAAAATAAAAAAATAGTGTATATTACGGTGGTGAATTCACTTGTGAGTATCCTGGGGCAACGACGATAGGTTTTGACAAACGTCGAGAGTCGACGCCATGAATGAAACGAAACGGACTTTGGAATTCCCCCACCGCGCATGCGCCGTGTAAATTGGCGTGCATGTAGTTATGTACTATTGTCGACGGATGTATATAGACGCATAAATGGATATATACATATATACGAAGGCGGTCAAGAATATCGCGCTTGTGTATTCTCTAGTGGATGCAGGTGCAGAGTTCCGCTTGTCTGCCCTGTCAGTCGGCGGGTGTCGATCGGGCCGGAGACAGAGAAAAACGGCGACTCTCCATCGGGGTGTAGTCCGTTGTCGTTTGTAAAGTCTAATTGAAGATAACCAGTGTGGCAGCGAGGGCCCCGAGGGTTCATTAACCACGGTAAGTCATTTTCCGAACAATATTCTCGAATACTCCTTTCGATCTCACGATTAAAAACAAAAAAGAAAAAAAAAACAATTCTCTCAAATGTCTCACAATCGAATACATCGCGAAATATCACGCTGCCAACGCCAAGCTGTCACGTTAAAATATCATCTCGCGCGTCAAATTACTTCGACGAAAACTGACATTTTCCGAGTTGCGAATAAATCGAATATCCGAATTAACTTGACAATTAAACAACTCGATCCACGATTGCTTTTTGTTTGTCTGTTTTTTTTGTTTCCCTCTTCAAAAATCTTCAATCGTTTGTCAATTGTCGCGTCTCTCGTATAATTTTGTTTTTAACAACAAAATCCGTATACGCAGAGTGACGATTGACGCTTTGTCGCCGTTCAATATTTCGAAATTTTTTTTTTATATATCGTTGCATTTTTATATAAAATTTCGTTTTTCAATAGCAAAATCACTGTACGCAGCGACAATTGACGCTGCGTTGGCGATTTATCATTTAATGATAAAATTTATTTGACGTCGACGCTGCGCATTGAATTTTATTGGGTCTATTCACGATTCATAATATTCTTTTTCTCCGACTCTGTATAGATGTTGTCGCGGATAGACAAATAAGAGATGGTACAACGTCAGGCTGTATGAGCGATTATTACCCTCTTAGAGGTACAATTGAACAGGCATAACCTGGTTGAATGGGGCAATGATCTCTTCTACGTAACTTATGTACGCTTAGCGTTTACTATTCTCGACATGGACGGCCCTTGTCTTCACCAATTCATCACGGCGCCCGTTAAGAATTGTCTTCAATTGCACCGTATTAGACAGTAAGAATAATTTGCCCATTGGTAATGAACTGCTGCCCCGATTTTGTACCTCTCCTGACCCCTCAATCAAGCAGTAGTTTAGTTTGTGTTGGGAATTGAAAAAAAAAAAAAAAAAATCACGCAATTTTTTTTTTTTTTTTTTTTTTTTTTTTTTTTTTAGGTCAACGCATTATTTACAGAAGAATTCTATTGGCATGAAATGTTAACTGTAAAGCGTAATAATTCGATTACTGCATGAAACTAAATTGCGAAACGATTTTACTGCACGAGGTATGGAAACGGAGTTTTCCGCGCGCGAAAAACGTGAAAAAGGAGTTTTCCGCACACGAAATGCGTGAAAAAGGAGTTTTACGCGCGCGAAAAGCATGAAAAAGAAATTTTTTGCGCGCGAAAAGCGTGAAAAGGGAGTTTTCCGCGTGCGAAAAGCATGAAAAAGGAGTTTTCCGCGCACAAAAAACGTGAAAAGAGAGTTTTCCACGCGCGAAAAGCGTGAAAAGGGAGTTTTCCGCGTGCGAAAAGCGTGAAAAGGGAGTTTTCCGCGTGCGAAAAGTGTGAAAAAGGAGTTTTCCGCGTGCGGAAAGTGTGAAAAAGGAGTTTTCCGCGCGCGAAAATCGCGGAAAACTTCATTTTCCATACCGCAGTGAAGTAAAATCGTATACGATACTCGGAAAAACGTTTTTTCGGCTCGTGTACTTCTTACGCGAGTTGAAAAAAAGTTTTTTCTCCCTCGTGACGTAATATATACTATTATTTAACAGGGAACCAATGGTAGAACAATATTTCCTAAACTTCCAGACACTAACATCTATGTAATTAATTTTATTGACAATTAATTGCGAAGCGATAAACTAATTGATTTTGCTAAATCAACACTATACTCATTAATCTAATGGATCATTTTATATGACCTATTGTACAAAAGCAACCGCGTGTCGTGCACGTGCACGTGCTTGTTATGCTTTTTTTAGCATCGCCATCGCTCAGACTTCAAGAAAAAAAAAAAAAAAAAAAAAAAAGCCGAAAGACCGATAACAGACATCCGCGGACTTCGAACTCCCGGCGCAAACGATACGGCACGCGATCTATTAATCAAAAATTACAATACATTTTTTTTTTGCATTCTTTTGCAACTGCATCATTGTATATCGATAGATAGAGGACACGTTTTCATCATTACGATTCCTTAAAAAAAAAAAAAAAAAAAAAAAAAATTATTCAACTTCGTTATCGTAAAAACAAAACTTCGCGATGTATGAAACGTTTCTCTTGAAAATGCCGATACAGTAAATATCACGCAATTTAAACGTTTTAGAAATCGAGAATTAAAAAAAAAAGATAATTATTTGAAACATCTTAATTTCCTTAACTCGCGACTACTTGAAACGATAACTTTGTTATTGAACTCCGGAGTATCCGGCGCGTTATTGTTCATCATTATGAATAAATTTAACTGCGAGTAACGCGCAGTGTCTCGGCGTACTGTTATTAATTAATCGATGCGCCGGGCGCGCTATTCATTGGGTATCATTTACGCTTATTAAACAATTTAACGTTGTAGTTGTTAACTCGCTACGGGAAGCCATCATTAACAATATTGTTGCGCAATAATACGCGATACTCTGTTGTTATTATTACGCAAGGAGACAACGGGGTTTAGCGTTTACGTAACGAAAAGCCATACGACGATATCGATGAAACTTGTGGTCTTCACTACCATTTCATCGCTGGTAACGCTTTTGCGATATTATTCACTATATTAATACAATCGCACGTTTCCCTCAACGTTTTCCAGCAAACTTATCGCATGCTAGTGTTTCAAGCGGTAAACCAATATCACCGCGTAATACGACTCCAAAAGTTGAGTATCGATATTACGCGAATGATAATGATTCGCGGATTATGCGATCGATTCGCGAATCTCAGATGGAACCGTTCTTCGCCGTTCGCTCGTAGTTTCGGACGGAGTATTATGCATGATACCGTCCGCCTTGCAGTAAAGCGCATCGATACATTGTAGAATCTTTGCGAATAAACCATCGAAAAAAGTTTCGATCGAAGTAATCGCGAGATATCGATAATCTTAAGATAAATACAGCGCGCGATGTTCATTTCGCAAAAATTCGAAAAAAATGAAAGAAAATTGCAAACACTTCTCGATAAAAATCTGAAAAAATTCATCCATATTAAAGGCACTGAAAAAATTAATTTTGCATAATAATAATTGCAAAATGTTATTAACAAATGGGAAAAAAAAAATTGTTTAACAAATTTCTGATAACACAACTTTCTTTTTTTTTACGAAAATGATTCGTTCATTTTTCTAAATACGTATGAATTTTTTCAGATTTTAATATTTAATTTGAATTTTTTTTATATGGGAAAAAATGTGTTGAAAAAAAAATCAAATTAAAGATTAAAATCTGAAAAAATTCACACATATTTACGAAAATAAGCGAATGATTTTTATAAAAAAAAAAATTGATTACCAATTTGTTGAACAATTTTTTTTTTCATCGATTTGTTAATATTTTTTCAGATTTTTATATCATCGAGAAGTGTTTGCAATTTTCTCTCATTTTTCTCGAAATTATGCGAAATGAGTGTCTCGCGATGTATTTACCTTAAAGAGACGACGAAGAAAGTCGTTTTATCGGATATATCCAATGGCGAACCATTTTGCAGAGTCAAGTGGATGAATCCACGTGCAAATACCAATGAGGCTTACGTTCCAACGTACATAGAGCATCTGGCAAATGTGATAACTCATGGAATATGGGTGGTTCCTTCGCTGTTGGGAGGCCTTGAACTCGTCAAACGCTCGTCAACATGGACCCAACTGGTATCGGCGTGGGTGTACGGTACTTCCCTTCTTCTCGTATTCGCCGTCTCCACGTTCTTTCACAGCGTCCATTACTGCAATCACACGTATGTATTAGTTATCAATTTTTTTTTTTTAATAACAAAAAGATAAAAAGAATTATTAGTCGCGGTGGCTACTCGATGAGGAAAAACCGGGAAATGAGGGAATTTTTTGATTGGTCAGGAAAAATGGATCACAGTATGAAACGAAAAAAAAATTATACAAAATCATTTTTTTTTTTTTTTTTTTCATATGTTAGGTATTCTAATTTTTATTTGTCAGGGAAAATGAGTCACAATACGAAACGAAAAAAAAAAAAAAAAATTTTAAAACACAGTATGAAATATTAGCTGTAAACATTTTGGAAACAAAAAGAAATTAAAATTCAGCGATAAATATCTATAGCTAAGTCGATTAATATTATTCTCCATCACCATAACTTGCAAATATATTTTTTTTAATATCAATCCATTAGAAAGTTCCATTAATAAGTTACTAGAATTTACCTATAAGTTTGAATTTCAGTCCGGAAAAAAATTATAATTTATTTACGGAAAAGTAAGGGAATTTCCTTCACTATTTTTAGTCGTCGCCATATAATAATTAATAAATTCTATAATAAATAATAATAAATATAATATATTTATTATTATTATTATTATTATTTATTGTTTATTTATCTATTTATTTATTTATTATTATTTAATATAATACATATAATAAATAATAATTATTAAATTCCGTGAATAAACGACTCAAGAAAAAATATTAAACTGAACGCAGGCAATTGAAGGACGTCTTGCATCGCTGCGATCGCGCAATGATTTACGTATTCATCGCCGCCACATATTTTCCATGGCTGATGATCGAAGACTGTCCCGACAATATTTGGCTTCCAATGATGCGTTACATCGTCTGGATAATGGCGACATTAGGAATACTGTATCAGCAAGTATTTCACGAGCGCTACAAGATGTTGGAGACGATCTTTTACTTGGTAATGGGAATCGGCCCGAGCGTTGCTGTGATTACTGTCGTAAGTATTCCTAATCGCGTATTATCGTCAATGAAAAATTAAAAAAATTGCAACTAAAATGCAATGAAACTCCGCGACTAATTGCTATGACTTTGCGATGCAATGAAATATCGTCGAAATTATAGAACAAATTCGACAACGTCGGTGAGCTGAAGACCGGAGGATTGATTTACATTGCCGGTATAGTGTTCTTCAAGTCCGACGGAAGAATTCCGTGCGCTCACGCGATTTGGCATCTTTTCGTAGCCGGTGGTGCAGGATTTCATTATTACGCGATACTTCAACATTTGTATCCAACGCCGATGAATCAATTGGACGGAACGATCGGCGGACCGGCACTACCGGATTTGTTCGACTCTCACGTCGAACTTTAGAAACATTGAGAGTCGTACGCAGATCTGTATCGATCTCTATTTACATAATATTTATATATACCTATATAATTGATAGAACGAAAAAAAGCAGAAAAAAAAAACAAAAAAAAAAAAAAAGTTTTAACAACGACGCCGTACTCGGCGTATCCATTTGCTAGTTCGATAAACCAATGGTTACAGTCAGTTTTCTATATATATAAAAAAGAAACGAAAAAAAAAGAAAAAAGAACAATTGTAGTTATAATTACGAGTCTAATCAAACGCTCGATCGTTATATACATATATTTTCGTAAAAGTCCCGAATAGAAATCGTAAAACGATCGGAAATCGACGGGAACGCAACGAAAGTCGTGTGTAATATGAAGATACCGACAATTCTCGTTCCTGAATTAGTTTTTCTTGCCACGAAAAATTCCGGGCGTCGATCTTTCATTCGGTCATTTAAAATTTGACTGAACTATTCAATAGTTAACGAACTATAGACGAATTTTTAACGTGTATTTAGCAATTAGAAAAATTAATTATCATCGGAATCATGTCGTGTACCTGATGTTGATTAGTCAAAAGAAAGTGGCGAATGTCTATGTAACGAATGGACGGTAGAAAAAAAAAAAAGAAGAAAAAAGAAAAAAATGAAAAAAAAAAAAAAAAGTATCGGAACGAAGACGGGAAAGACTGTTGCATCTCAGATAATTTAATGAAGCCAAAAAAAACGAAACGATTAACAAAATGCTAGTATTCCGGTAGAGTGGAAGAACGAGAAGTGATTCCCAAACGGAGCCAAAAAAAAAATAAAAAAAAGAAAACATAGGAAACAAAAAGAATAAAAAAATAAACCAAATCAAACGGTTTAAAATTAGGTAATTTAATACGAGACTCGTAAGTCTCACTTGAGCCGAGATAATCGAATTCGTCGTCTCTATGCGAAGGGTAGAAAAAAAAAAAAAAAAAAATGAAGATTCGTAGAAGTCGTTCATCGATCGAATGTACGCGATTGTTATTTTTTTTTCTTTGTTAATACTTTTTAATGTCTTTTTTATATTGTATATTTAGGTAAGTGATGTGCCTACTGAATTTTTTCTTTTATTTATACGCGCATTTCAATGCGAAAGTGCCGAATAATGTATTTTAGCAAATTTTTTTTGTTAATCGACTGCCCACATCGAGAATTCAAAGGCTTTGTCATCACTTACCGAACTCCTCGAATCCACTCAGTCGCGATGTAGACGTGTGCCAAGATTTCTTAGGATAAATTAGTCGTTTAAACGAAATTAAAAAAAAAAAAAAAAAAAAAAACGGAGTAAATAACGAAACTGGCGAAATTCTCGCGAGTTATGCAACCCGTCGAGAAAATACGATAAAACGCGCGCGCGGCAAACGACACGTCTGAGACGTTCTATAGTTATGTAAACTACTCGTCGTCGTGTAACGCGAAAAAAAAGAAAAAGAGAGAAAGAGAGAGAGAGAGAAGGAGAGCACTTGACCCGAAAGCCTAAAGTGGGTTACGCAATTAGACACCAAAGTCGCATAATTGCAAACGAATCGATCACTCCGTTGAGCTGTTCGCGTCGTTATTAAAAAAAAAAAATTGTAATTGTAACATTATAGTGTCGTAGATATTAAAATATTCGTTAATTCACAGGATATAACGTAATATATCGAGAGGTCAAGGGGTTGATATGCGCGTTCGGTTGTCGCGACAACAGCAGATATGTATACAACAGATTTTAAGGAATTACTGCCGGAATGTTTTTTTTTTTTTTAAATAAACAAAAAAAATGAATAGTTTGCAATGTAAAAAATTGTTTCGATATCCTGCAACGGCAATTTATAACTAATTTCGATTTTATCGTAAAGCCATTTTCAACGCGATGCTATATCGGGAGGTATAATAGTTAAATAAATGATTCATTGAAAATTACACACGCGATAAATTGTATACTGTGCGGCGGAAAGAGCATTGACATCAGAACGATTGTTGCTATGGAAACAAATCCAACGTTCGGACGACAACACAGCGATGACGGAGGGCAGTCGATGTCAGGGTCTCCCGATGCGCGGACGCGGAATAAATTCATTTTCATAATGAAGTTAAAACGAGAAATTCCGCGTGAGGTACGATATTGTTTTCTGCACAACGATTTCGCGCCCTGACCTCCCCTCACCTCCGCCAATAATTCGCGAAAAAAAGTTCAAACGCGTTGAGTGGAAAAAAAATTGCCCCGCGAAAGATTCCTTTCCGTGTCCTTCGCGACGACATCGAAACTAAAGAAATTTTTACCGAGTGCCATAAATAAAAATTAGTATACGAAAAAGTGAAAAAAAGAAAAGTCGCCGCGAAAAATTTCTTTTCGTGTCCTTCGTATTAAAATCGAAATTATAGAAATTTTTACCGAGTGCCATACATAAAAATTAGTATACGAAAAAAAAAAAAAGAAAAAAAAAATGGATAAACGAGTGATCGACGATACTGGAATATCGCTTTCCAGCGGTATAATGGAAAAATTGCCGCCGTGGCTTATGGAAATGAATGAGTGAGTAATTTTTTTTTTTTTTCGTCAATTAATCAATCGCCGCAATGTGCGCTAAAAAAATAAATGATTTATAGTTGATAAATTTATGGGTTCTATATGACGAAACAAATGTTTGTTTATTTTTAACATATATCTGTTGAGTCGAATAATAATTAATTTTACCTTAATGAAGCTTCACAACATTTTTTAACATTTAAAAAAAAATTTATTTGACTCAAATAAGATTTGTAACTAAACTATAAATTACCAGTTATTTATAACATTTTTTAGATTTTTTTAACTAAATATTTATTTCGCCATATCAAACTATACATTTGTTAACTATTCCTGAAATTTTAACATCCGTTTGCCGTTCTACAGAAGCGTCCGGAAGTTGAATCAACGGGACGATTACAGTTCGCTGCCTATGGAAACTTTTGGAATGGAAAACAAATTGGCGGGAGCCGCTTACAGTTCGTGTTCCGAAATTAGTGACAAACAGGAAGACAACAATAATTCGTAAGTACCGTGAAAAAAAAAATAAAAAATGCATAAATAATCATTGATAAGTTTTTCTTTCGAAAAAAAAAAAAAAAAGAAAAATGCATAAATAATCATTGATAAGTTTTTCTTTCGAAGAAAAAAAAAATGCATAAATAATCATTGATAAGTTTTTCTTTCGAAAAAAAAAAAAAAAATGCATAAATAATCATTGATAAGTTTTTCTTTCGTAAAAAAAAAAAAAAAAAGCATAAATAATCATTGATAAGTTTTTCTTTCGAAAAAAAAAAAAAAATGCATAAATAATCATTGATAAGTTTTTCTTTCGAAATTAAAAAAAAAAAAAAAAATCATAAATAATCATTAATAAGTTTCTCTTTCGAAAAAAAAAAAAAAAAAAAAAACAGCGGCGCGACGTTCAATTTGGGAACTTTTAAAGACATCGACGATACTATCCTCTTGAAAGCATACGGCAAAAATCCATACGAAAATAGTAAAAAATCCGATAGGAGTGGATACAACGTATCGAATCGTTCCGCGGCTCCGATGTTCGGTTACGATTCTGCCGAAAATAATAAAGAGGATCTCGACGATATGGCAAAACGCAATCGTTACGTTGGTCGGAGCGCATTGGAATCTTATCCTCAATCCCGTATAAAATGGGACGAGAAAACTTCAAGCGGCGGTGCGTCTAATCGCAGAATGAAATCATCCGATCCGCGGCCCTTTAGAATGTTGGATTCGTGCCAAATATTGGCCGAGGAATCGCGACGTGACGCTGACAGAAGGGAACGACGAGTATCATTGTGGGAAACAAAGTACGACAAAAAAAACGACACAATGTCAGAGATATCGTCGATCGATAATTCGTCTTTTCGGCAATCGCCGGAGGGTCTCGAAGTTCCGATAGGTCAGTGTCGACAATGCACCACAATATAGTATATCGAGTATATCGAGTAATTTGCAATAAAAATGAAACGAAAAAAATTACAAATTTATTTCGGCAATTAATTTATAACAGGAATCGTTAGAAGAAAAACCGATTATTTAGCGGGCGTTGTTCCGCGCGAAGATATACCGGGAATCGACGGAAAATCAAAGGACGATGTTTCTCATCGCATTTTCGACGATTCCTCACTTCGGCAAAACAGAAAATCGCGCGATACGAACAAAAGGGACGAAATGAGTGCCAACAGTTCGAATGAACATCGTAAAAATCTTTATCATTTCGATCGCTATCCGCCGAAAGGTAGGCAACTGTGATTACCAATTAAAATCGATGTATCTTCTGACGAAAAAAACGATTTTTTTTTTTTTAATAAATATATGTGATCCATGAATTGTATCGTAAATATAAAAAATAATTCGTAAAAAAGAAAAGCGCGTCTCAGCATCCCAAGAAAATGCAACACTTGTGCAAAAATGCGGGAAAAGAAGAAATAAATTATCGTTTCCCGAAATCGGTAAACGAAAATTGCGGCTTTTTTTTAGATAGTGAACAATACAAGGAATTTATAATACCAGAATTGCCTCACGGCAATCGTTTGACTATCGATATTTTGAGCACTTGGGGCGACAAATATTTCGTCGGTTTGAATGGCATAGAAATTTTCTCTGCCACCGGTAATCCGGTATTTGTTACTGAGGTGAGTCTCTTATTTTTACAATTTACTCGCATCGTCTTTTACGTCGTCTTTTTATGTATTCGGTTTTTTTTTTTTTTTTTTTTTTACAGATACAGTCGATACCACAAGGTATTGACGAACTATCAGAGTACATAAACGATCCGCGAACAGTTGGGAACCTCATAAATGGAATAAACAGAACGAGAGATGATTTAAATATGTGGCTAACGCCGTTCGTGGAAGGAAATCATCATTACGTTCACATGACCTTTCGAGAAGCCGTTAATGTTGCTCTCATTAGAATATGGGTAAAAAATTGTTTTCTTGGTTTTTTTTCGTAATTATATCTCTCATCCTTATGCTACAAAAAAAAATGAAAAAAATTCCCGAACTTTGACTCGGAGAAATTATAATTTTTTTTTGGCTGAAATCCGGACTTATAATTTAAATACGGAGAACTAATAATGAAATTCGTAACTTACCGATATTCAAATTTTTTTTTGAGAAATATGGCGATGGGAAATAATATTAATACGACTAATTTATAAAAATTAATCACAAATTTTTTTTTTTTTTTCATTTGTTTCCAAAAACATTTAAAGCAAATATTTAGTACCGTATTTCATTCAAACATTTTTCGAGAAATATGGTGATGGGAAATAATATTAATACGACTAATTTATAGAAATTAATCACTAATTTTTTTTATTTTTTTAAATTTGTTTCCAAAAACATTTGCAAATATTTAGCACCGTATTTCATTCAAAGTATCTCAAGTTAAGATCCATAAAAGTCTATAAAAATGTCGCTTGTCTATAGTACGACATTTTTTTACGTAAATTATTTCAATTTTCAACACTTTACTTTGATTAATTTAGAATGACTTACATGTGAAAAAAAAAAATGATTTTGCTTCACTTTTTTCTCATTTCGTACTGTGACTCATTTTTCTTGAACAATTAAAAAAAATCCCCGACAATTCCCCGATTTTTTTAATCATTTTTATATTCCCGAATTTCCAAATTTTTTTTTACGAATAGCCATCATGTAGCCGGCGGTATTTATTCCACGGCGGTTTTTCGGCGATGATTCATTTTTCTTGAGGAATTAAAAAATTCCCCGATTTTTTTAATCATTTTTATATTCCCGAATTTTCAAATTTTTTTTTACGAGTCGCCATCGTGTAGCCGGCGATATTGTGAATAATTGGAGGCTTCGAATCCTTACAGAATTACAATAAATCGAGGATTCATTCCTATCAAGGTGCCAAGCATATTTTGCTCATCCTAAACGACGTATTAATATTCGACGGTGAAGTGGCGCGAGCCTCAGGCGACGTGATCGGCAGTATCGATACGTTCGGCGACGTGAGTCGCAAATTCAAATAATACGAATAAAAGTAATTTTTCAAAATTTTTTTTTTTTACGCGAAATCGAAATTGCAGACAATACTATTTACGACCGACGATCACATTCTCGAATCGGTATCGAGAAATGACGAGTATTTTATAAACATCGACGAGACGTTTGTCGAATCGGCGGAGAAGGAGATGGAAAGACCGATCACGGGAGCCACCGATATCAGCG
Organism: Buathra laborator; assembly: GCA_934046635.1. Lineage (NCBI taxonomy): Eukaryota > Metazoa > Arthropoda > Insecta > Hymenoptera > Ichneumonidae > Buathra > Buathra laborator. The sequence goes on from OW203902.1 coordinate 10,104,623, forward strand.
TATGTGGTACTTTACCGATTTCCGATTTACGAACGAATCTCGAAGATGATAAAAAAAAATAAATAAAAAATATTCCTTTTATTGCCGCGCAGTACGGAGTCGCTATCGACGAGAATGCTGTTGTCGATAAACTCAGCGAAATAAGTACAAACGATCGAAACACGATGTCGATCGCGTGTAAAGAAGTTAAACTCGTGTTGTTATCTAACTGGGGCAACTATAGTATGATTGGTAATCGAAGAAACGACAGTACACACCGTTTAATAATAAATAAAGAAGTATATATGAAATTTTTACGAATGCAACGTAACGATTTACAGGTCTCAACGGAATAGAGATGATTAACGACGAATATACGCCGGTGCCTATGGCTCAAGCGGATTTGGACTGTAATCAAGATAAGGATAACATAATGCGCCTCGTCGATGGAAATTTTTTAACCGCGGAACCTTCGCACATGTGGGCGATTCGTTATACGTCCGAAAATGAAGTAACGATAACGATAACATTTCATTCCGAAACGTATCTAACGGGAATGAGATTTTGGAATTATAACAATTCCATGGATTTGTCCTTTTGTGGGGTTCGTAATTTTTTTTTTTTCGAAATTCCAATTTTTTTCGCGATCTTTTTTTCAATCGATTTTTTTTTTTTTTTTTTTTTTTTTTTTTTTTTTTTTTTTTTTTTAAGGTGAGACAAGTTTACGTCGAATTGGATGGGAAACCATTATTTGATAAAGAATTCAAGGGTTTCACGTTGAGAAGAGCGCCGGGACATTGTCAGTACGATTTTTCACAAGAGATAAGTTTTATCAATCGGCCAATCGCGCAGGAATATCCTATTAATACGGCGCTACTGAGTCCTCGGGGAATGTCCGCCGAGGGTGAGTATCACGAGACGAATTAAGACGAAATTACAAAAGCGATAGAAATATTCAAAATAATAATAATAATAAAAATGTTTAAATAATAATAATAATATTTTTTAATTAATATTTATATATTTACGAAATATTTTTTATTTTTTTTTTATCGAATATATAAATATTTTATATTTACGAGAATTGAGATTTTTTTTTTTTTTTTTTTTTTTTTAACAATTATTGAACAGATTCTTCAATAAGCATTGATTACGAAGCGCCAGCAATGCCTCAGGGATTTGTGTACCAAATTATAATATTTTCTACATGGGGAGATCCCTATTACGTGGGACTCAACGGAATAGAGATTTTTGATGCTCATGGGAAACTTATCGAGTTGACGGAAGACAGTAAGTTTTATCGATGATCCGAATCTTCGAAAATTTATTGCTTTCATATCGATTCAATTATTTAGATATCGCTGCATATCCGATGAGCGTAAATATTATTGAAGGCATCGAAAACGATATTCGAACGCCGGATAAACTTATCGATGGCGTAAACGACTGTGCGGATGGGCAACACGCATGGCTTGCTCCCATTTTGCCAGGCGAGGTAATAAATATCGCCTTCGTAATGTTTTTTTTTTTTTTTTTTTTTTTTTCTCCGCAAATCGCGAATTTTACGAAATTTTTTTTTACGCAGACAAACAGAGTTTACATAATTTTTGATACACCGGTAATGGTATCAATGATAAAATTGTGGAGTTACATGAAAACTGCGCAAAGACGAGTCAAAGAATTTGGAGTAAGTTGGCGTTTTTAAGATAATATTAAAACTGTTTTTGCAACATTTTTTTTTTTTTTTTTTTTTTTTAAGATTTTAGTTGACGATCTTCTGGTGTATAACGGGTCGTTGGACAGCAATGCTCCAAACGGCGTTGTTTATTTCAGTAACGAGAATAACAATTTTCATAAGCAAGAAAATGGACTGCTGAGGTACGTAAGAATTACAGGGAAACGACGAAAAAAAAACAAAAAAAAAAACAATACGCGTCGATTTCGTAAATCTAATCGATTGTTACAATCATTCTTTCGATAGTATCGAACACGAGATAAGTTTACTAAATTTGGAGCGAAGTGCAACGTCGGCCGGTGATTTTATTCCCGATCCGTCTCTTCGCCCTCACACATCTCTACCTCCGACGAAAATACATCGTTCCGCATAGTTAAAACGTTGTATACAATTTTATACTGTTAGTTAAATAAATGTCTACGTGATAAAAAATAATAACCGTCTATATTTACGTCTCGTCCTAACCTATCGTTCACGGAATCTCGTAGTACAACGTATATATACATCGAAGTTCCGAGAATGCATGCGGAACAATTATATATAAACATGCGACGCATGCAAGGTGTTTGCGAGTATAGAAAAACAATATCTTACCGAGGCGCACATCTCGTGAGTTATTTATAAACAAACAAAAAAAAACGACACGTGTCCCCCGTAATAATCAACGCCGGTATGCAACATGGTGCACAACCGCACGAAGCACGTGATCACATCGTTCAATGCGGAGGAGACGGGGGCGTGTTTTTCACAAGAGAGCGGTAATTCCTTGCAACGCTCTCAAAAGAACGCCTTCCCATTTATCGGTAAATCAGTTTTAATGCAATTGCGTGTTTTTATCGGCACTGCAATTTCCTTCATTCACTAGTTTTGAATTCTCGCAAAGATACCAACATTGGGACACGAAAAAAAACCGATCTAACCGCCAAGATGGCATAATCGGTCAGCTGTGTTTGACAGCCGCAGAGTTTAATTGCGCTTGCTGCTTTTCTTTTATATATTTTAAACACGAAACAAAAGCTGTGGTGCGCGTGATATATATTCTATTTCATTGCAATGTGAATTGTACATACAATGCGCGTTTGAAGAGTAACCGCAAAATGAACAGTTTCGATGAATCCGTGGATTTACGTGAATTATATTCACTCGATCGTGACATTTCCGAGATCTTAGTTTTCGATCGTTAGCGGATATTCCATCGAAGGCGAAAAAACCCGAAAATAATAGGTAAAAAAGATCGAAAATTCACGATGGATATCTTGAACTCGGAACTCGACGTTCCCGTGAAATACATCGAACAGATGGACGGTAAAATATGCGCAACAGTACACAGAAATTGGTTAGCCAATTTATGGAATGTCGGTCCCATACAATTTTTCACGCACAACAGTTTATCCGCTGACGAAATTGCAGCGAGACCTTCGCTCGACGAATTGGGACCCAATTGGATGAGAATTTACGTCAAGGCAAGTTTTTTCGTATGAAACGGTGCGTAGTTTCCACAAAATTATTGTATCCCATTGATTTCATAGTCAAATTATGTTTTCAGGTCTACGAGAAACAAGAAAAAAATGCCATACCGTTACCCAGGGATCGACACTCGACGAGCGCCAAGGTACAGCCGGAGTTAACGTTCGCTCAGTTATTGCGTTATGTCGCAGAAACGAATTACAGAAATTTGTGGAAGGAGTCTTACAAAAAGTATTACAGTAAGTTAAAGAAAAAAAAAAAAAAAATTTTGACGGTAATCGACAATTTAATTAATTTTTATTTATTTCTTTTTATTATTTTATTTTTATTTAGTCGTACAAAAAGTATTACAGTAAGTTAAATAAAAAAAAAAAATCGCCGGTAATCGACAATTTAATTACTTTTAATTTATTTATTTTTTTAAATTTATTTTATTTTTATTTAGTCGTACAAAAAGTATTACAGTAAGTTAAATAAAAAAAAAAAATCGCCGGTAATCGACAATTTAATTACTTTTTATTTATTTCTTTTTTTTATTTTATTTTTATTTCGTCGTACAAAAAGTATTACAGTAAGTAAATAAAAAAAAATCGACGAAAATCGACAATTTAATTGATATTTATTGATTTCAGGTCTGTGGAACACATTGGAGCAGAAAGAACAATCGTATGCAATTCCTAGTAGCAGCAACGATGCTGTAATGCGCGAAGTATTGTCCCGGATGTACGGCTGTCCGGTGATAAAAATTCGCAATGGTCAAGTGATTGCTGTGAATCCAAAAACAACTAATCATTCGCATTGCAATTTGCTTCCTACGTTGCTTGCCGTTGAGACGCCGGCAGCTTTCATGACTTTTCATGAGCAAACGGCGCAGTATTCGTTGCAAGAGTGAGTATTTTAATTGATTTTAAATGGGGAGACGCGGAAAAGCAGCTGAAAACTATAGAAAGTTCAGTATACATGTATGCATCGTGGATTTCACAGCATTATTATCTTTTTTTACTTCCTGAGTTATGCGATAAAAATCGCGCGGGTATTATATTCTATTTGTAGAATGGAAAAAAAAATTGAACAGTCGATGAAGAGATGCGAAAAAAAAAGTCAAAAAATAATTACAATAATATAACGTTAAATCAAATTAAAAAAAAATAAATACGCGTAAATAAATACATAAACATCGCCCCAATCGATATAAATAGATACATAAATCGATAGAAATTTATCGGATCCGATATAAATCCACTGACGATGGAAAGCATACAGTTTAGCAACAAATCAGCAATAATGATAGGAAACTGAACGGAAAAGTTTCAGGATAAGTTGTTCAACAATTTCGGGGAACACAGGACCTGTAAATGACAAAAAAGTGCGCAAAGAGTCTTCGCATCCCCGGCAGTTCAGTGCCCATAAAAATTTCACCGATTTTAACTCCTCTACAGGGAATTTTTTTCGTACATATGAATTATTGAAAACATCGCTAACGTGATACATTTTTTTATTGTTATATTTGATATTTTTTTTCGTTTGATTATTTTGTTCGTTTGATTTTATAAACTGCAATATCCAATTTTCCAAAATCGTTGCTGTGGCCTTTTATAAACCTTAATGCGAAGATGGCACAGGCTGTCCTTTCGGACGCATATTACGGAGAACCTGAAAAAAACACATAAATTTGCGATATTAAAATAATTTTTTCTTTTATCGACGATTCATAGTTTCTCATTGTTTTATCAAATCGCGTACCTCGCTATTGTAAACACAGACCATTATCTTGGATAGAGTTTCGCACTGATTCTCACCAACTATAAAAAAAAAAAAAAGAAATGATTATTCATAGCGTAAGTTTTTGGATTGAGTCCCGTATTCCGATATATCAATGGAACGAAATTCATACTTTCGCTGAAGCAATCATTAAAAGCCTTAATAACTTCGTCACGATCGGCAAGATTACTCGGTAGATTATCCGTTATGAGAAACGGATTTACGGTGCCGTCTTCTCTCAGCTGCGCATCAAAAGAATTCGGAATTATTGTTTAATCGGAAAATCCTTTTAGTAGCATCCAATTTCGCTTTTCTTCACTCACCTGTCCGCGCGCTTCCCATATACACGCGACGAAACATCCCGTCGTCGAATTTGTTAAATCGGATACCGTTATATTATGGTTTCGCCTATCGAAAATATTTCTGGTTATTCCATGAGCGGATGCGCATCTTTCCACGATGGGGTCAACTACTTCTCTCAATGGTTCTCTCAGCGTCAGAGCCTAAAATTATAATCAGGGATGCGATTTTTATTTAATTAACGTGGTTTCCGCTAATGAGGGAAAACCTGGAAATCAGAGAAAAGTCGGAAAATAAAAAAAATGGTCGAGAAATTGTCAGAATTTTTTTTTAGTACGGAAAGAGAAAAAAAAAAAAATCAATATAATTTTTTTTTTAATGTGTTAATTTATCTAAACTTACAAAAAATTTAATAAAACGGTGCAAAATATTTACTTTTTGAAAAGAAAATTTAAAAAAAATTGAATTTCGTAATTAATATTTTTTTTAATTTGTTAGGAATTTCATAAATTAGTTACTCCGATTTGCGCTATAAGTTGGAATTGTAGTCGGGGAGTTATAATTTCGCGAGGCAAAGGTCAGGGAATTTTTTTCACTGTTTTTAGTGACCACCATAAAATAACCATAAAATAACCACACAATACGCGAAGATATTATTGTTTTACTCACAGACGCTGAAAGCGCAAAAATCACAAGAAAAAAAGCGCTACGATACATTGTCGAGTCGTTTGCTTTAAGTTACTAACAGCACGATAACGCGCATCAGCCTTTTTATACGAAATTTTATCATTTTCGAAAGGGGGAGGCGTTTGTCAATCGCTTGAGCTCTGTGTTACAACATAACTTAATCATAATAATTTCCGGGAAAACCTCGTCTATCATATTTATTCGAAAAAAACAGGTGAGCGAAGGTCGCGAAAGGGTTGTTATTCGTATATAATGCCGTTCTACCGGTTCCTCTTGAAGATACCTTCAATTTTTCACCACACAGCAAACGAAATTCATTGCGATTTACGATTTTTTTTTTTTTTCATCCGCAGTAAACGAAATTGATCTCTTGACCTTTCATACATTCACGCGATGCCCCTTACGATTATAAAATCGTGGAAGACGCAAATAACCGATTTTGTTTTTTTTTAACGGATTACGGAAGAAGCAGCAGTATTTCTTCATCTAATTTCTTTTGACGTATATAAATGTCTTCATTCTATTACACTAGATCCATATAACTTCATCGATTTTTTTAAATAAATTTTTTATCAGAATTTTTAGGAATTTCGCGAAATATTTTTTTTTGTTATTGTTGTTTTTTTTTTTTTTTTAATAGGAATTACTAAGAAAACAGACGATTTATAATGGCTGCGAAACGTGCCTTCGTAATTTCGATAATTCGAACAGATCAGATAAATCGATAGTTATCCGTAACATTTTTTTTTGTTGTTTTTTTTTTTTTTTTTATAGGAGTTACTAACAAAACAGACGATTTATATTGGCTGCGAAACGCGGCTTCGTAATTTCGAAATAAGGATTTTCGATAATTCGAACAAATCAGATAAATAGACAGTTATCCGTTTCCGAATAAAGTTATTTTTATTAAACAATTGAATAACATTCGCGCTTCCGATTATCTATAATCTCAATGTATAGTTCATCAAACTTTCATCAAACTTATTAATAAAATTCTAAAAAAAATCATTGACGATTGGGAATGTGGAAAAATATTGAAAGAAATTATGTATCATAATTTTCTGATAAATATCGTCCAAAATTTATTTAACTCTTTATTCGTTGTGAGAAACGCAGTAAACAAATTACATTTTTACAAAACATTAACCTTCGCTTCCGTTTCCTCGTTTAGTGAGATGGGCGCATATTCGTAATCGCCTGCAATAAAGATAAACGGGTGTTACATTTTTTTTTTTTTTTCAGTTCAATGTTATTATTTTTTGCGTACCTCTTGGCTATTGACGCAAGTAATAGTGTTGTAAGCCTTTTCACAGATGTCTGCACCCTCTATAGACGAAAAAAAGATCGATTATTTGTTAAGAAAGCAGTTAATTGAAATTCCTAAATTAGTAATGATACGCAACACACATAATTAACCCTTTTGTTCGTTCGTAAAATCAAAGATTTACTGTTTGTATCTGTGTATTTATGTCGATAAAAAATTGATCCGATCGATCGATCGATCCTTTTTATCGTGTATTTGTAATTACATTATAAGCGATACGCACCCTTATTAGCACAGGAATTGAACGCCGCAATAACAGCTTCTCGACCAGCAATATTGTGCGGCAACCCTTCGTTTACTTGCGATTCATTCAAAGTGCCATCCGGTTTCAGCTGCAAAACCGCATAATAGTAATTCGTATAATTAAAAATTTTTTTTTTTTTATTTTATTTCGCGATATATAGATATTTTCGATATTTGAAGAATTTTTATTTGATTCAATAAAAATTTCGTAATAAATTTTTCGTAATAATTTTTAATAAAAATTTCGTAATAAATTTTTATTGAATCAAATAAAAATTCTTCAAATATCGAAAATATCTATTCTATTATTGATTCAATAAAAATTTCGTAATAAATTTTTATTGAATCAGATGTTTATTTTTGCCGGTGATATTTTCATTGCTTTATTTACGCTATTGCGTCCTATCAGTAGACACGCTGCGTAACACCGCGTTTCCGGATGATTCAATAGCGTCACAGCATCAGCATACAGGGCGTTAAGATTCTCTTTGGAAATGTTGTGTTCCGTTTTGCATGCCTCCTCCACGGGATCGGGAGCTTCGAATACTCCGTAAGCCTGAAATCAATCATTAGGAGTCAATCGTTCGTAATAATCCTATCGTTCGTATAATTTAATCCTTCAAAACTCAGATGGAGTCTCGTGGAACCCAATCATTGAACTTTTTCATGCAATTCGTTATTTCGCGATAGGAAACCGCGTGCCACAGGACATACCTCGTCTCTTAGGTCTTCCGTTGTCTCTGCCGCGCAATTGCGTACCTATTTTAATAGCAAATAGTACCGATTAATTTGTACATTATATTTAATAATTGTAATGCGAAAATCGTCAGAAAAAAAATGACTCATCATTTGGTACAATTGAGTTAATCGAAAATTAAAAAAGAACCCGTGAATAATTCAATAAAACTATCGAGTGGATGGTGTATTTTATCATTTATAATTTTTATACTTATTATTTTACAAAATATTAAGTATAAATATGAAGAAAAAATGAAACTGTATAAAATATAATAATTATAAATTATTTTATATATATAATATAATAATTATAATTTATCATTTTTATATTCTACACAATTTCATTTTTTTTCGCATTCGTATCATTTCATATGAAATTGAAATAAAATCACCGCATTTCCGGCGTTTCATGATTCACATTCAAAAAATTAGAAGCAAAGAAACGAATTTCAAGAATACGCGAATCGCACAATTCACTCGATTTTTTTTTTCTCGAATCACTTCACTTCCTTTCCGTTTCGAAATGCCGCATCTAACTATTCGCGGAAATTTTAGTTCCCTAAGTATTGAAGGGTTTATTGATACGTTAAAAACGAAAAGAGACATCGACGTAACTACTTACGGATGCTGAGAAAGCGCAAAGCGCAAGAATACAAAGACTGAGATACATTTTTCTGTAGTTAATTGATTTCACGGCACTAGCGGTGTTATATTTTCCCGTTGTAGACGACGTCCTTTATATACCATCGCAACTACATCGGTATCTCCGCGCTGTGCTTTTTTTTTTTTTTTTTTTTTGGAGGGGATCCGTCTAATCATTAACGCGTTAATGGCAAAGATTAAACAAGCATTGCGGACACGTGAACAAGCAATAAGACTAAAACGGAAGTTTGTTTAACCTTAGAAAACAACGAAATTAGCAAAGTTCGCAACCCACTGAATCCCTACAGAACTCAAATGATCCATAAATCTGGAAGAAAGAATATAAGTTCGGGGCGTCAAAAGCCGACCGACGCAGAGCCGACGATCATCGGTTCATTAAAAAGATTACGGGGCTCTCGAATCTTCTATAATTAATATATTTCTCTCTTCGGACGAATCACAAACGAAACGTTATCTATTTATTCCCAATAGTATTTGACTACAATTGCGGAACACTTGCGCTCGTGGTTACGCATGATCTGATTCATGATTTGCCAAAAGCATGCGTAACTGCAAATCTGAAAGAATGTAAAGAGTAATTATAGAAGACAATTCTACGGTCGATTGCCACTCAAATGTAACGGAATAACGTTAAATGTGAAGTAGAAATATTGAAGTTTCGAAGATTATCGATCTTCGCTTCGTTTCCGTGTTTATTGAGCGGGTCGTGCGGTACGAAGCGTTCGCGATAAAGATAAATCGGCTTTTAACACATTTTTCCAACTGTTGAATGTTATTTTTTTATCACTTCTGTGTCGCGCAACTCTTTGCTTTTGGTAGTTAGCATATGGATTTACATGTCGTTCTATACGTGAAAATATATATATATTCTCAAGGGGGGGGGGGGGGGGTGGTAAAAGGCGCGGAGTTATATGCGATGGAAGACAAAATCAGAAAAATGTATTATCAACGATCGTGAATCCTCAGTCCCTTAATTACGTAATTACGTAGTCTCATAAAAGCAAACTGATCAGAGAACACTGAACTTCTGAAGGAATCACTTTCAATTCTGTAAATAGTAAACGGCAACCATTTTGTTTCACCGTTTAAACTTTAAATGCCATCGGAGATGAATTGCCAAAAGCAAAAATGGACACTTATTGTTTTATTTTTTCTAAAAAAAAATAATTTTCTTCTGCTTACGCGTATTTCGAAACTCGTAGTTTTTAATTTTTCGATGGTTAGGATTAGGATGCTGAGTGGGCGAATCATTGAGCGATGACGTTAAGAAGGCATTTTTCATTAGTCGATTGATTTTGTAAGGGAAAGTGTAATCATAAAAAGTATTACTGCGCGCACGTGGACAAATAACAAGACGTGTTTTCGCAATATTTGTACAAATGTGAAGCACTCGAGACAAAGTTGCAAATTTAGGAATCGATATTCGAGACAATACACACCCACTTTTGCGGCCTCAAGCAAATAGACTATGAAATATTTATTTAATAGACTATCAAATATTTAACCAATCGACTGTTAAATGTATGAAATCGTTGGTATACTCTCTATGAGATCGTCGACTGAAAAAATAAAATTTGCATAAAAGAGATTTGGATTTACGTTATAGAATACGATCGCATTCAGCGTTGGATATAGTTTGCTTATATTATGCAATTCTTCACATATATATTTGTATTTCGTGTATATTGCGCAGAAATTAGCGATCGTTTCAAACTGCTTGTTCTCGCATGCGATCATTTCTTTTTTTCCCCGACTACGCTAAAATGACCTGCAATACGGGTGGAAAGTTGCTAATTCTTGACCAGCGGAAAGAAACGTGATGGAGCGGGCAGAACAGTGCTGCAGCGGACAGAAAAATAGTACTTTTCGTCCCGACGGCAGAAAAATAGTACTTTTCGTCTCGATGGACGAAAAATAGTACTTTTCGACTCGACGACAGAAAAGTAGTACTTTTCGTCTCGACGACAGAAAAGTAGTACTTTTCGTCTCGACGACAGAAAAGTAGTACTTTTCGTCTCGACGACAGAAAAGTCGTTCTTTTCGTCCCGATGGCAGAAAAGTAGTACTTTTCGTCCCGATGGCCGAAAAGTCGTATTTTTCGTGACGACGGCAGAAAAGTGGTAATTTTCGTCACGATGGCGGAAAAGTAGTACTTTCCGTCACGACGGCAGAAAAGTAGTACTTTTCGTCCCGACGGCAGAAAAGTAGTACTTTCCGTTTCGACTGCAGAAAAGTAATACATTTCGTCACGACGGCAGAAAAGTAGTATTTTTCGTGACGACGGCAGAAAAGTCGTTCTTTTCGTCCCGATGGCAGAAAAGTAGTACTTTTCGTCCCGATGGCCGAAAAGTCGTATTTTTCGTGACGACGGCAGAAAAGTGGTAATTTTCGTCACGATGGCGGAAAAGTAGTACTTTCCGTCACGACGGCAGAAAAGTAGTACTTTTCGTCACGACTGAAGAAAAGTAGTACTTTTTGTCACGACGGCAGAAAAACAGTACTTTTCGTCCCGACTGCAGAAAAGTAATACTTTTCGTCATGACGGCAGAAAAGTAGTACCTTTCGTCCCGACGGCAGAAAAGTAGCACTTTTCGTCCCGACGGCAGAAAAGTAGTATTTTTCGTCCCGACGACAGAAAAGTAACTGAAAAGCCATTGCGCTGTTGTAGACATACAAATACGGCAAATTTTAGCATAGTCGGGAAAAAAATAGCGCATGCTACTCGGGAGAAAGCGTAACTTTCACCTCGTGTGATTGTTGGCCTCCCTTCGCTCGGGCAGCAAATTTCACAATCGGAGAAAATCACGCACTTCCCTCCCTTGTAGCATAATATACTATAAAATGTAAGAGGAATGATACGGAGCTCAGGGTTAACATTTTGAAGTAACATTCCAGTAAAAAAAAAAAAATGATGTCCATTTGTCTTATTCTTAATGCATTAATTATTCATTATCGCTTTACCTGTGCTTAATTATTGCAGATGCGTGATGTACAGTCCTGCCGCTTTATCGACGAGCTACAGCAAGCCTCTCTTTCTCGTTTATCAACTGCTACGCTTATCGAGAGATCTCTACGATCAGGGATTGGCTTTGGGTGAAATTACACTCGGTGATATAATGATTATGGATAATTTTACTATTCAGGTAATTTTACTCCAATATTTTGTTTCTCCATCCCAAAAATCTCATAAGTTTCGATGTATCGAAGATCAGTTATAAAAATCGAAATATCTGTACTCCACAGGTGATGCCGAAGCTTAGCGACAATATTTACTTAAAATCCGATTCGGACAATGACGACGGGCCGTTATCTCGTGATAACAAACTCTCGCCGGTGCAGCAGGAACACACGAAGAAATTCGCTACGTGTCTGAAACTCGGCGTTACGCCCGGTAGTCCCGATTTCGGACGTCACGAGAATATCGAAAGACTTTGCGAATTATGGCTTCACGGGCAAATCACGAATTTCGATTATCTCACAGCACTGAATAATCTCGCTGGTCGAAGATACGGCGATCCGAGTTGTCATCATGTTATGCCGTGGGTCACGGACTTCACTTCGCGATGCGGTAGAAATTGGAGGGATCTAACGAAATCGAAGTTTCGATTGAACAAAGGCGATCGACAACTCGATCTTACTTTCGATGTGCAGACCATTGACGTAAGTGGCGGTAAATCCTGAACGGTATCCGACACTGAAGAAAAAATAAAAAATTGGGAGACCTACTTAAGGAAACTATATAACAGTTAATTGCTATCGTTCATTTTTTTTTTTTTTATTAAAAAGTCCAATAGTTGTTTTTATTTCATAATATTTGTCCCGACGAACTATTGTTTCTCTTAACTCATAATTTTTTTTCAGTGTTTCGGCTTTTGTAAAAAAAAAAAAAAAATCAACAATAAATAATAAAAATTGTTGTAAAAATGATAAAAAAAAAAATTAGAGAAAAAAAAATCAGAGACAATGAAATTATTAAGATATGCATTACTTTTGTCTGCAGGTTGGTCATCACGTGTCGGACGTACTATCCGAAATCACATATTACGTGTATCTATCGCGTCGTTACACGAAATCTGTGCTTTGCAAACACGTGAGATCGCATTGGGTTCCGTGGGAATATCCGGTGTCGATTCAGCGGCTGCATGAGTGGAGTCCGGATGAGTGTATACCACAGTTTTTCACAGATCCGAGTGTCTTCAAGGTATTGAAAGAGTTGTAAAATAGTATATTACGATACAAATGCGAAAAAAACTTTTTCCGACGATTGTAAGTTTGCAGCGCGAGCCGAAGACGAGAGTTGCAATCACACGAGTTAAGAAACAGTTTTTCGCACGAGAATCGTACAAAATTTTAATTCACAAGCTGTGAAATAAATATACTTACATCGAAGAGAACGATAATTTGGATTTATTATCATTGTAGTCAATCCACGAAGATCTTCCGGACTTGGAAACCCCCGGATGGGCGCGATCGCCAGAAGATTTCATCGAGAAACATCGCGAAGCGCTGGAAAGTCTCTACGTATCCGAGAGATTGCATCATTGGATCGATTTAACATTTGGCTACAAGTACTTATTTTTATCAACGAATTTTTAAGAATATCAAAGAAATATGCGAAATTACCTATTTTTTTTTTTTTTTTTTTTCCCAACAGACTGTCGGGAGTCGCGGCTATAAAGTCGAAAAACGTGTGTCTTCAACTAGTCGACAATCACACGAGTTTAACGAGTTCCGGTGTCGTACAACTCTTTACACAGCCGCATCCGCAGAAAATGGTTCCTTCGCCATATTGGAGTAAAATGCCACCGCGATTACGAAACTCCGTTTCAAATCCGAAGATAACGAGTAATTAATGATTTTCCCGATTGCAAGATTACCGTCTGGAAGATTTCAACAGTATTTTTCAATGTTTTTTCCAATATTTTTCAGAGAACGAACGTTCCGGCGAAAGGATAAGCGAAGACGAGGGTCAGAGTTCCGGTATAGAGGAGGAAGAATCTCCGGTAGCGACGCTAAACGTAGCGAGATCCTCGCCACTGGCGTTGAGTCGTCTTCTCAGTCGTTCGCGCGGCTCTTTGTTAGCAGTCGACGATAATTCCGCAAAACCCGAAAAACCAACAACACAAACGATAATTTTACCCAAAGATTACAATCCCGTCGCAGCACTCCTTCAAGTCGAAACGACTCACGCATTTATGAACAAAGTTTCCCATCGGATATACAAACCGGAAATCGTCCATCACAGCGGAATGGCAAATTACAAACAGATCGTTGCTTCCGGTCGTATAAAAGAGCAGCAAATCCTCGGATGCCTCATAGTCGAGATATTTCTCGCCAGCAAATTCCGCGCGACTTGGAATACCGGAAGAGTATCGTTCGCCAGCAGATTGGAGACTTGTATAAATATGCTGAAGGTATCGCCAGACGCGTTGCCGAGATGCGTAAGAAACGCGGTATCGCTTTTGTTGCAAATCGACGTGATACCGAAGAGTTACGGAATCGGAAATGAGATCGGCGAGTCGAACAAAACGATAAACGGCGCGTTTCGGTACCCAATGGTAACTTCTATGGGTCTCCCGCCGCCGTCGGCTCATCAATTTCTGCAACCCGTTCTCTCCAGTAGTCTCTATCCGTCCTCACGATACTTCCAGTATCTCTTTAATCTCGTGGAGATGCTGCAGGAATACAACGAACTCATTCGCGAATTAAGCAGCGCTTTGCAAGACGACGAGGAGTCCGATGCCGCGGCGAAGACGAAGATTCGCTATCTCTGCAAGATAAGCGAATGCAAAGTCAAAGCAGTCGCTCGGGAGCTCGAGAGGCTTTTGCCGCAAGCCGGCACCGCCGTGGAGCCGAGTCTTCAGTTAATCGTTTCTCACGTTCGTCAGATAATGGATGAACCTTACAGCGCGGTGCTCGCTGCTTGGCATCTCTTCGATCCGATTGCCAAAGCTCTCGGACCGAAGGATACCGCAAACATATTTCTCGGCTCGATACTTAGACTATACGAAAACGGCTCGATAATGGACAGTCTTCACCACACCGACGTACTTCCGCCGGGATCTTTGGCGAAATTTCGCACCATGAGACTCTATCATCGCAGCTTTCTTCTGAAACTAATGGTTCGCCTTGGATTGCGAAGATTTCTCGATAATTTCGTCACTCCATTGGTCGAAGCTGTTGGCGGATATCGCGACTATTTGCAGGGCGCGTCGTGCACCAATCTTCACAGAAGCGGTAATCTTAAAACGTGCGATTTGAGCGGAAGCTGTGGAGACGGAGAAGCGATACTATCGCCGTTGGACGAGGATTCGTCCGTCGATTCGGAAAACAACGGTTCGTCGCCTTGCGAACAAACAGACGATTATACGAAAAACGCAGGAACAGCGAATCTCGATAGCGAAGTCGAAGAAGTGTTCTCCATGGAAACGGAGGACAGTCCTTCGCCATCGGAAACTAATAGAATACCTGTTATCGACATTCGGGCGGAACTCAGTTTGAATCTCATAGAGGATCTCGTCGAAGAAGGTGCGAGAAATTCGCCGCCGGGAAGCGTAAAATCGCCGACGATACCGATACCCCGGAGATCTGACGGCGGCGCGACGAAATCCGTTATTGATTTCAATAGCATCGGTTGTCACGTCGGAAGTAAAACTTCGAGCGAAGATATGCCGTTGGTAAGTTCTTACGCGCGAAAACATCAAATTTCCGGCAGCGCGAACGACGTTTCCGCGAACATTCAGGATTCCGATGTCCCTAAATGTCTCATTATCCGTGGAGATGCCGAAGAAAAATCGGATAACGACGCGGACGAGGAAAACGCGCAGATAGATCAACGAAAATTGTCTCCCAGCGAATGCAAAGTATCGGAAATGAGCGCCGAATCAGTCATATGGTTGTCGCATCGCCTCGGACCCGTTTTAACGGCTCGCCACTTGTCCCGAAATCTCTTAAGAATGTTAACTCTCTGTTACGCCGGAAGATCGAATTTAGCGCCGGCGTTGGACGCCGACGATTGGAACAAAACGACTCTCGCCGGCGACAAAAACGCCGTTAAAGTTCTCGAGTGTCTCACCGCCATCGCGAGTTTATACGGCGAGCAGATAATACTTCTGCAATATTTGGCGCACATGACGGAACTTTTGACTCTTTGCAAACGAAAGTTAACGCCGAATTTGGAGGGCGGATTGGTTTCCTGTTTGGCGCTTTTGGTTCACATCGCTCCGTGTCTCAGCGATTCTTTTCTCATGGAAGCGCTTCAGGAAACAATTATAAAATCGATTCTCCATCCCACAGTACGAGTTCTCTCGACGACGAGATACAGTTTTCCGAACGGTTCGGTAGCGCGATCGGCACTCGCCGACAAGTATCTCGAGGCGATATTCACGATAAGCGTAAGACTCGGTAGCGCAATGACGAGGAGTCACTTAGCGGTACCGATACAGCGTTTTTTTCTCGCCTTCGACAAAGCATTCGACACCAACAAGTCTCAATCGCGGGACAACGAGGAAATCCAAAAAACGGGTCTCGCGATGAACAAAAGCGATCGTTCGACCGGTAAAATTTCTCAGGACGACAAACTCAACGATAGTCAGGATTGGACTCTCGTCGATAATTCCGGTTGCGGAACTCAACTTCTCTCCAACATTAACTCCGAAATCGCGATATCGTATTCACCACCAGTGATAGAAACCGACGACATGGGTAATCCTCAGCGAAACAAAGCGTTCGAAGAGCTCAAAGAAGTGTTCACCGCGCGTTTTGCTCATCAGGCATATCTATTGTTTTATCGTCATGTAGACGAAGGAGTTATGGAGGAAATACTGAAGAATCATCAGTTGGTTCGCGATCTTTGCCACGAATACGAACAGGAAATGCGCTCGAGCGATAACGAGAGTTCCTCCCAATCGAATACGCTTTACGCGAAACAAGAGGACACTTCGGACGCGGATTCCATTAGCAAGGGAATCGGTAGTTTCGGGAACATTTCTCTGATCGGTAACCGGATAGAAGTACAAACGGAAGCCTCCGTCTCGCGTCCTCAGGGAACAACTAACAGCGAGGAATCTTCCGCACGCGAAAACGCCGCATCGTCTTCTTCAGCGGGTCGGCAATTGCGTGGCAATTGGCTCGCCTACTGGGAGCACGAAATCGGTCGTCCGGACAAAGATTCGACTTTTAACTTGAAGCAGATAAAGTTACAGAGTTTCGGTGGCCACGCGAACAGTATAAGATGCATATACTCGTTGGACAACGAGAACAGCTTTATGAGCGGCGCTCGCGACAAAACTGTGAAACTCTGGAGTCTCCGAAGTCAGGGAGACGGGAGTACCGTCTCGTCGTGTCAATACACTTACACGGGTCACAAAAAATCGATTCTCGCATTAACTTTTTTGGAATCTCTGAGATACGCGGTGACTTGCGACAGCGCTGTACATTGTTGGGATCCGTTTATGGGATCTCTTCTCGGATGTCCTGAAAGCTCGAGACCCGCGCCGGTCAACACGCTGGCAGCGAGTCCCGCACCGTCCACTTCTCTTCTCGTCGCCACTACCGATATAACTCTAAGAGTCATTGATTGCCGGACTTTTCAATACGTAAACGAGATGAAGGTATCGATGAATCCTACCGGTCTGATTCGTTGCATTGCCGTCGCCCCGAGCGGCTATTGGGTAGCGCTGGGACAAGCCTCAGGTTTCCTTACGATTCTCGACATCCGCACGGGTCTCATAATCGCCTCGTGGAAAGGCCACGAATGCGAGATATTGCAATTGGAAGCGGTTAACGAAACGACGATCGTTAGCTCGTCGTTGGATCAAACGATCGCCGTGTGGAGCGCCGTGGATGGGAAATTAAAGTTTCATCTGAAAGGCGCCACGGAACCGGTTCACTGTATGGCGATTTACGAACAACAACTCATTTCCGGAACAACTGCAAACAGAATCGGCGTCCATACAGCTGTCGATGCATCAGCGTCTTTCTCGTCATCGAAATTACGATCGGATGCATTTAAAGGCGTAATAACCGCAATGGCGGTATTGCCGCTCAATAGATTGTTATTGTTGGGAGCCGACAACGGTGGTATCAGCTTACTTTGCTGATTAATTAACTTCAACGTATCAAATTCGTAACGGGAAAAGAAAATTATCATACTTTCCCCGATCGTTACGATGTCCTCAATGAAATTTATCTTATATCGTATTTATCGCCGAATGTACTGTTTAGGATATACGTAATATCGTGTTGGTGGAGTCAAAGTAGAATATAATTTTTTCATAAAAGAATATAAGAAATGAAAAAAAAAAGAAAAAAAAAAAAAAAAAAAAATCGACGATTTATTAAAGATGATCTCAATCGATCTGATCTATCGATCCCGAATGATCTCTCGTTTTGTTACACATACCCACGTCGGTACGCGCTTTCAATACCGTCATTGCGACGTCGGAAGGCATTTCGTGAATAACGATTTTTGCTAATGCTTCTCTAGCCGTCTCCCAGTCGTCGCGTTCCAACGATTGCAGGAGTTGTAGTGCTTTTTCGAGCTTTAGATTCAACAGTATGCAAGCTTCGCGCATTCTGAAAGGATTAATTGGAATTTTTAAAATTCTATTCAATGCAATGATTTCGTAAAATCGATTTAATTTACTTACAGCGGAAAATAAGATTCCGGTTTACTCGTGTAGAGACCGAAAAGCGAAAAGAGATTGCGCTTTATATCGAATTCCAACTGCGCGGCGCCGCCGACGTTGAATTTGTTGATCAGGACGACTTCTTCCAAAAGATACTGCGAGAAAAAACGCATTATAGGATTCGTATCGATGATGTAAATTTGATTGAAAGGGTTTTTCTCGTTTGATTTACTTGATCGAGTTGCGACGCCAAGTCTCGCCACGACTGATTGAAAAGCGGCAACGCCAGAGCTTCCTGAAGATCGTGGAGTCGCATAGCGAGTTCTTGAAACATCGGGCAACCGCTTGGCGTTACGGATAGCGAGACAACCTCTTCCGGCGATTGCATTGCGAACCACGAGTCCTTTCTGTAGGATCTGCTCTTTGCTTTGACGTCGAGGGCAACGGTATCGGTTATTTCGCGTACCAAACCCTCTTCCAGACGCCGAAGCAACGCCACTGCCTCGTCGAAGACTGAACCTTCCGCCTCATCGGCTTCCGTTCCAAGAACATCGATACCTTTATCCGTTGCCGTCTCGACGACTTCGAATTGCCTTTTGAAGAAGTGGAGTTGAAGGAAATGCTGAAAATTCGATAAGATTTTTTAATATGATAATTTAAATACTTTTAGCTTCTTGAATAGCATAATTAGAACGTTTCGTTGAGGATATCACGTACAACGGTGACTCCCCAGTCGACGAGAACCGTCGAGACGTAATGCAAAGTATTTAGAATTCGCGGCATTAGAGAATTGAGTGGATCTTCGTACTCCTCGTGAAGCAATTGCAATAATCGCACTCGCCAATCGTCGATGAGCTCCAATTGCAACTCGAGAAACTGCAATCTGTTGGGACAAGAAAAAAATTTTATTAATTTTTTTTATCGACGGAAAATGTAGATTAAGGTGATTTGAAACAGTCTTCTGGCTCGCGCGCAGTTGATAACGAAAACTGTAATTAAAACGATTTTGAAGCAATTTTTATGTTTTTTTCGCTGTTCCGCAGCGAAGTACAATTTTTTTCTTCATCGAATGTCTTTTGGTTTGAAAATGGCATTCATTACAGTTTTCGTTACCGACTGAGTCTTTTCGCATGAGATTTACGTACCGATGTCCCGGTTGCGGCAGATGATTGTATCGATCGGATATCGTCATTAGAAGCGCTAAAAACGCATCGGCGCATTCGGTAACTTTCATATCGTCAGAATCCGTATCCGTGAGTCTTTCCCACGCGGTTTCCGAACTCAGTATCGCATCGATCTTTTCCGTGGCGTCTATTTAAAGAAAAAGGCGAAACAAAAAATATATAAAAAATTTATACCGATTTTTGTGGAGATAATAAAGTGGAGAATGACTCACATTTTTTCTCCATATTTATCCATTTTACGAATATCTGCGCCTGCGTGAGAACAAACACTGTCGCTGGCTGATTTGGCGGATAGAATAAAGTATCGCGAAGTTCCCTCTCGAAGCCGAGAGCCTCGTCGACCAAATGGGCGAACAGCGAATCGTCGTACTGAACGATCGGTAATTCGGAATGCAATTTTTCCACAGCTAACTGCACGAGGGCTCTCATGAATTCAACCTGAAAGAAAACATATAAAAAATTGTATAAAAGTCGAAAATAGTAAGTTTTACCGATTAAAAAAAAAAATCGATGATTCGCAGAGTTTCGAGACGCTTGACGATACCTTCGCGTTAACTTGCGTAAAACCCGCGGTATCGACGACCGGCTGAACGTTCTTGTGAATCCACTGCGCGTGATGCTTTATCCACGTGAGTATCTGCGTGAAAAACCACTCGGGTTTGTCGTGTCGATTCGTCTGCTTGGAACCCGTGAAATGATAGAAAAATCTCTGTCTCAGCGGCCGCACGAGGAGAGTTATCGGCAAACTGACCGGTGCGAAATCCGTCAGTAAACTCGACGTAACCGATGGTTTTTCCGTTTCTTCACTGATATTTCGAAGTTAAGAGAAATACAATACACGAAATTCGAAATACAGTTTTTGTTTTTTTTATATCGTTTCGCCGGAAATATCAAGGATACGGCAGATGAAGCTGCAAAAGATATTCCGTGAGAATTTTGAATCTCGTCATCGCGTCCGGCAGAGGAGCTGTTAAATTAGCGGCGTTAGAGCCGCAAAAAGGCCATTTTAGAGTTTTCAATACATCGTTGTACTCCCTGAAATGTTTTTAACTCTATAAGTATCGCATTTGAAATTTTTTTTTTTTGCGAAAAATCGGCCGATTTTTTTTTTTTTTTTTTTTTTTTTTTTTTTTTTCGATACTCACGACGATAATTTTTCCTTCAAATGATTGTGCCAAAAGTGAAGAGTTTCTCTGACGTAATTCAAGAGATGATGGCATGACGACGACTGCAATTGGCAACTTATATCCGTTAAATTTGTATACAGAGTTATTGCCGATTCGTCGTCTTCCGCCAATACAAACATTTCCATCTCGTTGCTGAAAAAATCATTGAAACGTCAGCGGAGGTGAAATTTTACTTACAAAATCAATGATTTCTCGATTTACCTGAGATCTTTGACGCATTTAACAAATTGGAGGTACGACAGCGCCTTTTCGAGTTCATTGATCTTTTCTACGATACCCTGAACCTCACGAATTTTGTTGTCCTCCTTGAGACGATTGGTAATCGTTTGCGATAACGTAGTTCCTTCGTCTATCAGAGGATCAATTTCATTGACTATTTGATCGACGTACGCAAGAGCTGCTTTGACTTTTGACGGCGCCTCCGTGGAGGCCATTGACAGCTGACATTAAACAAAACATCGAAAATGAAACGGAATTTCACGAAAAAATGTGTAAAATTAATATTTTCGACTGCCATCATGATTATGTTTTCGATGTTTCGATGTTCCTTTGCAACAATCGTCGTTATTGCGTTCGAACGATAAAGCAACAATAATGTAACGAAGAAATAACGAAAATAAAAACATACCGATTCCTCGATCTCATTTTTTTCGATCTCTAGCTGCTTGTGGAACTGATGTATTTTTTCGAGATTTTTTAGATCCGTGCCGAATTCGGCGTTCAGTCTATCGATGACCCTTTGCTTTATGTCTGTCATTATTACTTTTCATCGAATAATCGTCGACGTCAATCGTTGATAAATAACAATGGAGTTTGAGAGATTCGTGTCGACGTGTGTTGTGTATAAACTTGCAATAATTCTGTCGTTCGTCTGCTACGACCGCTCTACGGAACGTCAGTTGAATAACCAAAAATTACCGTATTGTGGAAGAGTTTCGATATTCCCTGCAAGTTTCTCACAACTTGGACGCCTGATACGCTTTGTTATTAATATAAATGATATATGATATAATAATCAGATTCTTTATTGCTACCAAACAATCACCGAATGATTGGTGTTTAATTGTTAACATAATTCATTTAAACAAAAATTGCATCCCTGACGTTAATACGCTTCGTTGTTACTGTAGTCGATATACAATGATCGGAAATAACGGAACAACAGGTTTTACTAATATCATTTGTCGATACCAAACGATTACCAATCGATTGGTATTTGCCAAAAATGTTCACAATAAAAATTCTATGATTAATTAACGTTATACAACTTAGTAAAGAAAGGGTTGATAGCCGGCCACTGTTATGCGGTCAAATAACCGCGGCTATTTGTAATATTTACGCACCGGAATCGCTCCATATGTTTGTCTAGCAAATGGCGTCGGACAGCAGCTGATTTGAACAAAAAAAAACAGTTGTCATAAAAACATCTCTCGGCAAGCGCTGTGACATTTTATTTGCATCAACCAAATTTTTGAGATCGTATTACACCGTAGTGACGAGAAGTGTGAAATATCTAACGTTTTTCTTGCGCGTTTTAACACTGACAATGTTCGACAATTTAAAACCCGAGTGTTCCGTGTGCAATTGGTATCCAATATTCGCAAAAGACGCCTTGGAAGCCGAACTACTGCCTATTCCGGACGAAATACACAAATATCTGGAACACGACGCATTTGTCTTGCCTGTCGAGGCATCAAACGACGTTTCCAACAGCTTGGAATGGGCCGATGGCTCGCCGGTGAACAGCGAAGCGTCAGAGGTTAGTAACGATAAACACATCTCCGACGCATCGTTATCTTAAACATCGCGTTATAAAAAAAAAAAAATTGCTCGATGTTTCAGGACACCGATGATCAACCCACGTTTCCCGAATTCAGCAAGAAAATACAGAATATTATCGACGAATTTGGAGCCGTTTTTCTCAAATCCAATTGGCGGAGTCCTTCGGTACGTCAATCTGTTATTAACGATTTTTTTCTTCCGATTTTTTCGATTTACGACAAGCGATGAATGTAACAGAAATAAATTGCCAATTTTAAATTATTCTTCGATTTAAGCCAAAAATATGCTTTTTTATCGCTTTCAACAAAATATAAAAAAAAAAAAAAAATTATCGATGAATTTTTTATTTATTTTTTAAATAAATTTTAGTAACGTAAGAAACAATAAAGTTGACGCAACGTTAACATTCTTTTAGGACGCAACGTGGGTAGCGCCGACAAAAACTCTCAAATGCACATCGCTGGAGGAAGTCTACTTATTGCTCAAGAGTTCCGACAGAATTTCGGACGATTTAAATGCCGTGGAACACTACAAGAGCAATGAATGCATCCTGAGATCTTGTCTCGTCGTCAAAAGATGGAGAGACGTTAATCCTTGTACTGAATTTCGTTGTTTTGTAGTAAACAAGGAACTTGTAGGTGAGAAAAAATTTGTTTACGCATTTAAATCGCGAAAATTATACAGTCGAAATTTTCCGAAATTAATTGCGGAATTTTTTCGTTCAATCGAATTTCAGGTATTTGCCAGAGAGACGCGTCGCAGTATCATCGACACATAGAATCGGAAAAATACAGCATACAGAGGGATATCACGAGTTTATTTGAGGAACGAATTAAAGAACGTTTCAAGCTGAACGATTGTAAGTTA